>OX369272.1:14757269-17157269 GCA_947284805.1 Coleophora flavipennella | reverse complement strand
TCACACACTACCTACGTTTGTCTAACTAAACACAATGTCTACTTCAGAACTAGCTTTAAAAAACAAACAAACAAATTATAAGTAGCAAAAACAGGCCAAAACATCAAAATAAAAAAACAGCTCTATAATGAAAAAAAACAAGACGTGTAAAAATGACAACAACAAAACAAATTGACACAAATAAAAGGTCAACGCCCAATAACTAGGGAAGGTCAAAGTGAAAATAAAGAAACAAAAAGTGGCAAAGTAGGGCTCTGTAATCTTTTCATTTAATAAATGTACATTTTAAATACAAAGTTATTTTTTTTAGTTGGTATAGAACATTTTGTAAGAAAAATCTATGAACTTTTTACGAATCCAACTGCCCATATTAAGTTGGTCGACTTACTAATGTAAAACTAACTAACATGGTCATGATGATATTCCTTTTAATTAAATTGGTTTTAAATGTTTTACTAATTTCAATATTTTTAGATTTCCTGAAATAGTTGTTCAGCTGGTAGGGGGTGTAGGAACATGTAAACGAATCATTTATTGTAAAAATGATCTTAACTAACCCTCAGTAGATATTAAAAAACCATATTTAACGATACCCCACACGGTAAGTGAACAAAAAATACCTCCAGATGCCTTAAATATTTTTTTACAGATTTAATTCCATAATTTTATATCACAGATTTAGATTACTATACCCAATTTCAGCTTTAAGGCTTTAATAGTCTGCGAGTAACACGGCTGTGACATACCGACGATCATGGCGACATAAAAAGGGTTCCCAGTTTGGGTACGGAACCCCAACACATGTAACTCAAATACATAACTGTGATAAAATCAAAATTCCTGGAACTAAGCCAGAAGTGTGGCTAGCAACAAGCCTATGCTTCTTACCAAGCAAATGAATAAAAACAAACAATGTGGCACTTCATGTAAAAATATAATACGAAATACCTTCGTGAAGTATTCGTAGTGACGTGCGTACTGTCAAGTTGCTTACGTAAATTTCCCCTGTATTTCCGTGGTCGCGCCTATCAACTATTACTATACAGGGTGTAACAAAATTGGTGTAGGTCCCGTTAAGTGGGGCTTCTACTCATCATACTGAACAACTTTTATTTTATAACTGCTGAAATCGCAAAAGAAAAACTCTTCATACAAAACAGTTAGTTGATCGGTAAATTTTTGGCATAATTGTATTTTTATAAAATCCACAATTGATAAGCCCTTGCCATCATCTCACCTGAGTAAGTGACGATGATGCCGAATATGGAAGCAGGCTTACCAAGTTTACCCAACGCAATAGATATCTGGCCATCTTACCTTCAACCCGGAACACATCAGTGGTGTTAACACTAATGTTTGGCGGCAAGACTTAGATAAGACGGTGGTAGCTAGCCAGGCCGGCTATGAAAATGCCCTACCGCCAACCAAATCGATTCTTACAAAGTTGACCCCGCCGGGAATCAAACCCGCGACCTCCTGGTGTGAAGCGAATGGACTAACCATTACGCCACGGAGGCGGTTAAAGTTATTTCGTAATTACAAACAAAGTAATTTTCCCTTGAACTATACTATGCAGATAAAGACGTCAGCGTAATAAACATAGCGACGACGACGCTTCAATTAACCTAATTTGATTGGTCTAATTGAGCATATTTTGATACAAATAAAACGGTCGGCCACGCGATGTTGTTACTGACGAAACAACAAGACAATAAACACATTACGCAAAACTTTTAGGTACAAATTTTTGAAAATAATTTTAATTATTTCGTATTTTTCTCAGCAAACTCTTTCATTTGATACCCTTACCATGGGGGGTGCATATAAAACAACTGGTCCGCCATTTTTGAAAGTCTGCCATATTGGATTCAGACTGACGTCACTTAGCTAATAACCATGCATTGTCCTCCAAACTAACCGTGCACAATTTCAGCTTAATCGGGAACTGGGTACTGGGTCAAATTTAACTTGTAAATTTTGAAGCGGACAACTTACATACATATTTATTTTCACGTTAGTTTTTTAGTTACTATCCAATGAAGTAGGCCTTATTATATGATACTACAAAAGTTTCATTAAAATAGTTGGAGCCATTTTTGAGAAAAATAACAAAGGCCCTGAATTTCCTACCTACCTTATTCAGACTTTTCCTGGAATAGGAAGATGTTTAAGGCTGTAGTTACCGCTTGTTACTCCAAAGTTTTATTTAAATCTTTATAGCAATTTTTGAAATATAGGTGATTATTATTACAGTTAGAAATTTGGTATGATTATACAAGTTTGTGACCCCTATAAAGATATGGAATAAAATCTGTAAAAAAAAAGATTGTTACGGTACCCCCCCCCCCCCCTCCATGAAAAGTGGGTAAAGTTTGTTTTGTTTACTTACCTTGTCGTGTGGGCTAAATAGGCCCTTAAAAAGCACTAAGGGTATGCAAATATGATTTATACGGTAAATGATTCGTTTACTCAATTAAATTAAATGTTTTAAAATGTGATTTTTGTTAGAGTTTCAGCTGAAACGCTATTTCAGAACATATGAACAGCATTGGAAATAGTGGGACATATAATCGATTTAAATACCAAATCATGTAGGCTTTCTAATTTTAAAAATAATATTTGACCAACTTAATATGGGCAGTAGGATTCGTAAAAAGTTCATAGATTTTCCTTACAAAATATTCTGCACCAACTGCAAAAATAACTTTGATTTTAAATATACATATATTCCAAACAAACATACATACGTTCCATCTAACCGGGTGTCCCCAACGACACCTCTCGCCTTTTTCTTACAGAATTAAATACTTTACGAATCAAAGACCTATTTGAAGAGGCGAAAAATAGCATGTACTACGCTCGTTGCTACGCGTTTACTACGCAGCGAGAACAGCGTTGCAGTCACCATGTCAGCCGAAAAAGTCCACTGATGGACAAAGGCCTACCCAAGGATTTCCACGACGACCGGTCCTGCGCTGCCCGCATCCGCCATCTGTTCTATCTACGAGATATGTGTCCCTTCAACTATCACTTAAGTTCATCGATTATATGTGCTATGTCGGTTAATTTCCGATTCGATCGCGTAGGAAAACTGAGCATAGCTCGCTCCATCGCCCTCTGCGTTACAGTAAAAGCTGTTACCTAAATATTAGCTCTGATTACGAGATCTCACGTGTCTCGCAATAACTTTAACATGGAAAAACTTTGCATAGACAAAGGCACAGGGTACCTGAGGTAGAGACCTGAGGTCGCCAACCCGACAACTCCAGCTGAAGCGAGTTTTCAGCCGGTTGCTATGTTAAATAAATAAACTATTCAGTTAGCAGACAGGTACCTATCCCTGCCTGCTGCATGAAAGCCTCAAACTTAGATAATCCAGCTTTGCAAATTTAGGACCAGTGTAAGTACACGAAAACATTTAGCGTGTCACGTGCAATCATCTGACAGAAAATTTGACTGGGGGAGGTAGTTTGCAAAACCACAGATCAGCTCAGCGACACAATTTTATTTCGACCAGGGTCAAAGAATAAAGAGTATTTACTACCAGGCTCTTACACAAATAGTATCGGAGTTAAGTACGTTAAGCCACGGCTTCTCCACCCAAAAACCGTTTTGCGTTTTCTGAATACCTACGGCCCATGTTACCTACCTACGTCACGAATTTTTTCATACATCTTCAATAAAAACTGCATTTATGTGGCGTATGTGGATTTTATAGATAGGATAAATGACAATGGAATTTGCTACAAGCCGTTAGTGGAAGACGTCTATATGACAGTTCAGTTTTGGCTGGCATCCAATCTAGACTGAGATCTGAGCTTTCGGATTATGATAGCATTTCTTATGTATGATATCATAGCAATCAAGTCGTAAAAACTAGCTATTGATGCGAATCTATACTAATATTAGAAGGCTAAAGTTTATAAGTATGTTTCCTGGGAAATAAGAGGTAATCTCTGAAACTACCTTCACACAGTTTAAAAAACATCCTCGATATCTACGCGGGCAGTAGCTCGTTTTTTTAATAATTTAAAAGACAGACCAACTTACTTACTTGTTCACTGAAGATCTTTCTGGATAGTTCCAGCCAAGGTTCCAAAACTAAGGGAAGTCATATCATCATGATGAAGGATTTGAAGGGGATTTTCGTTGGGAGTTTCTGTTTCAACGTAAAATTCGGTTGGAATACAAACGTGATGGAACTTGTTGGAACTTCAATGGATGCCATAAAACATGACCTTTTATTAAATTAACCTATCTTGTACTTTTCAACCGTTATAAAAATATAAATTAAAAATTTAAAAAACTCCGACACCTTAGTATGTAATATGATTATTTTATTTATTATCTTGAGACCATTCCAATAAGACCAAACATTGGAAACTGTGTAATTTGCTCACATCCTATCATCAACAAGAAAAGAGCTGATGATCTTCCAACGGCTAAACAGATTTTCTTGAATCGTAACTATTAACACTCTCGATCAAGTCATCTTTTGAACAAAAAATATCAAGGCCCAATCGGTTCATCCGTTTGGAAGCTACGATGCCAAGAGAGACATAAACATATGACACCCTTCTGTTTGCGTCGGGGGTTAAAAACTAACAAAGGAAGTACCTAAGTTTCTATTTTTCTATTTATTCAGATTCCCCTACCGGCCGTTACAACGCCAATTTTTTTTTTCTTTTTTTCAATTCAGGAGAATGATAACAATGCACATGCTATTATTAAAAAAAAAACATAATTTCAGGGGTAACTGGGGGAAACGGTTACTCACACTTAAAAAAAATGTTCTATCAGTGTGTCTGTTCGTCAACATAACTTGTGTAGACATAGGCCGACCCCCGTTGCTATTTGATCTAGAAACTTAAAAGCACCCATGTGAGGCGTCTGAGTAAAAACTCAACAAACTAATCCGTGTGTCTGGCGATAAACAGTTCTCAAGTCATGACGTCAACCGACACGCATTTGGCTGTAGTGTGTAAATAATTCGGGGAATAATAGCTGCAGTACACCCCAAACGGAGTTCTGAAAACGTGTTGAAAGGTAAAACAATTTTATATATAAAAAAAATAAAAAGGTACACTTTCACTGCTGGACGTATCTTTAAAATAGTTTATATTAAAAATTAAAGACTGAACAAGATTCGCGCGACCCCGTGCGGGTGTAACGTTGGCGACGCCGCGATTGAACTCAGCAGCTAAATTCAGCGAGCGAACTTTAATAAGGTACCTAAGATGGTACGTATCGATAAATAAGTCATACTTTCTAAGCGGAAAAAGAATGGAAAGGAAATAGGGATGACGAACGCTAGTAATCTGATTTACTTTTTATCATGTATCAAAAACGATATTTTTTTCTAAAAATGTTTCAAATACCTCGGCATGACGTCATAGTTTTGAAGCGTCATTTATGTTCTCATTTTGTGATTTTGTTGAATCAAAAATCGAAGACTTGATGGAAAACAAAACGAGTAAGGTTTTCCGAAGTTTAACTAGGAGGGTAATTTAGTGGTCGAGAGTTCATAATTTATTTCTGGGCCTGTCGTCATCCCTATTGTATTTAGTGCAGCAAAACGAAGTGATATAAAATTATTAATGAGAACGAACACTTTTAAAACTGTCGGCCATATCATCACGAAATTCATCGCATTGCCAGTGAGTGGGTAACAAATGAACACGGCCGAAAATTCTCCGCTGTCTGTGCGGCTGAAACACTGGAGGCATTAAAATTTCACAGCAAAGCACTAAGACGCGGTTGTTCGCAATAAATTTATAGCTGAATTAAATTTTAGAGCGTATATACCCGAAAGTCCGGCGCTGTAAAATTTACACCCACAAGTTGCAAATTTTACAAGTAATTAAAACAAAACGTTAGTTATTACGTTTTGTTTAAGTTATTTTAATTACATTTGTATCAATGTATAGATACGAGACGACAAAAAGTTCGTGTAAAGGAATGGGGAGGGGGTAACAGGATTGCGATCCATTAAGGGGCTAATTTGAGTGACTTATAATCACGACGTCAGAAACAAACTAATCGAGTTATACATCATATCAGCTCATATACGTCCCCACCGAGGGGCTCGAGCCTACCCTGAATTAGGGCGATCGGGCCTTAGTCGACCACGCGGGCTTAGTGCGGGTTGGTCGACTTCACACACAACCTTCGAGTTTCTTCGCAAGCGTGTGCATGTTTCCTCACGATGTTTTCCTTCACCGTTAAAGCAATCGGTAAGTATATGTACGTAAGTTTTGAAAAACTCATTGGTACATTGGCCGTCCGGATTTGAACCCGGCACCTCTGGTTAGGAGGACCGAGTCGTTACCAGTTGAGCCACCGAACGCTTATTGAGTTATACACTTCTAAGTTATCGACGAGCGAACAAATCAATCGAGAAGATACCAGCCACTTGTGTGGAAATGGAAAATGGAAGACAACTCAGACAATTCATCCAGAAATGTTAGCCGTTTACGGACACCTCTCCTGGAAAAACCATGGTATATAAATAATATAGCGACAGTATAAAGATAACATGAATACTCTTTAGCTATAAAAACCGCATCCAAATGGGTCCATTCGTTTAGGAACTAGGAACCCACAGAAAGACACACAGACACTTGCGTTACACTTCTAACACCCCATTTTTTGCGTCAGGGTGTAAAAACCGAACATAAAAAAACAAAATCTTAAGTAGGTACTACAGCGGTACAACTTGGGCGGTCTTATCGCAATAAAGGGTCGCCGTGGGCCGGACACATCATAGCGAACATCTTTTGGGATACAGAAGGTATCCCACTGATAAAAGGCACGCAATGTCACAGATGTACTACGCTTCCTTACAGAACGACTGAAGAAATCTATCAAGGGAAAAGAAGAGCAAAGTTGACAAAAGGGGTGCTCCTTTTGCAGGACATTGCGCCCGTCAACACAAGGCGTGTAGCGACGACGCGACGGCTGCCATTCACCGATGCGGTTTCCAACAAAGATCTGGCCCCCAGGGACTATTATTTATTTCCAAAGATGATGTAAGAGCTGCGCAAAAAAAATATACGAGTGTGCTTTAGACCACACGACTGAAGTAAAACTTCTTTAGCTCTATCTATATGTATGAAAGTAAATACTTAGTCTTCAGAAAATGATCAAATCTTTTTTATCTTATATGTTTGTTTTGACAACCGATATTGTTGCCTTGGCTTGAATATCGTTGCTCTCAACTTCCGTTCGCCTCGCCCCATCAAACTTCCATAACGCTCTCGTCACGCATCCACCAGCTTACTCCCCAAGTCAAGCGAGCGTAAAGAAGTTTTACTTCAAAAAAACGAGAAGTGTAGGCGGCAAAGTGTTTCTTTTTTAACCTCCTTTCCTGCGATTCTACGAAGTTTTTGACTTCCCTGCGTACATGTTAAACTTTTATTTAGAGCACAGTAGGTACAACAATTTAGGAAAATCAGTTAAGTACATTAAATTCAAATCTTATTTTTTGCACAAAAACTACAGATAAGCGCTAATTAGCACTGTACAATTTAAGCGGAATATTAAAATAAAACAAAAATATACAATATAATAATTCATTTCATTTTTTTATGCACATTTGGTAGATAACCCCATTGTGCTATAAGCAGTAAGTACTTAAAAGGTGATCTACTAACATATTGGGCTTTTTCCAATCACGTCCAATTAAAAATGATAACAGAATGAACGTAAATAATCAATTTTAAGTAAGGGAAGTATAATTATGTAACAAAATTTGTGAACGTCATGCATGGCAGACTCATTGCCGCTAGATTAGCGGAATTCAAAACATATATATTACTAGCATTTACCCGCGGCTTCGCCCGCGTGGACATCGTTTTTGTGACTGACTTAGAGGGTGCGCGGTGCGCGAGCCGCAAGCGGCTCGCGAGCGTGGACATGGATTTTCTCCAGATCCCTCGGGAACTATGTCAGGATATGCTTATTAGTAAATAGTGTCATTTCCCACCCCCTCAACCATCTCGGTGCAAAAATCACACAATCCATTGTTCCGTTGCGATGTTAATTAACCAAAAAAAGAGTATATTTTCAGTTCCCTCGGGAATTGCATCGGGCTATGCTATTTTAACGGGATAAAAAATAGCCTATGTCCTTCTTTGTGACACAAGCTACCTGCATGCCAAATTTCATTTAGATTGGTCAAGGCGTTGATGCGTGAAAAGGTAACAAACAAACAAACGAACAAAAACATTTTCACATTTATAATATTAGTAAGGATTATAAAAATCAACGATAAGATTTATTACAACGTATTACTTTTATTTATTATAATTCTACTGATATTCCTGAGATTTCAGAGGATTGTAAAGCTGCGACTTTTTACACAAACGGCGTTAGCGATTTTCCAAATTTTAACCGATTTTGAAATTTTTTTTATAAATTGTCAGTCAGAACAAAAGTTAGGTTTATAGGATTTTGTTGTTTTTTTTAAGTTTAATTTTATTCTCGTTCACGTGTTTCCTTATGAAACTAATTTCGGCCATTAATATTTTTTATTAATAATTTGAAAAACGATACCTACAAAGAGCTTTGTTCTGTCTGACTAACAACCAAAAAATCAAGTATCAAGAAATGGTCAAAACCGGTTAAGTTCTAAAAGGTTAAAAACGCTTTCGCTTTTTGTAGGAAAAGTCTAATTCTCGCCGTAGATTCACACAGTTCACAGGCCTCTTAAATTGGAATATTTATTTGATTTACAAGGCGTCTTCTACTTGAATTAGCTACCAATTTTCTTATTTCGTCAATTTCCTCACCTCGATTAGGCAAATTGAATAAATTCTCACACAATTCGATAGAACGAAATTTTTGTCATGGAGCGATTTGTGGAGTTCAGGATAAAAGTACCATAAAAATGTTCAAAAGAGAACATGATCCACATCCTATGGGCGTAGAAAGGCAACAAGATTAGCGTAAATATGAAAACATCAATACATCTATCTAAACATATAGAAGTCGATGTTTGTATGTATCATCATCATCATATCAGCCAAAAATCGTCCACTGCTGGACAAAGGCCTCCCCCAAGGATTTATATGATGAAGGATTGGATGTATGTTCCCTATGGATTCCCGAAACAGCTGTAGCGATTTTAAAGAAATGTTACGGGAATCCTCAGATTAGCCCAGCACCCGTGAAAAAAAAGACGGGCGGAGCCGCGGGATGGGTCGCTAGTATATTATAAAACAAAGCACCCCGCCGCGTCTGTCTGTCTGAACGCGATAAGTTCCGAAAACTACCGAACGGATTTTAATACTGTTTTCAGAAATAGACGGAAAGGTGAGATGATGCCAAAGGGCTTACCAATTGTCAATTAAAAAAAAGTATATAATTCCCCGCAAGCAGCGCGCGGCCTTGCGGCTTGTGCACCGCGGACCCTCTAGTAAACAAATAAAACTAGGACCGTTCCAGAAAATGGTCGTCAACTAAAGGCTGTAGTAGTCATAACCGTTAACGAGCACAATATAGAAAGGGGACGTGGTTTAATAGCATATCTGAAAGCCGCGGAAATAAACAAAACAACTTACAAACATTTGTCATAAAAATATATCTTGTAGACAGACGACAGAGGCAACAACCCGAGTCTAGACAAGTTGAAAGTTAAAAAACTTCAACCCGCCAACGGAAAATCGTTACATAATATGAGAGGACAGAAAATCATAAGCCTTCCTCTTGGCTTTGCGTAGTTAGGTTTTAATATTGTACTACATATTTTATGTTTTTGAACTTAAAATTTATTCCTCTTTCATATGTTATCCCACTCGATACTCCCCCACTCTTTTAAAAGTAACATCCATCATATTGATTATGTTCGTGTAAAATGTAGCCTAAGTTTCCCAGATTATAATAACGAATCGATTGACATCTCTCATAAAAATCTGCTCAGTAGTTTGATACATACGCAAATACACACATACATAGTCCGCTAAAATCATAACACTTCTTTTTGGATTTTACGTTGGGTAAAAACACATATTATGATAGTGATCACATTAATATAGATTGGTACTAGTTTGGTACTCGAACGTAAAAAGGATTGCGCCGTGTGCTCGTTTGTTCCTTTGTTTTTTAAAATGTTATTTTTCGCCCGTTGTACAGTGTACCGGGTGCCCTAATTCGAACCCCTCGGAGCCCGGAGGGAACGTATTTGAGTTCATGATAAAAAAAAAAAATGATGATCCGGCGTACCGCCTCAGAAGCTCTACACTTACACTACACTACGGTCCAGCCGTTTTTGAATTATAAAATTGTCACTAACACGACTTTGTTTTACATAAATAGAGATATCAATAGGTATGGCGCTGGCTGGCACTACTAAGATCAAAAAATTGGATCTAATAGCGAATGAAGAAACTTTTTTTTAAATTCACAATTAGTAAGCCCTTGGCATCATCTCACCCACATCTCACCTGATGGTAAGTGACGATAGTGCCGAGGATGGAAGCGGGCTTACCAAGATTCCCCAACGCAATGGGGATCTGACTATCTTCTCTTCAAGCCGGAACACAATAATGCTGTTAACATTGATGTTTGCGGCAAGACTTAGATAAGATGGTGGTAGCTAGCCAGGCGGGCTATGAAAATGCCCTACCATCAACCAAACCGAGTCTTACAAAGTTGACCCCGACGGGAATCGAACCCGCGACCTCATGGTGTGAAGCGAATGGACTAACCACTACGCCACAAAGGCGGTTAAAAGAAAATAAATAAAACTCGAGATTCAAACCTATACATATAACAGTCTAGTACTAGGAGCATAAAACAGATGAGATCTACAATTCGAGGGCTCGTAAAATCGTCTGCTTGACGGTGCACGGTGGCTTGACGAGTATCTAGCTCCTGTCGAGTGAAAAACTTGATTTTGGGAAACAAAATCTCTGTAGACAATTTTAAATGTATCCAACATTTGAAACATGAAAATTTGGGACGAGTCCGGTTCGTTTAACGGGCGGTTATTTTAAAATACGAATTGTCAACCTACGCGTGCGTACCTGTTCTAAACTATGTCGTATTAATTTTGGAACGGGTGAGTAACAAGTTAGGCAGGCCTCCCATTCAGTGAAGGGACGACCTGGGGAAGGTCGCGGGAAGTCGCTGGATGCGGGCAGCGCAGGACCGGTCGTTGTGGGGATCTTTGGGGGAGGCCTTTGTTCAGCAGTCGACGTCTTTCAGCTGATATGATGAGTAACAAGTCATTTGTAAAACGTTTCACTCAAATCAGTCACGTGACAAAGATTTGGATTTATTATGGATACCGATTCTTATTACCCAACAACCATAAATGAATAATAGGTGGATCTAAGTGTTAACTTTAAATTTAAAATTTAATAAAAGCATAAAAACATTAACCCTCTTTAGGAAAGTTGGGTAAATGTATCTTATGTTACAAACGGGATCAAGACGAATCTAACGATACCTCGCACTTTAAAATCCATCAAGTCGTTTAGAAGATACCGTGGAATAAAGAAACACATACATGTACGTAGATGAGATCTGAAAACAATGCAACCCTTTACAATGGTGTGAAAATTCAATCAAACAGAGTGTTGTTATGTCAAATCAATAGGTTCAATCAAACAGAGTTTTGTTACGTCAAATCAATAGGTTCAATCAAACAGAGTTTTGTTACGTCAAATCAATAGGTTCAATCAAACAGAGTTTTGTTACGTCAAATCAATAGGTTCAATCAAACAGAGTTTTGTTACGTCAAATCAATAGGTTCAATCAAACAGAGTTTTGTTACGTCAAATCAATAGGTTCAATCAAACAGAGTTTTGTTACGTCAAATCAATAGGTTCAATCAAACAGAGTTTTGTTATGTCAAATCAATAGGATCAATCAAACAGAGTTTTGTTATGTCAAATCAATAGGATCAATAAACAGAGTTTTGTTATGTCAAATCAATAGGATCAATCAAACAGAGTTTTGTTATGTCAAATCAATAGGATCAATCAAACAGAGTTTTGTTATGTCAAATCAATAGGATCAGTCAAACAGAGTTTTGTTATGTCAAATCAATAGGATCAATCAAACAGAGTTTTGTTATGTCAAATCAATAGGATCAATCAAACAGAGTTTTGTTATGTCAAATCAATAGGATCAATCAAACAGAGTTTTGTTATGTCAAATCAATAGGATCAATAAACACGATTAGAGTAGGATTAAATATATTTTTCGAGAAACCTAAAAACTTTTAGGCGCTTTAATTTAAAAAATAATTTTAAATATTTCGTATTCTTTTCAGCACACCCTTTTATTTCCCTTTTTCCTTTTATCCTGCCTGGAGAAGTGCATAAAAAAGAACTGATCCGCAATCCTTGGGAGCCATATTGGATTTAAAATGACGTCACTTGAGCTAACTTGTAATGAAAGCAGAAGAGGGCGACGAGTAAACCAGTGAACTAATGCGCATATACGAGTTTCTGATCTCTTCCTGAGGGTGTCGTAAGCGTCAGAGGTAACTAAGTACTCAAAACCCGGAGGACAGGCAGCAGCGTCTTTTCCGCATAATGCACCACCACACTGCGATTACTACCCCTTGCAAAGCGTGGCGATTACGGCAAAATCCCCCCCGAACTCTGACTCGGTGGCTCAGTGGTTAGTGCCCTTGACTACTGATCCGAGGGTTGTGGGTTCGATCCCCACCTAGGGCAAGCATTTGTGTGATGAGCAGATTTGTTTGCTCTGTGTCTGGGTGTTAAATATCTATATATGTATGTATTTAAACGTATATAAGTATGTATATCAGTCTCTGGTAACCCATAACACAGGGAATCCTACTTTGGGGCCAGATGACCATCTGTGATTTGTCCCAGAATATTTATTTATTTATTTAACTCGGGGGAGACCTATGTCCAGCAGTAGATGTCTTTTGGCTGATGTGATGATGGTCATCTTCATCACATTCCAAAGCAGGCTGGTAAGCAACAGTTTTTACTTTTACTCTCACTTGATGATGAATCCGTTCTCATAAAAAAATCTTGAGTTTTATCACAAAAGACAAGTCAACGAAGCATAAAACATTTCATGTCGTACCAAGTTATTTCAAAGGAGCAAAATGAAGATAAATAAGAAGAGACTAAAATGAACGCAAATAATGAAGAAGCCCTCATTGAGGGTCCCGCATACTTAAACCACTTGAAGCGTTAACCCTCTGGAATTAGTATGGAACTCGAAAAAGAAATAGGACGCTGCTTTTAAGACGCCTTAAAAAAACTAGCTTTCCATAGAAATAAAATAAAATCAGCAAAACGGATGATTCGATTCTAATGAAACATTTTACACAAAAGCATGACAGAAAATCGAACAAACTGTATTGTATTCTTTTCACTTTTTTTTTCATTTAAACAAAAGATAAGCATATTCCAAGGTTACTATTAAAACCTTAAAATGACTTCATTTATAAAAAAACCCTATTTTTATGAAAAAATTTACAATTCATTTCAAAGAATTTCGAACAGTTTCATTAGGACCGACGAATCCGTTTTCTTGAAATCGTTACCTTTAATTATTTTTTATGAAGAACGAGTTTAGATAAGGCATTTTTTATAATATTTTTTTAATCACAATTGGTAAGCACATGGCATCATCTCACTTGATGGTAAGTGATGATGATGCCGAAGACAGAAGCGGGCTTACCAACATTTACAAACGCAATGTGGTAATGGCTATGTTATCTTCATGGCGGAACAAACCAATGGTGTTAACAATGATGTTTGGCGGCAAGACGTAGACAAGATGGTGGTAGCTAGCCAGGCGGGTGTAGAAAATGCCCTACACCAATCAAACCGAGTCTTAAAAATTTGGACATCGCCGGGAACCGAACACGCAACCTCCTGGTGTGAAGTGAATGGACTAACCATTAAGCCACGGAGGCGGTTAAGGCTGGACACTCCAGTAAATGTATCTTATGTATCTCACGGGATCAAGACGAATCTAACGACACCTCGCACACCAAAACTCATCAAAGCGTTTGGGTTACAGGCTCAGCTTAAGAAACAGACATACATACATACTCCCGAAAAACATAACCCTCCTTTTGGACAGTCGCATAAAAAGAAAAAATATATCGAGCAATGTAATCTTCTCTCCAAGTACTGATATATGTAATTCCCTTCATCATCATATCAGCTCATGTACGTCCCCACCGAGGGGCTCGAGCCTACCCTGAGTTAGGGCGATCAGGCCTTAGTCGACCACGAGGGTCCAGTGCGGGTTGGTCGACTTCACACACAACCTGCGAGTTTCTTCGCAGGCGTGTGCAGGTTTCCTCACGATTAAACCGATTGCTTAACGGTGAAGGAAAACATCGTAATTCCCTTACATATAAATAACTTCTTTTAATGCCCTACTGCTGGGCAAAGACCTCCCCTATTTTTCACCATTGGACACTCTCCTCGGCTATCTGTTGTGGAACATCACCAATTCGTCCCGCCATCTCCTACTAGGTCTGCCGCGGCCTCGACAAACTTCTGACATCCATGCCGTGGCGATCCTCGCCTACTTATCCGCTTACATGCGGCAGACTTATCCCGACTCCCGCCCAGTCCCATTTGAGTTTAGCGGCTTTCTCTTCTACACCAGCTATTTTGGTCATAGAACGAAGGGCGATGATCTACGTTCTATTAATATTTTTTGTACCTAATGTGCTGCTTTCCATAACTCTCTGACAAATATTAGGTTTTGCTCTACAGTAAAAACATTAGTAAATACAAGTGTCAAACGGTACTTACAATAAATAATAAACAAAATGGTCAAGTAAGATTTGGGATCGCACTAAAGCTGAACACAAACTGAGTGAGAATCCGAGAAGCACCTTTTTGGTACAATAAAAACAAACACTAATTATACTGCGTGGTGGTACGGACGGAACCTCGGTGTGCGAGTCCGACTCGATCTTGGCCGGTTTTTTTGTTTTATTTCTGTCAGGAATTCCACAGTATCCCTCATTTGGAATGCGGTTGATTTGAATAATCCCGCCGCCGGGACAATAATGTGGGTAATACGACATTGGTACGCCTGGGCACGTATAATATTAGTGACTTCTGGTGCCTGGATAAGGAGAGATAAAGTCGCCGAAAATCCAAAATGCGTACGTTAAGTTCCATCATTAAGCCTTTCAATCGATGACAGTAAGAAGTAAAATTCAGAAAAGATTGAAAATGCTAAAAACTTTTATGAACAAGGTTTTATATTTGGAGTTCCAAATTTAAAAAAAATGGGAGCTGATTAGGCATGTCGCAACTATATTGTAGAATTAGGCGTTTTACAAAACGGCGGCGGCGTGTCGCTTTGTAAAACTGAGTAAAAAAAATCCGAATAAAACAGAGATATTGAGAAATAAATCTACGAAAATCGTATTTGGGCATAATTTGAGAAGGGCTAAAGTCAGGTGATTTTTAATGCTTGATGACAAATCTGTGCATGAACACCTTTCGTTTAAAAAAATCAAGCAAACAGGTTCGATAGAACGGCCGGACAGACTCGAATTAAGTTTTTTTTTTTTATTATTTATTTGCGAAGGGCAAAAGGTAGGTGAATATCAATGCTTAGTAAAAAATAGGAACAATGGATGAAAGTGTTTTTGATGTGTAACATCTTTGCTCTCGCTTTCCTACAATTTGTGGGAGTGATTTCGTGAAATGGGACGGAAATGTGTAACATGGGACGGAAATGTGTAACAGGAAGTCGCGAAAGCGCGGAATTCTACTTTACGAGAGTCCGACTCGCACTTGGTCGGTTTTTTTCGTTACTGTCAGATCCGCCACCCAGGTACAATATCGTCATCAAATCTAACTAACCTAAAGTATTTTGTCACATGTTACACATCATATGCGAGTACTGTAGGTCTCGAATTTTTTTTTTGTATAGAATTGGTTGAGGGGGCGGGAAGCGACATAGACTGCTAATCAGAATAGCCCGATAGTTCCTGAGGGATCTGGAGAAAACTCATGCCCACGCTTCCGAGCCGCTTGCGGCTCTCGCCACTCACCCTTAGACAGCCATAAAAACGATGTCAACGTGGGCGAAGCCGCGGGCAAAAGCTAGTAACAAATATATGCATAAATACCTGTCATTTAAAAAAAATAGGCAAATTGTTTTGACAGAACGGCCGCACGGACTCGGATTAGATTTCATATTTTTTTTAATATATTGAGTAGGGCGAAAGCATAGTTAAAATAAAAATAGTAAGTTATCTTCATACAATGGTACTTCTCATGGTTTGTATGTGTGCGCGTCAGTAGGCACGCACGCACACTACAATATAAAAACGATTTAAAACTACTGCAAACGCCAATGGAGTGCAGATGCTCTTGTTGCACAATCTACTATTATTATCACTTAAACATATCACTTTTATGTCTGAAACTTTTATGGTTGGTTGATTTGATGCAACAAGAAATGATTGTTTGTGTGGTAATGAGTTCGTAATACTCATAACAAATATATACGTTATCTGTGGCTATTATTTAGTAAAAAAAAAGTTCTTTTCATGTTTTTTTAAGCTTAGAAACCAAAGATTGATTGGTTTACAATTTTTAAGATTAATAGAATGTTACATTCTATCGCAGGCTTCATGTGTCAAATCAGCATTCTCTCAACGGTCGCACTATAGTATCGCTTTCTTCGCTCGCACAATGAGTCGTAACAACATTTCACTGTAGTTCTAGTTTTATCTTCATTATCTCAGCTGTTTTATCTGCCGCCATGATGCGTCACAATAACAATACGATGTCAGCGCCTCTAACGGTGGTTAATGTAACTATTTACCTGACTGCGCCAGAAGGAGGGTTATGTTTTTCAGTGTATGTTCATTTCTTTGGCACGCGCTGTAACCTAAACGGCTCAATAGATTTTTAGAGTGCGAGGTCTCGTTGAATTTGTCGTGATCCCGTAAGCACAGATTACTAATTAGTTACTACGCCGTAAGTCACATAGAATACATTTTTACACGACTAGCTGAAAAAGAGGTTATTTATTTCTTTGGTACGCTCTGTAGTCTAAACGGCTTGATGGATTTTGGAGTGTGACGTGTCGTTCGATTCGTCTTGATCCCTTCAGTGACATAGGATACATACTGGCCAAAAAGGAATTAAGTTTTTATGTAGTCGGGTTTTTATTTTTATTTAATGAGTTTATTTATAAACACTAATCTTTGACCATATCATGAAGTAGCCGTGCGTCTTACTGTTCATATCGTCAAAAGCTGTTTCATTCCTTGATCTGGTCAGAATATATCATGATATGAGCAGCAGATATTGAAGATATTTGACGATTCCATGACCTCATCAACGATTTCATGAAATGATCAATTCTATGATATCGGTTCGACATATAGAGTAGGTACCTAATAATTATAAGCCAAATTACATAACATAATGTCATTTCAATCTTAAATTATATGAACTTCTTGCATTATTTGTAATAACGTCTAAAATTTTTACTTTCAAGAGAGACCGAGCGCAGCGATGGAGCAAAAGAAAGTATTGCAGTGAAAAGAAGCTTTTTTAATTTCACCCAACATGTGTTCAATGTCAAACATTCCAAAATACTTTATTTACCAATTGTAAAAAAAAATAAAAAAATACCCAGTTAACTTCCAGTCGGATTTTTTTTTTATTTACAATACCAAATTAATGTCAATTTAAAACTGGATTGCCACAATAAGTTGGCGCCAAACGAAAGTACAGAAATATTTCACGCTGCGTGTGAGTCAGTTTCTGAGCAAACATTTTTATCGACTTTAAAAAAATGTGTTTATGTTTTCCGCTGGTTAGTATGAACGTAGGTTGTGTGTATGTATGTACGTTTTTTTCTCAAAAACTACCTCCTGGACGGATGTTGGTAAAAAAATTGTTTTCTTTTTTGAGAGGGACCGAAACGCAGACAACCTTCAGTTACATATCAAAAAATTGGTCCAAAATCGATCGATAGTCGCAAAGATTATGCAAGATCATTTTAACCGCCTCCGTAGCTCAGAGGCAAAGTTCACTGGCTTTATACAGGAGGTCGCGGGTTAGATTTCCGGCGGGGTCAATTGTAAGACTCGGTTTGGTTGGTGGTAGGGCATTTTCTAAGCCCGCCTTGCTAGCTACCACCATCTTATCTAAGTCTTGCCGCCAAATATCAATGTTGATATCATAGGTGTGTTCCGGTATGAAGATAAGATAGCCAGTTCCCCATTGCGTTGGGGAATCTTGGTAAGCCCGCTTCCATCTTCGGCAACATCGTCATTTACCACCAGGTGAGATGTTGTCAAGGGTTTACCAATTGTGAATAACAAAAAACCCCCGAATATCTCAAGAAACGCACGATCAACATCGCACGATCAACAGAAATATTAGATGTACTGACGATAGTAGATTATGAATGAATGAAAGTTTCACGAATCGCGCACCAATCGCACGATCTACTGCAAGATAAGATGTACTGTCGATAGTCGCAAAGATTCTGAATCAAAGACCTACGAATTCCGCACGAATAGCACGATGAAGATGTTCTCATGATAGGGGCATAGATTATGAATGAATCAAGTTCACGCACCAATATCAAACGTAAGATCTGATGTACTGTCGATAGTAGCAAAGATTATGAACGAAAGATCCACGAAACACGCAGTAATCGCACGATCAACGTAAGCACAACGTTACGTAAGGTAGGACAAGTTAACAGAGTTACCAGACCCATGGTCATGATTAGCGTGTGCGCTACAGCGCAGCCGTCGCCTAGTAACTCACAAGAAAGATAAAATCTTATCTCTCATTATAAACCATAGATTACTTTGCCGTATTATTTCGCGCAAGTGCACGTGGCATATCGTGCCACGTATTTTGTTAATAATTACGCTTGCAGTGATTTGCTATGTTTACTTAGAACATATTGTTATTAATTAACTAACAGTAGACCGCTAGTTTGTCTATCGCAGCAAAAAAGCCTACCTTATTAGATTAACTAATAGGTGTGCGCAAAATTTTAAGAATATATTGAAAAGCTTTTATTTTCCAAATACAGGTTGTTTTATTTCAGAATAAAAACTTTAAACTAAAGACTTTAAATTGGAGGGCAGCAGGGCTTCAGGGATGGTAGCATTCGATATCAAATCGTTGCGATTTTTTTTTGATGCCATGGTGCCGTGACGCTTGCGCAGGCTTTTTATATTTTTTATTCACAATTGGTAATCCCTTGGCATCATCTCACCTGATGGTAAGTGACGATGATGCCGAAGATGGAAGTGGGCTTACCAAGATTCCCCAACGCAATGGAAAACTGGCTATCTTATCTTCAAGCCGGAACACATCAATGTTGTTAACACTGATGTTTGGCGGCAAGACTTGGATAAGATGGTGGTAGCTAGCCAGACAGGCTTAGAAAATGCCCTACCACCAACCAAACCGAGTTTTACAAGTTGACCGCGGCAAGACTTGGATTAGATGGTGGTAGCTAGCCAGACAGGCTTAGAAAATGCCCTACCACCAACCAAACCGAGTTTTACAAGTTGACCCTGCCAAGAATCGAACCCGCGACCTCCTAGTGTGAAGCGAATGGACGGAGCGACGGAGGCGGTTAAAATAGCTTTTCCAGAGTTATTTCCAGGAAAAAATATAAAACGCTTTGGTGATATCTCGTGGTCACTAATATCTCTAGATACAGTCGACTATTTTAATAGGGTTACAAAACAAGAGTATTTGATTTACTTTTTGCTAATTTGGAAGAGCTAAAAGCGAAAATAACACAAAAAATAAATTCATCATCTAAATCAGCATGCTTGAATGGTCGGTTTTTCGGACTGCGTACGTTGGAATTGAATCTCAACGACGATATTTTTATATTATATTACTTTCATTTGCTGTATTTAAAATTATTTTAAGTAAAATACTCTTTTTTTTTCTTTTTTTTCAGAGATGCTATTACGGGCAAATTCATTAGTTGTTTTTGAGAGCTGCTTACGTTGGAATATCATTCTTGGGATTTATGTGGTTGGAACAGTAGACACATCTCGATGACATGATTTTGTTTTCTGTAAGTATTTAAGTTTTCTGTAAGTAATTGAAATTAATTTGTACAATAATTATTTTTCAACATTTATATTTTGAGCTGCGACTCCCTGTGCCATCAGTTCCATGACGATGACGTTACATGCGTCAACACACTACATAGTTTCATTCGGCACGCGCGCGCGCATGACCCTCGTTTATTTAAACATGTTCCCGTTCATTAATATTGATCAATGGTTACTAAGCACCGTAGTTGACTGAGGCGCCTCACTAAGCATCTTGTGACTTGCTCGTATTTCACAAACAATTTTTGAATCCAATTTCGGTATTCAAGTAGCGATTAAAGAAACTTTTTATGGAAAATCTTATAAATTCACGTGTGCCAAACAGTTGCTAATGTCGTTTTACTCAACCTTGAAATGAAATGAAATGTTTATTTCGCTTTAAAGTTAGCATGTTTAGACTTAGACAAGCATGCAAAATTATTAACATATTATTATTACACCAAATATATGTAGATGTCAAAATGTCAAATCATATTCATTCTTATTAATCGTAATGGTCAAATGTTAAATAACAATTAACTATCCAATCCACTTTATTAATATCTAGGAACTTGGTACGTCCTTAAATATTTTGGAATTCAAAAATCCCATACAAACGTAGTCTTTGATATAATTGTATATCGATAATCGGGTGACGAGTATCTGTGTCTGTAACGCTTTATTTTTTTGAAAACGAAACAGTAATCCATTATTAAACAATAAAATTTTCCGTTTTTGAAAACAAGTCTTTTTTACTGAGCTCATTAACTATGATAGAGAACGTTTTTTCAGAAAAGACTTGCGGTACCGACATCGGATTTATAGTGTATTTTCAGTATGATACAAAAAAATAGTTAGTTTAGTATTTAAAAAACTACGAATATAATACGAAACTACGTTTGTATGGGATTTATGAACTCCGGCGAGCTCTTAACATCCAGGAATTCAACAAGGTCTCAACTTTATTTTAGGTCAACATTTTTACATATTGGTTATATACTATGGCAATGTCACCAGCCCTCCGTAATAATATCGGTTAGTCTTTGAAGCGACTTGTCTGGAATGACGAGTCCAGAATAAAATTTTCGCTAAGAAATACACCTACTCCTTAAACCCAAATTTGACAGGATAGCAAAATTGTACGACCCTTTGTACAAGTTCAAGAGTACCAGCAAAATCACTTAAATTTATACACCCTGTCACACACTGGCCCAGTATGTATGGGATGAGCGGCAAATAACACAAATTAAAATCTTTTTCGTTTTGATGTCTACCGGCCGCAAATAGAAACATTGTTAATGACTGCATTTTGTTTGTGACATTGATGGTTTTCCCTAAGATATCGGACTGACCAAATGGCTGATCGCTGAATCATTTCTACACAGTGCTAGTAACGTTACTATAATAATATTTTAATAACTCCTTTTTAATGCGAGTTATTTTGAAATTATAAAATGGAAACTGTAGCTGATGGTTCGTAATTTATCATTATATTTATTTTCTTCCTAAAGCTAAAATGAATTTTGTATTTTATATTAATTTCTGCAACCATTCATTTTTAATTAAAAAATCTTTCATCTTGAATTTCAACCAGATTCTATAGATTTCTGTGCTCAAGTATATTAAGGAATATTGTAGCGTAAGTCTCTTTTATATTTTGTAAACATTTTCTTTGGCATTTTGCGGCCGCCCTAGAACACGGGCTCAAAAACGCTATGTAGGATTTGTTTAACTAGATTGTTAGGATGTTTAAAGTCAAAGAGATAAATCTTATTGAATTTTATTAAAATAATTAATTACTGTACAGTGACATACTAAGGTAGGTACTTGATAATAAAAATAATAGGAATGAAATCAACTTATAAATCGAATATTGCTCCGGGAAGTTCGGGGTCAACTTATTTCTGTTTTTTCTGGCTTGGCCTTATAATGACGTTCTTCTGTGGCGTTTTATTGACATTCTTATGTAGCTTTTTGTTAAAAATGGCAGAAATCTATTTCGAGACAAAGGTAGACAATGTTTTTTAATTAGTGGGTTGCAGTTTATATTCACGCAAAGTTCAGTGATTCCTATGAGATTCTTCCAATAGTAGTTACAATCACCGTCTTATATATTATTTATGTTTTATTAATCATTAACACACTGAATTCATAATTTAATACCTAAACTTAAAGATTCAGTTTCATACATAAAATAATATTGGCCGCTCATCCCATACATACTGGAACAGTGTGCGCCACCGTTAACCATGTAATATATAGGTACAACGAGCTATAAATTATTGACAACGCTTAAAACGTTAGAAACAATAGACTTCAATCACAACATGGCGGCGTTGAATCGACGTCGTGTTCACAGCTAGCGGTACATAGGTTGGTTAACAATAAATATCTTGAAAACTACTGAATCGATACAGATGAAACTTGCACAAGTTGAAAGATACTTTAATAATCCAATAAAAAAATCGCTTCGCCCTCTGGCCTATGTAGCGGTTTGTGACTTGCATGTATGGAAGTAAGCGGTATGGCTATGAAGCCTTAGCCTTGTCATGAAACGGAAACAGCTGATAAATCTCTTTCGTTAATTCCGTTACGTTCTGCAATTCGATTTCTAGTTTCTAAAAAATACGTGGATGTCCACGTAGATACAATACATTTATGAAATTTGGTACACCTGTTTGGAAGCGCACATAGACTAACATACACAAAATATTGTGCAATCGCAACATTTCAAAATATAAATGTATTGTGGTGCACGGGAAACTTTCGCTGATTCAAACATTCAGCTATTTCGCGATGTCTCGTGTGGGTGGTTGGATACAAAAAAACAATCTATAAAACCACTACGACCGTGACTTTGAACGTTCAAATGATATTTATAACAAACGATATGAGAATATAGTTCTAGAGCAAAAATCTTTTGAAGATCGTACACGAGATTGAAATTGTAAGTCACTTTATCGTGTAAGTACTTATATTTCACAAATTTAGTGCTGGCCATGTGTCATGTGGGTGGATCTGTCTTATACGTTTAGGCACGTAGGGGGGAGTGGGGGACACGAAACCCAATAGTTCAATCTACCCAATCTTGATCTCTTATCCTTTCGGATAGCGAAACTTCGTCCCAGGGCGTAATCTAGTTTAGGTAATTCGCACTCACGTGAATGTGTCTACGTTCCAACTTAATCAGCTTTAAATAACTTACTTTGACTTCATTTTATGACTGAAACGTGTGTTATATTCTTGGCATCTTCACAAAATGTCCAGGCTCCTTTCTTAAAATGTCCCTTTCGCAAAACACTCCTAGTTGAAAAAAATAATCAAAAATACGTTTCATTCTCTTTATGTTATGATACAACCATGTATCATACGACATTTCTCAATACAGTTATTACTCAATACCATTTATTTATTTTACATACATATCAAGGTTTACGCAACCAAAGTTCATTTAACGCGACTTAAGGCTCATTTTTACCGCAGGGTCTCAAGACTTAGGTCTTTGACCAGTGTGTGTTGCCAATGATGACTTACCGAACTGAGACCATGGTCGCTTACTATGGACCTCATAAGAAGGCTCAAAGGGCAATGGAGTGTGCTATGCTCGGAGTTTCTCTGCGTGATCGAATCAGAAACGAGGAGATCCGCAATAGAACCAAAGTAACCGAATAGCTCACAGAATCGCTAAACTGAAGTGGCAGTGGGCAGGGCAGATAGCTTGTAGAACAGATGGCCGTTGGGGCAGTAAAATTCTCGAGTGGCGACCGCGCACCGGAAAACTTGGCGTAGGCAGGCCTCCCACGCGGTAGACCGACGACCTGGAGAAGATCGCGGAAAGCCGATGGATGCGGGCAGCGCAAGACCGGTCGTCGTGGAAATCTTTGGGGGAGGCCTCTGTCCAGCAGTGGGCGTTTTTCGGCTGATATGAAGGCTCTTTTTAAGTGTACGGGGGAGTAATCTCACTTTGTTTTTTCTATACAAACACCTGAGTATATTTTTATCACACATATTTAACTATTCATTATTTTTTCGTTTTTACAACTAAAACAAATTAATTCAGTTTTACAAAAATTGCGCCTTATTTTAGCTACGCACAGATACGCATGCATAAGTTATTTTTAATATTACCATAAATAGATTACATTAAGTTCATGCATTAAAACCTTCTTGGAAAAGATGACTTTTTTTTTATATAACCTATAACTATAACTCCATGCGTCATCGATCCATCTCCTTGACACAGGTCACCGTGGTATTTATTCTCCTTTCTTCACAAATCTATTTTGAAATTATCCTTTCAAAAGTCTTAAAGAAGATTCTGTATCTTTGGTTCTCATATTTTTTTATTTACTATAGAAATGTCTTGTTTTTTACCAATAAAAAATGTGGAAAAGTAAAAAGCACGTGTGCGGTAAAATCAATTTTACGCACAGCTAACTGGCAATTAAAGTACCACTTTTCGAGCAAAAAGTTCTTAATTCAATTATACTTTAAGGGTTCCGTACACCTAAAGGGTGATCAACGGGACCATATGTCTGTCAGCGCGCTGTATTTCATGAACCGTAATAGGGAGACAGTTGAAATTTTCACAGAATGTGTATTTCTATTGGAGTTATAACAAGAATTTTTTTTTAAGTAAAAGGCCCTCGTACAAGAAAACGTGTTTTATGGGTATTTTTGATTTAGTTCCATCGAAGAAACGGTAAAACATATAAGCGTGTGATTATTGTGAGAGCACGTGCCAAGTGTGAGTCCTAATAGCGCTAAGAAGGCGATATTTCTGTCGCTCGCGTTGAAATCCTTTGTGTGTAGGTACCTATCATTGTCATAGTTTATTTATAATATTTTTCACAAATGACATTATGTAATATGTAATAACTATTTTATGATCAACAGAAAGAGTGTAATATGCACCTATTTTGAATAAAAAAATTGAATAGTTGTGTGGAGAGTTTTGGTGGTACGGAAACCTCGGAGCGTACGTCGTGCTCGCGCTTGGCCGTGTTCCGCAATTTCTTCGGCGATTGAGGGCGGATTTTGAGGATTTTTAATCGATAGATAATGTCTTCAGGGTATATCTTTACTAATATTATAAACGCGAAAGTTTGTATGTATGGATGTTCGTTACTCTTTCACGCCAAAATAGATAAATGGATCTGGATGAAATTTGGTAGATAGACAGATTAGGACTTGGATTAACATACAGGCAATGGTCAAACGCTTGACATTCGCGTACGAATATCAGGAAAATTTGTTTGGGCACTCTAGATATAGATTTTGTACCACTTAGGGGCTCTAAGTGTGACGTTTATTTACTAAGTAGCTTTTGCCAGCGGCTTCTGACACGTGAACATAGTTTCTATGACTGTCTTCAAGGGTGCGCAGTGCGCGATCTGCAAGCGGCTCGCGAGCGTGGACAAAAGTAGTCTAGGTATATGTTAATCCAGGTCCTAATCTGTCTACCTAACAAATTTCATCCAGATACGTTTATCTGTAGCGTGAAACAGTAACAAACATCCATACATACAATTTATCGCGTTTATAATATTAGTAAGGAATAAATGCACTTTTGGTAAGGTTTAAAGAATTCAATTAATTATCTTTCTAGTTGGTATGGTTTGGTACCACCTCCGGCACAACATTCGCATTCGCACACTCGCATCATCATCATCGTCATCATCATATCAGCTCATATACGTCCCCACCGAGGGGGTCGAGCCTATTTGCATCGTTTGATGTGAATATGAATGTTGATGCGAATGTGTAAAATGATGTGAATAATTCGCATAATATGGCGTACATTCCTGCAAAGAACATTATTTTAGACCTTTGCGATAAAATCCAGATCAGAACCATTCAGACCTTGTTGTTCACACGAGAAGTTTTGCAGCAAAGATGCCTTATTGCCTAATTGTTTTATTATCTCAGGCTGACAGTTATCGCATAGAGCCCCGTCCCGTAGGTTTACAACCGTTCAAAACAGTGCCGCGCACTCAATCCGCTTTCAAGGACGGTTTCCCAACGCCGCCTGCCTACCGTGCCGGCCGGATGGAAACAGTCTCATAAACCAGTCTCATAATGCAGAGATCGTCGGACAATTTTCAGACCATTTTTCACGTAAGGTCAAATTTTATGATCATATCGCATACATTTTATATTGGTCGACACACCGCAAGGTAGTAAAATATTCTGAGGTTATGCGAGTGCGAGAGCGGTCGTAGCTTATTGCCACTTGCGTCCGTCGTCGCGACGATCACACAGGTTAACTGACCATAGGCAAGATGGGTTTGACAGATAGTGGCATTATTCTCGACCGTTTTCGTGATTCGCAAAGCATATTAAGCCGTTGTGCCAGTATGCGTGCTAAGAATTTGAGTACGAAAATCCATCGAAATTGACGTTTTTATTTTGGATTCCGTACAATGCTATGCATGGAGACGACAGAACAAAATTACCGTGCAATAACAAGCCTTTTGCGAGATTTAAATAACAAAACGCTAGTCGCTGGCTCCGTATCAACATCAATACAAATTATTTTCAGAGACAAATTCTCATTAAATTTATTCAAATTAAAGAATAACAAGGTGTTGATTCAGAATGGTTTTTAGATAACGTAATAAACGAGTAGGTGCGCTGGGCTGGGACATTAAATATTTTAAAGGGATAAAAAGCTTGTCTCATCGTGCAAAACACGCATCTATTCATTGCTCCGTTACACTGTCAGAAGTTTTCAAGCCGCCTGGCATCTAGTGGCAGCCATCGACATCAACGACTTGACATGCCTTGCGAAGCACGGACACGTTTTTATCCACAATTGGCAAACTCTTGACATCATCTCACCTGATGGTAAGTGACGATGACGCCGAAGATGGAATCGGGCTTACCAAGATTCCCCAACGCAATGGGGAACTGGCTATCTTATATCTTCAAGCCGGAACACATCAATGCTATTAACATTGATGCTTGGCGGCAAGATTTAGATAGATGGTGGTAGCTAGCAAGGCGGGCTTAGAAAATGTCTCTCCACTAAACAAACAGAGTTATACTAAGTTAAACTCCGTCGGGAATCGAACCCGCGACTTCCTGATGTGAAGCGAGTGAAAATAACCTGATTAAATATTTGTTGAGATAAATGCCACTAACAGTCAAACCCGTGCAGGTACTTCATGACCGTGCTTCTTATCAGTTCACCTGCGTGATCGACAAAATCACTCAACTCGCAGTGCCGCTTCAACCGTTAAAACGTGAATGGTTCCAAAAGTACTAAACTAAAACTCAAGTTTTACTTAACAAAGATTAGCATAATAAACAGGGTGTTAATTAATAATGTGTGTTGCGCGACCAAGTCCATAAACCTTCTACTCATGAAACTGAATAACTTTGGTTTTATATTTTTGCTGAAATTGTAAAAAAAACCTAGGAATTTCCATACAAATTGATCAGCTGATTAGTCAACTTTCTGTGGACATTTTTTTTTATGATTTCAACAAACATGTAGAACAAAAGTTATTCAGTTTCTTGAATAAAAGTTCTCCACAACGTCTATCGACTTGGTCGCGGGACACATTGTAAAGAGCAATTTATTTAAGGACCTTTCCGTACAAAATCTAATCAGTTGATCGATTTGCCAAACCAAACAATTTTTTTTATACGAATTTAGAAAAGTTGTACAGTTTCATGAGTATGAGCCCCTCTCAAAAAAGGAGTTCTATTTACCACTAATCTAGACTAATTCTTCACCGTAAGAGCGTCGGATGAATGTACATAATTATGAAATCGAAATTAGAAAACTCTTTGGTACGCGGCAGGATACAAACCAAGACCTCCCGGACAGGAGGAAGCAGCTCTAGCCGTTACGCCGCCCACGTTCTTACGGTGAAGAAGAACATTGTGAAGATACCTGCACACGCCTGTAAAATTCTCGAAGGTTGTGTGCGAAGTCATCCAACTCGCACTGGGCCCGCGTGGTCGACTAAGGCCCGATCGCCTTAATTCACGGTAGGCTCGAGCCTATCGGTGGGGACACGTATATGAGCTGATATGATGATAGGCTAATAGTTGTTGTTTTACTACGATAGTACTCTTTATTATACTGTGGTTTACTGTTCTACAAATCTAATGACTTGATTCTCTACATTTATTAAAGAAATCAATTAACAATCAATTGCAGGAACAATCATTAACAAAATCTAACTAGGGTGTCAAACTCATACATTTTCATTCGCCACTAAGCCTAAATGTGTATCAAACTCATACATTTTAATTTGCCACTAAACCTAAATGTGTATCAAACTCATACATTTTAATTTGCCACTAAGCCTAAATGTGTATCAAACTCATACATTTTAATTTGCCACTAAGCCTAAATGTGTATCAAACTCATACATTTTAATTTGCCACTAAACCTAAATGTGTATCAAACTCATAAATTTTCCTCCGCCACTAAACTTAAATGTGTATCAAACTCATACATTTTTATCCACCCATCACTAAGCCCAAATTGTATCACTCATAAATTTTTATTCGCCACTAAGTCCAAATTGTATCAAACTCATACAATTTAATCCGCCACTAAACCTAAATGGGGTGTAAAACTCATACAATTTAATCAGCCACTAAATCCAAATGGAGTGTTAAACTTATACTATTTAATCCCAACTTAAACGTTAATGGAGCTTAATGCAACACAGTTAATTAAATTAACAATTAAAATGTCCAGTAAGATTAACTGTAAAATTAAGGCAGACAGAATATTTTTAGGGTTCGAAGGTTAACCAGACTACTCGACTCAGTCGTAAAGATGTTCTAATGGCAAAAGCAATCGGTGCCTGCGTAGCTCGTAAGTAGACGACATCTTTACGGCGTAACTGGTGGGCTTTACAGCGAAATTGCACATAGAAATCACCGCAGTAAGGAGTTTATAGGCAATCAATGCTACACGAGAATGTTGGTTATGTGTTTATAACGCTCTATAAAAGATATACTTACTATTTTGGAAAAATAAGTTTTGTTTCACCCAAGCTCTGAACTTTGTTGGTATAACATCAAACCAATTTAAAAAAGTACCTACCAAGTTTTGAATTTTAAAAAATGTAGGTAGCTTTTGTTTTATAGTCCTATATTAAATTGTTTAATCTTAAGTATCCCATTAAACCAATAACATTGAATATGACGTCCAAATAAATACTCGTAACTTTAACAGTTTAATATTATTTTGCTACACGGACAACACATAATTGATTTGTTTTGTTATTCTGACAAGTCTCGACGACATTCTCATCCTTGCCGAATCCAATTTTCCGGTGTTGTACATATAGATAAGCGCCAGACAGCGACCGACACAAGTGAGATTCGAGAATCTTTAGGTAATAATATAATAATAGATGTGTCTACATATGAAATTGCCGATTTAGTTTTTGAAATACACTCTAATTTTAATTTTATTTTTGATGTGTAACATTTTTCCTCTGGGTTTCCTGCAATTTGTGGGAGTTATTTCGTGAAATAGGACGGAAGAATGTAACAGGAAAAGCGAACGTTTTAGTCACCAAGGCTAAGGTAACATGGCCATGCTGCCTAATGTGAGGCCGAAGGCAAAGATGAACTACTATCGGATGGCCCGGTCCGTGGCTACTGTAAGGCTCACTCGTTTTTGTTTTTAATTTTGACTGTATTATGACACTACTTATGGTCTTTTATTAGTGACCAATGTGATGTCTATCATGTTCCGATCCCCGGAGCTACTTACCATTGAATACGAGTAGAACAAATGCGTTTTATTAGTGGTCAAATAGGACATTTTTTGACCAGTTAATCTTCTTGAATTTTCCTGAAAGTGACGGAATCTTATGCGGGGTATTCCAAATATAACATGTAACGACAAAACTGCTGCGATAACTCTATAGCTTTTATATTTTCTTTTTTTTTGCCTAAGAAATGGTGATTTATTAGGCGAAATATATAAACAATAGCCATACATTTACTACCATTTAATTTTTAATAGTGCAATGCTATTCATACATATAATACATATGTATAATAAAACTGTAACGGGGCCATGTCTGTACATGAAATATTTTTGGAAAATAATATCTGTGGTGGACATTACTAACAATATAGAGGCCAAAACAACAACTTTTGGAATTATTGTCTGTCTGTTCGTGCATCACGAAAAACTACCCGGCCGATTTTGATGACATTTTGTATGGTGGTTAAAGGATACTTTTTGTCCCGAAAAATTCAAGAGTTCCCGTGGAAATTCAAAACCTCCACGCGGACTAAGTCGCGGGCACACCTAGTTTAGAATAAATACTGCTTTTTTTATATTAATTTTCTTATTTAAACTTTTTCATCCAATCCCGATTTTATAGGTATAGATCTATTATCAAAGTACCCTGTAGCTTAAGATCTATAATGGGCGTTCGTTTTTACTGACTGAAAACGGGTTTTGCTTGCTCGATAAGGGAAGCAGCTGACAGATGACATTTTCAGGAGTTTACTTTGAAATTCGACTATTTTTTCTGTTGCATTAATTCAAAATTGATACACGAAAGATGCAAAAAAAAACATTACACATGCCACGCACATTCCTACGCGAATCAGACTTTAGTACTATTCTGAGACTTTGCTATCTGTTGTATATATTTTTAAAAATATTCGGGTGTGTGGTGCTCGTCGGCCAAAGAATTTATAATGAAAATAGGCAGGCGTTTGAGAGACCGCGGTAGTGATCCCCGCGCCGGCTCGTACCTGGTTCAACAGATATCCCTGGCTATACAGCGCGGCAACGCGGCCAGTATAATGGGAACTTTTGAGCCGGGTACGAGGCGGTGCGACATAGACTAAGTACCTAATTGCAGGTATTTTATTTTGACGTTATTTATAATATAATATTAATGACTTTTATTAATTGGACATGAACATTAATTGTAATTATTTGATTTTATAGGCTATTTAAGTGGAAAATTACTTAAAAAAATTGTTATTTTTAATTTTGAATGCAATCAATATAAATTATTTTTTAAAATCTTGCAATGTTTGTATGTATGGTAGTTAGTGTGTAATGGTCAAATCATGCAAACGATTTTAGAACGACTCCTCGGAATCCGATTGAGCTGAAATTTGATATGAGGCTGTATTCCCGGCGACATTAAATCGTTTTGGTATTTTGAAGTTGATCTGATCATCAACTGTGGAATCAATTATCAAGGTCCGAGGGTCGTTTTTTATTTTCAATAGAATCGTAAGAAATAATGTGCTCGCCTTTGTTTCAAAATTTGAAAACCTATTCGCATTTGGCACCGTGAGCATCTAGCTTTTGAGCATAAAGACTCTTTTCAAATAAAAGCTAATCATAATACTTATGAGTTGTACAGGGTGGCCCGCAGGAAATTTTCTTTTTGTTTGCTTTGTAACTTTTGTACGCGTGGAGGGGGAAGCACGCTGTTCAATGGCATCAATTGGTGGCTTGGTTCTTGAAATTTTGTTAAACATGAGTCAGTTCACGGGTGAGCAGGGTGTTTTCGCTGTGCATAAACCTTACGAAAACAATAATTCGTGTGTAATTGTTAGGCGTTTATTAAGAGTTCGGTATCATTTGCACACTGTGCTCTTTTTTCAGTCCGAGCCGAGCAGTACGTGTGGGACCTGGGCGGTGACGTGGCATAACAATACCGGTCTCTTTGAAGTTTATTTATCCAGTGGTTAATCAAAGGAGCACTTTGACAATGCTGAAAACTGTGCATTTGATACTGAACTCCAATTACACACAAATATTGTTTTCGTAAGGTTTATGCACAGCGAAAGCACCCTGCTCACCCGTGAACTGACTCATGTTTAACAAAATTTCAAGAACCAAGCCACCGATTGAAGCCAACAGCGCGCTTCCCCCTCCCCCCTCCCCCCTCCACGCGTACAAAAGTTAAGAAGCAAACAAAAAGAAAATTTACTGCGGGCCACCCTTTATTTATCTGTTATGAGTTTGTATTCTAAAATAAGATTTTCTTTACTTTTCAGACTATATGCTACGTACGTAGATTGTTTGTTATAACTAATATTCCCGGCGAACTTCGTACCACCTTACACTACACTACACTACCCTACCCTAAACTACACTACCCTACACTACACTACACTACCCTACCCTACACTACCCTACCCTACATAAGAACCTTTTCCTGACAATAACGAACTCGACAAAAAAAAGAATTAGCGAAAGTTTACGCGTGATGCCGTGACCAAGGGAAATAGAGATTCATTTATAATCAGACATCGCTTTAAAATGTATATCGTCGTAATAAAGATATTTAAACCTTAATGAACAATATTGACTATACTGCTGGTTAGTATATTTATGAGGCCAATATAATCAAAAAAGAAAACTAGGAAATAATATTTAATATTCAATTTAATTAGCTGTTGTTTAGGTATTGTTCACATATCATTAGGCGAAAGGCTGGACAAATAATTAAGAACGAGTAAAGACTTTATAATAAAAGTAACAATAACTTTATAATTTAAGTTATTCATTAATTTAAAGTGATTTTAACAGCGTTTTTCTTAATGAAAACAACTTGTTTTGAAACGTTAGTACTTAGTTGTATGTCTGTAACCGTGGATAACTGCATGACAGCGGCGGCGGCGCGGCATTGATGATATGAACATTTGTCAGGTTTCAACTAAAAAACAAATGTATTGTAATGTTCATTCATGTTACCACACACTCTGTTCGACAATTTCTTTTTAACTTGATACCACGGAATTTCTATGTGATTAAGATTAGGCTATTTGGTGGTCAGTCTAACACAGTTACCATGTGCCTATTGAGTAATGTTTTTACAGAGTTGGCAGTGTGTTTTGAGTTTTGAGTCATAGTCGTGCTGAGATTATCGTCAGCGTATGGCAGCATACGTTCTTCCGAGTAATCAGTTTATATTGGTATTGGTCCATATTACTTTGTATCAGAATGCCATACCCGGCAAAGCAACCCCACATTTTGACGTTTCCACCGCCATCATGCTTTACTTACAATATTTTTTTGTATATCATCATTATCATCATCATATCAGCTCATATACGTCCCCACTGAGGGGCTCGAGCCTACCCTTTGTATATGTTTGGGTCAAATTCCTTATTTGCAGGTCGGCGTACGTACTGCTTGCCATGAGAGCATGTTCTATTTATTTTGGTTTCGTCAGAAAAAAGTACATTCTTCTATTGCTGTTCTATCCAGTTTACAGAATTCCTTGCAAACGCAACTCGGGCCTGTCTATGACGTGGTGTCGACATGGGTATCTTTCTGGTTATTCTCCCAAACAACTGTGCCTCCACCAAACGTCTTCCAACGGTGCGCGCCGAGACTTCTTGAGGGTTATTCTCAACAAAAATACATTTTTATCTGATTCGAGCCTTTAAATGGGTCCTGCTTAGCAAAGTGAACTGTTCCTAAACCGTGTCGAGGAGACTTTTTTCTTGGTTTTCGTTTGCAGAGATTATTAGAAGTAGCTTTATGGGTTTTAAAATGTATCACAGCCTGGTACAACATCGTTTTAGTTAGAGCAACCAAATTGATCCGCATTTTTTTTATAAGACCTATTACGACCACGCAACTTTATTATTATTTCTCTAGTAGCAGAGTCACAAAACTTGTTTTTTCCAATGATTTTTGACGAATAATTGTAAAAAACGAGATAAGAATCAATAACGGTGCAAAACTGCAATAAAAATAGTAAAGAAAAGCATCGCATTACATTTTCAATCTGAAAAAAAGATGAAAAATATTTCTTTCTTAATTATTTGTCCAGCTAGTGTTCCTGCAAATAAATGAGTTCTTGTGATTTAATAAATAAGTAAATGAACACGCACACTGTTTTGACAATATTGTGACACTAAATAAAACAGGACTGCCATAGCAATATTCTACAACATTATTAAATCATTTTTAAAAACTTATTGTACAATTTATTCTGGTGACAAAATTAAATTGGCGTTGTATCTTTTATCGTTCTTAATTATGTGACCACCACTGTATATAGATAGTTCAAGCCTGATTTAAAAAAAAGCAAATTCAATGTTTTAATTTGGCGAAAATTGAATATGTATCGAAGCAAATTACCGCCCTTAGACAAAGTTTCACGGCCTCGGGCGATACATTTACTAAATAAACGATAGGTATCTACCAAAATACGAGTTGCTTTGAAACGCTCATTTTCATGTTAGGCATTTGTAACAAAAGCCTGTTTACTCCAGATGAACATGGAGACTAATAAAATACATATACTCTCAGTTTTATGGGAGACGGAAAGTCTATGTCCCTACATAGACGCTTTTCTTTTGTACACTATATAGTTTTATAGGTACATTGTACATAAAGTAGACGCTAAACGCCAACAGACGCTTAGAGTACCGACTTAAGGGTCCCCAGAAGGCAGGAGTTTCCATACAAACGTAGTTCCGTTTTAATATAAAAGCTACAGGCCGGGTTTACAAACTGCTCTTATTTATTTCCGTTTCACATTAGGTATTTATATCGAAAACTAATTACATACATTGATATGTGTCTACTCAATGTAGTTTTTATATTAAAGCGGAACTAGGTTTGTATGGAAACTCGAGCCTCCTGGGGACCCACCCTTAAACTAAGTATGTACTAATATATGACCTCACACACGCACACACACATACACATACTGGTAGATATTACCATCTGTGATATTAGCAAACCCTGGACACTTCATACAACGGGCCAGAAATGACATTTCAAAACGAATGAAGGAACAAACAAAATGGCGGTGAAATCCTATACGTTCGACAACCAAACTGTAAAAAGTCTGTATCAATCTGGGTGACGAGGGGGTGAGGTCGCAATCTAGAGAGAGCGGCAGGGAGTGTCCATACTGTATGTTAGTAACTAATATATTAATATATTATACTTTGATATTACTCTGTGATGTTTAAATTATAAATACACTCGCGAGCGTTACAAACCCAGCAGGGTAGTTTGGAAGGCCTAACTTTGGATACAAATTTAATCATTATTCACAAGGTATTAAATGATAAAACGTTAATTCAATTTTAATAAAATAAAATAAATAAAAGCAATAATTTCATTACAATATGGAGTATCGCAAAAAAGGGGTTGTGTCGAGTTTTAACGATCAAGAGTGTATTTTAACTGGGTTAAGAGCTCTCCGAAAATATATAAATAATAAATTTAAATTTTTATTTCAAAAATAAAAGCTTCACCAGGCTACAAACATGACATACAAAGAGAGTACTAAGAGAGGTACTTAATTTTATTAGATAAGACATATGTAAAGGAATTTATAAAAGGACAAAATATAAATATAATTGTGTGTATGAGTGTGCGTGTTGGATTGAGTTGCACGTTAACATATAGTTTTATTGTTTTTATGTTGGTTTGACTAGATCATAGAAGAAGAAAGAGAGCACTACATTAATTCATCCGTTTTCGGTTTCACTGTATTTATAAGTAATGAGCAGTTTGAAAATTTTTGATTTAGCTTCTCGACTGTTGCAGCGTTTGATATCTAAGTGTTTTACTATCCTATTATAGATAAAAGGGAAAAGAAAAGTCTGAAAACGTTGCGCAATTGTTGATTTAACCAAAGGCTGCGGGTAGTCTGTAAAGACGTTGCTTTAGCAAAGAACTATAGCACTAAATCTAAAAGAATATTTCAAGTGTATAGGTGATGTTATAGTTTTTTTTAAATACAATATGTCGCCTCACGGACGACTTGTGTAGTTTATTAAAACCACCGTTTTATGTTCTTTGATACGAGCATTGTAATAAACTTGAGATTGCAGTTTTTAAAACAATGTAATTAAAGCACACATTATTTAGATGGCAGTAAAAAATGATGAGATTAACTGCGCATTGCACCGTGTTCGTTCTCTAGTCTGTGGTCAATGTGACAGAATGTAGTTTTTACCCAACTGCGCCAGAAGGAGGGTGATGTTTTTCGAGTGTATGTATGTATGTTTCTTTGGCCGCTCTGTAGCTTAAACGGCTTGATGGATTTTATAGTGCGAGGTGTCGTTAGATTCGTCTAGATCCCGTGAGTGACACAGGATACATTATATTACCAACTTGGCAAAAAATAGGGGTTAAGTTTTTATCCAGTGGGGGTTTTAAAATTTTAAATAATTTGTTTATTATTGCGGACAGTTGCTAGGCACGTATTTTGACAGACAACACATTGTCAAATTGCCAACCTACAAATAATGCCAACTTTGACAGTTTTTTTTGTTTTACTTGGGAAAGCAAATAAATTTGGAGTGCATTCTTACAGGGCAGTGAACAAAAGGCGTTACTAAAATATTGATAGGCGGCAACACATTATTATTAATACAGGGCGGGAGCCAGGAGTTAAAATTAAACCAACAAACTTTGAACTAAGCATCTACTTACCAAACTGAACAACTTTCACCAAAAAACCTATACAATACGAGCAAAAAAAATTACGCACTGTAGCCTAAACGGCTTGATGGATTTTGGAGTGCGAGGTGGCGTTAGATTCGTCTTCAACCCGTGAGTGACACAGGATACCTTTTTACCCGACTGGCCAAAAAAATAGAGGCAAAATTTTTATGCAGTCGCGTTTTTAATTTTTTTTTAAGTTGGATGCATACGGCCAAAGACAGGGAAAGGTGGAAAGGAATGGAGGAGGCTTTTTTTTAATATTTCTTTTTGGGTGACACTAACGGCAATTGTTTGTCTGCTTACCTTTAAGAGTTAATAGCAATAATTTTGAACAAAAAAAACCGACATCAAACAGGAAACTAAGGTTTCCCTCGGTAACTCTGGGATGCCATCATCAGATCCTGGTTTCCTTATCATGGTACCATCCTTGGGATATCTCCTTTCCAACAAAAAAAATAATCATCAAAATCGGTTCATAAACGACGAAGTTATCCGCGAGCACACAGAAAAAAAAATGAGAAACCTCCTCCTTTTTTTTGAAGTAAGTTAAAAATGGGGAACGACGCGAACATAACGCTTAAGCACACATTAGTTGTACTAAAATGGTAGCCATCTTTTATGGTCCGTTAGGATGGTGTCTGTTTGTTATGCGGGTATTTAGACAACCGCTGGTGTAAAGTTCCTCTTCAAATTGGGTTATTAAAAACAGGAGTGAGATAAGAAGAGGCCATAAGTTTGCAAGTGCCTCGCCAACCTTATTAAGTGTTTAGTTAGACTAAGGCGTAGAATAGATGTTTATAGGCACGCACGTGAACTCAAGCTTCCACCTCAGTCTAGACTTCGCCTTGTAAATAACTTTGACAGCTCTGATATGACTGTCATCAAATATATCACACCCAGTCATAATAACTTCACCAATCAATTAAAATAATTAACCCAAAAATGTTAAAAACAACCGACTTCAGTCACAAAAATGCGGCGTTAAGCCAACGAAGTTTTTTTCCTACATTTATGATTTTTGGTTTTAAATATTTAGCTTTAGAACTAAAAATGATCATAATCCGATTAATTCGGAGAAATGCGTGGACAAACATACATATATACATACATACATGTGATACCAGTTCATATACGTCCCCACCGAGGGGCTCGAGCCTACCCTAAATTAGGGCGATCGGCGACCTTTGATTCTTTGCGATTGATTGTGATACGCGATTCTTCGCAGGTGTGTGCAGGTTTCCTTGCGATGTTTTCCTTCACCGTGAGATCGTCGGATAAACGTACGAAACTGAAATTCGAAATCATATTGGTACGTGTAGGATTTGAACCACGACATCACATCAGCTTATATATATTATGTCCCCACCGAGGGTTTCGATCCTACCCTGAATTAGGGCGATACGCGGGCCTAGTGCGGATCGGTCAACTACACACACAAACCTTCGAGTTTCTCCGCAGATGTGTGCAGGATTTCTCACGATGTTTTCCTTCACCGCAAGAGCGTCGGATAAACGTACATATGAAATCGAAATTCGAAAACACATTGGTACGTGGCAGGATTCAAACCACGACATATCGTTAAATAATGACGAATGATGATTGATGACAAAAATGTTTTGTTTGGACCCTACGAACTTTGGTATATGAATACACGTGAGTTCTGAGTGATTGCGAAGGCAACACGATGTGTCAACGACACACGAGTAAACATGCGTTTTTATTTATATCCACTATTAACAAGACGTTAGTATCTTTGTAACCGATTGTTGCTTTGAATGTGTCCGGAGATAGAAGCAAGGTTAACCCTAATTCTTGACGCATTGAATAAGTGGCCGAATAAGTGTATAGTATAGAGTAGACTTATTTTCTGTGGTCTATACTTTAACTGCCTCCTTGGTGTAATGGTGAAGTCTATTAGCTTCACATCAGGAGGTCGCGGGTTCAATTCCCGGCGGAGTCTAATTTTGTAAGACTCGGTTTGGTTGGTGGAAATGCATTTTCTAAGCTCACCTGGTTAGCTACCACAATATTATTATCTTTGCTGCCAAACGTCAACGTTGATGTGTACGTAACGGCTTGGAAATAAGCTAGCCAGTTCCTCATTGCGTTGGAGAATCTTGGTAAGCCCGCTTTCATCTTCGGCATTATCGATACTTACCATCAGTTGAGATGATGCCAAGGTCAACGTTGATGTGTACGTAACGGCTTGGAAATAAGCTAGCCAGTTCCTCATTGCGTTGGAGAATCTTGGTAGGCCCGCTTTCATCTTCGGCATTATCGATACTTACCATCAGTTGAGATGATGCCAAGGGTTTACTCAAAATGAATTTTAAAAAATTGGTTATATGTAAAGTCGGTTTACGGACGATAGTTTAACGTGAAAACGTCATAACGTAACGGGACAATGAGCGTAACGGGACAATGAGTCAACCTTTTTCGTGCGTGCAGCCGGCGTCCATAGATTTATGAGACGTTGTCACGTCAATACACATGGGTTTAACATTGATCATTCATTACACTAGGCAGAGCAAGTATCGTGTTGTGAGAAATTGGTAGACAATTGTAGAGCTATTAGTAGACTCAAACTTTTACAGGGCAGAAATCTCGTGATTCAGTCACGTTACATTAGGTAGGTACTAGGGATGCATCCGATACCGATACCGATATATCGGCGATACTTCGGGTTTGACGATATATCGGTATCGGCGATATTTTTATGGCAGATTCAACGATACTTTTCAAATTTCGCGCTTTAAAAATGTAATGTAAACGCGCGTGTTGTCGCAACTATTTCGTTGCAAACGAGGCATTTGTCGCATCTGAGAGACTATTTTCCACCGCAGGTCTTATTCAAACAGACTTGCGAAATCGCCTTAGCCCGCAAAACTTAAGAATGCTTTGTTTTTACCCGACTGCGCCAGAAGGAGGGTTATGTTTTTCGAGAGTATGTATGTATGTATGTATGTTTGTATGTATAATTGTTTGGCACGCTCTGCAGCCTGAACGGCTGGATGGATTTTAGCTTGAGACGTGTCGTTAGATTCGTATTTACTGTGAGAGTGACACTGGGTATATCAAAATAAAAAAAACTAAATGGCGGATTTTTGGCGCCAAATTCAAATGTTTGACACGCTCTGAAGCCTGAACGGCTCGATGAGTTATAGCTTGAGGGTTGTCGTTAGATACATTTAACTGTGAGAATGACACTGGGTATATCAAAATAAAAAAAAACAATTACCCGACTGCGCCAGAAGGAGGGTTATGTTTTTCGAGAGTATGTATGTATGTATGTATGTTTGTATGTATAATTGTTTGGCACGCTCTGCAGCCTGAACGGCTGGATGGATTTTAGCTTGAGACGTGTCGTTAGATTCGTATTTACTGTGAGAGTGACACTGGGTATATCAAAATAAAAAAAACAAAATGGCGGATTTTTGGCGCCAAATTCAAATGTTTGACACGCTCTGAAGCCTGAACGGCTCGATGAGTTATAGCTTGAGGGTTGTCGTTAGATACGTTTTACTGTGAGAATGACACTGGGTATATCAAAATAAAAAAAAACAAAATGGCGGATTTTTGGCGCCAAATTCAAATGTTTGACACGCTCTGAAGCCTGAACGGCTCGATGAGTTATAGCTTGAGGGTTGTCGTTAGATACGTTTTTACTGTGAGAATGACACTGGGTATATCAAAATAATAAAAAAAACGAAATGGCGGATTTTTAGCGCCAAATTCAAATAAACTCATTCAATAATAAAACTAAAAAAATGAATAAAATAAAAAACGGTAATTTAAAAAACTAAAAAACCCGCCTGCGTTTCTGTGTAATTTGGAAATGAAAAACCCTAAAACAAGAAAGTCGTCATACCCGATTGCACTTAACTTAAGAAAAATTGTAGCAGTCGGGACCCATTCTAGAAATGGAGGCTTAGTGAATTGAGAGCACATACCTATATTACATTGCAGATTACTCCAATATACTGACTAGACGGCTGACTTTCTAGAATGGGTCCCGACTGCTACAGTTTTTCTTAAGTTAAGTGCAATCGGGTATGACGACTTTCTTGTTTTAGGGTTTTTCATTTCCAAATTACACAGAAACGCAGGCGGGTTTTTTAGTTTTTTAAATTACCGTTTTTTTTAAATAAAAATCTTATAATTGTGTTTTATTTATTCTATCTTCCTTTTTGAATTCAATAAGCATATCGGTATCGGTATCGTATCGGCAAAAAGGCGTATCGAGGCATCCTTAGTAGGTACCTACTACCTGGTGAAAGAAGTGGCATTTGGCCAACTGACCGTTTAGCACTTAGCAGTGCATTGGAACCGAAAATATATTGCAATACGGCTGTGAGTTCGAGATAACCGACTTATTTGAGTAGGGCTCAGCCAAGGTCTGACGAGTATAGATAACGGCTATCAATCAAGAATTAGTGAGTTACGTACGTATATTCACAGTTTATATAACATGCCTTGGATGGTTGGTTGTTTTGTTCGTTTAAAATATAAGGAGACTGGTTATATTGGTACACTTTGGATTTGGTATTGCCATTGGTCACCTTTTCAACTTTCAAACGTAACATTTCATTAAGATATCTAAATATATATAACTCAAAGGTGACTGACTGACTGACTAACATAGTGATCTATCAACGCACAGCCCAAACCACTGGACGGATCGGGCTGAAATTTGGCATGCAGGTAGATGTTATGACGTAGGCATCCGCTAAGAAAGGACTTTGGGAAATTACCACAGGAACCGCAAAAATCGGGATCTGCGCGGGCGAAACTGCGGGCATCCACTAGTTAGTTTATAAAAACAGTTATTGAATTTTCTGAATAGCGTTGCCTACTTCCTACTTATTACACGCGTCTCACTTGAGTAATGTGATAAGTAATTTGACATTCATGAGTAGCTAACCTTAACTTTGTACATGAGACTTACAATCTTATCAACACCATTATCTAAAACTATAAAAAAGTCGTTGGTTACGAAACATAAATTATGTAAACAATATCCAAAGAGAATATAAATAAGTCACTACAAGATCGGACGGTGCAATGAATCGTACAGGTGTGGACTCATCCATCACGACCGGTGCTGCCATCTACGTTCTGTCTACACTACTGTCAGTACTGTCTGCGATTCGAAAACTAAACTAAGAAGGGTAGCGCGGCGTATCTTTTGCGTATTATATTATGAGGCTAACAGGTGGCGTTCTGCGTTCATAGGGTAATAAATACCCTATTATGCTTCATACTTCGTCCTTGAGATTAGGTATTCACACATATGGTACATAAAGCATAACTGCTGTCACGCTTTGCACTATACCTTTCAGATATATTTTACAGGTAACAATCTGTTCGGACGAAGCATTCGTATAATTTAAGAACTTCACTTTGGTAAGCCTACACTGTTTGTCTGGCTGTATCTTTTGAACCGTAATATTAAGGCTGATTCTGGTCATCATATACACAGACAGTGAAAATGTACTTACAGGACTTGAACTGCTGGACCAGGGCAGCGCTGTCTCCAGCATGGTGGAAGTCGTACAGCGACCTTCCGACCAGTTGTTCCGGTTCGAAGCCAAGCGTGTTCAGCAAACTGCAAGAGATAAATATCTTTTTTATCAGGAAAATTTTGGTACGACAGTGAAACTAAATGAAGTTTTTATTTTATTTTATATATATTTTTTATAGTAAATGATCTTGTTACATTAATGAACATATATTAGGTATGGAAAGCTGTTTAAAATAAATATAAGTAAGTGCCTACTTAATAAAATAGAACTAAATGGGTGATTCATGAATCATTAATAAATTTTTAACTATTTTTAACTGTATTGCGCTCCTACTAAAACGTCAAAAAACCGTTTTTAAGTTACTCACATCGTTTTCCATCGAGTCTTTTTAACACAAAATGAATGTTGAAAACTTTTACTGACAAATGATAAAACAGAGAGAAGTTCGAACTGAACAAAAAAAACTTTTCTAACACCTGTGTTCATTATATTTTGTTTCTTAGTATAATAGTTATAATTGTTATACTTGTTTGGAGAGGTGTGGGGGAAAGGAATCCTCGAAGTGCCACTCGCGACGCGCACTAGGCCGATTTATACTATATAGTTATATATGTATATATAAAGTTCTTCACCGTAAGAATTACGGTGATGGAAAACATCGTGAGGAAACCTGCACACGCCTGCGCAGAAACTCGAAGGTTGTGTGTGAAGTCGACCAACCCGCACTGGGCCCGCGTGGTCGACTAAGGCCCGATCGCCCTAATTCAGGGTAGGCTCGAGCCCCTCGGTGGGGACGTAATATGAGCTGATGATGATGATGGATGTAAAGTTCTATGTCCTACTCTTCTTTAGCCGTACCTACCTACCCAAGTAATATTACACAAAAATACTTTTCAATAGAATTGATAAAAAATGTAATGTCATATGTAAATGTCATAGGTAAATAAAAAAATATACGGTTGACTTAAGAACCTCCTTTTTTGAAGTCGGTTAAAATAAAAACTATATATAAATAGCTTTTAATCACAATATACCTAAACTTATTCTCACTATCACATTGATTGTGTAAGTAATAGGGGTTAAATATGAAATTGCCAATTCAGTTTTTGAAGTTCAATGTCAATTTTTATTGAAAAAAAAAGTTATTGTTTTTTTATTATTGACCTTATGGTGACACTACTTAAGGTCTTTAATTAGTTCCAGTCCGGTATATACCATTGAATGGACTAAAGGTGTTTTCTTATAGTGGTCAAATGGAACAATTTTTTAGATCAGTTAATTTTCATGTATTTTCCTGAGTGACCAAATCTTATGCGGGGTATTCCCAAATATGACATTAGTAACGAAGAAACTGCTGCGATAACTCTATTTAAATTTAAAATTAAAAAATGTGTATTTTCTGCCTCAATAATACCTGACATCATTGGGTTAAAGCCACCATGCTCTCAAAATATCTAAACATTAGGCACACATTTACCAGTAATAATAGTTCAATGCATTTGCCACCATTTCATTTCTGATACCTAGTCTAATGCTATTTTGAAAATAAATGTTGTTTTAATAACTATTTTTCTTAATATTAGTTTTCTTCTTACAACTTTTTTATGCGATCGGCAATTTCATACTAAACCCCTAATAAAAAAAAACAGCTGGAAATAAAGTGGCCAAAGTCCTTGATGACTAAAGGTCATCCCCCAATGTGACCCCACTCCCATGCTTAGGTTATGTTTCCCGGCACTAAGTATTCATTAGGTACATAGTTAACCTTGAATGACCTACCGCTGCTATATGTTTACTCCCGGATATATTCTACACATTATTTAGACAAACGATTTAGAGAACCAGTGTAGGTAACAAAAGTTAAACCTAGCACTACTTACAGGACCAAGTTTTAAATCGCCCGCCATCCGTTCTAACAGGAAACATTCAAATCAATACATTTTCCAAGGCACTAACACTATTATGATCACTAAAACTCACTGCACTACACTTTCTTTCGATGGATACTTATTGCCACTCGTGAGTATTGTATACTGAGTACGAAACCGCGAATTCACAATCATATTTAACCTACAAAATACATTTGAAGGTGATATTTTTGTTGATATAACGCGGCCGCGTTTAGAAGGGCGCACAGAGAAAGGTGTTTGTACGGTAGTCGGCCCTACCCAAATACTGTAAGGTAGTAAGTAAGTGGAAGACGATACAACGCCATCTTTTGGTACGTTAAAAAACTACAACCTTCTGTTGCGACGAAGTTCTAAATAACCATGAAACTTTATACTATTTACCCAACCGCCCCCAGGCGAGAGTAATGTTTTTCGGGTGTATGTTGGTTTGTTTTTTTCTTCGGCGGAGCCGGTAGCATAAACGGCTTCATTGATTTAGGAGTGAGAGGTGTCGTTAGATTCGTCTTGATTTCCTTAATGATACTAGGTTACTAGAGAAGTTTTGCAATACACAAATAAGAAACAAATACATAGTTTTAAAATATATATATATATATTTTAAAACTATGTATCCATAGACAAAGTTTGGCGGGAAAAAGTTTACTTTTTTATAATTTTTTTATTAAAAAAACAGATTTAATATTTAAAGATGTCGGCGTGGTCTAGAGACGATTTACGAGTTGTAATTCGTTACAACTTTGAAAGGGGTCTGTCGTTAGATGACTGTCTCGAGGAAATGCAATCTGTATTCAAACAAAACTGACCTCATCGTACGACTGTTTACCGTTAGTATTGTGAGTTTAAACGTGGAAATTTCGAAGTTTCTGAAGCACCAAGATCGGGACGACCCAGTGACGTGTGTACTCCAGAAAACGTTGCCAAAATAGAAAAAATGTTAATAACAGTTGATCGTCGAATGACCTATAGGCAAATAGAAGAAGCCCTGGGCATCAGTGCACCAAGTGTTCACAAAATTTTGCACGAAATTCTTAGAGTAAGATAAGTTTGCACTTTATGCGTACCTCACGACCTAACGGAGGAGCAAAAGGACTCTCGTGTATTATAGTGTAAAAAAATGTAAAAAAAAAAATTGAAATCGGGTCAAGTGCTTATGTTAACAGCTTCGTCACTGGTGATCAAACTTGGCTATATTATTATGATGAGCCATCTAGAAGTAAAAATAAAGTTTGGCTCTTTGAAAATGAGCCTACGCCAACACAACCCCGCAAATCAAAATCTGTTAAAAAGAAGATGATAGCTGTATTTTTTACTAGCCGTGTTATAATCGATCGAGTAGTTCTGCACAGTCAGCGTACTGTAACAGCTAACTGGTACACTAACGAATGTTTACCTCAGGTGCTTGATAAACTTAAGGAAATGCGTCCCAACTCCAGACTCGGTACTTGGCATTTTCACCATGATAACGCACCGGCACATCGAGCGGCTCTCACAGTGAACTTTTTGACAACTGCTAGGATAAAATGGTTGAGCATCCACCATACAGCCCCGACCTAGCCCCTTGTGACTTTGCTTTATTTCCTATTATCAAAGATAAGCTGAAAGGGCGGAAATTTGCCAGCGACGAGGAACTTTTGGGAGCTTGGGATCATGAGTGTGCTGTACTTCCAGAAAACAAATGGATAGATATTTTTGATGATTGGTTTTTACGTATGACTAAATGTATTAACTGTAACAGAAATTACTTTGAGCGATTGTAAAAAATGAAGTCGTTTTGCAAAATTTATCTAGTAACCTATGTATAGTATACATTTTATCGGACTAGGTACCCCAAAATAGAGGGGTAATGTGTTTAAGCAGTCGGGTAAATTGATTGGGTTATTTACTGATTGGTTGGTATCTTATAACTGTTACTGTTTTTTTTAAGTAGGTTACGGATAGTGTCCGCCTACACATAAACATACACTACAACTAGACACTTTTAACAGTTTTGCAAAAAATAACTTGTTGCTAATCATTATCATCATAATAATAGCCGAAGGACGTCCACTGCTAAACATAGACCCCCCCCCCCCCCCCCCCCCAAGGAATAATATTTACAGTCTGAAAGTAACAATTAGTTATTGCGCAAAATACTCAATGATTTAGATTAAAGTCCTTTATTACTATTATTATTACAGCTTTATTTTCCACTTAACACTTTACAAATTTACATGCAAATTATAAATATTTTATTTCCGTTTTATTGTTATGTGGCCCCCCTATGGGTACGCTAGTACTCTTTATTGTACTGTGCTATGGGTAAAAGCCTTCTCCATTCTTTTCTACCTTTCTCTGTCTTTGGCCGTATGCATCCAACTTTTTTTCAGCTGTGTCTATCATGTCATCCGACCATCTTTAAAGATTAAAGTCCATAAGAATGAGTTAATTATTTATTTCTATTGTCGGCACTAGTGTGCTAATCGAATCGCCTTAATAACGTCTGTTCCATCAAAACGCAGAAGGTTATTTCCTTCTACTTTAACTCCTGTCTTTGAGAACCTTCCACATTCCACATGATGATTAGCCAGCAGAGTACTCCGACCGTTTTTAATTTTTAGTTAAATTATTTGTTCCATTGTTCATTTTAATAAGGTTCAACGACAAGTTACAATACATACGTCTTCGTGTCCATAGATATAGTCGTGGCTTATTGTAATTGACTGACAAACCCGTCAGAGCCATCATTAGCGAGCAATAATTGCGTTATTTTTTATTAAAATTCATTTGAGGTTATTAAACTGATGCTTTTGATTGTAGGTTCTTGGTGAAACATTATATCACTAATTTTGGTATATATTTACACTAATTCCACAGAAATTGAATAAAACTACACGTCATAATTTGCCAGCGACCGGTTTTGAACACCATGTTCAGGCAGGTGTTCGAAACCGGTCGCTGACAAATTATAACGTGTAGTTTTATTCAATTTATGTGGACTTAGTGTAAATATATACCAAAATGAGGGTTATCAAACTGACTTATCACTGTTACGTTCTAGTAATTCGTGTTCACAACCTACAAACCATAGCCATCTTCTTAGCGAGTCGATCCTTTGCATTGGCTCAGTCTTTTTTCCAGACCAATACCACACCCTGGACACTTCATACAACGGGCAAGAAATGACATTTCAAAAAACGAATGACGAAAAAACAACATGGCGGCGAAATCCTATACGTTCGACAACCAAACTGTATCAATCTGGGTGACGAGGGGGTGAGGTCGCAATCTAGACAGCGGCAGGGAGTGTCCATACTGTATGTTAGTACTAATATATATATATACTTTGCCTATACTCTGCTACCCGGACTGCGTAGTATGCTCAGAATACTGAACGAACCAGAACACGCGTACAGTGAGAACAGTATGACGCGCGCTGAAGTCGAGAACTCAGCGCCTACCCTCCTTCCCTTGGATGTAATATTGCTATTTTAGGTCGGATTACAAAACTTTTTGAGTTAGGTAAGTTAGAAAGAATCACTGCTTGTTTACTCACAAAAATAAATCATCTGCGTGCAGGATTTACAATTCCCAAAACGTCTAAACTACACCAATTTAGAGTAGTTTCATACAAGCACAAGTTGCCTCACTTTTAATGCCGTACGCGTGTTGTGGTTTCATCATCATCATCATATCAGCCAAAAAACATCCACTGCTGGACAAAGGCCTCCCCAGAGAGGCACGGCACTCGCATGCGCTATCCCAGCTGTAGGCCCACCTGCATAATATGTTTTCTTTGCTTCGCCCAATTTGAGTACGGAGTCTGTTTAAAGGTTTTTATGTCGGGCAGAGACAGTTGTTCAGGGAGTCTTTCGGACAGTGGGATATGTGTTGCCACGGGATGCTTTTCCTGCTAGACATATCCTGGGGCCGTTCTATGATGAACGCTAAGAGATGACACTATTGCGCTATTTTAATACACTCAGTTTTTTATTGTTGTCTGAAGGGTGAGTCGCATATAAAATATGCCGCCTTTTGCTTACCGAAAACTGAGTTAAAAAAAAATATTAAAATAGTACAGAGCCATAGAACGGTCGCACTATAGACGTGTTTTGGAGGCGTCACTTTCTAGAGTCAAATCCTATTTAAGAAGATCCTCCTACCTAACTAGCGCTGCCTTCAGTTAAAAAATAATTACTCACTGAATACATACTTTATCAAAAATTTTCGACGATGAATTTGAAGAATAGGTAGTGTAGTTTATTAAGAAACTATCAACTTTGTGAAATATAGTTCGCTGTAGCAACATATAGCATAAATACCTATTCTCCAAATTCGCCGTCGTTCATCGAAAATTTTCATTTACGTATGTACTCAGCGAGTAATTATTTTTTAACTGACGGCGGAGCTAGTAAGCTGGGGGAAGGCCCTTAATCTATATGTATGTGTGGCAAGCATAATGTATGATTAGTCATTTTACAGGTTAGGCAAATTGTATAATTCGACCGTATATAAACGGCCATTCAAATTGTAAATGCCGTAAGCAGATTGTAAAATGAGCAAGCGAAACTGAAATGGGCGAGCTACGTTAGGTTCGGTCAGGTTTGATTGATTATACAGTCAAAGAGCCTCGCGAGCAACCCTGGGTAGCAGAAATCTACGAACGGCATTTTACAATTTGCCTGACCATTTGTTAAATGACGAATTACACTATATGCCTGCGACATAACATATAAAATGAAACAGTGACTGACTGACTGATCTATCAACGCACAGCTCAAACCACTGGACAGATCGGGTTGAAATTTGGCATACAGATAGCAATTATGACGTAGGCATTCGCTAAGGAAGGATTCTGGGAAATTCCCACGTGAAAGGCTAAAAATCGGATTTGCCCAGGAGGAGCTGCGGGCCACAGTAATTATGTGAGTTCAAGTAAAAATATGAATTGACACTTACGCCTCGTCAGTGTAAGTGAACTTCATGTCGAGGCTGTGTTTGGAGAGGAAGGTCTTGGTGTCCAGAGGGATCTCGATGTTGGCCGGGTGCGGAATGGGCCTGCCCACGGCTACCAAGGAAGCCGTCTTGGTTTTCTCTTCTTCATTAGAATCTTCGGTGTTGTTGTTACGTTCCGGAGATTTGTCTTTGTCGCTAGCCGGGGTCAGCATGTGGCCAGTTACGTGGATCACCTGGAAAAGGGGGTTTTTATATAATCTCATGTGTCACGTTCAGTGCTAAAATTTTGTGGTTTCGATCAAAGGCTTTGTCGCTAGCTGGGATCAGCATGTGGCCAGTAACGGGGATTACCTGGAGAAAAGGGTTTTTATGTAATCTCATGTCATAATAGTGCTAAAATTTCGTGGTTTAGTTCAGGGGCTTTGTCGCTAACTGTGATCAGTATTTGGCCATTAATCACCTCTGTGGCGTAATGGTTAAGGCCATTAGCTTCACAGAGGTTGCGGGTTCGATTCCCGGCGGAGTCTGACTTTGACTCAGTTTGGTTGGTGAAGGGCATTTTCTAAGCCCGCCTGGCTAGCTACTAACTACTATCTTATCTTAGTCCTGCCGGCAAACATCAATTCTACCAACATTGATGTGTTCTGGCTTGGTAAGCCCGCTTCCATCTTTGGCATCATCGTCACTTACCATCAGGTGGGATGATGCCGAGGGATTACTAGTTTTGAATAAAAAAAAAATATTATTTAGAACGTGCTAGGGTGGAGCTTGCTATGAAGACACTCACCTAAATAAGGCTTTTCCAAAATCTGTGCTAGACAGTCAAATGCACACTAAGAAAAACTATCTGTACAAGATTTGAGCAAGAACTAAGATGAGCCTCGATGATAATAGCTTGAAACACGGAATTTCTATAATTTCCGAGCGCAGAACCGGTCGTCGTGGAAATCCTTGGGGGAGGCCTCTGTCCAGCAGTGGACGTCCTTCGGCTGATATGATGATGATGAAGGACATGTTATCCTTTCAATTTTTTTTTTACTTGGCCTGAAGAGTCTAACTAGACTATCCATTTTATCAACCGTCTTCCAAAAAGGAGAAGGTCCTCAGGTTCTTAATTCGACTATTCGTATGTTTTTTTGTGTGTTTGTTATGCGATATATTCACAGGTTGTGAACTGATTTTCATGATTCTTTTTTTATTCGAGTTGGTTCCATGTAAATTTTATACAAATCGGTGTAGTATTTTTTTTATAAAATTAACATAAAGCAAAAATAATAATGCAAAATTGTACCAAGTTGTTGCGGTGGAAGTCGTTTTTTTAAGAGTTCGTTTCCAAATATATCCATAAAACTGGAACACGCCATTTTATACACGTACATTACAAGTCACTAGTTCAGCGTATAATTATAATTTTATTTTTAACCTGCGCAAAACTGTGATCATTGCTTGCGAAAATATTGATCATCATCATCATATCAGCTGAAAGACATCCACTGCTGGACAAACGCTTCTCCCAAGGATTTCCACAACGACCGGTCCTAAGCTGCCCGCATCCAGCGGCTACCAGCGACCTTCACCAGGATCGTCGGTCCACCGAATGGGGAACCTGCCTACACTACGTCTTCCGGTGCGCGGTCGCCACTCGAGAACTTTACTGCCCCAACGGCCATCTGTTCTAAGAGCTATGTGCCCTGGACAGCTGCCACTTAAGTTTAGCAACTCTGTGAGCTATATCGGTCACCTTGGTACTCCTACTGATCTCCTCGTTACTGATTCGATCGCGTGGGAGCATAGCCCGCTCCATCGCCCTTAGGGTGACGTTCAGCTTACATATGAGTTCCGTATATCGACAGTCATCACTGGTAACACACAATGGTCCAAAGACCTTAGACTTGTAACACTGCGGTATATGGGACGTGAAGATATTGCAAAGCTTCTCAAACGCTGTCCAGCCGAGTTGGATTCGACGATAGATCTCTTTTTCGAAGTACGAAAATATTCACATACCTATTCATTTACTTATTATTTACTGAATAAACTTAATTAATTTGTGTATTTTAAATTTAAAAGATGCGTTGTCGCTTTGTTTTAGGATACGGTCAATGTGTCAAGGTCCTTCCTTGACACATAAATTGTTATGTGTGTACATTGATGCCAAACAAAAACAATATTTATCAATTTACATCATTACTCACGACTCAAATTAACGTTGAACGGATTAGCGATTTAAATAAAGTTACTGTACAGTTGATCGAAGTAACCGACATAGCTTACGAAATCGCGAAACTTAAGTGGCAGTGGGCGGGGCACATAGCTCGTAAAACGAACGGCTGTTGGGGCAGTCGCGCATCGGAAGCCGTAGCGTAGTCAGGTCTCACATTCGGCGGAGTGATCACATCGTCAAGGTCGCGGGCAGCCGCTAGATGTAGGCAGCGCAGATCGTTGTGTAAATCCAATGGAGAGGCCTTTGTCCAGCAGTGGACGTCTTTCAGCTGATATGATGATTGTACAGTTGAAGTACAAAACTAGCCAGATTTGTGCGCAACCGAGACCAGGCGTAGAAAAAATAATATCCCGTACTACTCTCAGCCTAGCAGGACCACTTTCCATTTGACCCGTGGTCATTCAAGTAAGCCTGATTTTAAATTATTTCTCTGAAATTGCTAGGTACCATTGATGGCAGAATTTTAAATACAGCACAAGTAAATGCGACCTCGCATCGGAAAGCATAGTGTAGGCAGGCCTCCCACTCGGTGGACCGATGACCTGGTGAAGGTCGCGGGAAGCCGCTGGATGCGGGCAGCGCAGAACCGGTCGTCGTGGAAGTCCTTGGGAGGCCTATCTTAAGCAGTGGACGTACTTCGGCTGGTATGATGATGATGATGATGAGAGTTCCGTATCTCAAAAGGAAAAAACAGAACCCTCATAGGATCACTCGGTTGTCCGTCGGTCTGTCTGTCATGAACCTTTAGCTCGGGAACGCGCAGAGGTATCAAATTGAAATTAAAACCATTTACTCCGGTCTACAGTCCCTTAAAGCTGTGAAAAAATCAAACTTCCAAGTTAACGTAAAAAAGATACGGCCGTTTATGCCGCAAAAAACGTTATTTTCGACACTCTCAAGAGAATCAAAATTTATAGGGTATTTTCCATTGACCTAGAACTATGAAATTCGGCAAGTTATACCGTCTTATACTACAAGTATAGGGAAAAATCTGAATACTATACATTTGTAATTAAATCATAAAAAAAGGATTGTGTGGTTTTATGAAACGATAAAAGTGAAACCTTACAGAGGACGAAACGATCATACCGTCAGACAAAAGCGACCGTCACGCGACATGCAACACACAGACGAAAAAATTTAAGACGATGTTATAAAAGTTTCACTTTAAAAAAAAGGATTGTGTCGGTAAAAGTGAAACTTTTTTTCACATTATAGACATTTACAGAGGACGAAACGATCATGACTGCTCTGAGGAGCGCCTTTCACTTTATGCCTACTAAATAATATAAAAATACTTTAAAAACATAGTCTTTATATAAAGTACGTAATCAATTATGCAAGGAACGACGGCGGTCCAAACTTTGAATTGAGTTAACCGTGTCATGTGAGGATCGTATCGGCTTCATTGGCACAAGCTTAAACCGATTTTTAATTATTTTTAAACGACTCCAAAAAAGGAGGAGGTTTTTCAATTCGACCGTATATATTTTTTTCATTTTTTTTATATAATGTGTAGTTTTCGATTTATGACGAAGAATAAAAAAAACATTTTCCCTTTTTATATTATAGGTAGGTACCTAATAATTTTGGTGTATGGTGATACTGACTCTTGATACCTTCGATCAATAATCTTGATACTGATATTGGCGATGGCTGACTCTCGCGTTATACTCGTGACCGGGTGCTGTCCGTGTGAACTGGCCTACACTTGTCAAAGGCGTTCATGACATTCAATAATTTTGATGTACCTATAACTTCTCGTGTCATATTGTTTTCATGTTCTAATGTCATTTTTTTTATATCACGGATTGTATTTTGACGTAATTAACTAATGATTGTTTATTTCTTGATTTTTTACAAATGAAATTATGTAATCACTATTTTATGACTATCATTTGCACCTATTTTGAATAAAATCTTGAATCTTGTATGTAGTACCTAACAGTTTGCACTGTTATGTGTGATTTATAATTATAATATGTACCTTCTTTGTACGGAACCCTCGGTGGACGAGTCCGACTCGCACTTGTCCGGGTTTTTTTGTATTCGTTAATTTTCAAAAAAGTAATTAACCGATTTTGATAATACTTTTGTGGGACCAACTAGGAGACATAAATCTGTCAATTAATAATAGACCACGCTTACTCGTTAAAAACAACCGGCTTCAATTTTGCTACATACTTTTGTTTTTGTTAATTTGTCTAACCGATTTTAATAACATTTATACTGGACACATTTTCAAAAATAGGTCCACAACTGACAGAGAAGTCGATGAACAAACATAAAAAATAAGTGTCGAACAAAGAACCTCCTACTTTTTTGAAGTCGGTTAAAAAAGAACTAACGGAACCGGCGCAGAAATCGCGTTACAAACACAAAAATACATACAGTGGAATTGACAACCTCCGCCTTTTTGAAGTCCGTTACAAATGGAAGTACTTTTTTTAAGTCACTTGAAAGTTTATATTATCACAATATGGAATAAGAGAAGGTCTTTCTCTCTCTCTCTCTTATCGTGTGGCACAATTATTCGTGCTATCCAAGGGATACATGACGATTGCCAGGTGTTGCACTTAGCATCACCCGGGGTCACGTGCAGGGCATTTACATTCACACCTAAGGTAGTGTTCAACGCGACCTTCATACACATCTGGAATCACATGTGCAGGTTTCCGAACCATGTTTTCCTTCACCGCTAAAGCAATCGGTATTTATATGTAGATAAGTTTTGAAAAAGTCATTGGTACATTGGCCGTCGTCCGGATTTGAACCCGGCACCTTTGGTTAGGAGGGCCGAGTCGTAACCGGTTGAGCCACCGACGCTTTTTAGGTAGGTAGAGTAGGTAATTATTACGAAGTAACTAGTATCTCATCTGTGGTAATATATTTACCTTGTAGGAGGCTGACTTCAGATGCACATTGCGTCCCTTGCTTGTGAGGGTACACTTGAGTCTCAGAAGCAGCTCCCTTCGTCCTCCGCCAGTGGAGCGCAGAGCTTCCCTGATCTCATCGTGGTCGCAGGGATGGCTGAACTCAAACACGCTCTGGCCCATGATTTCCATCTGTAATAAACAAACGATAAGGATATCAAAGTAGTGGTAAAAAGACTCAGTAGCTGAATAAAATAAGACCAATAGGACACTATCAAGCATATAACAAAACAAAAATTTACACAGAAATCGGTTTAGGGACTTTGAGTTGTTCTTACATTTATAAAGGGATCCGTTGTTAGTACAGTTTATTAGCTAGCAAAACTAGATCCAGCTCAGCATTTTTGGGACATAAATCGGTTTAAGGGTTTTTTATCTCGCTTTTATTAGCTTCACCAGTATGTATGTATGTATGTTTGTAACCGACTCCTTTGCACTCGATTTTAACCCACTTTAAACGCACAGATTTAATTCAAACTTCGTACATTTATCGAGAATCAGTGGCAATACAATAATTTCATAACTTCATCTCATTATCCTGATCAGGATCGCCAGAAATAAATGTACATCAAACTAAAAATTTAAGAATAAATATAGTTAAATAACCTAGCACGCTTTTGAAGCACCTATTTAAAACTAAAAAGTGAAAAATAATTCTTAATATAAGCTGAAAATAATAATGAACGAAAAACACTAGTATTGAACCGAATTGCATAAAACTAGAAGTAGATATTAATTTTGAATATTTAAAAAAATATAATTTTATGTTTTTAAGGGGCGACGAAAATATTTTTATAGTGCACCCCCTTGTGTGGGGTTCTTTTTAAATATATTAATGTTTATATGAACATGATATATTTCAGGTGTACCGTTGGCTTTTCTAAATTGTTTGACCTAGAAACTCGAAATGACCCTTGTGATTGGACAAGTAATGTAGATTTTTAGATTAGAAAAAGTGATACTAAAGTTTTCCGGTATCTTAGAAAAGCATTAAATTTTATATTAAACATTCAGTCTTATTTTAATGATAATATGAGTCTTTTTATCAAATACCTATCTAATCAAACTATTATTTTTTTCATTTTACTTATCCACAATTGGTAAGCCCTTGATATCATGCCGGGAATCGAACCCGCCAACTCCTGATGTGACTTACCATCAGGTGAGATGATTTCAAGGGCTTACCAACTGTATAAAAATAAAATAAAATGTTTACTTTGATTAGATAGGCATTTTATAAATAAGACCCACCTGTAGGCGGCACAAATCGATTTTAAACTAATACGGTTTATTTGTGAACTTCTTATGTAACCGCATAGATGGCTCTCTAAGTAGCTAGCGTAGATCGATAACAACTCGTGTCGATAGCTGCGTTAACGCAAGAAATATATACTCTTTGTATTCTCTCAGTATTAAAATGGTGGTGGTACATAGAAACGTGCTGTAATTATTTTCTATCCCTTACACCACCCATATTATTATAATTAAAATAAGACTGAATGTTTAATATAAAATTTAATACTTTTCAAAGATACCGGAAAACTGTAGTATCACTTTTTCTAATCTAAAAATCTACATTACTTGTACCTAGTTAGGTACACAAAGTAAAAAGCTAGCCACGTGTGTGTCGCCCCACGCGAAATGTTGGGTTCCGCTGTTAATCTCCCAACTTTCACAGGATCCCCGAAACATTAGTTTCGACGCTGTATTGGTTTTATCGACAGTTAATACTAGGACCCAATTACAAGGGTCATTTCGAGTTTCTAGGTCAAACAGTTTAGAAACGACAGGAGGATGGTTTTTTTAACGACTTCGGTGGCATGTACACCCGAAATATATCATGTTCGTATAAACACTAATATATTTTAAAAAAAACCCCACACAAAAATTATTTTCGCCGCCCCTTACATATTATATGGGAAGTACCCCTTTAAACATAAAATTATAATTTTTGAAATATTCAAAATTAAGATCTATACATCTAATCTTGTTTTATGCTATTCGGTTTAAAAATGAAAAAGTTATGAAGTTGTGGCTGTCTGTGACGGCCGGACGCACAGAACATCTTAATAGGGGTTCTCGTATGGTCTACGGAACTCTAAAACGATAGATATTTACCGTCTCTAAGCTTTCCAACCTTCAGATGAGTTTTTCTAGGATTCGCTTATTTGATATGGCATTAAGTATTCGTATTCGTTCACATTTCGCTCGCCTAGATAACGTGTTTGGGTACATCGTGCGATACATGTTTCTTCACAGATAAACACGCTAAACACGTGGCGACCGCACACCGCACAGACGTAGAGTAGGCAGGCCTCCAACACAGTGGACCGACGACCTGGTGAGAGTCGCGGGGAGCCGCCGGATGCGGGCAGTGCAGGACCGGTCTTCGTGGAAATTCTTGGGGGAGGCCTTTGTCCAGCAGTTGAAGTCTTTCGGCTGATATGATGATGAAACACGCAAAAACCTACTTTAATCGCAACAACCAAATACAATTATTGTGCTAATTAAACCGTCTTTTGTTTAACTGTTGTGCCTGGGCTCTATATTGCGACTACAGGACGCAAGGCTTAATTTTCTAAAACAAAAAGTGCTTGAACAATTTTGATAAAAATGTAATTATGGGACCAGCCTGGAGGCATTACCTATATCGATAAAAAACAAAATCGTCAACATCGGTTCAAAATCAACGAAGAAATCACGTAACAAACTTACAAAAAAACATACAGTCAGATTCAGTTGTCATCTGTCAAAACATTTTGTTCAAAGACGAGTAAGGTTTTTTTTATAATTTTAGTACGAGGGTAACTTAGAGTTCATAATTTATTTTTGATGCAGTCATCATCCCAATTGTGAACCTCCTCCTTTTTACCCGACTGCCCTGAAGTGTAGGTATGTATATATGTAATATTGTATCTCTGTTTCTTTGGCTGAGCTTGCTGTAGCCTAAACGGCTTAATGGATTTTGAAGTGCGAGGTGTAGTTAAATTCGTCTTAATCCCAAAAGCAACATTGGAAACATTTTTAATCGAATGCCCAAAAAAGGGGGGGCACCTAATGTTTGTATACAGTTGGGTTTGTATTTTTTTGTGAAATTGGTTAGATTATTGAAGTCCATTGAAAACTAATAGGAACGCATCCAAGTTCGACCTCGAGCCCGGGCTAATCTATCACTAACAGTTTTACTTTACATAGAAGGAAACGTTTAAGTATCAATGTTTAATGAATTCTTCCATTAGCACTCGTAAACCATATTACAATACAGTGGCGCGCTCGCTTGTTCGCTCGCTCGTCACGTCAAGCACTGCGACCTACATGTTTAAATGCGATAGAGTTAGAGACGCGTGCGCGTGCGTTGCACGCTACTGTCACATTGTACAATATAGGTACATCTACCATAGTCATTGTTAAAATACCAGAACTGAACTATGTATATGTTCGTTATATAAGAATTAGACCTTTTTAGACCAACGAAAAGCCAAGTTAAATTATAGTCAAGATTTTTATATATTCAATTTCTGTTATCATACCATCCGCTTATCAGAATTAAAATATGGACATACAATTAGTTAATGGATATGCTGACTTTACTTATCTGTATTATTTGTTAAAAGAATTAAAAAAAACTATCTAACTGATTAAAATAATATTATTAATTGAATAAAATAATATAATATTGAATAAACTAAGTTACCGACGACGCTGGAAACCGATTGCAATCGCAACAACTTAGTACAATTTAGCAACTTTTTTTTGCAAATTTTCAAAAACTGTACCACACCGATTTTTATAAAGTGTTTATGGGACCAACCAAAATGCATAACTTATCAATTAAAAAAAGAATCAGCAAAATCGGTTCACAACCGGCGAAAAAATCGCGTAACCTAAAAAAATACCGTCGAATTTCGAACCTCCTCTTTTTAAACGCGGTTTTTAAACTTCAAAAATTAATCACCTTTTTTTATTTTTATTTTCGTTCCATTTTAGCGCGCAAAATTGAGTTATATGCGCTAGCGTGGAAAGACTTTTTAAAATTAGAACCTTCTATTCAAAGAACAACACACACAATGGTACGTTCAGAAACTCGGGTAATCCTTTTTTTCCTCGCTGTAGTAAGGTGAAACATTGTGTGTTTCGTTCGACAGCAAAGTTATTTTGCGTCTCGTACAGGATACGCTACACTCAGGATTCTATCTTAGAATTCTAGAATCCTTCGCTTGCTCAGGTTTAAATACAGGTAACTCGCGCCAGCGTAGAGCGTCGGTGGTGTAACGGCTAGGGCCGCTACTTCCTGTCCGGGAGGTCGGGGTTCGATTCCTGCCACGTACCAATTCATATGTACGTTTATCCGACGCTCTTACGGTGAAGGAAAACGTCGTGAGGAAACCTGCCAACGCCTGCGAAAAAACTCGAAGGTTGCGTGTGAAGTCTACCAACCCGCACTGGGCCCGCGTGGTCGACTAAGGCCCAATCGCCCTAATTCAGGGTATATAGGCTAGAGCCCCTTGTGGGGACGCATATGAGCTGGTATGATGAACTAGCGCCAAAAAATTTGCAGTCTTGCATAACAAATACCTACTGATGACGTTTCCTTGTACTTATCGCATCGTGTAACGTCTTAGCCTGTGATCGCAAGGATAATATGGTTGCCTAAGAGAACCCTAGCAAAATTATGGCATGATATAATATAGGGAGGGGCACATTTTACTGGTTTCGTTCGCGCAGCGTTAGGTTTAAAAAGCATAGAAATATATGAACATTGAACAGTCCTCAATGAGGACCTCATTATCGTCATAAAGAAAGACGTTCACTGCTGGACAAAGGCCTCCCCCAACCACAACTACCGGTCCTGCGCCGCCCGCATCCAGCGGCTTCCTGCGAATTTCACAAGGTCGTCGGTCTACAGAGTGGATGGCCTGCTTATATGCTATGTCTTTCGCTGTCTTCTTTACAACTCCAATCTGTTCGCCAAACGCCATCTGTTCCACGAGCTATGTGCCCCGCCCACTACCTCTTAAGTACAGCGATTCTAAGGGATACATCAGTTACTCTGGTTCTCCTGTATTTGAACAGCGCACAAGAATAAGTTCACTCTGTATAATCTCTGAGTAAACCCAGGAAACGTGTAGAAAGAAAACTGCAGATTTATATGGACTTGAAGTCCATGAACCTGCACTGGGCTCGCGTGGTCGACTAAGGCCCGATCGCAGGCTCGAGCCCCTCGGTGGGTACGTATATGAGCTGATATGATGATGAGGGCAACACGGTGCACACCTGTATCAGACTACGACATGCGGTCAAACCACGTGGCCAGAGGCAATTTTTTAACTGCTAAATTTCACAGAGCCACTCGTAAGGCCAGCTCAGTATAATGACCTCGGCCTGAATTGTACAATTGCATTGTACTGTAATGTACATTTTTACAGCAAACATCAGTAATTATTCAGTATATCTATCTAACTGCGTAGGAATATTGTCACGAGTAAGACGAAAACACACTATAATATTTGTGCGTAATGAGACTCCCTTACAAACGTACTTAGAGTTATTTTAAAGTTGTTTTCCTTTGTCAATGTAGTTTCAGCATACCGAAGTTCATCATTAGTTTTGCGTTCGTCCGTTTTTTTCACAAAACTGCTCAACATTGCCTAGAGATATTTTAAGATTTTTCATACTTCTCATGTTTTTTAAACCTATAAAAATATTCTAGAAAACCCTAAAATTTCCATTCTCTAATGTATAAAAACCACTTAAAACTAAATTCATTTAAAAGAACTGAGAGGGTAAATATAGCACTTGCCCATCTTGAAAGTTTTTAACTTACACATTTCTTAAGAATTTTATATAGCTTTAAAAAAGCATGTTTTGAAACCAATAATATTTTAAAAATATCCCGAGACACTGCTGACTAGTATCGATAACAGTAAGGCAACAGCTGAATGTGTATTTTTAGACATTCTAAATTATTTTAATATTTGTTATTTCATACTGACATGATAAGATTGTAATTTTCGTAATCTTATCTTTATAAAACTACTGGTAATGTTATGAATAAAATGTCGAAATCTACAATATGGATTCCCAGTCATAATAGTCTGATGGACAGTTCCTTTAGTAGCAGGTGGTCTACTTTCCTAATATGACACAGTTATTATTGATAGTTTAGTGAAAGCTTCCGTTAAGCCGTTTGCTTAAGAGGAAGCCGCCTGTCAGATCCTTCTTGTAAGATACCTTCGAACCATTCAACTGTCTTACATGTTTTATTGAAATTAATAAACGTATCATATTAAAGAGATTTTATACTTAATATCATTTAACGTTGCCGCTCCTTGAGCGGTCAGGTAACCGGAGGTTCATCCGGTCGAATGGCAAATCACTTTCTATTCTACGTATACTATGTGACAAAGATAAATTTTAAATCTCACATCTCTGTTATATTGCATAGAACAGAGAGGGACTTGAGTTATGACGAAACCTCCGGTTCCCGGAGCGCCAGGTCCTCGGCAACGCGCGAGAGAGAATAAGGCGGTTTAAAACAATGAGTTTTAGTCTTCAATAATATGTTCTTAACCAGAAAATATTACCAACCTTCATAATACCCCCGGCGTCAGCCTTAAATTAACGCTCAAAGGGCGGGCGCCAGGTAACTTCAGTCAATTAAAACAAGATCTAACTAAGCGCTATAAATAAAATATTTACGGCTCAAAATTGTGCAATAGACACTTTTTTTACCAAGACCGAGTGGAAATGTAATTAAAATGTCATTAAAATATGTAAGAATCTAATATTTAGTGACAATTTAATAAAACGTTCCAAAAATTGACACTTCGCCGTGTATTGTGTCACATGTCACAAACGAGGAGATCCGTATGAGAACCATGCTAACCTACATTGCTCACGGAATCGCTAAACGTAAGTGGCAGGGAGCGAGGCACATAGCTCGAAGAACAGATAGCCGTTGGGGCAGTAAAGTTTTCGAATGGCGACCGCACACTAGAAGACGTAGCGTACGCAGGCCTCCGACTCAGTGGATTGACGACCTGGTGAAGGTCGCGGGAAGCCGTTGGATGCGGGCAGCGCAGGATCAGTCATAGTGGAAATCGTAGTTGTCCAGCAGTGGACGTTTTTCTGCTGATATGATGATGATGACATGTAGTTTATAGATTTACAAAGGTTACCACAGAGATTAACGGTATTCTTATAAATGGTCTTTATCTGCACCATAAAATAATCCCCTCTTTCTTAGGAGATCAGAAGGAAGAAGGTTTAATGGCAATAGCTCAAAAAAAAAAGTTCATTGGCTTTACACAGGAGGTCGCGGGTTCGATTCCCGGCGGGGTCAATTGTAAGACTCGGTTTGGTTGGTGGTAGGGCATTTTCTAAGCCCGCCTGGCTAGCTACCACCATCTTATCTAAGTCTTGCCGCCAAATATCAATGTTGATATCATTGGTGTGTTCCGGCATGAAGATAAGATAGCCAGTTCCCATTGCGTTGGGGATTCTTGGTAAGCCCGCTTCTATCTTCGGCAGCATCGGCACTTCCCACCAGGTGAAATGTTGTCAAGGGTTTACCAATTGTGAATAAAAAGAAAAGCCTTTTCATACAGAGATCTTGAAACATACATGTTTTTATCTACAATTGGTAAGCCCCTTGCATCATCTCACCTGATGGTAAGTGACGATGATACAGAAGATGAAAGCTGGCTTACTAATGCAATGGTGAACTGGCTATCTACATGCCGAAACACATCAATGCTGTTAACATTGATAATATTTGGCGTCAAGACTTAGTTAAGATGGTGGTGGCTAGTCAGTAGCGACTCGCGACCTCCTGGTGTGAACTCGATGGACTAACAATCACGCTACAGAGGTGTTTGAAATAGATTTTCAATGTATTCAAAGTACAGTAATCAAAGAGATTTTATATCTTACCTGAGAGACACCAAGATGGTCGGCAATATTCTCGCTGCAGTACACTATGTCCCCTGGTTGGGACAGCACCAACACGAAGCCGTCTAGAGCCTTCATATAGGACAGTTCTGATGACACCTCCTCCAAGCCTTTGGGGTTCTGGATTTGAGGTGCTTCCTTCGCATCTTGTGGCACTGGAATTTAAAGGGAAAGTCGTTTAATACGCGTTTAAACTTAACGGTTTTTTATTCATATGAAAAATAAGTAGAGAAAAACCTAAAAAAGTGTTAGGTACTGTCCTCATCGTAACGGGCAAAGTGCTCAAATATTTCTGAGCTGTGTTCAATTTCAATAAATTGTGTACACTAGAAGTTTCTATGAATATCTGAACATCTAATTTGTCATAAATATCTGAGCATCAGATTTTTCGATATGTAGAATTAAAGAAAAAAGTACCTTATGTCATTGTGCGTGCAGAACATTATTGAAAAATACGCATACCACAAAGAACAATACCACCGGGAATATAGCTTTATACCAATTTTTATGAAATGAAATATTTATTCGCTGAACCATGGTACATAAGATAGAAAATATTAGGTATATTTGAACATTCATGATTCGCCAAGACAATGGCATGCAAAATTTTATTAAAAACTAGCTGTCCCGGCGAACTTCGTTCCACCTTACACTACACTACACTACCCTTACCTACACTACATTACCCTACCTTACCCTACACTACCCTACCCTACACTACCCTACCCTACACTACCCTACCCTAAACTACACTACCCTACCCTACCCTACCATAACAACACTACACCTACACTACACTACCCTACACTACCCTTTTATTCACCTTTTAAACCTTCTCTGGACTTCCACAAATAATTCAATACCAAAATTAGCCAAATCGGTCCAGCCGTTCTCGAGTTTTAGCGAGACTAACGAACAGCAATTCATTTTTATATATATAGATTAGGTACCTACTACTTTTAATTCATGTTAAGGGTCAAAATAATTGAAAATGAAACAAGTAATTAAATTATAAAAGCATGCAGTCTCAATGTCAAACTTAAATTATATTATCAATCTATGTCAAAGTTTTCAATATAAAAAGAAGTCATTAATTATGTTATTAAATGAAGTCTCCAAAAATTCCTTAATTGAGTAGCAACATCTGTCAATGAGCCAAGTTTTCAGCCTTTTTGTAACAAGTTTCATGGGAAGCTCTCTGATTTCTTTTGGGAGCTTGTTATAAACCCTAATAGACATCATGTAACAGTTGTTGTCATGTAATGATGAATGGCTCATTGGAACTTTTATATATGTGGGATCTCTCATTCGCAATCTAGGATCCTGAACCGGCTTTGTAAAAAAATATGGATATATTTTTATAAATAGTGCTTGTTCCAATATGCACATTCCTGACAATGTAAGTATACGCAGTTTTGCGAAGAGAGGTCTACAAGGCTCTGAGGGTCCGGCCCCGTAGATTGCCCTTATGCATCTCTTCTGGGTCAGAAAAACTCTATGTCTGTCGAATTACCCCTAAGTTTAACACCGTATCTTAATACCGACGCTACATAGCCATAATATGCAGTAAGAGCGCTCGCTACGCCAGCTACAGTTCTAAGTCGCTTCAAGGCATAGACAAATCTATGTAGTACCACATACGTAATCTATCTGTTTTTTCCAATTTAGGTGATGGTCTAAGTATATACTTAAAAATTTAATTTCATTAGTCTCTTCTAAGGGTTGACCTTGACAATGACCGTTAATAGAAGCAAACTGAGTTAGGTAGTTAGAAAACTGTACATAATTTATTTTTTAAATGTTCATCAGTAAATTATTTTCATTGAACCATACTCTCATCGACGCGATTGTCTGGTTGATAGAATTTACGAATATATCACACCTTTCAGTACTTGGAATGACAACTGATACGAGTATATCCGTAGGGTTCCGTGCACCCAAAGCAAAGTATATATGTATATATTAGTACGGACCCAAAGGATGACCATCAACAGGACCTTATTACTAACCCTCCGCTGTCAGTCCGTCTGTCTTCTGTCAGCAGGATGTATTTCATGAACCGTAATAGGTAAAACAGTTGGAATTTTCACAGATTGCGTATTATATTTTTGATTTAGCTCTAACATAAAAACGGTTATGTAAGGAGGAGTTTTAAAAATTTGGTACAATGATAAAATATGACTTAATGTAACTTTACTATAGGGTATTTTAATTAAATGAATTTATTTACTTAAGTCCTCTTAATTATTCTAATTACTTAGCATTTTTTTGGTTGAAATACTATTTACATTTCAACTTAAAAAAAATGGTAATTATAATAATTAAGAGGACATTTACAGGTAAAAAATATAAAATATGAGAGGAAGTATTGAATTGGGGTCCGCTTTGATACCAAATGTAATATTCAATATAAATAAAACAAATGATGAATTCAACCTTCTAATTTATTGATTAGAAGAAAATAGTATTTAATATTACTTGAAGATTTAACTAAAGAACAGAAAACATTAGTTATTTATAATACAAGGGTGGTAAAAAGGTAAATAACAAACGATTGCTTTTCTATTCGTTACACGTTACAAAGTAACGGTGTAGACCTATCTTTGGGATTTTTTCCTATCGAGCCAAAACTGATCAATCGTGTTTCTAATAGCTTTCGACTTTAAGGAACATCATCAACAATAAGGGTATTTTTTTAACCTTGGTTTTTCTATCGTTTAGGAATAATTTACGTCAAAAATAACAAAAATCTGTAATATTACCGCCTTAAGAACCAATTGAAACTAGTTTATTTCTGAGAAAACACTCCACGTTTTGTTTACATGTTTGGCTATTTCGAAACAAATAGACTATACATGCATCGTCGATGTCTACATGTATAGCAGGTTTTTTTTGTTCACGTTCGTTATCGTGTGGGGCATCGTTGAACAGGTCCTTTAAAACTAAGGTTTTGACGGTTTGCTAAGATCATTTTCCCGATAGATGATTCGTTTACCAAATTCCGAGTTTTAAAGTGGTGATTTATGTTAAATTTACATGTTATCTAAACCTCTATGTCAGGAATCCTCAAAGTATTGAAAACAGTAGGGTATTTATTAATTCAAAAGGTAAGTAAATTATCATGTCCATGGCTTTCTTAGTTTAGGAGTATATAGTTGACCACCTTGAGATAATGCAGTTGAATTTGTAAAAAGTTCATAGTTTTGCCATGTTCTATATAACATATTAAATGTTGTATATAAAAATTATAAAAAAAGTTCTATATAAAATATATACAGCAAAACATATATTTTTAAAACATATAAGTACTTATATTTTTAAAGACTACGGAATCCTATATTTTGTGCGAGGTCCGACACCCACTTTGCAACTATTTTTCTGGCTTGCAGGAATCCAGCTTTCTTCTTATACCAGAACTTCTTTAAAAATATGAATTGATTAAGTAAGTAAGCAATAGTTATTTACATACAAGGGGATAAAAAGGTAAATAACAAGCGAGTGACGTTTTTAGACCCGAGCCGCAGCCGAGGGGTTTACCATCGTCACGAGTTTGTTATTTACCTTTTACACCCATGTATCATACGACGTTTTTCAATACAGTTGTGAGAAAACAGGTAAAATAAAAAAGGACCGTAACCGAAAACCAAAATACTCGTACATGGGTAACTTACCTATTAATGTTTCGACAACCAAACGCGACTTGTGGCTCGTTTTAAATGTCCGGGGGAGTAATCTCACTTTTTTTTCATTTATTCACCATTAAAACAACTCAATTCAGTTTTACGAAAATTACGCTTCATTTTAGCTAGGCACACATACGTATGTATTATATTTTTTTGTTAATAAAAAGAAAACCATAGTTATATAACAACAGGGTTTGGGCTAATAGGCATTATACGCATTAAAACCTCCTTGGAAGAGATGACCTAGTCATTCATGCGTCATCAATATATCTCCTTCTGACACAGGCCACAGTGGTACCTATTTATTCTCCTTTCTTCACAAAGATATAACACAAAAAGGATCAAACCAGCTAGCGTTATACAGGTCCCCTCTCGAAGGAACAACCATCTCTTTAAAAATTCTTCTTTTAAAAGTCTCAAAGAAGATTTTGTATCTTTGGTTACTATATTTTTTATTTGCTAGAAATATCTTGTTCCTTTGAGATAGAAATTAATAAAAAGTTGCGAAGTAAAAAGCACGTGTGCGTTAAAATCAATTTTGAGCACAGTAAAGTGGCATATCAAGTACCACTTTTCGAGCATCTGTATTAAAAATATCTCTATTGACTTACACATAGAGACAACATCACGAACGCGCAAGAAGGAGATAGCCAGACGCATCACTGAAGCTTTGTCTAGCTGTTCCACTTCCTCCTTCCTAGCTGGCAAGGCCTCGGTGAGCTCCGTGAAGATCTGCATCTCCTTGGTGCGCCGGCACCTGGCCGCCACGCGCGACTTCTCCTTGCGTTTCTCATTGTTCCTGTTGAAAAAAATCTTATAAAAACCTTTACCGTGATTCAAGTTTACAATGAGCGATTTTCCAGTGCTTATCCTTAGTTAGTAGACTATTAGGTTTTACAAAATTTTATTATTTTTATTTAACAAGAGCTGTTGCCTACGGCTTCGCCCGCGTGGATATCATTTTTATGACTGTAATAAAGGAGGCGCGGTACACGAAGCGCAAGCGGCTCGCCAGCAAGGAATATGTGTTAATCCAGTGCTTGATCTATCTACTTACTTATCAATTTTTATACAAATCCATTCAGCCGTTTAAGCGTGAAAACGGGACAAATAAACAAACATCTTAACTTTCGTATATTTCTTTTCGTTAGTTTCGCTGAAACCCGAAAACGGCTCGACCGATTACGATGAAACTTTGGTGAATTGTTGCATGCACGCCAGGGTAGGTAAATGATTTAAGAGCCTGGTGGAGTTCATAAATCCCATACAAGCGTAGTATTTGATTCATTTGTTAACCAAACAACCGATTTTGAAATAATTTTATATCGATAATCGGATGTACGTCATATAATACATAGTTTTTTCACGGAACGTTGAAACCAGTAAGGGGGTGAGGGTGGGGGGGGGGGGGGGGTGCCGACCCTTAAAATTGACAAACATTTGACAACACTAATAAACTCTTAAAGTCTTATTTGTCTACCTTTTTCCGATTGCGCAAAGCTTATATCTGTCTTCCAATAACTTGGGAACGCCTGGTATACACATCACACGCACGTTTCTTAACAGAATTAAAAAAAACTAGTAATAAAATTAAAAAACTACAAACGACGCAACGCAAGACAATTCTGCTCGAAGCCACTTAGGATTGTGGAGGATAATTAAAAATTGTTTTAATCTATTAATTTCTCATTAGGGCAGCGCGCGGCCATTTTATCGTTTGCTCCAAATAGGATAGTTAGGGAAACACGTCACCAGATAAGTGCATTAGTTGACGAATTCTTATGGTTCTCCGACCAGTAATTATTGTGTAAAAATAGTTGGAAACGCTGCACCTTAAAAACCGATGTCAATCGCAACAACCACAGAACAGTTATTTATTAGTTTTTTTAAGTTATTTTTCTAAGTGTTCTGTGGCAACAACTTAGTACAATTTTGCACTATTATTTTTGGTATTAGTTAATTTTCAAAATAAAAAGTACCACACCGATTTTAATACAATATATATGGAACAAACTTGGCAGCATACCCTATCGAATAAAAAAAGAATCATGAAAAAAGGTTCTCAATATGCAAAGATATCTAAATATATATATAACTCAAAGGTGACTGACTGACTGACATAGTGATCTATCAACGCACAGCCCAAACACTGGACGGATCGGGCTGAAATTTGGCATGCAGGTAGATGTTATGACGTAGGCATCCGCTAAGAAAGGAAATTCCCACGGGAACCGCAAAAATCGGGATCTGCGCGGGCGAAGCTGCGGGCATCCACTAGTCGTGTAATAAACATACAGTCGACTTGAGAACCTCCTCCTTTTTGAAGACGGTTAAGAATAAGTTAGAAAGTTTAGGCAAGCAGTTACGGTGTAGGAATTACGCCACAATGTTATAACAATTTGCAGACTACAAGGGATTTTTAGTACGAGGCACCGCACCGTGTAGGGAAGCTAACACGTTTGTATACTGCAGTCGCTGATAATGAAATGATAAAATAAATAAAACAAACAAGTTACCAGATTTTAAACACAGGAATTCACGAAATCGTTTCCCATATAAACTTAAAATTACTACTTCTCGAAAATGGGTGGGCCAATTATAATTAAACTTTATGCACATAAGTAAGACACAAAATTCTAGTTTGTGGTTAGATTACATTTTCGAAAGTTTTTATTTTAAAAATTCCGAATTTTAAGATTACTATGAAAACCTGAAATCACTATTATTTAGTGACAATACTATTTTTTGAAAATGTAATCTATCCACAAACTAGAATTTAGTGACTTGCTTATGTGTGTAAAAAAGCCTGAATCGGTTTGCGCTCCTGAAAGAATTGGTTAAAATTTAATAAAATATTGCGCGATACTTTTGAGTTTTTACGCTTTGCGTATAACTTGGAAAAACACTTTTTTCTCAGATGTGAGACCTATCCCTATTGATGAGAGCTATTTTTCACCCCCCATATACCAAATTTCAACCAAATCGTTAGAGCAGTTTCCTAGAAACCAATTATATTATATTACAACGTGTCTATCTAGTTGCGTTCTTTTTAATGAATGATGAACTTTTTCTTTGCGTGCGCAGATTAGTGGAACTTTTTTAGAATCAGGTATTGCGTTCTTCTTGATGATGAACTTTTTTTTGCGTGCGCAGATTAGTAGAACTTTTTTAGAATCAGGTGTTACGTTCTTCTTGATGATGAACTTTTTCTTTGCGTGCGCAGATTAGTGGAACTTTTTTGGAATTGGGTATTTTTTTTGTTTTGAGCTTGGCTGAACACATAGTGAGTAACATCGATTTTTGGAAAAAAATAGATAAATGAAATTATGCCGTAAATTTGATTAAATATACAGTTAGTTTTTCCGTGTATTCAAAACTATGCAGTTTTTTTTGTGGAACAGATGGATTACCTACTAACTATTTGTACAAAAATGCCGATGCGAAGGACGTAAGTCGTACTCAAGGAGTGTGCCCGCGGGGCTTCAAGTCGTCATCCTAGCCCTACGCTCTTGAACCGAAACTTAATTGTTATCGATCACATATTTCCATTTTATTGGAAAAACACCTCCAAGGCAGGTCAGCCTAAACAAACTTTTTTAAGCCTGGAGCCACAACGCACCACCTGGATCCGACGCCTCCTTGCTTTGGAGATTCCTGTTGATGACACACTTCGGATTGAAGCTGCTGATAGGCCTTAGGGAATTATCCATAGGGTAGGCAAGTAGCTCAGTGCAGTAAGGCAGGTTTTTCATGTTTCTGTTTTTAACCTAATCCTTAATAATAATTTGTCACGTATTCCTCATTTTAACCGGTTTTAGTTGTAAATAATTTGTTTTTCAGTTCAGTCAACTCTATGTGTTTGTCGATAATTATTATTCAAAATTCTGAAAGGGATATTTTAAGGCCCCGATCAACTTTGGTTTTTGTTTTTACATTTTTACTAATTCTGGCGGTGTACCTTTGAAATTTTATGTATTGAATACTTTATAGGTTTTTTATAAGCGCTTTAGCCTTGTAGGTTTCTTGGCTGTACAGGAGCGTATTGTATTTCTGTGTCTGCCGACGCAAATGGGGTTTTGTGATTTCTAGCTCTATGGGATTTTGAAGAAGGACTTTTTATTTTCGATATATTACTCTCAACCTTTTCTGTGATTTCGTAGTGTAGCGGAGTTAAAGTATTTCGTGATGTTTCGTGAAAGGTTGAGTGTATGTGTTTTGGATGATAAAGTAAAAATTAAAGGTTAATAAGAGATATTCACAAGATAATAAGTACTCAGTACTCAGTAAGTACATTTTTCCTTTATTTTTTTAAATTATACAAGAAGTTGCCGTTTAAAGTTTTAAAATAAGATAAGTATGAATCAGCCCATCACTTTTAAAGAAGTAATAATTGTATGTTTGTACAGGAAACGATTTTGTGATACGCTTCTAAGTTTGGACCACATTGCATGGTAAGCTAAGTGACGTCAATCTAAAACCAATATGGCGGACTCCCAAAGATGGCTGACCAGTTATTTTTCTATACACCCCCACGATGTGGGTATCAAATGGAAGGGTATGCTGAGAATACGAAATAATTAAATTATTTTCAAATCAAAGCGTGTACCTGAAAGTTTTTAGGTTTTTCCAAAAATATTAGAATTAGACACCGTATAGGTAAACAAATTCGCATACTACAGCTGCTGACAACAAAGTGATAAAATTACCACAACAAATAAGTAACTTCTAAAACACGTTAACTATATTTATTAAAGAGACAGTACAGAACCATACAAAGATGCTTCGATAACAACGAGGGAACGGCGTCGTACAATCAATAAGACATTAGCGAGCGAGCGAGCTATAAACAATATACATATCATAAATACGATAAACTAATGAAAGTTTTACCAGGTTTAAAAATAAACTGGCTGCTTTCGAAATGAACTGGGCATCGGAGAAAGGATAAACAGAGAGAAGACTTGTAAAATACAGGTATGTATGATGCAAGTACTATGACAGTTTCATGGAAGCTATAATATAAGAAATAACTAAACGAATTAATTAAAAATTAAAGGCCGACTGCATAAAACCACCCCTCTTTTCTACCAGTCGGGTAAAAATGTATCCTATGTCACACACGCGATCAAGAAAACCTTTTTTAAAAAAACCTAAAAACTTTTTTATTGCATTGTCACGCGATATATACCTATGCATGCAAAATTTAAGCTCAATCGGTAATCGAGAAGTGGGTCAAATTTAACTTGCATGATTCCACCCGAACAAACATACATACATTGCAAGTTAAATAAAGCTTGTAAAATCTAACAACACTTCGCACTCCAAAATCCATCAAGCCGTTAAAGGCTACCGAGCGCGGCAAAGAAATATACATACATACATACACTCGTAAACATAACCCTCTTTCTGACGCAGTCAGGTAAATACTGGAGAGGCACAAAGAAAAAACATAAACACGTTAAAAAACCGACTTCCATCGCAACAACTTCGTACAATTTTGCATTATTATTTTGGTTTTCGTTAATTTTTTGTAATAAAGTACTACACCGATTTCGATAAAATTTATATGGGACCACACGGGAAGCACTAGCTTTCGAATAAAAAAAGAATTATCAAAATCGGTTCACCCAGTCAAAAGTTCTGAGCTAACACACATAAAAAAAAACACACAGTCGAATTGAGAACCTCTTCCTTTTTGGAAGTCGCTTGAAAAAGTACATAGTACAGGTAAACCAGAAGAAATACGTACAAAAAAGGCATTGTATCGATGCGGAGTAACAAACTTATCCGACAAGACTACTCACGTTATGTTTGACTGATATTGAAACACATAAAATAATACCAAAAATACCCAAATCAACAATAAACATTACACTTACTTAGTAGCAAAGAATAAAGTAAGGTGTAAAGACTTGATAAAACATTTACAAAAAATTTTCCTGGAATCATTAAATACCAAGTGCAGTAGGCCATTTAGTCCTAGTTATTCACAAAGTTTAATTAAAATCGTTAACAAACTACCTAGATTTGTATGGGAGGTATGTACCTTATTCCGAAATCTCTTGGAACAACTACTACGGCTATGTAAAGTAATGTCTCTAGTTTCATTAAAATCGTCACAGCCATTTTTGAGTAAAAAGTTATTTTTAGGGTTCCGTGCCTCAAAAAGAAAAAAACGAAACCCTTATAGGATCACTCGTGGGTCTGTCTGTGCATCCTTCTGTGACAGCTGATTCTCATTAACTACTGAACAGATTGAGTTTAGGTTAGGTGCACATACGAGTATGTATGTAACGTAAACAAATTAGTTTTAAACATGGGGGCCACTTATATGGGGTAAATTAGAAAATACAGAAAAATAGACGGACCATTTTTCCGCCCTCTCCCCCTTATCACCGAAACTACTGAGCAAAAAATATTGAAAAAATCACAGTATGATATTAAATGCATAGATTTTAGGAAAATTTGGCCACCATAACCTTTTTTTCTACTGGTGTATGTATGCAAGCTATTACTAGTACTTTGTTAATCTTATTTTCTTAGTTATATAAAAATACCGAATTTGTACTTAATGTTAGTATCATCATATCAGCCGGAAGACGTCCACTGCTGGACAAAGGCCTCTCCCAAGGCTTTCTATGACGACCGGTCCTGCGCTTCCCGAATCCAGCGGCTTCTCGCGATCTTCACCAGGTCGTCGGTCTACCACGTGGGAGGCCTGCCTACGCTACGTTTTCCGGTGCGCGGTCGCCACTCGAGAACTTCACTGCCCCAACTGTTATCTGTCCTACGAACTATGTGCCCTGCCCGCGCAGTCGCTTCATTTTAGCGATTCTGTGAGCTATGTTTATTACTTTGGTTCTCCTGCGGATCTCCTCATTTTTGATTCGATCGCGCAAGGAAATTCCGAGCATAGCTTGCTCCATTGCCCCTTTGGTGACCTTGAGCCTTGTTATGTTATGTGGCCCATGGTCAGCGACCATGTTTCAAGTTCGTGTGTGATCACCAGCAACACATAGGGGAAATTTGAAAAATCCGATGGATATATAAAAATAATTTTGCACTAACCTAAATTTTACCCAAATCCGTCCAGTAGTTTGGGAACTAGAGCACCAGACGGACAGACGCACTCACACACACACACACACACACACACTTTCATTTTTTAGACTCAATTAGTATACGAAAATTTTAAAAAAATATATATTTTTGGGAATTATATTTTTCGTCCCCAGTTAAATAGATTCATCTCTATTCAATATTTTCGTTCTCAAATTGATAGATCTGTCACCAAATTGATAGATCTGTCATCAAATATATTTTTCGTCCCCAGTTAAATAGATTCATCTCTATTCAATATTTTCGTTCTCAAATTGATAGACAGACAGATCAATTTGATGACAGATCTATCAATTTGGTGACAGATCTACTATTTTGAGTACAAACTATATTATTTATGAAATTTCAATTTTTTTATTTAGTGATCGAAGCTATTTAATTGACAATCGTTAAAAGACTTTTCTGGTGATAAATCTTTTCCTTTTGAGTATTGTTTTGGTGTTGTTTGATGACTTTACTTTGGTGACAGATCTACTATTTTGAGTACAAACTATACTATTTAGGGAATTTCATTTTTTTTATTTAGTGATCGAATCTATTTAATTGACAATCGATAAAATCATACCCTATATTTTTTACATTATAGGGATGACGAATGCTAGTCATCTGATTTACTTTTTATCATCTGTCAAAACGACATTTTGTTCTAAAAATGTTTGAAATACCTAAGCGTGACGTCATAGTTTTGCAGCGTCATTAATGTACTCATTTTGTGATTTTGATGAATTAAAAATCGAAGACTTGATGAAACACAAAACGAGTAGGTAAGGTTTTTCGAAGTTTAAGTAGGAGGGCAATTTAGTGATCAAGAGTTATTGAATTTATTTATGATGCTGTCGTCACCCCTATTACATACTGGCAACATGGATTACTGACGCAAGAGTCCAAAAGGCAGAAAGGCCCAGCAGAACCTGAGCAGAATAACAATTGTTTGCGCACGTCAAGTGAATGGAACAGCGTTATACCATCTTTATTATACTGGTGTGGTTATACTGGGGAAGAGACGAACCATACGATACGATACTTCATATGCGTAGTACCTCCTTGTTACCAGTCTGTGCTTGACATTAATCCAAATAAGTTTCTATTAGACACTGCAAAACGCTTCAACACTAACATTGATACCTTGCATACATTATTATTATGGTTCTAATCGTTACTTATCAATATACAACATATAACTGGGGGGGGGGGGGGGGTTCTACTCATTATACTAAACAACTTTCTCTAAGGACCCCATAGTCAATTCTCAAAAAATCATTTGGACCCTCCACACCAAAATGCACAAATTGAAGTGAAGACTAAAAACTTTTTCGTAATTTGTAGATCCAATGTATTCGTTTTTAATTTTTTTGTGCAGTAGATGAGTAACTTAAATACTATCAAAAATTTGAATGCAAGTTACTGATCAATCTGGTTCGTCACAGACGATTGATTGTTAATAAAAGAAAAAGAAAAGTAAGAAAATGAACAAAATGTTTTTTTCTCTTAAGAATATTGTAAAAAAAGTATATGGAACTGAAGCGGCAGATGAACTTAAAAATATCTACGTTTCATCAGCATTCTAACAAGGTATTACAGTATAGGTTTTATATTAGAACTCGCAGAAAAAACTAAGATGAAGCGCTACCAGTAGTAAAAGTGCTTATGTGGCACAATTTTTCATTTGGGTCAGAAACCAAAATAAAAAAATATACAATGTGTACTAGCTTTTCCCTGCTGCTTCGTTAGCGTGGACATCGTTTTTATTAGGACTGTCTTTATGGGTAAGTGATGCGCGAGCCGCACGCGCGTGTAGGCAGTTTAGTTCAGATCCCTCGGAGACTATATCTAGCTATTCTGAACAACAGTCTATATCACTTCCCACTCCATCAAAATTTTTTAAGCAAATTAATCACGTCAATCCGTTGCTCCGTTGCGACGCCAACGTGCGCCAGCCTTGAAATGAGTTTTGCCTAGATCCGTCGGGAACTGTCTCAGGCTATGCTTACTAGTAGTCTTAAGTCATTTCCCACCCCCTCAACCATCTCTGAACAAAAAATCACAACAAACGGTTCCTCCATTGCGATTTTTAAAAATCAACCAAAACCCAACAAAGGTAGCCCATGTCCTTCCCCGTCACATTGGTTATACCTCTACTCCAAATTTCGTCAAGATTGGTTAAGGTGTTGAAGCGTAAAAAATCAGATGAACCTAACAACACCTCGCACTATAAAACCCATACAAGCCGTTTAGGCTACAGGACAGGCTCAGCTTATGAAACAGACAGACGTACATAAATACACCCGAAAAAAACATTACGCTCATTCTTTGGCCGTGGGGTAAAAACGACGATAAATAGTTATAAGATGAATACTGTCTATGCAGCTACAGTGAGAAACTTTTGGACGCGACGTTGAATGCACATCTGCACAGCGCGAGCGCAGAGTTGCACAAACAGGCAAATATTGTAAATTTAAAAGGAAAACTATCACAGCTAAGTAGAACTATCTTTGTTTAGCAGTAATAGTCAAACGACTTAGATGTACATTTGGATTTGTAAAAAAAACCATAGATTTTCCATATAAAATCTTTTATTACTAACTGTAAAAGACTACAGAACCTTACTTGATCGAGTCCGACTCGCACTTGGCCAGTTTTTTGTAATCCTTGTAAGGACTGAGGAATTAGGCGAAAGCATGCGGGCAGCGCATGACCAGTCGTCATGGGAGTCCTTGGGGGAGGCTTTTGTCCAGCAGTGGAGTCTTCCGACTGATATGATAATGATGAAGAGCGAGGGACGACAGGGTATTTGAATATGAAATATACAATAAATTTCATATTAGAAGAACATTTGAGGTCCAAAAACACGTTTGGGAAAAAAATGTGAACGGAGGAGTATCGTACGTAGCAAGCATATCGCCTCGCTAAGTCATTGCCACGTAATACTCTGTTGCTAAGGGAAGCGTTAAACCAACCACCACATTACAATCATACTTGACAATCTCAACAAATTATATACATTGAGGCAATTCAGTCCAATCAACAGATTGAATGAAAGCACGAACGAACATTCCAAATTGAAAAGAAACTTTGGATCAAAATGTTGACCGTATGGGTATTTTTTTTAATTTTTATTTAATTGATAAAAACAAGGTTACAAAAAACAATAGTACATCAAAAAACTCTACAGGTTTATCCGTGCACTAGTTAATGTCGTTGCTGACAAAATACATCTTAAGCTGAATTAAAGTAAGTATCTGCCCTATGTTAGCAAAAATCAAACAGATAAAAGAAAAAAAGAAATAAATAAGAAAATATATCAGTATTACAAAAATAATAATTAAAACTAATATGCAATATTTATCCACCTATAGGAAAAAAATAAAAAAATGTTTATGGTATGTACTGTTTAAAAAAAAATTTAAAAAAGTTAACAAAAGAATAACAGTATAGCAAAGGCGGACCTATCCCTTTTGTGATCTCTTCCAGTCAACCTTGGAATGCTGAAAGGACTTCAGAGCATACGGTAAGGCAAAGTTTACGAATATAATTTTTACTATTTTATTTTTAGAGTTTTTTGTATTTAGAGTTTTATGTAGGGCGTGTTTGCAGAGTAATAAATATTTTTTATCACTTTTGGATTATCACGCAGCTTTTGCCTGACACACGAAAATAAAAACAACACACACATAAACTTGTCAATCTGCAAAAATACACTCGCGAGTGTTAAAACCCGGGAGGGTAGATTCGAATTGTGAACCTCCTCCTTTTTGGAAGTCGGAATCGTTAATTAATCGTAATCGTAAATCATCATTATTCACGAGGTAACAAATGATAAACAAAACGTTAATGCAACATTCATCATCATCATCACATCAGCCGAAGGAAGTCCACTGCTGGACATAGGCCTCCCCCAAGGATCTCCACGACGACCGGTTCTGCGCTGCCCGCATCCAGCGGCTTCCCGCAACATTAATGAAATAAAAAAAGGATTGTGTGGTTTTATGAAACCTCGGTAAAAGTGAAACTTTTTTCATATTAGGCCTCTTGGAGCTACGGTTCAGAGGACGAAACGATCATGGCTGCTCTGACAAGCGCCCTTCACTTTATCCCTACTCCGCGGACGACCGTCACGCGACATGCAACACACAGACGAAAAGGATAGATAAAAGCAATAATTCCATTCAAAAAAAATTGAGTATTGTAAAAAGAAACTCGCAGGTTGTGTGTGAAGTCGACCAACTTGCAATGGGCCCGCGTGGTCGACTAAGGCTCGACCGCCCTAATTCAGGGTAGGCTCGAGCTCCTCGGTGGGGACGTATATGAGCTGATATGATGATGGTGATTGTAAATAGTAAAAGCAATAATTCCATTTAAAAAAATGGAGTGTTGTAACATATTTTTTTATTGGTTTATCAACACCATCAATCATATCAATCTTACATGCCAAAATAAAAGTTAAAAAAAACTTAAAAACCGACTTCAAAATGAAATTCACTCAAAAGTATGAAATAATATTATTATACTTAGATACACGACATTAACCAACAATAACGAAATCAAAGGAGGGTACGAATTAAATTAGGGGCGTATACTCTTTCAAATAAAAAAAGAATTTTGAAAATCGGTTCACAATCGGCGGAGATATCGCGTAACAAACATACAAAAAAAAACATACAGTCGAATTGAGTACCTCCTCCTTTTTGACGTCGTCGGTTGAAAAATACAGTGTATGTTCTTTATCTAATTGCACAGCAGCCTAACAGATAAACGCAGCATGCTTAAAACGTATACTTTGCAAGAATTAATAATAGTAATGTATTGTATTGTTAAATAAAAGTCAAATTAAACAGAGTGTAAACAAAGTAAGAAGAGAAAAGAAAAAAGTGCGAACCTATGAAACTTTGTACATTTTTTTACGAAATTGATACAGAGAGTCAAAGTGCACATCAAGAACATCCCTGAAATTGTTGTATAAACTACACAGGCGTGGAACTACTGAGTTACGGCCTGATACTGTACGGTGATAAGGAACTGCAAATAGTTTTCTAATTTTAGTACGCGGATACTGATACGGAACGCTAATTTTAAATTGACTAAGAAGTTGAGGGCAGTCTGCGATGCTTCTTATAATTTTGTACAAGAAGATCAGATCTAAACCGTCTCTTCGCCGTTGTCAAATCTACTAAGCCTATCAGTAATAAGACCTTATCTTTTTAGCCTCGCCTGTAGCAAAGGTCAAATGCCGCATAGTCTTCTTCTTTGATATTGCTAAGGAAAGAGGGTGCCGGCATGTTCCGGCTTTTAACGCTCGCGAGCGTATGTAGATAGGTATTTATGTGAATGTGTATCAACATTAACATCCATACTTTTGACGTAAATTTATGAAACGTCTTTGAAAAGGCGTGCGACAGGAGTTTACTCATGAAAATTTTTTTTAGACCTCCGGCCTGTCACGGAACATTCCGGGCTACGCCCTACTGCGGAGCTCGACCTCGCTCCTGCGCGATTTGAGCTCAGACGTGGGGTATTTTACAAAAAGTTGCATTAGGAAAATTACGTATCCAGCTCCAAAACCCCGAGAGCTTTCAGCTCGAGTTGCACAATCGCTTCGAATGCTTAGGAGAGTGCGAGAATGTGGAGTATTATAATAAGCTGAAGACTGAGGATGGCAGGATCATATCGTTTAAGACTGAGTTGCTGAAAGAAGTTGAGAAGTTCTACGGACATCTGTTCAATACCACACGTTTGCCTGTCAGCGATCTGTCTAAAGACCCAAGAGCCAGACTAACCCCGCACTATCACGCAGATATCCCGGACGTCAGCCTGTACGGGATTAGAATGGCTCCCAAACAGCTCAAAAACAACAAGGCACCGGGTGATGATGGAATCCTGCTGAACTTCTGAAAGGAGGTGGATCACCCTCTTCAGAAGTTATTTAATTGCGTTATACTCGAGGGACAAATGCCTAAGGCATGGCACAGAAGTGTGGACGTGCTTTTCTTCAAAAAGGGTGACATCACCGACAGACCCTTCTCACTTCTGAGCCATGTCTACAAGCTGTGTCCGAGAGTCATTACGAATTGTCTCGCACGCCGCAGGTTTGACGACTTCCAGCCTCCCGAACCAGCCGGTTTCCGAAAAGGTTTTAGTACCATAGACCACATACATACGCTGCGCAGATTATACTGAAGACTGAAGAGTACAATCAGCCACTCTGCTTGACGTTTGTGGTCTATGAGAAAGCCTTTGATTCAGTCGAAACCTAGGCTATGCTATATACACTCTCTCCAGCTGTGCCAAATTGACCATCGATACATCGAGTTGTCGAAGTGTCTGTATGAAAACGCCACTATGTCGGTTCGCCTCTAGGACGAGAATTCGAAACCTATCCAGTTGCAGCGAGGGGTGAGAAATGGAGACGTTATATCTCCGAAACTGTTCACCGCCGCCCTGGAAGATGTTTTCAAGCTTCTGGACTGGAGTGGACTCGGCATCAATATCAACGGCAAGTACATAACTCAACTCCGATTCGCTGAAGATATCGTGGTCATGGTCTCAGTAAAGTCTCTCAACAAGTGGGTCTTAAAATTAACATGGAAAAGACGAAAATAATGTTAAATGTCCGTGTCGCACCAACCCCTCTAAGCTGGAGACAGCTTGGTAGGTTCAACTTTAAGAAAGAGATCAATCGACGAATCCAACTCAGCTGAGCAGCGTTCGGCAAGCTTCGCAATATCTTCACGTCCCAAATATCGCAGTGTCTCAAGTCTTTGACCAGTGTGTGTTGCCAGTGATGACTTACGAAACTGAGACATGGTCGCTTACTATTGGGCCTCATATGAAGGCACAAGGTCACCCAAAGGGCAATGGAGCGTGCTAGCTCGGAGTTTATCTGCGTGATAGAATCAGAAACGAGCAGCTCCACGCAGGAGAAGCAAAGTAACCGACATTCGAGTAGCTCACAGAATCACTCAACTGAAGTATGTGTCACAGATCGAGCACAACATTTGTTGATACCTGAAAACAGTGGGTGAGTGGTTTTTATTTATGGATGAACCCGCAGTCAAATGAGTACGAAAAACATCGTCTGATGCGCATCGAAATTTAGGCCAATGTCGGATGAACGAACGCTGCCATGTTTTGAGTTTAAACACATTATGAATCTGAGAATTGAGCTTGAACTGGAAATTAAAATTGTGATCTATAACTTTCTTTTTATTGGACTGATATTTTATTACTACTTATTTATATTTTTTAAATACTTATCTATTGTCTCTTTGTTAAATTATTTTTGTCGTTACTAGTATACTTGCGTGTTGCTATGATCTTTCCGATTTGCTGTTTATAAACTTCTATTAATATGTTTCTATTAGTGAAGACTTTTGAGTAGCTTTCTCTCTTTTATGTATTTTTTTATACTGTTATCTGTATATATCTTTTTGTCCGCATCCATCTTCGGCATCATCGTCACTTACCACCAGGTGAGATGATGCCATGGGCTTACAAATTGCGAATAAAAAAAAATATAAAAGGAAAAGGTGACTGACTGGTATATCAACGCACAGCCGAAACCACTGAATGGATTTCGTTTAAATTTGGAATACCGATAGCAATTAGGACGTGGGCATCCGCTAAGAAAGGATTTTGGGAAATTCCCACATGAACGGCAAAAAACGAGATCTGCGCGGGCGAAGCCGCGGGACCACTAGTATATTAATATACAGTATAAAAAATTACATAAAATTAAAATTAGTCTTCTAATTAAAATAAAATAATAATTACATAGTGTTCAATACAGAAACTGCATGTTCAAAATCAATAATACAAAAAAAAACCTAAATCCTCACTAACCGACTCATCAGTCAAACCGCTTGGACGTAGAACGCTGACATATTGCAAAGAGGTTATAGACAAGGAATAAGGCCGTATTCTTCGAAATGTCCACGCGCATTCCCTATAAGCCACAAACGAAAGTTTCAAATAATGCTGTCTTTGTACAAAATTTCAGTAGGAAGCACCATCGAGCTATTCGAGTATTTGTCATGCGGAGAAGGACGTTAGGAAACCAAAATCACACAATATAAAAAACGTTGTACGCTTAGCATAATCTGATATGCTACTTAGAAATCCTTTTTGCAGTTTCCAAGTGCAAACATAACATTTCCATGGCAGGTCCTTTTAACCGCAGCGTGTGCGCAAGTCACAATTGGTTGTGATTGCAAAAATAATCGTGTCCCGGCCGTTGTCAATTGAGAGTAATGACGTACGTACGTACGTACATTACGTCTGCTTTGAATTTGTATCCAATGAGACGTGACGTATTACAGAAGGTGTGCCCGCCTACCCGAGCAACGTATGAGAACATAATTGAAAACGCTAAACACGTTAAAAAACCGACTTTCATCGCAACAACTTAGTACATTTTTGCATTATTATTTTTGGTTTTTGTTCATTTTATAATAAAGTACTACACCGATTTTGATAAAATTTATATGGAACCACACGGGAAGCACTAGCTTTCAAATAATATAAAAATAAAGATCATAAAAATCGGTTCACCCAGTCAAAATTTATGAGGTTACACCCATAAAAAAAAACCATACAGACGAATTGAGAACCTCCTCCTTTTTGGAAGTCGCTTGATATACCAACATTATAATAGATCTTTACCTATGAAATTGCCGATTCAGTTTTCAAACGTCAATTGCGTCTTTTATTGCAAAAATTTTTACTTGATCTTAATTATTGACCATAAAATGTCTACTTAGCGTCTTTCATGTTCAAATCCCGTACCATTGAATTTTCTGACTACTTATTTTTCTTAATTTTTTCTTTAGAGACGAATATTATGTGGGATATTCCCAAATATGACATTAAATTAAAAATATGTGTTTTTGCCTCAAAATATGGCGATTTATGGAGGTGAAAACAATTCGTCTTAATTGGTTGAAAGCCACCGTGCTCAGCACATAATGGTATATATATTTATTTCATCATATCAGCCGAAAGACGTCCACTGCTGATAAGCCTCCCCCAAGGATCTCCACGACGACCGGTTCTGCTCTGCCCGCATCCAGCGGCTTCCCGCGACCTTCACTAGGTCATCGGTCCACCGAGTGGGAGGCCTGCCTAAACTAAGCTTTCCGGTGCGTGGTCGCCACTCGAGAACTTTACAGCCCCAACGGCCATCTGTTCTACGAGCAATGTGCCTCGCTCACTGCCACTTAAGTTTAGCAATTCTGAGAGCTATGTCGGTTACTTTGGTTTCTGATTCGATCACGTAGAGAAACTCCGAGCATAGCACGCCGCAATGCCCTTTGGGTGACCTTGAGCCTTCTTATGAGGCCCATAGTAAGCGACCATGTCTCAGTTCCATATGTCATCACTGGCAACACACACTGGTCGAAGACCTTGGTCTTACGACACTGCGGTATCTGGGACGTAAAGATATTGCGAAGCTTCCCGAACGCTGCCCAGCCGAGTTGGATTCGACGATTGATCTCTTTCTCGAAGTTGGACCTACCTAACTGGACTGCTTGTCCCAGGTACACATATTCGGTAACAACTTAGAGTGTAGAGCCTCCAACCTTCAGAGGAGTAGGTATGACACGGACGTTTGACATAATTTTCGTCTTGTCCATGTTCATTCTAAGACCTATTTGTTGAGAGGCTCTACTGAGGCCATCGAGCATTGTGCCTAAGTCGTCCATAGTCTCAGCCATGATCACGAATTCGTCAGCGAATCGAAGGTGGGTGATGTACTCGCCGTTGATATTGATGCCGAGTCCACCCCAGTGCAAAAGCTTAAAAACATCTTCCAGGGCGAAATATTTATTTACCATCATTTAATTTCTAACAGTCTAACGTTGTTTTGAGAGTAAATTTTGTTTTAGTAACTTTTTTACATATTTTTTTTTAAACTTGTACCTCCCATAAAAATTGAAAAATGCTAGACTCTCGTGTGAGAAGGTATGTTCTGCGTGGAGAGTTCAGCTCATTTAAGTTTGTAACGTAAGCAGAAATAGCAAAATGTAACAACAATTGTGTTCCCGTTAAATATAAACTATTACATACGTAAACTATACAGCAATTTTGGACCTTGAAGTTTTCCTCAAAGACCAGTTACTCTTGCTGTTATTGTTATTATAATTATCAACCAATTAGTCTCGTTTGAACGAAGCATCAAGATGCCACGTGAACCAACATGCCATGTGGCAATTTATTGCAGAGTGGTTAAGTGACTGAATCGCTATCTCAACCGGTTCGCCGTTTCTCTATCTAACCAGCGTTTTAGCATTGTTTGCGGACATCCCGTAGGTGTCAAGACACTTACACGAAACTCAACAGTAAAGCTGATACCATAAGATTAAATATCAGGTTGTTCGCCAGTGCCGCGCTAGGAGCCTGCTCTTAAGCATAAGACATTATTGATTCCTTGTCACCAAACACACATACATAATGTTGGAACAAGATGAGAAAAATAACTAATTAAGTATCTAATATTACAAGAGGAAAAAAAGAATTTGTGTGTGTGTTGTGCAACAACCGCGGACCGCGCTCAGCATACACTGTGTGCAGCTTATGCTGCAACACAGCGTGGCCCAGGGCTGCTGCGATGGATTATTCCAATATACATCGGCACTGCAAGCTTTCCGGAATTGGAAAGAGACCTTAGCCCCAGCATTGGGGTCGGCACCCCTTAATGGTTATGGCGTTTTATGAAGAAAAAAAACTATAAACATCTTTCAGGTTCTAAATAAAATTGGTACGTATCGTTAGCCAAATTTTTTGATCTCGTAATATTTTAACCGCATATACTTTTTAACCCCCGACGCAAAAAAGAGGGGTGTTATAAGTTTGACCGCTATGTGTGTGTGTGTGTCTGTGTGTGTGTCTGTGTGTCTGTCTGTGTGTCTGTCTGTGGCACCGTAGCTCTCAAACGGGTTAACCGATTTGGATGCGGTTTTTTTTATTTACAAGCAGGTTTTTTGGCGATGGTTCTTAGATACGTTTTATCAAAATCGGTTCAGCCGTTTCAAGTTCATCAGCTCTTTTGTTAGCTGCGGTAGGGTTCTTAGACTCTTAATGTGTATTTACTTTACTTTCAAACATACATGTGACCAAAAACTTGAAACACTCATGTATGCTTAATAACTATGCAGGATTATGGAACTCTTGGTCTGATGCTGCAGCCAGGATATCCAGAACACTAGCACACTCTTAAAAAAATAATAGCAGATATGTCGTGTTTGGACTCGTTTTGATCAGTATTTGATTCTGCATACAATGCAATGGTGGCAACACGGTGAGCTGATGCTGCGGCCAGGATATCCAGCACACTAGTACACTCTTAAAAAAATAATAGCAGATATGTCGTGTTTGGACTCGTTTTGATCAGTATTTGATTCTGCATACAATGCAATGGTGGCAACACGGTGAGCTGATGCTGCGGCCAGGATATCCAGAACACTAGCACACTCTTAAAAAAATAATAGCAGATATGTCGTGTTTGGACTCGTTTTGATCAGTATTTGATTCTACATACAATGCAATGGTGGCAACACGGTGAGCTGATGCTGCGGCCAGGATATCCAGCACACTAGTACACTCTTAAAAAAATAATAGCAGATATGTCGTGTTTGGACTCGTTTTGATCAGTATTTGATTCTGCATACAATGCAATGGTGGCAACACGGTGAGCTGATGTTGTTAAAATCCGTTAAATTTTTGACATACCTACGTACCTGAAACTATGACTAACTGTGAACTAAATATTATTGAGATAAACCTTCGCTTTGATTTCTTATATAAACCCCCGACGCAAAAAGAGGGGTGTTATAAGTTTGACGCCAATTTCTGTGTGTTTGTGTCTGTTTGTCTGTGGCATCGCAACTCTCGAACGGATGGACCGATTTTGATGCGGTTTTTTTTACGTGAAACAAGTTTCCTTGCGGTGGTTCTTAGCTATAATCGATAAAGATCTGTTCAGCCGTTTGAGGGTTATCAGCTCTTATCTAGGTGACTAAGGGATCTGGGCAACTTATACAGGTCTGATCGATTCAAAATTTGGTGCCCTGTTAATGTAAAAATATTGCAAAACCATGATAACCTTGAACTGTTGATGCAGCATCTCCTAGAATCTACAGAATACCCAACTCCTCAAAAACTTTCAGTAGAAGTATCGTGTTTGGGCTCAATAAAAATATTCAAAACAATTTATTTCAAATAGGTGTTACACACACTTTTAAATAGAATTAGAATAGAAATTATTAGAATAGTCTCAATGAATAGGTGTTAGATATAATATGGTAACCTTGACCTGATGCTGCAGCATCTCCTGGAATCTGCTGAAGCAGCGGTTAAAAAAGTAAAAAACTTCCATGGGTCTTTGATGGAGTGGATTTGAAGTTTAGAGTTATAACACATTTAATTGCAGTTTCAAACAAGGGAGGTGAGCAACTTCCACAGGCTTGATCGATTCAAAATAGGCTAGATTTTGTGTCGCAGTATCGTGTTTCGTCCCGGAAACTATTTGTATGAATGTGGGGGTAGAGTTTCGATTGTATGTAATAGTTATGTAAAGTTTAAAAAGCACGAAATAAAAATTAAATTAAAAATTTAAAAAACCCCCGACAAAAACCTCTAAAAAGTAAACAATAATATGTATTGACCCTTTGAGTTTAATTTAAGTAGTAATATTTTGATCCAAGAGTCGTCGCGTAGGGGGACCGCTAAGTAAATAAAATAAAAACAGAATACAACTGATTTACTTTACTACAACTAATTAGTAATAACTTCACAACTTAGCGGTCCCCCTACGCGACGACTCTTGGATCAAAATATTACTACTTAAATTAAACTCAAAGGGTCAATACATATTATTGTTTACTTTTTAGAGGTTTTTGTCGGGGGTTTTTTAAATTTTTAATTTAATTCGTAATTCCGTTATACACTTTCTCTCTTTAGCTATCGATTGGTACCAATAAACACCAAAGTCAATTTTGGGCGGTTGCAACCCTTAACGAATTGCAAGCTTAGATCAAAATAGACTGCAAATCTGCCCGTCGGCGTCGTTGAGAATTGTCACAGCTAGATCGCTGCACTTTTCACGTGAGTTAACTGCGTGGGAACAGAAGTGCAAAACGAGATCCCTACTAATATTATAAATGTGAAAGTAACTCTGTCTGTCTGTTACGCTTTCCCGCAAAAACTACTGAACGGATTTGGCTGAAATTTGGTAGGTAGACAGATTAGGACCTGGATTCAGACATAGGCTACTTATCACCACGCTCGCGAGCCGCTTGCGGCTCGCGCACTGCGCACCCTCTAAAAGTCATAGAAACGTCCACGCGGGTGAAACCGCGGGAAACAGCTAGTAATCTATATATATAAAAATAAAAGTTTAAAAAACTAAAAACCGACTTCAAAATCAAATACACTCAAAAGTATGAAATAATATTATTATACTTAGATACACGACATTAACAAACAATAACGAAATCAAAGGTGGGTACGAATTAAATTAGTGGATTAAAGTTTTTTTATGGCATTGCTGACACCGACCTCAAAAAAAACTTTAATCCTCTAATTTAATTCGTACCCACCTTTGATTTCGTTATTGTTTGTTAATGTCGTGTATCTAAGTATAATAACTTTTTTAATAACTTTTATTTTTATTTTCTTTATTTTTAGTGATATTGCTATCTATCTAACAACGTTAAACCAAATCATCCACTTGGCAATAGAAACATGCATGTGTTTCATAAAAGATACAGATTCATATGGATTCCATCATCATCTCAACAGTATGAAAGTTAAGGAGTTAAACCTTCCATCATCATGTCATCTGAATAATCTGAAAGAATACAACTCTCGGTCTACACATACCTACGTAAAATATTTGAAGAATTATCCTCCAACTCCTAACCGTTAAGGAGTTGTACCTTCCTTCATCAGCTCATCAACTTGAGATGATGACTACCAGTCGCAAATACTTTAATAATTTTAGAAAATACATGAAACACGTAAAACGTGCCTACAAAATTTGAGGGTTGCCCTCGATTTCCCTGGGATCCCATCATCAGAACCTGACTTGGTGACAATAGGACCCCTTCAGGAGTATACTCTTTCAAATAAAAAAAGAATTTTGAAAATCGGTTCACAATCGACGGAGATATCGCGTAACAAACATACAAAAAAAAACAACATACAGACGAATTGAGAACCTCCTCCTTTTTGAAGTCGGTTGAAAATGAATCCCTATTTCCCTTGGTCACGGCATCACGCGTGAACGGCTGGACCGATTTCGCTAATTCTTTTTTTGTCGAGTTCGTTATTTTCAGGCGAAGGTTCTTATGTACGGTAGGGTAGTGTAGTGTAGTGTAAGGTGGTACGAAGTTCGCGTAGTGTAGTGTAAGGTGGTACGAAGTTCGCTGGGACAACTAGTTACCTATAGTAATAACATTAAGTTTCACTTTTCTGTGACGTAGGTAATCAAGATGGCCACGATGCCTGATTAGGGGCCTATATCTAGCGGTCGAAATGCAGCTTAGGCTAATCGCTACCTCTGTCTCTTTATAACGATAAGCTATTGTGGATTCGTGGCTAGCAATTTGCCACTTCGCCTTCCCCCCTACTAGATGAACATCAATGTTTACACTAGCTTCGTGTTATTGTAGGTTATATTAGCCGCCTCTGTGGCGTAGTGGTTAGTCCACTCGCTTCACACCAGGAGATGGTGGGTTAGATTCCCGGCGAAGTCTAACTTTGTACTGAACACTAGGTTTGGTATAGTAGGCCATTTTCTAAGGCAGTCCGTCCTTTTAAGTCTAGCCGGAAAAACATCAAAGTAACAGCATTTATGTGGTCTGATATGAGGATAAAGATATAGCCTATGCCCTATTGATGCCAAGGGCTTACCGATTGTAGATAAAGAAAATATTGATACATGTTGCGCGGGCGGCTGCAACACTGTGAAGATGATGAATATAAGATAAAGTTGTATAGGTTCCGTGTCACTGAAAGCGCGAGGACACGTGAGGGTCTCTCATATTATATTGAGGTCTCATTCTTACTATTTAATATAATAAATTAATCTGAAAATGCGTTTGTTTGGTTGGTTGGTATCTCTTCATGCTTCAACACCTCAACCAATCTTGACGAAATTTGGCATCCAGGTAGCCTGTGTCATGGGGAAGGACATTATGCTACTTTTTATCCTCTGAAAATAACATACTTCGTGATTTTTTTAACATCGCAACGGAACAGCGAATTATTGTGTTTTCTTTTTTGCACAGAGATGTTTGAGGGGGTGGGAAATGACATAGACTAGTAATTAGCATAACCCGAGCTAGTTCCTGAAAGATCTGGCGGAAATTTCCAGGCTCACGCATGTCGACGTCGCAACGTAGCAACGGACTGACGTGATTTTTTGAATAGAAATAGGGAGCGGGAATTGACATAACTGCTAATCAAAATAGCCCGATACAGTTCCCGAGGGATCTGGAGTAAACTCCTGTCTACGCTCGCGAGCTATCACCACTCACCCTCAAAGACAGTCAAAAAAACGATGCCTATGCTAGCGAAGCCGCGGGCAAAAGCTTGTTCTAAATATCTTCAATCCCATTCCTCAAGTTGAAAAAGATCATAATGAAAACACAATAATAGAATAATCAAGCTTCTGAAAATAATTTTGAACAAAAAAAACCGACTTCAAACAGGAAACTAAGATTCCCCTCGATTTCTCTGAGATGCCATCATCAGATCCTGGTTTCCTTATCATGGTACTACCCCTGGGATATCTCCTTTCCAACAAAAAAGGAATCATCAAAATCGGTTCATAAATGGCGAAGTTATCCGCGAATACACAATATATATATATATCATCATTACAGCTCATATACGTCCCCACCGAGGGGCTCGAGCCTACCCTGAATCAGGGCGAATATATATATATACGGTCGAATTGAGAAACCTCCTCCTTTTTTGAAGTCGGTTATTAAACCCTTCAAAATTAAGTAATTGCATATTTAGTGACAAATGTAATAAGCTTCAAAGAATCCATATTGTTTATTCAATGTAAAGTTTAACTTGACTACAACAATACGTTTAATAATATTGACATTTAAAGATAATACAATAACTACCCGTATCTTCGACATTACGAGTATCTGTAGACGTTACATGTACTTGTAATGGCAGACGAGTACCTTCACGAGGCGGGCCAAATAGCGCTAAAGGTTATCCTTATCACTGATACATGATCAATTAAGAGCAGGCTCCCAGTGCGGCACTAGCGTACAACCTGATATTTAACCTTATGCCACAGATTACTAAGTAGTTACTTCGTAACTTATGCAATCAGCTTTACAGTTGAATTTAGCGTAAATGTCTTAACGCGACTTACGTCCTTTACTGCGGGCAAAAATGCACATTTTCGTTTATTGCGAGCTCAGTAAACATTGTAGGAAAATTTCGTCTTAGCCATTTTATCATTACCTTTATTCTCTTACTGTCGGTATTTAATTCATGCGCCTAACTTATGTAATATAGGAGAAAAATCTAATAATCTCTTAACACTACATAGTTTTACAAAATAAAAAGTATCGAGCGAAAACCAATAAATCGTGTTTTTGTTTTAGCCATACCAAAGAAAAAGGTTCAAACAATGATATGTGTAGTTTTCACGTTCAGCAAGCTTGCGGCTGACTCAAAATATTCTAACAAAAATGCACTTATTTTGGGAGCCGGCTCTTAAATAAATTTCCTGAGCAAACAATAAATAATATTGAAGCGCAGGATGTAATTACTAATTAATAAACTGCACTTCCACACGAAGAACATATCTTCTCGCAGGAGCGCCTAACAATTTTCTATTTGTATGAGAATAACTGTTTACAAAGTTTTCCTAGAATACCATACATGGTATATTACAAAAGCAAAAAAAATTTCAAGATGGTGAAAATCAAGGAAAAGGTACTAACCATTTTAAAATATTTTCCAGATATATAACGGCAAAAAAATGAAAAAGATCTTTTGCGCCACTTTTTCGAAGAAGTCTGGAAGAGATTGCTTTTAGCAATAAGACCACCTACTGTACATTATATACATATAACATCCCTATGTATTAGCTTTACGAATTTGTTTTTTGGTGTACTATAAGTGTAAATAAATAAACAAATATAATATTTTGAAAATAAAAATCCTAAAATAATTTCAAACATTCTTAAGTATGTACTTACTTAAAATAATAAAATTTTATCAAAATTGATCTAGTAGTTTTTCCGTAAAACCAGGGATACGGACACACAAACAAACACACACACACACACACATTTTTTTCTAGAACACTTTTTACGGTTCCGTAGGGGGTAACGGGACCCTACTACTCGTACTAATACTACGCCACGTCAGTCTGCCCGCATTTAAAAAGGCTTTACCTTTTTAACCGTAATAGGTAGCCGGTTGGAATTATCACAGTACATATTATGTTATTATGAGAGATTTACTAAAAAAATAAAAATCTAAAATACAAAATAAAATACTTAATTATTTTTGCTCTATCGAAAAATGGTAATACATACAAGCGTGAAAACTTGTTTTTATTTATTACATACTAATCCTCAAGTAAAACCGTAAATAATAAAAACCAGCCAAGTGCGAGTCGTACTCGCTCTAACTAAGGAGTCCAAACGGAATGAAAAAAATATCATTATTCTGTCGCTCGCGTTGATGTGTTTTGTTTGAAAGGAAGGTAGCATAGTTGAACTTGTGTGGAGTGGTGCAGTGCTGTGGTACGGAACCCTCGGTGCGCGAGTGCGACTCGCGCTTGACCGGTTTCGTTTGATGTTTAAGTGACATAGGGTGCATTTTCGTCAAAATGTCGTAGTCTGTTTTTTGGACAATTACATAAATAAGTAAAGTATTTACTCCTTCGTCACTCGAAAATGAATTGATTGATTGAAAACACTTTAATGCACAACATAAGAGGAAAAACACTCCGGGAGTGTCAAAGAAAGTGAAAACTTTTTACTGTTTTATAAGTTTTGAATCTCCGAATGTTCCTGGCGAACGACTAGGTAGACAAAGTTTTGACCCTGCGAGTGTTCCTGGTACGGTGTTGGTTACGTTACGTTACAGTGTCGCGAGTTCAATGGTTATTTCCCATCTCAAAAATGCCCAACTCTCCCAAAGAAGTTTTCACTTCAAAAATGATTGAGTAAATTGTACTCGTACATATAGGCGGTCTATATTTGGTACTTTATTATGTAAAAGTATTCAATTACATTTACAGAAAGATACAACTGAACGCTAACCGCACATAATACATGTTGTCCTGTCCCATTTTCCTGATGACCAAAACATCACGTGGCCATCCAGTCATCTGATTAATTTTCGTCTGGCGCGCTTCCAAAATGCATACTTCATTTAGAATTGTGAAAATTCATGATACCTAGTCTTTAAAATTTAGAAAAAATCGGCCAAGTGCGAGTCGGACTCGCGCAAAGTAGGGTCCCGAAGTCTTTTCAAAAATAAATGTCTATTTTAAAAAACAAAATTATATTTACAGTTGGTAACAGAATATTTTGTATGGAAAATCTATGAAGTTTTGAAAAATCCAACTGCACATCTTAAGTTGGTCGACTATTATTCCTAATTACCCCCTCTTGACATGTACCATAATATTTTTTTTCAAGATTTTATTGTACAACTTTGTTGGTGTGATACATATTAATTGTCTTTGAGCTAAGCCGCGGACAGGACAGACAGACACGGCGAAACTATAAGGGTTCCTTGTTGACTTCGGAACCCTAAAAATCACAAGACTTCCGTTCATTTAAACAATCCTTAATTTGCTGAATTTTTGTTTGTTTACACTAGATTCATCTTTGAAATAAAACGTAGGTATAATTAAGAAGTTACGGCTAGGTACTATGGTCAATCACTTTTATATTTGTATTGAAATGAACAAATATATTTTTTGTTGAATTTGTAGCGTTGCGTTATGAAGAAGGTAAGTCTAGGGCTTAATTGGGTCAATCACCATTTTATAAATCCTATTATATTTATTGAAATTACATTAAAAAAGAAGTTTTTCGTAGAATTTGTAGCGTTGCGTTATATCTACTTAAGGCTAGGAAGGCTAGGAACTTGGTGATCACCTATTATTTGTATTGAAAATAAAAATTTAAGAAAATTATGTTTTTAGGCAAAATTTGTAGCGTTGTGTTATGTGAGAGCCTAATTGAGAACCTGAACTCACATGAAATCCTCCAAATCCACCACATCCGTGTACCGACATGGCTGGCCATCTACGTTGAAGCACATACTATTATAGTCCCACTGTGAAGCCTGGTGGCACGGCAAGTTGGGGACTATCGGAGCCTGGACGTAGCTTTGACGGTACTGTTGCTGTCGGTAACAACGGGCATAGTCCTGAACATAAAAGTTATTGGAACACTGTTCTGGTTGCGCATTGTAACCACAGGAGTTGTTCATTGGCGGTTTCCACTGATTCATGAACGGGCATTGCACTGCCCAACCTTGATCCTCGTAGGGCCCAACGACGGGGCACTGCTGAGGCAGGTCCCCGTACACAAACATGCTGGAGCTATTCCAACACAAAAAATTGTAACAGCGAAACAGTCCATCGGGGTATATAATGCGCAGACGACTGATGGAACCAAAGATGCTCTTATCTGTCTGCCTGTCATACTGGCATGGTAGCAAAAACTTGATATAGCACTTATTAGATAACGCCGCACTTATAACCAATTCGACTAAGACATGATAAAGTATTCGATAACGTGCACAATTTGTCGGATAGGTTGCTTGGTGTCCAGCCCGGCACGAGGCCCAACAATAAGATTATTTAAACGCATTATCCATTCCAAAAGTCGTTTATTCCCAGTGCAGGTAAAGTTTACCGGTCTGTCTACAAAGGGTAAGGGTACAATGTTGCTGCTATGAAATATAATCTAAAATCACCAGTAGGTAGAATAATTAGAAGCGCTATACACACTAAAATACCGACTTGCATAGCAACAACTTAGTATAATTTTATAACTAACCCGTTTTTGATAAAATTTATATGAGGCGAATCTAACAGCATACCCACCCTATCGAATAAAAAAAGAATCATGAAAATCGTTTCATAATCTGCGAAGATAAAAAAAAACATTTAAAAAAAACCCAACCAATTTAGGACCTTCTCCTTTTAGGAAGACGTTTGAAAACAAGTAAACGGCCAGTTAGTCACCTTTGCCTCGGATTGCGTGTCAATAAATTTGAGAAAGTTTAAACAATCTGCTCAAAAATGTATTCGAATCGATCGTTTTCCTCAACGGTTGATGCGCGCTATCTAGGTACCCGTTAACCTAATTTATGCGCAAACATGTACGCGCATGGAGTCGTCTGTAGCCGCCTTACGTTTTATTTTTATCAGTTGGATAGGAAAAACTAATAGAAGTCTATGATTTAAGTTTTGTAACCTTTTTGTACACTTTTTAGAGGAACCCTAAACCTTACACACAACATAACGAAACTCTAAATCGGCAGGTAACGCAGGTACGCGTCCATCTGTCCGCCCGTCTGTCTGCTTGTCTGTTGACATAATTAAAAATATTAAAATCGTTAGAGCTGTTTGGGACAGCATAATAAGTTTTTTTTTCTTATGGTGGCAAACCTTAAAAATTCTATTTGAAAAAATAACGGCTAGAGGTCAAAAATTAGGTTTTGAATAAACCTCCTAGTCTATAAGATACTTAACAATTATAACGCAAAATAAATAATGGAGTCTTTTGTCAAACCAGGGCTTGAAAACGGTTAACTTTTATTTTCCAAAATACAAGTTAGCTTGAGCCAATTCGATGTCAGTTCTGAAAAATGGCCCGTATTAAATTTACTACATTAATCATTTCAGTAAATATGACAAAATACGAAAAAATATTAACAAAAAACTTTATGAAACCGGTTTAGCTCCCATAGTAATTTAACCGGTTTCCAAGCCCTGTGTCAAACAAAAAAAAAATAGAGGTGCCTCCCATGCTAATGAAATTTTGTTAAACCTCTCGTGTTAGGCATCACTAAATTGGTCTTTTTAAATGAAGTAGTGCTTTTTAACAACATATTTTTTGTCAGGTGTGCGGTTCCCAATATATTGCCCGTCAAAGTCAATAAGAACGTGTCCCCGGTGTTTCTAAACTACTTATTGCACCTAGAAAAACGATGTAGGGTATCCTGAGACAAACAGTTTTCAAGTAATACATATAATTTATTTAAAACAGTAATTTACAAAATATTTATTTCACAATTTATTGCACACAGAAATAGGGACAAACAAACATTAAACTAGATAAGAACATACAAAAGGTACAGCTTATTTCTATTAGAAATTTCTTCCAGCAGACCTAGGAAAGAGAAATTACAAAAGAATGGCAGAAGACGTGTACATTAACAAAGACAACATTTTTAAAAACAGAAATTTTGACAACATATTCCTAAATAAATACCACGTACCTACAAAATATACTACATAATGTAATTATATAATAATATAAATAAATGTAATAACATAAATATAATAAAATGCATATAATATAATAAATAAACTATAAAATAAATATGGCTAACTATAAAAAGGAAAAGACAAGAAGTGTTCTTTTAATTTAGATTTAAAAGAATACAGACTCTGACTATCGCGAATCTCGTGTGGAAGTGAGTTCCACAACCTAACCGCATGCACGGAGAAGGAATAAGAATAGAAGTCGGTAGAATGGGTGGGAAAAGAAAGGAGGGATTTGAGATGAGCACGGGATTGCTGGTCGGGAGGACGCTGCAAGTTAAAGCGTTCCCGTAGGTAGGATGGATAAGAAGGATTGTGAAGTATTTTGAAAAGGAGACTAAGGATATGAGTGTTCCTGCGAAGACGAATCGGAAGCCACTTGAGTTGCTGACGGTATTGGGAGACATGGTCAAATTTACGTAGGCCAAAAATAAATCGAAGACAGAGATTCTGGAGACGCTCTAGTTTGTTGAGCTGTTCTTCTGTTACATCTAAGTAGCAAGTGTCAGCGTAATCCAGAATAGAAAGAAGAAGAGTCTGAGACAAGGAAATTTTGGTTTTTAGTGGAAGGAAATATTGAAGACGTTTCAGAGCATGAAAGGAGAAGTGCATCTTACGGCTGACTTCGTTGAGTTGAGCAACCCAAGACAAACTTGAGTCAAAAATAATGCCAAAGTTTTTAGCTGTACTGGCATAGGGAATAACTACATCATCGTATATTACGGATGTCGCTGGCGAGAAGTTAATTTGGTTCAGCATGTACCTACTCCCAATAACTAGAGCCTGTGACTTTTTAGGATTTACCAACAGTCCAAAAGCCTTTGCCCAAGACGATATCTCATATCTACATATAATATGTGTGTGTACATATCGGTCCTAAACTAGGCATAGCCCGTATCTTGGGCGTGACTCCGTAACCATACATTGTGTGTGAACCGACACGCACTTCCCGATTTTTTCATTTATTCGTTTTTATGGGTTATTAGTGTCAGACAATCGATCGAGCGACAAATGTCAACTTCGATTTTTTCCCCATTGGTATTGTACATATGATATTGTTCTTTACTGCTTCATCGCTCGAAAGTAGTTAAGAGCACACACGAGTGGTAGCTGAAGTGGGAGCCTTAGCACAGATTACTAAATAGTTACTTGCCTTAGCTCTTTTCTCCATGGTGGTTACTTTTGGTGGTTACCGATTTTTAGGGATCCGTAGCCAAAAGGCAAAAAACGGAACCCTTATGAATTCGTCATGTCTGTCTGTGTGTCCGTCCGTATGTCACAGCTACTTTTTTCCGAAACTATAAGAACTATACTGTTAAAACTTGGTAAGTAGATGTATTCTGTGAACCGCATTAAGATTTTCACACACATATAGAAAAAAACATTTTTTTTTAAATTATTGTTTTAATGCTAAAACTTGGACGACACGCACTTGGTCATTTAAAAAAATATATTCATTTTTAAGTCACTAAATACCTACTTATTACTAACAAAAGCTACTAATGTATGTACGTTGTATGTATATGTTGTGATTATTCCTTGTGTGCAATAAAGGATTCATACATACATAAATTTTTGACCATATTACGTAATGGTTTTGATTACTAATTTATATGTATCAGTTAAACAGTGGTTAAACTTAACTGGCAGTGGACGGGGCACATAGCTCGTAGAACAGACGGCTTGAGTGGCGACCGCGCACCGGAAGACGTAGCGTAGGCAGGCCTCCCACACGGTGGACCGACGACATGGTGAAGGTCGCGGGAAGCCGCTGGATGCGGGCAGCGCAGGACCGGTCGTCGTGGAAATCTTTGGAAAAGCCTTTGTCCAGCAGTGGACGTCTTTCGGTTGTTATTTTGATGATGAGGATGATGAAACAGTGGTATAGGAAGGTCGATAATAGGTTAATTAGTGTCGCATTCTGCACGCATAAGCAATTTGTGCTTTAAGATTGAGATTGGTGGTCTACCTATTCAATACTCAAATCATTTATGGTTATCATGAGTTTTTACATGTGTTAAAAAGCAGAAATTACAAAATGGACCCAGTTAGGGCACAACAATATCAGAGGAGGGGCAAAAGTTTTGTTGTCCGTATGTCGTAGATTCTTACAATTTTTCACAAACTTTCATTAAATATGCTTTATGAATTTTTATTGAGCTGAGTGGCCTCTGAAGGTCTACAGCTGATGTTTTACTATACGAGACTTGCTCTGCATAACTTAAACAATTTATAAAAATTAAAAACCAAACTGCAAAAAAAGGCATTTTTAGGGTTCCGTACAACAACAAAAAAACGGAACCTTTATAGGATCACTCGTGCGTCTGTCTGTCTGTCCGTCCATCTGTCACAGCCAATTTGCTCCGAATGTACTGGATCAAATCAGGTGAAATTTAGTAGGGTGGGGTATAATCCTATGACCCAAATACAGATGTGCAAAGTAAATAATATTTTTTCTAAAATACGGTTCATTTTCGGGGGAAAAATTAGGAAGTTAAAAAAAAGTTTTGCAAACCTTACTGTGTCATATATCTGAAAGGGCTCGTTATGAGGATCTCAAATGTATTTTTGTTATTGTTGTAAAATAAATAGTTTTGATTTATTTATGAAAGAAGACGAAAATTTACCATTCCCCCCTTGATCTCCGAAACCACTGAGCCTAAAATTTCGAAAAAAAATACAATATACGAATTGCTTGTAGATTACACGAAAACCTATAAGAATTCCATCAATTGAAAAAAAAGTGGTAAGCTCAATATAATACGTTCACTTATGGAAAATAGTTCACTAAAACACCACTAGATAGCGCTGGTAGTATTTTTCTGAAGCTCGCAATTGTGTCTTTTGTTTGTCATGTTAATAGGTATATCATTGTCATAGTTGTGTGGAAAGGTGTGGTGGTACGGAACCCTCATACCGCAAGTCCAACTCGCACTTGGCCGGTTTTATTTAGCAGTCGGGTTACAATGTATCCTGTGTCACTTCCGAGATCAAGACAAATCCAACAACACCTCGCACTCCATAATCCATCAAACCGTTTAGATACAGGCTCAGCCAAAGACACATACCTACATATAGTATACATACATAGGGGAACGAGGGGTAATGAGAGCGGGTGGGTAATGGGAGCGGTGTGAATAGAGGCACAAATACAACTCGTATTCACTCCTTGACCACTCGAAAGCGTTCGTATAACATCGACTAGGTTCGCCCCCCGCGACGCGACAGTGCCACGCATGTCGTTGCTCGAGACGATTGTTGGTTTTTCGCTCCGTGCTTAATAAGAATTCACGACTTTCCAAACCCCAAGTAAGTATCAAAATATATGTTTATTGCAATTAGAGCACATTAATCTTATGGCCAGATCTATCTAATTTTATGTTTATGCATCTAAAATGTGATAATTTTGATGTGTAATTTAGTTTTTGTTTTAAATCTAAGATTGTGGTCGCTGGGTAATAAGAGCCTACGTGGCTCTCATTACCCAGTTGGGCACATCAAGAATGTTCTGGTTCTGATGATCCAGCTGCCTAATGTTTGTGCCTTTTGTTTGGACTCGTAATGTTAATTGTTATACTCTTAATTATTTTTTTAAATTAATATTTGAGACTGATTTAACATAATGGCTCCCATTAAACATATGGGATTTATATAGGCTCTCATTTACCGCCATGGAGGGTAATAAGAGCGATTTTTATTTTTGGAAAAAACTTTAATATCGACCAAATGCCTAATTATAAAACATTGAAGCTTTGATTATTTTGTAGTCAGATAAGTAAGGTTCATGTTCTTAATTTAAAAAAAATAAACTTTAAATAAATAAGAGTTTTATTGACGATTTCCCTTAGTAGGTGCCAATTCCCCCTCGCTCCCCTACACTCAAACAACATTACCCTCCTTTTTGGGCAGTCTGCTAATAATGACACTTCTACAAATCAAAAACCCGCAGCAGAATCAGTTGAATAGTTCCTGAGAAGCCCTAAAGCATCAAACATCCTGGCGCCCCCTGGTGGTCTACAGCTGTAAACTATGTCTTGAAACCTAATCTGAAAGAAATGACACCTAAAAAAAGTAAAAACGCATCGAAATCGGCTGTATAGTTTCTAAGAAGCCCTCAAGCATCAACCGTCCTGTCTGCTGCAGCGTGGTCTATCACCATAAAACATAGATACTTGTGGTTTTTTTGCATTTAAAAGGTATCATTTCAGAGCAGGTTCAGAGATTGATCCTGCTCTGAAATGATACCTTTTAAATGCAAAAAAACCACAAGTAAATTGGCCAAGTAGTTTTAGAGATAAATGGCAACATTTGTTTGCACACACAAACAAACACACAACCTCTCAACTCTCACCGTAAACGCATACCCCTCCTTTGTTCTGTCTGGGTACAAATCTGTAAAAAAATATTTCCAGTACCTTTCCCACCATGTATAAGTGGGGGTGACTTTTTCTGCACATTTTGTGTGGGGGTACCTAAATTTAAATCATCATCATCATCATCATGATGGACATAGGCCTCCCCCAAGGATTTCCATGACAACCGGTTCTGTGCTACCCGCATCTAGTGGCTTCACGCGACCTTCACCAGGTCATTGGTTCATCGAGTGGGAGGCCTACCTACGCTAAGTTTTGCGGTGCGCGGTGGTCACTCGAGAACTTAACTGCCCCAATGGCCATCTGTTCTACGAGCTATGTGCCCCGCCCACAGCCACTTTAGTTTAGCAATTCTGAGAGCTATGTCGGTTGCTTTGGGTCTCCTACGGATCTCCTTGTTTCTGATTTGCAGAAAAAGTCCAAGCATACCACGTTCCATTGCCTTTTGGGTGACCTTGAGGTTTCTTATGAGGCCTATAGTAAGCGACCATATCTCAGTTCTGTATGTCATCAATGGCAACATACACTGGTCGATGACCTTGGTCTTAAGACACTGCGGTATCTGAGACATAAAGATATTGTGCAGCTTCCCGAATGCTGCCCAGCCGAGTTGAATTCAACAGTTAATCTCTTTCTCCAAGTTGGACCTACCTTACTGGACTGTTTGTCCCAGGTACACATATTTGGTAACAACTTTGAGTGTAGAGCCTCCAACCTTCAGAGGAAGGTATGATACGGACTTTGGACGTTTGACATTTAAATAGGTCTATCAAAACTACTGAGGGTTTGCTGAGATCATTTTTCCGAAAAAATCATTAGTCAAAAGGAAAATTATCATGGCCAAGTCCAAGACAGCTTTCTTAATTAAGGAGTTACTTAAGATACGTGATTGGATTTGTAAAAAATTATATCTAACAACTGCAACAAGGCTTTGCAAGGCTCTTTGACTGTATAATCAATCAAACCTGACCGAACCTAATATCGCTCGCTTTGCTCGCTCATTTACAGTTTTTTTTACTAAGTTTTATCTTAAAAAAATGTACAATAAAAGAAGTGGTCATTCTAGGAAATGTATGATAAAAGAAGTGGACGAACAAGGAAATGTACAAAAAAAGAAGAGGTCGTTCAAGGATGTGGGCGAACTAGGAATTTGGATAGTGGCCATTAGAGGAAGTGGCCGTAAGTGACCGAATCGGGACTACCTCCAGCTAATTAGTGCTGGTATCAGTTAAAAAATAATTAGGTACTCACTGAGTAATTATATTACCAAAATTTTCAATGATGAAAATGAAGTATAGGTACAGTAGTTTATTTAGAACTATCAACTGTTTAAAATATAGTTCACTGTAGTTACAGATAGCATATTTCACAGAGTTGATTTTTTTTCATTGTATATATAAAACTTGTATTTTTACCGAACAGACAGACAAGAAAGCAAGCTAATAGAAAGAAACATATTAAAAAAATATATTTATTAATTATCTACCTATTTGTAATTTATAAATTCCTTCATCAAATCAGCTCATAGATGTCCCCACCGAGGGGCTCGAGCCTACCCTGAATTAGGGTGATCAGGCCTTAGTCGACCACGCGGGCCCAGTGTAGGTTGGTTGACTTCACATACAACCTGCGAGTTTCTTTGCAGGCGTGTGCAGGTTTGCTCACAATGTTTTCCTTCACCATTAAAGCAATCGGTAAGTATATGTACGTAAGTACACTGGCCTGGTTAGGAGAACCGAGTCATTACCAGTTGAGCCCCCGACGCTTTTTTTTATAAATTCCTTAACCAGACCGTATTTGCAGAATCCATCTGTTCATACCAATATCTTATCCCCTTGGGAATTGAAGAATACAAATAAGTAGATTTGCTCAAATCGCAAATTGTTTATTTAACTTATTTCATCATCTTTGTGATGCATGTCTCATTTTGAATTCGGAAGAAAACAAACTTAAATAAAAGAAAAAGTGAGCTAGTTGTATGTGTTCCTCGGATTAACTACTTGGTTCTAAAACCTCAGTTGTGTCACTGTAAAATACCTACCTAATATGATGTTTCTACCACATTGAAGGCGTAGAGATCTGCTGACCTAGGTATAGAGTATGTAAATAATTCACAGCTTGTGATATAATCAGAGAAACAATAATTGAAGGTACATGGAAGAGAAAGTCGGTCGCAGACGTGGGACACACAGATTCGTTATAAATGAAAATATTAACTGAAGGTTAGAACATTGTTGCACGTACATATCCGCTTTAATTATTAATAGTTTTTGTCAGTAAGCTCACCTCTTTTTCTGGTTAACTGGCTTTGAAGACATCTCGATTTTAATCACCGGAACTTCGCGATATGACCACAATCTTAGAACACTGCCAAGGAGAGTATCACATCGCTTCACACGATTCCTGTATTTGATTCACACGGTCCACACCACTAATACACAATTTTTATCATTTTATTAATGCACTACACAGTAAAACCGTAAACTTGCACTTGCACAGTAGTCTGACATATCTATTCCGGAGAGTAATACGAGCTTGATAATACGTACTAGCAAGAAATAAATGCAAAATAATGCTATGTACCAAGACCAAGAGGAGTTTCGTGTTTCGTCAAGTTTCGTTTCTATACTTGAAAACGTAGGGATTTCTATACTCTTTGCTCCTTGGGAGTAACGGGAGTAACCAAAGCGGATATAAGACATTTTTTTTTTGGTTTCTTGTGGGTTTCTTCTTTCCGGCTAACAAAAAGCGCGGAAAAGGCAAAGGTTACTAAGACCATACAGCCAGGTCTGACGTATAAGCTTCCTTAGCTTTTGGATTTGTAATGCTAGTGCCGGTGCATTACAAATCTTCTCTGAAGTTCTTGACAGAATTTGCAGCAGCTACATCCTGAGGTGGAACACCCAGTTGCTGTAAGGCGTCTATAAAACTGCACCTAGAGCAAGTTGGGTTCTCACGTCCTTCTTCGTTTTATTTTCTTGTTCTCCACATTGCTCACGTGCACTAGACGATTTTCTCCAAAATGCACCACTTTTTAAACAAAATCCCAGCAGAAAACAATGAAAAAACAACAAAATAAAACTACGAATGCGTCTACCACAAATCCCGCCAAAAAACTCCGGATATAAGACAATCGTAGTGATTTCTATACTCTTTGGGCTCTCACTACTCACTACGTTTAACCTTCATGCTGTGCCCTATACGTGTGTTCCTATTTGAGAGCAAAAGCAGATACATACAAGGAGGTGTGTCATGTTTCGTTCTGTGCACAGAACACTATTACTCCACAAGGGAGAAGAATGTCAACTCCATAGAAAAAAAAAGGAATAAAATCTGAGGTCATCTTTGCCAAGTCCGACTTTAGAGCCATCTCTCGACAGCCCCTAAAACGGCAAATTCAAATGTTTCTGTCCTTAATAGGAAAGTAGAGAAGAAATTGGATATCACATTTATGATTGATTTTTTCGAAAAAAATCCAGTTTGTTCTTTACCTACTTTCCGGAAAAATAGTATAAAAAATTGTTACTGATAAATAAAACCAACAACTAAAAATAGCATCTTAAAATTATTTATTATTACAGAGCTATTATCGGCTTCGCAGTTTCCTCCACCTCTGCTCATGAACGGTAGACTTGACATAATTGCTGTCTTCAAACCCGCAATAAATTGTACAGCAGTAGGATTGAAGTTTGCCCCACAATTCCCTTTAATGCGTCCAAATAAATTTTCAGTTGGATCTTGTTGAATCCGCCGTGTGGCTTCTTATATCACTATGTTTTTTTTTTAAATTGATCCATAGACGCTCCATTCCATTAATACTCCAGAACCAGCCTTGCTTTAATGGAAGCGGACGAACGAGCGCTCCCCACAAATTCCATATTTTTTTTATCTATTTACATGTCTCCAAACAGTTTAATGTTTGGTGATGTATTTGACATATTCGTTGCGTAAGGTTTTCCTCAACGGAAATCTGGACTTTCACTGTTAAATGCGTCAAACAATTTATCCATGTTGGAAACCAAATATAACATTAGCATAAACAAACTTTGATAGTTTTGTCTCTATCTCGGGTTATGCTATCGGGATCTTTCCGGTGAAACTTCTTTTACGTTAGTAAATAGTCTTTCTTCTTTGCTCCGAGGTCTCTGCAAAAAAAAGAAACACTGTTAAATTTGAAAACAGTAATATTGTAAGCACAAAAATCAACACAAAAAGCACAACTATTAGGGTCTATGTATTTCCCATCCCCTGAACCATCTCTGCGCAAAAAAACACAATAATGTGTTGCTCCGTTGCGATGTTAAAGAAATCAACCAAAAAAGTCTTTTTAACAGTTCTCTCAGGAATTGTATCGGACATGCTATTTTCACGGGTAAAAAGTAGCCTATGGCCTTCTCCATGACACAGGATGTGTTGAGGTGTTGAAGCCTGTAGAAGTAACAAACCAAAAAAAACATTTTCACATTATTTATAACTTGTGATTCTGAGCAACTTTCCATTTCCATAATTTCCAAAAGTTTAACATGATCTAACCTTGGGCTATTTGAGCATATGTATGCATAGGCATGTGCCCGCCGCAAAAAAATGGCTGATCACTTGTGCTGCAAGCTTCACCTTCATTTTCTGTTTCGTGTTTGGACTCAAGTGTTCCTTTTTTAAACATGGAGCAAATAGATTATTTGGGTTTGCTTTGTCCAGTTCATAGAAGTCCACTATATGACTTTATTTGGCTAAACCTGTAAAGTTACAATTACATTTAGCATGTCTATGTTCATTTTAAGATACTAAAATAATATGCATTTTAAGATATTATAATAATAAATATAAACGGTCAGTTGCAGGAACGATAATTAGTTGTTTTATCTGTCATTCAAATGTGAAAAGTTATTCATAAGTAATTTGTTTATGTGAAATCCTAAACTGGAATAAAAATAGTGAGCTCAAACTCGGCGCGCTCTTGCCTTTTCATAAGACAGAAATTGGTTGAAAAGCTGATTTATTCAACTAATGTTATTTGCAATAAATTGTATTCTATTCTGTTCTGTTATGTTATGATAAGTTCTGTTCTGTTCTATTCTATTCCATTCCGATCTATTCCATTCTATTCCTTTCCATCCCATTCCATTCCATTCCATTCTATTCTATTCAATTCTATTCCATTCCATTTCATTTCATTCCATTCTATTAATGTAACAATAATAATGTTTTTTTGTCCCTTTGTTTTTTAAGTAAGCCTAAGCGTGGTCAGGAAGTCAAGGGCTAAAATAAAAGTTCTAAATTCGGCCATGGATGACCGAAAAAGTCTAGTAATAATATAGAATTTATAAAAAAAAATACCTCATCACATAATGGCATGGAGCAACACATCTATGCAGCTTTTTTGTCTTAGTCTATAAAAGATGTCTGCTTAAAATGTTTAAGACACAACATCCTGTGCTCAGAAAAAGCTTTTTTTGAAATTTTGGTGTAGACCATGCATCAGTTGGAAAGCAATACTTTGCCCACAATTCACATCTGAAAATAAAAGCATTACATTAATTTAGGCTGGGAATAGCCACCTTCCTGCTAGGGCACTAATTTTTTCCCATGATTTGGCAGATTTAGGCTTTATTCCACATACGGAAAACCTCAGAAAACAGCTTTTTTAAAAATTTATTTTGTATTTGATAGGCTACAAATCTGTTCCATGATTTTGTTTTGTTGTTCGCACTTTGCTTGGTTTTTATTACCTAAAAGAGGCAGAGATATGAAAATTTGTTTGAATGAGTATTTTTTTCTCTCTTTTGCAAATAGTTCGACACAAAAAACAACTATTGTCGTTTGTGAGGTGGGCTAAGGTAGTCATTATATGTCCTTTGGTGGTGAGGGGACTGAAAAAAGTTTTTGAATTTCCCGCTGGCTCCGTTGGTTTTCGTGCAAGTTTCTGAGAACAAAGAAATGGAAAATGTAAGTACGTAATTAGTTATTTCACGATAGAACACTAAAAAAAACACAAAAATGTACAAACAGTCGCTAGAACTTTGTCGACACCTCAAGGGGGTACCGACATATATTATGTCTTCAATCAAACGTCAAAGTCTGACAAAATAAGCCTATTCCGGTGCGTTCATTCATGCTCGGCATGAGATAAAAACCTCTACACACTCTCTACAAATAACAGGTGAGAGCGAGACCCCGTCCACGGCGAGACAAGCCTTATCGCGCGAGGCCATGCTCAGTGTCGATAGACAACCGTTTTGTCGCGCTTCGTAGTCTACATTTGACATTTGTCTGTAGACAAATTGGACCTCATGCTATGCATGTTGGTTCTGTGTGCAGCATGTGTGTGTTGTGTTATGTTTTATTATAGAATATATTAAAGTCTCTGGGTACAAGCTTTAGGAAGGGTATATAGCAAGGAGTTTATAGGTAAAACTGGAGGCCACACTTTAAATACCTAATTGAAGCAAAGAAATATGCCCTTGAAATGTCTCTTTACCGCTCCGTCTCTTTTCAATTAGCGGGTGTGAGCAAGAGCTTCACCTATACACGTCTTGTTCATACTTCCTAATTAGAAAGAGACGGAGCGGTAACGAGAAACTTCAAGGCCATATTTCTTTGCTTCAAGTAGGTATTTAGAGTGTGGCCTCCAGATTTACCTATAAACTCCTTGGTATATAGACTAAGCATTCCTGGCCAGTTGTTTTTGTGTCGACCATTAGGTATTATGTATCTTATCTACACACCCATAACCTCCTTGATCTACACCGACTAATCATTTCCCACACGGGAATGCTCGCCCTGATAAAACGTGACCTCTTACTATTAGGCTGAGGAACTCAAGTCGCTGATTGGATAATTATTCATACAGTGTGTATCGTTAATAAATCGATCTGAACATCAGGAAAGCCAATCCCCTGGGTGCGCATAACACGGTCTTTCAGGATGAGTGTATGGGCATCATCAAGGCAGCTGATGCGATTGCTGCAAGGGAGGAGCGTGATTACCCCATCCGCATCCTTTTTGACAGCAGAGCCGTACTATAGGCTCTGCAGAGCAGCATGATCACATCGGGGCTCATACTGGAGTTCCAACAAAAATTGACAGAGGTATGTAACCGCGGCGGCGTAACTCTCTCTGCAGTGGATTAAAGGGCACAGCAACTCACTCGGCAACAATGCGGAGGATGAGCTTGTCAGGAGAGGGTCAGATCAAATGGCTGTGAGAGCAGAACCTACCCCTCCCATATGGTTGGCTACGGTCCACCCTGAGGCAATGCACAAGAAATAAACACAATTTCTACTGGTACGGTTTGGAAACCTGCAGCCAAGCGAGGACGGCCCTTCCGGCAGCTAACCCTAGTCTTTCCAGGAGGCTTCTGAGACTTGGGAGAGCTCAGCTCCGCAAGGTAACAGCCACTATCACTGGACATGGCCATTTTAATAAACACCTATTTGATCTAGGTATCACCGACAACCCCCTATGCAGAGCGTGTATGGAGGCTGAGGAGACTGCTGCTCACATCCTACTGGATTGCGGAGGGCTGGCACAGTACAGGGTCGTGCACCTGGGTGACCCGAGGTCACTCCAGGAAGTCGTCGGCAACCTACGGGGGCTACTAGGCTTCTTGGAGGAGCTGAGCTGGCAGTGATGCCAGCCAATCACGCAAAATGGGCGCAGCGGTCGCCTGGTTGTGAAAATCAGCCCGCCCTTAACTAACTAACTATGGTTAATCAAATAGTCCACATCAGAGCCTCGTTTAAATATAGAAGGTCCATAATGCACATTCGATAGAGTGGCGAGGCGAGTTGATAATAGTGTCACACTGTCAACTCTTATGGTGCCTCCACATGCTTGCCGAGTCACAACGAGCGCTCACAAGCACAATTATGTAGAGCAAGGCACTTGGCTAGGCTCGTGAAGGATTGCGAGCGCTTGCCGACGCTCGGATCGAGTGTCAGTTTTTGTGCACGAGCCAAAGGAAGCTTGCGGCAAACGCTCTGGTTGTACCCGCGCACTCCCTAAGCGCCCACAACCGTATGGATATCGACGTGTGGCTCACCTCAGTTTACCGAGCGTTTGTAGGCGCTTGTGGCTCGTGGTTTGTGGCACAAGCGTGTTGTAATATTCGACTTACCTAAGATAGATTCCTTTTGTATTCACTTATTCTTAGTTATTTTATAGTTTTTGTTATAATTTATTTCGTCTTTTTCCATATTTTTGTAATATAAGTCACCCTAAATTTTCTATTACAATCTCGTCAAGTTTGTTTAAAACTGCCGATTTTTTTTTCTGTACTACAAAGTCTATATATTTTGTTGGCAAGGGTTACTTTTATAATTTTCTTAGTACTAATATTTACTGTTAAATGACTGTTAACCTAAATTAGGATTCTTAATTTTGAAATTATATTTTGAAAAATGGAATTTAGTTGTATATGTATGAAATAATTATATCTCAGTATTGCGCATGTGTGCAACTCTTTATAAGCCTGTCTCACGCCTTCATTACTAATATATATACTTTGCCTTCATCGTAGTCACTTCAGAACTCCACTTCGAACTAGTTACTTCAAGACGCCACATCGCCTCTGACAAGTAGCAGACGTAACTGCCGACTGAAATAAATATCATATTTGTTCTGTACAAAAGAGCGGTTCGCGCGATTTATCGAATGCGTTGTCTTGAGTCGCACTGAGATAAGTTCAAAGATATTAATATAATTACTTTCCCGTGTCAGTACATTTATGAAAATATAATGTATGTACGTAAAAATCTGCATCTCTTTTCACTGAATAGTGACAGGCACTTCAAGTAACTTATACAAAAATTAGCAAAATCAATAAATCCTTTGTGGGATAATGCTCACTCATGTATAATAAATTACCCGATGATGTGTTCAATTTGTCAGAAAAACAGTTAAAAACTTGTATCAAAAGAACTCTTTGTAAAAAAGGTTATTAAAAGACATCCGAATATTTAAATGAAAAAAATGTATGGGAAGACAGTGTTTCTTCTATCAACACTACTAATCATGTTTAGTAGAACGTAAAATAGTAACGTAAAAATCTGCATCTCTTTTCACTGAATAGTGACAGGCACAGTCGAAATCTTCGGAATAGGAATAAACTTCAAGTAACTTATACCAAAATTAGCAAAATCAATAAATCCTTTGTGGGATAATGCTCACTCATGTAAAATAAATTACCCGATGATGTGTTCAATTTGTCAGAAAAACAGTTATAAACTTGTATCAAAAGAACAAAAAAAAGGTTATTAGTTAGTTATTAGGTATTGTTGTAAAAAAGGTTATTAAAAGACATTCGAATATTTAAATGAAAAAAATGTATGGGTAGACAGTGTTTCTTCTATCAACACTACTATCATGTTTAATAGTAATAAAATGATGACCAACCTAAGAATTGAAGTGGAAGCGATGAGACCACACGTAGCGTAAAATGAACTTGATTGCTGAAGCCTTGAAAGGTATGTACCTACCCATGTATTTTGTTTTTCTTCTCACAACTGTATTGAAAAACTTCGTATGATACATGGGTGTAAAAGGAAATAACAGACTCGTGACGATGGTAAACCCTCGCCTGCGGCTCGGGCTCACAAATGTCACTCGTTTGTTATTGACTTTTTCACCACCCTTGATCATAAATAACTATTTCAATACAGTTGCTCGAAAAGTGGTCCTTTATATGCCAGTCAAGTGTGCGCAAAATTGATTTTACCGCACACGTGCTTTTACTTTACCACTTTTTTTTATTTCTAGCTCGGAGGAACAAGACATTTATAGCAAATAAAAAATATAATAACCAAAGATATATAATCTTCTTTAAGACTTTTGAAAGGAGAATTTTAAAAGAGATAGGTAGTTCCTCCGAGGTTAGTACATAACGCAAGCTGTTTAGATTTTCTTTGGGTTATATCTTTGTGAAGAAAAGAGAAAAAATATGAATGAAGTGGAACCAGTTACACCAAGGAATAGGTTATCTTTACCAAAGAGGTTAAGTATCCTAAGCCGTATAGTAGTCTATTGATGATAATAAAAAAAAACTTACGCATGCGTACGTGTGCTAGCTAAAATAGCGCAATTTTCGTAAAACTGAATTGAGATGTTTTAGTTGTGAAAACTAATAAAATTAAGAATAGTTAATATTTATGTAATAAAAAATATACTTATGTGTATGTATAAGAAAAAACAAAGTGAGTTTACTCCCCGGACATTTAAAATAAGCCACAAGTCGTGTAAAATGAACTTTGGTTGCTGAAACCTTGATACGTATGCACCTACACATGTATTAATTAATTAAGCAAGTTGCTGTTATTTTTTGCGATCTATCAAAAGCATTTGACGTGGCGGATCATTCACTACTTGAGCATAAACTTAAACATTATGGCATAGACGGACCTGCACTGTCCCTGCTAATAGACTTCCTGTTTGATAGATCACAAGCTGTTGTAGGTGACGGTGGCAAGATTAAGTCAAATCCATTAAAAACTACCATGGGGGTACCACAAGGATCTTCGATATCCAATATACTGTTTTCGTTGCTAATGGATGATCTCCCTCAGGCAATATCAAATGCGTATATTATGATGTATGCGGATGATGTTGCGGCGATTGTCTGTGCTGAGACGGTAGATCTGCTCGAATCTGAGCTTAATTACACTGCTCAGCGAATGTCCCGATGGTTCGAAAACAACGGACTTGCACTCAACCTCAGCAAAACACACTTTGTGCATTTCAATCTAACGGGACACGCGTGCAGTCCTCTTTTGGTGGCGGTTGGCAGTATGGCGCTTCAGCAGACGCAGTCATCGGTGTTCCTGGGCTTTCACGTCGACAGAGCTCTGACCTGGGAGGCGCATATCGACACGATGTGCGCCAAACTCGGCCGAGCATGCTTCGCTCTCTGGCGCCTAACAGCAACTCTACCGAGGGACATGGTCGTCACGTGCTACTTTGCGTCGGTGCACTCACTGCTACAGTACGGCATTGAGTTCTGGGGTTGTGCGGCCGGCTGGCTGCGCGTCTTTAGACTGCAGAAAAAAGCTGTAAGAGCAATAGTGCGGATACCACGAGACTCGTCAGCTCGTCCTCACTTCCAGTCCTTCGGTATTCTCACTGTGCCTTGCATGGTGATACTACAGGCTGCACTGTACACACGTGAGAACCTTAGCTCATACTCTAAATGCGGTGACTGCCACCGGTATAACACTCGCGGCGCAAACAACCTGCACGCTGTCCAGCACAAGCTGACTAAGACGGGCAAGCTGGTGCACGTAATGGGACCAGCGGTTTACAACCGCCTTCCCAAGCAGGTGGTCGAGGCGACGTCACTGAATAGTTTTAAAGGTAGATCAAAAAAATATCTTGGGCAGCAGGCGTTCTACACTGTAGACGAGTTTTTTAACACTAAAAATTAAAATCTAAACTTGACATTGTAATTAATTTATTAATTAACCTGTTTTTTTGACTATAGTTAATTTGATTATTTTGTTCTTATTCTTTGGTTATCTTTTTTTTTCTATACTTTATAAGTATAGAGTTCAATTGTATTTTTAATATTTATCTTTAATGTGTGAAATAACTTCTTCCGTATTTTTTTGACGTGTAATACTTAATTACCAATAAATGAGTTATGAGTTATTTTGTTTTTCTGTCACGGTCGTTTTTATTTTATTTTATCTATTTTCTCACAACTGTATTGAAAAACTTCGTATGACACATGGGTGTAAAAGGAAATAACAAACTCGTTACGATGGTAAACCCTCGCCTGCGGCTCGGGCTCACAAATGTCACTCGTTTGTTATTGACCTTTTTACAACCCTTGTATCACAAATAACTTTTATCTCATCCTTTCTTTCATTTCTTCAACATTTCTCTGCTACTATAATGGCTTCGCGGAACATGTATGTTTAACAATATAACGTCTGTCAGTTATCCCTCAGTGTGTCATAAACTTTACTGTATCCTTTTCGTTACGGGATGGTCAGGTTACTTGACTGTCCCTTAAATAATTTGCCTTATTTTTCCTGATTATTTTTGTATTTTTAGAAATCCTAATTAAAAAAAATCAGTATTAAAGCCATTGGAGTTGGGTAAATCTGCAAAAAAACTAGTGGTTTTAACCTTGATTAGTACAACAAATTCAAATATTGTGTTTTTACCTAAAGTAACGGTAAGGACATATTATGTGCAAAAATGTTCAACAAATGTTTTTCTAAAAAGAGTGCGTGTTTATCATTAAATAAAAACAAATTTTGTTTTTCATTAAATCCATTTAAATGTTTAAACTAGTTTTAGTCTTCATTTTATACAATAATTCTCTTGGTATCGAACATGACAAAATTTCGTGCGCTATTTACATTTTTATTTGATTAAAATTAATATAAATAAAATGAACCGATTCTTTTCATGGAAAATAAAATTTTATTTATTAGACTACTATTCTATACTAAAATTAAATCTATATCTTCTACTTTAATATAATCGTATTTTTTTAAAAATTGTACAAGTAATTTAAAAAATGCCCGGTTATTTTCTTTACCCTTTACCCGTAAAGGAAAAGACAGAGACGACTGTTCCAATCAATACCTCGCCTTAAGTGATTTTTGTTGTGTTGTTGTTATTCTATTTTAGTTTAGTTTAAGAGTTTCATGGCTCTCTTTGTAATTTAATATTGAATTCTAACTTACTCTGACTTTAGTATGTTTTATTTTTATTTGTTAACATATATTTTTTGGTGATAGCTAAATTCTGACTATAACTCTTTTTTATCTAAAATGTAACATTTAATTTAAACATTACTAATTTAAAACGCGGCTACTTCAGATAAATCTGTATTTAACTGCCTTTATTTTACTACCACTACACTACTTTTTGTAGATTTTGCAGGACTTTTTAGGTCATTATTTAAACCTTGGGTTACATTTTTTAAGTTTTAGAAAGGATCCCTAATTTTTTGAAAATATAATACAGCCTATAGCAACCGCGGATAGTGTAGCTTCCCAACGGCGAAAGAATTTTTCAAATCGGTCCAGTAGTTTCGGAGCCTATTTAAGACAAACAAACAAACAATCAAATCTTTCCTCTTTAAAATATGAATGTTTATTATGCATTTCAAATATATATGTATCTTAAAATATTAGTGTAGATAAATAAACTGATCTCAGTCTAGGTCGGTTACTGTGGGACATACTTAAAAATAGGGGTCTCTTAACTAACTTACGTCGTATTTTTTAATTAATGTAATAAAATGCGGGCAGCGCAGAACCGGTCGTCGTGGAGATCCTTGGGGGAGGCTATGTCCAGTAGTGGACTTCCTTCGGCTGATATGATGATGATGATGAATATAATCGACCTTTTTATCCTGCTATTTATACAGATTATATATTAAATATTAAAATAATAGTAATAAAAAAATGGTCTTGGTTTCTCTGTGTTATTAGTTATAAGAAGATTTTTCAACTAGACAAATGGAAGTTTAACTCTGTTATTTTTTGGGGGAAAAGGTTTGTTGTCAGTTTATGTAAGGAGATTAGAGCCGGGTTACCTGGTAGTCAGGAGGGTAAATAAAGCCCCAACCTTACTACTGCAAGCGTTGGTTAGTTATACTGGTATTAGTAAGGCCTGGTAGAAAGGTGGGAAACGAACGAACGGTTAAAACTGAAGGACAAGTTAAAATGTGTGCAGACATATTTAAAAAAAAACGCCAACCGGAAAACGTAGCGGCGTAGGCAGGCCTCCCACTCGGTGGACCGATGACCTGGTGAAGGTCGCGGGAAGCCACTGGATGCCGGTAACGCAGAAACGGTCGTCGTGGAAATCCTTGGGGGAGGCCTATGTCCAGCAGTGGACGTCCTTCGGCTGATATGATGATGATGATGCCCATCTACCATTGATTTCGTTATTGTTGACTGATTTCGTGTACGAGTATTCATTTATAAAAATTATATCATACTTTTGAGTGAATTTCTTTGTGTATATCCTGAAAGAAGTTCATCATCAGAACCAAAGAGAATGCATGCCTATGGCTCTTAGGAAATATCTATGGCTAATCAGATCAAAACGAATACCAAAAGGATCTATTGTCATCGGGAATACGGCTTCATACCTTTTTACTAAAAATAAAAAATGATTTTTAAAAATATCAGTAACTAGCTGTTTCCCGCGGTTTCACCCGCGTGGACAACGTTTCTATGACTTTTCGAGGGTGCGCAGTGCGCGGTAAAAAGTAGCCTATGTCTGAATCCAGGTCCTAATCTGTCTACCTACCAAATTTCAGCCAAATCCGTTCAGTAGTTTTTGCGGGAAAGCGTAACAGACAGACAGAGTTACTTTCACATTTATAATATTAGTAGGGATTACTAAATTAGGTACCACAGAACATTGAAGAAGTTTTTAGGTAAGTACCTACAATATTATTGAGTATTTTATATATACCTAATTAAATCACTCTTTTGCGCGGAACATTTGAATGGCCCAGTTCAAGAAGTCCCTATGTCCACTTAGGGACTTTATGCACTAGCAACACTGCTAGGTTGTGCACGTCATTGTCTATGGTTTTCTGTATGTAAGTCATTTATAAGATGTTCCTAAGTGTGTTTTTTGTATTCTTTGTTTATGCCCAAGTCCAGTGACTTGAGTTCAAAAAATCCTTATGTCCAAAGAAAACCCTAAGTCCAAGTTTTTTTTCTTTAATATGCCTAAGTCCATTCTTAATATGTTCCGAATCATTTAAAAGATTTTTATTCAGACATTATTGAGATGCAGGAATATGGAGATTATGCAGCAGAAGATGAAGCAGAAGAATTAGAATAGTAACTAAGAGAAGGTTTAGATTATGCAGCAGAAGAATTAAAATAGTAATTAAGAGAAGGTTTATATTATGCAGCAGAAGATGAAGCAGAAGAATTAGAATAGTAACTAAGAGAAGGTTTATATTATGCAGCAGAAGATGAAGCAGAAGAATTAGAATAGTAACTAATAGAAGGTTTAGATTTAAGTGTAATTTTTTTCTAATAGTCGTTTAATTTTTACTGTTGCAATGATTAAACATACTTTGCTTACTTACATGATTGTTTTGTCCTTTCTCCATACCCAAAAACAGAAGTTATAAGGAAACCTGTGTTTTTTAAAGTCATGTTAGGATGTATTTCTCTAAGTCCTAAAACTTTTGGAGTAAAATCCCTAAGTCCAACCAAAAGACCCTAAGTCCCATAAAGAAATCCCTAAGTCCAAAAGATTTTCGTTTAAGTCCAATCAAATTTTCAATACTTTTCTTCTATGAACTTTATTAGAATTTCAAAATCAGATATTTACTTATAAGAACCCCCTATAATTTGCCTTATGAGCACTATCAATAGTACAAACTGGTTTATTATTCGTTTTAATATCAAAAAAAGTATTAAATTTTGTGGATACGCAATACATTAAAAATGGACTTAAGGACTTCTTGAACTGGGCCATTCATTTCTACTTTTCTACGATTAAAGATGATCGTTCGGTCCTCTGTACCGTAGCTCCAAGAGGCCTGAAAGCTGAAAAATCTTTCAGTAACTTAAAAATAAGTTCTTATTTTAACACTCGCACCATTCGTAACGCATTCAGTAAGGAATGATTAATTAATGAAGTTGGGCCAGACGACGAAACACCTGAAAACTTTTGTGTTCGTTTTTTATTCGTTTAGCTTTTCCCCGAGTAGAAAATGGAACGGACGGGTACAATTTTTGGGGGCTATTTACAGAAAACTAGACGCTCTACAAACAAACTTTTACGAACAAAAACTCAGTAAAAATAAAATAAAAAATAAATATTCTGGGACAAATCACACATGGTCATCTGGCCCCAAAGTAGGATTCCCTGTGTTATGGGAACCAGAGACTGATATACATACGTTTAAATACATACATATATAGATATTTAACACCCAGACACAGAGCAAACAAATCTGCTCATCACACAAATATTTGCCCTGGGTGGGGATCGACGCCCACAACTCTTGGATCAGTAGTCAAGAGCACTAACCACTGAGCCACCGAGTCAGTCAGACTTTTACTTGTATAAATCTGTATTCATTTACAATATCCAAGCACAAATATTGAAACTTCCGTCGACTGATCTCATCGTAGACTGAATACCAACCGCTCAGTCCGTGAGCAGCAAACCTTGAGAGAGGTAGGGGTGGGGAAGATCCCACTCCTATCCAGAGCTGAGCTAATCACCAGCGCGTGACGGCCGACAATAGTGAGCAGTGTTGCCAATATAAAATTTGATTTTTCAACTTAAACAATAAATCACGGCATTCGGCCATCCGCTTCAGTGCAACCCCCGGTGCACGCTCACAAAATAGTCAGTTGGTCTTCGTCAATAATCCTAACATTTATTGAAAGTCATATTTTACAATCTCACAAATTCTTAGATTTCTTACAACAGTTATGATTTGAAATTAAAATCACCGAATCTCACAAATTCTCATATTTAACAGTTTTGATTGGGGTAGATATATCTATTAAACTTTAGCTTATAGGAGAACCGACACTTTTACATTAATTAAATCACGACATTCGGTTATGACTCAAAATTAGATTTATAAAAATGTGTACCTCCACAATCTACATTGTCTGTGTCATTCCACCGGCCTTCAGGAACTTTTTTTTTTAACAAGTCTTCCAGTTCTTCACAATTTAAGGCTATCTCAGATTAATTTTCTATAGTGTCATTGAAATACAATCTAAGACTGCTTCTTGAGATATCATAATCTATTAATCAAAGTAAGTTTGTCATAGACATATTCTGACCAATAATTAAAGCTGATGTAAAAAGAATTTCCGAATTTAAAACAGCAGTTAGAAGATTGAAGAATTAAATAATAGTATAAGCCACGACACGATACCAGTAAACTTAATAAAAATAAGTAAAAATACATAGAGCGGAACGTTTAGTTTATTTCCAAAACTTGTGTATTGATAAGATGTTTTCCCGGACGATTTAGAAATAGACCATATTAATCCTAATTGGGTCTTTGACTGCATCAAAAATAAATTATGAGATATAATTAACTAAGTAGCTGTCTTTCTGTAATTTTAGAAAAATTTGTTCATTCTTTTTACAACATTTTTTATTACTTATTTATAACAATCACATAAATAGTACGTCAATGGTAATGAAAAATTATGACGACATAGCTTAACATTTCAAACATTTTTAGAAAAAGTCTCATTTTTGACAGTTGATAAAAAGGAAGTCAGATGACTAGTAAGAAGCAGCTGCCGGAATCAGGTATTGTTAAACTAATACAAACTATTATTTAAACATTTTTTTTATCACTGGGTATTTTTTTATAATCTTTCGAATAAAAATGATGACGTCACCGGCCTAAATACTATGAGAAAAACCGTCACAGTACTAACGACGATTATGGAATGAATTCTGTTAATTTGTGGTATTAAATTACTTTTTACAGTATAGCATCGTCATGTCACCAAAGAGTTTTTTATTTTATTTACACGCTTCATAAAAAACGGATCAATGCCAATTGTATTTTGTGTGATCTTACTGCTTTTAATAAACGTATTTTTTTTGTTATTTATAAAAAAGGATCAAAAACAACTAAAGACCAATAGCAAAGTATTAGTACTAACGCCAATAGCGTTGTTGCCAAATTTTTCTAAAATATTTGAGAAACTCATATATAACTAATGTGATTTCTCAACTTGTAAAACATATTAAATTCTAATAATTAAACTAGTTACAAAATTGTCAAGGCCTTAACTAATGTCTAATTGTCATGAGTTAAAACAAACAAAAGCTTAGTTTCAGCTATACTTTTTTTTTACAGTGACCGCGGGTGATTTTTAGTGCAACACCTGGCAACCGGCGTCTATCCCTTGGATAGTACGGCCAATTGTACCACACGATAAGAGATAGAGAAAGCGATAAAATAGAACAGACCTAGATGGATATGGAAAACAAAAAAAATAATGTATTAAATTCTTCTTAGATTTGTTCAAAGCTTTCGAGGGTGTATTATGTAAATCATCGTTCAATCAATTAATAACTATATGCACACGTGGAATGTGATGTTTAAAAGTTAACAAAATGAAAGTTATCGATTTTACTAAATTACTGTGACTTATGTGGACCTCGCGTAAATTAAATCTTTTTTTGTTATGTTTACCCTCTGTTGACTAACATACAGTATAATATTTTGCGAAAATTCTGTAAACATTCAATCTATATTAGTGCTACAAAAGCAAGGTTTTCGAATTAACTTTAATAATTAAGCTGAAACACTGAGGACTATATTACTTACTGAACAAAAATTATTATTGTTGAAGTCACAAACTATACAGAGGTAGGAGTGTATTTACATACTAGAAATTTGAATATTTTTAAGAAATAATAGTTAATATTTTAGGAAAACAAACTAAATTATGAGGAATTTACGTTCTAAATATAAATAATATTTATGTTCTGTGAAAGTGACTTCTTACATCTATTATTTAAATAAAAATTAAGTGCTGTCCCTCAGTAAATGCATCACCCGAAAACAGCTGAACTGATTTGGCAAACTTCTTTCGAACATTTGCAACAGTTCAATCAAGGCTCCTATACAGCATAATATACTTTGAAAGAAATTTTTCATTTGAGGAGAAGGGGACAAAATTCACAATACTTCATCGTAGGCAGAAACTCCACTGCCAATTTCTTTACCGACGTCCGAAAATCAATGAGGTGTTGACGTGGCTGATGTACTGTGACCGGCCTCTTCAACCATCCAAAAAGTCGTCGGAGAATCTGAGAGCTTTGACGGTTTCTAGATATTTTGTCGTAACTTTGGTGACGGCGATGGAGGCCTCCACCGCCTCCGCTGTTGAGTTCGCCCTTGCTTATCAAGATCCTCCATTACCTCGGAGAGATTAAAAAAAAGCATTAGACGCTTGTTATATTATTATACAAGTAAGAAATGTGGCAATTGCAGGTATGTTGCCATTTCTGCCGAGGCATAATATTGGTAAGGTGCTTCAATCAAACAAACAAACAAATAAATTAGAATAATAATAAAAAACTGAAAAACCGCAATTACCTCAGAAATCAGTTAAAGATATCGGAAATCTGACTGCATTTTTAAGGAAAACAAAGACCAGCCTATATTGGACGTTGTCTGTAACTACTAAGCAGTAATAGTGTACGGTTGACAACGTAATGTCAAGTTTTGTTCTATTTTCAAAATAGTAAGTATTTTATTATTCAGATTCCGATTCAACTAACCAGGATATAATGGGTTTCGCTTTGCGTATTTTCTTATCTTTCTCAATAATGATGGTATTTTCACGTATGCTCTAAAATAATCATTTAAAACCAGGGGTTACTAGAATCATGATTGTTAATCTGTTCGTTTTGGAAACGCTTGGCCTTGAGTTTTGAAATACTAAGCCTTTAAAACAAGTCCGTAGGCGTTCCGAGTTAGAAGTGACATATCTAGCCAGTTGATGCATATCCTACAAAGGCTCACTTGGCCCGAAATTCATAGACACACTTGGCCCACAGTGACATACTTAGCCACTAGTTGCTATATAGGCACACTTGGCCCAAGGTGGCATACTTAGCCACATATCTACTTAGGCACACTTGGCCTAAAGTAACACATCTAGCCACTTGATAGGTACCTACATATCTTATATAGGTGCACTTGGCCCACCACGTACGACGTGGGTACGTCACGACTAGGTAGTAATACCCTAGCTTCGATAAATAAGTAAACATAATAAATCGATAACAGCAGTAATAAAATCGCAAGTATATTATAGTACATAAAATATTAAGTCTTTCAATAATACAGTGTTGGATGGAACAGATCCCCTTTTCGGATAAGTCTGCTTTCGTACAAATTTATATTTTGTTGTTCTTGTATTGTAATAAGAGTTTACAACCAAACAAACAAGTCTGACATACCTTCCGAGTATAATTTAATAAAATAATAATAAGTAATAGTAATGATTATTTACTATCTTTTTTTTATATTGCAGTGTGGTACTGGAATTAAACTTTCCGACCAGAATAACATTCTAAAAGAGTTTCTTCAATGATATACTCGTAGTCCACAAATGACGGTTTATTAAACCAACGGGTTATACCTTTCCTTTTTAACCAATGCAAAATAATTTCGAAGAACAGTGATGTTTGTTAATTATTTTTTTGACATCGTTTTATCAAAACAGTTTTAACCTATCCTAAGAAATAGCTAGTTGTAAAGAAATATAATTTATTTTTGGTGTCCATGTTGACGAGCAAATATCACTTCACTTCCCACTTCCAATCTGTCGTGAGGCAAATCATTCTTTTCTCCGATACAGGTATTTACAATAGTTTCAAGAATTTTAAGAGACTGACTTTCCACTTCCAAGGTATATTTTGAGCCCATTAATTTTATTAGGTATCTTACTATTCTTATTTATACCACAGATTACTAAATAGTTACTTTTTATACTTCATTTTATTATCTTTCGACTGGTCCTTTCACAAGATGAAACTTATTAAAAATGAAACTAAAACTAAAATTGTATAACAGGATTATTGCGCATTACTTAATTCCAACTTCCAGCTATAAATAAAATAGGAACTTCCCACCTTTGACGAAGTCTTGGGTTTGGCATACATAGCCTTATACATGGGCACATTTGGCCCGTCTCAGTGACATACCTAGTCACTGTGACATCAACTAGACTGTATCTATGGGCTGCTTAGTTACATAGTCAATATGAGGACTCACCTGGTCCGATATGTACTCGTATGACACACCTGGTCAATATAAGGACTTACTAGGTCCAATATGTATGAAACACCTGCTCATTGAACTCGTCTATGCCATGCCTAGTTATAAATAAACTAACTTTGAAAATAACCATCATTTTAATGTCACAATGTCTTAATTATTTGTCATACCCTCAGTTTAAAATTTCAAACAATGTGCTTTTCTCAAATTAACAGCAATGCAAGATGCTATTGAAGAACAGTGGCCCTTACAATAACATTTACATCGTTTTCCAGACTAAAGTTGTCAAAGAGTAGCCTTGCGCAACGATAGTCCGGCAAGTAGCAATTTTAAATAAGTAGGTTATTAGCCACCATTCGAAGTTTGTGCAAAATATTATTGAAGAACAATGGTCCTTGCAATGATATTTACACAAACCTACCAGAACAACGTAGTCAATAGAGTAGCCATGATCAACGCTGATCCGATTATGACGAACAATTACCCGTTTCTATGTTTGAATTCGAATAACTAAAATAAGTTTTAGGCAATATATCATCGTAAGACAATGGTCGTTACGATCAAAATTGCAAAAACTTACCGGAAAACGTTACCAAAGAGTAGCCTTGGCCAACGCTAATCCGATATTCGTAGTTATTCAAAACGTAACACTAAAGATTTTTTATTACGGGCAGAAGGTATGACAAAATAACTACTTAATAAAACACGGGCACTCATATCTTTTGTACAGTTTAAAAAGTTACATACCTTTATGGGCTGAGGGTAGTGTCCCGCTTCTGAGTTTTTACGAACAAAAACTCAGTAGACTTTTACTTGTATAAATCTGTATTCATTTACAATATCCAAGCACAAATATTGAAACTTCCGTCGACTGATCTCATCGTAGACTGAATACCAACCGCTCAGTCCGTGAGCAGCAAACCTTGAGAGAGGTCAAGGAGTTTAGAGGTAAAACTGGAGGCCACACTCTAAATACCTAATTGAAGCAAAGAAATATGCCCTTGAAATGTCTCTTTACCGCTCCGTCTCTTTTTAATTAGCGGGTGTGAGCAAGAGCTTCACCTATACACGTCTTGTTCATACCTCCTAATTAGAAAGAGACGGAGCGGTAACGAGAAACTTCAAGGTCATATTTCTTTGCTTCAAGTAGGTATTTAGAGTGTGGCCTCCAGATTTACCTATAAACTCCTTGAGAGAGGTAGGGGTGGGGAAGATCCCACTCCTATCCAGAGCTGAGCTAATCACCAGCGCGTGACTTCCGACAATAGTGAGCAGTGTTGCCAATATAAAATTTGATTTTTCAACTTAAACAATAAATCACGACAAAACTAACTATGTCAACACCGTTACGTTTGAAACGTAACGCTTGTTGAACCTTCAAATCCGCTCGGGAAAATGCTAAACGAATAAAAAACGAACACAAAAGTTTTCAGGTGTTTCATCGTCTGGCCCATCTTCTTTCGCTAATAACTCCTTATCGAGTGCGTTACGATTGATACAAGTATTTCTCAATTGTTTTTCCGGTACTCTAGCTTAATAAACCTCTTTAGTCACTAACTCCAGCAATTTTGGAGAAATATGGTGATAAAAATTGTATGTAGATCATGAAATAGGGTGACAATGATTTTATTTTACAAGAAAATATCTCAAACTCGAAATCTAAGAGCATTAAAAAATTTCATGTCCACTTAGCTGTTAGCAAGACGGCTATACTATGAAGTGATTTCGAGTGAAACTACTTTGCTTCAAGAGACAATGATCGTTTCGTGGTGTGATCCGTAGCCCCAAGAGGCTTGAAAGCTGAAAAATCTTTCAGTGACTAAAACATAATTTCCTATTTTTACGCTCACACTATTCGTAACGCATTCAATAAGGAGTGATTGAACCCGTCCATACCATTATTGCGGGCTATTTACAAAAAAAGTAGACACTCTACAAACAAACTAAGTATGCCGACACCGTTACGTTTCAAACTTAACGCTTGTTGAACCTTCAAATCTGCTCGGGAAAAGGCTAAACGTATAAAAAACGAACACAAAAGTTTCTAGGTGTTTTGTCGTCTGGCCCATCTTCTTTCGCTAAGAACTCCTTAACGAGTGCAGTACAATTGATATGAAGCAAGTATTTCTCAATTATTTTTTCGACACTCTAGCTTAATTATTATTATTATTATTATCTTTATTTGTCAGACAACATGGTCCATTTTTGTTAGTAACACAAACGTCTTATTACACTAATGTTAGTAGAACACAGAATAAAATAATACGGTAACAAAAAGTTAAAAAACCCTTCCACACCCCATGCGCTTACCAGTTACAGGAAGCGTAGGGCCCCTGTCTGACTAGTACACGCATGAAGTGCGAAAAGAGCTGGGAATCATACCTGTCAGCTATCCCCTTCAGGATGCTGTTAGGGCTTAATAAACGTCTTTAGTCACTAACTGCAGTAGATCATGAAATTTTATATAGACAACGATTTCATTTTATTGCATGGATACCTTTTATAGCTAAATAAATGGTAGATAGGTAAGGCAGGTAACGAAATAATGAGGTTGCATTGCAACTTACTTACTTTCTACGTTGTTTCAGCGACAGAAAGAGGATATTGACCTCCGGCACATTTTGGCGGTATCAATTTCTGCATTGCTACTAAAATTCTATTTGATATTATGGGCACAGGTTGAAGGATATGCTGCATGACACAATACTGAGCGTCCATTTACCACATCTAAAATGCTTAAATTATTAAATGATGCCTATGCCCATGTGACTAAAAAAGACTAGTGGTATCTCGAACCAGAAGGACTCTAAAGGATAAATATATTTATTCACTATAAATCTATTCACTCATGGAAAAATCACAACTGACACAATATTAATAGTAGCCAATGTTTTGACAACAGCATTACAGTTCAAAGTAGAGTTGCCAAAATGAAATTATGAATTCTCACTGATCTTTTCAATCATTCCTTATTGAATGCGTTACGAATAGTGTGAGCGTTAAATAGGAAATTATGTTTCAGTTACTGAAAGACTTTTCAGCTTTCAAGCCTCTTGGGGCTACGGATCACACCACGAAACGATTATTGTCTCTTGAAGCAAAGTAGTTTCACTCGAAATCACTTCATAGTGTAGCCGTCTTGCTGACAGCTAAGTGGACATGAAATTTCGTAATGCTCTTAGATTTCGAGTTTGAGATATTTCCTTGTAAAAATCATTGTCACCTTATTTCATGATCTACATACAATTTTTGTCACCAGACTTCTCCATAATTACTGGAGTTAGCGACTAAAGAGGTTTATTAAGCTAGAGTACCGGAAAAACAATTGAGAAATACTTGCTGTAACGCACTCGATAAGGAGTTATTAGCGAAAGAAGATGGGCCAGACGATGAAACATCTGAAAACTTTTGTGTTCGTTTTTTATTCGTTTAGCATTTTCCCGAGCGGATTTGAAGGTTCAACAAGCATTACGTTTCAAACGTAACGGTGTTGACATAGTTAGTTTGTTTGTAGAGCGTCTACTTTTTCTGTAAATAGCCCCCAAAAATTGTACCCGTCCGTTCCATTTTTGCAGGCTATTTACAGAAAAAGTAGACACTCTAAAAACAAACTAACTATGTCGACACCGTTACTTTTGAAACGTAACGCTTTTTGAAACTTCAAATCTGCTCGAGAAAAAGCTAAACGAACAAAAAACTAACACTAAAGTTTTCAGGTGTTTCGTCGTCTGGCCCAACTTCAATAGTCAATCATTCCTTACTGAATGCGTTACGAATGGTGTGATTGTTAAAATAAGGACTTATTTTTAAGTTACTGAAAGATTTTTCAGCTTTTAGGCCTCTTGGAGCTACGGTACAGAGGAGGAAACGATCATAGAAATGTTAGTTCGTCAATTAGATTACAGCGCCATCTAACGCGGACCTGTATTACCAGTTGGTCAACTACTCTCTACTAGTTGGAACACGAGTACATCACTTTAAAGAAGTGGCGCTGTTAACTTACAATTATTCTGATCTGTGCTTACAATTTATTTAATATAAATGAGATTTATGTGGTTTCTTGATGGAAAGTGAATAGGTACATATATAACTTTAAAGTGAATATATAACTAAATATTCTGTGAATATTTCAAGCGTCTAGCTGTTGCCGTTATCAATATCGAGCAAAAACTACCAAAAAATCACGTCTGTTAAATGGGAGCCCCCTTAAATATTTATTTTATTCTGTTTTTTTAGTATTTGTTGTTATAGCGGCAACAGAAATACATCATCTGTGAAAATTTCAACTGTCTAGCTGTCACGGTTCACGAAATACAGCCTGGTGGAAGACGGATGGACGGACAGACAGACGGACAGCGAAGTCTAAGTAATAGGGTCTTAGGAATATTCTGAGACGGTACGACATTAGGAAACAACTTCTCTGTCTTTTAGATTCTGGAACAATTAACATAATCTCATTATCTGACGAGAAACTCGCCTTAGCCTAAACTAAATATATAGAACTAAAATACTTGTGAATATAATTATTATAATTACAATAAAATAATTAAGATATAATTATACTTTTTGGAAAAGTTTGAAGCTTAAAAATGATGAGAACAAACTCTCATTGCTGGTGAAATCGGCTTGCCGGAAAAGGTGTCTCTAACAATGACTTATATATTACTGTGGTCTCTAACTTATTCTTCATAATTTTATCTTTTGGAAACAAATTAAAACTTATTACCGAATCTTCGTAAGTACTACATTGAGGAACGCAACAATATTTCCTGTTTTTGCTTTTATTAGCAACAGGTTTCTGTATGTAATCGTGATCCATCCGATCATGTCATTCTTAGACAACTTCTAAATTTCGCCGCTAGAGGCGCGCGGATAATCTTTGCATCGCCAAAACTACACAACATTTTTATAAAAGTTGAAAATGACTCAAAAGAAATCATTACAAATCACTCGTTTAGCCAAATGAAAATTTGTTGCTATTTGTTATACAAAATGGAATAAAGTGTATTTACGATGATTTACGATAAATGTCAAGAGTAAACATAATAGGAATTAAGGCAGGGTAAAAGGATCTTTTATATGTAATAAGAAACTTTAAAGTGTTAAGAGAAGAAAGACCCAAACGACTAACCTTGAAATTTCTGAGCAAGGTAAAAGGGACTGAGTGACATATAACATGTTATCTGAATAAGGTACATAGCATATGTATTTTTGCGTATAATACTTTTAGCTGACAGAACTCGAGGAAGAATTGAGCAGATTAATGATGAGATATCGTAGGATTATGTGAAGTCCGAATAGAGGTGGAGGACACTATAATCCTTAAATCCGGAAAACTGCTGTTTCCAACAAAAACCAATCAAGAAAGATGTGGACTGATGAAGTGTACGCTCCGATCAGCGCCTATTTAGCTCCAAAACCCCGAGAGCTTTCAGCTCGAGTTGAATAATCGCTTCGAATGACTAGGAGATTGCGATAATGTGGAATATTATAATGTCTAAGATTTTTCAAACTCGCCCGTCAAATCGGTCATCAGTGTCGGTAATTAAACAGACAGATCTCCAAGTCTCAGCCACTATGCTTGGCGTTTGGGGACTAGTTGGAAGTCCCGTAAAAATAACATCATCATCATCACCATCATATCAGCTCATATACGTCCCCGCCTAATGAGGGGCTCGAGCCTATCCTGAAGAAGGGCGATCGGGCCTTAGTCGACCACGCGGGCCCAGTACGGGTTTGTCGACTTTACACACAACCTTCAAGTTTCTTCGCAGGCGTGTGCAGGTTTCCTCACGATGTTTTCCTTCAACGTAAGAGCGTCGGATAAACGAACAAACGAAATCTAAATTCGAAAACACATTGGTACGTGGCAGGATTCGAACCCCGACCTCCCGGGCAGGTGGTAGCGGCCCTAGCCGTTACGCCGCCGACGCTCACACAAAAAAAACATAACCCCATCCAGGTAATGACTGTGCCTAGTAGTCGGTTAACCTGCGTGTTTTTTTTTCACACTTGGTAAACCCTTGACAACATCTCACCTGGTGACGTTGACGTGATCACAAAAATTACACACATAACTTAGAGAACCGAATATTTAACGAAATCATCATATCAGAACACATGTATATATGTCCCCACCGATTCGAGCCACGATCTCCCGGACAGGAGGTAACGGCCCTAGCAGTTACGCCATCGACGCTCTTTGCATTTAACTAAATAAACAATTAAAATTCAACACTTAAATTGAATACAGACACATATTACCACACCTGAGTTCACCTGACGTATACTAAACCAGAGGAGGTTTAATTATCTATGTTTGAAACTGTGTCGGAACTGTGCCTAAACCGTTCTAATTGCGTGTTGGACAAGTTCCCACCTTCCCCACTTCCCCCTGTCGATGAGTATCTCAAAGTTTTATGATTTCCGGTGCGGCATTAGTGTAAGTAGGTAGTTGCTTACTATCGTGTCTAAACTTACAGTCATCGCTAAATAACACAAAATCTCGCATTAAGCGGCGTTGTATTTATCTCAGCAAAAAATGTGATTTTGGCGTGGATTCGGATTTTCCAAAAAAACCTAATATCGACTTCAAAAAGAAATTGACTCAAAGGTATGAAATAATATTTTCGTAATATATGAATACACAAAATTAACCAACAATGATGATATCGAGCAGGTACGAATCAAATCAGGGGCCTACAATTTTTGAAATGAAAACTTGGACATTTTTTGAGATGGAAAGAACCTTGAACTCGCGACACTGTTACCGTTACCGTAACAGGATAGGATAGGATAGGAAAGGATGAGACGGGACTGGATGAGACAGGATAGGATAGAGTAAATGTTTCATCATCTTCATATCAGCCGGAAAACGTCCACTGCTGGACAACGGCTGAATACGACGAATTAATGTTTATTCAGTGACATACATACATACATATATGCAAGCGTGAAACTTGGTGTGATAAAGTACTAATACTGAAATAAAGCAACAAATAATAAAAATTGGCAAAGTGTAAGTTGTACTCGCTCTAAGGAGTCCGAACTGAATGACAAAAATTTGATGAGATGAGATTGCGTTGATGTCTTTAGTTTGCAATGTGAATAGGTATTAGAGGATGCAGAACCGGTCCGTATCTAAGAACACTAGATATTAATTTGAATGGTGGTAATGCTGATATGTATATGTCACCACTTGAATGTGTTACAACTTTTTTTATTGTTAAATAGTCATCCAATTATATTTTAAAAAATTCTAGCTTGTGTTCTTAGCTTTATACATACTACATTAACAAGTTTCAGAATCTAAATTAAATCAAAGAATCAATAAAATAAAATCAGACTTATTTTCTCACAGGTAATAAATTAACACTTCCTTTCCTTCTTATTTTGGTAATTGCTATTACGCTGCTGCGTAAAAATGAGATTACTTTTAAAGCTTAAGCTTTAAGCAACGGAATGTCTTCTTCGTCTTCTTCTACCTGAATTTCTGAAAATCTATGTTCAATTTCATCTTGAATCGTTTTATTGTACATGACGTCAACGATTGCCTATAGTATGTGCTATGCAAATTTGATAATAAGAATTTAGGAACTACTTTAATCAATGGGCTACACGGCTACAGCCGTCTGTTCTGCCACAATCTCATTAGAGATCGATATTCCGATCTCTTATAATTTGTTTTTAATTAATTTTACACATTTTTTTGCGTTCATGGAACCGTATACTCGTATTACGAAATCTTATATCACCAAAAGAAGTTCGGAGTGTAATATTAAACACATGTATCGTCTATTGCGATTAGAGCACCATTCGTCAAATGAAATAGACAATTTGAAATCTTTAAAGAATATCTACGTTATTTCTTCTATTGATTCTTGCTTTCTTTTTACTTTCGAGCGACGAGGGAGTGAAGAAGGTATTGTGATGGCGAAAAAATCGAAGTTGAGATTCTAAAAATGTGCGTGTGAGTTTGTGTGTGTGTGTGTGTGTGTGTGTGTCTGTACGACCGCGTCTGGTCTGGACCTCTCAAACTACTGGTCGGATTTTGGTGAAATTTGGGTTAGGGCAATATTATTTTTATATCCAGCTGTTTTTTTTTAAGTTTCCCCTATCTTTATTTGTTAGGGTGACCACAATATTAAAAAATCACCTTTTATTTTATTACTCACAAATGGCTCTAACGATTTTTATAAAACTTGGTACGTTACCATAACTTTACATAGCCTACAGCACGTTGTAGTTTGTTAATCCAAGAAAAATCAGAAAAATCACTTGCAAAAAAAGGTAATTCGGTAAGTTTCTATGCAAATATACTCTATTGACAAGAACCGGGTAGAGCCGGGTATCTCAATTTTGACCTGGTTTTTTGAGCTATCTAGGAACCGGGTATACCCGGGTTTTTTGGAATCGGGTGGAACCGGGTGCATGCTCTAATAGGTATCATTGTTATTATACTATGTAGTTGTGTGGAGAGGTGTCGTGGTACGGAACCCTCGGAGTGCTAGTACGGCACGCACTTGGCCGGTTTTTATTCTACTTTACTTTCTATCAGCAATACCTACCATCAATCAAAACTAAATCCATTTTCCTAGTGTCCCAACTAATCAGTGTGTGCGGTGCGATCGGACAGGTAAATCTGTTATGCGCAGATAGGACAGGCAGCTGCAGCTACAGCGAACCATTGTGTTGAGACAATGATAAAATGGCCCGGAGCCCTGATAAGGGTTAAGTATATGTAGTTCGTACGGGTCTCGCAAAGGAGATAGCCTGATTTTGTATGAAGAGTGGAACAGAACTGGTCGAATTGTTTTATGTGTATAAAATAGGTATAGAGTAATAATAAATTAAATAATGTACAATTTTGAACAAAAAAAACCCGACTTTAAACAGGAAAGTAAGGTTCCCCTCGATTTCTCTAGGATGCCATCATCAGATCCTGGTTTCCTTATCATAGTACCACCCTTAGGATATCTCCTTTCCAACACAAAATAAATCATCAAAATCGGTTCATAAACGAATAAGTTATACGCGAACACACATAAAAAAAATATATACGGTCGAATTGAGAAACCTTCTCCTTTTTTTGAAGTCGGTTAAAAAATAAAGTCATATTTTGTATATAGTTAAAAAAATATTTGTGATTTGAGAAATTTAGGAGGTTATCTAAAATAACCTTACCAGTTTAATTACACTGATGATCTTTTAATGCAATATTCTCTTTAAAATAACATCCAAAATAATTTTTCTTGCAAAACCAGATTGTGTAAAAATATTACCCCTCTTTTTTGGGCAAGCGGGTAAAAATGTATCCTATGTCACTTTCGGGATCAAGATTAATCTAACGACAACTTTTAACTTCAAAATCCATCGAACCGCTTAGGCTATAGGCTAAGGCAAAGAAACATACATACATACACCCGAAACACATTACCCTCGTTTTTTGGCAGTCGGGTAATAAATAAACCCGTATTGATTTGTTGTAATATAGTCTAAAAATAGTTGTAAGTATTTGCTAATACATTTCTCTTTTTTTCTTATAAAGTACTCATAGTTGCAATAATCTTCAAATTTTGATTCAATTTTTCACACATAGCTTTCACTTATATTCAATTTTAATTTGTGACTTGCGTGGTTGGGTCGATCACGCAGGTAGACTGACCTCAAGCACGGTCATTACCTGGATGGAGATTGTTTCATCCCGATCCGTTCAGTGCTTGAACCGTGAAAGAGTAACAAACATCCATACAAACATTTCTTACATCCATACTACTTAATTTTATAAATGTGAAAGTTTGTATGTATGGATGTATGTATGGATGTTTGTTACTCTTTCACGCTTCAACCACTGGACTGATCAGGATGAAACATGGCACACATATAGTCCAGTAGGTCCTGTAATAGGACATAGGCTACTTTTTACCCCGAGAAAACGTCCTAATCCCACGGCAAAATCGAAAACAACGCGGGCGTAGCCGCGGGCGGACGGATAGTTTTATAAAATTAGCAGGATATTCATCATCATCATTATCATCATATCAGCCGAAGGACGTCCACTGCTGGACATAGGCCTCCTCCAAGGATCTCCACGACGGCCGGTTCTGCGCTGCCCGCATCCAGCGGCTCCCCGCGACCTTCACCAGAGTGGGAGGCCTGCCTACACTACGTTTTCCGGTGCGCGGTCGCCACTCGAGAACTTTACTGCCCCAACGGCCATCTGTTCTACGAGCAATGTGCCCCGCCCGCTGCCAACTGTTTTTGTCTTCAATCTGGCCTTATTCCTGTTACTTCCTGCGTCACTCCACACTCTTCAATATCTTAATTCCATGTACCCATGGCTTCTTTGGTCTTCTGATTGGTCCTACTTTCGATATAATGCAGAAGACTGCGACCTTACTATTACTATAAATGTGAAAATGTGTTTGTTTGTTTGTTACCTTTTCACGATTTAACACCTCGATCAATCTTGATGAAATTCGGCATGCAGAAGCTTGTGTCACTGGGAAGGACACATACTTTTTATTCTGTGAACTGTCACTTAAGTTTAGCAATTCTGAGAGCTATGTCAGTTACTTTGGTTCTCCTGTGCATCTCCTCGTTTCTGATTCGATCACCGAGCAGGATATTACAGTAATCTATCATGTTTGTCTTTAAAATTAAATCTAATTATTTTCTTTATTTACTACTAGATTTTTTCAGCGGGGTCGCTCGCGTGAACATACTTTCTATGACTGTCTTCGAGGGTGCGCAGTGCGCGAGCTGCAAGCGGTTCGAGAGCGTGGAAAGAAGTAGCCTGTATGTTAATCCAGGTCCTAGTCTGTCTACCTACTAAATTTCAGCCAGATACGTTCAGTAGTTTTTGCGTTAAAGAGTAACAAACACCCATACATACATCAATATATCCAAATTTTCATATTTATAATATTAGTAGGGTGTACTAATAATATAAAATGCAAAAAACAAGAGCTGTGAGAAACTTTCAGTACAAAACTAATTTAAGCCTTCGTTTAGTTATGTTTAAATTTAGTAAGATGAAAACTAATTAATTACAAACATCAATATGTGTCTACTCAATATATTTGCAAAGTTTGGATTTAATCCAGCATTTAGTTTTTGTATGAAAGCGGAACTACGTTTGTATGGAAACTCGAGCCTTCTGGGAAAGAAGACTCGACCCTTAATGTCTGTCGGCAAACTTCGTAAACACAAAAGTATGTAAATGGTAGTTTTGAAGTTCTGAACACAAATTATTATACGATAATATTATTGGATATTAATATTCGACTGCATTCGGAAAAGCGATGATTGCCAAGAAATATTGAGAACAGATAATATCTGTACTAGTAAGCGATGTAAGTATATATATTTTCATGTTTCTTGAGTATTCGACCTTTTCATTTGAAAAAAATGAACGTATTTTACCTAAAACCAAATCCCAGTCAATTTTTTATACCTATTATAGGTTACATAGATACCTACTTAAGGCTTTATGATGCCTTAATCTGAGCAGGTTGATACGTATTAAAATAATATCGAACGTAAGTCTTTTCATTTTAAGTTCAATTCAATGCGGGCTTCAACGCCGCTGTTACGTTGAAACCGAACGCCAAATTCTCGACTTTACATGTTTTTATTACTTTTCTATACTTTCAATTATGTGTAAAAAAATTAGTTCAATTAAAATAAAAGGTCTTAAAGTCACCGATTTTTGTGTATTGGTTTCATTCAATATTAACTATTTGTTTTCGAAAAATTTGCAATTAATGCCAAAAACAGGGTCTACAGACTTATTTTTTACATCAAAAGTGGTAATATTTTAAAAATTGTATTGAATTAAATAGATTTCTTATTACTTTAAGTAATTTTTTTCCATAATGAAAGCTTTACACAGTCTTTCAATTATTTGAATTAAATATTGTCATTTGACCTATCTTAAGGCCTTAAAAAGATAAGGACAGTCGTAGCACGGGCCATTGTTGAAGATTTCAGATCTGGATAATCCAATAACGTCGAGAATTTGCCAGAGCCGGATTCGAAAGGTTTTTACTGTCTTAGTCTAATATGTTTGGCCATATGCACGGACCCAGTCATAAATACTTACCTGATGTTGTTCATAAATTGTAAAGGAAGTTCGATCCGTATGTAAGTACGTTGGTATTGCATAATTTTAGTATATGTCAGTATATAGATAATCTGCACACACCTGCAAAGATACTCTAAGGTTGTGTGTGAAGTCGACCAACCCGCACTGGGCCCGCGTGGTCGACTAAGGCCCGAACGCCCTATTTTAGGGTATAGGCTCGAGCCGCTCGGTGGGGACGTATATGAGCTGATATGATGATAGTATATGTAGGCGGGCAAACTGGGGTGTCAAATTTAATGTGTATGTTTGTTTGTATGTCCACGTATTCCTTGGATACTAGAAATCAAAATGCACTAATTATTTTTATTTAATTTTATTAAGTATCTGTGAACTTAGGGAATAATGTAAGTTTCATCAAAATCGGTTCAGTGGTTTCCAAGGTATGGACTGTTAAGTGTGTACCAATCACTGGAAAACACGTCGTTGGTTTAACGCCATAATTTTGTGAATTTAATCGGTAAAGTTTTAGGATTGTCATATGTTCACAGTTTTGATTATGTAACTAATAATATTATATTCTGATCAACTTCACACACAACCTTCGAGTTTCTTCGCAGGCGTGTGCAGGTTTCCTCACGATGTTTTCCTTCATCGTAAGAGCGTCGGATAAACCTACATATGAGATCGAAATTCGAAAACCCATTGGTACGTGGCAGGACTCGAACCACGACTTCCCGGATAGGAGGTAGCGGCAACGGCAATTGCGCCACCGACGCTCTCGTCGAAGTTGGCCAACCCGCACTGGGCCCGCGTGGTCGACTATGGCCCGAGCGCCCTAATTTAGGGCAGAATCGAGCCCCTCGGTGGGGACGTATGAGCTGATGTGATGATGATGAATATATCTGATAAAAAACCGATTCCCCACTGCTCCCAAATTCGGAAGTTTAGGCCATATCTACTCCACACACGGGGACCAAGTCCGGGTTGGTGGAGGATGTAGGGCTAGTGGCGAACCCCACGTTAAGTATGGTGGCGCATCGGGGGCCGGGTCGTTCCTTTCCCTCTAATATGGTGGAGAGGAGTGATGGCTGACTCTCGCGTTATACTCGTGACCGGGTGCTGTCCGTGTGAAATGCCCTACACGTCTTGTCAAAGGCGTACATGACATTCAATAATTTTAATGTACCTATAACTTCTCGTGTCATATTGTTTTCATGTTCTAATGACATTATTTGTTTTTTTATATATCACGGATTGGATTTTGACATAATTAAATAATGATTGTTTAGTTCTTGATTTTTTACAAATGAAATTATGTAATCACTATTTTATGACTATCAGAAAGAGTGTAATTTTCACCTATTTTGAATAAATATCTTGGATCTTGAATCTTAAAGTATTTCAAGTAAGTAAGTAAGTAAGTAATTCTTTATTCGCTTTTAAAGCTTTTCAAGCCGCTCATCTGACACGGCTTAACGTATTGTTATCTTGTGATAGCAACCGGCACCAATGGCTTATCTGACATGCCTTGCGAAGCACTAAACGGTCGAGAAAAATGTAGCCATTAACTGTAGCACGACGGAAGGAGTAGGTGTAGGGTGTGGGCTTTCAAAAATTCCGTTCGTGCTTACGTTATATTTTATAATAAGGATAAAAGACCTAAAAAGTAAATACATAAGGATTAAAACACACATTAAATTTTCAATATATCTACAATAATTGAAAACGCTAAACACGTTAAAAAACCGACTTCAATCGCAACAATTTAGTACATTTTTGCATTGTTATTTTTGGTTTTTGTTAATTTTCTAAAAAGTACTAAACCGATTTTGTTAAAATTTACATGGGATCACACGGGAAGCACTAGCTTTTAAATAAAAAAAAGAATCATAAAAATCGGTTCACCCAGTCAAAAGTTCTGAGGTAACACACATAAAAAAAACATACAGTCGAATTGAAAACCTCCTCCTTTTTGCAGTCGGAAAACATAGTTATTTCTTACCCGAGATGGGTCCAAGAGTAAAAAGAAGGTATCAGTTTAAAAGTTAGTATTTCCGGTTATTTTCAGTGTTTCAGTTTAAAACATGTTATACTGCGGCCGTCCAGAGAATGCTGATTTGACATTTGCTAGTTTGACGGAAGTAGTGTTGTGCCCATACACATCCATAGTAAATACTTTGTACCTATCATGTAGATGTAACATTTAACGAAATAAAATAACCATTACCAAAATAGTGTTGCCAAACCCGAGGCTAAAGTGTACTTTGTGGACTGTCGATTTTACGGGTGGTAATGGGCGAAGGGGGTGAAAAATAAGAAAAATAGTGTGGCGGGACACTAATTATTCGTCAATTTTGTTAAATTTGTTGTACTGCGATTGAATATTTATTATTTCCTTGCAATCGAAGTGAAAAGCAGAGTGTAAAACTCGAGTATAAAACCCATTTTACCCTTGACGTGACTATATCCACCCTCGCCGTACCGGCTCGGTTTGCTAAACGAACGTCTGGGGTAATGTGGCTTGTTTTATTCTCTTTTTGTACAATCTACTATTGTTATTACTTAAACATATCACTTTTATGCCTGAAACTTTTATGGTTGGTTGATTGACGCATTAAGAAATAATTGTTTGTGTGGCTATAAATTATTCATAGGTAATATATTCATAACAGTTACAAAAACGTTATCAATGGTTACATGTGGTAACATCACTATTATTAAGAAAAAATGACCATAGAACGTAAACGTTTTACTAACGTTTCATGTAATTACAAAATACACATTCTGCTGTCTTTTTAAATAAACATAAAACTAAATATGTGTTACGTTACTATTATTAACTAAAAAAAATGATTTTTTCATGTTTTTTATGCTTAGAAAATAAAGATTGATTTGTTTATAATTTAGGAGATTCATCGAATTTTGTACATTCTATTGCTGTCTTGAAGTGTCATATCAGCATTCTCTGGACGGCCGCACTATAGTGAAAATATTGAAAGATGATTTTATTTTGGAATGAAATGTCACGCATGCGTGAAAAAGAAATAGATGGAATGAAAAAAAGATTGAATGAAAGAAGAACGCATAACAGCGTGCCGCGTTACGTAACAGTCAAACCCATCCAGGAAATGAGCGTGCTTCAGTTTAGCTAACCTCCTTGATCGACCCACCAGCTCAGTGTATCTATTTTAATTTTTAATCTATCTACAAACGTCAAGTTCGTAATATAAAACTTTTTACAAACAATTGCTTAGTTAAGGCCTGCGTTAGTCCGGCACCAGAATTAACATTCCCCCCGGGGCTATCTGTCCGTTAAATTGGTGCGATATATCTTCGGCCTGCTTGACTGATCAGCCGGACTCCTAATCCTGATTCTGAGATAACAAGGAAGAAGTATTTTTACTATAATTTATAGTATAGGTCTCCGTCATAAGCCGTGGTTAAGTAACCGTGACGTTTCAAGCATTAAATTAAAGCCTAGTATTATTTTAGACAAATTGATTTAATTAACATTGTTTTCTAAGGGTGGCTGATGTTAAGCCTAAATAACACTCAGCATTAGGGCGAAATACTACGTCAGTGTACCTAAGGATGTTTTCGAAAATTCGGATTTTAAACCTCCGTCAGCATAAGGCTAAGCTTCACATCAGGAGGTCGCGGGTTCGATTCCCGGCGGAGTCTAACTTTGTAAGACTTGGTTTAGTTGGTGGAAGGGCATTTTCTAAGCCCACCTGGTTACCTAATCTATGTCTTGCCGCCAAACATCAATGCTAACAACATTGATGTGTTCCAGCTGAAGATAAGATAGCCAGTTCCCCAACGCGTTGGAGAATCTTAGTTCCATCTTTGGCATCATCGTCATTATCATCAGTTGAGATAATGCCTAAGGCTTACTAATTGAAAATTAAAAAAGTTGAACGAAAAAATGCCAGCTTAGCTTCACCTGCATGTATGTATGTTTGTTTGTATGTTTTTAACCTACTCCTTTGCACTCGATACTGACCCACTTTAAACGGACAGATTTAATTCAAACTTTGTACATTTATCAAGAATCAGTGGCAATACAATAGTTTATTTCATTATACTGAACCAAAAATTGAAAGATAAATATAGTTAAAAAAAAAACTAAAAAACACATTGTGAAAAAAGCGTGGGGCGCTTTGTGCCATATTTTTCGTATATCGAGCAACCCACGCTTTTTTCGCAATGATCATATCAGCCGAAGGACGTCCACTGCTGGACATAGGCCTCCCCCAAGTTTTTCCATGACGACCGGTTCTGCGCAATAATACTAGTATTTTTCGTTCATTATTGTTTTCAGCTTATATTATATTAAGAATTATTTTTCACTTTTTAGTTTGATGTTCTTTAAAAGCGTGTTTTAGTTTTTCTAAACTATATTTTTAATTTAGTGTTCATGAATGGTACCATATGTGTAATCAGTGCGTTCCACTTTAGTTTTACAACATGTTACGCTATCACACCAACACACACACAGCTGATGTCCAAACGGACAATATTGATGAATCCAAGCCCGCGATGCAGTGAAAGTCAGCCCACCTCTTATTAAGTACATCAACCGTTAGGGCTGTAGCACGCCATGGACACTTCATACAACGGGCAAGAAATGACATTTCAAAAAAGGTTCGACAACCCAACTGTAACCAATCTGTATCAATCAGGGTGACGAGGGGGTGAGGTCGCAATCTATAGAGAGCGGCAGGGAGTGTCCATACTGTATGTTAGTACCAATATATACTTTGGCTGTAGGGTAAACTTTCAAAGATATAATTTTAAAATTATTCGTTTTGTAAGACCATACAAAATATGTTCGCCTAGTAAGAACCACGTTTTAATTTTCAGAAAGTTTTAATCTGATTTAGGAAGTATTTCAATTTAATTAAACATCTAGATTGTCCAAACTACACATATGTATTTGAAGTAAAAACATTGTCAAGAAATCATGTAAGTAGGTATAGGAAGTAAACTAATGACAAAATTTGTTTTTAAAAAGCTCGTGAGTGGTCTTTATAAGGAATAAGTGATCTCAATAAGGCTCATTCATATTCCATAGTGTTAGATCTGGGACGGTAGTTAAATGAAACGAACGGAGCCCATTAGCACACTGGTTTCTTCTGTCTAAACGACAGCAGTTATAGATGTACGCACACCACTACATTACACATACATATCTAACACGTAGATATTTCAAAAACTACATTATTTTATAATTCTGTTTCAATGGTTTTCTTATTCCCCACAGATTAATCCATAAATTAATAAGAATTGATTGCTTATGAAATCGTAACGCTGACACAAATCCTTGTTTTTGTTTGAATCCGAAATCTGAAATTCATAACTGTTACACTCCGCAACGCAACGCTTTTGATATCACACAATGCCGCCACGGCGTAGGTACTAGCAATACTAGCCTGTAGCCAGCCTGGCAAACTCGCGGAGTTTCCAGGCTGTGCCTCGCCGCCCGCTGCCCCGAAAGTATCCTTCCGTTGCTCTGCGTAAGTACTTTCTTTGCATTACTGTAAGCCGCTATATTGTAATACTGTGCCAAAAGTATGATATATTTACGTCTCTGGGTACGAGCCCTTTTGAGACAGTCTTCAAATTATTGATCATTTCTATTTTGATTTGTAATGCTGGTGTCGGTGCATCACAAATCATCTGTGGAATTCTTGACAACATCTGCAGCGATCCTATTCTAAGGTGGACCACCCGGTTGCAGTAGGGCGTCTATTAAACTGCACCCAGTACAAGCCGGGTGTTCAGGTCCTCCTTCTTTTCTAATATTCTTGTTCTGCGCATTGCTCACGTGCAGCAGACTATTTTCTCCAAAACACATCACTTTTTGAAGCAAATTCTAGCAGAAATAATACAATATTACTAAAGTAAAACTGCAAACGTGATCATCAAAAATCCCGGCAAAAAAACTCAACCTACCATCGTATAGTAAGTGTGTTGCCAGATAGAAACATTTACAAATAATATTCAGGAACAAATCATCTGGCCCTAAACTAGGGTTCCCTGTACTTCGGGATCCAGAGACTGATATACCTACTTATATACGTTTAAATAATTACATATGTCTCAATTTATTTAAACTCTTGGTAACTCATTCATATTCGGAGTCGTATCTTACATTTCGGACGCAGTAATGGAGCTCTGTAGCAGCCCTAGGCTCCATGAAATATGGCCCCGCTTTCAAACAGCATGTCCAAACAAACTCGCGCCTTTTTGCGTTTTATTGTCGACCATTTTTCAAATCTTCATAATCTCGGATTCGCGCCGTTTTTGTAATCTATGTATTGCGTTTGTGCGTGGAAAGTTTTGAATGAGTCGCTTCAAACGTACCTACGTTATTGCCACGCAATTTTTTTATTGAAATTTTATTAAACACGGCTTTCACTTGTGATTTCAAACAACTTATTGTTGTTCTGGTTGTGGTACGTCTGAATGGTCCATTGCCAACCTATGAACAATCCGCAAAAAAAAATGGACTCCCCATTGGTACAAAGTTGGCCTGCTGATCGATTTGTATGAGAACTCCTTTTTAAAAGCTTTTATTTTACTTGCAATATTTGTATGTATGTATGAGAGTCGGTGGCGTAATGGCTAGGGCCGCCGCCTCCTGTCCGAGAGGTCGTGGTTCGAACCTGCCACGTACCAATGTGATTTCGAATTTTGATTTCATGTGTACGTTTGACCGGCGCTCTTACGGTGAAGGAAACATCGTGAGGAAACCTGCACACGCCTGCGAAGAAACTCGAAGGTTGTGTGTGAAGTCGACCAATCCGCACTGGGCCCGCGTGGTCGACTAAGACCCTATCGCCCTAATTCAGGGTAGGCTCGAGCCCCTCGGTGGGGACGTATATGAGCTGATATGAATGTATGTTAGTTTGTTTAGGTGAAATTTTACAAACGATTTTAGAGCGACTTCTAGAAATCCAATTGATCTGTAGGTACCTACTTTTATATATGGTGTAACAAAATTAGGTGAAACTATTTTAACTGGTGCTTCTTCCCATGAAACTGAACAACTTTCCCCATGGAACCCATAGTCAAATCTCTAAAAAAATTTGAACTTCCCATAGGTACGAAGTTGGCTGATCAGCTGATCGAGTTAGTATGGGAGAGCAAATTTTTTTTTGCGATTTGGCTATGGGTTCCATGGGGAAAGTTGTTCAGTTTCATGAATAGAAGTACCAGTTAAAATAGTTTTAGCTAATTTTGTTACACCTTATATAATAAATTTACAAGCGTCGGTGGCTCAACCGGTAACGACTCGGTCCATCTAACCAGAGGTACCGGGTTCAAATCTGGACGGCCAATGTACCAATGAGTTTTTCAAAAACTTACATACATACGACTTACCGATTGCTTTAACGGTGAAGGAAAACATCGTGAGGAAACCTGCACACGCCTGCGAAGAAACTCGAAGGTTGTGTGTGAAGTCGACCAACCCCCACTGGGCCCGCGTGGTCGACTAAGGCCTAATCGCCCTGATTCAGGGTAGGCTCGAGCCCCTCGGTGGGGACGTATATGAGCTGTTATAATAATATATGTAAATTTAGCACACTGAGCGTTTTGCTTTTGGAGCTTAAAAACTCTTTTCAAATAAAACCTTGTAAACCTAAAAGTTTTTAGTTTTTTTTTCAGAATAACGAGTAGCGGTAACGCCTAAAAGACTGGCCGCTAATAAATTAGGCTCTTATATATGTGTCGGAGGGTCATTGAAAACGCGACCAATACCAGCTCGAGATAAGTTTACATAGTTACACTTTGTTTGGATCAAACGTCAGGTATTAGTACCTGGGTGAAACCGGTGGTGGCGTGACGATCGCTTGTACTCGTGAGACGATCGTTTGTGGTAGCAAAGATGATGTATTAACGGAAGGCTGTTTGTGCTGCCACACTGAGTTGAGAATTTATTAGATCTGTGGAGAAGCCAGATTAGCTGGACGTCAGTCTCGGAGCGGACACTTTTTGACGGAGCGTCGAGCAGAACACATGCAGTGGTGATCTGTGAGAAAAATGGACGTGTCACGCCATCGCTGTGATCACCGCGTTTGCATCCATTGTTATCCAAGGCATCCTGTACAATTTCGATTGCCAAATGATCAAGACTATTGAAGAAGGACCTCTGTGATATAGCTGCGTTGTTATTTCGACGCCCATGACCGAAATGGATAAGGACGTGAACCATGAGGCCATCCATAACCTAACCTAACCACCACCCCCTTCGACATCAGAAGTTGGATTGTTCCCAGCGCTCGCAACAAGTGCACAACGACGAGAAAATGTGAAAATTGATGATGGAGCAGCGAAATAAAAACTCACTGGCAACAATTCTTCGTGCTGAACATGCTGCGATTGATTGAGGCTATGCGAGCACCATCCTACATCTGCTGCAATCACATTGACAGAATTGACCCCGAATATACCTGAAGCTAATCCACGTGCACGGTGCACAACTGTCGACATCTCCCTTACCGAACGACCATTGGAATAAGGTGACAGCGTGGGCTATGCTGGCAGCAGCGGAGATGCACGCGAGCGGCGCGTGCGGCTTCTGCGAAGTGCGTGATGTACGCGGTGCTACGAAAATCCGGTGAGTCGTACCCCGTTTGTTTTGATAGTGGTACTAGTACAAACGTAGTACTATTACCTAATCTGTGGTGGTACTGAGTGTTCTCTCGTTAAGGAAGGTTTCGTGTATAGACTTTCGGGAGTGTGTTCAGTACAAACGCACGATTGACTTTTATAGGCAACGCTCACGTTTACTGTACAGAACAAATATTGAGTGAGGGTAGTATTGACGGGAATCATTCAGAATTTTTATTTTTTTGTTATGCCAAACGAGTACCTACGTTCCAACCTACGTACAACAATACGTGCCAACAATATTATGATCGGTTCAGATATTTTAAATCTAGGATTGACGGTATTCTTAAACGAGTCTGTCAATAACAAAACAGCTTGACTGTCGGTAAGGATGCGAATAGAGTAGTTAGTCCCTTACCCTTCTAGTAGTGATTGCATTAGCAGCCAAAATGATGCCTTGTAGTCCTTCAAAGTGCTCTTTCACGTGCTTTCGGATAGTTCCTTGTGGCACAGCGTCGTGATTCAACGGTAGATTTAAAAACTAGAGTTTTGGTTATACAAACCTAAACCAGGATAGAAAGTATTGAAATCCCTTTAAGCTTTTATAATATTGAGACTGACATTTTTACATGGAGTAAAAAAAAAAAAAAAACCTTTATTAGCTTTCGTAGTATTGGGACTGATATTCTCATTGATCATAGGCCAAAGTTGTTGCCTATTTTTAATAGCTTTCGTGATGAATTTGTCGAGGGCATCCTTAATGCCCCGCTATCATATAGACCCTATGTAGGTATGAGTTTCGGGGACCCCAATAAAATATTTTGTTTACCAATTGTAAAAAAAAAAAGAATAATAACAGGGTAGTATGCGGAGTGCAGTGATGAACGTCTTACGGCTGATGTGATGATGATACAGGATTCATGGGCTGGAGGCTGCGAATGTCATAAGCCCCGAAGCTTTCCCTTTTTGACGGCCTTATCATGCTGGTAAAGAAAAAGGATAGCATAGAACGCAAGTGTTGATAACCGTGAAAAAAAAATGATAACAACATGCCTGAACGGAAATTGCTTCCTCTGATAGCTTGGAACATCGATTGACTTCATAGGTGGTCACTATTTAACCACGTCAGGCATAGCTAGTGGTTACATCAGGTGCATTCTTTACCTATTAAATCGAAATGACTGATTTTGTAACCTCTGTTCAAATACGTCCACGTGTCATTCGATCTACGTAATGCCCCCTTGTATTTGAACTTACGTTCATAAACGCTTTAGGCGCGTGGCAACGGTCAGGTGAATCTTAGCACGTTTAAACGTTGGTACTCTTAGTTAAGTGTCCTTTAAAATATGCTCACTTCCTTCGAGTATAGTAATGAGATTTCAATGTTACAAGTCCTTCCATGATGATCATTTGGCAGCAACCAAACTGTTGGGTTAACCGAGTTACGAAGTACAGCCTCCTGGAGTTGCTTCTAGGTACGCGTAAAGTAGCCTAACCTCTAAATGTCATGTTTGTCGATTACACACACAGGCTGTAATTTTATCTAAGTGAAGCACGACAACATACTAGTGATAATACGAAGAGTAACGCATCCTATTACAGGAGTTGTTAATCAGCTTGCTGCTGATGTGATAATAGACATGGGCCTCCCCCATGTTGGAGCGGTTTCACCAATTGTAAAAAAAAAAAAACAAAAAAAAAAAAACGCTACGCTTGGCGGGCTGTTTGGCGGTACAGTATGAGCGTGAAGGACGATGTTGCTTGTCCTCAAATTTTTAGTCCCTTAGTCACTTCTTGTGAAACCCTTGGGAAGAGATGGGGTGGTGTATTGCTCTGAGGCAGCGCCACTGGCTGATTTCTAGACAAAAGCTTAGTTTCACAAGTTACCTAACTTTGTGTTGTTACAAATGGAGAAGCGTTACCTACCACTTTAGATATCAAATACCGTCAGTTATTGAGGACAGACTACGTTAAATGCCCGATAGTGACAGTATTATTGACTTGGACAGAATTGATGATGGAGAGACTGAACCTCGACCATCTACTAGTGCAGATTAAGGACTTTTGTACTTGACCGTGATTTTAACGTTCACTAGTTTGTATTTTGAACCTTAGACGTAAACAATTTTTCGCAACTGGATGACAATAGCCTCAGCCATTCGTAGACGTAGGCGTAAAACACCGAGTTGATTTTCTCGTTGCTGTGCGGCCACAACTGTGTGTGGCGTGCGTTTGGCTCGCAGGCGTATCACCGGGGAGGTGATGTTGGCAATGACCAGAAAGAGGTGATGTTTGAGATCGCCGCATGGAAGCGATAGTGTGGTTGGACACCGGAGGGAGGTGGTCCAAGAGTCGCCAGGTAGGGTGACTGTGTGTTTGGGCGGGCACCGGATGGAGGTGTCTGAGAGTCGCCAGGTTGGGTGACTGTTGTTTGTTTGGGCACCGGATGGAGGTGGCCCAGAGTTGCCAAGATGGGTGACTGTTGTGGTGATACAAAATAAGGAGCGTAACCAAACCAAGTTAGATCCCAAATACCGAGGGCCGTTCAGGGTCGTAGAGGTCTTAGAAGGTGACAGATACAAATTACAAGCTTTGAATTTGAGACGAAGTTACAAGTATGCCCATGACCGTTTACGTAGTATGTCCGAAGGTTATTTGCCTCCGGATGTTGACGATGAATCTGGTGCAGAGGCGTCTACCTTTCAATGTTAATTGTATTGACAGATCGTAACTCAATCAATTGTGTACAGTTGTAATTTTTTTCTTTATCGTTTATTTTTGTGTGTAGTACTGAAGTATTCCGACATGTTTCAGCGGTAAATGAAGAGTGCTGAATGGCGCTATATGTTTGCATGAATTGGCTGCTGCTTGTTTTGTCAGACTCGTTCTGTCATGATGTGTAGCAGGTACATTCGTGTTTTTGTAAAAAAGAAGTATCCCGTTTACCGGCTAAAACTGTTGATGGTATTCCGTCGCCTGTATAGGTGATGATGGTATTCCGTCGCCAGTATTGGTGATGATGGTGTTCCATTGCCTGGATTGGTGATGATGGTATTCCGTCGCCTGTATTGGTGATGATGGTGTTCCATTGCCTGTATTGGTGATGATGGTGTTCCATTGCCTAGATTGGTGATGATGGTATTCCGTCGCCTGTATTGGTGATGATGGTGTTCCACTGCCTAGATTGGTGGTGATGGTGTTCCGTCACCTGGACTGGTGATGATGACTGATTGGTATTCCGTCGCTTGGCGTTAGTGATGATGATTCTTTGTGGTGTCCCGCCACCCGGATGTGGTGATGTTTAGTTCTGGTGTTCCGTCGCTTGTGATTTGCGATGATGATTATGTTCCGTTCTATGTGCCCCTAAAAGTTGTAAATGGTTGTAAGGTTTCAAGCCTTGCAGCTGTGATTTACCTTGGAGACCTAAACTGATTTGAGATTGTTTGAGTTACGATGCTAATGCTGAGGTTTATTTAGTTTACGAGAGTGAAATTATTTTGGTTTTTTTTTAGACTGTTAAAATATGTCATTACCATGATTGTAGTCTTGAATTAAAGCTTCACATTATTAGTGTTGCTTTTATTCCTTGCGCTGTGGACCTTCCTAATGAAGGTCAGGATTGGCCGAACGAAATGGAATCTACTGGTTACCCTTTTCTTTTTCAGGTTAGTCACCCGAGGACGTGTGACTCGCAGGATGGCCGTGTCGGAGGGTCATTGAAAACGCGACCAATACCAGCTCGAGATAAGTTTACATAGTTACACTTTGTTTGGATCAAACGTCAGGTATTAGTACCTGGGTGAAACCGGTGGTGGCGTGACGATCGCTTGTACTCGTGAGACGATCGTTTGTGGTAGCAAAGATGATGTATTAACGGAAGGCTGTTTGTGCTGCCACACTGAGTTGAGAATTTATTAGATCTGTGGAGAAGCCAGATTAGCTGGACGTCAGTCTCGGAGCGGACACTTTTTGACGGAGCGTCGAGCAGAACACATGCAGTGGTGATCTGTGAGAAAAATGGACGTGTCACGCCATCGCTGTGATCACCGCGTTTGCATCCATTGTTATCCAAGGCATCCTGTACAATTTCGATTGCCAAATGATCAAGACTATTGAAGAAGGACCTCTGTGATATAGCTGCGTTGTTATTTCGACGCCCATGACCGAAATGGATAAGGACGTGAACCATGAGGCCATCCATAACCTAACCTAACCACCACCCCCTTCGACATATGAATAATGCTCGAAATATAGCAATTCACGCTTAATTCACAGGTTTTAATATACTGCGCCTCGTCGACGTCTTTATTAGGTAAGTACGTCATTTAAATTGCAAATTTTCTTTATGTGCCTAGCTATATTATATGTAGATAAGTGAAAGAATACTATATTTTAGTAATTTTAATATCCTTATGATTATTAAGGTACGCGTACGTAGATAAGGTTTGAAAAGTGACTGCCATGCCAAGTCAACATAATTCTGAAACAATAACCATCTAATAAACTCCCCAGAGAGCTATGAAGTGAGTCTCAGTATTTTTTTTATAGATGTACCAGGTTTCGCCCGCGGCTTCGCTCGCGAGGGCATCGTTTTTATGTCCGTCTTGAGGGTAAGCGGCTCGCGAGCGTGGACATGTTGTTTAGACTCAATCCCTCGGGAACTATATTTATGTCACTTATCCCACCCCCTCAACTATTTTTATGCAAAAAATACGTAAATTCGTTGCTCCGTTGCGACGCCGATGACGTCCCCGAGCCTAGAAATGAGTTTTCTCCAGATGCTTCGGGAACTATCTCGGGGTATGCTAATTAATAGTCTATGTCATTTCCCATACCCTAAACCATTACAACAATCCGTGGCGCCTTTGCGATGTTTATAAAAATCAACCAAAAAGAGTATTTTTTTCATTGCCCCTTAAGGAATTGTATCGGACTATGCTTTTTCCACGGAATATAAAGTAGCTTTTGTCTACCTACCTGCATGGCAAATTTCATCAAGATTGGTTTAGGTGTTAAAGCGTGAAGAACTAACAAACAAACAAAAATTTACATTTTAACATTTATAATATTAGTAAAGAAATTTAGTCGTGGTATAGTTTATTTTGGAGTAGGTATGTTAAATACCTGTGTGCATTCTGATGCTGCTTCCAAGCTGAATATTCTCCTATGAAATCAACATTAAGGCTACGACTTTATGCTTACTACTGTTTCATAATTGTAAAATTGTAATAACTTTATGGACTATTTTCTTGGAAAAATAGTACATTGTGATACAAGGGTGGAAAGTAGGTTATTGTAAACGAGCTAGCGTTTTTAATGTCACTAGTTTGCAATAACCTACACACCCGTGTATTACATGACGTTTTTCAATACGTTTTTGCAGCTGGACATTTAATTTTTTTTTAGAACGAAACTTGGCAACGGGTTCGTACGCGTATACAGCCTATTCGATTATTGACAAATGTTGAAATTAAACCCAGTGATTAAATATAATAAACAACCATTTAAAAGAATTTTGAGAATTCAATGCTAAGACGTACGAAGTCATTTATTTTTCTTCGTATAAAATATATACGATTTTATTCTATGTATAAAAACTGCTTGATACTAAACTTTTTAAATTGACTAATAAATTTTAAACTAAACTGCAAAAATAATGATCGAGCTCGTAAAAGAGTCACGACCGCGTAAAAATAAGATGCCTATGCAAAAGATTTAATTTTCGAATCATAAATATATATAGCCTCTGAAAGCTGAAAGACGCCGTGTTTAACAACTGTACCTATTGAAAATTATTTTCTGAATGAACCCACTCTCTCCCCTGTTTGCAGTGGCACCTCATGAATATATGTATGTATTATTATATCAGCTCATATACGTCCCCACCGAGGGGCTCGAGCCTACCCTGAATCAGGGCGATTAGGCCTTAGTCGACCACGCGGGCCCAGTGCGGGTTGGTCGACTTCACACACAACCTTCGAGTTTCTTCGCAGGCGTGTGCAGGTTTCCTCACGATGTTTTCCTTCACCGTTAAAGCAATCGGTAATTATATGTACGTAAGTTTTTGAAAAACTCATTGGTACATTGGCCGTCCAGATTTGAACCCGGTACCTCTGGTTAGATGGACCGAGTCGTTACCGGTTGAGCCACCGACGCTTTTATTTTTACTATTTTTACTATGTATTTATTATTACTATTATTTTATATTTACCTCAACTTTTGTTACGTATTATAGACTAAATCCCCCGTATAATGTATATTTTGGTGTGGTGTTACTGAAACCAAAAAACGTATTTCTTTCTTTCAATGTGAACCGTGTTAAAATTTTATCAATTATTTAATCTGGGATTAACTATCTAGGTTTCACAATTACCTACCTAAACTGTGTGAATATAAAAAGTATTACTTATTGTATATTTTATTGTCTTACTGTTTGTTCGATCCAAATAATGTAAAAAAAAAAACATCTGCCAATATGTTTTAGTTTATTTATTTGGATCAAACAAACAGCAGAAGGGCAAATAAAGGTATTATAAGTAGCTCGTCAAACACATGGTCGTTGGAGTAGTAAAGTTCTCGAGTGGCGACCACGACGTAGCGTAGGCAGGCCTCTCACTCGGTGGACAAGGACCTGGTAAAGGTCGCGGAAAGCCGCTGGATGCGGGCAGCGCAAAACTGAACTTAGTGAAATTCTTGGGTGTGGCCTCTCAAGTGGATGTCTTTCGGCTGATATTATGATGAAGCTAAACGGGTAGGATACTGTGACTTCTCTATGACGAGCCAGCGGCAACGCCTTATTCAGTGCGCCAAAATTAACAAACGGAAAAAGCAGAGGCTATTTAGTTCTTCCCTATAAGGAACCCTTACAAGGTCTTTCTGTTCGTCCATCTGTCACAGACAGTCATAAAGTTATAGCTTTTGTATTTGTACACCAAATTCTATGAAATTTGACACAAAAAATTGCATAGGTAGACAAGATATAGATCTAAATCTTAAATATTAAAAAATAATATAAATTTGCATTTTAGGGATACCTATCTACCTCTTCCTCTCATACCTACATGTTCATAGGGAACGAACTTAGAGAACGAAAGCTTTCTTATGGGGTATCGTTAAATAATCCCTTTTATATGAAGTAATGTTTCCTAAAAGTATATTGATCCCTTTGGCAGGATGTAGGACGCCAGATTAGTTCCAAAGCTTTCCCCACCTAGCTTTTCTAGCCTGTTCGACCAAGAAACTTAAAAAATTCATTCATGAAAATGTGCCTCAGTAGTAAGAAGTCACTCTTCAGCATTATATCAGCCGAACGACGTCCACTGCTGGACAAAGGCCTCCTCCAAGGATTTCCATAACGACCGGTGCTGCGCTGCCCGCATCAAGCGGCTTCCCATGACCTTGCCAGGTCGTCAGTTCATCGTGTAGAAGGCTTTCCTACACTACATCTTCTGGTACGCGGTCGCCACTAGAGAACTTTACTGCCCCTACGGCTTTCGCCTCACGGGTGTAGACAGGAATAGCGGCCCTCACTTTATACCCTAAGGGTCGGTAAGTGGGGACACTGTATCACAAACCTGGTAGTCAGCGTATCTCGAAGATGTAGGTGCGAGTGGGCTTGCCACGGCTAAGCCGTCTGTTCTACAAGCTATGTGCCCCGCCCAGTGCTACTTAAGTTTAGCCATTTAAACGTAGCGAATAGAAAACCTTTCCGTTATCCTACAAACCTGTTGTATCAAGATTTCAGACCGTTGATGTTTAGGCAACTTACATTATCTACTTATACGTCAGTTATCTTGCGTTTTCACAGAAATACTTTGTCAAATGTGACAGAACAGAGGAGTACCTAGATGAACAATTTTATGTCATACTAGCTGTTTCCCGCAGCTTCAGCGTGAAAAAAAGTAGCCTATGTGTTAATCCAGTTCCTAAACTGTCTACCTAGCAAATTTCAGCCAGATCCGTTCAGTAGTTTTTGGGTGAAGAAGTAACAAACAAACACATACACACTCACAAACTTTCGCCTTTATATTATTTATTAGTGTGATTCCTATCACAAGAACTTACTTTGCAAGAAGCTCATCGATATATCGTGGTCCCTGCAAATACACAAAAATTAACAAACTTTTGGATGTTCTATCATGCTCGAGGTACATGTATAAAAAAGGACGAGAAATTGACTCCTACAGTTAGACAACAACAATAGAAAAACTTCTGTTATGTGTACAGTAACCCAACTATAAAACTACTCTCACCCACTAATTTACAATAAACACATACACCTACCCTTATCTACACATAGACTCATATCTACTAACACACGCATACACCCATACTCACCCTCACACATACACCACACACAACACTAGCTCACACATGTAATTTACACACGCGCTTATGTATCTACTCAACCTTGACCTAACTTCAATTATGTATTATTTAATAAATAATACATAAATGTAGGACATAAGAATACGTAGGTATCGTTACTTTAGTTACCGGAGAAGAGACTGGTTTCCCCCAACACAAGGAATCTTAGTGGGGGAATCAGGGATTAAAAAATTCAAACAATAAACTATTTTGTGTTTTTTTTGTGAGTCAGTGAGCTGTTTTGGTCACATTATATTGGTTCTCCTTCGGTTCTCCTCATCTCTGATTTGATCACGTAGTGTAATTTTGAGCATAGCACGCTCCAAGAAGAATTTTAAACTTTAGATTTGACCTAGAAACTTGAAATTTCCTATGTACAAGTGGGTCTTAATAGAAAACTCTCAATCAAAATTATTTCGGGCATCCTGTGATAGTTTTCAAGTTATGAAGTAATGAATGCGGAACACTGTGTGGTCCAACACGCACTTGGCCGGCTTTCTACCGACTTCAAAAAAGGAGCTTATGTTAGAATTGTACAATATTCGTGTATGTTGGTCTATGTGGGCTAAATTAAACAGGTGTGCTAAATTTCTTAAGTGTTTGTATGTATGTTTTGTCCACGTATTTTTCTGAAACTAGTAATCGAAATGCAATATTTTTTTCAATGTTTGTATCATTATATTAATTTTATTGGATTAAGCACGTTTCGACTAAGGGAACAATGTAAGTTTCATCAAAATCGGTTCAGTAGTTTTCATGATATGGACTGTTAAGTGTGTACCAATCACTGCAAAACAAGTCGTCGGTTTAACGCAGCAATATTGTGAATGAAGTCGGTTGTTCTTTACGTTTTTATCGTTCTTAATTATTCGACAAGCATTTTACGTGGAAGTTAATATTACAGAATGAAATCGATTGTTCTTCTAAAAGGCAAAAAGTAGCGTCAGTAATGAGCACAACTTTACGATCAAAAATTCAATCATCGCACGGGTTTTAACGTATTATTATACTCTGCACACGCACGTCAAAATATTTTCGAACCTTCGGCACTTTCGTTGGCATGGCATCGATGTTATTAGGGTTGGTTGTGCAAATCTAACAAAAATAAAATTTCAAAGATAAAACCCAATAAAGTCAGTAGACAGGTTTAAAAGCATTGTGTCTTGGATTGATAGTATAGGTACTTCGTAGTACTATTTCTCGTTATAGTATTTAAGTACGCAGTAATTACCCTATATCATTATATTTTAGGATATCCATTTGATGGTAGGGGGAGATATTACACAAGTAAATAATATAGGATTTTTTCAAAGGTAGCCAAACCTAGCCATTATTTTTTATGACGATCCAATACATTATTAGAAGCGTCGGTAGCTCAAACGGTAACGACTCGGTCCTCCTAACCAGAGGTGCCGGGTTCAAATCCGGACGGCCAATGAACCAATGAGTTTTTAGAAACTTACGCACTTACACTTACCGATTGCTTTAACGGTGAAGGAAACTATCGCGAGAAAACCTGCACATCTGATTACAGATGTGTATGAAGGTCGCGTAGGAGTAAATCTTAATGCCCTACACGTGACGACGGGTGATATTAAGTGCAACTCCAGACAACTGCCGTCTATCCCTTGAATAGCAAGGTTAATTGTGCTACACGACGAGAGAGAATATTTTTTTTTTCGTACACACAATAATAACTCCAAATTGTTTACACTGTTGTTTCAATGGATTTAAATCACTTGCACAGAAATACTCTTTTTTTCCCTGACATGGTTTTCTCAGGCTTTGGATTATCCCTTAGGATTTCATATTCCCTTTTCCCAGCTGTCAGCCCTAACCTAAGGGTTTGGTGAGCTGTTAGCAGGTAATCTGCTGGCATTATTTACCGGGACCTTTTTATCCCGTCCTCGTTACGTTGCGTTACACGGTCATAATGAGCGCTGACGACGGGTTAACGGGTCCGTGACGTTTCGTAGCTAGGGACATTTCGACCCTCGTTACGAATTTCAAACGTAGCTACAGGGTACATAGTGGTCCGCAAAATCTATTATCTACTTAATATTTTTATGCGAAGGTTTATATATTTGTATAGATACAACCATATCCATATTAAGTTTTCCGTTATAGGCCAAAATGACCCAACAGGTTTTGATAGAATTAGTAATAACTACTTACAAGTAATTTAAATTTGAAATTACATATTCTTCTGGATTGAATAACGCGAGTTAAATAATTTACTTATTTACCTCGCAACACCACAAATATCAACACAAATAAACCGTAAACGCACCTAAATATTATACCGATGGCACAGCAAAATATATAACTAGCGATTGAATAATAGGTAATTAAAAGTAATTTTCGGAAAACGTTAAACCTTTTAGGTACAAACTTTTATTTCAAAAGATTTTTTGTGCCAAATGTGAATATAAGTACACGACGTTACCAAATTCAAAAAAGGCGAGTACACAGTATTTACTACGATTCTACTGAAAATAAAAGAAGGTCCTGGGAACTTGATTCCACCTCCAAATTACATCATCAGATCAACTTCAAAATACCAAAAGGATCTATTGTCACCGTAAATACGGCTTTATACCAAATTTCAGCTCAATCGGATTTTTGGAAGTCGCCCCAAAACCGTTTGAAAGACTTAACCTAAACAAACTAACATACGAGTACATACATATACAAACATTGCAAGTTAAATAAAACCTTTTAATGAAACAGTTCGATAGGCCACCAAATACGATAGGTCACTACTCAGAGCTAACAAGCCCATTCACGCGGCTTCGTCCGTGAAATGCGGTCCTTTTAATTAAACTGACAGGTGATGATGTAGTTGTGTCAGTTCGTAACATTACAAATAGTAGTGGGCGCTGGAATTTATTATTGTTTAAAACAAAAAAATGTGACCCGGTGCGCGTCGTTAATCATAATATTCATTTGCTTTAGACAGTGTAAAATTACATAGTCTTTTCAAGTTTTTATTTTTTATTTTTATTCACAATTGGTAAGTCCTTGGCATCATCTCACCTGTTGGTAAGTAATAATAATAATAATAATAATAATAAATTTATTAACAGAAGTAATTTACAATAGCATCTTAAACTAAAGGTTTTAGAGATACACTTGTTTTCTTAAGTAATTCACGATAATATTAAGATATTAAGTACGATAGACAGGTAAAAGTTAAATTGATACGGCTAATGCCTACACTAGGAAGACCTGTGTCGTAGACATCAGCAAACCTTAATGTGTCGCCTTAGGTACAATGCAGACGTTATCGTGAGTGACTATGTACATTTTAAATGGTCTTATTTCAATGGATAGGGTAGGTTAGTAGGTTTGTAACTGGGTTCTGCTGTTATGTGTCTTTCTCTGTATGTGTGTGTGATATACGTGTGAGTTCGAGTGTAAATAAGTATATAAGTATAGGTATGTAAAAAATAAAAAAATATATGTGATGGTAAGTTATTTTATTTTGTTTTAAATGATAGCTTGCCCATAATACCTGATACCATGGGGAATAGTCAGTTGATAATGAACAAGCTAATCCATTATCGAATAAATAAGTAAGTGGATAAATAATTGCTGTTTTCAATACAATGTTTTAGTTAGAAGGAATTAGGAGGCTTTCTGTTTCATCGTAGCTAAGTCTTTGCAGCCAGTTATACAAGAAGTCCTTACATTGGTATCTGTTCAACGTGTATAAATCTGGGTTCGATTTGCTAACCAAGTTGTACAAATAAGGTCCTAAAAATAATTTAGAGTTTTGAGCAAAAGAGGTGCAAACACAAGACAGCATGAATATCCTATCTTTTCTTCTTCGGCTCGAATTCAAATGATTAATTTCCGCAATATCAATAAGCTTATGTTGTGACAGAATCAATTGTTGAATAAATATTTGTCGAACTGTTAGGAATTTGCTTTCTCGATAAACATCCGTCGTGGGATAAAGAAATGGCTTAAATGTCATAACCTTTATAACCGCTCGTTGGGCTCTCTCGAGAGGAAGCATACTAGTTTTATAGGCACCACCCCTTGAAGTGATGCAATATGATATTATTGTTTGGCATAGGCAAAGGTATATTGAATTTACTAAGCCATGATTGGCTATATGCCTCAGTTTTCTGAATATGTAAACAAGGTTACGTACCCGACGCGTCAGCATTTCTAACTGTTTCTTCCAACACAACCTTTCATCTAAAAGAACTCCAAGATATCTAATGTTTTTCGTTCTTTCTATGGGAATACAGTTACAACTTTCTTTAGTGTTACATGTGTGAGCACGAATGGAGAAATTAATATCTGGAGAGCTTCTTGCGGTAATTGCAAAAGGGATGTATTTTGTTTTGGCTATGTTGAGGGATAGCAAGTTACATTCCAGCCATTTCGATACAGTTGCTAGTCCTGTTTCTGCAAGGGTTCGGACTTCCGCCCATGTTTTGCCACTGAAGACCAGCGCAGTGTCGTCAGCAAAAGTAAAGATGTTCCATTGGTTCAGGCTAAGATTACAGAGGTCATTAATATATAACAAAAAGAGACTCGGACCAAGGATACTACCTTGTGGGACACCGTAAGTAATATTGACGTCTTGACTAATGTGGTCCTTTATTTTGGTTCTTTGGGTCCGATCTTGTAAGTAGTCCCTAAATAGTTGCAATGGGGTACCGCGTATTCCGTAGTGTTCTAGTTTATTCAGGAGTATGGGGATGGAGACAGTGTCAAAAGCTTTGGCCAGATCAAGGAAAACTCCGATTACTTTCATTTTCTTGTCTAAGTTATTTACAATGCATTGTGTAAGTTCAGATACTGCCATATCAGTAGACTTTAGTGTTCTGAATCCGTATTGATTTTTAGATAAAAGGTTAAACTTTTCTAGGTAAGCTACTAGTTGTCTGTTAATAACTTTTTCCAAAATTTTTGACAGCGCTGGCAGAACCGAGATTGGCCTAAAGTTATTGACACTGTCTCTCTCCCCGCTTTTATAAATTGGATGTATAATTGACCTCTTAAATACTCTCGGGAACACTCCACAAGAAATGCTTAGGTTACATACGTGCGTTATAGCTGGGATAAGGACACAAGCATTCTCCTTGATCACACGAGTAGATATTCCATCCCACCCGGTAGAGCAATCATTCCTAAGACTTCTTACGATAACCTCAACTTGAGTTTCATCAGCTTCCAGAATTACAAACGAACGGACTGTTGATTGGTTTGAGTCAAGTGTTGGGGAATGTTCATATGCGCTAGACTTTCTGTTCTCCTTTATTTTATCAGCCAGCTCCTTACCTATTTTTGCATAGTATGCATTAACATACTGCACCGATTCTTGCGGATTGCTACAAATGTCAAGAAGCCGATCACTATTACTGTGTTTTTGCTTGCGACCGAGAATTTCATTTAGTGTGTTCCACGTCTTTTTAATATTATTACCACATTCCTTAAGCAATGATTCCTCATAGTGACATTTTACTTTTTTAATAAGCTGATTGCAAAAGTTTCTATACCTATGATAAGTTCGTTTTAGTGACGATGATGCCGAAGATGGAAGCGGGCTTACCAAGATTCCCCAATGCAATGGAGAACTGGCTATCTTATCTTCAAGCCGGAACACATCAATGTTGTTAACACTGAAAGTGGTAGCTAGCCAGGCGGGCTTAGCAAATGCTCTAACACCAACCAAACCGAGTCTTACAAGTTGACCCCGCCGGAATCAAACCCGCGACCTCCTAGTGTGAAGCAAATGGACTAACCATTACGCCACAGAGGCGGTTAAAAGTTTCAAGTTCCGTAGTCTTTTCAAAAAATAAATTTATCTATATTTTAAAAACAATTTTTTTTGGAGTTGATATAGAAATACTTTGTATGGAAAATCCAACTGCACATCTTATGTTAGTCGACTATTTCTTTTATACTGTGAAAGATACTTCTTAACCGTAATACTTTTCCTTTTAAATTGTTAAATAGGTGCACTAATTTTCAATACTTTCAGGTTCCTTGAAATAGCGGTTTAGCTGGTAAAGGGTGGGCACGTGTAGCTCTAACAAAAAAATTGATAACTGAAATTTAAAAAAACCGTGATTAAATTTCAGCCAAATCGGGTATGTCGGGAAGTCGATGTATATTGGGCGTGCTAAAAACTTACTTTCAGCAGCCATTTTGTTTTCCGCCATTTTTATTTTTTTATTAAACCTAAAATTTGACCGTGGTATACATTACTTTGTTGACGTACCACTCTTCTATCTCTCACCGTTCAGGTGGGCACTTGTGACTTGAACGGCTGAACAGATTTTATTGGATCATTGCTAAGGACGCTCTAGAATTTGAAAGGAGACTTGATTTAGAGTCTAAATCAAGTCACCTTTCAAGCAAAAAGAACGAAATCAAAAAGTTTCATCCGTTTAGGAGCTACGATGCCACAGACAGATAGACATACATACAGATAATACACACGTTAAACTTATAACATCCCTCTGTTTGCGTTGTGGGTTAAAAAATGTTCGTCGCAAGTCCTCAACAGTTTTGATGAACCTGAATATCCTATCCTACTAATATTATGAAGGCGAAAGTTTGTAAGAATGTATGGATGTATATTTGTTACTCTTTCACGCAAAAACTACTGAACGGATCTGGCTGAAACTTGGTAGGTAGACAGAATAGGACCTGGATTAATACATAGACTACTTCCTCCCACGCTCGCGAGCCGCTTGCGGCTCGCGCATTGCGCACCCTCGATGAGTCATAGAAAAGTTGTCCACGCGGATGAAGCCGCGGGAAACACCTAGTTTCTTATATATTTTGTAGTGTAGTAAGTATTGGAGTACCTATGCTTACCCAGTAGGTACCCTACATCACTATATTTTAGGGTAGTCGTCGGATGGTAGGAAGGTATTACGAGCAAATAACGGTTATAGAAACTCTTCGCGTGCCAAAGTTAGGTAACCTAGATTGCATGGAGGTAAGCGACGATACACATGCGAGCTTATATCGAACCACACATGCACTCCATGCTCCTAAGTATCATCTAGTGATTGAGTTTGACATGCGATTAGATCCCATGACGATGGATAGATCTTTGATTTCTAAATACAGCGCTAGCAATATATACGCGTAACAATTTTTTTGTTTAAAATTTCATTGCGTTTGACTGCAATTCACCTGATGCGAAGTGATGATGCAGTCTATGATGCAGTCGAAGATGGTGCACGCTAACTCAAATAATGCCTATTCACTCTTGCCTATTTGAAGATCTCTAAATTATAGGAATCCGGAAACATTAACGCAGGCAAGGAGTTCCCCTCCTTCGCTGTCCGCATAATAAAGGAGGAAGCATAACGCTTCGTGCGGAAGGGTGGAACATCAACAGCAAAGGCGTGCACGTGCTACCCCTCCCTGTGGCTCGTTGACCGACGGTGGAATGGAGCCGGGAGAATGAGTTCGCGAAGTGCTTGCGCACACTCTCCGAAATGAATTCGATAGATTGTGTTAATCTTCCATGAGGCAAATTGTTCAGTATGATGAGTAGAAGCCCCAACTAACTGTGCCGCCATAAGTAATAATTACTTACTCGCCGTGCACATACTTTCACGAGATACACGATGAAAAGGTCCTCGTTACTGCAGTTTTTAGGGTTCCGTACAAAAAACGGAACCCTTCTAGGATCACTTGTGCGTCTGTCTGTCTGTCCGTCCGTCTGTCACAGCCAATTTGCTCCTAATAAAGTAATTGTGTTCTTTGTTAGTAAAACACCAATTATATTAATTATTTTATTATCCCTTGTAAGTACAGATAACGAGCAGTTTCATGGCGGACGGAAGAGGGCATAGATTACACAGTACAAAATACAGAACACTAACCACAGACAACATAAATCTCTAATACCCCCTTTCAATTTTAATTTTCTTATTTATAATAAACATTAAAATTGTTACTTTTACAAAAATAACGATAGCAACATTTTTTTTTAACATAGAGCAACCATATTTAAACATTTTAATATTGGCAACACATACCAATCTTGATGCATTTAAAAAAAATGACATTTCAATGTAAACAAACATAAAAACAAACCTCCAAATTCAAGAAACTCACTCAAAAAGTGTTTAAAACAACAACTTACTTCTAAAATAATTAAATTTGACACTACACAATGCTTTTGTGAAAATATCTGCAATATTCTTCTTAGTGTCCACATATTTAACATTAATTAAATTCTTTGCTACTATATCTTTGATGAAGTGAACTTTAATGTCGATGTGTTTCGATCTTATCGTATTTTCATAGTTCTGAATCATTTTGATTGCACTTGTAGAGTCACAATACAACACAGCACTACACTTTCCACTGAATTCTTCATTTAATCCTTTCACATAAAGAAGTTCTGCTGTACACATAGCTGCGGCTGAGTATTCAGCCTCGGCGGATGACAAAGCTACGGCCTGCTGCTTTTTTGATGCCCAGGAGACAAGATTGACGCCATGATAGATCGCCATACCGCTGACGCTCTTACGGTCCTGCTTATCACCAGCCCAATCAGCGTCTGAAAAACTGTTAATAACATTTACAGAACTCTTTTTATAAGTCAAAACCATGTGAGATGTCTACTTTAGGTATTTTAAAATTATTTTTGCTGCTTTCCATAATTTCTCTGTTGGTCGATCCAAATATCTACTTAGCATTGACGTTGCATAGCATATGTCAGGCCTAGTAACCACACATAGGTATGTGAGACACCCGATGAGCTCTCTGTATGGAACATTATTTAAAATTTTCTCAGACTTCTCACTTCCTTGAAAATTGTATTCCATAGGCGTCTCAGTGGTTTTGCACTCCAACATATAAAACTTTTGTAATATTTTTTCAATAAATTGCTTCTGTGACATTTCAAGTGTGTTTTTATGTTTCTGTATGTCTATTCCCAAAAAACTTGTAATTTTCCCTAAGTCTTTAGCCTTAAACTCTTGCTGTAGTAACTTTACTGTCTTCTCTATTTGCTCTGATTTTCCAAAAAGTATTATATCATCAACAAATAATATAAGCCATATATTTTCACCGATATACAAACAGACATCATGTTTAGATCTCTTCATTTTATATTTTGACAAAAGTCATTGAAACGCTCATTCCATCTTTTTGGTGACTCCTTTAAGCCGTATAAAGCCTTATGTTATTTTAGTACTTTGTTTTTAGCTGTAGTTTGTACTCCTTCTGGTGGCTTTATGTATGTCTCTGTCTCTAAATATCCATTTAAAAATGCTGTGGGAATATCTAGTTGCCTTATTTCCCAATCGTTAATTGTAGCATGTGATAATCTATGTCTTATTGTTGTCATTTTAGCGACTGGTACATAGATGTTATTAGCCATTGAGTCTATTTCTTGCTGAAATCCTCTCACTACAAGTCGTGCTCTTTTAGTACCGCCCTGTTTAGTTCGAAATACCCACTTGGTATCAATTGCTTTCTTTCCTGATGGTAATTCACATTCAGACCATACTTCTAGGTCCTTTAATGATGTTATTTCCTTGTTTATGGCTTCTCTCCATTCTTCACTTTCCTGTATTGCTTTTTCATAGGTAGTAGAGTCATTCTCCGTGATCAAAGCATATGCCATATATATCTGGTAGTCATTAAATTACTTGGGTAATTTAATTTCCCTTTTTTCTTTTTCTCTCCTTTGTATTTCTTCCATTTCATTCTCAATTTGACTATTCTCTTCTTGGCTTATGTCTTTTTCTATTTCTTCTATAATTTCATTGTTTATCTTTTCTTCGGTTTCTTCTTTATATATGTAGTTTGTTTCGTCAAATCTGACATCTCTGGAGTCAAATATATCTCCTGTTCTTGGATCCCATAATCTGTAGCCGCTTCCACAGTAGCCAATCATACGAGCTTCTCTTGCTCTTGGTTCTAATTTCCCTTGTTTTGGTAGGATTACTGCCCAAACTCGGCTTCCAAAGACTCTGAGGTGGTCATATCTCACTTTTCCCTAAAATATTTCAGCTGGAACTTTTCCTTGTAATGCTTTAGTGGGAGATCTATTTATAGTGTATGTAGCATATCTGATAGCTTCTCCCCACATGTATTTAGGGATATTTGTTTCCAACAATAATGCTCTCACTTTGTCACATAATGTTCTGTTCATTCTCTCACATATCGAATTTTGTTGAGGAGTGTAACTACATGTAGTCTCCTGAATAATTCCTTCTTGAGCGTAGAATCTCTTTAGAGTTTCATTTACAAATTCTTTTCCTCTATCTGTTCTCACTCTTAATACTCTTATATTTCTGTTTCTTAATCTCCTTATGTAGTTCATTACATATTCTTTTGCTTCATCCATACTTTTTAATAGGTATACCTCCGTGAAGTGTGAATGGTCATCAATTATGGTTAGATAATATTTTTCATCATCTTTTGTCACTGGTGAGATAGGTCCTCCGATATCACAATAAATCAGCTCTCCTATTTTCCTTGTTCTTGGTAAAGGTAATTCTTTAAATGGCTTTATTGCCCCCTTTGCTTCCATACATATAGAACATTTTTCATCACTTAGTGGTAGACCCAGTGCTCGCATACCTCCATAGTTTAGGTGCCCCATTCACCTATGCCATATATTTTTATCTTTTGTTGTAATTAGTGCTTGTTCTTCTCCTTTTAAATTAAATGTTACCGTAAACAGACTTCCATTGTTTTTACCATATATTGTTCCAACATTATTGTAGATTTTTGCTGTATTTTCTTGAAATATAACTTTTAGTTCATTTTGATTTAATCTTCTCACTGACAAGAGGTTATGTGATAAGTTGTTGACTAGAAGACTTTCAATTGTTATTTTTATTCCTTCTTCTGATGTGACCGATAATTTTCCTTTTTTGTTTACTGGAATTGTCTCGCCATTTGCTACTTTTATTTTTATTTCTGGGATAGATATCACCTCCTTCATATATTTTTCATATTTGTTATGCATCATGTTGAAAGTTGCTCCGGAATCAATTACAAAGTTTCTTCCTCTTTGGTAATTTCTTCTTCCTCTAATTCTCTTATGATAGTACCAAACTTGTTGAAATGGTCAACGAGATCATCACTTTCCTTGCATTTTAAACTTAGTAATTTTCTTCTCAAATACAATGCTGATAGTGTACTCTTTCTTTCAAAAAATTTCTTCAAATTATCAATCATATCCTTAGCTGTTTCCGAGTTTCTAACGTACTCAATATGTTTGTCTTGTAGGCACTGTACAATCAAGCTTTTTGCTTTTGCGTCTTTACTTTGGAAGTCCTTCAATTCTGTATCCGTAAGCTTTTTATCTCCACTTAATCCATCTATGGCCTCTCTACAATTTCTTTCTTGAAGAATGCATGTTACTCTAAACAACCATGTACTAAAATTATCTCCGGTGAATTGAGGCATCTGTATCTGTGTATGAGACGTGACTGTCGCCATCTTTTCTTTACTTTTATTGTTTTCCTTTATACTTCCCTACCTTAATTTCTTTGTCATCTGACTTACGGGGCTTCTGGGCCCATGACCTAATAAAGTAATTGTGTTCTTTGTTAGTAAAACACCAATTATATCAATTATATCAATTATTTTATCATCCCTTGTAAGTACAGATAACGAGCAGTTTCATGGCGGACGGAAGAGGGCATAGATTATACAGTACAAAATACAGAACACTAACCACAGACAACATAAATCTCTAATAGCTCCGAAACTACTGGCTCAAATCAGGTGAAATAAGGCAGGATGGTGTAATCCTGTGACCCAAACACAGATGTGCAAAGTAAATATTTTTTTTTTAAATAAGGGTCATTTTCGGGGAAAAATTAGGAAATTTAAAAAAAAAAGTTTTACAAACCTTACTGTGTTATATACCAAATGAAAGAGCTCGTTATCGGGATCTCAAATATAGAATTCAATCAATTGAAAATAAAGTGGTAAACTCAATATAATTCGTTCACTTACGGAAAATAGTTCACTAAAACACCACTAGATAGCGTTAGTAGTAGTTATCAGAATCAGAGTTTTTATTGTTGATTATGGTACAAAGATCTTAAAGTAACATAAAGTTTCACATAATCTGCCTAAAGAGGCATACAATACATTTCAGCTTACACAAAAAAAATACATAAAAAATAGAAAAAAATTATTAAAAATTGCATAATACCTTTAAATTTTAAATTATTAATGTCAAATGTTGTACTCAAGAACATAAATTTAATGTATAATGTCGAACTTAAATAAATCAAATAATTTCAAAATATGTCATCATTTAAATATTCGTACATGTCATAGTATGTCTTTTCTAGTAACAGTTCACGTAACTTGTTTTTAAAACTCGTAATGTCGTCAAACTCACGGATTTCCCGAGGTACTTTATTATATATTTTAGGACCTAATGTAAATACACTTTTGTGGAGCAGGGCTGTGTTACATGGAACTGTGCAAAGAGTGTTACCATGCCTTTGAGATTTTAAAGTCTTAAATAGATGCAAATTAGATTTCACAAATACAGCTACTTCGTAGATAAACATACAAGGAAAAGTTAACAGTTTTAGTCTTTTGAAATGAGGTCTGCAGCTGTCAGTTCGATAAATGTTACAAACAGATCTTATACATCTTTTTTGAGCCTTAAATATTAATTCCCTACCAGTTGCGTTTCCCCAAAATATTATCCCATATCTCAGAGTGGATGCGACATAACCATGGTATGCAGTCAGCAAGGCTTCATGGTTTACCACTTTACTCAGCATATAAAGAGCGTATGAGTATCTATTAAGTTTATTGCAAACTTTCTCAATTTGTGTACTCCAGCTCATATTGCTGTCTATGTAAAGCCCTAAAAATTTTGTTACAGAAGCTGTTGCTATTGTTGTATCCTGATACATAATTTTGAAATTAGTTTTATTGGCTGGTCTTTGTTCAAATTTCATTATTTTTGTCTTACCTAGATTAATATTTAAATTGTTAATTTGCAGCCAGCTAATTAAGCATTTAATATTTTCATTTATGTCGGTTTCTAAATTATCAGAACTGTCATATATAACTGTACTGTCGTCAGCGAAGAGTACCATGGGGAATTGAGATGCTTTAGGGAAATCATTAATGTAAACTAGGAACAGTAAAGGCCCCAACACGCTGCCTTGTGGTACTCCATATTGGACATTTCTAAGCTTTGATGTGAATTCTTCATTTGTCTTATTTTTAAAATTTATTCTGTTGATTTGTGTTTTTTGCTGTCTATCTGTAAGGTATGATGATATTAGATTTAAAATGTTTCCCCTTACACCATATGTATTTAATTTTGATAAAAGAATGCTATGGTCCACGTAGTCGAAGGCTTTTGTCATATCCATGTATAAAGCTAATACTGGTTTACTTTTATCCATTTGTACTAAAATTCTACTTAAGAAGTCGTATATTGCCTTATTTATTGTTTTATTTTTTCGAAATCCTTTCTGCTCGTCTACAAAAATTCGAAAATATTCAAAGTAGTCATTTAACCGAGAATATATGACCTTTTCCAAGATTTTTGAAAATATAGATATCAAAGCTACTGGCCTATAGTTAGTTATTGAGTGCGTATCTCCTTTTTTGAATAGTGGTTTGATGACTGTTAATTTTAATGCATTTGGGAAAACACCACTTTCTATACATAAATTCATCAAATAGCTTAGAACAGGAGCAATGACTGGAGATGAATACTTTATTACCTTTGTATTTATACCGTCAAAACCTGTACTATTTGTGTTTTTTAGTTCACCAATAATGCGTAACATTTCTTCAGGTGTTGTAGGCAACATGAACATAGAACCACAAACACTGTATTTGCAGGTATTACAAGAATTATTGACCGTTAAGATAGGTTTTACTTGATCTACATAAAAATTATTAAAAGCCTCAGCAATACTTTTAGGGTCAGTTATTACTTTATTATCTATGTGCAATTCACTGATTAGTTCTCTTGGGACAATAGTTTTAGTGTTATTTATTACATTCCACGTAGCTTTTGATTTATTTTTCGATGTTTTGATATGATAATTGTTTTGAGATTTTTTCGTTTGTTTTATAATCTTACTCAACCTTTTGGAATAAGTCTTAAAAGTCGTTCTGTCGCCTGTTGTACCAGAAAGTCTATACTTCCACAGAAGTTCACGCTTACGCTTACAACATTGTCTTATACCATTTGAGATCCACTTGGGTCGAACTGTTGTTGAAATCTTTATTCTTTTAAGAGGAAAGCATAAATCATGAAAGAGCCTAAAATTATTGTAGAAAATGTTAAAAGACTTATTTGGATCTGTTTCTTCATATACATCGTTAAAGCTAAGTTTAGAGATACATTCCCAAAACTTCAACAAGTTCTCCTTCGAATAGTCTCTTTGGGTACAGAACCAATACTTAAATCTGCATGTTTTTTTGACAGGAAATTTAATAACTTGAGCAGTGTGGTCAGAAAGAGCCAGCTCAACTACTTCACTTTTCGCACCCCTAAAATTGTGGATTATGTTGTCAATGCAAGTGCGACTCTTAGGTCTTGTCGGTTCTTTTATAGAGATATTCATATCAAAGCTTTGTACAACTTGACAAAATTTATTTGTAGTTTTATTGCTTTTAAGTAAATCTATATTGAAATCTCCACAAAGAACGATTTTTTTGTTTCCGTACGATAGAAGACTTAAAATATCATGGAGTTTGTCACAAAAAATGTCAATATGTTTAACGGTATATTTTGGGATCCTATATAAGCATACTATTATCACCTTATGGTCCACAAGTTCAACAGCGCAACCCTCTATGACCTGCGGTACAGACATGCGGGACACATCATCAATCTCTCGTATCTTCAGATCACTTCTTGTTAGAATACAGGCACCTCCATTTCTATTTTTACGCGTAAAGCTAGATGCAAGAGTAAAATTTGGTATATTTAAAACAGTCAAGTCATCTAAAGTCATATTGTGCTCTGTGAAACAAAGTATGTCTGGGTGTTTATCACTACTCTTTAGATCATCTAAGTACACCGTGAATATGTCCGATTTATTTATTAGTCCATTTATATTTTGATGTATTAGATTAAGATAGTTAAACACGAAAAAAATTTTCATCGCCATCATTACAAGTATTGTTTTTGTCAGATACAACTAATGTGTTTGAATTGATCGTCTCGATATTAATGTCATTTACAGTCGCTTCAGCGTTTATGTCCTCACTTAAAAATACCTCTGTTTGAGTACCTTTGCTACACATTTTCTCAGAAAGATTTATATGGTACTCATTGTTGTAAGCCTCCAGATTACTTTTATAGTTCAGACGTATCAATTCTCTGAGCATGTGGCGGGATACATATTGAGGAAAGTACCTTCTAGCTGGAATAAATCTACTGTAATCAAGGTCAACATAGGTAACATATTCAAATTTACTACATATTAGCTTAGTTTCATAGTTAAGTTTTCTCTCCTTTAGATGCAAATTTCGAGGCGTTTCGCCAACAATTACATTCGTATTAGCTACTGAATGCAACCATACTAAAAGACTAGATTTATAACAGTAAGGATCTGTGTCGTTTGTACCTCCTAGCAAAATCACATAGTCTTTTTTTGATAAGCTCATTATTTCTGTTTTATTAGGTTCAAGTATATCTTGTACTCTAGCGTAAGGATACCAGTAACACTTTACGGTATATTCAGAACCTAGTAGAGTTTGTAAATTATCCCGAAGCTCCCTACCTTGCTGATCTGCGATAATTATAACTCTCTTATTTTTGTTGCTGTCCTTCTTCTTATGTGATAGTATTATTCCTTCTTCTTTTTCTTTTTCTTCCAGGCTCTTTAGTTCTTGTGAGTTTTTAACCTCCTTTTGCTCATCAACTTCCTTAGATTTCTGTATCTTTGCTGTAATTTCTTTGTTTTCCTTGGGTAATTGCGTTGTTCTTTCTACGGGGTTTAGTTGTATGTTATTACTATCGGTACAATCAATCTGTTTTATTTCAGTTTCTTCTTTCCTTTGAGTAGATGAGCTCGCAATAGTTTTGTCTGTGCTTTCAATAGTATCATCCTGACTTATCTCGCGTCTTACCGTAAGGATTACAAATGTGATATTTTGTATTTAACTTTGACATTGTACGGAACCCTCTCCACGCGAGTTCAACTCGCACTTGGCACTTGAGTTCAAAACTCTTGACTCTGTAAAATACAATTAGCTGTAGTTACACTTTCAGCACGCTTATGCTACTGCGAACTATACTACTTAAAATAATTTTCGAAAACCTAAAAACTTTTAGGTACAATATTTACATATGCATGTACAATTTCAGCTCAATCGGAAACCGGGAAGTGGGTCAAATTTAACTTGCAAGATTCCACCCGAACAAACATACGTACATTGCAAGTTAAATAAAAGCTTGTAACAAACTATAAGGGTCATCTAAGTTGTCACAGTACGTTTTCATTCAAAGAGGTGGTTCAAACAGCTAAGATTAATTTTTTTAATGAAGAAAAGTAAGGAAACTAAGAAGTGCAGTCATTAGGTTAGATCCCTGGCTATAGACGTGTCGAAGAGCGCAACACTCTGCAGACCCTCGGAAGCTTAGTGGACGGCTCCAAAACAAAGAACATGACTTTTTACCGCAAAATGTATGGAAAATTTGCCAATTTACAGTGTGCTCTCATCTGAGCAGTCCACTGAGTTTCCGAGGGTCTGCAGAATGTTATGCTCTTCGACACACTTGTAGCCGGGGATCTAAACTAATGACTGAACTTTATAGTTTCCTTACTTTTCTTGATTTAAAATTACAAAAAATAGTGGCTGTTTGGGCCACCTCCTTCTATAAAAATTTACAGAGAAAACTAAGGTGGCCCTTATTTTATTTGAGTAGTATATATTTCGTGGCTTTTATACCACAGATAAGAAAAAAAAATTGCCGCTAAAATTCGTCTATTCTGTGAGTTAGTAACATTTGCAGCATAATTTATTTAAAATGGGTTAAATAATATAACAGAGCTGTGTTGCTTTTGCCACATTATACGTAGAATTTTTACTCCCTACCTAAATATGAATTTAGGAAAGAAAATAAATTTTGGGGTAATATGGAATACTTTTATTTTATAAGATTAGAAAAATTTGGGTAAAGACGTAAACCAGTGGATGAGTTAAAGGAGTAAAGAATGGATGAGTTAAAGGTGTAAAGAATGGATGACCGTGGAAATAACCTAAATATAAAAACAACACATTACATAATTTTAAAATATAAAAAAAGGTTAGGTAACGATCGATTGTCCCCCCAGGTGTATAAAATGATCTAATAAATTCCTAAAAAACGTAAATCGAGTTAAATTATTAGGTGTCGAAATTACCCCCCAAAGTTGTAGGAAAAAAAACTTTGGGTGTACAATACTCTTAATAAATTTTAAACTAAACGCAAAATTGTTATAGTAAACGGAAGACAGCAGAACACGCAGGCCAGCAGCTGCACTTGGAGGACGACAGCAGAACCTTGTAGGGCAGTAGCAATGCTTGGTCACTAGCGACAACAAAATGGCACGGGCACGTCGTAATGCTTGATCACCAGTAATAGTGTTTGGTCACCAGTAACAATCAACTCCAATTGGGCCTTAAATTAGGTATAAACAAAAGTTCCACTTCCCTTTGGGTAAGCGGCAGGCAGTTGCAGATCGGCGTAGTAAACGCCGGTGGTAGACTAGCAGTAGTCCAGGGTAATACTGATTTGTTCGGGCCGTGTGGAAGACCCGACGAACATAAATAAAAATATAGTTCGCAACGGTACTAAATAAAAATGGATAGCTTTCTCTAAGCATAAATGACTTACCCCTGTTAAATATAGGAGGTCTTGAAAACAACAAGAAAAATAACAGAACTTTTAAAATATTTTCATTGAAAACACCTATTTCGACGGTCATCACTCATCAATTGTTTCACTCTTGTCAAAAGCTCGCAATCATTTCCAAATTCTATTTTCATAGACGAACAAGATCAAAAGAGAATTTAATTATGAAACGCAAGAAAGAAGATCGGCTCGAAACGATAGTTTGCGTTTCACATTACAAAAAGTGGTGGGCGCTAGATTTTATTTTTGTTCTGTGGTTTATACCTAGTTTCCAAGTAGAACTTATTCTTAAAATTCATCGTTAAATACATTCGTTTATTTTCTCAGCGAGTTGTTAGTTTCTCGTTACTGTGGCTTCTACTCAACATACTAAACAACTTTCCACAAGGAACCTGCAGTGAATTCTAAGTATTGGCGTTTAATAATAATTAGTTTTTTTTTTGCAAATCGGTCTCTTGGAGAAAGTTGTTCAGTATGATGAGTAGAGCCGTCTCCTACCTTTCATCCTATACATTAAATTACTTAATGTACATACAGGGTGTAACGTGTACGTACCGTTAACTGGGGCTTCTACTCATCTACTGAACAACTTTTGTTCTACGACTTTGCTGAAATCGCAAAAAATATTATTTGACTCTTCATGCAAATCAATCAGCTGATCGATCAATTTTGAGCATTTTCCTATATTTTTTTTGGGAATTGACTATGGATTCATTTGGGAAATTTGTTCAGTATGATGAGTAGAAGCCCCAGTTAACGGTTCCTACACCAATTTTGTTACAACCTGTATACAGGAGACTTTTAATTTGCTAAAAAGCGACTTATGAGAGATGCCACTCATGAAACTGAACAATTTCCCCAAGGAACCCATAAATACAATCGGGAGCAAAAAACATCAGAGTATGAAATGAGTATGAAAAAAAAGCGTCGGTGGCTCAACCGGTAACGACTCGGTCCATCTAACCAGAGGTACCGGGTTCAAATCTGGACGGCCAATGTACCAATGAGTTTTTCAAAAACTTACGTACATACTTACCGATTGCTTTAACGGTGAAGGAAAACATCGTGAGGAAACCTGCACAGGCCTGCGAAGAAACTCGAAGGTTGTGTGTGAAGTCGACCAACCCGCACTGGGCCCGCGTGGTCGACTAAGGCCTAATCGCCCTGATTCAGGGTAGGCTCGAGCCCCTCGGTAGAGACGTATATGAGCTGATATAATAATAATAATAATAATGAAATGAAGAAGATGAGATAAAAAGATAGATAACATTAAAAAAATAGCATAGAAGAGAAGAACCCTAAAGTTATGTCATCATCATCATCATCATCATATCAGCCGAAAATCGTCCACTGCTGGACAAAGGCCTAAAAACTAAAAACCGCATCCATCGGATTCCCGCGATCTTCACAAGGTCGTCGGTCAATCGCGTGGGAGGCCTTCCTACGCTACGTTTTCCGGTGTGCGGTCGCAGCTCGAGAATTTTACTACCCCATCGGCCATCTATTCTACGAGCTATGTGCCCTGCCCACTGCTACTTCAGTTTAGCGATTTTGTGAGCTATGAAAGTTATGTGATACTTATATATTATGATGATGGTCTTTGATGTTATGAACAAATTGGGAATTCTGGTAGAAATCGCTCTCAGCGATAAGAGCGCCCAAATTGTATGTCTCTTAGTTGTTACTTTTGTTTTGTACATACATTTGTCTGTCTGACGTGCAATTAAGAGTTTTTTGAATTTGAATTAAAATTATATGACTGTCCGTAGCACGTTGTAGGTAGATACCATTGAACTATTGTGCCCTACTCTTTTAAAGACGGGCAAAATTCCACAAGAAGGTAAATAATGTACGTTGCAGACCCATTATACGCTCTTAGAGGAAACCCATCTGGTGGTAAACTCAGTAATTAAATGAGCAGTTTAAAAGCACCTGCATAACGTGAGGAAATAAGGTTTTAGCAGTTAAGGATAATCCTCTTACAGCTGGAAGAAGACGAGGGTAGCGCTGAGTTTAATGTGGTTTTGTTTGGCTTAAGCAATTTAGCCCCTTGGTTGACAAAGGCTCGAATTCGGTACGATACACGGAATCGACGGAATAGTCGAACGAATTCCACAAGAGCGACCTAATAAAGTCAAAATAGTCGAATTAGTTCGATTATTTTGTCGATTCCGTGTTGCAGATTGAAATCGAGGCGTTGTTAATGAGAGGGCTGACGCGGGGCTGGTGAAGCTGTCGTTTTCATTTTACGTGTAAAAAAACAAAATGCCACAGATTGTGGTCGTTGTCCGAAATAGTTGAAAATAAAATGCCATGGATTGTGGTCGTTGTCCGAAATAGTTGAAAACAAAATGCCATGGATTTTGGTTGTTGTCCGTAATAGTTGTAAACGTATAAAACAACCGACTTCAATTAAAATAATTGAAAACGCTAAACACGTTAAAATAACCGACTACCATCGCAACAACGTAGTACAATTTTGCATTATTATTCCTGGTTTTTGTTAATTCTTATAAATTACTACACCGATTTAGATACAATTTACGTGAGACCTACTCAGAAGTATATACCCTATTAAATAAAAAAAGAATCATAAGAATCGTTCCACAATTTTTGAAGATATCGTGAAACACACACACACACACACACAAAAACAAATCCTTTAGAAGTCGGTTGAAACTTGCGGCATTTAACATACGACGTGGTATTTCAGTGATTGGTACACACTTACGAGTCCATATCTTGAAAACGACTTGTCCGATTTTGATAAAACTTTTACTGTCCCTAATTTGAAAGATTCTTTATCCAATAAAAATAGTTGTATATAAATTCCATCGAAGTATTATGTACTACTGCACGCTGATAAAGTTTCTAAGAAATACGTGGACAAACATACATACATACACTTACGAAATTTGGCACACATTTTTAGAAACTAAAATAGACTAACATATGCGAATATTGTGCAATCCTAACAATGTTACATACATACAGGTCAAATCGATGAACTTAAAGTAGATGACCTCGAAGTAGGTTAAAAATGTAGAAAGCATATTAAGAAACTTCTATGAAAATAAATTAAATAAACTTTCACATTATCGTGTAAAATTTTAGTCATTGGCAATACTTTAATTACAAATCCTTAGTTTTATATAACCAAGATGAAAAATATATATCTACTTAATTAAAACTAGGGATGCATCGATACGCCTTTTTGCCGATACGATACCGATACCGACACTCTTATAAAAATATCGGCGATACCGATACCGATACCGATACGCTTATTGAATTCAAAAAGGAAGGTAGAATAAATAAAACATAATTAATTAATAGTTTTAGTAATCAAAATTAACATTTATAAAATTTTTATTTAAAAAACAAAGCATTCTTAAGTTTTGCGGGCAAAGGCGATTTCGCAAGTCTGTTTGAATAAGACCTGCGGTGGAAAATAGTCTCTCAGATGCGACCGATGCCTCGTTTGCAACGAAATAGATGGGACAACACGCGCGTTTACATTACATTTTTAAAGCGCGAAATTTAAAAAGTATCGTTGAATCTGCTATAAAAATATCGCCGATACCGATATATCGGCAAACCCGAAGTATCGCCGATATATCGGTATCGGTATCGGATGCATCCCTATTTAAAACCTTTACACCTTCATTCGACAACATTTTATAAAATATTAATTTTCCTAAGAAATCAATTTCAAACCACTGATTTTGGGTTCATTGTCCAGCAAATGTGATTTACTTCCCAATCACCCCTTGCTTGAAATTATGGATCCAAAAATCATTATCAAGACCTTCTTTTCGACAGACATCAAAAAAGAAGGAGGTTCTCAATTCGACTGTATGTTATATTCTTTTTTGTTGTTACGCGATTTCTTCGCCAGTTGTGAACCGATTTAGATGATTCTTTTTTAAATTGATGAGTTACGCCAACTATTCGGTGCCATAAAAAAATCTAAATCGGTCAAGTTCATTTTTAGGAAACTTAAAAAAAACAAAAAAAAACAATTATTATATATTTTTTATCATGTCAGGTAATTTACGTCCCTAACAGTGCGGGCCCAGTGCGGGTTGCTTGACATCACACACAACCTTCGAGTTTCTTCGCAGGCGTTTCCTGATGTTTTCCTTCACCGTAAGAGTGTCGGATAAAAGTACACATAAAATCGAAAATTGAAAACACATTGGTACGTGGCAGGATTCGAACCACGACCTCCCGGACAGGAGGTACCTAGAGCGGCCCTAACTGTTACGCCACCGAAGCTCCACAGGTTGTTACAAAATTTGCGTAGGGCCAGTTAAATGGGGCTTCATGATATCAGCTCATATTACGTCCCCACCGAGGGGTTCGAGCTTACCCTGAATTAGGGCGATTGGGCCTTAGTCGACCACGTGAGCCCAGTGCGGGTTTGTCGACTTCACACACAACCTACGAGTTTCTTCGCAAGCGTGTGCAGGTTTCCTCACGATGTTTTCCTTCATCGTAAGGGCGTCGGATATGAAATCTAAATTCGAAATCACATTGGTACGTGGTAGGATGGGGCTTGTACTTATCAAACCTTACAATTTTACCCAAGAGGCCCATAGTCAACTCGAAAAAAATTAATTAGACTTAATTATTTGCAATTAATGAGCTGATTGAACAATTTTATATGGAGAGTCAATTTTGGATGTGTAACATCTTTCCTCTCGCTTTCCTGCAATGTGTGGGAGTGATTTCGTGAAATGGGACGGACGAGTGTAATAGGAAATGCGAACGTTTTTTAAGTCACGAAGGCTAAGGCAACATAGCCATGCCGCCTAATGTGAGGCCGAAGCCAAAGATGACCTACTATCCGAAGGCTAAGCCCGTGAATGTACGACCCGATAATTAATTACTAATAAGTATATTTGTCACATGTTACATATTATATGCGACTACTTTAAGGCTCGCTCCTTTTTTGAGAATAACTATGTGTTTTTGGGAAAAGCTTTTTGGTATGATAAGAAGAATACCCAGTGAACGCTTCACTAAATGTTATGTATGTTACATTCTGAATACTTTATTTTCGTAAATACGTGTGTTATTGTTTTTTAGAGAAGCAGCGCAAGTTGTCTAGGCCCTTATATTCCCAGTAAGTATTAAAAGGTAAAAAAAGACTCCTTTCCGTCATTATATGGGGGTAATCAATCAAAATGTCAAACAGGGGAGGGGAATTAGGAAACAAGGAGCAGCTAAATGATGGGTTTTAATGGCATGGCGTGGCGAAGCCCATGGGTCGAAAATGCTCCTTGAAGGAGATTTATTGTTAACACAAAATTGAAAGAAAATCCACAAGGGTTGGCAAGTAATCTAAACATTTACGGAACAGAAAATTGAATGTTTTAATAGCTAGCTTATCATTGCAACAGTGCACACTTAAGTAAGTGTAAATAACCCTAACTATCATCGACAGGCCAAGCACGAGTCGGCCTCGCACCGTACCATCGTAAAAGATGAAAAGAAACCACGTTTCTTGTCCATACAAGTTTCGTGCTCCATGCATGGAGCCATGGCCCTTCCATACAAGAAGATAGCAAAAAAACAAAAAAGGCTAAAACATATGTTTGTTGTATGGGAGTCATATGGGATACTTTTGTTATTATAGCGGCGATAGAAATACAGACTCAAAAAATTTAAACTGTCCTATTACTGATCATGAAATACAAACCGCTGACAGACAGAGAGACGGACGGACGGACAGCCGAAGCTTAGTTATAGGATACTTATTTAATTTTATAGTTGGCACCATTGGGTACGGAACCCTTAAAGTGAATTTTGGTTGGTAACTCTGCCACAGATACTAGTTACTTCGTAAACTCTGCGCCTGCTTTGAAGACGCCCCTAAATGATTAGTAATAATTGATAATGAATGAGATTACATTTTTGTTACGCCTATTACGCCCTGACGCCCGCCCGTAATCAATTAAGATGGTAAAGAATGCTTTAATCTCTTCTGCAAGTTGCAGCCACAGTTAAGATAAAATAACTTAATAATTTATTCAAATTAATTGTGAAGGAAACAACAATATTTGACTGCCAAATTAAAATAAATTTATTAAAGGTGTACCAAACAGTTCTCTTTTTGAGAGTGAAGTAGTTATTACATGGGTGGAACAATTGATTGATGCTGAATAATGATTGTTTGGTTAAAAGATTACCAAGCGTGTATAGTACCACCCGCACCCGTCTTACATCATGGAACCATTGAAGTGCTAAAACACATTAGCCATTACGTGGTACAGTCGACGCGGTGATTTACGGAACAAGCAAACACAACTTGTCTCAATACATACTCGTATCACAGTATAATTATATATTAGTACTAACGCTCGTATACTGTGACTTTGTTTCCTGGGATGAAGTCTTTAAATGTTAAGGTAAAAATTTTTATCACGCTTTTATTAGCTTCACCTGTTTGTTGTATGTATGTTTGTATATTTGTAACCGACTCCTTTGCACTCGATTTTGACCCACTTTAAACGGACAGAATAAATTCAAACTTTGTACATTTATCAAGAATCAGTGACAATTCAATAATTTTGTAAGTTTATCTCATTATCCTGAAGTCAAAATTGAAAAATAAATACAGTTAAAAAAATAAATAAAAAACACGCTTTTAAAGCACATCAGACTAAAAAGTGAAAAATAATTCTTAAAATAAGCTGAAAACAATAACGAACGAAAAATACTATAGTATCATTGTGAAAAAAGCGTGGGGCGCTTTATTCCATATTTTTCTTATATCGAGCAACACACGCTTTTTTCTCAATAATACTAGTATTTTTCGATCATTATTATTTTTAGCTTATTTAAGAATTTAATTTAATTTTTTAGTTTGATGTGCTTTAAAAGCGTGTTTTTTAGTTTTTTTTAGCATAATGTGCGGCCTCCAAGCCCCCACCCAAACGCGCCTAAACCAACACAAGTAAATTTCGATGACTTGGAGGGTAGGATAAATAAATCATTAAAAATTTTAACCACTAGATCGATACATTGAAAAAAAAAATGATTAAGCGAAAAATAAAAAACAAAACAAAACATCTGAAAAAATGGTGATGGGAGAATGAAGGCAGTGTGTAAAGTCAAAACATTAATAAAAACAAATTAAAAAGTAGCAAATACAAATAAGATTGAATATAAACCAAAAGTAATGACTTCGTCACAAGTGCAATAGTTTTCAGATAGTGTACCTTTTTATTTTACTTACTTGCTTCGCTCGCTCAGCGACCCAAATAGCGTCTTTGGCCTCTGACACCAAGTCACACCACTTTCTTCTGTCCTGCTCAACTTCGTGCTGATCGCCTTTCTGAAAGGGCGTTTTTTTAAAACTTTTATTTTACCCCGCCATCAACGGTGGCGTAACGGCTAGGGCCGCCGCCTCCTGTCCGGGACGTCGTGGTTCGAATCCAGCCACGTACCAAGGTGATTTCGAATTTAGATTTCATATGTACGTTTTTCCGACGCTCTTACGATGAAGGAAAACATTGTGAGGAAACCTGCACACGCCTGTGGAGAAGGTTGTTGTGAAGTCGACCAACTGGGCCCGCGTGTTCGACTACGGCCCGATCGCCCTGATTCTGGGTAGGCTCAAGCTCCTCGGTGGGGTGGGTGGCGTATATGAGCTGATATATTGACCCCGCCATACTTACCTGTGTTTAGGACTTACGTTTGTACCTGGAAAGGTGTGTCCGTGTAAATTAATCTTTCTTTTTAAAAGCCTGTATACCTGTATACCATCTAAACGTATTTTATGAAGTACTGAATTAGGGTTTCGCAAACCCAAGGATGACCCAAGGGATGGATTACTAAGCTTCCGCTGTCCGTCCGTTTGTCTGCCAGCGGGCTCTATTTCATGAACCGCAATAGCAAAGTATATATTAGTACTAACGGTAATAGGTTAGACAGTTGAATTTTTCACAGTAGGTATTTCCATTGCCGCTCTAACAATTAATAATAAAAAAATGGGTCCTCATACCAGAAAGGTGATTTTTTAAACGTGAAGAAACTAGCGACATGTACGATGGTACGGAATCCTTTGTGTACGATTCGGACTGGTACTTGGCTGTTCTTTTTATTTGAGCTTGTTCACAAGTGGTTTCTAATCCTTTTCTGAATGGGCGTTTATGATACTACGCTATACCATTACAGTTAAAATATTACTTTAAAAACTAAACTTAACCAGTCACATAATAATGGGAAACATTCATGATGATGAATGTTTCCCATTATTATGTGACTGGTTAAGTTTAGTTTTTAAAGTAATATAGGGGCTCGAGACCCTCGGTGGGGACGTATATAAGCTGATATGATGATATCCACTCATATACGTCCCTATCGAGGGGCTCGAGCCTACCCTGAATAAGGGCGATCAGGCCTTAGTCGACCACGCGGGCCCAGTGCGGGTTGGTCGACTTCACACACAACCTTCGAGTTTCTTCGCAGGCAGTGCAGGTTTCCTCACGATGTTTTTCCTTCACCGTTAAAGCAATCGGTAAGTATATGTACGTAAGTTTTTGAAAAACTCATTGATACATTGACCGTCCAGATTTGAACTCGGTACCTCTGGTTAGAAGGACCGAGTCGTTACCGGTTGAGCCACCGACGCTTTTACTAGCTTATAATACCTTGGCATAAATGGGAAACATTAGTTAACATTTTTTTCCAGTATTTTTAACAAGTAACTATGTTATGTTATGTGTGTGTGTATGTTTCGCAACCGTGGTGTGGGAAGACACGCCGAATTGCGCCTGCAGTCAGTATGATTAAACGTACGTCCAGCTAGCGAAGGTTTTGTTGTGAAATCCGCGGTCTTTTCCATCAATTCCCAATTATTATCATCAATTTTGTCACGCCTACATTTGGGAACCTTGGATCAAAGTTACTTAGTTTTAACATCTAAATATTGGTAAAGTGAAAAATAATAAATAGATAGAAGATGGAAGCGGGCTTACAAAGATTCCCCAACGCAATGGGGAACTGACTATCTTATCTTCATGCCGGAACCCACCAATGATAATAACATTGATATTTTGGCGGCAAGACTTAGATAAGATGGTGGTAGCTAGCCAGGCGGGCTTAGAAAATGCCCTACCACCAACCAAACCGAGTCTTAAAATTGACCCCGCCGGGAATCGAACCCGCGACCTCCTGTGTAAAGCCAGTGAACTTTGCCTATGAGCTACGGAGGCGGTGAACCTTTGCATAAATGGCAAACTAAACAACTCCAAAAAAGGAGGTGGCTCTCAGTACGGTATTAATTAAATATTACTTAGTCATTATTTTGAGTTACTTTTTATGGTCTGCAAGCCAACAATAGTTATAGTTCTGCAATATCTGTTTGTCCGTCTATCAGAGGCTCAGCCCAGAGACTATTAGTACTAGAAAGCTGTAATTTGGCATGGGTATACATATTAATCACGCCGACAAAGTTGTACAATAAAATCTTGATAATTTTTTTTAAGGTACCTCCCCTACATGTAAAGAGGGGGTGAATTTACCCTATTATGTGGGGTATTATTGAATAGGTGTTTTAAAACTACTGCGGCACACCCTGGACACTTCATACAACGGGCTAGAAATTACATTTCAAAAAAGGAATGACGGCACAAACAAAATGGCGGCGAAATCCTATACGTTCGACAACCAAACTGTATCAATCTGGGTGGCGAGGGTTGAGTTCGCAATCTAGAGAGCGGCAGGGAGTGTCCATACTGTATGTTAGCACTAATATATATACTCGGACTGAGGGTTTGCTAAAACTAGTTCTCGGTTCAGGGATGGGTTTGCGAAACATTAAGCCTTCATCATATCAGCCGAAAGAAGTCCACTGCTGGACAAAGGCCTCCCCCAAGGATTTTCACGATGATCGGTCTTGCGCTACCCGCATCCAGCGGCTTCCCGCGACCTTCACTTCAGGACATCTAAAAAAATTGTAAATAATCCCTACTATCCCTACTAATCCCTACTAATATTATAAATGTGAAAGTAACTCTGTCTGTCTGTTACGCTTTCCCGCAAAAACTACTGAACGGATTTGGCTGAAATTTGGTAGGTAGACAAATTAGGACCTGGGTTAAGACATAGGCTACTTTTTACCACGCTCGCGAGCCGCTTGCGGCTCGCGCACTGCGCACCCTCGAAAAGTCATAGAAACGTGGTCCACGCGGGTGAAGCCGCGGGAAACAGCTAGTAGGACATAATAGGCTTTCTTAGTTTAGGTATGTTAGTACTAACTGGTTGGTTTAGGAGTAATAGTCAACTTATGGTGTGCATATTGGATTTGTAAAAAGTTCATAGATTTTCCATACAATATGTTCTATTACCAACTGAAAATTTGATTTAATTTTTTGAAAAGACTATGGAACTGTACTTTGCGCAAGTCCGACTCGCACTTGACCGGTTTTTATTAAAAGCTTGCAATGTTTGTATGTACTCGTATATTGTATGTTGGGTAGTTTGTTTATTTGAAATCTTGGTAACCGTTACAGAGCGACTTCCAGAAATCCGATTGAGCTGAAATTTGGTATAAAGTCATATTCCCGGTGACAATATACCTTTTTGGAATTATGAAGTTGATCTGATGATGAATTTTGGAGGTGGAATCAAGTTCCCAAGATCATCTTTTATTTTTAACTAGCTTTTGCCCGCGGCTTCGTCCGCGTGGACATAGCTTTTATGTCTCTTTTTGAGAGTGAGTGGTGCGCGATCCGCAATCAGCTCGCAAGCGTGGACATGAGTTTTCTTCAGTTCCCTCAGGAACTGTATCGGGCTATTCGGATTAGCAGTCTTTGTCACTTCCCACCCCCTCAACAAATTCTATACAAAAAATCACTTTAATCTGTTGCTCCGTTGCGACGCCACCGACGTGCGCGAGCGTAGAAAACAGTTGTCCCCAGATCCCTCGGGAACTATGTCAGGATATACTTATAGTAAATTATATCATTTTTTACCTTATCTCTGTGCTAAAAATCACACCAATCCATTTTTTCGTTGCAGTTTTAAATAACTTAATGAACAAAGAGTATGGTTTTAGTTTCCTCAGGAACTGCATCGGGCTATGATAATTGCCAGAGATAAAAAGTAGACTATTTCATTCCAAGTGATACAGGCTACCTGCATACCAAATTTCATCAAGATTTGTTGAAGTGTGAAAAGGTAACAAACAAACAAACACATTTTCACATTTATAATATTATTAAGTAAGGATTTCTAATTTTTAAATAACATATAGAGCGTCGGTGGCGTAACGTTTAGGGCCACTACCTCCTGTCCGGTAGGCCATGGTTCGAATCCTGCCACTTACCATTATCTATACGAATATCGATTTCATACTCGTATGTACGTTTATCCGACGCTGTTACGGTGAGGGAAAACATCGTGAGGAAATCTGCACACGCCTGCGAAGAAACCCACGTGATCGTCTAAGGCCTGTGATCGCCCTAACTCAGGGCAGATCGAGCCCCTTGGTGGGGACGTATATAAACTGATATGATGAAACAACACATATACCTATATTATCAAAAAACTAATTCAAATCATTATATCAATCTAGTAATAAAATTTCCTAAAAATATTAATATGGGTCAAATCCTCGAGTCGTATCAGCCCCAAAGCTCGTTGCCGCGCTGGATGGGAATAGACAACCTTAGCAGCAGGTAGGATCCGGGCGGGCGTCACATCTCCTCTCTGGCGACGGCCAATCTCCTTAATGAAGGCAAAGGCCTCTGAGGGTTCAGCAGCCGGTTGTCTCACAGATCAGCGGCACAAAGCAGTAATTTGCCTCCAAGACCGAGTACTTATTATGCTTCTTTCTCGCCGCAAATTGAGCAGCAGTACCGTACAGGTGAAGTGTGAGGCAGAAAAAGTGGCGTCCCAAAGCAGGCACGTTCCTCTCTGCCATGGCACCTGTTTAAACCCTCCGGTCTTTTGCCATCACATGGACTAAAGCCCGGTGGCTGCATCAAAGATGGAATGTTCCATCTGGCCGAGACCAGTGCCCTCCGAGTGAGGTCATTAAGGGCATGGTGACGTGGAAATCTTCTCAAACAACGAACGCATACATTGATGAGGTCACAGACATTGATGTTGCAGGTGGAGAGCAACTGCCACACGCAAATAGTCGCCGTCAGAAGAGTTCCATATCTGTGCCTCTAGTTAAAAGATGCTAAACTCGATTTATATGTTTTTAATTTTTTTACACGATTGTAATCTGTAAAAAATACCTATCTGTTCGTCTATGAAACACATCGCTACGTGCCATAGTTCCAGAGTAAGAGTTGTGTAAAGTAGCTTATGCTGAAAAATACATAAAAGAAATCCACTCAAAAGTATGAAATAATATTTTGATGTTTTAAAACAACTTAAGCGCGTTTTATTATCCCTGCAGTGCCATCTATTGACATTCTGCTGCTATGATTATAATGTGTGGTATGTGTAGCTAAGGGGAAAAAAGTACTCTATTGTTATTATTGTAAATATCAATAGATCTACTTTCTCACGGGACCTCTTTAGTTTTATAAAGAATACCCGACTATACAATGATGGTCAAAACACCCCATCCCAATTTAAAGGTTTCATATTGTTACGTCGAGCCATTCTAGATATTTTTTTTTGCATTTCTGCAGGAACCCTTAATTTTTTAGGGAATATCAATGTCCCAGTTTTAGTTCGTGATATAGGGTATCAACGTGTAAAATTTGATTGTAATAGGTCAAGCCACATAAAATTTGCGTCGTGAGCTATTCTATAAATGAATACTTTTGATTTTCCCACGGGAACTCTTGAAATTTCCGGGAAAAAAATGTCTCAGATGGTAACCCGGGCTATAATGAACCACCATACAAAATTTCATCAAAATCGGCCTGGTAGTTTTTGCGTGATGCGCGAACATACAGACAGACAGACAGACAAAAATTCCAAAAGTTGTTGTTTTGGCCTCTGTATCGTTAGTAATGCCACCACAGTTATTATTTTCCAAAAATATGTACAGACACGGCCCCGTTACAGTTTTATTATATTATAGAACGATAAAATCGTAGAAAATGCTGTGCTCACCTTTAAAAAATTGGAAAACTAAACATTTGGATGTTTGAAAATAAAAAATCTTTTCAAATAAAAGCTTGTACCTAAAAGTTATTAGGTTTTTCGAAAACTATCAACTGTCAAAAACGAGATTTTGTTCTGGAATTTTTCATGTTACTGGTATGTGAATGTGACGTCATTGTCTTTGTCGAACTAATTTAGTGATTTAAATATTTAATTATACATGAAATTGAAAATGGAAAAATATCAACCGCCATTTTATCGCCTCCGTGGCGTAACGTTAGTCCACTCGCTTCACACCAATAGGTCGCTGGATCTTTGGAAGACTCTGTTTGGTTAGTGGTAGGGCATTTTCTAAGCCCTCCAGGCTAGCTACCACCATCGTGCTGCCAAATATCAATGTTAATAGCGCAGTTATGTCTTTCGGCCTTAAGATAAAATAATCAGTTCCCCATTGGTAAGCCCGCTTCCACCGTCGGCATCACCATCTAGTGAGATGACACCACGGGATCAACTATGGATAGCTAAAATGTGTAAGTTTTTGTGCTTTTGCAAGATGAATGCTATTTAATAAAGATATTATGAATTGTTTTTGATACTGTCATATATCAGTGGTATAATAGTATATTATGGTACAAATGAGTAATGTTGGTGATTACCGCTGAGGCGCCATTGAGACCCGAGCCTTTAGGTGAGGGTCTTAAGAGAGCCGAGGACGGTAATCATCAATACGCACATGTATCATACGACGTTTTTCGACACACTTGTAAAGAAAATAATAATAAAAAATAATTTTATTTAGTAGATAAAAAGTTAATTTAGAGAAACAATTAGTAAAGTGAATAATAGCAATGAAAAAATCACAGTTCGATTACAGGTGTCATCATGTGCCTAATTGCGGTGAAATTAGAGCCACTTTATGAGCAAGTGTGTTGAATAATAGTTTTAGTACAGCAGTAGAAGAAGAAATATCAGCTATGAAAGTAGATAACAATTTTGAAGTACCTATAAAAAAACTCAAACAATGATTTTACGCGACCTACGCCGACTCCGGTGGAAAACCGTAGCTATTTCAAGCCAAGCATATAGTATATAAGCAAACATCATTAAAAGACGTTCGGCGACGCATCGAGTGATTCGACCAACAATAGTATTCTACTGGAAAAAATCGAATAAATATTATACCGATGTCTACAAGTGGAATACTCGTATGCTGAGTCGTCACGCAAACTTAACAACGATTTGAACATTATTTAACGTTCTAAAAGTATACGCATGTAGGTAAACACGTTCATACACCAAACACACGCAAACACACACACACACAGTTACTTGAGTTGCCTGTCAAAAACTATATATTTATTTATGTTAGTCTTATTAAATTGAGTTTGTTATTTGTATTTATTAAAATTAGGTTATAATTGCCGGTTTTTTGATATTTTATCTGTTTTTTCACAACTGTATTGAAAAACGTCGCATGATACATGGGTGTAAAAGGAAATGACAAACCCCCTCGCCTGCGGCTGGGGTTCACAAGTACCGCTCATTTCTTAATTACCTTTTTACCACCCTTGTATCATTAATAACTATTTGATGCAGTCATCATCTCAATAAATTTTAAAATGTAATAACGTGCCAATTTATGGATACTTACCAATTTGTGGATAGCGTCGTTGTGGGCTATATGTACAAACATACCTATATTAAAATTTGTGAACTCGTCAACTCTTCATACTCTCTCATATAAACTCTTCATACAAATTGTTTCATGTTGACCAATTTTGTATGAAATTTTTGTGTTTCTTGAACTAAGAAAATTGCTATGGGTTTCTTAGTTCAAGTATATCAGTATGATTAAGACAATTCCCATTTAACGAAGTTTTTAACCGACTTCTAAAAAGGAGGAGGTTCTCAATTCGACTGTATGTTTTTTTTATGTGTGTTATGTACCTCAGAACTTTTGACTGGGTGAACCGATTTTTATTATTCTATTTTTATTTGAAAGCTAGTGCTTTCCGTGTGGTCCCATATAAATTTTATCAAAATCGGTGTAGTACTTTATTAGGTTATTAACAAAAACCAAAAATAATAATACAAAAATGTACTAAGTCGTTAGGATGAAAGTCGGTTTTTTAAAGTGTTTAGCGTTTTTAATTATACTTTATTACACTCTGCAAGTTATTGTCAAGTTAAACCCTAATTCATCGTTAACACACAAAACTTGTCTGGGAAACCCGCGGGCTCTTTGGAACCTTGTTTTAGTTAGTTATGTTAGTTATACCCTCTAATGTAGATAGGTAAGTAAGTAATACACGCGTACATTGTACACTCCTAATGGCATCACCCGATATTTTACAAACACTCGTTAAACAGTATCCAACGATCTCCTCGTCAGGGAAATTGCTCTATTCTGCCCGCGTCCTCATTATATACGATCGACAATGGCTGTCGTGGTTTCTTTTTGAAGTTATCTCCTCAATAAAATTTTATGCGAAGATATTCTAAACGAGGCAATAGTGAGACCATTATATTTTGTTGTGTTGGAGTTTTATGTAAGGGCTATGAATAAATAAACAATTATTCTTTTTGTTCAGTCCATATTGGAAAATTAATTCTATTCTAAGTACATCGTTGTCCTACTCTCTAGGTTTCTTGAAGATGCTTTCTCTATATACACATATCATTCACAGTAGAGAGTTGTAGTGATGCTGACAGTGCCAGTACCAGTAACAAGTACTTAAGTGTCGTTAACCAACCATGAACGTCCCCAGTGTTGGGACACCGTTCTCTTCCCAAGGCCATACTCCACACACGGGGGCCAAGTCCGGGTTAGTGGAGGTTGTATGTAAGGCTCGTGGCGACCCCCAGTGTCAAGCCTCCTGTAAGGAACCTGACACGGCTTAACGACTGCTTCATCACTTAGGTACCTACTAAGCAATTCTAATGTACTTACTTACCTATTCGTTAGTGGCAGTGGGCGGGGCACATTTCTCGCAGAACATATGGCCGATGGGGCAGTAAAGTTCTCGAGTGACGACCACGCACCGGAAAACGTTATATAGGCAGGCCTCCCACTCGGTGGACCGATGACCTGGTGAAGTTCACGGGAAGCCGCTGGATGAGGGCAGCGCAGAACCGGTCGTCGTGGAAATCCTTGGGGGAGGCCTATGTCCAGCACTGGACGTCCTTCGGCTGATATGATGATGATTATGATGACTTACCTATTTATCTAAGTCGGATTATTCGTTTAGACTAATTTGGGTGAAAGTAAAGTAAAGTAATTTGGTAAAGTTTGGGTGTTAGGGCGTACAAAAACTGGTGTTAAAGAACCGTTAGTTGTGGCGTTAACGCATCATACTGTCACAGTATATATATTAGTACACTGTACAACTTTCCGCAAGGAACCCGTTGTCAATAAAAAAAACTCAGTCGCCTTACAAAATACACGAAATTGGTCGGCTTTTTGTATAAAGAGCCCAAATAGTAGATTGATAAGCTATGGAGCGTACAACTATTTTAAAGGAGAGTGTTTCTTTCAATCCAGAAGGGAGCAAAGGATTCTAAAGTAGAATCCTGAGCGCAGCGAGGGATTCAAAGTACTTCACTGGAGCTGAAAATAGTGTCGCTCCCGAGGTGGACACTCTACTGTTTATCACCCTATATGCGAAAACAATAACGAAGGCGGAATGCATTTCGCGTTTTTTTATTCTCTTTTATATTAGTTATTTAGGTCCCTGTTTACAAAGAACCGACAAGCTCTTTTTGAATAAATGTGATATTATTTTCTAAAAACTCAAATGATTTTATGTACAAGCTTTTATTTGAAAAGAGTTTTTATAATGCTCCAAAAAGCCATCATCATCATATCAGCCGAAAAACGTCTACTGCTGGACGAAGGCCTCCCCAAGGATTTCCACGACGATCGGTCCTGCGCTGCCCGCATCCATCGGCTTCCCGCGATCTTCACCAGGTCGTCGGTCCACCGCGTGGGAGGCCTGCCTACGCCAAAAGCCAAATGCTCAATGAATATAAAAAATACACGGTTTCACAAATTAAAAATGGAGAGCACAGTAAAGTCTTGTTGTTTTCCTACGATTGTATTAAAAATTAAAAGACGATACTGGGACCTGATTCCACCTCCAAAGTTCAGCATCAGATCAACTTCAAAATACCAAAAGGGTCTATTGTCACGGGGAATACGTCTTCATTCCAAATTTCAGCTGAATCGGACCCCTTGGAAGTCGCTCTTAAATCGATCGCAAGATTTGAACTAAACAAACAAACATACATAGATACATACAAACATCAAGTTATATAAAAGCTTTTACTAAAGTTAATTAAAATGTTTTTGTGAATTGACAGCAGGTCTTTTAAGAAAAGTTGTTCATTGCATGGATATCAATCATTTTATTACAAACATTCTGATTACAATCATCATCATCATATCAGCCGACGGATGTCCACTGCTGGACATAGGCCTCCCCCAAAGATTTCCATGACGACCAGTTCTGCGCTGCCCGCATCCATCCGACTACATTAGATTTTAAGTTACATCATGATGTGATGATGTACGTCTACCCACACATAGAGCATAATTTGTTCTTTTGTAAACGTATTAGAATTTGCATATCTTGATGACTTTAACGAAATTACCGGGCTAAACGTTTTGATTATAATACAAATACTTATATCTACTGATACGATAATAGAAATTTATCATAAATTATGCGGTAGAAGAAACTGCTTGTATTTATTTTGTGTCGTAAACATGTAACTTAAATTATTGTTCATTTATTTTGGTAAAAATTTAATTAAAAAAAGTGCTTGTCACGGTAAATATCATCACAGACTGAATTAATCTCCTGAAAGTGAATCTTACAAACAAAAGCGAGTTAGTTTTAGAAAACATCTCGTCTCGCCCTCGTGTTATAATTAAATGAAGATAATTTTCACAGCAGTAGAGAATCTCATTTCATTATGAAGAGTTCGTACTTCATTATTTCCAAGAAAATGCACTTTTTAATTTAGCTGTTTGAACACTCAGACGTTCCAAAGTACGTCGTGTAATAGCTTTATTTTACTTACGTCACGCTATACACAGTATCTACTTAGTATTGCTATATACACGACTGCCCAGAAAAGGGGATTGTTTTTCGAGTGTTTGTATGTATTGTATCATCATACTAGCCGAAGGAAGTCCACTGCTGGACATAGGCCTCCTTCAAGGATTTCCACGACGACCGGTTCTGCGCTGCCGCATCCAGCGGCTTCTTATATATTTTGGTTGACTATATCGCTAATTGCAACATGGGCACTTATTCAGGAGTGTATACTGTTCAGAAACTATAAAATAATTAATATATTTTTATTAAACACTAGCAGTCGCGGCTAACTTCGTTCCACCTTACACTACACTACCCTACCCTACCCTACCCTACACTACACTAACCTACCCAACCCCACCCTACACTACCACACACTACCCTACCCTACACTACACTACCCTACTCTAAAACGGGTTGGTCGACTTAACACACAACCTGCTAGTTTCTTCGCAGACGTGTGCAGGTTTCCTCACGATGTTTACCTTCACCGTAAAAGTTTCGGATAAACTAAACGTACATATAAAATCTAAATTCGAAATCACATTGGTACGTGGCAGGTTCGAACCACGACCTCCCGTACAGGAGGCGGCGGCCCTAGCCATTACGCCACCGATCGACGCTCTTTGGATACAGCTAGCAAAAAAAACGTCTGGACACTGACTGACGCACCGTCTTGCCTTCACTTTGGTGTATTTAAGGATTTATTGCCACCGCCACCGCGCCACCGTGCCACCGCGCCACCGCTCCACCGCGCCACGGCGGCGTGCCATTGACAAGTCAACATGAAGCCCCAACAAATGGCGGCAATCAAGGCGTATTGTATTGCACAACCAAATTAAACCACAACCACGTATTGCAACTGCCCACTCTAGGTATACGAGGCTTCGCGTAATAAATGTTTCGGTCGCGCACGGATGTATTGATCGTATAGATTACGAGTAAGTGTTGATTCAATTTTTTTCGACCGACTTCCAAAAAGGAGAAGGTTCTCAATTCGACTGTATGCCTTTTTTAAATAGGTATGTTTGTTTCGCGATATCTTCGCAGATTGTGAACCGAATTTCATTATTCTTTTTTTTTTCAATATATAGGATATGCTTTCGAGTTAGTCTTATATAAATTTTATAAAAATCGGTGTAGTTACTAAAAATTACAAAAAAAATATGCAAAATTGTACTAAGTTGTTGCGATGGAAGTCCGTTTTTTTAACGAGTTTAGCATTTTCAATTACACTCATATGAGTACCATCTTTCCTCTCGGCTTCCTGCAATTTGTGGGACTGATTTCGTGAAATGGGACGGAAGAGTGAAATAAAATGAAATGAAATGATAATGAAATGAAATAAAATGATAATTTGAAATGAAATGATAATGAAATGAAATGATAAATAATAATTTATTTGCATCAAACATGTTAGTAGGATGTTTAGTATAATTTTATAGTGAATCATGTTTCGCCTGTGCAAGGCATGCAAATATTTAACATAGATTATAACTATTATGTCACGTAAATCTTAAAAAAAAAGAAATTCAAATGTCAACAAGGTTGTTTTTCCAGAGAGTCATTCAACAACACTATAATAATTTTTGTCACTAAGCCATTTAAACAATTTTGTCTTGAATGTTTTAGATTCTAGCTTTCTTAGTTCAATCGGTAAGTTGTTATATATTCGTGTATGAGCGATACACACACAATGTCGGCTATACATTTCAGTCAATAGGGTTTCGTTAAAAACTAGCCTGTATGGATCTCTGAGGGTTCTTGTGGTTTTGTCACTGGCTTTTTTAAATAATTGCAGATGTTGCTTCACAAAATCACAAAACTCAAATATATAAAGCGCGGGTAGTGGCAACAGACCAAGCTCCTTAAAAAGTGTCTTGCAGGAGTCTCGTGATGACTTGCCAGCTATAGCCCTTAGACATTTTTTTTTGTGCTACAAAAGCCCTTTTCCAATGGGTCCCATTTCCCCATATAATTAGACCGTTGCAAAACACGCATGATAGGCAGACAAAACAGTGGGCATGTTTGTTAGACTTTTTAGGCGCTTTAGGACGTACACAAATCTGTTGAGTCTCTCACTAACATTCTCATGTTGTGGTTTCCAGTTTAGTTGGTTGGTTGTAACAGGAAATGCGAACGTTTTTTAAGCCACGAAGGCTAAGGTAACATAGCCATACCGCCTAATATGCTGAAGGCAAAGTTGATCTACTATCTAAAGTCCCGGCCCTTGAATATGTAACAATTTCAAACAGCATCGTTACATTTCTTAATAAATTAGCTAAAGACTAAAGACTCTATCTATACAATCTTTCAACTGCTGTCTGTCAATGACATGATCAGAGTAAACTATCTCTATAGATATAATTTATTGACTGTACCTTTATGGCCCTTTGTCTGAACTGAGACTGTGTTACGTAACACATTCGGAAGTGTCTGCTAAATGTTTGCCTAAGCCCAGTTGTAAGGGAATTGTTTACGGGGAATAAACGGTGCATTCCACCTGTACCTCAGCACAAAGTACTGTTCACCACTACACAATTTTCGCCACGAATGATACTCAATTATTTTGAAGCCCTCTAGTATTTTTCAATCGACTTCCAAAAGGAGGAGGTTCACAATTCGACTGTATGTTTTTTTGTGAGTGTGTTACGCGATATCTTCGCAGATTGTAAACCGATTTTCATGATTCTTTTTTAAGTCGATAGGATATGCTCCCGAGTTGGTTCTATATAAATTTTATCAAAATCGCTTTAATAGAAAATTAACAGAAACCAAAAATAATAATGCAAAATTGTACGAAGTTGTTGCGATAGAAGTCGCTTTTTTTACGTGTTTATCGTCTTAAATTATTTCTTTGATACTAGGTAAGAGTTCAATTGTAACTTTGGCCGTAAGCAATAAATTCTACCCATAAAATCGAGGCACCTTCATATGCCATAGTGCCTAGTTTTGTTTTTCCATGTGTAAATTCTATCAGTATTAAGAAATTAAACTCCCCACGAAGATGATACCTTCTCGCGGGAGCGTTTAACATTATTCAATTTGTTTTGGAAGTACCTTTTTCAAGGTTTTTATAGGCATATGATGGTGTTCCTTAAATAAATATTAATAATAACATCACTTAGGGGATAATATAAAATTGGTAGTAAAATTTCTTGATTGCGTAAATTTGATAAATTTAGGTACTTAATATTAGTGCCATTTTAGAGAAAAAATAATTTTTTTTTTTTTTGGTATGATAAGTACCATTTTTAAAATGTTCCTAAACGTAGGTCCCGCACTTGACATATTTTAGGTGTTAGTGAGTGTTGTCGAGAGCAAAAATTTGGAAAACATCATTGGAGCGATTAAAAAAATATATTATGAAGTTCTTTGGTCAAGGGTACCTACCTTAGAATTCTTAAACTAACTAATTGAAAAATATACCACTGGCATTTCTACCCCTGTCTTGGGGTCTTTTAGTGATATAGAGTACATTTTCATTGCAATTTCATAGTCGGTATTTTGGACGATCATTAAAAATTCCATTTGATCCTTTATCCCTCAAAGGTAAAAAAGTATAAAAGTGTATTTTTTAGGTTTCAAAATTAATTAATACAATACACGAAATAGGAAACGCTGAACACTACAATATTATAAATAACATAAAATTACTTAAAATATTAACCATCCCTGAGCCATCCCTCGTCATTCCCAGTGCAAATGTGTCCATAACACTCGCTACATTATCGCTCTGAATGGCTGTGGACTGGTTTTAAAATGACAATTACACAAATTTTACATCATTTGTTCGTATATAAGTATGTATATCAGTCTCTGGTAACCCATAACACAGGGAATCCTACTTTGGGGCCAGATGACCATCTGTGATTTGTCCCAGAATATTTATTTATTTATTTATCTAACACCTCGTTAATTAGTAGAAAGTTTGGATTCAGGGGTTGCATTACAATTATTTAGAAACTTGATGACCACTTGTGAAATGATTTGATGGATCACAGCGGAACAAACCTGGTATTGTTTACGACGGACAAACACACCCACATACGCTGATGGCGGCATACATCTTGATCCAAAACAGAGGCACAGACGCGCTATAAACTGAATACCAAAGTGGGCTAGCTAAATCAAATCTTTACTTTCAACGCGCCTACCTGTTTGTTCTCGAAATTGGTTTTCTCGGATTTGAAATGTTTAATAAATAAATAAGATTAACATTTACTAAGAGACCTTTCTTCTTAAGAAATGAAAAATTGTTTAAGAAATCCGGTCAAACCTAAATTTCCGGAATCAAAATAAGTAAGTAATATTTTGTTATGCCCCAACCAACGTATAAGTATTTGTAATTTAAAATCTTTATTGCGTTTAGCCCCGCGCTTAAACACAATTAATATTCCACAAGCATAAAACATTTTTAACCTTCGACAAATGAAAATGTTTATTTTCTTATGACCATAAATCCAGTTGGACAATGTACAAATGTTACTTAGTTATTCACAAATATGTGTTGTTGTAGTGATTTGTGACCAATGACCACGCCCTTGGCTAACCGTTGTCGCTCCATGGGAAGTTCCCTTCTGTCGGTGGGGAACAATCCATCTTTTACATATTTTATGGTCACTTTCTTGGAACGGACGCGCGGGGCGCGGAGTCGTGAAATCCGTCTTTATTTCACCGAGATGCATGGCCACTGCAGGAATGCAAGTGTTAAAACTTTGACTTGGCAGCGATTTAAGTGCTTATAGAAATACAGAAACACCATGGGAAATGCACTTTTTGTGAACCAGTAAATAGAAGGTTTGATTTATGTTGGCGTAAAGCGACTGATAATAAATAGATAACTGGAACATATGGGCTCGCCAATATGACCATAACGCCCGGATGACTGAGAAAGTTTGATGGTGCACCACTTAACTACTATCCAGAACCAGAACAAGACGTCAGTAACACTCCAACCAACATATTAAAGTTCTGCTCAATTTGTTCCAATATGAAACAAACATTCTGGAAATTCTGGAATAGTTATTTATGATACAAGGGTAGTAAAAAGGTCAATAACAAACGAGTGACATTTGAACGATAAATCCATTTGACATGTTTGTTCCATACATTGACATACTGTTTTACTTTATAACTTTGATAAATCCATTCATATAGTATTTTGTATTTTAGGTTAGGTTTACTATGACATAAGAATTTATTTTGACATTACTTTATATATTATTTTCTGAAATTTATAGTGTGCCTTTTCATGATTTATCTGTTTTTTTTAAAAAAAAATCTAATTTTGTACGTCCTAGGACAGGTCAACAAGCACATTTATTTTGTTTAACACCTGTATATTTACTTATGCTCAAAAATAAATTAATTTGAATTTGAATTTGTGAGCCCGAGCCGCAGGAGAGGGTTTACCATCGTCACTCGTTTGTTATTTTCTTTTACACCCCTGTATCATAAAACATTTTTCAATACAGTTGTGAGAAAACTGTTAAAATAAAAAACGACCGTGACAGAAAAATAAAATACATGGGTACATACCTAACAAGGTTTCGGCAACCAAAGTTCATTATACGCGACTTTTGACTCATTTTAAATGTCCGGGGAGTAATCTCATTTTGTTTTTTCTTATACATACACATAAGCATATTTTTTATTACACGTATATTCATAATTTTGTTTGTATTAAAATAAAATAAATAAAATAAATAAATAAACACGATTCAGTTTACGAAAATTGTGCCATATTTAATTTAGCTAGGCACAAGTACGCATGCGTAAGTTTTTTTTAAATATTACCATAAACAGATTACAATAAGGTTTGGAATAATATTGTGAATAAAAAAAAATGTAAGCATTAAAACCTCCTTGGAAAAAATGACCTAATCCTTCATGTAACCTATGCGCTTCATTTATATTTATTCTCGTTTCTTCACAAATATATAACCCAAAGGCCCAATTAAGAGAATCTAATCAGCTAGCGTTATGTACTCACCTCACAACCTCTTTTAAAATTTTCCTTTCAAAAGTTTTAAAGAAGATTCTGTATCTGTGGTTATTAAATTTTTCATTTGATAGAAATGTCTTGTTTCTCCGAGCTAGAAATAAAAAAAAATGGTAAAGTAAAAGCACATGTGCGGTAAAATCAATTTTGCGCATACTTGACTGACATATAAAGTGTCACTTTTCGAGCAACTGTATTAAAAAAAAATATTAAACGACGTTGCAAAATGGTCCTAAATGGCACAATGCCATGCCCAATGTAAAGATAGGTTCTGTAGTTATACTAAGAGAGCAAAATGCACCACCATTGCAATGGCCAATGGCACGAGTAACTAACGTTTTCCCAGGGGCAGATGGCATAATTCGTGCCATCGAACTAAAAACCGCTAATCTCACCGACGACGGTCCATTACTAAAGGTGTGTATTTTGCCTATAGACCCATAAAGTACTTAGCCTTTAGAGGCCCACAATTATGTCAGAGACTTATAAAATTGTAATGAATTCTGGCAACACTGTCTCTCTTCTCTATAGCGTGGTAAGCCTTGAACCCTTTTTTGTAGTAAAATATATTTATAAAATACTGTGTGCGACATATTGAACTTTTATTGTATTATTTAGTGTCGAACTTGGTGGGACAGACTAGCGCCGCCAATAGAAATAAATAATTTGCTGATTATTGTGGACTTTAATCGAAATCATTGCGTATTTTGCGCATATTGGGGGGCAATATTAGCAACAAGTAAATTAAAAAAAAAAATAAGTTTAGCAGTTTTTCAAAAAATAACTTGTTGCTCAAATTTACAGTAATAAAATGACGATTAAACAATATTTGTTGCCCCTCCTATATGTGTAAGCGGCGCCTGTGTGCTAATCGAACCGATTTAGGGGATCAGTTATCGATGGGCAAAGAGTAAAAAATATTTGGCATAGTTGTCATGTTTTAAGTAGTTTTAACATCAATGGCAAATTAATATACTTACAGTCAACATTTCGGTATCTTTTTGTACTTTATCTTAATCTGATATATAAAATAATAAAAAATAAATAATAACACTCTTATTTTTTTTAATCCATAATTGGTTGCTCGTAGAATAGATGGCCGTTGGGACAGTAAAGTTCTCGAGTGGCGACCATGCACTGGAAAACGTAGCGTAGGCAGGCCTCCCACGCGGTGGACCTACGACCTGGTGAAGATCGCGGAAGGCCGATGGATGCGGGCAGCGCAGGACCAGTCATCGTGGAAATCCTTGGGGGAGGCCTTTGTCCAGGATGTTTTTCGACTGATATGATGATGACGATTGGTTAGCCTTTGGCATCATCTCACTTGATGATAAGTGACGATGGTGCTTGAGGTGGAAGCGGGATTATCAAGATTCCCCAATGCAATGGAGAACTGGCTATCTTATCTTCAAGCCGGAATACATCAGTCCTTTTAACATTGATGTTTGGCGGCAAGACTTAGATTAGATGGTGGTAGCCAGGCGGGTTTAGAAAATGTCCTTTGCTAACGCAACCGAGTCCTATAGAATAAGAATGGACTTCATCATTATGCCACGGAAGTGGTTAAATCAAAATATTTTTTTTAACTAAATTTCAAGATTTCTTAGAGTACATAGTGCATTGTTTTCAGGTCTAGTATATGTACGTGTATGTATGTTTCTTTATTCCACTATATCTACTAAAAATCTTGATGGATTTTAGAGTGCGAGGTATGATGAAATACTTCTTGAGCCTGCGAGTGACATAGAATACATTTCACCCGACTTCCCAAAAAGAGAGGTAATGTTTATATGCAGTCGTGTTTAAGTAAAAAAAAATACTATAGAATTTTCTTTAATAGAGAATATGGCTTCAGGCATAAGATCATCACATCAGTGTAAATTCTAACAGGTTCCCTGTTTCCCACACAAGATATTTTGACCCTCATACGTCCCTTTCTATTAGTGTTTTTAGAGAATTTTTGTTATTCATGATGTAAGTACTCGACACATCCATACACTTAAACAAATATTTCCTTCAGCTAAAAACAAATAGGACCGTTGAAATACACTGCTCAACATTGCCTAGGGATAGGGATATTTTCATGTAAAACATGGTTTCTTTAAAAGCTAGTAAAAATGACTTAGGACTTGTGCAGTACAGGGTATGAAAACTCTCAAGAGTGCTATATATATTTACGAGTACCTTCTCAGTTCTTATAAACATGGCTTCTACTAATTTCATACAATCTGTGCCATCCTTCTATGACAATATAAAAACAATATTTAAATTTTTTGCGCGTTTTTACAAAAGCAAATTAAAACTAAGTTAATTTTTACGAACTGAGAGGGTAAATATAGCACTAGGACTCTACCCTACACATGTACTAAATATTTTTTTACAGTTCTTCAAAAAGCATGTTTTGTATGAAAAGTCTGAAAACATCTCTAGGCATAGTTTTTTTCATAATAATAAATTTTGCACATAGCTCGTAGAACAATCGGCCGTTGGGACAGTAAAGTTCTTGAGTGGCGTCCGCGCACCGGAAAACGTAGCGTAGGCAGGCCTCCCACGCGGTGGACCGACGACCAGGTGAAGATCGCGGGAAGCCAATGGATGCGGGCAGCGCAGGACCGGTTTTCGTCGAAATCCTTGGGGGCCTTTGTCCAGCAGTGGACGTTTATTTGGCTGATATGAAGATGATGAAATTTTGTTCCATGAATCATAAGCAACTTATCGGACATGGAAATTGTGAAGAATAAAAAAAATGATTATACAAATTTAATCCTTAGGTACTTATAAATGTTTTATTGTGTTTGTTTGTTTGTTTCTTATCTCTTTACTCTTCATCACCTTGACTAATCTTGGTAAAATTTGGCATGCAGGTAGCCTGTGTCACGGGGAAGGACATAGGTTACTTTTTATCCTATAAAAATAGAATAATCCGATACGAGGAGGTGTGAAATGACATAATTTACTAATTAGCATTATCTTGACATAGTTCCCGAGGGATCTGGGGAAAACTCATTTCCACGCTCGCGCACTTCGGCGTCGCAACGGAGCAACGGACTGAAGTGATTATTTGTATAGAAATGGTTGAGGGCGTTGGAACGTGATATAGACTGCTAATCGGAACAACCCGATCAGAGATAGGGACCTGGAGAAACCTCATGTCCACGCTCGCGAGCCCATTCAGCCTCAAAGACAGTCATAAAAAAGACGTCGATGCGAGCAAAGTACGCTAACGCTAGTACTAATCTTCTTAATATATATAAATCTCGTGTCACAATGTTTGTCCTCAATGGACTCCTAAACCACTTAACCGATTATAATAAAATTCGCACACCATGTGCAGTTCGATCCAACTTGAGAGATAGGATAGGGTAGGGTAGGGTAGTGTAGGGTAGGGTAGGGTATTGTAGTGTAGGGTAGTGTAGAGTAGTGTAGGGTAGTGTATGTAGGGTAGGGTAGAGTAGTGTAGGGTAGGGTAGTGTAGTGTAGTGTAGGGTAGTGTAGGGTAGGGCAGGGCAGTGTAATGTAATGTAAGGCGGTACGAAGTTCGCCGGGACCGCTAGTATATTATTTATACTGTAGCAGCGGGTAAAAGCTAGTTGTATATAGAGTGACTCTTAATTACTTCTTGATAACAAAAGATATGCTTAATATGTACTCATGATAAGAAACAACTTTCCCAAATAAACTATATTATGTTAAATCCGAAAAAAAATATTTTGGTCCTCGATACAAAACAAGTCGTAAAATCGGCAAAAATATATTATAAAGAACCAAAATTTTTTTTTCATATTTGACGTATAGTTTCTTTGGGAAAGTTGTTTGTAATCACCAGAACATTCTTATCCTTTGCTATCAAGAACTAATTAAAAGTAACCCTTTATACAGGTGGGTACTGTAAGGATTCTGGAAACACACTCAGTATGAAATAAACTCAGTTGAAGCTTAACGCACTAGAGCGTGAATATTAGTTTTCATTTATGAAGTGTACGTCTATCGAAGTGTATGTAATTCCGTTAGCGATAGGTAGGTACCTACTTAATCTTATTTGTGTTGTCGTGTGACATGTCTCACAGTAACGCTACATACCGCCGGCGAAGGCGCCGGGTGAGATTGAATATTACATTTATTATCAAATTATCATTATCACAGGGTATACTTTCACTATATTAGTAAGAGATTTTTAAAAAATTCTCATTTAATATACAGGATGCATAGATAAATAAATAAATAAATATTGTGGGACAAATCACACATGGTCATCTGGCCCCAAAGTAGGATTCCCTGTGTTATGGGAACCAGAGACTGAATACTTATATACGTTTAAATACATTGTATAGAATAGATATTAAAAACCCAGACACAGAGCAAACAAATCTGCTCATCACACAAATATTTGCACTGGGTGGAGATCGAACCCACAACTCTCGGATCAGCAGTCAAGAGCACTAACCATTGAGCCACCAAAAAAAATAGGGGACAGGATGTAACAAAATTGATGTAGGAGCCGTCAACTGGGGTTTTTCCTTATCTCACTGAACAACTTTCCCCACCATACCCGAACATTTCGCAAACTGACTATTAATTAGCGTTATTTTATTTTAAACTAGCTTTTGCTAGCGGCTTTGCTCGCGTGAACATAGTTTTTATGACTGTCTTCGAGGGTGCGCAGTGCGCGAGCTGCAAGCGGCTTGGGATTGTAGAAAAAATTTACCTATGTTAATGTAGGTCCTAATCTGTCTACCTAACAAATTTCAGGCAGATCCGTTCAGTAGTTTTTGTGTGAAAGAGTAACAAACATCTATACATTCTTACAAACTTTCGCATTTATAATATTAGTAGGATATTACTATCTTGTCTATGTACAGTTATCCGAAGCTCGGGATGCGCCCGCGCATACAGCCGGTCGAGGGGCGTCACATTCCCTGCGTCCCGTGAGGTGTAAACGTAGTGACTTATATTCTCTTTGGTGAGGGTGTCGTCCAACAAATCACATGACGCGACATTGCCACCCGCAGCCTGGACAGCTTCTGTTTCATAGTCCTCCTACGTAAGTAAATGTTTATGTAGGATCGTAACAAACTCCCCTTACAAGGGTTAGGTGTCTTTGTTTAGAACCTAAATTTTAAAACTAATTGAGAATGTTATTGAAGCATTTAGCAAAATATTAAATAAATAAATTAAAACAAAAAAAGACCTCCAGTTAAACATTCAGAAAACAATAATGTTTTATTCATTTTCATTTATTCACAATAAATAGTAGTATATGCAACTGATAAGTAATGACAGGTCTTAAAACATAAGTGTGTTCTAACGAAATGAGGAAAAGTCGAATTTCGTTATAGAATCACACGAGTGTTTCAAGACCTGATTGCAACATTTGCATACATTATTTTATCTACATACATACTATAATAAGTACTCTAAGATGAGTTCAGAAGCCGTAGGGAAATGACCTGCATTGCTACTAGTGCTACCTGTAAAATAATTAGACTATAGTTATTAAAATAATGCAAAAAAAAAAATTGAAGAAATACAGAAACAAATTATTTATTGTAATAGTTGTAATAGACATTTACATTGGAACAAATCTGGACGGCCAATGTACCAATGAGTTTTTTAAAAAAACTTACGTACATATACTTACCGATTGCTTTAACCGTGAAGGAAAACATCGTGAGGAAACCTGCACACGCCTGCGATGAAACTCGAAGGTTGTGTGTGAAGTCGACCAACCCGCACTGGGCCCGCGTGGTCGACTAAGGCCTGATCGCCCTAATTCAGGGTAGGCTCGAGCCCCTCGGTGGGGACGTATATTTATTGTATTGTAGTGGGAGGGTCTTGGTTGAGTGAGACCCACTTGAGTTTTGACAGCTGTTCCAAATTTAAACTCATAATGTTACAAAAATCGATACTGTTTTTACCTACTACCACATACAAGAAAGTTCTCATAGTATTTTTTTTATCGAAAAACCTAAAAAAAATTTGGGTACAAGCTTATAATATTGCATTGTTACGCGATATACATATGCATGCAAAACTTCAGCTCAATCGGTAACCGGGAGTGGGTCAAATTTAACTTGCAAGATTCCACCCGAACAAACATACATCTATTGCAAGTGAAATAAAAGCTTGTAAACTTGGTCGTCATAGTGGTGGTCTTGCCTCGGATTTTGAACGCATTTTAGAGGACTTAGATATGTGTGTAGATAAAAGTTATATTGAACCCTGTTTTTTTGTTTTTTTTTTGGTGAATTGTGTAGAATTATATATATATATATATATATTACCAAGAAACGTGTCGAGACGAAAATAATATACAGAATGTTAGGTCTCTTTTTTCAGAGAGGCTTCTATTCATGAAACTGAACAACTTTTGTTCCACAACTTTGCTGAAATCGCAAGAAAATGCACTTCTCATACAAGCCAACTTTGTATGGGAAGTCTATTTTTGTGCGATTCCAGCAAAGTAGTAAAATAGAAGTTGTTCAGTTTCATTAATGGAAGCCCCCTTAAAAAATGTGATTTTTTTCTTACATTCTGTATGGGTAACTGTTGTACGTATACTGTAGTTACGTAGTGTAATGTAGGCTCATTAGTTAGTTTAATTAGTTGGTTTAATTTAGGCTTTAGAGGGGAGCTTTTAAGCTGTCAACAAAATTAATCATATAGGTACCTAGGCGCTAACGAAACTTGACAAATAATTAACGCTAAATGTTTTATTTATATATACCGGGTGTAACAAAATTGCCGTAGTTCCCGTTAACTGGGGCTTCTACTCATCATACTGAACAATTTTTGTTCTACGACTTTTCTGAAATCGCAAAAAATATTATTTGACTTTTCATGCAATCGCCAATTTTGTGCTTTTTGAATGGAGGGTTATTTTTTTTTTGGAGAATTGTCTATGGGTTCCTTGGGGAAAGTTGTTCGTATGATGAGTAGAACCCCCCACTTAACGGGTCCTACAACAATTTTGATACACCTTGTATAATATTACAAGTGTGGGCTTATAATATACAATGCTGGGTATTGGCCTCTTCTTGTGAACGCCATTTTGTTCGGGCCCTCGCCAGTCTCGTCCAGCATCGCCCGGCAATGGTAACGACGTCATTATACCATCGGACAGCTGGTCTGCCTCAGTAGTACCCCTCCCCCTTCCCCCTCTTGAAGTGACGGCTTTATCAAAAGTCTTACTAGTATTCAAATATTGAATAAAAATTAATCTTGAAGTATTAAAATTTAACATTTATTCCTTGACTATATCTGTCTACCAGCATGAGATCGAGATGGTAGCCATTGATAATATATCCCCATACATATATTTCACTTAACCCTACAAATACAATCGCTCACCCATCGCAAACTAGTAGTCAGTACCCTAAATTAACTGTCCTCTGTGCACTGCTTGATCAGATTGTATACGGGAAAAGAAAAAATATTATAACGAATTGATTATGTGGTCCTATGAAAAAGCGGTTCATTTTTTTTGTAATTTGCGATACCTACATGAAGTTTTTTAAATATAAAAAAACTAGCTATTGCCCGCGGCTTCACCGCCTGGACACAGTTTTTATGAATCGTCAGTTTTTAACCAAAAGGCCAATAGAAAAGAAGCATTTTGTGTTTTTCCCAAAATTTTCAAATTTTGTTTATCTAAAAACCTAATATGAATATATATATAATATATGTATGAAGCGTCGGTGGCTCAACCGGTAACGACTCGGTCCATCTAACCAGAGGTACCGGGTTCAAATCTGGACGGCCAATGTACCAATGAGTTTTTCAAAAACTTACGTACATACTTACCGATTGCTTTAACGGTGAAGGAAAACATCGTGAGGAAACCTGCACACGCCTGCGAAGAAACTCGAAGGTTGTGTGTGAAGTCGACCAACCCGCACTGGACCCGCGTGGTCGACTAAGGCCTAATCGCCCTGATTCAGGGTAGGCTCGAGCCCCTCGGTGGGGACGTATATGAGCTGTAATGATGATATGTATATGAGCATTACAATTTAAAACAAATTGGTTAAGTCGTTCAACGAACTGCATAATTTTTTTACACGACTGCCCACAAAAAAGGAGTGAATTATTTTCAATGAATGGAGGTATGTATGTATGTTTCTTAATTCCTCGATATCTTCTAAACGGCTTGATGGATTTTAGAGTGCAAAGTATCGTTAGATTTATTTTAACCCTGTGAGTGACTTATGATATATTTTACCCGACTTTCCAGAAAAGAGAGGTAATGTTTTTGTGCAATCTTCTTTTTATTAAATTTTAAATTTAAAGCAAAATAAACTATTTTCATTTAAAAATAATAAAAAGACTGTATGATACCAATTTTTTTTTAATACCGCCTACATTGTGTATTTGAACACGGGCGTCGTTGACCAAAACGTTTGATCGTATTTCTTATATTTGATAGGTACGAGATCAGTCACATACTGTGGGCCGCTGATTATACTTACCAAGTCGTAAGCATGTAGGATACTGATGATTAACGGCACAGTAATTACAGTAATTTCTCTTTGCGACTCTATTTGTAAATGGAGGTCTTGTAAAACCTAAAGGTAGTATAATAAAAGACGAATAAAATGAAATATGTAGTGTAATTTTATTGCGACATTTATTAAAATTTGACATATTAAAGGTTGTAAAAATGCGTACGATTATACGAATTAATTAGTTTATATCCATAGGATTTAAATGTGTTCTGACGTAGTGTAATTTACGAGTATGTTTGATCTTATCATATTTCATATAAGCTTTTAGGTGTAAAACTCTGGAAGAGCCCTTAGGGAACGTAGCTTTTGAATAAAATTAATCAGCAGCGATGTAAAGAGATTTAAATGCAGAATGGAACATCCATTATAATTACAGTTCCTAATTATAATGGATGTTAAAAACGTAAGAATTTTTCCGGGAGATTTTTATCTTAAAGAAAATTCCTCGAGGATTTTGTTTTACACCTAATATTAACAGGTAACGATATTTCATACCTTCTACAGTCATCTGAGCCCACGGCTTCTTTTTATTTTGGCACGGCCCGTTTAGCCCGCTCCACGGGGCTATCAGTTGACCACTTTCTTACACCGCCTGTATGTTGGTACTAATTTATACTATACTTTGGCCTGTGCCTTGGGTGTATTGTAAAGCTAAGTATATAAACTAGTACTAACATAATATAGACAGGTACAGAGCACAGATAAGAAACAACCGGTTGTTACGGAAGTGGCTTTATAATATACGCAAGCGGCGCTTACATAGGTACATAGAACTGCAACCTCAACGCGCCCTCCTTACCCGCTAGCACGTGTGGTTGAAGGTCTTGGGAGGGCAGGGTTAGAATCCAAATTAGTAAAAGTGTGCACTAGCTTTATTAAAAAAAGGTATGTGATACGATGAAATCCGAAGACAGGAAAATAAAGACAGCCGGAAAGTCAAAAAAATTTAAAAAGCAAATAACATAAATAAAAATTTTTAACAAACCAAAAAGTATGACTTTGTAACAGAACCTGGTGACCATGACATAAAAAATATTTAAATCATGTTTTATAATTAATATCCCTATTCCTAGGTGTAAAGTTAAATCGACGCTGGAAAGAGATCGGCAAACCAGACGCGGCGGGCTCATTTGGCACACTGTTGTCATTGCGTTGCGGAGCTGGCAGCCGCCTACCTGCCGCCAACGTTGCCAACTCACTTAATCAATATTTCGGGATTTAATAGGAAAAAATCGGGACGGGCAAAATAAAATCGGGACGGACAAAATAAAATCGGGACTTCTCAAAAAATATTTTTAATCATGGTAATTAAATAGATATATATTTTCACATATACGTCCCCACCAAGGGGTTCGAGCCTACCCTGAATTAGGGCTGAATTTGAGCTCATATGAATGAATGAATTAATATTTCCACATACGTTTCATTTTTGTTCTTAATATAATATTTATTTTGGTATTTGGCACATTTCAAAAGATTTTTATTTTGAATTACGTAACAGTAAAATTCATAAAATGTTACACTAAAATTATCCATTATTTGTAATTCGGATATAACATGGTCAATCTGTTCCTTTCATCCCACTCCACTTTGTAAAAGAAAACACACATACTCGTACGCTTTGCTTTGTTATTCTTCCATTTTTTTTCTTTACTGTCATACTGTGGCTCATTACTAGCACTACAGCCTGACATGTGGCTAAAAATTACGAGGCAGAAACATGTAAGAAACGAATAACACTGACTGACGTGACGACAAAACAAAAACAAACGCGCTTTGATTTGCCCGTCGCGGGCGGCGAGCTCAAGCGCGCGCTACATTACTTCCCGTTATTTTGGAAACAACACTAGCAGAACTGGCGAGATTAATAAAATGAAAAACATGTAGGTAGATGTTAAAAATTAGGACAATTAGCATCCCGCCAGTGCTGTGGTCGGGACCCGTGACGCCGGGGCCTAAAATCGGGACATCCCGATTAAATCTGGACAGTTGGCAAGGGCAGCGGTAGGCTCGGTTGGTAAGCTCAAAGTAGTATTAAATTTGAGTCGTCGCTCGCTTTCGCTCTCTTCCCTTACTACAACATTCTCCAGGTCTTCATGTCGTCTACCTTATTTGTATTAATATTATTGCTAAGAACAGAACTGTCTTCTATGTGTAATATTTGATTTTCTAGATTGATGACCGAGTTTTCTAAATTTGAATCATTTTCAGATGTACTAGCCTAATCAGATGCTACAGTGCGTTTCATCAATTAACATATTGGCTAACCTGTCTGTTATGCATACATTCATATGCATAACAGACAGGTTAGCGAACATGACGTCTTAAGAATCATTTGATGAAATACACTCTTGTAACACATATGAATTTAATACAGGTTCAATAGTGTCACTGGCTATACGTCGGTGGCTAAACCGGGTATAAAAAAGCGTCGGTGGCTCAACCGGTAACGACTCGGTCCATCTAACCAGAGGTACCGGGTTCAAATCTGGACGGCCAATGTACTAATGAGTTTTTCAAAAACTTACGTACATATAATTACCGATTGCTTTAACGGTGAAGGAAAACATCGTGAGGAAACCTGCACACGCCTGCGAAGAAACTCGAAGGTTGTGTGTGAAGTCGACTAACCCGCACTGGGCCCGCGTGGTCGACTAAGGCCTAATCGCCCTGATTCAGGGTAGGCTCGAGCCCCTCGGTGGGGACGTATATGAGCTGATATAATAATAATAATAATAATAACAATGTCAACCAGGGGAGACCCTGCGTCATATAACCTCCGGTTGTTCCATGCTTGCCAACACTGAGTATTTGCACAGGCACAACCAAGCAGCCAGGATCCTGCACCAAGAGATCGCTCTTAAGTATGGCCTCATATCTCGACGGTTGCCATTTTACAAGTACACGCCGGAGCCGGTTCTCGAAAACGACCGCGCCAAGCTCTACTGGGACCGACCCATCATCACGGACAGGACTATTCCTTCGAATAAGCCTGATATCGTGTTGATGGATCGGGCGCAGTCAAGAGTGTTTTTGGTTGATGTCACTATCCCATATGACGAAAACCTCGTGCAGGCTGATGCCGATAAAAGGACCAAGTACCTGGACCTGGCACACGAGGTTACTGATATGTGGCGAGTGGAATCCACCGAAATCATCCCCATAGTCCTGTCCGTGAACGGGCTAATTCCAGCCGACCTTGAACGTCACCTAAGGCGGCTGGATCTCCGAGGCAGACCAATAATTGCAGCAATGCAAAAAGCAGTTCTCCTCGATAATGCCCGGATAGTTCGACGCTTTCTCTCCCCGTCGCACTGAACTTCAGCCGACTGTGCTTCCGCTGGAGGTGCTCCTGCCACTTCGCCTCGTGCCAAGTGAGCAGAGAGGCTCTAATTTTATATTTGTAAATAATAATAACTGGCTATACACATTTATCCACTAATCTTACAATTTGATCAACGTAACCAAAGTATATTATATTAGTACTGACGTAACGTAACGCTTGCAAGGGTAATCTTCCGCGAACTAGTTTACAGATAAAGCGTTACTAGGTATGGATAAAATTTAACAGTGATGGCGTTAATGTCCATATTTCAGTATCGAATTGAGCTATGTCTGCAATCAAGTCTGCTACTTTTAATTTAAAAATATTTATTCTTATAAAATTCGGCTTGCCAAGATTCTCCAATGCAATGGGGACCTGGTTATTTTATTTTCTAACTGAAGCACATCAATTCTGTTATCAGTGATGTTTAGGGGCAAGAGTAAGATAAGATGGAGCTAGCCAGGCGGGCTTAGGAAATGCGCTTCAGCAAACCCAACCGAGTACCCACGACCTCCTGATGTGAAGCTAACGGATTAACCAACGCGCCACGGAGGCGGTTAAGTATAAACAACAATGGTAACTTATTAAGCCTAGTATTAATAGATTATGCCAAAGTAGTAAACATTTTGAATATCGATAGGAACATCGCTCTCTATACTTCAGACAAGTCCGCAGAATTATCAATTCTACTTTAAATGTAATCTTTTTCCTAGTTCACCATTAATGGTACCCATACCCACACCAAAAAGAATTCTTATTCTCGGAACATTTAACTCACTTGAGCTCACCAATGTATTTTATAAATTAAATTTCATAAACGTATTATCCGACGCTCTTACGGTAAAGGAAAATATTGTGAGGAAACCTGCACACGCCTGCGAAGAAACTCGAAGGTTGTTTGTGAATTCGACCAACCCGCACTGTTCCCGCGTGGTCGACTAAGGCCTGATCGCCCTAATTCAGGGTAGGCTCAAGCCCCTTGGTGGGGACGAATATGAGCTGATGTAATGATGATGAGCTCACCACTTGCTCAATGTATATGTCGGAGGGTCATTGAAAACGCGACCAATACCAGCTCGAGATAAGTTTACATAGTTACACTTTGTTTGGATCAAACGTCAGGTATTAGTACCTGGGTGAAACCGGTGGTGGCGTGACGATCGCTTGTACTCGTGAGACGATCGTTTGTGGTAGCAAGGATGATGTATTAACGGAAGGCTGTTTGTGCTGCCACACTGAGTTGAGAATTTATTAGATCTGTGGAGAAGCCAGATTAGCTGGACGTCAGTCTCGGAGCGGACACTTTTTGACGGAGCGTCGAGCAGAACACAAGTAGTGGTGATCTGTGAGCAAAAACGGACGTGTCACGCCATCGCTGTGATCACCGCGTTTGCATCCATTGTAATCCAAGGCATCCTGTACAATTTCGATTACCAAATGATCAAGACTATTGAAGAAGGACCTCTGTGATATAGCTGCATTGTTATTTCGACGCCCAATACCGAAATAGTTAAGGACGTGAACCACGAGGCCATCCATAACCTAACCATCACCCTCTCCGTTGACATCAGAAGTTGGATAGTTCCCTGCGCTCGCAACAAGTGGACAACGACGGGAAAATGTGAAAATTGATGATGGAGCAGCGAAATAAAAACCACTGGCAACAATTCTTCGTGCTACAGAACCAGAACATGCTGCGATTGATTGAGGTTATGCAAGCACCATCGACTACATCTGCTGCAATCATATTGCCAGCATTCAACCGGAATATACCGGAAGCTAATCCACGTGCACGGCGCTCAACTGTCGATATCTCCCTTACGGAACGACCATTGGAATGAGGTGACAGCGTGGGCTGTGCTGGCAGCAGCGGAGATGCACGCGAGCGGCGCGTGCGGCTTCTGCGAAGTGCGTGATGTACGCGGTGTTACGAAAATCCGGTGAGTCGTACCCCTTTTGTTTTGATAGTGGTACTAGAATAGTACGAACGTAGTACTATTACCTAATCTGTAGTGGTGCCTACTGTTCTCTCGTTAAAGAAAGTTTCGTGTATAGACTTTCGGGAGTGTGTTCAGTGCAAACGCACGATTGACTTTTATAGGCAACGCTCACGTTTACTGTACAGAACAAATATTGAGTGAGGGTAGTATTGACGGGAATCATTCAGAATTTTTATTTTTTAGTTATGCCAGACGAGTACCTACGTGCCAACCTACGTACAACAATACGTGCCAACAATATTATGATCGGTTCAGATATTTTAAATCTAGGATTGACGGTATTCTTAAACGAGTCTGTCAATAACAAAACAGCTTGACTGTCGGTAAGGATGCGAATAGAGTAGTTAGTCCCTTACCCTTCTAGTAGTGATTGCATTAGCAGCTAAAATGATGCCTTGTGGAAAGTACTCTTTCACATGCTTTCGGATTTTTACTTGTGACACAACGTCGTGATTGAACGGAAGATTTAAAAAGAGGACTCATTGTAAATATGATGATTCATTTAGTTAACTAGTTTCGGTTATACAAACCTTAACCAAGATTGAAAGTATTGAAACCCCTTTAAGCTTTTATAATATTGAGACTGACATTTTTACATGGAGTAAAAAAAAAAACCTTTATTAGCTTTCGTAGTATTGGGACTGATATTCTCATTGAGCATAGGCCAAAGTTGTTGCCTATTTTTAATAGCTTTCGCGATGAATTTGTCAAGGGCATCCTTAATGCCCCGCTATCGTATAGACCCTATGTAGGTAGATTAATTTCGGTGACCCCAATAAAATATTTTGTTTACCAATTGTAAAAAAAAAAAAAAAAAAAAAAAAGAATAATAACAGGGTAGTATGCGGAGTGCAGTGGTGGACGTCTTACGGCTGATGTGATGATGATACAGGATTCATGGGCTGGAGGCTGCGAATGTCATAAGCCCCGAAGCTTTCCCTTTTTGACGGCCTTATCATGCTGGTAAAGAAAAAGGATAACATAGAACGCAAGTGTTGATAACCGTGAAAAAAAAAAAAAAAAAAAAAATGATAACATGCCTGAACGGAAATTGCTTCCTCTGATAGCTTGGAACATCGATTGACTTCATAGGTGGTCACTATTTCACCACGTCAGGCATAGCTAGTGGTTACATCAGGTGCATTCTTTACCTATTAAATCGAAATGACTGATTTTGTAACCTCTGTTCAAATACGTCCACGTGTCATTCGATCTACGTAATGCCCCCTTGTATTTGAACTTACGTTCATAAACGCTTTAGGCGCGTGGCAACGGTCAGGTGAATCTTAGCACGTTTAAACGTTGGTACTCTTAGTTAACTGTCCTTTAAAATATGCTCACTTCCTTCGAGTATAGTAATGAGATTTCAATGTTACAAGTCCTTCCATGATGATCATTTGGCAGTAACCAAACTGTTGGGTTAACCGAGTTACGAAGTACAGCCTCCTGGAGTTGCTTCTTGGTACGAGTAAAGTAGCCTAACCTCTAAATGTCATGTTTGTCGATTACACACACAGGCTGTAATTTTATCTAAGTGAAGCACGACAACATACTAGTGATAATACGGAGAGTAACGCATCCTATTACAGGAGTTGTTAATCAGCTTGCTGCTGATGTGATAATAGACATGGGCCTCCCCCATGTTGGAGCGGTTTCACCAATTGTAAAAAAAAAAAAAAAACAAAAAAAAAAGGCTACGCTTGGCGGGCTGTTTGGCGGTACAGTATGAGCGTGAAGGACGATGTTGCTTGTCCTCAAATTTTTAGTCCCTTAGTCACTTCTTGTGAAACCCTTGGGAAGAGATGGGGTGGTGTATTGCTCTGAGGCAGCGCCACTGGCTGATTTCTAGACAAAAGCTTAGTTTCACAAGTTACCTAACTTTGTGTTGTTACAAATGGAGAAGCGTTACCTACCACTTTAGATATCAAATACCGTCAGTTATTGAGGACAGACTACGTTAAATGCCCGATAGTGACAGTATTATTGACTTGGACAGAATTGATGATGGAGAGACTGAACCTCGACCATCTACTAGTGCAGATTAAGGACTTTTGTACTTGACCGTGATTTTAACGTTCACTAGTTTGTATTTTGAACCTTAGACGTAAACAATTTTTCGCAACTGGATGCCAATAGCCTCAGCCATTCGTAGACGTAGGCGTAAAACACCGAGTTGATTTTCTCGTTGCTGTGCGGCCACAACTGTGTGTGGCGTGCGTTTGGCTCGCAGGCGTATCACCGGGGAGGTGATGTTGGCAATGACCAGAAAGAGGTGATGTTTGAGATCGCCGCATGGAAGCGATAGTGTGGTTGGACACCGGAGGCACAGTATATATAATAGTACTAACGTACAGTATGGACACTCCCTGCCGCTCTCTAAATTCGACCTCACCCCCCCGTCACTCAGATTGGATGTAGATTGGGTACCAAACGTAAAGGACGAGCTACGCAAGCGCGATAAACGTCACTTATATTCTCTTTGCGCGCCGCTGTGATTTTGTACACCGGAATAAAAAGTAACTAGTTACCGAACGTAAAGGACGAACTACGCATGCGCGATTAACATCACTTATATTTACTTTGCGCGCCGCTCACCGCTCGACGCCAATAGGCGACCGCGGCGTCTCAGCATGCCTCGTATCATGATTGGCTGACCACCAATATTATACGACCAAATCTAAGAACAATCAGTTCCTATGAACCTTCATACTAGCTGTATCTTTTTTTTTTAGAAATGTAGTTCCTTTATGTTTTTCATATGTCACATGTTAGTGTTTGTTATTGTGGCTTGTGAGATATTTTGTTCGTTTTATTGTTTGTAATAATTTGATTAGATGGTGTGAAAGTATGAGTTGTATAGAAATATCTAGTGGTGTGATATTATAAAATGTGATCTCGGAATTATAGATTGAGATTGACTATTATTGTAGGTTGCTAAATGAGATTGTTTCACGGACAAAAGCTCCTGTGTTTGAAGAACAAATGAATAATGTTATCCATGTAAGTTACTTAATCATGTAAGATAACTGTTGATTGTTGCTTGCAGCACAGTATATATATCTTGCAGTGTGCATGCAGTAAATAACTAACAAACATTTCGTGACCAATACCGCCGGTGTGATTCAACCCTACCTGCATTCTTGCCTATAGATACGTCAGTTATAATTATGTATATCATTTCTCGCTCGTTTGTATGGAGTGTCCGGGGTGTGCCGGAGGGAGGTGGTCCAAGAGTCGCCAGGTAGGGTGACTGTGTTTTTGGGCGGACACCTGAGAGGTTGTCTGAGAGTCGCCAGGTCGAGTGACTGTGTGTTTGGGCGGGCACCGGATGGAGGTGTCTGAGAGTCGCCAGGTTGGGTGACTGTTGTTTGTTTGGGCACCGGATGGAGGTGGCCCAGAGTTGCCAAGATGGGTGACTGTTGTGGTGATACAAAATGAGGAGCGTAACCAAACCAAGTTAGATCCCAAATACCGAGGGCCGTTCAGGGTCGTAGAGGTCTTAGAAGGTGACAGATACAAATTACAAGCTTTGAATTTGAGACGAAGTTACAAGTATGCCCATGACCGTTTACGTAGTATGTCCGAAGGTTATTTGCCTCCGGATGTTGACGATGAATCTGGTGCAGAGGCGTCTACCTTTCAATGTTAATTGTATTGACAGATCGTAACTCAATCAATTGTATACAGTTGTAATTTTTTTCTTTATCGTTTATTTTTGTGTGTAGTACTGAAGTATTCCAACATGTTTCAGCGGTAAATGAAGAGTGCTGAATGGCGCTATATGTTTGCATGAATTGGCTGCTGCTTGTTTTGTCAGACTCGTTCTGTCATGATGTGTAGCAGGTACATTCGTGTTTTTGTAAAAAAGAAGTATCCCGTTTACCGGCTAAAACTGTTGATGGTATTCCGTCGCCTGTACTGGCGATGATGGTATTCCGTCGCCTGTATTGGTGATGATGGTGTTCCATTGCCTAGATTGGTGATGATGGTATTCCGTCGCCTGTATTGGTGATGATGGTGTTCCATTGCCTAGATTGGTGATGATGGTATTCCGTCGCCTGGATTGGTGATGATGGTGTTCCATTGCCTAGATTGGTGATGATGGTGTTCCACTGCCTAGATTGGTGGTGATGGTGTTCCGTCACCTGGACTGGTGATGATGACTGATTGGTATTCCGTCGCTTGGCGTTAGTGATGATGATTCTTTGTGGTGTCCCGCCACCCGGATGTGGTGATGTTTAATTCTGGTGTTCCGTCGCTTGTGATTTGCGATGATGATTATGTTCCGTTCTATGTGCCCCTAAAGGTTGTAAATGGTTGTAAGGTTTCAAGCCTTGCAGCTGTGATTTACCTTGGAGACCTAAACTGATTTGAGATTGTTTGAGTTACGATGCTAATGCTGAGGTTTATTTAGTTTACGAGAGTGAAATTATTTTGGTTTTTTGAGGCTGTTAAAATGTGTTGTTACCATGATTGTAGTCTTGAATTAAAGCTTCACATTATTAGCGTTGCTTTTATTCCTTGAGCTGTGGACCTTCCTAATGAAGGTCAGGATTGGCCGAACGAAATGGAATCTACTGGTTACCCTTTTCTTTTTCAGGTTAATCACCCGAGGACGTGTGACTCGCAGGATGGCCGTGTCGGAGGGTCATTGAAAACGCGACCAATACCAGCTCGAGATAAGTTTACATAGTTACACTTTGTTTGGATCAAACGTCAGGTATTAGTACCTGGGTGAAACCGGTGGTGGCGTGACGATCGCTTGTACTCGTGAGACGATCGTTTGTGGTAGCAAGGATGATGTATTAACGGAAGGCTGTTTGTGCTGCCACACTGAGTTGAGAATTTATTAGATCTGTGGAGAAGCCAGATTAGCTGGACGTCAGTCTCGGAGCGGACACTTTTTGACGGAGCGTCGAGCAGAACACAAGTAGTGGTGATCTGTGAGCAAAAACGGACGTGTCACGCCATCGCTGTGATCACCGCGTTTGCATCCATTGTAATCCAAGGCATCCTGTACAATTTCGATTACCAAATGATCAAGACTATTGAAGAAGGACCTCTGTGATATAGCTGCATTGTTATTTCGACGCCCAATACCGAAATAGTTAAGGACGTGAACCACGAGGCCATCCATAACCTAACCATCACCCTCTCCGTTGACATATATGTCTATGGCGGGCAATCGGCCCCCACAAATGCCATTTCCAAGGTGGCGGCCGGAAAATGGGAAACTGATCCCCTGTTCATCTACGTATCAAATTTAGATGGGAGTTCACAGGTTTGTTGGACTAAATGTGGATCTGAAAAGGCAATGCCAATAATTTTCAAACCCCTTCTTTAGTTATTTATTCGACAACAGAGCAAAGTTCATTTTTGTTGCGATGCCGCGTTTATATTCCGAGCAAGCGAAGGAATATTTAATTGAATCACGAGCGTTCAAAGTTTATATCCTGAGAGTGTTGACGGATTCAAAGGCACGGAAACAAAAAGAACTGTACTCTCGTGTGATACATACATACAACTTTTCACCTTACTAGCGAGAAAATACAATATGACAAAAACACTTCTATTTGTATACAATCATCATTATTATCAGCTCATATAGTCCCCACCGAGAAGCTCGAGCCTACCCTGAATTAGGGCTATGCAGCGCTTCTAGCTTTGATTATTTACGCGGCGGCGCAGATGCGTCAAAAAAAATACCGGTGAACTGTTGTCCAGTAATCCACGCACACCGAAGCAAATTGAATGACAGCCACGTGTGGAAGACTGTAGTTCTCACACACACAAGCAAAAAAACCTGGCCAGTTTTTATCGCAGTGATAACAGGATGGCGCTCTATCTAACGAGTAAATAATCAAAGGCTCCCACACAGAACTTATTCAATCCTAATGAATCTACAAAACATTACCCACATTGTCTGCTAAACTATTAAAAAACTTTTCGTATTGATTTTACTAATACTTTAGGTTTTTACTTGCATTTATGGACTAAATGACTAAAGTTGTAGAAATATTAACATGAAAGTCGCAATCAAATTTACAGAAAATATTGTAAAATTCATGTATTTATTGTTCATAGGTAGTCACACAATAGCGATAGCTTAAAAATCATCATCATATCAGCCGAAAGACGTCTACAGCTGGACAAAGGATTTCCCCAACGATCGGTCCTGCGCTACCCTCATCCAGCGGCTTCCCGCCACCCTCACCAGTTATAAGAAGATTAGATTTAAAGATGTGTTTGGGCTAAAACTGAAGTCAAATTTTAATGGGAAGATGGTCAGTAGTAAACTAAGCTTTTCCCTATCTGTAAAATGCATACCATGCGCATGTTAGTCAATGACTAAGGGATTTAGAGCTCAGTGATGTAAGTGCTAACATAGTTTTGTCAATATAAATGTAAGTGTCCCACCTCCTTGGTTCTTACGACAGTATTCAAAACTCCTTCGCTCTTCTGTGTACCTATTTTCATAGATATAAAATATTTTAGTACATTTATTTGCTACGCAAAACGCCTTCATTCCTTTTTTTGTGAGCCAATGAAATTAGAAATGGTAATTCACAGCGTTCTAGACTTAAAACACTTTTCTTCTCTGAGTGAGTAAAATTGAATTTCGCTCATTTTATTTATAAGCAACAAAGGCGAGCTAGTACGAGGTGATTATTTTCTTTTCTCCCTATTTTTGAAGAACGTTGTGTAGGTAGGGTAACTGGTACAACGATTGGCCCTATGAGCAGGCTTCCTACTTTGAACCCATCATACTCTCAATGTTTACTTATAATTGATTGCTGAACTTTGTAATACCATTCCAAAAGGACTTATGAACAAAATCAATGTCTATGTTTTAAGACACATTTTAATGAAATTTAATATATAAACACCCAATACTAATGTTATTGGCCCCCTTGAGCACAGTGTTTGCCTTAGTTACGTGATAGTGATTGACTGGGCCAATTATTGTACACGTGATGTGCCAATGAATTTAGCAAAACAAGTACTTAATAGTGATGGAGACGAAAAATAAAATCAACATTTTTTAAGAGATTTTGTGTTTGTTTGTTACCTTTTCACGCTTCAACACCTTGACAAATCTTGATGAAATTTGGCATGCAGGTAGCCTGTGTCACGAGGGAGAACATAGGCTACTTTTTATCCCGTAAAAATAGCTTAATCCGATGCAGTTCCTGAGGTAACTGAAATTTTTTTTTTGGTTCTTTTTTTTAACATTGTAACGGAACAGGGAAGTAAAAGGAGTTGGAAATGACATATACTGCTAATCAGAGTAGCCCGATCTGGGTTAGAAATCTGGAGAAAACTTATGTCCACGCTCGCAAACCGCTTGCGGTTCGCGCACCACTCATCCTCAAAGACAGTCATAAAAACAATGTCCACGCGGGCGAAGCCGCGGGCAAAAACGAGTAAAAAATATGCGAAAAACATTTACAAAAACTTTTGAAGTCGTTTAAAATAAGATGTTTCCGTTTGCTTCCAAGTTTCCTTTCATTAACAATTTGTATAAAATACGACATAAGAGTACAATAACGTTTTCCAGTGAAATATTTTACCATATAGGTAGGTAGGTACCTATTATTTCAAAATACATTTTTTAATCTTAAATCTGATCAAATCTGTTCAATTTTAGGTTTTTCTGCTTGTTTTTTGTTTCAGTTTTAGCTTTTTAGTACCGCAGTCGGGTTTTTGGTTTGTTAATTAGTTTTTTACTTTTAGCTTTTTAGTTTAATGCTTTTGTTAAAATTTGTATCAAGATTTCGCAGACGTTTTCCTTCTTGTAAAAATTGTGTGTTTAAATTTCAGTTTTTATTCAATGTGTCATTTGAAATCAATTTTAAACATAATATTCTTTTCTGATGGTTTTTAAAATGTCTTTATTTTGATACCCTTCTTTATTTAATTTATCAAAATTGGTCCTTCCATTTATTATATGAGAGAACACTGGAAAGGATATAAATAAATACTTGTACATACATTTAAGTCAAACAAATAACTATACGGTACAATTATTAGCTGCTTTGAAAATAAATTTTCAGTGGGTTTCAAGAAACTAATATATTTATGGTTAATAAATATCGCACTGAATATTCATTGTCCTAAAACAATAAGCTAGAGGTCTGTTAAATTTCCCTGTGATAGCAAATTTTCTTAAGAAAGCACGACAAACTCGTTGCATTTGAATACATGACGGATTTTTTTTTTTCGGGGTTGCCAGATGTAAAATTAAAATAAGTGATAATCAGTGTTGTCAGTAAATAAGATGAGTTATTATTTAAAAATTATCGTTGAGTTTTAACAGCTTGCAATTCTTAATATTTGCCTAATAGACTGCAACGGCCAATCACTGCAGGGTGCCAACAAAAGTACCTTCTCCCCTGGTACTTGCACTTACCTCATAATGCTTTACATAGTCCTAATCTAAAGCAACACACAGGAAGTTCTTTAAATTTGATTTCAATCGACTCTTGTTCTTAATGAACACCGAAAACTCCTTCAACCTTCAACTTTGCCTTAAATTCATTATAATGCAAAACACGTACTTTTCTGCCGTAACAAAACCCCTGAGTAAATGGACTAACGAATACATAATTAATTATTACGTCCTAATTACGACGTGGGAACATCCCTAAGGAAATTCTTAATGTCAAAGTGCGTGGAAGAGGATTCAGGAGACGCGGAGGCTCTGAGGTTGACAGAAGCGGATTTAGCGCTGAAATATTTGTCCTTTTCACCTCCGTTTGCCAGGCTGATCCAATACTGCCTTGGATGCCGCGTTTCTTTTTGTAATTTCTAACCTCCGATGCCAAAAAGAGGAGGGTTGTAAGTTTAACGTGTGTATCTGTATATTTGTGTGTCTGTCTGTGGCATCGCCCAAACGGAAAACCGATTTTAATTAAGTTTTTTCTGTTTAAAAGGTGACAATAACGAGAGTGTCACAAGGTATGATTCCAGAAAATGTGTTAAGCCGTTTGAAAATAATCAGCTCTTTTCTAGTTGATGAAGGATAGTGAGCAACTTGAACAGGTCTGATCGATCGAAAGCATGGTAACCTTGACCTGATGCTGTTGTATCACCTGGAATCTGCAAAATACCCAACTCCTCACCAAATTACAGCAGAGGTATCGTGTTTAAGATGGAAATGTTATATTTACCCTCTCCGTTCTTATAAACGAACTAGTTATTTCCCGCGGCATTTTTAGCCTTTCCCGTGGGAATTTCCCCAAATCCTTTATTAGCGGAAGCATGCGTCCTAATTGTTATCTATATGCTAAGAGTTAGCCCGATCCGTCAAGTGGTCTGAGCTGTGCTTTAATAAATCAGTCAGTCACGGTTTTCTTTTGTACGTATACCTACTAGCTTTTGCCGCGGCTTCGCCCGCGTGGATATCGTTTTTATGACTGTATGCAGCTATGGCTGGTGCCAGCGACTTCTTGTTATGGTTCTCTTGGTGAATAATTTGTTTTTTCAACCGTGTGGTAAGTTATCTCGGAAGTAGGTATGTTGGAGAACCCCCCGAACTTCCGGGATCAAAAGTATATTTTCGTAACTATAATCAAGTGTTAACATATCGAAGACACCTAATTCAACAGTGAAAGTTTCATATATGACGTCACGTAAAGTACCTACCCTATGCGATATTCAACACGCATAATTGAATAAAAAAAAAGTTTATGTAATTAGATTTTTTAGGGCGGGAATCCCTCAACTTCTCAGGATCAAAAGTATATTTTCGTAACTATAATAAGGTGTTAACATTCCTGTTAGTTGAATACACCTAATCTAACAGTAAAAGTTTCATATTAATACATTGAGCCATCCCATAGATACAATGATCTCCATTTCCTTTGATTATCCGGGATTGAAAAAATAACGTCACGTAAAGACCCTGTGCGATATTTGAGACGCCTAATTGAAGGAAAAACAATGGGTTAATTCGATTCCTTCGGGAACCCTTCGGATTTTCGACGTTGCGACGCCGACGTGCTCGAGCGTTGAAATAAGTTTTCCCAGATCCCTCGGGAACTATTTCGGGCTATGCTAATTAGGGATGCCTCGATACGCTTTTTGCCGATACGATACCGATACTGATACTCTTATAAAATATCGGCGATACTGATACCGATACCGATACGCTTATTGAATTCAAAAAGGAAGGTAGAATAAATAAAACACAATTCATTGATAGTTTTCGTAATCAAAATTAACATTTATAAGGTTTTTAATTAAAAAAACAAAACATTCTTAAGTTTTCCGGGCAAAGGCGATTTTGCAAGTCTGTTTGAAATAGTTTGAATAAGACCTCTCAGATGCGACAGATGCCTCGTTTGCAACGAAATAGATGGGACAACACGCGCGTTTACATTACATTTTTAAAGCGCGAAATTTGAAAAGTATCGTTGAATCTGCCATAAAATATCGCCGATACCGATATATCGGCAAACCGGAAGTATCGCCGATATATCGGTATCGGTATCGGATGCATCCCTAATGCTAATTAGTAGTCTATGTCACTTCCTACCCCTTCAACCATGTCTGTGCAAAAACCACCTCAATGCCTTGCTCTGTTGCGACGTGCGCGAGCATGGAAATGAATTTTCTCCAGATCCCTCAGGAACCTCAGTCTATGCTAGTTAGTGGTCTTTATCATTTGCCGTCTGTAGCATGGAACAACCGGAGGTTATATGACGCAGAGTCTCCCCTGGTTGACGGTACAACCGACAGACATCCACGGTGCCGTCTTTCATTATGAACCTCCTTTAAGGAGGAGAAAACTCATTTCCATGCTCGCGTATGATAACCACCTGATCCTGTATTACACAGACAAAATCCTCGGTCTCTGAAGCGCAGCCAGTGCACGGAGGCCTGCTGATTTACGAAGGATCCACAAAGGGCCTTGAAGAACCTACCGTGCAGTTCTTTGTCTTTCCATATGACCTGACGCTCAGTAGTGTTAAGTACAGCCGGCGCCCGCCAGTTTTCTTGCGCCATGTTTATCTCTTTATCACACGCTATGCCAGCTCTAAGTCACTATCGACTTTCGTCAGGAAGTAACTGCAGAGGCTGCATATCTCACGGTTGTCCCATGGAGTGTCATAGTAGTGCGGACTTTCGATCTAGCTCGTCCAGTTTTATTATAATTATTGATTTTACGTCAGATAACATAATCCATATTGGGTTAGTAACAGTCCTTAAATTAATCCTACTAATCCTATTAAAATGAAAGTTTGTATGTATGGATCTTTGTTACTCTTTCACGCTTCAATCACTGGACGGATCGAGGGGAAACTTGGCCTGGAATAGGACATAGGCTAATTTTGAACCCGGAAAAACGTTTTATTTCCACAGGAAAATCGAAAAATCGAAAGCCTCGAGCATTGCCGCAAAGTCGCCTGTCTATCGGTGTTCTACAGGATTCATTTCGGAGAGTGTGCCCTGGAGCTTCACAACCTCATTCCCTCCTTTCCATTTCATCATCGGACGACCACGCGCGGAGGGCGGTTCCACCCCTTTGTCGTCAATGTTCCACCTTTACGCACGAAGCGTTTTGCGTCTTCGTTCATCATGCGAACGGCCAAGGAGTGTATATCCCTTCCGGCGTCTGCATTCCCCGATTCGCATAATTGAGGAATCTTTAAGACGAGAGCGAATAGGCACTTTTTGAGCTTGCGTGTCACATGCTCGGCTGCATCGGCACTTACCATCAGGTGAGGTGCAGCCAAACGCACTCCAATTTTTTAATAAAAAAAAACATCGCGGGCGTAGCCGCGGGTGGACGGCTAGCGTTAGTATAATTGTGATGGAAGTGTATTAATTAAAATGGTGATGTGGATAAGGTAAAAATAAGTATTATTTACTTCATAAACATCAAACAACAATCATTTTTATTATAGGAGAGGTACTCCGCCACAGTGATCAGTATACTGTTGGAGCTGCCCCGCACTCTACTCAGCAGAGATGCTGCTTGTCGAAAATGTGAGTGGTGAAAGTGTAAGTATTTAAGTATCCAAATGATAATCAAGCACACTGTCCAGTATTTTAGCTATTACCGTGGCAAGCGAAATTAGACGATAAATGTTCTTATCAGCAATATGTCCTGTTTTGTTTTTGATGATGGGCACTACGATAGTCTTCATCAAGTCAGCGGGTAGGTATGAATGACTCAGACACATGGAGTAAAACATCAATAGTACCCTAGAACAGATGGCCGTTGGGGCAGTAAAGTTCTCGAGTGGCGACCACGCACCGGAAAGCGTAGTGTAGGCAGGCCTCCCACTCGGTGGACCGATGACCTGGTGAAGGTCGCGGGAAGCCGCTGGATGCGGGCAGCGCAGAACCGGTCGTCGTGGAGATCCTTGGGGGAGGCCTATGTCCAGCAGTGGACTTCCTTCGGCTGATATGATGACCCTCAGTAAGTCTACACCCGCATATTTTAAATGCTCGCTGCTGCTTTGGCGAGTTGTCGTGCGCACGCCCTGGAAGGCTTATAACAAAATACCAAGCATCGCGCACTCTCGATATCCACGCAGGCGAAGCCGCGGATATCAGCTAGATGTCCTGTATATTGTGTTGTGGTTTTCTGTCACTGCTAAAGCCAGAGTTACCAGATGTTAAATTGAAAAGTCCTGACAAAAAGCCCGTTTTTTAACAAAAAGTCCTGACATTTTACTGAAATGGGTTTGTCGACGCACAGTCATAGTAATGAAATACCACTTATGGATATTACTTTTGATTGCCAACCGGTCACTCGCCGAAGTCGCCGACTCACAATCTGCCATTAAGGCTTCTCTTGCTTTCCACACAGTGGAAAATCACCATTCATTTAATCCATGGGCTACAACAGTATAAAACCTTAAAATATATGAAGACCTTAAAACAGACAAATCCAAAAAAAAAACCTGACATTTTCAAAGTCCGGCCGGAATCCTGACATGTGCCTAAAAATCCTGACATGTCAGGACAATTCCTGACGTCTGGTAAGCCTAGCTAAAGCTAAACTGTAAATAGTGTTGCCAATTTAGCGACTTAGTAGCTAGGGTTTATCAATTGTGAATAAAAAAAAATAGATCTAACGTATTTTCGGAGCAGTCTAGCGACAAAAAAAATCGACGCTTCATACATTTTAGCGACTTTTCAAGCACAGTAACACCACACATCTAGCGACAGAATTGCCATTTTTATATTGTTCTAGTGACTTTAAAAAAATATTTAGCTACATTTAACAAACGTCATCTGGCAACACTGGCTGTAAAACAGACGATTCTTTAGGATTCATAATTCGGTTCGGACTCCATCGAGCCATATACAATGCTTCTTAACTAGCTTTGGAAATGAATGAACAAATAAACAATGTACTCGTCGGTACGTGCCTCCCACTTACTTAACGCGAATTCCTGTAGAAATGAGTTTAATTTTAGACGCACAAAGGAAACGCGTAATGCGTACTGAATAACACATTGCTGAGAATTATTGTGTCGCTGGCTTTGTAGTTTAATATGTTTGCGCTGTTCCAATAACTTACTGATTTCAGTTCATTGTAAAGCTGGCTTACAAACTGACTGTACATAGGTGGGTATAGCTAGGTACAGTGTAAACTCTATATAGCGACACTCAAGGGACCGGACATTTTGTGACGTATTGAGAGTTTTCGTTATACAGAGAGAAATAAGCGTCAAATTAAACCACTTGGAGCCAGAAAATTTTGACGTTTCAAAGAGTGAATCGTTATATCGAATGACGTTTTACAGAGCTTACACTGTAATTACTTACTCCACCAAAAGGCAAAAATCATCATCATCATCATATCAGCCGAAAATCGTCCACTGCTGGACAAAGGCCTCCCCCAAGGATTTCCACGACGACCGGTCCTGCACTGCCCGCATCCATCCGCTTCCTGCGATCTTTACCAGGTCGGCGGTCCACCGCGTGTGAGGCCTACCTACCCTACGTTTTCCGGTGTGCGGTCTCCACTCGATAAATTTACTGCGCCTATGGCCATCTGTTCTACGAGCTATGTGCCCTGCCCACTGCCACTTCAGTTTAGCGATTCTGTGAGCTATGTCGGTTACTATGGGCCTCATCATCATATCAGCCGAATGACGTCCACTGCTGGACATAGGCCTCCCCCAAGGATCTCCACGACGACCGGTTCTGCGCTGCCCGCATCCAGCGGCTTCCCGCGACCTTCACCAGGTCATCGGTCCACCGAGTGGGCGGCCTGCCTAACTACGCTTTCCGGTGCGTGGGGCCTCATAAGAAGGCTCAAGCAAGGTCACCCAAAGGGCAATGAACGTGTTATGCTCGGTGTTTCTGCGTGATCGAATCAGAAACGAGGAGATCCGCAGGAGAACCAAAGTAAAAGGCAAACAATTTAAAATCAATTAGTATTGATACAGATTCTTAGAGAATTCACTTATCTGTGGATACTCTTAGCTTTTTAAGGTTCCGTATCCAAAGGGTGTCATCAGGACTAATACTAAGTCTCCGCTGTCTGTCCGTCCGCGGTCTGTACCTTTTTCATAAACCGTAATATGTAGACAGTTTAAATTTTCACAGAGTGTGTATTTCTCTTGCTGCTGTAATAACAAATTATAATAACAATAAAATAAAAGTTTAAAGAAGCCTCCCCCCATACAAGAAACGTGATTTTTTCTTCAACGATGGTATGGAACCGCCCAAGTGCGAGTCCAAGTCGCACTTGGGTAGTTTTTTAGCGTGTCGTGTGCCATTTTAGTATCTTCTACCGCGGTCACGTGTGGTGGGGTGGTGGCGTGGTGGGGTATTGAAATGAACTCCCCCCCCCCCCCCCCCCCTCTCTCTCTCTCTCTCGTCAATCGTGCACTGTTGACGGACAGAGTGGTCCTGGTCATTCATGATCACCGCACCGTGAGGCCGGCTACACTGTCACCGTCCTCCTTGCAGCCCTTAGCCCTTGCGATGCCCTAATAGTAGCGTTCCTTGTACTAGACTAGCCCTCACCAAGGAACACGAACCCCTTTATATGCACTCTTCGGTAAATAAAACAACGTTATTTACCTCTTTATGTTTAATGGTAGGATGTATTCCCTCACCGTTTAAACTAGGTTAAAAATTGTATTAAAAAAATGTTATGCTTTTGCTTGCATCCTTGCAATCCGTGACTAATGTTCAATCCTAATGTTCACGGCTATATGTGTGCTGTATGTGTGCTATATGTGTGTGCTATATGTGTGCTGTATGTGTGCTGTATGTGTGCTGTATGTGTGCTGTATGTGTGCTGTATGTGTGCTATATGTGTGCTGTATGTGTGCTGTATGTGTGCTATATGTGTGCTGTATGTGTGCTGTATGTGTGCTATATGTGTGATGTATGTGTGCTGTATGTGTGCTGTATGTGTGCTATATGTGTGCTGTATGTGTGCTGTATGTGTGCTGTATGTGTGCTGTATGTGTGATATATGTGTGCTGTATGTGTGCTGTATGTGTGCTATATGTGTGATGTATGTGTGCTGTATGTGTGCTGTATGTGTGCTATATGTGTGCTGTATGTGTGCTGTATGTGTGCTATATGTGTGCTATATGTGTGCTGTATGTGTGCTATATGTGTGCTATATGTGTGCTGTATGTGTGCTATATGTGTGCTGTATGTGTGCTGTATGTGTGCTATATGTGTGCTGTATGTGTGCTGTATGTGTGCTATATGTGTGCTGTATGTGTGCTGTATGTGTGCTATATGTGTGCTATATGTGTGCTGTATGTGTGCTGTATGTGTGCTGTATGTGTGCTATATGTGTGCTGTATGTGTGCTGTATGTGTGCTGTATGTGTGCTGTATGTGTGCTGTATGTGTGCTGTATGTGTGCTGTATGTGTGCTATATGTGTGCTGTATGTGTGCTGTATGTGTGCTATATGTGTGATGTATGTGTGCTGTATGTGTGCTATATGTGTGCTGTATATGTGCTATATGTGTGCTGTATCCGCTGGCCAAGAAGGAAGGTAATGTTTTCCGGGTGTGCTTGTATGCGTTTATTTCTTTGGCTAGAGCTGAGCTTGATGGATTTTGGAGTGGCTGGCCGTTTGTTAGACTAATCTTGATGCTCTGACTACCCTAGACAACATTTTAAACAGTGAGCAGGTTCCAGGGTTCCTTACATCGAAAGGTCGACCAACGGACTATTACTAAGCCTCTGCTCTCCGTTCATCTGTCTGTCAGTGGGCTGTATTTCATGAACTCTTCTTCTTCTTGTGAGTGCTTCTTTTAGTTCACGATGCGGCTTTCGGAAAAAATTCCAGCCCACACGTGAATGGTATTGACCCTCCGTCGTATGAAACTTTCTCTTCAATGCAAGCTTAGTTATATAGCGCTCTCCTGGTCTCCTGTAGACTCGCAAGGGATAAAAAAGGACATAAAAAATATTTTATCCCGTGAAAATAGCATAGTCCGATACAGTTCCTGAGGGAACTAGGAAAAAACTTTTTTGGTTGATTTCCTTAACATCGCAACGGAATAATAGATTATTGTGATTTTTTATACAGAGATGGTTGAGGGGGTAGAAAAGGACAAAGACTACTAATAAGCATAACCCAAGATAGTTCCTGAAAGATCTGGGGAAAACTAATTTCCAGGCTCTCGCACGTCGGTGTCGCGTCGCAATGGAGGAACGAATTGACGTGATTTTTTGCTATTTAAGCGAGTGAGAAGTAACATAGATTCCTAATCAAAATAGCTTGATATAGTTCTCGAGGGATCTGGAGTAAACTCCTGTCTACGCGGCTCGAGCACCACTCACCCTCAAAGACAGTCATAAAAACAATGCCCACGCAAGCGAAGCCGCAGGTAAAAGCTAGTATTAAATATAAATTAAATATCAAAGGGGGCTCCATTACAAGAAACTTGTTTAATGTTTTTTCAGTCTGTCTGTTAGCGAGCCGTATTTCATGAACCTGTGATGGTTCCTGCGTGACACCATACGGAACCCTAATAATAATAATTTTTGAAATAGAACTACTGCGTAACACCACATGGAATCCTAATAATAATATTGAGTTGCTGAACTATTTTTTTGAAGGTTCGGTCTGACGCCGAATTCCTTAACTCAAGTATGTAAAATCTTAGCACTTGGGACCAATGAAATACGATTTAATGTTCGCAAGATAGGGTAGGAAAGAGCGAGTGAGTAAAAGAATTGGATTTGTGTCGTTGTGTGAAGGAGATAGAAAGCCAGGGCTGTTTCTTGAAAATGCGCGTGAGCAGGGGGACAGAAGATGGAATGGCGAGACGAGTTGGTCGTGTCTCGAGGCTGAAATATTGTTTGTTTTTTTCTGTGCGAATTTTGGTGTGAAAAGTAATAGTTTTGTGAGGTGCGACGTGTGTCTGGGTACGTATTTCTTTAGGTCTCAAGGCCTAACTTGAATCACCTTTTAAATGTCCAAAGTTTTATTAAACCCAAATAGGGAAGCACTCGAAAGGTTCTTTAAAATTTAGGGTTCTCTGTGAGTTACAGAAATGTACAGTGGTTGTAGTTTGGTTGCTTGACGTAAATGTATAGTCTAAAATATCTAAATTATCTTTTCATTACTGTCATTAGTCTACTTAATTCTGATTAATTCTTTATTTTATGTAGATAAATTAAATGCTAATTCATATACGCCCGTAAGTTTAGTACGTGACATTTTACTCAGAATTTATTCGGATCCAAAAGTAAGGACTTAACTAAACTCGACGAGATTTTCTGTGAGTGCGCATCAAAAGATTAGAAGAAAACAACTAGAAAATTCTTATAAAAAATTTAACCATGCGCACTGTTTATAATTGTACAGGGAGCGTTAAATGAAACACAGATGTTATCCGAAATGATTTATTATGGCTGAGTAATGGCATTTTCGTAAACAAGACATCACATCAGGTTCATAACATATATTCAGTGGATTTTGATATTCTAAAACATGTAGGCGCTAAAGAATGACCATTTAATGTGTTGGATGGCTATCGTTCTATGCTGAATCATAATGGTTGATAAATAGTGAATTTTATGGTATCTGAGAGCTTACAAATCTGTGACTAGTTCGCAAATTTTGTAGCTTTTTAGAGAATGAACGAAAATACACATCAAATGTCACAAATGAAGTCTATACACTCTATAAAAACTTAATGAAGATAATGTCTAATTACACATATAAAGTTTCAGAAACAAAGAAATCTTTTTACAACTCGAGATAATAAATAATAACATAAAAACATTGACAGTTTTCACTAGCAAACAAAGAAGAAACCTAAATTACTCTATAATTATATCTATGACCTATTTCTTCTTAAGTAAAACATTAATTACGAAACAGTAGCTCTATGCATATCTTTATACACGATCCTGAACTATATAAACTTATCTACGGTATTAATGTCGCATATTTTAAATTTGCATAACTTTTATGTATTTTTTTTTACATTTTCATTTCCTAAGACCCTTAAAATTAACCCTTACCTCTAAATTAGAAAGAAAAAGACTATTTTACTTATATTATTTGACCACGAGGTGGTGTCATGCAATTGCCAGATACCAATAGCAGTACCGTACTTCCGTCGGAATTTCCCTACTCTCAAAATAATACTTTGTCCTGTTAGATAACGACTGCAACATACATATTATTAATATAAAAAGCACACGGAGAAAAAAATATAGTCAGAATAACTATTCAAAGTTATAGTTAAATTAGTTAAATGACGTATCGTTGATGTAGTCAACTGTTTTCTAGAATTGAGGATCTGTATAGCCAATTCAGCGATACAGATCCTTAGTTTGACGAAACAGTTGGCTATATTAACGATACGTCTTTTAACTAATTTAACTATAAACTTTGAATAGTTATTCTGACGATATTTTTTTCTCCGTGCACCCTAGGTCAGTCGGGCCAATGGAGAAAGAAAAGATAAGAGAGAGAGAGGACCGTCTTGGAATCTGAAGATTGTCTGAAAATTTCATCGAAATCGGTCCAGCCGTTTTGGAGTCTATAAGGAACATTTTTTTTTCCTTCACATAACACAGAGATAGACTGGATTCAAGTGCTAATAACTACAGCCTCCCTGATATAATAAAAGGATTTGAATGTAAATCACATGTTAAACGCTCATAAGAATTAGAAATGATTTGAACGATTAAAAATTATTCAAAATGATTACAAATCAAATCATTTTTAATCCTTTTTAATGATTTTGTTTAATCAGGGCTGTGATTAAAATAACTAAAAAAGAGATTATAAGGTTTTCTTATTTGTTTACTTAGCTTAAGTAATAAAAATATGTATCGTTTATTTAAGTAAATAAACTTTAAACAAAAAAAAATGTTCTGAGGACAGGTTATAGCGGTGAATACTTATAACCTGTTTTGTCCGTTAAATTTGGAACCATATTAAAATAAATAAACTCATGTGAGTCCAACTATGTAACTTAATTAATTAATTCATTAACTTTAATTATCTTAACGTTAGTTAAAAAACACTATAATATTAAGAAATTATAAAGTCACATGAACAATGCGTTCATAAATCTTATTATTGGTCAACTGACAGCCAAAACCGTGTGCTAACACTGGTCTTATGTACAGTTGGTAATATTACAAATTATACAGTCAGTCATTCAAATCACCTACCCAGATAACCAGGGTTGTCAATTTTGAACTACATAAATATAATCATAAAGTTTAAAAGACACTTACAATTACAAATTTTGAAATTACATGAATACAAACGCAAATTTAAATTTCCAACTAATTAACCAAGAAAGTGTAACAACGGTACTTTTTAAAGATTATTTTAATTTAATTAAATCATGGTAGATCTTATCTATGGTTTCTGTATCTTTCCTTTTATTAATTAAATCTTGATGCCTCTCCATTTACATAGATTCCATAATCAGACGCTTTTTATAATTATGTTCTGTATTTAAAATTTTTAATATTTTAAGATTTTAGCCTGCTTACCCTCGAGTAGGCTTTATCATTACAAAATACAAAAGCTTTAGCTCAACCTTTTTTTTTAAAATAAAGACAAAAATAATATAAAACTCATGGCATTTAAAAAAACAGAAACAAAACGATTTACAAAAAGTATTGTATCATATAACACTTGACAGCCCTACCAGCACATCACACACCAGAAACTATGCACTCGCGACTTAGCTTGCTCAATAGCAAGTAAGTGGTTGTAGCATCGTCTTGAATTCATCCAGGGAAGCAGCAGTTGAAACAGCAGGTGGCACAAAGTTCCAGAAAGCAACTCCAAGGACAAGAAAAGAGCTCTTGTACATTGATGTACCCGGAATCGGCGATAACAGCGTATAGTCCGGTTGTTCTCAGATCATTGCAGAGTCGGATCGATAATAGCTTCCAGGTTCTTGAGAATACTAACTTACTCAATATCTTTACCAGCTAACGACAGCACTGGCTTCTCACTGCTATCTATGAGGATAGTACGTTTAGACAAACACCAAAAAAAATGTTAGACACGAAATTCATGATGTGTGAACGGAAGATTAACACTTATTTTTTTTTTTTTTTCTTCTCCTCCTCGATAAATTTATTTATTCCGCAGTCTCTGCACCACCTCCAAAATGGGCTGAAATCGTACACTCGGCCACAATTGATACATATTTTTTTTTGGGACTCCATTTGACCGGAATGGTTGCAACAATATGAATCATTTCGACCCTCCGTCTCCGTTTAAATAGCAATGCTTATCAAAACTAGGGCTACCACTTTCTCATAACATTTTTTTTTGTTTAAAGTTTATTTACTTAAATAAACGATACATATTTTTATTACTTAAGCTAAGTAAACAAATAAGAAAACCTTATAATCTCTTTTTTAGTTATTTTAATCACAGCCCTGATTAAACAAAATCATTAAAAAGGATTAAAAATGATTTGATTTGTAATCATTTTGAATAATTTTTAATCGTTCAAATCATTTCTAATTCTTATGAGCGTTTAACATGTGATTTACATTCAAATCCTTTTATTATATCAGGGAGGCTGTAGTTATTAGCACTTGAATCCAGTCTATCTCTGTGTTATGTGAAGGAAAAAAAAATGTTCCTTATAGACTCCAAAACGGCTGGACCGATTTCGATGAAATTTTCAGACAATCTTCAGATTCCAAGTAGGTCCTCTCTCTCGCTTATCTTTTCTTTCTCCATTGGCCCGACTGACCTAGGGTCCTTTTTACTTTTAAATTGCATATTTTTAAGACCGTTTTTCAAACAACTATCAAATGTCCACGTAAGTTATTTATCTCTTGTTATTGAAGTCTGGTTTTCCTTAATAAATGCGATGTACCTATGCCGACCACTCTTATCTAAAAAGTTTTATGTTTACATATTTTTAGTTCGGGAATTCACATGACTAATATAATGTGTGTGTTACAGTCGTTATCTGACAGAAAAACATATTGTTTTGAGCGTAGGGAAAATCCCAAAGTTCTGTCATCCACGGATTGTAAGTACAGTCACCATCAACCAACTGATCTATCTCAACTGATCTATCTCAACCAGTTCACGTATTTTGGGTACCAAGAAGCTAGAAGCTAAGAAGCTAGTGGGTGTTTGATAGACATAAAATTAGCATATTATTTGACTAGGTTAGGGATCATCTATTTTGAATGGAAATTATTTATTTAAAAAAATGGTCAGATTTCAGACAAGTTTTGTCATCAAATAAATCCTATGTTACAGGGCGAGCTGTATAATTCAATATAATATCAAATTTGTACTATTAAATGCTAGAATAAATGGCTCTATAAAATATAGAGCTGAAATCAATGTAACTTCTGCATTGAAAGTTTTGTATTAACAAAACAATAGCGCAAATTAAGCAATGTAACGTGGAGTTTTACGCCTATATAAAATAAAAAGGTTTCTCCACAATTTGAGTCAAATAAATTCATAATTAATTTTTAGACTCAATCAAGTCATTTTATTTATTTTACCCTCTGCATGCAACATTGAGGCATCCTTGAGGGAGTCTACGAATTCCCTTCACTTAGAATTGACAAAAATAATGTAACTCGCATTTTGGTAATTTCTGAATTGAGCCCCTCAGTGGGGACGTGTATGAGCTGATATGATGGTAGACGATAGATGCAATGCATCTCGTGGAAACTTTCTATTCCATAGGTATAACTTTCCATCAGTAGGGAACTTAATGCCGGATCCACTTCAGAATAAATTAGACGATCACTTAACTTTCACTAAGACACAGGCCTATGGTCTTAGGAGGGGAAGGTGGGTCCTGTTCAAACCGTAATAGAACAATATAGAAATGTGGTAATAAGTAGGTAGACAAACCATCTTGTACATGTACCAGATACCCTTCTACCAGGTTTATGATAATAAGATATAAGAGTCCCCACTTACCGACCCCTAGGGTATAAAGAGAGGGCCGCTGTTCCAGCCAACACCCTGCGTGTGGCGAAGGCAAGGACCAACTGCGGTAGATCTTGTCTTGTCTCTTAATAGGTAGACATTTGTAATTTTCACAGAGTGTGTATTTCTATTGCCGCTATAACATCAAATTATAATAAATAAATATTGATATTAAAGAAACGTGATTATTTTTCTTGTACAATGGTACGAAACCCTGCGTGTGCGAGTCCGACTCGCACTTGACCGGTTTTTATTATTATTAATTTTTATTGGTTAGTTAAGTTATTTCTGTCGTACAATTGCGTGCATAAATAGCAATGTAATGTTATACCTATCCAATAACGTAAATGTCTGCTTTGACTGTTTAAAAAGCTTAAACATACCTTGGTTCCCACTACCAGCTAAAAGTACAAAGGTTCATAAAAGACCATAGAGTCAAATCGTTTACGAAATCAAATAAATCAATGTCGTACGCACACCCATTAGACATGGTCCGAATGTTCCGAGAGCAGGTGAAATGTTGAAACTTATACACACGGAACTTTAAACCTGCCTGGTAATGACGCTTACCGCGTTATTAACTTCAAAATTGTCTTTTGAAATGCCGACAGCACGGACATTCGGACGGTTAGGTAAATAATATGCCGCCTCTTAATTTTGGATAATATTTGAGAGTTTGTTTGTGCTGTCAAACGTATTATTAAAGTACCTAATAATAAAAACTGGCCAAGTGCGAGTCGGATCGCGCAAAGAAGGGTTCTAGTCTTTTAAAAAAAATAAATGTTTTTACAGTTGTTATAGGACATTTTGTATAAAAAATATATGAACTTTTGACAAATCCAACTGCACATCTTAAGTTGGTCGACTACTACTCGTAAACTAACAAACCCTACTTAGCCGTAATAATTTTCTCTTTAAGTTAATTATATATCCTACTATTTTAACAAAAATTGCAGATGTCCTTAAATAGCTGTTTGGCTTAAAGAAGAGAGGGGGGGGGGGGGGAGGGGGAGAGGGGGGAGGTTTGACCCCTAACAAAAATTAGCACTTTAAAGCTAAATATTTCGCAAACCGATTCCTGAGTAAAAAAACCGGCCAAGTGCGAGTCGGACTCGTGCACGAAGGGTTCCGTACCATTATCTACTAAAATCAATCACGTTTGTCGTATAGCCCCCTCTTAAATATTATTTAATTATAATTTATTAATTTATTTTTAAAGTGAATAATACAAATCAATATTCTGTGAATATTTCAAATGTCTGCCTGTTGCCGTTATCAATATCGAGCAAAAAATGTCACGTTTGTTATATGGGAGCCCCCTTCAATATTTATTTTAATCTGTTATTTTAGTATTTGTTGTTATAGCGGCAACAGAAATACATCATCTGTAAAAAAATAACTGTCTAACTATCACGGTTCATGAAATACAGCCTGGTGACAGACGGACGGACGGAAGGACGGACAGACAGACAGACAGACGGACGGACAGCGAAGTCTCAGTAATAGGGTCCCGTTTTTACCTTTTGGGTACGGAACCCTAAAAATGGTTGTTGTTTTGAGAGGCAGAGCGTAACTAAACTATAAGGGTTCCTTGTTGACTTCGGAACCGTAAGAAACCTCTATCAAGTAAGTCATAATTCTTGTAACAACTTTGAGCCATCACTGCTTGCACAAAAATGTACCAAGTACTTACTAGATTAGATTAGATAAGACATATTTATTTCATATTATCAAAAAATGACAAAGAATAGTAAATTCGTCAAAATAATAAATACAAAAGTATAAATGTCAATCATAAAAATAAATTTAAAATAATAATTGATAACAATTTCGAGTTTTTTTTAATAAACAAAAAAGAAATAATAAATAAATGAATATAAAAATAAATAAACTACGTCAATTTTAAAATTTTTAAGCGACCCAAAATATCAATTTCTGTTACCACTAAATTAAAACGTTAAGTTGGATTTCAAAAGAAACGAATTATAAAATTGTTACCTTCTTAGATGAAAAATAGCTTTTTAATAAGTAATAATAATTTAAATATAAGCACGAATTAAAAAAATAATAGTACTTGTTGGAACAATGAAAAAATTCAATTGGTAAGTTCTGATACCGTCCCCATACAGGATTTCCTGTGTTGTGGGTAACCAGCCTCTTCCCATAATTTTAATAACAAATTAATAGCATATTTTAACCGCCTCCATAGCGTAACGGTTAAGGCTATTTATTAGCACCACATCAGGAGATCGTTGGTTCGATTCCTGGCGGAAACTAACTTTGTAATACTCGGTTGGGTTGGTGGGTTGGTATTTTGTAAGTCATCTTATCTAAGTCTTGCCGCTAAATATATTGATTAAAATTCCAATAACTTTTTATTGCACATCCAATAAACAAATACATGTACTAAACAAAAGTATAGCAACTAAGAGACGTTCAATGTGGGCGGTCTTATCGCTGAGAGCTGATGTGTTCCGGCTTGAAGTTGCCATTTCCCTATTGCGTTGGGGAATCTTGGTGAGCCCACTTACATAATAGGCCACATCGTGGTAAGTCACCAGGTGAGATGATGCCATGTTCTTACCAACTGTGGATTAATAAAACAAGGTGTTATAAACGAGTATAGTTAATGAGGCGAAACAAAAATAACCGTTTACAAGTATAACGTTAGTAACACGGAACGTAGTCAGTTTGGTTAAAGGTTAAGAAAAGAACACAATATTTTTGGCCGATCGCCAAAAAAGGAGGATAATGTTTTTCGGGTGTATGTATGTATATATGTTCGTTTATTTGGCTGATCCTGTAGCTTGAACGGCTTGGATTTTGGAGAGCGAGGTGTCATTAGATTCATCTTGATCCCATGAGTGACATCCCAGGGGCCAAAAAGAGAGGCAATGTTTTTAAACAGTCGGACTTCTTATCACCTCATATACGTCCCCACCGAGGGGCTCGCGACTAGCCTGAATTAGGGAGATCGGGCCTTAGTCGACGACGCGGGCCCAGTGCGGGTTGGTCGACTTCACACACAACCTTCGAGTTTCTTCGCAGGCGTGTGCAGGTTTCCTCACGATGTTTTCCTTCACCGTAAGAGCGTCGGATAAACGTACATATGAAATCGAAATTTCGAAAACACATTGGTACGTGGCAGGATTCGAACCACAGCTTCCCGGACAGGAGGTAGCGGCCGTAACCGTTACACCACCGACGCTCTACAGTCGGACCATCAATTTTTAATTAAATTGGTAAGGTTATTTACTCAAATCATCATATCAGCCAAAAGACGTCCACTGCTGGACAAAGGCCTCCCCCGAAAAACTATAGGAAATTTACTAACACTGTCTCTTCCAAGGATTTCCATGACGACCGGTCCTGCGCTGCCCACATCCAGCGGCTTCCCGCAACCTTCACTAGGTCGCCGGTCCACCGAGTGGGAGGCCTTCCAACGCTACGTCTTCCGGTGCGCGGTCGCCACTCGAGAGCTTTACTGCCCCATCTGTTCTACGAGCTATGTGCCCAGTTAAGTTTTGCCACTTTATTGCATCACAACATACTAAGAAAACAACATAGAAAAAATATTATACAATAGGCGGCCTTACCTGACTGTGTCACTGCGATGTTCTGTGCATTTATCTAGTAAAGCGTCTGTGCTTCCTTGGTGATGGCTAGTAAAGCGTCTGTGCTTCCTTGGTGATGGCTAGTAAAGCGTCTGTGCTTCCTTGGTGATGGCTAGTAAAGCGTCTGTGCTTCCTTGGTGATGGCTAGTAAAGCGTCTGTGATTCCTTGGTTATGGCTAGTAAAGCGTCTGTGCTTCCTTGGTGATGGCTAGTAAAGCGTCTGTGCTTCCTTGTATTTGGCTAGTAAAGCGTCTGTGCTTCCTTGGTGATGGCTAGTAAAGCGTCTGTGTTTCCTCGTATTTGGCTAGTAAAGCGTCTGTGCTTCCTTGGTGACGGCTAGTAAAGCGTCTGTGCTTCCTTGGTGATGGCTAGTAAAGCGTCTGTGTTTCCTCGTATTTGGCTAGTAAAGCGTCTGTGCTTCCTTGGTGATGGCTAGTAAAGCGTCTGTGCTTCCTTGGTGATGGCTAGTAAAGCGTCTGTGCTTCCTTGGTGATGGCTAGTAAAGCGTCTGTGCTTCCTTGGTGATGGCTAGTAAAGCGTCTGTGATTCCTTGGTGATGGCTAGTAAAGCGTCTGTGCTTCCTTGGTGATGGCTAGTAAAGCGTCTGTGCTTCCTTGGTGATGGCTAGTAAAGCGTCTGTGCTTCCTTGGTGATGGCTAGTAAAGCGTCTGTGCTTCCTTGGTGATGGCTAGTAAAGCGTCTGTGCTTCCTTGGTGATGGCTAGTAAAGCGTCTGTGCTTCCTTGGTGATGGCTAGTAAAGCGTCTGTGATTCCTTGGTGATGGCTAGTAAAGCGTCTGTGCTTCCTTGTATGTATTTGGCTAGTAAAGCGTCTGTGCTTCCTTCTATTTGGCTAGTAAAGCGTCTGTGATTCCTTGGTGATGGCTAGTAAAGCATCTGTGCTTCCTTGGTGATGGCTAGTAAAGCGTCTGTGCTTCCTTGGTGATGGCTAGTAAAGCGTCTGTGCTTCCTTGGTGATGGCTAGTAAAGCGTCTGTGTTTCCTTGTATTTGGCTAGTAAAGCGTCTGTGCTTCCTTGGTGATGGCTAGTAAAGCGTCTGTGCTTCCTTGTATTTGGCTAGTAAAGCGTCTGTGATTCCTTGGTGATGGCTAGTAAAGCGTCTGTGTTTCCTCGTATTTGGCTAGTAAAGCGTCTGTGCTTCCTTGGTGATGGCTAGTAAAGCGTCTGTGTTTCCTTGTATTTGGCTAGTAAAGCGTCTGTGCTTCCTTGGTGATGGCTAGTAAAGCGTCTGTGCTTCCTTGGTGATGGCTAGTAAAGCGTCTGTGCTTCCTTGGTGATGGCTAGTAAAGCGTCTGTGATTCCTTGGTGATGGCTAGTAAAGCGTCTGTGCTTCCTTGTATGTATTTGGCTAGTAAAGCGTCTGTGCTTCCTTGTATGTATTTGGCTAGTAAAGCGTCTGTGCTTCCTTGGTGACGGCTAGTAAAGCGTCTGTGATTCCTTGGTGATGGCTAGTAAAGCGTCTGTGCTTCCTTGGTGACGGCTAGTAAAGCGTCTGTGATTCCTTGGTGATGGCTAGTAAAGCATATGTGCTTCTTTGTATTTGGCTAATAAAGCGTCTGTGCTTCCTTGGTGATGGCTAGTAAAGCGTCTGTGCTTCCTTGTATTTGGCTAGTAAAGCGTCTGTGCTTCCTTGGTGATGGCTAGTAAAGCATCTGTGCTTCCTTGGTGATGGCTAGTAAAGCGTCTGTGTTTCCTTGGTGATGGCTAGTAAAGCGTCTGTGCTTCCTTGGTGATGGCTAGTAAAGCGTCTGTGATTCCTTGGTGATGGCTAGTAAAGCGTCTGTGCTTCCTTGGTGATGGCTAGTAAAGCGTCTGTGATTCCTTGGTGATGGCTAGTAAAGCGTCTGTGATTCCTTGGTGATGGCTAGTAAAGCGTCTGTGCTTCCTTGTATGTATTTGGCTAGTAAAGCGTCTGTGCTTCCTTGGTGACGGCTAGTAAAGCGTCTGTGATTCCTTGGTGATGGCTAGTAAAGCATATGTGCTTCTTTGTATTTGGCTAATAAAGCGTCTGTGCTTCCTTGGTGATGGCTAATAAAGCGTCTGTGCTTCCTTGGTGATGGCTACCCAACACCGGAGGACTACAAGCATTTTACACTCAGCGGAATTGCTCCATTGATACAGCACATCTTTGGGTAAGATAGAGTTCAAGGGTTATAAGATAGACACAAAAGATCCCACTGGGTCGAAGAATCGCTGCGACAGCTGCGCCTATACATAAAGACAAGATAAGATAAGGCGTTTTAAAACCATTGAAAATACTTACTCATAAAAGTTGATATCTCTAACTTAACAAAACACCCAACTAAACTAAACTAGTCACTTTTTAGGGTTCCGTACACCCGAAATGTAACCAACGGGACCCTATTACCAAAGTACCTATATATATTAGTAGTAACATACAGTATGGACACTCCCTGCCGCTCTCTAGATTGTGACCTCACCCCCTCGTCACCCAGATTGATACAGATTGAATTCTGGTCCGTTGTATGAAGTGTCCAGGGTGTGCTATTACTAAGCCTCCGCTGTCTGTATTATTTAAAACCAATCCATCCAGCATAAGTTCATCACTGTTGCTAACACGACCCGCCCGACTAAGCGTTATCTGAAAGCTCTCTAGATATTAAGTTGTATTGTATTATATGAGAAAAGCGGTGTAAATCGATACGACACACAATATCTCCCGAGGCGCGTCGACAGCCGTAAAACTAGGAATTCAAATTAATATAAAATAACCGTGAACATACCTAAATAGTCGTAAATTATACTGCAATAGTACAGACGTGTTTCCGCAGTTCAAACGATACAATTTCACTAACACGAACGAACACAGCACTAAGTTATTATTTCACTTTATTGTTCGCTACGTTATTTTAGTTCGAAACTAGTTATAAGCGTTAACATAACGTGTAACAATAAGGTTATCGATTCAGTTTTGTTATACTACAAGCTGATCTGAACTCATGAAGAGGTATGTTAATGGCCCCATCTTAAGAGGACTGTGAATCCACGCCGAAAATTCAACTTTTAATACAAACGGCGATAGCGATTTTCACTTCTTAAATGTTAACCGATTTGGACCAATTTTTTAAAAGCTAGGCTTATACGGTTCGTTTTTTAAATTACTGATTATAGTAAAAAAATGGCCTAAAAATTAGATTTGTAGGAAAACACGTGAACGACAATAAAATAAAACTTATTAACTTTATCGAAAAAACAAAAACGTATAAGCCTAGCTTTTGTTCTGACTGACCACCTATCAAAAATTGGTTCAAATTGGTTAACATTTAAGAGGTGAAAATCGTTAACGCCGTTTGTATGAAAAGTCGCAGCTTCACAATCCTCTTAACGTTACGACTTGGACTGTGCCTGTTAATACGCTTGCTAACTTTAAAATACGAATTTGCGGGAAATCATGAAAATAGAAGCACTGCACGCTCGGAACTAGTTATGAGACACCCTGTATACGAGTTCCTCTACATTTTAATCTCGTTCTCACTTAAATCACTAATGACTTTATTATCACTAACCAGACGGAAGGTCAGCAATAAAATCAAACGATAAGCTCCCATTGGAAACCAGCGTTATAATTTATCAAACCAACACTTTGAAGTTACCGAAACTTAACTTTTAAATTGGGTGCTTAGTATTAATTCACTGGTGCGGTGGCATGCTCCAAGTGTGTAGTTAGCGAGCGATTTACAGTAAACCTTCGCGGACCTAGCTAAGACTAGGTTTATTACACCTCTAAACCAAAGTATATATGTTACGGCTAAAACCCGAAGCACGGCTGCACCTAGTTTTAGCCGGTTAGAACTAGGTGTAGCCACTTACTCTTGGTTAAACCTAGTACGAGCCGATTATTTTCGGGTAAAACTAGGTCTATCCTTCATCATGTCGGCTACAACTAGGTTCGGCCATTCCCTGTTGGATAAAACTAGGTCTATCCTTCATCATGTCGGCTACAACTAGGTTCGGTCATTCCCTGTTGGATAAAACTAGATGCAAACAATTAGTTAAATATTACAATGTGATTTATAGGAATAAAAAAACTCTCTACGTTTCTTTTTATTGGATGTTTTTTTTTAATATCTAAAAAAGCTCTGCCGATAGCATGCCGGCTACAACTATGTACAGCCAATCCCTGTTAGATAAAACTTAGACACGCGGTGCTGCTGCAGACGCTGTGAGTCACTTTCGCTAGTAGACCTGCAGTAGATCAGCAGCACCTGGCGCTCACAACCTGCAGAGGCGCGTGCCTCGCTATGCCCTCCACCCCGCGCCGCTGCTGCAGATGCTGTGAGTCATGAGTGTGACGCGGGGCAGAAGGCTTGGCGGGACACGCATCTAAGTTTTATCCAACAGGGATTGTCTGGACCTAGTTCTAGCCGGAATGATATCGAATAGACCTAGTTTTATCCAACAGGGAATGGCTGGACCTAGTTCTAGCCGGAATGATATCGGATAGACCTAGTTTTATCCAACAGGGAATGGCCGAACCTAGTTGTAGCCGGCATGATGAAGGATAGACCTAGTTTTACCCGAAAATAATCGGCTCATACTAGGTTTAACCAAGAGTAAGTGGCTACACCTAGTTCTAACCGGCTAAAACTAGGTGCAGCCGCGCTTCGGGTTTTAGCCGTAACATATATATTAGTACGTATGGACACTCACTGCCGCTCTCTAGATTGCGACCTCGCCCCCTCGTCACCCAGATTGATTACAGATTGGTTATAGTTTGGTTCTCGAACGTATAGGACTTCGCAGTTTTTTTTGTTTCGTCATTTGTTTTTAGAAATGAAATTTCTCGCCCGTTGTATGAAATGTCCGGGGTGTGGCTGAACTAAGTAAGTGTGCGACTTTGCGGACTAAATAATTTTTTAATCATATTAACATCGAAATACCTAAAACCTTTTAAGGTACAAACTTTTAATTGAAAAAAGTTTTAATGATCAAAAATGCATATGCTCAGTGTGCCAAAGCGAATATAAATAGGGTGTCAATTAAATGGTTAGCATAGTATTGTTATTTCTGTGAGCAGAAAAATATAATCGGTGAGCAGAAATAGCTAATTGGTCAGCAGAAATAGCTAATTGGTCAGCAACTCATGGTCAGCAAACATTTCAAAATCAATCAGCAATTTATGTCATTCTGGATGGCTGTAATTATTTTAAACATCCCCGTACTACACTCTTCCTACAGTGTTGAGTGGTCGACGGAGCCCCTTCGGGGCTCCTACTTCTGTGTTCTCATGTTAAACCTAACACTACGACTGTGCGGGGAGGCGAGCTTAGCTCGCCTCCCCGCACAGTCTCCGAAACTAACGGATCCGAGTCGGGGTGCTCCGCAAGTCCGAGCTCGCTTCGCTCGCTCCCGCTTCCATTTAGAACTCCCCGTACCACACTCTTCCTACAGTGTTGAGTTGCTGCTTATAGACATGTTTTTCTGCCGCTCAATCATGAAATCTTGCCGCTCAAGTAGTTATTTTGCGGACTGAATGTTTATTATGCAGTTACATTATATTTATTCCATATAAATACCTACACGTTTCCAAATTCAATTGATATCGGAGTTTCCAGTTTATATTGGAGGTACCTTACTTAGATTTATCTGGATTAATGAAGTACCCAGCGTAGTAGGCCTTTAAAATCCTAATTATTCACAAAGTTGCATTAAAATCATTAAAACAACCTGGATTTGTATGGGAGGTACCTTATTCCGATTTTTTTTAGATCAACGGACTACCGCGTACTGTAGGTCATAATGTACAGTAGTAACATACGGAGTTTCATCAAATTGTTACAGCCATTGTTGAGTAAAATAATAAGTGATTTTTTTACTGTCGTGGCAACCCTAAAAAAACAAGATAGGGAATATTTGAAAAAAAAGACGCCTGGAGATTTCAAAATAATATTGGCCTTACCTGAATTTCACCCAAATCCGTCCAGTAATTTGGGAACTAGAGCACCGGACGAACTTACAGTCACATACACACACAAACACATCTTTTTGTTTTTTAGACTCTATTAGTGTAAGACAATCGGTTCCCATCACAATCTTAACTTCGATTTTTGCCAGCACAATACCTTCTTCACTCCTTCGTCGCTCGAAGGTACAAAGGCGAGCACAATATTTCCCACAGATAAGAAAAACAATTGTGGTATTTCCTACGATTCTTTTGATAACAATAGACGATCCTTGGACCTTGGACCTTGATTACACCTCCAAGTTCATGATCAGATCAACTTCAGAATACCAAAAGGATCTCTTGTCACCCCCTTGTATTCCCCATACGGCTTCATCATACCAAATAACTTGTGGAAGTTCCTTTAAGATCGTTAATTGGCCGTGTTTTGAACTTTTTTCTTTCTTTACGCCCAATAACCTACCTCGATGCCAATTTTCAAGTTTTTCAAGCGACTCCCAAAAAGGAGGAGGTTCTCAATTCGACTGTATGTTTTTTTTCATGTGTGTTACCTCAGAACTTTTGACTAAGTGAACCGATTTTGATGATTCTTTTTTTATTTGAAAGCTAGTCCTTCCCGTGTGGTTCTGTATAAATTTAATCAAAATCGGCGTACTACTTTATTATAAAATTAACAAAAACCAAAATAATAATGCAAAAATGTACTAAGTTGTTGCGATGGAAGTCGTTTTTTTTAACGTGTTTGGCGTTTTCAATTATTCCTTTGTTTACGCCAAATAACCTACCTTGATGCCAATTTTCAAGTTATTAAGTCGTCTAAAAGTGTTTTATAATTTTGATTAGTGAGTGAGTCAGCCAGTCACAAAAATAGTCAATTTTGGATGTCGATATCTCACTAATGGCAAAAAATGTATCAATGGAAAATAAGATTCTACGACCCCTATTGAATAGACACTAGAATAGAATAGATAAAATGGAAAGTCTGTGGATCAAATCTAATTTTGAGTTACACAAAAAATTTTGGACCACTTTAGACCTCCCAAGGTCGAAAGCGGCCCGAAATGGTTGGCGTAATGTAACACATGGCCGGTGTCGCTCTTTTACTATTCGAACTTGGCTGACACACCTCGGCGGACACTGTTAGTGTCGGCTAGTGGTCAAGATTTCGGGTGGGAGGTTGAACCCTGGTGATCCCCCCCCTGGCTACGCCCTTGAATCATTTATAGGGCCACCACGATACAGGCATTGCTTAGTGTGGCGTCACTGTAAACTATTGTAAGGTGATCAAGTTTCTTTTACATACCTTTAAACTGTTATTATATAACTACTAGCTGACCCGACAAAAGCTTTGCCATAAATTTAGTTATAAAATATGCTATACTACCTATTCTCATACCTACCAAATATATACAAAAAAATTCATCGAAATCCATCGAGCCGTTTCGGAGGAGTACCTACGAACACATTTTTATATCTAAATATATATAACTCAAAGGTGACTGACATAGTGATCTATCAACGCACAGACCAAACCACTGGACGGATCGGGCTGAAATTTGGCATGCAGGTAGATGTTATGACGTAGGCATCCGCTAAGAAAGGATTTTGGGAAATTCCCACAGGAACCGCAAAAATCGGGATCTGCGCGGGCGAAGCTGCGGGCATCCACTAGTACCTAATATATATATAGAAAGATTAAACATTAATTTGTATACGAATACCAATGACACCTACTTTAAGCTCATTGCATGTCACTACTACTTAGTTAGACTAAATTTGGGTCATAATAAACAATTTATTTATAAAAAAATAATAATAGGTCACGAAAAATACAGCTGGAGCCATTAAACAAATACAGCTCAAATACAGCTTTCGCACACTTAACGCGGCCGTTTGCCACAACTACTCCGTAAAGACAGCTATCTACTACTAACAAACCGTCATTATTGTGCAGAGGCAAGAAACATTTTGTGAAGTCAGTTTTTTGGGTTTATAAGAAACTTAAAAAAAGGAGCTTTTGTTGTGGTCGGTATACACTGGTATGTCCGCGAAACTACTACACAGATTGAATGAATTAAACATTTCATTATTATCATTATTTTAATGGTATTTATAGTTCATCTACTTTTTTATTTATTTTTTATTCCTGATAACCATAACATTCTATAGGTAGGTAGTACAGCTCGCGCCAAACTTTATTACTGATCTGAACTGTGATGCGAGTGCTCACTGCGCCGGTATAACTGAGTAGTAGGTACCTTTACGTCCTACTAACTAACACCCAAAGTTTGCTACTGCGACGCGTCTTGTGACCAACTTCAGACCCGTGACAAAGTTTGGCGCGAGCTGTACTATAGTTTTAATATCGTACTACTGAGCCTATCGCTTCGCGGACACGCCACTATGGGCTTTTCTGAAAATCAGCGCTCTGGTTCACCTGCAGTTTATCTATCCTGACATAAGTCAAGCACTACCAGTACTTTTTAATAGAAAGTTGAGTTTGGTCTATGGTTCTCAAACATTCAACATTATCATCATATCAGCCGAAAGACGCCCACTGCTGGACAAAGGTTACATTTCCGCGACAACTAGCCCTGCGCTACCCGCATCCAGCGGCTTCCCGCGGCCTTTACCAGGTCATCGGTCCACCGAATGGTAGCCTGCCTACTTTACGTCTTCCGGTAAGCGGTCGCCACACGAGAGCTTTACTGCCTAAACGGTCATCTGTTCTACGACTGCCACTTAAGTTTAGTGATTCTTTGAGCTATGTAGCTTACATTGGTTCTCCTACGGATCTCCTCAAAATATGATCAGCTAATAAGTAAGAAGTGGTTACAGGATGTTCTAAAATTGGCTTAGGACCCGTAACTAGGGCTTCTACTTTTCATACTAAAACTCTTCCTAGGAGTGCCATCATATCATATTGCTTAAATAAATTGCTCTCCATACAAATAGATTACTTGATGTTTTACCATTTGTGTATGGATTTTTTTTTTGCGAAGTGACTGGATATCTTTGGAAAAGTTATTCAGTCTGATGAGTAGAAGTTACACACAGTTATAGTCATACACCAATTTTGTTACATTCTATAGAGGTATACATAATATAGCTATACCTATATGTTGAATTGATTAGTTAAGCGATTCTGTGAGCTATGTTGGTGGGTGGACACATAGCTCGTAGAACAGATTACCGTTGGGGCATTCCCTCTCGTATATCTAACAGATACGCTAAACTACCAGGTTTATGATATAGCGTCCACACTCACCGACAGCTAGGTCATTAAAGTTGGGGCAGTAAAGTTCTCGAGTGGCAACCGTGCACTGAAAAACGTAACGTGGGCAGGCCTTCTTGGATCGATGCCTAAGGTCGCGGGAAGCCGCTGGATGCGAGCAGCGCAGGACTGGTCCTCGTGGAAGTCCTTTGCTGATACGATGATGATGAAGTTAATTACCTATGTTTCCACTTAAACAAGTAACAACAACCTTCTTATTAAACAACAGCGAATGATTGCATAGTTTCCCAAAGTTTGTCTACCTCTGAAAAGCAATGAATAAGTGCAGCGAATCCAATCCACAGCTGTGCACGCTCCACTCTCAGGTGTTTGCCAATATACAGACAACGAGACAACTATGATTATCTGCAGATTATTCACAGATAATTCACCAATTATCTACCGACACTTGCAGGTGATTTAGTAACTTCTCGCAAAGGAAGATTAATGCGGTTATTGGACACTCACGCGCATATTTTTCAAAGATGAAGTATTCTTTGGTTTATAGAGAAGGAGTTTTGAGATTCTAAAAATCGAAAATGATAAATGATAAATCTTTATTCAGAAAAAAGTTACGTTACAAATGTTAACAGTTACCCCTTGTAGTGCGGTGCGCTGTCATTCCTTCTTCTTTCATCCCATCTTCTTTTCATTCCATCTATTTCTTTTTCACGCATGCGCTGTCATCCATGTGACAATTTCATTCAAAAATCAAAATATTTTCATCGGTTTTCATATTTTTTAATAAATTAAATTAAATAACTAAGTAAGTAATTCTCTCTTATAAAAGACCCAATTTGGGTAAGTTTTAGTTTGTGTTTCGGCTCAAAAATGTTGTAGACAAAGACAGTGGACTGTTTAATACTGATGTTTAGTATGGCACTTGGTTTTACAAATATTTTAAGTATAAAGCAAAATTCGATTCGATGCGCACTCATGTAAGTCCCAGAACGGAATGCGCGACGGTCAAAGAGGATGTAATTGCATCGCGTTTTTTTAAAGGCGGTGGCGCCGTGGCTTCCCGCGGCCCTTTCACACCGCGCAAGACGCGCTCGTAGACAGTTTGTATTTTGTGAATTGTATTTTAAATTTCAGTGTATATTGTTTTCCTTATGTTTATGTTGTTTTCAGGTCTTTTACTTTAATTTTTTTTACCAATAAGCTAAATTGTTCACGAATTTCTTTTTAAACCCACGCTCACTACCTATGAATTCGTGTTACGTCCTTACTAGGCAACGCCTGTATCGTGGTGGCCATAAATACGATTAACAAGATATTGCTATTACGCGGCTGCGTCAGTCTGTATTGTAATGAAAATTAACAAAATTATACAATTAAAAAATTAAATAAAAACTAATACTAAAGCTTGCATTTTTATACTGTATTCGAAAGTATGTTTGTGTTCGTGTATGTGTGTGTGTGTGTGTGGGTGTGTGTTGGTTGTAGGTGGGGAGAGGAGGGGGAGTGACAATGAAGCTTTGTTTTTAGGTTAGTACTAATATATATACTGTGGTTTTTAGGATACAGCTTTAAACAAAATCTTTACATCTACATAGGTTTTAACTTTTAGGTATTTTTGAACTTTTTGTTTAGCTTAATTAACTTTGCAGTCTTGGATACTACAGGTTTCCACTAATTTGTTGTAAACATATGGAGAAAGAAAGGTTTAGCAAATGTAGTTTTAACCGAAGGGGTTTCCAAAGCGAAAACCCTCTTCTTTAGCATACGTTCGTAGCATGGAGAGTGAATTACCTGGTTAAGTGTGCAAGTAGATAGTCATAACACGTAGAGTTTCTTTACACTCAAAACCCCGGAGTCAACATACAGTGCAACAGTGGAGTACCTACTAGGCTTCCCAAGAGCTCTTTGAGCTCTTTCTACCTTTATGATAACTGAAGAGGCTGCACCACCCCATGCTAGTATGTAATAGGCTATAACTGACTGTCATAATGCAAAGTACACCATTCTTAATACATTATCATCAAGTCGACTACGCAAAATTTTCATAATATGAATGATTTTGCGAACTCTTGCTGCTAAGGCTATGACGTGGTCCTTGAAGATAAGCCTGTCATCTAGTACTATTCCCAAATACCTCAATTTATCTACTCTTTCTATTGAGTTGCAGTGACATAAGTCTCTAAATGAGTAACAGTCTGCGGTGAATTTTAGTCTATCAAGATTGAAAATTTCGTTTTTTTTGTTTTGTGTAACCACATAAACTTGGTCTTGCTTAAATTTAAAGTAAGCAAGTTGCTTTCTACCCATTCTGCTAATATGAATATGCCACTTTCAGCAGCTCTGATCATTGAATCACTGGATTTGCCATTGATAATCAACGCAGTATCATCGGCATAACAAACGATGTCAACTTTGATGTCAGGTATTATTGATATGTCATTTAAGTATATAAGGAATAGTTAGGCCCAATAATACTGCCCTGTGGTACACCAAAAGATACCGACCCTGAAGCCCCTCAATTTATTGCCTAAAATTAAAGGTGAAGGTTGCAAGCTAGTCACGCGCTCAGGCGGAATAAATATGTGTGCTTTTGTTTTGAACGTGGGCAACCATCTGGAGACGTAATCGTCACCACTGCTAGACATAGGCCTCCCACTCGGTGGACCGATGACCTGGTGAAGGTCGCTGGATGCGAGCAGCGCAGAAACGGAGACGTAATATTTTAGACACTTTGGACTTTGTGCCGTTCTTGTGCCGTACGCGTATGGGTCAGAATCGCACTACGAGTGTCTAGCTTGATGTGCTGCTCTGTGTACAAGCTCTTGTTTGAAAAGAGTTTTTATGCTCAAAAAGCCAAATGCTCAAATGAATATAAAAAATACACGGTTCCAATTCAAAAAAAGGTGAGCACAGTATTGTACTTCCTACGATTCTATTGAAAAATAAAAGATTATTCTGGGACCTTGATTGCACCTCCAAAGTTCATCATCAGATCAACTTCAAAACAACAAAAGGATCTATTGTCACCGGGAATACGGCTTCATTCCAAATTTCAGCTCAGTCGGACTCCTGGAAGTCGCTCTAAAATCGATCACAAGATTTAATTAAACTAAACAAACATACATACACACATACACATGCATGCATACATACATACAAACATTGCAAGTTAAATAAAAGCTTTTGAAAATAGGTTCCCCAATTAGAGTAGATTACATATCTATTAAATAATGCTGAAAAATAAAACGTCAACAACGCCACAATTTTATTGATGGATTTGTATATTATGTGTATGCCCTGCCCACCGCCATTTCAGTTTAGCGAATCTGTGAGCTATTTCTGTTACTTTGGTTCTCCTACGGATCTCCTCATTTCTGATTCGAGCATAGCTTCAAATTCTGATGAGGGCAGCGCAGGACCGGTCGTCATTGAAATCCTTGGGGGAGGCCTTTGTCCAGCAGTGGACGTTTTTCAGCTAATATGATGATGATTGTGATTACTATAACTACTTTTTCTCGAAACTCAGCATGTACAAAAACCCACGATGGATTTAAATCTTGTAGGTATCTAATCGAAAAACCGAATCTAAATCAGTCTAGCCGTTTCGGGGAAGATGCCCTGAAACGAGCGAAAAATGTTTAAAACGGTGGGCGCCCCCTGCCGAGTAAACACAATAATACCTATCGATATAATAGATTACAATTAATTTTGTAATTCTATTTTTAACATATATTTTTTTGACATTTTGATTACGATTCATTTTGTAATTCTATTTTATTTTTATTTTTTATGTTTTTTTGTGTTCTAATTTTATATTTTAATTTGTTTATATTAGCATATTAATTTTCCCTGACATTAGTATTTTTTACCAAGTCCGTAGACATCGTGATTACCTGGTAACCCTAAAATTTATTTCAAATGTACCCACACATTGTGTAAATAAATAGTCTTCCTGAAGATAGTGTTCGATACCGGTCGCTGACAAATTAAAAACGCAGTTTTATTTATTTTACGTGGAATTAGTGTAGATACATACCAATATGTATGATATAAAGTTCCACCAAGAACCTACAATCAAAAGTATCAACTATCAGTCATTTTTTAAATTTGTGCCTTCTTTTTTGTTGTATGGCAGCCAATGACTTATATATTACTGGATGGCAGCTAACCTTTTAAGAATTTTCCCAGTGTAACCAGTACTACCAATAAATTGCAAAATTCCGTCAAAATAGTTGGAACCAATTTTGAAATTGTTACATTTTTCATGTTTTGTTATATGGCAGCTACCCTTAACAAACAACATTGGTTTAGCCGCTAATGAAAACATTACAAACGGGCGGACGTTTTAGAAAACACGGTTTTTATTTTTAATATTAGTGCATTTTGGGTAAAATTAGAAGATACTTTCGTTTGCTATCGATAGTAATAATTTTCGGGAAACTTCAAGGTAAGTACCACAAGCTTTTATTTGAAGAGAGTTTTTATGCTCAAAACTGTCAAATGTGAAATTAAATGCAGCACGTTTCCGAATTCAAAAGAGGCAAAGACAGTAACATTTCCTACGATTGTATTGAAATAAATAAATAAATATAAATATTCTGGGACAAATCACACATGGTCACCTGGCCCCAAAGTAGAGAAAAAAAAGACGATACATATAAGGGACAAAATTCATCATCAGATCAACATCAAAATACCAAAAGGATGTATTTTCACCGGGAATACGGGCTCCTATCACACTGCTCAATCGGAGCCCTGAAAGTCGCTCTTAAATCGATTGCAAGGTTTGACTTAAACAAACATACATACATACATACAAACATTGCCAGTTAAATAAAAGCTTATAAAAAGGATTTTTAGCTGGGGAAATGTATGAAGCTGAAGAGATCAGGAAGTATGTTGCGCCTTATCATTTATTCGAATCGTGCTTCCCATTTGGGACGAAAAAGTTTTTAATTTTGGTACATATTTCAATTTACGGGTAAAGAAAGTATTGAAAGGCAAGAAACCAATGTCAACGATACAAAGAGAACAAAGAAAGTTTATGCTTATTTGTTTCAATAGCAAGAGAGCCACTTCGGAAACGCCTTTAATAATGTACTTGAATTGAATGAGTTTTTTGTACAAGAATACGTCTACATTTGCTAAGTCACCAAAGTTTCCTCTTTGAATGCTAATATTAAAATTTTATAAAAACAGACTGCAAAACCGTTCCTCTACACATTCCTCTGTTCTACAGAGCGGCAATTTTTTTTCTTATCTGTGGTTATACACATCTACTAGTACACAATCCATCAAACTGGACTATTGTCAATACATCAAGGACAATACCTAATTCGAAATTTAAATAATTGTCCGTTTAAAATATCAATTGGACGTATTAATCAGATAAATGTCACGCCATGCCCATGGGCGCGGGCGAGAGCGAGCTTTGGGCATGACGCCAATATTTGCATACAATCATCGACCAAAACATTATAATAAAAATTCTATTGTATCATCGAAGTTGTAGGCAATAAATTTATTAGAAGAAAACTTGTAATGCCAAGATAATAACAATAAAAAAATATACAATTAAATTCTAAATACAAAATTGTCAAAGACAATAACAGTCGCTGTTTAAATTTATAGATATAAGAGGATATAAAAAAAATAGAAAACATTAAAAATTGCTTTTTTTTATTGTTATTCTCAATCGGTAAGCCCTTGGCATCATCTCACCTGATGTTTTATCTGAATCATGCTCAGTTTAAACATTCTTAAACAAAAACATAAGTTTGTAGACTATCTGACTGAGGGCTGACTGTCCCTGAGCAAAAACAGGATTGCTCAAAAAATCCTCGATATAAAAGAATCGCAAAGTTGCCTCTAAAATAACACGAATATCAATTATTATTCACATAATAACTCGTTTAAACGTCATCATCATCATATCAGCTCACATGCGTCCCTACCGAGGGGCTCGAGCCTACCCTGAATTAGGGCCATCGGGCCTTAGTCGACCATGCGGGCCCAGTGCGGGTTGATCGACTTCACACACAACCATCGAGTTTCTCCGCAGGCATGTGCAGGTTTTATCACGATGTGTTCCTTCATCGTTAAAGCAATCGGTGAGTACCCGTATATGTACGTAAGTTTCGAAAAACTCATTGGTACATTGGCCGTCCGGATTTGAACCCGGTACCTATGGTTAGGAGGACCGACTTGTTACCGGTTGTGCCACCGATGCTTTATCTCACACAAACGTTTAAACGTATCACTTATTAAATTGAAGACGACCGAGGACTACTAATACCACTTTTGGTTTTTAATTTTGGCGGCGTCCGGTGTGCTTTAAGTTAAAAACCATGCAGGAGCGAGGAGGACTTTTTAGAATGTTCTATTACCAACAGCAAATATAATTTTGGTTTAATTAAACATTAATTTTTCGAGAAGACTATGCAACCCTACTTTACGCGAGTGCGAATCGCGCTCGGTCGGTTATTTTCTTCATACGCTTTATTTAACCAACCTCAAATTAACAGCTTGATTCGCGTCATTACAAATGTCGATCGAAACTACACTGAAATAACATTCATATAAGTGCGCGCCGTGACGTGGTGGTTACGACTACCTTTGTGAGCAGTATATAGATATTTTAAGAGCAATATAATTGTGTGAAACTCATGTAATATATATTGTTGAATCACTTAATTCTCGGTAAGGTTGGCTGGAAGAGATCTCTTATGAAGATAAGTCCACTTTGTATATGTCCTTTCTAAGTGTTTTTCATGTAAATATTTGTGTGCAATAAACAATTATATAAGGGTGAGTTTTTTTAAAGGTCCTTAAGGGCGAATTCTAAATTATACGAGATAGAGAATTTTAGAGAAAATAAAAATGACGTTTTAAAAAATAAAAAAAACTTAATTATGTTCGAAGTATGGCATTTAAAAAAAAAAATTTTGTTATTTAGATTTTATATCACTATACTAACCAAAAAATTAATGGAGACCATAGGTCTAAAGTTGCTAGGAGTTACTTGAAATAACACTTTACTAAAGATACATTTTATTTTCCAATTGATAGAATGGATTGTTGAAATGAAACAAAATCAAAAAATCTGCCACTTGCCTTAGTCCCACGAAACTAAATTTATCTTAAAAATTGTTCGAAATGTCCTCCACTTTCGCCTAAGCACAGTCGACTTCGGCGAAGCCACATTAATGAAAAGTAACTATTATGTGGCGAAGCACTCCCCGAGTTGCTTTTCTTAATGAAATGAATGGCATTGTGTTTAGCATTTGACGGACTGAATATTTTAAATCATCAACAGTCTCATAGCGATTTTTGTACGCTTCATTTTTTAACCCATAGAAAAAAATCCATGGGCGTTAGATCAGGTGACCGCGCTGGCCACTGGACTTCGCCATAGGTACCTATCCACGCTGACGCTCAGGAATCTAATTTAGACTCCTTCGCTTGCTCGGTCATCAAAATTGAGCTCGCGGTTAAAAAGCAACTTTGCACTCTTGTATAACAAATAACTATTTTTCGAGGTACGTTGTCATTCCTCCAGTTAATATTTTTGCCTCCAGTTTGCAGACACCCTCTACTAATCGATTCGAATGGATTGTAACAGGTGTTTTTTTTTGTAAGAAGCGAGGCTAGCATAGAAGCGAGGCTAGCTATAGAAGCGAGGCTAGCTTAATGGTTACAAGTCTAGCCTACAATCTGTAACAGGTGTGAAAATAAGCACCACTTCATTTATTGTGATATTCTGACGTCCCCATCGCGTTACATCGTGTCCTTAAAAACAAAAACGGTAGGGACGCTCGTTCGTCGGTCTTTATTCAATTATACGGGATAATTAGTGAGGGAATTGGGTTTTTGTTTATTTTGTCCGTCTGTAGATTTTATTCAGTTCCATGTTTTCTGTTTATTCACCTGCCTAAACACTGTTTTCTTTTGTTTTTTTTTTCGCAAAGTTTCGAGCTCTTTTATTACCCGACTGCGCAAGAACGAAGACACAGTATAAGTAACTATTTAGTAATCTGTGACAGTATATACCTATATTAGTACTTACGACGAAGGTTAAGATTTTCGAGTGTATGTATGTCACATCAGCTCATACATACGTCCCCACCGAGGGGCTCGAGCCTTCTCTGAATTAGGGCGATCGGGCCTTAGTCGACCACGCGGGCCCAGTGCGGGTTTGCTCAACTTCAACACAACCTTCAAGTTTCTTCGCAAATGTGTGCAGGTTTCCTCACGATGTTTTCCTTCATAATATTCATATTCATAATATTCATAATAATTTATTTGCCTTAAACATGGTATAAAAAGATCTTAACATATGTATATAGAACTCATGTTTAGCTAGTATTTAAAATAGCATGCAAAATATTTTAATCTTAGTCACAAACATACAAAATAATGTCAATCTTCAACTAAAATAATCTACAAATTTAAAAAGTCTTTAATATTATAACAGTCTGTGTCATTCAGCCACTTAAGTAATTTGTTATTGAATTGTTTATTGTTTAGATCCTTAATTTCATGTGGTATTTTGTTATACATGCGAATACACATCGTCAGGCAACTTTTATCATATACAAATGACCTGGGAATTTCTTGAAACACTAGCACCGTAGGAGCGTCGTATGTATGTATTCTATGTTTATTTAATTACTAAACTTAAGTGGCAGTGGGCATGTCACATAGCTCGTAGAACAGATGGCCGTTGGGCAGTAAAGTTCTCGAGTGGCGACCGCGCACCGGGAGACAGCATAGGAAGGCCTCCCAAAACCGGTGGACCGAGTATCTGGTGAAAGCCGCGGGAAGCCGCTGGATGCTGGCAGCGCAGGACCGGTCATTGTAAATATCCTTAGGGAAGGCCTTTGTCCAGCAGTAAACGTCTTCCGGATGATATGATGATGATGATGATGCTTATTTATTTGTTTGGCACGCTCTGTATCCTAAACGGCTTGCTGGGTTTTGGAGTTCGAGGTATCGTTAGGTTTGTCTTGATGCCGTAAGTGACGCAGGATACATTTGTACCCGACTGGCCAGAAAAGAGGGGTTAAGTTTTAATGCAGTACGGTTTTTAATTTATAATTAATTTGTGTAATTATTAGGGGTTAGCACTTAAATCACACCAACTTTGACGCTTGTATGTGTATTTATACAATGGATCTTAGACAAGAAATATTTTAAGTAAGACGGAGGTCACTTAGCTTCCTATAAGGTGCGAAAGATACAGCCTTAATGTTAGGACAGACAGACAACCTGCGTAGGGTTAGAATAGGGTGCCGTTGGTTTTCTATGGGTACGGAACCATAAAAACGGTAATACATACACACAATTGTCTCATTTGGTGTGACCCTTAACTAAAACAACAAATTAAAAGCCGGCCAAGTGTGAGTTGTACTCGCGCCTTGTAATAATCCCTACTCTTAGCTTGCGCTAAGGAAAAAAACAAAAATCATTTTTCTGTCGCTCTCGATGGTGTTGATTTAACTCGCATGGAGAGCGCACTTGACTGGTTTTTCCAGTTAAAGTGTTCTTTTTTGGTAACTAGGTAAGTAGGTAGACCAAACTACTAAGTCCAATTTAATGAAATTTGATAATTAAATAGCATTTAGCTTGTAGAACAGAGGTCCTTTGGGATGGTAACATTCACGATTGGCAACCGCGCACGCGTGGTAAGCGTGGTAAAGATCTTGCAGGAAGCACCAGTTAAAAAAAAGTGAATCTTCCTTTTGAGTACAATTTTGTGTACAACTAACTTCAGTTTTATTAGTTGTTATATTTCGCTGGTTCGTTTCCCGGATAAGGCAAACAGTTTAAAAAAAATAATTAATTAATACAGTAGATATTGAGATGTTGTCAAACGCACTCAAATTTTTAATAAAAAAACACCGGTTGTCTGTAAAGTCGGTTTACGGACGATAACTTTTAGGTGTTAACAAATACCCGGCGAAGTACCCGTCTGATTCCCTGTCCGAGTCCCTGTCCGAGTCCCCGTCCAATTACCCGTCCAAGTGCCCATCCACGTCCCCGTTCAAGTCCCCGTCCAAGTCCCCTTTTGTGACCGCATTGGAATACCTCTTGTAAGCTCCTGGAAGCCTAGTACTTTTAATCTATTGACACACTTGTTTGACGGTTCGTCCGTCCGTCCGTTCGTCCAGGCCAAGTCTGTCTTGCAAGCTCGGCTCAGGCGTAAAACGTGACAATGACGTCACACTGGCGTAACGTGACAATGACGTCTCACTGGCGACAATGACGTCACACTGGCGTAACGTGACAATAACGTCGCACTTTTTCGTGTATGCAATCCGTGACATCAATTTATAAGACGTTATCACGCCAAAAATATTTTTCTTATTTAAAATAAATAGAGTTTAAAAAACACGCTTTTAAAGTACATCAGACTAAAACGTAGAAAACAATAATTAACAAAAAATACTAGTATTATTGTGAAAAAGCGTGGGGCGCTCTGTGCCATATTTTTCGTCTATCGACTAAACTTTACTATTTTTTATTTCAAACTTATGAAATTATTATATTGTCGCTGATTCTTGATAAGTCTACAAAGTTTGAATGAAATCTGTCCGTTTAAAGTGGGTCAAAATCGAGTCCAAAGGAGTCGGTTACATACAAACATATAGGTGAAGCTAATAAAAGCGTGATAAAAATAAAGTAATGTTTTCTTTAAACACAATTTGGTATCTTAAATATTTAGAGTACTTAGTACTTTCCCCCCTCCAGGAGAGGTTTCGTTCATTCCACCCTGTGTATGTACACGGGTATAGGGAAGGCAATATTAAATTTAATTTTGGTCCTTTCCCAAGGAACTGTAGGTACTCGTATTTGAACAAGAAAGGAATCGCTATTTGCCAAAATTAAATACATGATGGCGTATTATGAAGAAAATCCTTAACTGATCCTACAGATACATGAACAACGCCATGTCTGTAATAGACCGCTCTCATGTTGCACTGTCACAGAGAATTTTTAAGCTATTGTATAGCTTTTATCGCGGGCTTTGAGGGGACCGAATCAAGAAATTTCGTAACGAAAATAAAACCTAACCCCCAAAAAAATATATATATATTGAGTTTAAAAAACTTACAGTGCCATCTATCTATCCATCATGATGATGATGACGATGACGATGACGGATGACGGTTGACTGACGATGACGAATGACGAATGTCGGATGACAGATGACAAATGACGGATGACGAATGACGGATGACGAATGACGGATGACGAATGACGGATGACGGATGACGAATGACGGATGACGGATGACTAATGACGGATGATGGATGATAGATGGTGATGATGATGATTAACTTTCTTAGTGTTAATTTATTACATAAACATCCCGCGCCCCAAGGACTATATGGTACTGGTAAATACTACATAAATAAAAAATAAATAAATAATTATAATTACTCGATTACTCGATTAGTTACTCGATTTATAACTCAAGAACGGCTGGACCTATTTCGCTAATTATTTTTTTGTTGAGTTAGTTATTGTCAGAAGAACGTTTTAGGGTACGGTACCGTAGGGTATTGATGTGTAGTGTAGTGTAGGGCAGGGTAGGGTAGTTTAGTGTAGGGTAGGGTAGGATAGTGTAGTGTAGGGTAGGTAGGGTAGGGTAGGGTAGTGTAGGGTAGAGTAGTGTAGTGTAAGGTGGGACGAAGTTCACCGGGACAGCTAGTTTAATATAAAAATGATTTAGTTATGTTTACAAAATACCAGATAAACACAATAAAGCATAAATTTTTAAAGATACTATTTATATAGTTCTCGCTACAAAACTTTTTACTCAACCATTCAGGCTTTTCTTTTAACATAATTATTTTACGTTTACTTCGTAAGGTTTTCGTTTTATACGCGATTTTATTTAAAGACAACGATATATATAACTGTACTAGTTGCCATACTAGATAGTTACATTTAATAGTCTTAATCTTTGATTATTTACTCGCTAGATAGAGCGTCTCGACCTGTAATCACTGCGACAAAACAGGCCAGATTTTATATGCGTGTGTGTGTAAGAACCACGTGACGGCTTTATCTTACGCTCGCGTCATGTCATGTCATGTCGTTCTGTTTGTCTCTGTGTGCGTGCATAGGGATAACCAGGTAATGCCATATTTTCCCTCAAAATATTATAAGTAACTAAAAAACTTCAAATCGTTTAATGGGGCTATACTCGTATTAATATCGAATATTATGTATTCATTAATATGCTTGGGGATAACAAGTAATGCCACATTTTCCCTTATCTAGGACTTTACTTTTATTTATTTAATTAACATTACTAGCTTTTTCCCGCGGCTTTGCCTGCGTGGAAATCGTTTTTATGACTGCGTTTGAGGGCAAGTAGTGCGCGAGCCGCAAGCGATTCGCAAGCGTAGACATGATTTTCCTGTAGATCCCTCAGGAACGATATCGAGCTATCCTGATTAGCAGTTAATGTTACTGCCAACCACTCAACCATTTCTATACAAAAAATCACTTCAATCACTTTATTGCTCCGCCCCGTTGCGACGGCGACGTGCGCGAGCGTGGAAATGAGTTTTTCCCAGATCCCTCGGGAACTATGTCAAGATATGCTACTTAGTAAATTATGTTATTTTCTATCCGTCCTCTTCAACCATTGCTGGCTTGTTCGTCCGATGTCGGTACCCGGTTCCGGCGCCCGGCACGCGAAGGCTCATTTAAAGTTCCCCACTCGGTGTGCCGTCAACTTAGAGAAGGTTGCGGAAAGCCGCTTGTTGCGGGCAGCACAGCACCAGTCATTGGGCAATCCTTGGGGGAAAGATATGTTCAACAGAGGATGTGTTTCAGTCGCGGAGTAGCCTTCAAGTGACAAATGTGATGACGATCCAAATGTTAGCCCTGTCTCTATGTGAAAAGATATGGCTTCATAATATAATAGTTAGTGAGACATAAACTGATATATCACTATTTTATTATAGAAAGTGCCCGATATTTGTGACCACTAAGTAAATCCACCAGAAAGCTGTAGGTTATATGATTGATCCAACTATCACACAGCTTCTACAAGCAGAGACTACATCATAATAACTAAGGAATGATTTGAAGAGACCACAACTGATAAATGTAATCCTTAGCAAAATCTGACGCCTGTACTTCTTCTCAAGACCCGTCCACGACTATAAGTTCAGGTCGTAGTTGATCGTATACCTAGAGTTATTTGCCTCAAGACGGAGCTCTGTTGCTGAGCCTGGTGTCTTCATATCTGACTGCCCATTAGCTTGTCATCAGGTTATATCTCCTGATGACAAAATTTTCAGTTTGTAAATTGTGTTGGCTTGATAACTGTACCTTCATACCCCTCGTAAGTCGCAAGCTCGCTCTAAAATGAGATCGCAAACGCAAGAATTTATTTCATAAAATAAGCAAGTTCCCACCAAATACTAATTAAATGTTATTTTTCCAGAAGACGAAGATTCGTCATCGACTGATTGAAGAGAAGCGACGTCAACAAATTGTATTTACTACAAGTACAATACACGATATAATTAAGTTATGTAGCTATAACGGGTCCCTATGTAATTTAATTCTTTAGATGTAGAGTAAATATCAATGCTCTTGTATTTAAAAGATAAAAAAATAATTCTAGTAATAAGTTTAGTACTTGACATTAAATTAAACAACATATACTCGTACCTACCCAAACGGATAGATTTATTCTAATTAATAGCTGTGTACATGAAGTCTGAATATTTTTTATTAAACTTTTATTTGTAATTTGCTATCCCACGGGAACCACTTAAGAAATCGGGATAAAAAGTAACCTATATGTGTGCCAAGTTTCATCCCGATCCGTCTAGTGGTTGAAGCGTGAAAGAGTAACAAACATCCATCCATACATACAAACTTTCACATTTATAACATTAGGATGTTTTCTGTTCAAATTAACTATATTCAGGTTAGTGAAACCAGTTTTTTTTTCTCGGAGGTACCATTTACATTGTAAGCCTCATCTAACATTTTCTTTCTTGTTTGTAGGTAGGTAATTATTGTTCAGATAAACTAGTTGTTAGTTATTTCAGATCAAGCAGTTGTTAGTTGTTACAGAAAATAATTACTTCGTAGAACTTTAGTCTAGGGCCGTTTAGTCTTAACTGTATTCCCAAAAGTTTAATGTATGTTACGGTAAATATAATTAAAGTGGTTTGTATTAATAGTAACCGCTCATTATTCATTTAGTAAGTGCAATTAAAACTGTGAAATTCATCATTTTTACTGAATGTTCCTAATCACTTCATCACTACATAGTATAAAATAAAGTCGCTTTCTCTGTCCCTATGTCCTTTTGTATGCTTAAATCTTTGAAACTACGCAACGGATTTTGATGCGGTTTTCTTTAATAGATAGAGTGATTCAAGAGGAAGGTTTATATGTATAATAACATCCATTAAATAGTGGAGAAGTACTGTTATTTTTGAGGTTTCTAATGTGATGTCGTAAATAATTACATTTTTTCCGCTTACATTGCAAACGCAGGCTGAACCCTACGAGTTTTATCAAAATAATGCACTAAGTATTGTACACATTGAAAAGGTCTACAGAAAAGTCCGTGATGGTATATGTCTATCTCTTATGGATAACCCACAATAACTTTTTTTGTCATTTACTTTTTACGACAAATAATGGCTAATTTTCGAAGCGATTTTAACCAATACAGCATTAATCCTTAACCAATTAAATACCTTGAATACATTGTTCATTTAATATAGATCTATATGGCCCGTTACACCGTTTTGAGCGTTGACTGTTTTTCACATGGACAACTGTATGTCGCTCTTTCAAGAGTGATCTCCAGAGAAAACATGTTTGTATTTTCTAATGACAAGAAAGCTGTGAACGTTGTTTATAAAGACATTCTGTAATATGTTGTAAAAATAAAATAAATAGTTAAAAATGTAAAAAGTAAATAAGTAAAAATGTAGTGTATGAATTTAGATATTCCAAAGATAGCAGGAAATCTTCATGGTATAGGGAAAGGGGGATTGTTTTACTCAAATTTAACGCGTGCGGGCCACGGGCAGTAATGAATAAATCAAAACTACTGAATCGATTTTAATCACATAGGCTATATATTTTATACCCGTGCGAAGCCGGAGCGGGCCGCTATGTTTTTATATACAACGTTCTCAGTTTTTCTGTAGTATATTTAGTATCAGCATTGCACCCGTGCGAAGCCGGGGCGGGTCGCTAGTAATTAATAATTCACTACTATCCTCGGTAAAAGTAATTAAAGGAAACAAAAAACTACCTTTTATGGTAAGTATTTATTTGTTGATCAATAAGTTCTTGGAAACGCAATAAAAGTTATAATGTTTATGTAAAGTTTATGTAAATTTTATTTATTTTTCAACGTAATCGCTTTTTAAGCTAATACACCTTGAATAGTGTTTTGCAAGTTTCCCCCGCACTTTCCCTTGGAAATAAAGGCTTGATCCTGGGACTCGAAGAAGGCATCTACAGCATACATCACCTCATCGTCACAGGCGAATTTTATACCACTAATAATATACTCTAGAATAATATTCACTAGATAACGAATAATTTAGAATTTCACCTAAATAACGGATGGTCACACGTCGATCTGCCTTTACAATTTCATCGATTTTTTTAACTTTTTCTTGCGTAGCGGCCGTTGTTGGCCGCCCGGGGCGAGTGTCGTCATTGCAGGCAGTTTTGCCGCGTTTAAATTTAGCGCACCAGTATGCCACTGAGAAATAAGACGGAGCATTGTCTGCCAAAGTAGACTGCAGTTCTTCAAAATACATTTTGTAGAAAAAAAATTCATACAGTAATATTGGATAACAGCACGAAGTTCGAGTTTATTGAGTATAGTTTTTAATTTAGTTTTTTTTTGCCCTTGGCTACTAATGAATTAATAAATTTGAAAAAAAAAAATAATGCATTCCTATAACTCATTGATAAATGTCCTATTCCGAGAACTTATTGATCAACCAAGTAAAAGATTAAAATTATACCACATATTATTAAACGAAGCCCATCTGTTAAAGCATATATTGTTATAGCGTAGCTCATCTGTTATAGCATTTTTTTTTCATTCACTATTGGTAAACCCTTGACAACATCTCACCTGGTGGTAAGTGACGATTTTGCTGAAGATGGAAGCGGGCTTACCAAGATTCCCCAACGCAATGGGGAACTGGCTATCTTATCTTCATGCCGGAACACACCAATAATATCAACATTGATATTTGGCGGCAAGACTTAGATAAAATGGTGGTGGCTAGCCAGGCGGGCTAAGAAAATGCCCTACCACCAACCGGTTTGGTGGAGTCTTACAAATGACCCCGCCGGGAATCGAACCCACGACCTCCTGTGTAAAGCCAGTGAACTTTGTCTCTGGGCTACGGAGGCGGTTATACTCAAATACTCATATTGTTATAGCGAAGCCCATCTTTTCCCATTTTTCGCGTCCCATGCCAGACCGCCACCTAAATAAGTATGTTATTTAAAATTCATTTAGCAAAAGTAAGGTGTAATTATTAATATTAACCGGTAAAAGTGAATAATTCATTATTTTTACCTTCACTCTTAGTATCATTAATATTTTTCAATTGATCACACTTACCGTGACATTTGGATGTCAAAATAAATAAGTACATACCTACAGTAGGCGCTCAGTACTCCGGCGCTTGCCGAGTCCGATTGTGCTGAAATTTGGTATGAAGCCGTTATGGTATTCAAGATTCAAGATATTTATTCAGAATAGGTGCAAATTACACTCTTTGTGATAGTCATAAAATAGTAATTATAAATTTTCATTTGTGTAAAATAAAGAAAAAAACAATCATTAAACGTCAAAATCCAATCCTTGATATAAAACAAATTATGTCATTGGAACATGAACACAATATGATAAGAGAAGTTAAACATTAAAATCATTGAATGTTATTAATGCCTTTGATAAGAGTAGGCCAGTTCACACGGACAGCACCCAGTCACAAATACATATAATGCGAGAGTTAGCCATCGCTCCCATCAAACTTAAATAAGAGGGAGGGGACCGACCCGGCTCCCGATGCGCCACCATCGTTTTGGTATTTTGACGATTGATCCTTTAATCAGGGTCCCAGGGTATTATGTTCTCACCTTTTTTAAATTTGGAAACTTGTATTTAATTTATATATATTCACATTTGATCATTTAGCATTTTTGAGCATAAACGAGACGCAGGGAGAGGTTGCACCCCTTTGTTGTTGACGTTCCACCTTTTTGCACGAAGCGTAACGCTTCCTCATTTATTATGCGTATAGCGAAGGACAACTCCTTGCCTGCGTCAGTGTTTTCTGATTCCTATAATTTGGAGATCTTCAAGGCAAGAGTGAATAGGCGTTATTTGAGTTTGCGTGTACCAACCTCGACTGCATCATCACTTCCCATCAGGTGAGTTGCAGTTAAACGCACTGAAATTTTTAATAAAAAAAAGCTTAGGTTTTTCGATGATACTATCAAATCCTAGAGGTCCTATCGTAGAAGTGTTATAATTATGAAATTACCACCCGCTTTCAAGGTGAATATAATTTTAGCGCAGCGTTTTCCATATTTTACAGGCGCTAAGTAACTTTGGCCATTTATAATCGTAATTAAGGGGTTCCATCTGTACCTAAGCAGGTCGGCAGGTACTTAGTTTTTGCAGGCGCCTGCCATAGAATACTTGTCTACCTTTTTAGGGTTTCGTAGTCAAACGAGGAACCTTTATAGTTTCGCCCTGTCCGTGCGTCTGTCCGTCTGTCCGTTGGTATGTCACACAGCCATTTTACTCAGACTAATATAGTTATAAAGCTAAAATTTTGTATGCTTTTACAAATCTGTGAAGCCTTTAAGGGTTTAAGATGCCTCAATCCGAGTAGGTTGATACGTGGTAAAATAATATCGAATGTAAGTCTATTCATTTTAAGTTCAAATCAATGCGGGTTTCAACGCGGCTGTTATCGATTTTAACATGTTTTTATTACTTTTCTATACTTTCAAATAAGTTTTAAAAAATGTGTTCAATTAAATTGAAATGTTTTAAAGTCTAAGATTTTTGTGTGCTTGTTTTATTCAACATTAACTATTTGTTTTCGAGAAATTTTGCTATTAATGCCAAAAGCAGTCTACAGTTTATTATTTTGACATCAAAAGTGGTAATATTATAAAAAAAATATTGAATTATTTAATTAAAGTAAGTAATTACTTTAAGTATATTATAATTTTTTTCATAGTGATACCTTTACACAGTATTTCAATAATTCAAATTGAATATTGTCATTTGTCGTTGTCATCTTAAGGCTTTAAAAATCAGGAATAAAATGAGTAAAAAAAAAGATACGTGTAAAGTGGGAGTGGTTTTTTTTAATATTAGATGGTGTGGGAAATCATTGCAAAGGTCTTTCAAAACTATCGAGGGTTTGCAAAGGTTTTCCGATACATAATTTGTAAACGAAATAGGTATAGTTTTTACCCGACTGCTCCAGAAGGAAGTTTTTTTATTTTTCGAGTGTATGTTTGTATGTAGGTCGTTCCTTTCCCTCTAATATGGTTGAGAGGAGCGATGGCTGACTCTCGCGTTATGCTCGTGACCGGGTGCTGTCCATGTGAACTGGCCTACACTTGTCAACGGCATTCATAACATTCAATAATTTAATGTATAACTTCTCATGTCATATTGTTTTCATGTTCTAATGATATAATTTGTTTTTTTTATATCAAGGACTGGATTTTGACGTTATTAACTAATGATTGTTTATTACTTGATTTTTTACAAATGAAATTATGTAATCACTATTTTATGACTATCAGAAAGAGTGTAATTTGCACCTATTTTGAATAAATATCTTGAATCTTAAATCTTGAAAAGGTATGTATATTTCTTTGGCACGCTCTGACGCCTAAACAGCTTGATGGATTTGGAGTGCGAGGTGTTGTTAGATTCGTCTTGATCCCGTGAGTGACATTGGCACAGATGAGATAGGAGTTTGACATTGATACATTTTTACCCTACAAGCCAAAAAAGAGAGGTTAAGTTTTTAGTTTTTAATTAATTCGTTTAGTTACTAATTGATGATTTTGTTCCTATCATTAACCAGCAAAACCATTAATTCAGGAAATCATAATAAATTTCAAACCAATAATTTCACGGCTTTCTTAGTTTAGGAGTAATAGTCGACCAACTTAAGATGTAGAGTTGGATTTGTAAAAAAAATTTTTCAAGATTTTGTTGTATCATTTTGTCGGCGTGATTAATGTGTATACCCATGCAGAATTACAGCTTGCTTGTACTAATAGTCTCTGAGCAAAGCCGCGGACAGACAGACAGACATAGCGAAACTATAAGGGTTCCTGGTTGACTTGGGAACCCTAAACACTAGATACCAACGTTAAAAAAAAATGTACCTATCATTTGAAAATGTTTTTTCACTCCCTTTTCTGAAAAATCCGATAGAGCTAAAATTTGGTACGAAGCCATATTCCCGGTGACAATAGATCCTTTTAGTAATTTGAAGTTTATCTGATGATCAAGTTTGAAGGTGGAATCAATGTCCTACGACTGTCTTTTATTTAAAATAGAATTTGACATTGAGCATTTGCCTTTTTGAGCATAAAAACTCTTTTCAAGTAGAAGCTTCTATTTACCAGACAGACAAACAGACAGACCTTACTGTCATCATAGAAGTGATAATCCGAACCTGCCTGAACCGAGATGAGAGAGATAAATACATGTTGATAAAATTGTGTTTATTTAATTTCATTTATGTGTATGTGTGATGTGCGTGTGAGCGTGTGCGTGGACTAATGTATCATGATTTAAAATGTGTTCACTGATGTGCAAATACATAATAATACTAGGTGCAAATTACACTCTTTCTGATAGTCATAAAATAGTAATTACATAATTTCATTTGTGAAAAATCAAGAAATAAACAATCATTAGTTAATAACGCCAAAATCTAATCCGTGATATAAAAAAAACAAGTAATGTCATTAAAACATGAAAACAATATGACACGAGTAGTTATACATTAAAATTATTCAATGTCATTAACGCCTTTGACAAGTGTAGGCCAGTTCACACGGACAGCACCCGGTCACGAGTATAACACGAGAGTCAGCCATGATTTAAATTAATTTAATAAATATTACTTTATGGGTTTTTATTAATTATAAATTCTACCTTCAACTTTGAAATTTCACATCTGCGGGGCGTCCCGTGATGGCAAAGTTTTTTTTTGGTACATGTTCCTTTAAATTAAGGTATTTATGATACGTGCTTATAATAATGATATTATTGATATATTGTTGTTAGTGCCTGAAATAAATGATATTTTAATTACTTTTTAACCTTTCATTCTAGTGAAACCTTTCACTTAGGTTTGTTAAGCTAGAATTTTCACTGTCTAGCATTGTAATTTGTTGTTCAGAAATTCCCGAGCAACAAAATTCTCATTAGGGCAACTAATTAGCATCAAAAAATCACTAAATTTGTATGCTTGCGATAGTATTGTATGCTTGCGATAGTAGGTTCTTGGTGGAACACTGAACTGAACATATTTAGGTTTTTCCTTGCACTATTCCACAATTAATGTAAATAAAACATAAATTTGTTTATACTGCAACCGGTTTCGTGATCATCTTTAGGCAATAAATTTGTGTTTTATTTACATTAATTGTGGAATAGTGCAAGGAAAAACCTAAATATGTTCAGCACTAAATTTATCTGTACAAATAAATGTTGTTGCTTGAATAAAAACCGAGCAACAAATTAAAATGCTAGACGGTGGCAATGCTAGCTTTACCGACGTCTTTTATATAGGAAGCATTATGTAAAATTTTAGTATATCAGCGACCGGTTTCGAACTCAATCTTCAGGCAGACTGATGGTGTTCGAAGCCGGTCGCTGACAAATCATACGTGTTGTTTTATTTATTTTATGTGGAATTAGTGTAAATATATACCAAAATGTGTAATATGTTTCACCAAGAAACTACTTTTTAACTAAAAGTTGAAATAAAAGACTAGATCCATATGTGGACGAGTATAAACACAGAGATCGAAATAATATAAGCCTACATTTATTTTGCGGAGTTGTAATAGCCAAAACAAATTCACTAACGTTGTATGTGTAACCGCACAAAATGTACCTTAAGCAAAGCCGGGGCTTTCCCTCAATCATCCGACTAATCCGGAAAAACAGATGGATGAACGCAGCCGGGTACGGATCAAAGTTCAGGAAGCAGGACATAGGAAAAGACAAATACTCCGTACAGAAGGAAAACTCCGCCGTTGTGATTATTCAAATTTAAATTTTACTTTAAAAACTGGAACAGGACAAGAAAGAAGATACAAGAGTAAGGAAGAAGGTGGAGAGTCTGAACTTGGCTGGAACGTAGAATGAGGCTGTGCTTGAACTGGTAGTCGCAGTACTGAAAGCGCTCTTAAGTGCCTGTCTATGTGGAACAGTGGTTAGAGAATTTCGAAGAGGAAAGGTTTTTTTATTTATTGTGTTACGTTTCTGGGAAATATGAATAAACGTTTTCTATCTATCTGTCTATCTATCAATCATAAACTCTGCCTTTGTACTTTATTCTAAAAACGTATAGTTAGGTCGCTACAAGCCGTCATGTCAGAAGGTAAGCTAGTTCTTACCGACGGAAATTTTTGGGGGAGTTGGCCTTCTGCACTTTATTACTTCTGTGACAATTCGTAGCATTGATAGTATAATAGTTAGGTAAGAAAGCAATTTCCGAATTTCCGAGAAGGATTAACGGTTATTGACGGCACTTTGCTACCTATCCGTTCTAACTACGCTGAAACAATTGTTAGTAAGCACATACATCGTAAACTTACCGTTACCAGATATTACCGTTCAAGGCGAGAGTGAATAGGCATTATTTGAGTTTGCGTGTACCATCCTCGACTACATCGTCACTTACCATCAGGTGAGATATAGTCAAACGCACTCAAATTTTTAATTAAAAAAAATGTTTGGTATGTACTTTAGTGAAGATCACAAGGTAAGAATATACATCTTTTGGAGCTTCATACCATCATTAAAGGCCTCCCCCAAGAATGGGAGGCCTCGCCACTCGAGAACTTTACTGCGACCGACCATCTATTCTACGAGCTATAAGTACCGCCCACCACTACTTAAGTTTAACGATTTAATTTAAAAGGTATGTCAGATACCTTGGTTCTTCTACGGATCTCCTCATTCTTGATTCGATCGCGTACACCATCGCCATTTTGGCCCTAAACTAAGCACAGTCTGTATCTTGTACCAGCAACCTCTACAAGGATAGTGTAGGTTGAAGAAGAACCTAGAAACTTTGAGGTATAAGCTGTAACGCGGTAACGCGTTGCTGTTAATTATCCTTCTTCCTAAAAGGAATCTTAGCAACCTATGTGTCACATTTTACTTCAAAATCAGAACTTAGGATCCTTTAATATTTCTCGCTACCAAACCTTGACGAAGTACAGTTGAGATTCCTCGGGAATGTTTTATAAAATAACTATTTGAACTGATACTCTCTGATAGACCATCTCGGGTAAGATATAATTATGTTTTCTGTGATTTGTTGGTGTGATAATAATTTAACGTGTAAAATGCTTTTCTAATTCTTGTGTTCTTTTTTTAGGTCTTATATTTCTGCATTGAAATTTTATTGTGTGCACGTACGGAGTCATTTACCCACGACCCACTGAGCCTACTCCTACCCGACGTACCACAAAGTTTTTATTTGATAATTTTGATCAAAAAAACCGACTTTAAACAGGAAACTAAGGTTCCCCTCGATTTTCCTAGGATGCCATCATCAGATCTTGGTTTCCTTATCATGGTACCACCCTTGGGATATCGCCTTTCCAACAAAAAAAGAATCATCCAAATCGGTTCATAAATGACGAAGTTAACCGCGAACACACATAAAAAATATATAATACTAGCGGTCCCGGCGAACTTCGTTCCACCCTACACTACACTACACTTCCCTAACCTACACTACATTACCCTACCCTACCCTACACTACCCTACCCTACACTACCCTACCCTACACTACCCTACCCTACACTACCCTGCACTACACTTCACTACCCATCTCTACACTACCCTACCCTACCCTACACTACCCTACCCTACACTACCCATCTCTACACTACCCTACCCTACACTACACTACCCTACTACCCTACCCAACACTACAATACCCTACACTACAATACCCTACCCTACACTACCCTACCCAACACTACACTACCCTAACCTACCCTACATACACTACTCTACACTACCCTACCGTACACTACACTACACTACACTACCCTACTCAACCCTACACTACACTACCCAACCCTATCCTACCCTACACTACCCTACACCTACACAACACTACACTACCCTAACCTACCCTACATACACTACTCTACACTACCCTACCGTACACTACACTACACTACACTACCCTACCCTAAAACCAATTATTTTTTGACTGATTTTTAGTTTTGGTTTTTTTTTATTTAATTCCGAGCATTTTCATATTTATTCACCTTTTGAACCTTCTCTGGACTTCCACAAATAATTCAATACCAAAATTAGCCAAATCGGTCCAGCCGTTCTCGAGTTTAAGCGAGACTAACGAACAGCAAAAAAATATACTTAAGTGTATGTATAAAAACTCGAAGATTGTGTGTGAAGTCAACCAAAATTAATTATTTTTTATTTAATTCCGAGCGTTTTCATATTTATTCACCTTTTAAACCTTCTCTGGACTTCCACAAATAATTCAATACCAAAATTAGCCAAATCGGTCCAGCCGTTCTCGAGTTTTAGCGAGACTAACGAACAGCAATTCATTTTTATGTATATATATATAATATACGGTCGAATTGAGAAACCTCCTTTTTTTGAAGTCTGTTAAAAAGAGTTTTGATTCCTCACAGTTCCACGTATGAATATAAATATACGTTTCCAATTTTTTAATGGCGAACACAGTATTTCCTACGATTGTATAAAAGACGATCCTGGGATCTTGATTCCACCTCCGAAGTTCATCTTCAGATCAACTTTAAAGTACCAAAAGGATGTATAGTCATCGGGAACACGGCTACATGCCAAATACAAGCTCAATCGGGTTTTTGGAAGTCGCTCTAAAACAGTTTGCTAGTTTAGGTAAACAAACTAACTCACACACATACAAGCTTACATAAAAGCTTTTGATAAAATGAAGTCGCTCTCCGTGTCTGTTTATCCGCTAACTCCTTATAAACCACGCAACGGATTTGAAACGGTTTACACTAATAGAAATAATGATAAACGAGGAATATCCCGTGAGCCGCTCGCGGCTCATGCACCGCACACCGGCTAGTATTATAATATTTATAATAAAACCGAAGCGAAACTTTGTACTTTTTGTTGAACTCACAAGCTGTTTATTTAAGGTTAGTAGCAACTGGCCACTTGTCTTGTAACGTTATGTAATCGCGTCTGTAGTGGTAAGTCCATCTTTATTCCTTCACACAAGGAGTTCGCGGGTTCTCGATTCCCGTCGGGGTCTAACTTAGTAAGACTCTGTTTGGTCGGCTGTTTGGGCATTTTCTAACCCGCCTGGCCAACTACCACCTACATCTATTCTTCTCAGAATATCAGCCGAAGGACGTCAACTGTTGGATTTCCACGACGAGCGGTTGTGCGCTACCCGCACTCAGCAGCTTCCCGCGACCCTAAGCAGGTCATCCACCGAGTAGAAGGCCTGCCTACGCTACGTTTTCCGGTGCGCGGTCGCCGCTCGAGAACTTTACTGCCCCAACGGCCATCTGTTCTACGAGCTATGTGCCTCGCCCACTGCCACTTAAGTTTAGCAATTCTGAGACCTATGTCGGTTTCTTCGGTTTACCTACGGATCTCCTCGTTTCTGATTCGATCACGCAGAGAAACTCCGAGCGTAGCACGCACCATTGCCCTTTGGGTGACCTTGAGCCTTCTTATGAGGGCCATAGTGCTTACTATTAATAAGCGACCATGTCTCAGTTCCGTATGTAGTCTCGGTAAAACTCGAAAACAGCTTGTCTGATTACGATGAAACTTTGGTGAATTTTTGTGCCAGGGAAGGTTTATAACAAAAAAAAAACGAGACCTACAGTACTCGCATATGATGTGTAACATGTGACAAAATACTTATGAAATTAATTAATTATCGAGTCGTACATTCACGGGCCGACCCTTCGAATAGTAGTATGTCATCTTTGCCTTTGCCATCACACTAGGCGGCATGGCTATGACAACCTTAGTTTTCGAGAATTAAAAAACGTTCGCATTTCCTGTTACACATTTCCGTCCCATTTCACGAAATCACTCCCACAAATTGCAGGAAAGCGAGAGCAAAGATGTTACACATCAAAAATCCCATACACACCAATAATTTTCGCGCGGGCATTTTTAGTCATAAACGGTGTAATAAAATTGGTGTTGGTCCAGTTAACTGGGGCTTCTACTCATATTACTGAACAACTTTTGTTTCATGACTTCACTACTGAAATCACAAAAAAAACACTCTTCATTTCAGTATGGTCAGTAGACACCTAAGTTAACGGGTCCTACATCATTTTTTTACATTCATATTTTAATAAAATCAATTGCTGTGAGTTAGTCTCGCAAGAACTCGAAAAGTAGTAAATCGATTACGATGAAACTTTAGTGAATTGTTGTGCGCACGCCCGGGAAGGTGTATAACGAAAAAAGCCCTGCGAGCCGCTTGTGGGTCGCGCACCACGCACCCTTGATATTCACGCTGGCGAAGCCGCGGGCATAAACTAGTAAGTCTAATAAGTCTTGCCGCGAAACATATTTATGTGTTTCGGCATGATACGTAGCAGTGCCCCATTGCGTTACGGGAAACTTGGTCAGCCCGATTCCATCTTCATCATCATAGGATTACATAAAAAAGAAAATTTCATCATTATTTATTTAGTGACGTGTTAAATGTCCCCAGCACTCATTTTAATTGACGATTATGAAATGAATATATAGTTAATAAGTTAATTTTTAGGGTTCCATACCACAATAAGAAAAAAAGGAACCCTTATAGGACCACTTTGTAGTCGTCTGTCTGTCTGTTTTCTTTCTCAACCCCGTAGTAAGGTACGTACGTATACGTAGGGTAGAGGAAGCAAAATTGTTATCGCGAAAAAAAAGATGTTCCAATTTTCTAGAAAATGTGTTCTATAATAATTAATACCGAAAAACCGAATATCTCAAATCCGTCCGTTCGTGCGTCTGTGCGTCCGTCCGTCACGCTTGGCTCTGGAGACTTAATCCGTAGTCTGATTGGGATCGTTGGGAACGTTTTTTCGTACCGTCAAACCGAAGAGTAGCTGTCATACAAAAAAAACTGTTTTTTTTTCTCAAAAATAGCTCTTTACGATTTTGATGAAACTTGCACGTAGTTGCTTACACAATTACATTATAATACCCTATGGTCTGGGAAAAATCGTGTTTTAATGGTTCTCCTACAACAGGGGATCGGACTGCTAGTCATTTGAGTTACTTTTTATGACCCGTCAAAAACGAAGTTTTGATCTAAAAATGTTTGAAATACCCACAAGTGACGTCATAGATTTTAAGTGTCATTGGCGAACTTATTTGGTAAATTTGATTAATTAAAAATTGAAGACGTGATGGAAAAACAAAACAAGTAAGGTTTTTGAAACTTCAAGAAGAGAACAATTTAGGAAATCATATTTCAGATTTTATTTTGTCCGATCCCCTATTGAAATTGAAACTTGCGTTTTACTCACAAATGGTTGGACGAATAAGTATAAAATTGGTCACGCAACAAAAATTCATCAAAATTATATTTTTTTAAAAATTGTATAAACTTTAAAATTAATACAATAATTTGGAGAAAGTTTAGTGCGGGCTACCGTACAGTTTATTAAAGTATGAAATCGTTATTTCTCCAAATGGTTTTTTTGTTTACATGCCTTATAAAAAATTGAACAATGCCAAATGCTAGTCTGACTCGTATACCGCGGGTTCCGTAGTACAAATAAAAAAAAATGCCAAGTAGGTGTCGGTCCATGCGCAAAGTAGGGTCCCACAATATTTTCAAAAAATAAATTTATATTTTAAACATTATTATTATTTACGTCGTTAGTAATAAACCATTTTGTATGAAAAATCGTTTGCGCACTTGTCATCTCACATACTTGTGTTCAGTAGCTCATACTGAACGCATTAACACCAGATGACACCATATCCCAGATAACTTGAACGGAAATTTCTGAAACCTCACTTTGTAACATTCGTGCTGTAAGACCTTGCTTCTTACCAAATTTCATGATTCTGTGTCAACGGGACGTACTCTACAGATTTTGATTTACTTGCGAGTGTCGACGTATGGGACATAAATGGCCGTACCTTTTTATTGCTTTGACTTAGAAGCTTGATTAGACTTAAGAATATGATATTAATTTCAACTTATATCACCACGTGTTCATGAGAAAAAGGGTCTTCACAGACAGAGAGAGGACAACGAAGTGATCCAATGAGGGTACCTTTTTCCCTTGGAGGTCATCATCATCATCATATCAGCCGACGGACGTCCACTGCTGGGCAAAGGCTTCCCCAAGGATTTCCATGACGACCGGTTCTGCGCTGCCCGCAGCCAGCGGCTTCCTGCGACCTTCACCAGGTCATCGGTACACCGAGTGGGAGGCCTACCTATACACCCTTGGAGGTCCGGAACCCTAAAAATGAATTTAAAAAAATAAGGAAAAAATCGTGGTAAATTTTGTTTCATTCTATCAACGACGTCTCTGCTAATTTCACCAAAAGAAATTTCTGACTTTTACCCTCCTAGGCAGGTAATATCTAGTTTTCTCGTCTTTTCAAACGGTTATTTTTGGAGATATCTTTTTCCAGGACTAATAAAATCATCTGTGTTACATAATGTATAGTTGTACTTATACATAGTGATCCAGAGGGTCGTTATAGCCGATCGGATAGTGATGGGAGAGAGCCGCGCCCGGCAAATCGAGTAAACAGACGCAACAGGACGCTCGATTGAGTAAATAAGCCGTTTGTTAGTACCACTAGGGTTGTCAGTACAAGATAGGTAGGTAAGTGCTTAAACGAACTTATACTTTCCTTCCACCACTTTATCCAGAGCGACGATGTAACTTGAAAGCACAGCAGCTCGTGAATAGAGGTATATACTCCGCGCGCAATTTGAATGTGATAGAACATTATTGCATTTACGCTATAAAATTCTCTGTCAGGGATCCATGTCGCAAATGGAACCCTTGACTTCGCGTAGTCACGTGCATCAATGTGACAAGGTTCTTCTCCTTTTCATTGTGTGCAAGGAAATAATGTACCTACCTAATATCTCTAACCATCATCATCATCATCATGTCAGCCGTAAGATGTCTACTGCTGGACACAGGGCTTCTACTTTTTATATGCGTCCTATGAAGGCTCAGAGCGTCGGTGGCGTAACGGTTACGACCGCTACCTCCTGTCCGGGAGGTCGTGGTTCGAATCCTGCCACGTACCAATGTGTTTTCGAATTTCGATTTCATATGTACGTTTATCCGACGCTCATACGGTGAAGGAAAATATCGTGAGGAAATCTGCACGTCTGCGAAGAAACTCGAAGGTTGTGTGTGAAGTCGATAAACCCGCACTGGGCCCACGCGGTCGACTAAGGTCCGATCGCCCTTATTCAGGGTAGGCTCGAGCCCTCGGTAGGGACGTATATGAGGTGATAAGATGAACAAGAAGGCTTAAGTTTATTCAAAGGACAACGGAGAATCCTGTACTCGGAGTTTCGCTGCGTAATCGAATCGGAAACGAGGAGATTCGTAGGAGAACCAATGTAACCGATATAGCATTTAGAATTACTAAACTTAAGTGGCAGTGGGCGGGGCACATAGCTCCTAGAAAAGATGGCCGTTGGGGAAGTAAAGTCCTCTCGTGGCGAGCGTAGGAAGGCCTCTCACTCAGTGGACCGACGACCTGGTAAAGGTTGCGGAAATCCGCTGGATGCGAACAGCGCAGGACCGGTCGTTGTAGAATATCTATAGTAATGAAATGATATATTAAGTACTTACGTACATATTTGCGTAGATTTTTATTGCTAGGTCTTATAATACATCTGTCATCCTATCTGACAGTCGGCAAATGAGGATGATTTAACAAGTATTTAAGAGGGTTTACCGAGGAACAAATATTTGAATTAAAAAAAGCTAATTGGCACTGCGTTAAAATTTCCATTAAATTCAATTATCCTTTTGGAAGGAGACACTTGTGACTGTTGTGTTGTAACCTGGTGTTGGAGGACTCAGCGCAATAAGATGTGAACCCACCAAGCTTACTACGGCACTAAAATCCTATGCTTTAATTTACAATATTATTTTATCCTTTTGGAAGGAGACACTTGTGACTGTTGTATTGTGTTGTAAACTGTTGTTGGAGGACCCAGCGCAATGAGATGTGAACCCACAAAGCTTACTACGGCACTAAAATCCTATGCTTTAATTTACAATATTATTTTATCCTTTTGGAAGGAGACACTTGTGACTGTTGTGTTGTAACCTGGTGTTGGAGGACTCAGCGCAATAAGATGTGAACCCACCAAGCTTACCACGGCACTAAAATCCTATGCTTTAATGTACAATATTATTTTATCCTTTTGGAAGGAGACACTTGTCACTGTTGTATTGTGTTGTAAACTGTTGTTGGAGGACCCAGCGCAATGAGATGTGAACCCACAAAGCTTACTACGGCACTAAAATCCTATGCTTTAATTTACAATATTATTTTATCCTTTTGGAAGGAGACACTTGTGACTGTTGTATTGTGTTGTAAACTGTTGTTGGAAGACCCAGCGCAATGAGATGTGAACCCACAAAGCTAACTACGGCACTAAAATCCTATGCTTTAATTTACAATATTATTTTATCCTTTTGAAAAGAGACACTTGTGACTGTTGTGTTGTAAACTGTTGTTGGAGGACCCAGCGCAATGAGATGTGAACCCACAAAGCTTACTACGGCACTAAAATCCTATGCTTTAATTTACAATATTATTATCATAACTGAATAATAATAATTGAACAAAGGCAACCCTAAGAGTGAACTGTTGGAGGTGTGTCTAAGGCTTACAAATACAATTCAATTATAACGCAAATAAAAAAAGCTATAATAATGCAATTGATCTGCGGGCGATATCTTTACGAGTAGGGTAGGTACAGAATCGTTCATTGTAAGAATGCGCTTAAGTGCTGGACTGTTGTTAGACTCGTTTTTATTAATTATAAGCTTTTATCTACTCTCGTCGTAAAATTCTAATTATAACGTTTAAATCGAGTATATATTGACATACTTACTTTATAAAACACCATTACGAAATTTAAAAATTGAATCATAACTAAGTTTATACTTTTTCTCTAAAAAAGTAAGGTTATAAAATAACTTTCCAAAAAATAATCACCAATAAAATTCCATCTATTATTTTCTTTTAATGGAACGTATTTGTGAGGCGCGCTATTTTCATCATCATATCAGCTCCTATACGTCCCCACTGAGGGGCTCGAATAATCGGGGCACGCGGGCCCAGTGCGCCATTGATTACCAATTCCAATTATTACCTGTGTATGACAGCGCCCGCTTTAGCGCATGCGTAGTGATGTGCTGGGTTTGGCGCTATCATACGTTTTGTTGTACTGAATTTCGAGGGATATTTTTTCCTCATACTTTCTCTTATGACTTTGATATTTTATTTAGTAAGTTCAATCCCAAGGTATAAGATAAGATAAAGAAGTTAAAGAAGCTGCACATAACTAGGTATTAAAACACTAGTATGATACTATAAAAAAAGCCTCGCCAAGGCTCGGTTTTGAACTCATACTCGTGTTTTAATTTAATACCCCGCATTTCATAAGCTGGTATTATTTAACTTGCAATTTTTGTTTGTATTTTAGTTTTTTTATGTTTGTTGAAATATTGCGATCGAATTTAAAGTGACTTCCAGGGGTCCAATTGTGCTGAAATTTGGTATGAAGCCGTATTCTCGATGACAATATATCCTTTTGGTATTCTGAAGTTTATCTGTGATGAGATGAAAGAAAACAAGGTCCCAGAATCGTCTTTTAATTTCAATAGTATCGTAGGAAATACAGTCTAGTTGTTTGGAAATGGCTAAATATGTAAACAAGTCGTGAAGTGTTTTCTTAAAAATAAAACATTTTCAGTTGGTATTTAAGTCTTTAATGAACTACACAATGCTTGTAAGAACATGCTCGATGTACAAAAGGTAATGTGATTAAGATAACATGTAACTGATGATAAAATGTTTTATTTACATGTTTGACTATTTACAAACAACTAGACTTTACTCGCCTTTTTTGTATTTGGAACCGTGTATATATTCATTTTAGCATTTGGCTTTTTGAGCGTAAAAACGCTTTTCAAATAAAAGCTTGTAGCTAAAAGTTTTTAGGTTTTTTGAACTTTTTTGTCAGAAAACCCATTTGAGCCCTGTGTTGCCAACCTACAAATATTACCAGTTTTGAGGTAATACCAAGTGCATTCACAGTGAACGATATTTTTTTACCCACAATTGGTAGACGCTTGGCGTCATCTAACCTGATGGTAAGTGACGATGATGCTAAGATGGAAGCGGGCTTACCAAGATTCCCCAACGTAATGGAGAACTGGCTATCTTTTCTTTAAACCGGAACACGTCAATGTTAACAACATGGCGGTAAGACTCAGATAAAATAGTGGTAGCTAGCCAGACGGGCTTAGAAAATGCCCTACCGTCAACCATACCGAGTCTTACAATTTGACCCCACGGGAAATCGAACTCGCGACCTCCGTGTGTGAAGCTAATGGACTAACCATGACGCCACGGAGCCGGTTAACTAAATTTAATTATATATACAAGTAGTACCCGCACTGGGCCCGCGTGGTCGACTAAGGCCTAATCGCCCTGATTCAGGGTAGGCTCGAGCCCCTCGGTGGGGACGTATATGAGCTGTAATGATGATGATGATACAAGTACATATAAAAGATCGATTTAACACAGGTAGTATCTTTCGGTGGATTTCCCTTGAACATTAGCACACCACGGAGGATATTGGCTGCATCTCAATTAGAATCAATATTGATCAGGGCCTGATTGGAATTCAGTTAGGCTTTGGTCTGTGGTATAATCAGGGACCGGGTCGCAGTCTACTATAAATTAACAATTCCATTAAATCTTGGAAGGTTTTAACGGCGAGGCGGTGAGAATGTCTTCGATTTTTATATGATTTTCCCTTATTGTGCAGAAGAAGCGTTGGTTAGAGGACTGTGAAGCCGCGGGTTTTCATACAAACGGCGTTAGCGATTTTCACCCCTATGCTGTTAACCGATTTTGATCAATTTTTGATAGGTTGTCCGTCAGAACAAAAGCTGGGTGTATAGGTTTTGTTTTTTCAACAAAGTCAATAAGTTCAATTTTATTGTCATTCACGTGTTTTCATACAAAACTAATTTTGGCAATTATTTGTTTGTTTATAATCAATAATTTAAAAGCGAAAACTATAAACCTAGTTTTTTTTCTGACAGACAAATTTTTAAAAATTGGTTAAAATCGGTTAACTCTTAAGAGGTGAAAATCGCCCTTCGCCGTTTGTGTGAAAAGTCGTAAGTTCACGGTCCTCTCAAATGGAATATGAAAGAGTATGAAATGACACCAAAAATCAGTCAAATGCAAGCTGGACTCACGCACCGGGTGTTCCGTAGCAACACATCTTCCAGTATGGAATCGTATAATATCAATATAAATAACAGTTCATTATTAAAACAACAACGAGACCGATAGTAAAAAAGTATTTTCTTTTATTCAGTTTGAGACACTTAATGCGTGTAACACTCACACTTGGCCGGCTTTCATTGTTTTGCTGTTTTACTTCAAGGTTTGCACTATAATTATGAGTTTGACGCTTGTACATGTTAATATCGTTTTCACGTTTAAGACAAACCGATAAAGACACTATTCTTGTATGATTCAATAATTTTAATAAAATTTTTTTAAATTTTTTTTTGTTCCTAATGAACACTTTTTAATGTATTGTATCTTGATAAATCTTTAGATAGAAGGCCGTGATAATAGTTATTTATGATACAAGGTTGGTAAAAAGGTCCATAACAAACGAGTGACATTAGTGAAATACTTACTTACTTACTTACCATCGTCGCGAGTTTGTTATTTTTTTTACACCAATGTATCATACATTTTTTAAATACAGTTGTTAGAAAACGGGTAAAATAAAAAACAACCGTGTCAGAAAAACAAAATACATGTTTACATACTTACTTATCAAAGTTTCGGCAAACAAAGTTCATTTTATGCGACTTAGCTTCTTTTTAACGTCCGGGGACTAATATCACTTTGTTTTTACCTTTACATACAAATATATATTACATATATATTAACTAGGTATTCATAATTTAATTTGTATTCACAACTAAAACATCTCAATTCAGTTTTACAAAAATTGCGCTATATTTTAACTAGCACACGTACGCCATGCGTAAGTTTTTTTTAATATTATCAATTATCATAAATAGACTACAATAAGGCTTAGGATAATATTATTAAAAGCATTAAAACCTCCTTGGAAAAGATGACATATTCCTTTGTGGAACCTAACCTTATGCGCTTCATTCATATTTATTCTCTTTTCTTCACAAAGATATAACCTAAAGAGAATCTAATCAGTTAGCGTCATGTACTAACCTCACGGAGGAACAACCAATCTCTATTAAAACTCGCCTATCAAAAGTCTTAATGAAGATTCTGTATCTTTGGTTATTACATTTTCTATTTGCTGGAAATGTATTGTTCCTCCGAGTAAAAAATAAAAAAGTGGTAAAGTAAAAGCACGTGTCCGGTAAAATCAATTTTGCGCACACTTGACTGGCATATAAAGGGCCACTTTTCGAGCAACTGTTTTGAAAATAGTATTACTTCTCCTTCAACTGTGCTACTTATGTACGTTGAAGAAAAAAGAAAAAAGCTTTTATATTATTATTTTTAATTATTTATTATTTTACGCGCAGTAATAATACATGAAAGTTCAACTGGGTACCTATTACGGTTTAAAAGTTACAGCACTTTAAAGGTTGGACAAACTAACAGCGTAGACTTAGGCTTGGTAATAGGAAGCCCATTTTTGGTAATGAACCCTGAAAAGTGACCAGCATGAGGTCTGAATGGATACACAAATCATCTAAAGCTGAACCCAAATACCTAGAATAGGATTAACCAGTACAATAAGACTAGGAGAATGATGATTTCTGTGCTTAGAATATACAGGGTGTAACAAAATTGGTGTAGGTCCCGTTAACTGGTTGATCTACTCATCATACTAACCAACTTTCCCCAAAGAATCCATTGTCAATTCTCAAAAAAAAAATGGATTCTCCATTCTAAAATGCACAATTGGTCGGTCAGCTGATCGATTTGTACGAAGAGTAAAAATTTTTTTTGCGATTTCAGCAAAGTATTAAAACAAAAGTTGTGTGATGAATAGAAGTTCCAGTTTACGGGACCTACACCTACACCCTGTGTATGTATGTATCTTTGTGTATCTTTATGTATCTATTTAGCTCGATGTCTAAGGCTTCTACTAATCACATTGAAAAGCTTTCATGATAAAATTGTCTTTTTGATGTAACGGAACCTACACATGCAGCTGTGATGGCGCCAGATTTTGACGACACTGATGAATGGGAGGCTTCTGCGTTCCCGGCTCAATTAGTCATGGAGCATCCTGAAATTGCTGGACCATGCCAGACTAAAAATTCATACATTCATCCAGAGGTCACGTCTAGACGGGTCAATCGTGCGGGAGCCGGGGGTTAAGACGCGGAGGTCAAGCCCTAACCATTATATTATCAGCTCAAATATAGGTATGTCTCCATCGAGGGGCTCGTGCCTGCCCTGAGTTAGGGCGATCGGGCCTAGTCGACCACGCGGGCCCAGTGCGGGTCGGTCGACTTCACACACAATCTTTGAGTTTCATAGCAGGCATGTGTAAGTTTCCTTACGATGTCCCTGCGCCCGTAAGAGCGTCGGATAAACGTACACATGAAATCTAAAATCTGAAATAAGACATTGCGCACTGTTCAACTTGGATGCCGCGATCTATATAATACTTTATGCGGGCGGAAAAACATTCGTTAGATTATTCCAAAAATTAGCCAGATATACGAGTACATAAGCTTCAATTTAAAAAAATATCTTTACTTCTGGAGGCTACAGGCCTTAGTAGTTTCGTCTTATCATATTCAAGGGAAATTTACTAAAATTGTTGGTTTCAATTGGGATGATGACTGCATCAGAAATAAATTATGAACTCTCGATCACTAAATTAACCTACTATTGAAATTTTAAAAACCTTATTTGTTTTGTTTTCATTTTGTATTTGTGTGTGTGTGTGTAGGTGTGTGTGTGTGTGTGTGTGTGTGTGGCAGTGTACATTCAAATAAGGTACTTCCGTGCTTTAGTTATTGTTCTGAGGGTAGACTTGTTAAAGTCATTGTACAATTTCCTGAACACTAGTAACGAGAAGTAACTAGTAACAGTCATTCGTTGAAGTTGGTAGTTAATTACATTTTATAAGTTACAATTTAATACTAACTATTCAATATATAAAATTATGTGAGCATTGTATTCCCGCCGCATGAGGTGTGAATTCACTAAAGTATAAAATTGATGTTCGCCGACTACGTTGTAGTCGAGTGCGTTTCGTAATTTAAACTAATTTGAACTTGTCTAAAAACGTCAACATTTAATTATACGTAGTTTTTTAATTTGATTTAATTTTAATGTAGAAAGTGTTTACCTAGATTATGCACAGTAATGCGAAGAGAAACATCTCATACAAAATTCATTATCTACCCACCGTTCATCCATATCTATACATTTATATAAAAACCGACGATGTGTCTATGTATGTTCACTATGGACTCCAAAACGGTTGGAGCAATTACGATGAAACTTTGGGGAAATTTTGTGCACACGCCAAGAAAGGCTTATAATAAAAAAAATATCGTGCACCCCTATCACTAGTAGTATATTATAAAACAAAGTCTCCCCCCCCCCATCTGTCTGTCTAAACGCGATAAACTCAAAACTCCCGGACGGATTTTTATACGATTTTTATGAGGAAGGTTTGGGTGTATAATTCCCTGCGAGCCGCTTACGACTCGCGCACCGCAGACCCTCTAGTTTATACTAATCAAGTATTTTATAATACATACAAAGTAGGTATACCTTTGTTTTAGTTCAACGAAGATTGGTTCAATTATATATATGAAGAAGCTAATTAATCAGTCATACGGCCCTTTCATGTTTAATCCAACCACCTTCATAATTATTTCGAGCCAAGGCTACGGTAGTCTGTAATTATTTTTTAATAACAACAAGTGATGACAAATCTTGATTCTCAGTTTAATTAAAAGCATCCTGAGCCCTCACGAACGGTGTATAATTATTTAATAACAAAAAAGGGCATCCTTAAAAATACCTGAGCGGTGTGGCGGCGGCGTGCGCGCTTCGTAGTACGCTTTTTCTTTACTTTTTTGAGTCGTGGAGCCTCGCATCATTTTATTTAATGACTACAATCCTTTTTTGTTCGTTAAGTCTTTATAGTTGAGAAGGCAGTACAGATCTACAAACATCATTGTTAAAGCATTATGGTAATAAAGAAGTTGTTATATCGAATCGAGATGTTTTTTTCAACGATTCCATTTAGATTTGAAAGGTTCAACAGGCTCTGGGGGAGAATATTGTCAACAGAGTTTATTTTTCCATTTTAATTAGGCTTTTTTAATTCTAAAACGAAAATCGAAGAAACAGTTTCTAATATTTATTTTAATTGATTCGGAAAACATACAGCTTATACTAACACAATTATACAGGGTGTGAAAAATGGTGTAGGACCCGTTAACTGGAGGTTCTACTCATCATACTGAACAACTTCTCCGAGGAGCCTATAGTGATGCGGACGGTTGTCGTGCCAATCGTTAAGAATAAAACAGGTGATGCCTCCGACAAGAACTATTATAGGCCGATCTCCTTGGCAGCGGTGGTGGCGAAGGTACTGGACTAACATAGTATAAGTTGTACTAACAAATTATGTGCATAGCCTGAATTAAAGATAATAATAATACCTAAGGCGGCTGGATCTCCGAGGCAGACCAATAATTGCAGCAATGCAGAAAGCAGTCCTCCTCGATAATGCCCGGATAGTTCGACGCTTTCTCTCCCCGTCGCACTGAACTCCAGCCGACTGTGCTTCCGCTGGAGGTGCTCCTGCCACTTTGCCTCGTGCCAAGTGAGCAGAGCAGCTTAAGTTTGTAAATTAAAATAATAATAATAATAATAGTCAATTCTCAAAAAAAATTAAAAACCCTTCATTCAAAAATGCACAAAAATTTTTATTGAGCTGATCGATTTCTATGAAGATTACCTAATATTTTTTTTCGGACAATTTAGAAAAATCGTAAAAATCATCTTTCAAACAATTTAATTACTTCCCTTATTCATTAATTCCATTCACACAGCCTATCCATTTTAGATACTCGCACACTTTTGTTTTATTATCCCAAAGGTAAAATGAAAATTGAAACAGAGCTTTCGGTCATAACATTTACATAACAATGCAATGTTGTGCATTAAAATAAATGATCTACGCAATTCGGTGTCAAACATTTCATAATGAATGACCTGGCCATTGACCTACAAGGTCAAAAATTTTACTATAAACTAAGCATCGAACATCAAGTCAACATTTAAGTATAAACGCCGATAAGATTACGAAAACCGGTGTTGCAACGTGGATGTTACATATTCGATATAAATGCAGTCTACATCACCTTGAAATATTGCTTCATTGTCTCTAAGAAAGCATCGTATTATTCAAATTACCTGTTTTTTTTATTAATTTTTTTATTCACAATTTTTTTTCTGGCGAAAAGCCTGGTGTGGCAATTTGAATGTTACGCGTTCGATACAGAGTTTTTTTGGCGGGTTTTGTGGTGAACGCATTCGTAGTTATATTTTATTGTTTTGCATTGTTTGCTGCTAAAATGTGAAGAAAAAGAAAATAAAATTAAGGAGGATGCGAAAACCCAATTTGTACAAGTTGCAGTTTTATAGACTTTATACTTTTATATACTGCAACCGGGTATTCCCTCTCAGAAAGAGGCTGCTGCAAATGCTGTCAAGAACTCCAGAGGAGATTTGTAATGCACCGGCACTAGCATCGCAAATCAAAAAACAAATGAAGATTCTTAAAAGGGCTTTTGTACCCAGAGACGTTATACTCTTTTCTAAAAAAAGCGTTTGATTCAAATGCGTTACTTTATAAATTGGAATATGGCTCCATTGTCTCTAAGAAAATACTGTATCAATTCAACTTACCTGCATATTTCTGGCAAAAAGTCAGAGAGGTCAGAAACGCTCTAGGGTTTCTTACAACAACAAGTAAATGACTTACCTAATATAATAATTCTTGCGTCCTAAATTCGAGTAAAGTCGTCATATTATCATCATCATATCAGCCGAAACACGTCCACTGCTGGACATATAATGTGCCTCCCCAGTCAATGTTATATCTATTTTCTACCTACCAGTTCAGCCTTACCACAAGTAGCAACGGGAGGCGAGTTTTCGCACTGCATCCCGAACACAAACAGTTCAATTGGAACATTCAGTTGTTCAAATAATGCTACACAGTTTAAGAACAGTGCCCGACTTAGTCAATTGTTAGGATATCTCGGTATGTCAAAATACAGTAATCTGTGTATCTCTTATCAACCAAAAAAAGGCAAAAGGTAAACAAAAGTAAAGGTTTTTTCCTTCATAATTGAGACCAATAAACGATTTTCAAAAACCTAAAACTTTTAATTTTAATTAGGTATTTTCTGTTCTTCTCAGCAAACCCTTTCATTTGATACTCATACCATGACAGTGGAAAAAAAAATTCTCCTGGTCCGCCATCTTTGGGAGTCCGCCATATTGGATTTAGAATTACGTTACTTAGCTAACCATGTATTGTGCTCCAAACTTATGAATATTTATTTATATTGTGTATGCAAAATTTCAGCTCTATCGGAAACCGGGAAATGGTTCTAATTTAGCTTCCAAGATTTATAGATCTAACTAACAAGGCAAGTTTATATAAAACCGGAATTTAATAAGAAACTGCGCACTGTTCAAAATAGATGCCGATCTATAATTGCTTATTTACTTCACTGGCTCAGCAATCCAAAATGGATCTAGACCTCCGACACCAGAAGACGCCTCTCTTTCTTTCTATTTTCTGCGTTGTATCCGGCAATCGGCTAACTGGAGCTCTCCTCTTATCCGTCCAGCGTTACCAGGGGCGTCCAACCGGGCGGTCCCTAGTGGGTCGTACCAGATATGGTCTCATCATAGCACGATCCTACTTCACTCTCTCGACGTGGCCAAGCTAGCGAAGTCTGCACGACCTTACCACAGTATCACGATAATCGTAATTCTGTGCCTTACGCTGAGAAAATATAACAACATTTTTAGGGTTCCGTACCCAAAGGATAAAAACGGAACCCTATTACCACCCCCCTGGACACTTCATGCAACTGGCCAGAAATGACATTTCAAAAAACGAATGACGGAACAAACCAAATGGCGGCAAAACCTATACGTTCGACAACCTAACTGTAACCAATCTGTATCAATCTGAATGACGAGGGGGTGAGGTCGCAATCTAGAGAGCGGCAAGGAGTGTCCATACTGTATGTTAGTACTAATAAACTTTGCTATTACTAAGACCGCTGTCCGTCCGTCTGTCTGTCCGTCTGTCACCATTAATTTCGAGCGATTGAGGGCTAAGCGAAGGAGTGAAGAAAGTGTTGTGATGGCAAATAAAATTGAAGTTGAGATTTTTATGGGGATCGATTGTCTTACACTAATAGTCTTAAATAAAATGTGTGTATGTGAGTCTGTGTGTGATGAGCGTCGGTTGCGCAACGGCTAGGGCCGCTATCTCCTGTCCGCGGGGTCGTGGTTCGAACCGTGCCACGTACTGATGTGTTTTCGATTTTCGATTTCATAATATACATCTATTCGACGCTCTTTCTGAGAAGAAAAACATCGTGAAAAAACTCGTAGGTTGTGTGTGAAGGCGACCAACCCGCACTCGATTAAGGCCCGATCGCTCTAATTTAAGGTAGGCTCGAGCCCTTCGGTGGGGACGTATATGAGCTGATAAGAAAATGCAAATATCGACGGCCCGAAGCCACCGATAACAATAAATTGTACAGTGCCGCTGTGCATACTTTTTCGAAAAGCCTTCATCGTCTGGTGTAGTCGGGCACATACACAAATCGATAATAAACATTACGCTCGCTTAGTAGCAAAGAATAAATGTGTACCAGATTTGTTGAAATATTTACTTTCAATTTACTTTCAAAAACGGTTTCAACGATTCTGATGAAACTCTGCATGTCGGAGCGCAAGGACGTGGCGCCATCTATGCATGCGTCGAAGCACCGTGTGTTTTATCTTGAAACGTCAAGCGGTTAGCTAATAGGGTAGTAATAATAGTCATCTTAAGCCAAGGCGTGGTCTGTGCGAGATCGGAACCCGTAAGTTGGTAGTGTTGGTACTTGTTTGTTAGCCAATCAGAATCGTTGTGATTATCGAACCATAAAAGACAATGCAGCATACCTACAGAGGCTACGACAGAGGCGCCAATTATTTTACGAACACTTTTGATCGAGCAGCTGAACTGTCAACTTGGGAAGCCAGCCCCTTGCCGAACTCATCGCAGTCTATAAAATAATCGGTTTTCATCCGAATCATCGTGAAGCCTCGTGTTGCAAACGTGTGTGAATATTGATTGTACACTCCAAAACTTCTCAAAGACGAGTTTATTTCTTAGATACGGCCAAAACCCTTCTGATGATCCGAAATGTACGTTATTATAACTTTATGTGATCTATTTAACACCGTAGTTTGTTATTCCGGAGAAAAACGGAATAAGGTACCTCTCATATCAACCCTGGTTGTATATTATTACTTTTTCTCAAAATTGGCTCTAATATTGTTGATGAAACTTAGTGAATAACTAGGACTTTGTAAGACCTATTTACTTCACTGGGTAGTTCATTATTCCAAGAATTAAAATTACCAAAGTGAAACTTTTATTACATTGTCACAAATTTTTTCGCCTGTGTGTCGCGTGACGATCGGTATAATCGTTTCGTCCTCTGTACGTAGCTCCAAGACGAGAGCTCAGCCATGATCGTTTCGTCCTCTGTAAATGTCTATAATGTGAAAAAAAGTTTCACTTTTACCGTGGTTTCATAAAACCACACACTACTTTTTTTGTAAATATTTCAACAAATCTGGTACACATTTATTCTTTGCTACTAAGTGAGCGTAATGTTTATTATCGATTTGTGTATGTGCCCGACTACACCAGACGATGAAGGCTTTACGAAAAAGTATGCACAGCGGCACTGTACAATTTATTGTTATCGGTGACTTCGAGCCGTCGAAATTTGCATCTTCTTATCAACCCATATACGCCCCCACCGAGGGGCTCGAGCCTACCCTAAATTAGGGCGATCGGGCCTTAGTCGACCACGCGGGCCCAGTGCGAACTGGTTAATTTCACACACAACCATCGAGTTTCTTTGCAGGCGTTAACCGTTACGCCACCGACGCTGTATATTTTTTTGAAATAAACAATACTTTTTATTTTATTTTCAAAAACGTCTCTAACGATTCTTATGAAACTCTGTACGTTATTGTGATCTCTTTTACACCCTAGTTTGTTATTCGAGAAAAAAATATATACATAGGCCGATATTTGCATCAGGCCTTTTAAAAAAACAAACACACGCAACACATTTGAGGCAATGAGGCACCAACCAGTTTGAATTCGGCCCTGTGCTAGAAAATAGTTATTTCAGTTGAAACGTGAAAGGAATTCAAGTCTGGATGTAGCCCGCGGCTTCTCGCTGGAAAACAATAAAAATATAGTACTTGGGTACTATATTGTAATATACACAAATGGAAACTCAAAGCTTTTTGAAGCTGTCTGCTATAAATGCACATAAAATTATATATCTTTTTTAACCTTCGGCGTAATGGCAAGGTTCGCTACCTCCTGTCCGGAAGGTCGTGGTTCGATTCCTGCCACGTATCAAATGTGTTTTCGAATTTCGAATTCATGTGTACGTTTATCCGATGCTCTTGCGGTGAAGGAAAACATCGTGAGGAAACCTGCACACGCCTGCGAAGAAACTCGAAGGTTGTGTGTGAAGTCGACCAACTGGGCCCGCGTGGTCGACTATGGCCCGATCACCCTAATTCAGGGTAGGCTCGAGCCCCTTGGTGGGGACGTATAAGAGCTAATATTATGAGTAGGAAAAATGACGTTGTTGCTTTCTCAAATCGTAGATTGAGGAGCTATGACGTCACAAAGATATCAGATATCGTCTTGGTATCAGATTTTGTCGAATAACTCAATAACTACACAACCTATTTGGACAAATTAGATGTCATATTGAAATACCAAACAATAAATGTCGATCAATTTTAAGTACTAGTTCAATGTTGTCCGAAAAACCGACTTCGAGATTTTAACGGAAATGCACTCTATATCACTTGTAGACGCGAAAATAAGGGTTCTAAAAAAATGAATCCGTGTGTGTGTGTGTCCGCATCCTCGATTTGCAAAGAAACTTTTAAACCGATTTTGCACAAGGATGTTTAATTTTTTTAAGGGGTTCCTTTTTGTTTTCAAAATATCAAAGGTACCTTACATACAAAAAAGTAAAAAAAAAGTGTTTACTCAAATATGGCGCTTAGGATGTTTTCCAAATTTTTGTCACAGAAAACACTTAAATTATGCTATAGATGTTAGGGTATGTCAGGAAAATCTCTAAAATGGCACCTGTCATACAAATAAAGTTTTAAAATATTTTTCCATCTTTATTTATAAAATTTACGCAATCGAAAAATACTTACTAGCGGCTATAATATTATGCCATTAGTATGTCTAGGAAAATCTAAAAAAATGAATATTATTGAATAATTTAAGGCGATCTTGCTACGAGGTATCTTGTCCGTGGGAAGTACGTACAGTTTCTTTTTTAATAGATTGAACACTTACACATCTTTTATTTATCCTATTGATCATCATCTCATATACGTCCCCACCGTGGGACTCGAACCTACCCTAAATTAGGGCTATCGGGCCATAGTCGACCACGCCGGCCCAGCGCGGGTTGGTCGACTTCACACACAACGTTTGAGTTTCTTCGCAGGCGTGTGAAGCTTTTCTCACGATGTTTTCCTTCCCCGTAAGAGCGTTGGATAAACGTACATATGAAACCGAAATTCGAAAGCACATCGGTACGTGGCAGGATTCGAACCCCGACCTTCCGGACAGGAGGTAGCGACCTTAGCCGTTATGCAACCGACGCTCTTGATCACACATCGTAGTAGAGAGACATATTACTTTGGTTGCGTTAGCAATGAGATTAGATGTATAAGGAGATATAACATGACTAAGTGATAAATAAATCTGCCTGACGTTTAGTTAGAAACTAAACACTTCCTTTGCTTGTAGCTATTTGTTAAATCATTTTATTTAAAAAAATAGTAACTTTGACTATATTTGGTCATTCTTAACTTTGTTGCTAAGAAGGCATTATAGTGAACACAGGCCCACGCATGTCAAACAAAAAGGCAGTTAACTTGGACGCACAAATTCCTTTTCAGCTAAACAAGCTTTTTGTTATATCCATCCTTAACAAGAATAGAACAAAGTTCAAAATTGAATGTTTAAAATCGGACACGAGATTTAACACCATTCCTGATTGTCACCAGTGATTGTCTTTATACTATTGGCAACATTTACAACTTAATACTTTAATTTAATCCACCAACTTTAACTACGTCCTTAGAGTAATGGTTAAGTCTATTAGCTTCATATCAGGAGGTCACCGGTTCGATTCCCGGCGAAGTCTAACAAGACTCTGTTTTTTGCCAAACATGTGTTCCGGCTTGAAGATAAGATAACTAGTTCCCCATTGCGTTGTGGGACCTTGGAAAGCCCGCTTCCATCTTCGGCATTATCGTCAGTTACCATCAGGAGAGATGATACCAAGGGCTGATGATACCAAAATTTTCCTCCTAATTCTAATCATAGTAAATGTAACGTATGGTAACGTCAGCTCTACCTGAAGGTCACTAAGAAAAAAACATGAAAAAAGTATTAAAATATACCTACTTACTATTCACTGCACACACTTTATAAAATTAAAACCCAATATTGTATACAAACTTTCGAACTACAGCGGTACAATTTGGGCGGTCTTATCGCTCAAAGTGATTTCTTCTAGACAACCTGGTGTTTCGAGACAAATGTATAAGCAAGTGTGTGTGTCAGCTCCGACGCGCGACAGGAGTTTACTCATGAAACATTTTTGTTCCGGTCCAGCAGTATGCTCGGCATACGGCCTCGCATTAGGCGGCATGGCCATGTTTCCTTAGCATTCGTGACTGAAAAAACGTATTGACACTCGAATGTAACATGTAACACTCGATTTCACCCCTCACATATTTTTCATATCGGGCTCTATACATATATGAATCTATTTTAAAGCACTTAACTCCAAAAAACAGATCAGCACGTAGTAAGTAATTTTTATCCCTATATTTCAGGCACAGAATGAGATCTTGAAAACTGCCAAGTATTCAACGTAAGTTTTGAGTTCTCACTAAAGATAGCTACGACGGAGATCGTCCGTCCGTCACCAGGCTGTATTTCATGAACCGTGATAGCTAGACAGCTGAAATTTTCACAGATGACTGATGATATATTATTTCTGTTGCCGCTATAAAAACAAATGAAAAAATAAATAAAAAGTATACAAAATTTTACAGATGATGTATACCTGTTACCGATATAACAACAAATACAAAAAAATTGAAAAATTAAGGGGGGGTCTCGATACAAAAAACGTGTTTTTTTTAAACATGACGAAACTAGCGCCATCTGGTATGATGGTTTTTGAAACATGAAACTAGCGCCATCTAGTAAGTAAGTAAGTAAGTTTATTTGAATATTAACGTTTAGATACAGAATACAAAATAAAAACGGTGAGGTACTTATTTAAGTTATATCTTAGTGGTAGCTTTGTTATTATACTCTGACTCTCCCACTAGGATTCCCTGTGTCGGGAGAGGCAGTCTCTTCCCAGTAATAATAATGTAAAGCTACAAATAATGAAATAGTCACATAAAATAACGTAAAAATAGTAAAATATTATAATTATGCACGATACAAAATAAATACAGGACAAACCTACCCACCTATTTGTTACCAAACTTGAATAATTTATTTTTACATTATCTTATCTACAGTATATTATCTAAAGGTCTAAAATATTTATATGTATAATAATTTAATAATAATATGGTACCCATACAAAAAGTACTTTACAATATTGCAGGTAGGTAGGTGGACTTAACATAATAAATTAATAAGTAACAATAACTAACTAGTTAAGATATCACGCCCGAACTGCATGTTCCGACATACCTGACGAGCGCAAAGGAATCTAGTATGATGGTTTTTGAAACATGAAACTAGCGCCATCTAGTATGATGGTTTTTGAAACATGAAACTAGCGCCATCTAGTATGATGGTTTTTGAAACATGAAACTAGCGCCATCTAGTATGATGGTTTTTGAAACATGAAACTAGTGCCATCTAGTATGATGGTTTTTGAAACATGAAACTAGTGCCATCTAGTATGATGGTTTTAGAAACATGAAACTAGCGCCATCTAGTATAATGGTTTTTGAAACATGAAACTAGTGCCACCTAGTATGATGGTTTTTGAAACATGAAACTAGCGCCATCTAGTATGATGGTACGGAACTATTTGTGTGCGGTTCTGACTCGCACTTGGGCGGATTTTTTTAGGCCATACTTATATGTATTTACAAAATATCTAATTAAAACTAACTATATAACGAGAGCGTGGTGGCTCAACCGGTAACGACTCGGTCCTTCTAATCAGAGGTATCGGGTTCAAATCTAGACGGCCAATGTACCAACGAGTTTTTCAAAACTTACGTACATATACTTACCGATTGCTCGGTGAAGGAAAACATCGTGAGGAGACCTGCACACGCGTGCGAAGAAACTCGAAGGTTGTGTGTGAAGTCGACCAACCCGCACTGGGCCTGCGTGGTCGACTAAGGCCTATCACCCTAAATCAGGGTAGCCTTGAGCCCCTCGGTGAGGGCGTATATGAGCTGATATAATAATAATAAATAATATAACGAGAAATAATAAATAAACCTTGCACCTAAACTTTAAATCGCTTTCTTTTAAATAACAGTTTATGTCTTCTAAATAAGTATGTTATCCTTTTAATTATTTGTGGCTATCTAAAAGTATTTTATTTTGCCTGCAATTATTCTGTTTTTTGCCGTCTATACTTGTGAAAACAAGCTTCAGTTAATATGAATTAACAAACGCAACCCAGAGCAACGATTCTGATCTGAAGTAACCGTTTGTCAGTGTTTAGGTGAGATACATAAGTAGATTAAGTCAAGGTGGGGTTTAGGTGGGCAAGGTCGGCTGGTTCGGTAGCGAGGAGAGCTTTCAGGCAACGCGCGACCCGAGCGAGCGAAGCGAGCTTGCCACGGCAGCGGCTGGCGAATTGCCGGATCTAACCTCGCTCGTTATCCTGGGTTGCGGAAGCTTTTAAGCTATTGCATAGCTTTTATCGCGGGCTTTGAGCGCGGCGACCGAATCAAGAAATTATTATATTATAATTGCATAAGTTGATAAAAAATGCTATGCAATAGCTTTACCGCGGCAGTCCCCGAGTGCCACACGTTTTTTTCTTAATATATAATATGTTCGGCAAAACAGTATACTTTGACTGACTCGGTGGCTCAGTGGTTAGTGCTCTTGACTACTGATCTAAGGGTTGTGGTTTTGATCTGGGTGGGGGCAAAACAAGCAGATTTGTTTGCTCTGTGTCTGAGTGTTAAATATCTATATATGCAGTCATAAAATAGTAATAACAAATATATAATGTCATTACTTTTTAGATATTCTGGAGTATAATGTCAAATGTACATTCGGTAAAACATTTAGGTATATTTTGCAAAGTTTAATAATATTACCCTCTATACATGTATGTATTAAAACATATATAAGTATTTATATCCTACACTTTAGGGCCGGATGACCATGTGTGATTTGTCCCAGAATATTTATTTATTTTTTATTTATTTTAAATGCTCTTGAATGGTCGCTAACCAAGTAATTCAGAGAAAAAGTTTTGGAAGACAAAAGAGCTATTAAAAAGATGGCGCCTTAATTAGCGCTCCTAAATAATTAAGTGGGTAAGTCTACCATTTCATATAATTAAGTGGGTAATGTATTTTATTTTATAAATTTCATTTGTGAAACACTTCTAGCCACTAATCAGATGATTCCCAAAAAAGGAACGCACTTTACATTATAACAGTGGCACTTTACATTAGTACATAAATCCCAATAAAAACAGGGTGTTCATAACAATGAAATATAGTTAATTGACTGATACAGGGTGGTCGGAACGTCGACGAGGACGCGACGGGGATGTTTATACTCGTACATGCCAAAGACGTGGAAGTCTATCGAGTAAGTAATAAAACGGAATTTTACTGTTCACAGTGCGGGTCCAGCTGGATAGTACTAGCAGTACCATCCATTTTATTAGGGTACTCCCCGCCCCGCGCCCGCATAGGTATTAATGACAGGGCTGCCAAATGTACGATTAAAACCGTATTCGTACAAATATAAGGCAGTCCGTACGGTGTGCGATTTTTTTGTCCCTTTTGTACGATCTTCTCCAAAAATAATATGACAGCCCTGATTATTGACGTGTAAAATCTTTCCTCTCGTTTTCCTTCAATTTGTGGGAGTGATTTCGTGAAATGGGGCGCAAGAGTGTAACCGGAAATGCTAACGTTTTTAAGTCACGAAGGTTAAGGTAACATGGCCGTGCCGCCTAATGTGAGGCCGAAGGCAAAGATGACCTACTATCCAAAGGCCCGGTCCGTGAATGTACGACCCGATAATTAATAATTTTCATAAAAAAATGTAAATGTAAGGCTCGCTCGTTTTTTTTTATATATAGGTACCTATGGTATTTATTTAGAGTGGTAACTAGGTTCTTGGGTTAACTCTAGTTAAGTACTAAAGAAAACGCGGAATTAGATTGCGCTAACCACAAAATTTAAATTAAATTAAATTAATGTTTAATTTCTGTTAATAGTTACAATTTTCTGATTAGACTGACTAACGCCATCTAGTTCGTGTATTTTTTGGGGTTTCGTGCCCAAAGGATGCCAACGGGACCCTATTAGTAAGCCTATGCTGTCAGTCTGTTTAAAGCGTAATAGAGATAGTTATTTTTTTTACAAAAGAATAATAGAAAGTGGCCAAGTGTTTGATAAACTACTCGCTAAGTAGGGTTCCGTAGCCTATTCAAAAAACAAACTTATTTTACAGTTGGTATATAACACTTTGTATGGAAAAATCTATGATTTAAAAAAAAATCCAAATCACTCCTAAGCTAAGAAAGCCTACTTAGCCGTGACATTTTTTTATTCTTTATACAAGGAGCTTTATTTAAAAAAAAAAATTCGCTCCGTAGCGCAACAAAATTAAATTATTTTACCCTAAAATAAAATATAATCATCTTGTAGATACTCTTGGCCAAATCAGAAACAGGAAAAGCTAAAACATTGTTGCACCCACCAACACTCCAAAAATTAATGTCAGTAATTTGTTGTCTCTGAGATTCATTCCGGACACATTCCATCAGAGCATGGTACACGTCTTCTACCACTCCACATTCAGCACACAGTGGTGAAGGAACTTTCTTCATTATGTATGCAAAATATTTCGACGGAATGTGTCCAGAACGAAGTCTCATCGCCGTTACAATTTCAGATCTGTTCAAGGAACAGTTGTTGAACCACGGGCAGTTCATAGGTTCTTGCTGAATTGTCTTGTACCAAATCCCTTTATATCTTGATCTTTCATCCAAAAATTTCCTCCACATATTAAAACACTTTTTCTTAACAATATAGATACAATCGCTAAAGTAAGGTGTTACCGAAAATGGAATTCCATTACTTATCGCTTCTTCAGCTAGCCTATTTTCCCTTTATTACTTTGGATTCCAATATGAGATGGGATCCACTATAGTACAAAATTTTTGGATTGTTCTTTTAATTTTAATAGGGTATTTATGATAGTGTAGGCTATCGGTACTTCTCGAAATGTCGAGGTGCAACGAGCCAAGTGCTACAATGAACTTTTGGAATCCGCTAGGACTACAAAATCATCAAACCCGACGGTCTCAATGTAGGCCAACGCCTCAGCAATAGCTAAAAGTTCAGCATACATAATTGATATATTATTGTTTATCGTAAATTTCATGGAGTATCTTGCATGGGGATCGACAAACGCTGCACCCAATCCCTCAATGTCTTTAGAGCCATCCGTGTAAATTTCATAAAAAGTTGCATATTTGTTAACTATTAATTCTGTACATAATTGTATTAAAACTTGAATGTTACATTTTTTTTGGATTGTATCTATACTACTTCATATAATAATTTTTGTTTTAATTTTACTCATCCAACAATTTAAAGAAAACATTTCTAACTTTTCACTTGCACAAATTGGAGTGTCCTCCAAAGACTCATGCGTTGTATAGGGAGTATATTGTGTATTCAGCTTCCGTACATTTGTGTCCGCAAAACTCGGAAAGTAGTTGATCGATTACCATGAAACTTTGGCATGTTGTTATGCGTATGGCCGTAGAGGGTGGCAAGAGAAAATCCGCGAGCCGCTAGCGGATCGCGCTTCGCGCGCCCTCGATGCTTACGCGGTTGAAGACACGGGCATCAGCTAGTTTTTTTTAATAAAATTTATTGCATGCACTACTACTTTTAATATTTCTCAGATTTTCAGAATTAGTGGTTCAGCTGGTGGGATATGTATGACATTTAACTCTAACAAAAATTACCACTCAAAAATATAATATTTCCTAAATAAATTTCTTTTCATTCCATACGTTTAAAGGAGTCACAGATTCGTTTACCAATACGTTTACTTTCAGCTTAATAACACACCAACGGACAGACAGATGGCGACGTGTCGTTAGATTGGTCTTGATCTCGTGCGTCTTGATACGATAGATTTTTACCAGACTGGCTAAAAAAGGTATTACTTAATTATTTAGCTCGCTCTGTGACCTGAACGGCTTGATGGATTATGGAGTGCGAGGTGTCGTTATATTCGTCTCGATCCCGTGCGTGGTGACACAAGGATACATTTTTACTCGACTGTACAAAAAAGAGGTGTTCAGTTTTTATGCAGTCAGGTTGATTTCATTGAACACCTATTCATTCAATATATTCTTGTTGTACTCGTTGATATTTGATATTCCTTCGATCAACGAGACGCAGGGAAAGGTTGCACCTCTGCGCAAGTCTGAATCGCACTTGACTGTTTTTTTACTAATGAAGTTGCCCCCTGAACCGACACACAGTCACGTAATATAGGGCGGCGAGTATACCAATGTTTAATGATGAGGGCAACAGTGTTACGATTGACACAGCCTTTTAGGTGGTTTGTAAAAATAAAAATACCATTTTTCTTTTTAATTTTATAAATCTTTAGTACCTGGGTGACCGAGCTTTGCTCGGCTGTGCGTGGAAACTCGGAAACACGCATTTTCCCAGAGATGAAACCTAGCTAGATCGATATGTCGGCCTTCAAAATCCCCTATGTACAAAATTTCATCGAAACCGCTACAGCCGTTTTCGAGATATTTAAACAAAATTAAACTAATATTGCAAAATCAAAATCAAAATCAAAAACAATTTATTTCAAATAGGTGTTTACACACACTTTTAAATAGTCAAAACAAAAAAAAATACAGTATATTACAAATAATGTCAATGATTCAGATTACAGTCTCAGGTAATGGTATTTGATATAGAATCAACATATATATCTTTGTCATTTACATAATCTATTATTTTATAATATCCTCTAGTGCACAAAACTTTTTTGACATGAGTCTTGAACTTATTCTCTGACAAACTAGTTACATTTTCTGGAATTTTATTGTAGAATCTTATACACTGCCCCACAAATGACTTTTTAACCTTACTTAGTCTCGAAAAGGCTATATCTATTTTATTTACATTTCTTAAATTCAAATTATGCCTGTCACTGTTTTTAGGAAATAAATGCAAATTCTTACGAACGTACATGATGTTTTCATATATAAATTGACTGGCAACAGTTAAAATATTGATTTCTTTAAACTTATTCTGTAACGACTCACGTGATCGCATCTGATAGATTGCGCGGATAGCTCTTTTCTGCAGGATGAAAATAGTTTCTATATCAGCTGCATGCCCCCACAGTAATCCCTACTAATATTATAAATGTGAAAGTAACTCTGTCTGTCTGTTACGCTTTCCTGCAAAAACTACTGAACGGATTTGGCTGAAATTTGGTAGGTAGACAGATTAGGACCTGGATTCAGACATAGGCTACTGTTTACCACGCTCGCGAGCCGCTTGCGGCTCGCGCACTGCGCACCCTCGAAAAGTCATAGAAACGTTGTCCACGCGGGTGAAACCGCGGGAAACAGCTAGTATGCCATAAGACATTACACTATGGAAGTAACTAAAATACACTAGTCTCGCAGTATCTACATCCGTTAACTGTCTTATTTTCTTAACTTCTGTATTCGTTAACGGATGTAGATACTGCGAGACTAGTGTATTTTAGTTACTTCCATAGTGTAATGTCTTATGGCATATTACTGTGGGGGCATGCAGCTGATATAGAAGAAGTCTTATTTTCTTATTTTCTTTTTGTCTTATTTTCTTAACGGCATAAGCAGCTGAACTAAGCCTTCCCGCTAAAGTTTCAATGTGTGGTCCCCATTGAAGTGAAACATCCAAAGTTATACCAAGGAACACCGTGGTATTTACAAATTCTAATTTATTACTGTCTAATATTACACTATTATTGACCTTTTTTACATTTGGCAAACAAAGTTTTATACATTTTGTTTTCTTAGCATTTAATAATAAGTTGTTCACAGTGAACCAGTTCAGTATCTTTGAAAGAGTGTTGTTTACTTCGTCAATTTCGTTTTCTTTCCTATTCACTTTAAAAATAAGAGATGTATCATATAATATTAAAAGTTCCTAAGTTAGCTTTGCAAAAATTAAAATAAAACCAGCCAAGTGCGAGTCGGACTCGCACAAAGTAGGGTTACGTAGTCTTTTCAAAGAATAACTGTATACATATTTAAAAAAACATAATTATATTTGCAGTTGGTAATAGGACATTTTTTATGGAACTTAAACTGCACATCTTAAGTTGATCGACCATTACTCCTAAACCTGATGAGGGCATGCCCGAGAAATAAATAAACATACACACACTCGAAAAAGATAACCCTCCTTCTAGTGCAGTCGGATAAAAAGTAACTCAAATAACTAGCAGTCATCATCATATCAGCCGAAAGACGTCCACTGCTGGACAAAGGCTTCCCCCAAGGATTTCCACGACGATCAGTCATGTGCTGCCCGCATCCAGCGGCTTCCCGCGATACTCACCAGGTTGTCGCTCCACCACGTGGGAGGCTTTCCTACGCTACGTCTTCGGTGCGCGGTCGCCACTCGAGAACTTCATACACCAACGGCCATCTGTTATACGAGCTATGTACCCTGCCCACTGCCACTTCAGTTTAGCGATTCTGTGTGCTATTCGGTAACTTTGGTTCTCCTGCGGATCTCCTCATTTCTGATTAAAGGCATCATCTCTATCGATTTCAAACATGTACAGGTTTCTTTGCTTAATTGCTGCTGTTTCTACAAATTAGGTTTAATGGACCTAATGATCTCGTTTCCCTCGATTGCCACTAATTCCGGTATGCAAATTAACTTTTATGCCCTTTTATCATACTAAAACCTAATTAATGGATCGCTGCGCAAAAATGTACCCCGAAACCCTAGACCCTGTTAAATTTTGCAAAACATTAGGTTTAAAATTAAGTAGTTAAGTAAACATATTTAAATGGCCGCTTCACCTAGGTTGAATTTTGAGATAATCTCCGCGTTGGCATGCATTGCACAGACTATAATGTTTTCTTTCAATCGACCTTTTTGACGATCAACAGGCCTTTATAAACTTTGTGTGAAACAAACAATTTCCAGCTGTATTTGGAAATACAACAGAAAATTAACTCAAGCCCTCAAGCATGACCGCTACACCATCTGAGGGGCACTTTGGAAACTTTTCTTAAGCACTACATTACTGCTGTGGCTTCTACATGCAATCGTCTTACTTCTTCTAATGGAGGAGTTTTAAAATAAAACTATTCTTTCAGCGCGGAGGCCAAAGAGGAATAGTATAGTAAAAAAATAGCTTCATAGTTTTCTCCTAGGAGTTCTGTGCAGTAGTGAGCTCTTTGCAACGGACGACTAAGCGCCTATAATAAGCTACGGAGCGGATTTAGGTTAAAATTCGGTCAGAGCAATATTATTTTATTTATTTATGTCTCATACGTTTTTTTTTTCAATTTCTCCTAAGTATCTGAGACATGGTCGCATAAAATATATGTTAACTCAAAGCTCCCCGAATGCTGCCCTGTATACTTCTTGAAATATTTAAGTCAAAGCTTCCCGAACGCTGCCCTGTATAGCTATTGAAATATGTTAACTCAAGTCTTCCTGAACGCTGCCCTGTATACTTATTGAAATATGTTAAGTCAAAGATTCCTGAACGCTGCCCTGTATGGGTATTGAAATATGTTAACTCAAAGCTTCCTAAACGCCGCCCTGTATACTTCTTGAAATATGTTAACTCAAGTCTTCCCGAACGCTGCCCTGTATACTTATTGAAATATGTTAAGTCAAAGATTCCTGAACTCTGCCCTGTATACTTATTGAAATCTGTTAACGCAAAGCTTCCTGAACGCTGCCCTGTATACTTAATAAAATATGTTAACTCAAAGCTTCCCGAACCCTGCTCTGTATACTTCTTGAAATATGTAAACTCAAAGCAAAGTATAAATATACTAGTACAAACATACAGTATGGACACTCCCCTACCGCGCTCTAAATTGCGACCTCATCGCGACCTCACCCTCTCGTCACCCAGATTGATACAGATTGGTTACCGTTTGGTTCTCGAAAGTATAAGATTTCGCCGTAATTTTGTTTGTTCCGTCATTCGATTTTTGAAATGTCATTTCTCGCCCATGGTATGAAGTGTCCGGGGTGTGCTCAAAGCTTGCCGAACGCTGCCCTGTATACCTACTTAATGAATATATTATATTGATTCAGAAGCAGACGATCTTAATAGTTATTTGTGTTACAAGAGCCAAAGTAATATATTGTTCCTCGAGGGCGTTAGTTTGAATTCTGACCGAAGCGAAGGATTCTGAAGTAGATTCCTGAGATTTGCGAGGAACTCAATATACTCCTTTCGAGAACAATTTTTTTTGGCCCTGCGTGACACACACAATTTTACATCACAGCCTATGGGAACAAGAAAACGAAACTTGTACATAAAGAATTCAAATCAGAAAAGTGCTTCAAGTACGAAGGCGGGACCAATCAGAAGAGAGAAACCAAAACTCCCTAGGGAACAAAACACAATTTTGTTCGAACTTATTGAGGAACCAATCGTCGTTTTTTGAATACTTGTGATGAAAATAATCTTACACCATGATTTGGGCCACGGTTAAACCTATTCAGCCACGTGCCGCAATAATGGATCGCTGCTCTCAAGCCGAGTGAGCCCCTTGCCATGTAAACAATGATCGGAGCGGTACTTGAAGTCTCTACAACGTCTACAGGGTGTTTTATTTTTGGTAAGTAAGTTTAAATATGTTAAAAAGCGTTGGTAGCTCAACCAGTAACGACTCTCCGTCCTCTTAACCAAGGTCCCGGGTTCAAATCAGGACGGCCAGTGTACCAATGATATTTTCAAAACTTACGTACATACTTTTTTATATTTTTTTATTCATTATTGGTAAGGCCTTGGCATCATCTCACCGATAAACTCACTTACCGATTGCTTTAATGGTGGAGGAAAACATCGTGAGGAAACCTGCACATCTGATTCCAGATATGTATGAAGGTCGCGTGTGGTCGCGTTGCATACTTCCGTAGGTGTAAATCTAAAATGCTAAGTGCAACACCAGGCAACCGCCGTCTATCTCTTAGCACGGTTAATTGTGCCACACGATAAGAGAGAGAGAGAGAGTAAATATGCTTTTTAGTATAGTTGCTTGAAAAGTGTTACTTTTTAAGCCAGTTTAATATGAGCAAAATTGATTTTACCGCACAAGTACTTTATACTTTGCTGCTTTTTTAATCCAAAAATAGCACTAATTAAATTGAAGCGGTCTTAGCTCAGTGTAACTTGCGTGGTTGGGTTGATCAGGTAGGTTAACTGACCTGAAGCACGATCACTACCCCGATGGGTTTTCCTGTTATACTGCCATTTTCTCGACCGTTTTCACGCAGGGCACGTTAAGCCGTGGGTGCCACTTAATATCACTAGATGGCAGTCGTTGAGCCGTGTCAGACCTCCACCGACCCGGACTTGGCCCCCGTGTATGGAGTATGGCCTAACCCTCCCCAATTTGAGAAGAGACCCTTTTAACCCATTGTAGTTAATCTCAGCCCTGATATAAGGAATATTGTTTTATATCGTGAACATAAATTATTTTTAGAACTCAATTTGATTACCTTCCAATACATCATCCTGTTTATAGCTCCAAGAAACAAGGCACGTGTCCAGAACACCCCCTCGGTCACCACTCTCGAATGGAGTGAAAATGTACTTAAATGGGTACCTATCCGTGGACTCACTGAGCTTCGATGGGCCGATGATACCCGAGTACCACTCGTGGCCCTCTTCTCTAGTAGTGGATGGTACCAATGATGCCTACAGTAAATATCTCTAGACATACCCTTCTCAATATTTTTGCTTCAAAACGTTCTTATAGTAGGTACTTGACTGTCAAGCTGGTAAGCTATTGTTACATAGACAGACACGGCCGGCCGCAAGTATAGAAACACCTATCATTTTTTAAATTATTTACATTTAGAAAAATTCATCATCATCATATCAGCTGAAAATCGTCCACTGCTAGACAAAGGTCTCCCCCAAGGATTTCCACGACGACCGGTTCTGCGCTGCCTGCATCCATCGGCTTCTCGCGATCTTCACGTTAAGTCTAAGTTTACCGGTGCGCGGTCGCCACTCGAGAACTTTACTGCCCCATCGGCCATCTGTTCTACGAGCTATGTGCCCTGAACACTGCCACTTCAGTTTAGCGATTCTGTGAGCTATGTCGGTTACTTTGGTTCTCCTGCGGATCTCCTCGTCTCATCGATTAGAAAAAAATGTGTGATATTTATTATACGTAATTTTAGATTAGTACCTAGTGACATTATGTTTTTGGTATAACCTGTAGATGTAATGTTTATTTTGAAGTATAAAAAATAAAAAGTAAACCGGTCAAGTGCGAGTCGGACCGAGCACTGAAGGTTTCCGGTTCCGTATCGCCACACCTCTCCCACGAGTACAGTTCGTTCGCTCATTTAACCGCATCTTTGACGGCTCCCGACAAACATCCGTCAAAGAATACTAAATATGTTAAGGCGGTAATAATACAGATGTTTGTTATTTTTGACGTCAATTACTCCTAAACGATAGAAAACCCAAGGTTGAAAAAAGTACCCTTCATTAAAGTCAAACGCTATCAGAAACACGATTGAGTAGTTTTGGCTCGATAGAAAAAAATCCCATAGATAGGTCTACACCGTTACTTTCAACTACTCCTAGTTATGACTAAGATTTTGAACTATATATTAAAAAGTATGTATTAACAGCTGTGTGAGCGGGCGCGTTATCTTGGTGAAAAAGAATGCCACGGACGCCGCTCCTTGGGCGCTCGCTATTCATCTCCCCGAAAGCTTGAGGCAGGCAAACTTCGCAGTACCATTCACTAGCAATGGTTCTACGGTCTTCTAGCGGAGTTATTGCTACTGGTCCACTGCGTCTAATAAAAACCGCTATAATTTTTTTATTAACGCTCCGACCGCGAACAACTTTTGTGGGCAACTGGTCCTCTTCAAACACCCATTGCGTGGATTGGTGCTTCGTGAGAGGATCGCAGCTGTAGATCCAAGATTTGTCAGTTGTAAGGACGTAGGATACGTTTTGCGAAGTCCCTCCTTTGAACTTTTCCAGCATACATTTGCACCAATCAACACGACGGGATTTTTGCTCTTCGGTAAGAGAATGAGAAATCCATCGCGAAGCAAGCTTCTTGACTTTAAGTTGTTCATGCTGGATGGCGGTGATCCAAACTTCAGTTCAGCCGCAATCTCCCGATGTGTCATGTGTCTATTCTTCCGCAATAGCCACTCTACCCTGATGACATTTTCATGAGTTACTGCAGTTGGCGGTCGGCCGGGTCTGGGGTCATCGTCTAGGTTCTCTCGACCACGTTTAAATTCCCGACACCAATAAAAAACTGCTGCAAACGCAGTAGCAGACTCACCAAAAGCACCTTGTAAATTTTCATGAGATTCCTTGAAGGTTCCGTTCATAATCATAAAAAATCATAGCACGACGAGCGTCCCGCGAGGCGCCCATTGTTGCAAACTAAAGAAGAGTGACAGATAATCTTTAAAAATATTTAAGAAAAGAACTACACATAGGTGGCCAATGATTTTCACCAAGGAGATTTGTATTGAAATTAGCCGTCAATTCAAAATAGTTTCAGGAAAAAAGGGATTGTATTTATTCAGTGGCTAACAATTTTCGGAACAACCTAGGTATGAGTGAGTAAGATTGCTAGTTGATAAGACTATCAACAGAAATCGAGATAATACAGGTACTAGAAACGAAACCACTGGCTAATTCCTTCCGAGACGTGTGTCTTCTCCAGCTTATGTCATGTCTCCCACCCGCTCGTGGACGTGCGGATGGAAGACGTGATATGACCTTGAGAAGACACACGTCTTAGAATAGTCTTTATTCTTTGGCAATGGGGAACTGGCTATCTTATCTTCAAGCCGGAACACATGAATGCTGTTAACATGGATTTGGCGGCAAGACTTAGATAAAACGGTAGTAGCCGGCGGGTTTTAAAACAATCCTTCCACCAACCAAGCCAAGTCTTACAAAGTTAGACTCCGCCAGGAAACGAACCCGCGCCCTCGTGATGTGAAGCTAATGGATTTATCCATTACGCCACGGAGGTAGCTAAAACCACTCCTACATACGATTATATTTAAACGTGGAGCAACGCCAAAGTCAAATCAAATCAAATCAAAAACAATTTATTTCAAATAGGTGTTTACACACACTTTTAAATAGTCAAAACAAAAAAAAAATTACAGTAATGTATATTAAGTATGTATATTAGTACTAAGCAACGCACACTAAAACGGGAATCCCCACACAGGGATTCGATCTCACACATTCACAAACGCTTGTCCATGAACTTACCACTACTTCTTAGGTGTGGTATAATGGAAGTACTTATCGATATATTAAAGCTAATGTTAGAACATTCAAGATTTAGGTACATGTTACAGTATCGGCATACCTAAATATAACTAGATTAGTATTACAGTTGTAACGTAATTCTGTGAACTCTGTTTTGTTATTCGGTACATTTGAGTGGGCTTTGTACAGACGTACAGAGCTGGCACAACGAGCTATTGTTTTATTAGTGTTAACACATATTCGTAAGACGATGTTACCCATGAGTTTATGTCTGGATTTAGTCGGTTGTTTATAGTTCAAATAAATGTAAGTGGACATATTTGTTTGAGAGCTTGTGGCGAGCACACACATACCAGATCGCATTCAGCACATTTTATAAGAGTGTTTGTAATACAATAAAGTAAAAGTTATTAAGTGACTGGTTATTTTATTATATCAGAAGTGGGATATTGAACAAAACACGCAAGGTTGAGTATTATAGCTGATGATTGGTAAGTGAAAAGTTCTAAATCATTTACATTTTGTGCAAAAGACTGCTTATACAGGTTGATTCGAGATTCAAAAAAAAAAATTAGTTGAATTTTATACATGGTAATCGGATTATTGGAAGATAAAGTTACAGTTTATTATTATTACTGTTGGACATTTGTTTTTTTTCTTTATATGTTAATTTTTTTTATCTTTCTTCTTACATAACTTACTTTCGTATATGTATATAAGTTTTATTATTATTACTTGTTAAACAAATAGTCACGCCTCAAGTGTATGACATTACTAGCTTTTGCCAGCGGCTTCGCTCACGTGTGCATGGTTTCTGTAACTGTCTTCGAGGGTGCGCGGTGCGCGAGCCGTAGGCGGCTCGCGAGTGTGGCAACATTCATCCAGTTTCGTTGATGTTGATCTGTTGTGGAGTTAAAGAGTAACAAATATCCATAAATACAATCTTTCGCGTTTATAATATAGTAAAGATTTGTTTGTTTTGTTTTTGATTTGTTTTATAAAATTATTAAAGCGTCGGTGGCTCAACCGGTAACGACTCGGTCCATCTAACCAGAGGTACCGGGTTCAAATCTGGACGGCCAATGTACCAATGAGTTTTTCAAAAACTTACGTACATACTTACCGATTGCTTTAACGGTGAAGGAAAACATCGTGAGGAAACCTGCACACGCCTGCGAAGAAAACTCAAAGGTTGTGTGTGAAGTCGACCAAACCGCACTGGGCCCGCGTGGTCGACTAAGGCCTAATCGCCCTGATTCAGGGTAGGCTCGAGCCCCTCGGTGGGGACGTATATGAGCTGTAATGATGATGATATAAAATTATTTAAGTATAATACCTTAAGTTGGACAAGGGCCGTGGACGTACTTCGGCTGATATGATGATTGCTGACAAATATCTGAATCTGATGTTGTGGTATACTATTGCAGTTGAATCTAACTTGGATTAATTCTTTCAGAGAACCTACTAGTTTGGCTTGGAATAAAATTATAGCTATTCCTGTACCTTTATTAATTTCTTTTTCCTCTCCCTTTTCCATCAACAGTGATTTGTGTTGTAAAGTTACTTTCAGTAAATTTAATTTTCTGAATTAAGTTTATTCCACCCGTTTATTTCTAATTACCTAACTAAAATATAAGTGCACACTCTTGAAATGTCAGATCGTGGGCATACTCCTCCTCTGCCTCCGGTACGTAAGAAACGCACAAATATATTATCAAGCAAAGAATATTCGACAGATAGGCAAAGTCGATCGCGTACTCGTACTAAACGTCGCCGTCGTTATCGATGCTCTTCGAGCGATTTCTCCCGGGCGTCTGATGATACAAGTGTTTCCCCGTATTTCCTATATAGGCGGTCTCGTCACACTCGTAAACAGTCTCGTTCCATGGGGCGACGCCGAACATCTGTTAGGAAGCGCTCACGAAGTCGTACAGATCGACGATGGTGTCAACATAAACACCGTTCGAATTCGACTAGTTCGTATTCACGAACAAGACGTTTGAGTAAACGAAGCCATTGGCATCGTTCACCTAGTATTTCAAAATCGAGGAGCCTAACTCCTAAACGTGCTAGGACTTCAGATTCAAAATCAAACGAAACACTGATTCAAAACTTAGTTAGCGCTATACAAGGGAATACTAGTCGTGGAAATGGAACATCCCACGTGCAGGGTGCTCAAAATATTATTACAGAATTCGACCCAAACTCTCGATCTCAGACAATGAAAGACTGGCTTAGAAAAATTAATGAGTCAGCTGAGATTTACGGTTGGACAGAACAGCAAACAATTTATTATGCATTGCCTAAATTAGGTGGTTTGGCAAAAAAATGGTACGATGGTCTTACTACTATGAAATTTTGTTGGGCTGAGTGGCAAGAAAAACTTTTAAGGGCATTTCCTTGTGATCAAAATTACGCGGACCAATTATCAGAGATGTTAATTCGGAAAAGTAGAAGAAATGAAACACTAGTTGAATATTATTATGATAAAATTATGTTAATTAATAGATGTCAGCTAAAGGGTAGACAAGCGGTAGATTGTATCACTCACGGAATATTTGATTACAATATGCGAATGAACGTACAAGGTGCTAACTATAATGATCCTGATCAAGTTTTGAATCATTTTCGAAATGTTTCAAATAAATCTAATGATACATTTTCTGCAAGACGTTACACAAATGATTCTCGTGAAAATACAAATTTTACATCACAAAATAAAAAACCGCAAGAACTATCTAGGGACTCAAAGAACAGGTTTTCGAATGATACCTATAACAACAAACGATTTATTAATGTTTCCTGTTATAATTGTAGGGAATCAGGGCATACTGTAGCAAGATGTAATAAAGAAATTATAAAATGCTGTAAGTGCAGACGATATGGTCATAAAGAAGCAAATTGTACATTTGATTTGGGAAAATCTTTTAACACAAATAATACTGATGCTACAACAAAAAATATACTAAATATTGAAGGAACTAAAGAAAACAATAAAAAGTATTTTAAACCAGTTAAGGTTAACAATATTGACATGAAAGGATATGTAGATTTTGGAAGCGAGTGTACGCTTATAAGCGATGTGCAATGTCAAAATATGAAATTAAAAATAGATACCAATAAATTACCTACACTACGAGGATTTGGAAATAGCAGTATAGTTCCTTTTGGTAAATGCCAGATTCGCATATCAATTGATTTAGTGCAGGTTCAATTAACAGCTTTTGTAGTTCCTGCCGCATTGTTGCCGGCAGATATATTAATAGGTCAATCACTCACTGAGCATTCTACCGTAAGAGTATTTAAAACAGATAAAGATTTAACATTATATCAGGTAACAGCAAACAGAACTAACTCCATAGTCCTGAAAGCGGTAAATGATGGTAAAATTGAAAAAGATACCGTCATACCAGTGAGCTGCTCGTCTGATTATACTGGCTTTATAAGCGTTACGTCTGATATTCGTCGAGAAGGTGAATTAGAGTACTTTATTTTACCCGGAATTTACTCGTTTACAAACGGAAAGGGTTGTATTATAGCGGTAAATTTGAATGAAAAACCCGTTGAGATAATTAAAAATAAGATAGTTGCCAGAGGTATTAGTGTGCCGAAATCTGCGTTCGAATCAGAAAAAACTTCTAATTATGTTGTAAATGTAAGACGGATAAATAGTGAATCATCTTCTATCACCGTAGATGATCTGAATATTGATGAAAACTTAGACTCAGACAATAAAGATGTTTTAGTAGATTTACTGAATACTCATCGAGACTGTTTTGCATTTACAACCAGTGAGTTAGGCCAAACGTTGGTGACTGAGATGCACATAAAATTAAACGACAGCACTCCAGTTACTTACCGACCATATAGGCTTTCGTTGTCTGAACGGGAAAAGGTCAATGGAATTATTAACGAGCTCTTGAGTAATAACATAATTCGGGAATCAAATTCAGATTACGCTAGTCCCGTTATATTGGTAGCAAAAAAGAATGGAGAATTTCGACTATGCGTAGATTACAGGGCATTAAACCGCAAGACTACCAAAGACAAATACCCCATGCCTTTGATTGAAGATCAGATAGACAAGTTACAAGGGTACGAAATATTCACGACTCTAGATTTATCTCAGGGATACCACCAAATACCTATGTCAGAGGATTCAAAACACCTTACTGCGTTTATCACTCCAGATGGACACTTTGAATATAATCGAATGCCATTTGGGTTGACGAACGCGCCTGCAGTCTTTCAAAGAATGGTACATTCACTCCTTAACAAACACAAAATTCCCGGTGTCCTAGCATATATGGACGATATTGTTATAGGGTCTAAGACAGTTGACGAGGGCGTGGATAAACTTCGTAAAGTGCTGAACATGTTACGAGAAGCAAATCTGACCTTAAATATAAAAAAGTGTCATTTTTTTAAAACTAAAATTGAATACCTTGGGTTTGAGATCTCAGTAGAGGGTGTTCGCCCAGGTATAAGAAAAACAGAGGCTGTAGCTGCTTTTCCTGTTCCTCGAAATCCTCATGAGGTAAGGCAATTTATTGGCCTAGCCAGTTTTTTCAGAAGATTTGTTCGCAATTTCGCAACCTTAGCAAAACCTCTCACATCATTAACTAAGGCTGATGCGAAATGGCACTGGGGTCAAGATCAAATAAACGCATTCTTAAAAATCCGGGAAATTCTTATAACTAGACCCATTTTGACTATATACAATTCAAAACACTCCACTGAATTACACACGGACGCTAGTCAAATCGGTATAGGTGGTATATTACTACAATCTGAACACGAAAAATCACCTTTGAAAGCTGTTGCCTACTTCAGTCGCCAGACGACTCCAGAAGAACAACACCTGCACTCATTTGAACTAGAGACACTAGCTGTGGTCATGTCTTTAGAACGTTTTCGGGTGTATCTTTTAGGAATTCAATTCAAAGTGGTTACCGACTGTAACGCTTTACGAACAGCGTTAACAAAGCGTGACCTTATACCACGAATAGCCCGATGGTGGCTCTTAGTTCAAGATTATGACTTTACAGTTGAGTATCGTCCAGGTACCCAAATGCAACATGCTGATTCGCTAAGTCGTAATCCACTTCCAAAATGTGACGATGATCCAATTGAGTTGGATGTATTAAATATAACATCAGGAGAAAATTCCTTATTGGCAGCCCAAATAAGTGATCCAAAACTAAAACTCATAAAATGCATTTTGGACAAAAATTGTATTGAGGCCAAGGAAGTTAATAACAATTATACTCTTAAAGACGGTAAAATATACCGAAAAGTCGGAGATGAATTGAAATGGGCCGTTCCTCGCGATGCACGGTGGAAAATTTGCCTTTTATGCCACGACGAAAGTGGACACTTTTCCTACGAAAAGACTCTAGTGAAAATGCGAAGAGACTACTGGTTTCCGGGAATGGCTCGTTTTGTCAGAAAATACGTGCGCGCTTGTGTATCGTGCGCTTATGCGAAGGAGCCATCTGGAAAAAAAACAGGGTTTCTTGCATCCAATACCTAAACCCAGTGTGCCGTTTGAATGCGTACATATAGATCACGTAGGGCCGTTTGTTAGAAGCAAAAGTGGAAATACTTATATACTTGGTATTGTAGATGCTTTTACAAAATTTATTGTACTGCGGGCCGTTAGAAATACTAAGAGTAGGATTTCGATACAAGTATTACGTGATTTTATCGGACTGTTTGGCTCCCCAAAAGTAATAGTATCCGATCGTGGAACCAGTTTCACTTCTGATGAATTCAAGCGGTTCGTGGACTTTTATCAGATCAAACACGTGAAAAATGCAGTAGCAACTCCTCGTGCAAATGGGCAAATCGAACGATACAATCGATCGATTTTAAGTTAATTAACTGCTTTGAACATCGACAAAGATGATCGCAACTGGGACTCTGACTTAGGTAAGGTTCAATGGAGTCTGAACAATACTATTAACAAAGGTATCGGTCAAACTCCTGCTCAGGTCGTGTTTGGAAAAGATACTGTAAATGTGACCGAAAGTCATTTACACGACATTTCTGAGAATCTAACCGTTGATAAAAATATTGAAGCGATGCGTAATGAAGTATCAACTCATATCAGAAAAGAACAGGAGAAAATGAAAACACGATTTGACAGAAAAAGATGTGCTGCACACAAATACAAAGTAGGTGATTTAGTTATGGTATTAAAAAACGTTCATAATGTCGGTAAAAGCAACAAACTGGTACCACCGTACAGTGGTCCTTACAAGGTGACTGCTATTTTAGGAAATGAACGTTATGAAGTTTGTAGCGTTAATGGTTTTCCGAGCAGGAAATACAAAAACGTCTACTCCGCTGATAAAATTAAACCCTGGATACGCTTTTCTCGTCAGGACAGCTCAGAATCTGAAAATAATTGTTCAGAAACCGAATAAAGACAATACTTATTAGTAAATAGTTTCCTTTTTGTTTATTTTGTTAAATGATTGCTTATTCCCTTTCTTTTTTTTTCCGTACCCAACCCTATGTAAATCCTTTAAACAAGCCAGCCAAACTAGAACTGCACATCAAGTGGCTCTGGAAATATCACCAGGACTATAATACTGCTACACTCGGGCAAGAGGCCGATACACCCTGTGAGTGTACGCGGTATCCCATTTCATCAGTCGGGCAGAGGCCGATACACCCTGTGAGTGTACGCGGTGTCCCGTTTCATCAGTCGGGTAGAGGCCGATACACCCTGTGAGTGTACGCGGTATCCCATTTCAACAGTCGGGCAGAGGCCGATACACCCTGTGAGTGTACGCGGTGTCCCGTTTCATCAGTCGGGTAGAGGCCGATACACCCTGTGAGTGTACGCGGTATCCCATTTCAACAGTCGGGCAGAGGCCGATACACCCTGTGAGTGTACGCGGTGCCCTGTTTCATCAGTCGGGCAGAGGCCGATACACCCTGTGAGTGTACGCGGTATCCCGTTTCATCAGTTGGGCAGAGGCCGATACACCCTGTGTGTGTACGCGGTATCCCATTTCATCAATCGGGCAGAGGCCGATACACCCTGTGAGTGTACGCGGTATACGTTCGAGACCTCGAGACCTATGCTGGAGCAGAGACCGATACACCCTGTGCGTGTACGCGGTATATATTTAAGTACTTACGCTGGAGCAAAGACCGATACACCCTGTGCGTGTACGCGGTATACGTGCAATATGTCTGGATCAGAAACTGATATACCATGTGTGTGTAGACGGGTAAAACTTACTTACAGTGACAAAACGACAATGATAGAGTCCAATTTGTTTATTTTATCAGTTCACACGGCAAAGTGAGATGTAAAGTGTTAAAGCGCAGTGACGGAACGGTATTGCGTGGTTATTTTTTTTTTCTCTTTTTTATCATATGTAATGAAAATGAATGAGGTCATTCAATAAGTCAGGGTGGCCGAATATAAAACGTTATTGTACTTGTGAATTTAGAAGTATACACAAATCGGTGTCTAAATGTAATAAGTAGATTTATAGAGATAGATTATAGATTCGATTCATAGTTAATAGTTACTAGTTATTGGATCCATGTGATCAGATGTGCTCTTTTGTAAATGTATACTTACGAACTTTGAACAAGTTTTTCAATTGGAAATACTTATAATTTTTATTAATATATTTTTTTTGTAGATGTAACGTTTGGTACCTATTTACAAAATTTTGAATTTATGTATGCCTGAGGTCAGGCATCTGTCAGAATGGCCGACTGTTAGAACATTCAAGATTTAGGTACATGTTACAGTATCGGCATACCTAAATATAACTAGATTAGTATTACAGTTGTAACGTAATTCTGTGAACTCTGTTTTGTTATTCGGTACATTTGAGTGGGCTTTGTACAGACGTACAGAGCTGGCACAACGAGCTATTGTTTTATTAGTGTTAACACATATTCGTAAGACGATGTTACCCATGAGTTTATGTCTGGATTTAGTCGGTTGTTTATAGTTCAAATAAATGTAAGTGGACATATTTGTTTGAGAGCTTGTGGCGAGCACACACATACCAGATCGCATTCAGCACATTTTATAAGAGTGTTTGTAATACAATAAAGTAAAAGTTATTAAGTGACTGGTTATTTTATTACTAAGGATATGAAAATTTTTATCATTAATGTTCTATTTTAGGGTTCTATTCACAAAAGGTGCTAATGGACTATGCACTATCAAATAAACTCCGAAAATAGCCGTTCCTTGTAACGACGAGTTACTGTAACTGTTCGCGTTAAGCCGAACAGCTGTCGGTGTAACTTTAGCTGGAGTTAGCCCTAGTTTCGGCCAAATCCCGGCTATTCGACAATCTAGACACGAAGTCATCCTGGCCTTAAGCTGGCTTTAGAGAATGTTGAATTCAAATCAAGTAGGGATTTGTCTGAAACGGAAAAATCTAAAAACTGTACAAACTTTAGGAAAAAGTATTTTTAACCACAATCTTACTTTCACGATCAGAATTCAATTAAGATTATGCTTATAAAGTTATCATTGACTGCTAGTCATTTAAGTTAGGTACTTTTTATCATCTGTCTAAAACGATTTTTGAACTTCTTTAGGCGAGTTGGTCATTTTTGAGATGGGAAAATATCATTGAACTCGCGACACCGTCACTGTCACCTTACCAAGAACACTCGCAGGGTCAAAACTTATAAAACTGTAAAAAGTGTTGTTCAAGTTTTCAATTCTGTAGCCACTCCCGGGGTGGTTAGGTTTTTTTTCTGGAAATATATGAAATACTTAGGCGTGACGTCACAGTTTTTCAGCGCCCTTGTGCACTAATTTTGTGATTTTGATGAATAGTCTTCAATTAGACTTCATGGAAAATAAAGCGAGTGAGGGTTTAATAATTTCAGTAGGAGGGTAATTTAGTGATGAATTATTATATCAGCTCATATACGTCCCCACCGAGGGGCTCGAGCCTACCCTGAATCAGGGCGATTAGGCCTTAGTCGACCACGCGGGCCCAGTGCGGATTGGTCGACTTCACACACAACCTTCGAGTTTCTTCGCAGGCGTGTGCAGGTTTCCTCACGATGTTTTCCTTCACCGTTAAAGCAATCGGTAATGATATGTACGTAAGTTTTTTGAAAAACTCATTGGTACATTGGCCGTCCAGATTTGAACCCGGTACCTCTGGTTAGATGGACCGAGTCGTTACCGGTTGAGCCACCGACGCTTCTGAGTCATGAATAGTGATGAATAGTTCAACAATTTATATTTAGGTAGCTTTTGCCCGCGGCTTCACCCGCGTGGATATCTTTTTTAGGGTTCCGTACCGAAAGGATAAAAAAGGACCCTATTACTTAGACTTCGCTGTCCGTCCGTCTGTCACCAGGCTGTATTTCATGAACCGTGATAGCTAGACAGTTGAAATTTTCACAGATGATGTATTTCTGTTGCCACTACAACAACAAATACCAAAAATTAGAAAAATGAAAGTCTGCATACAAAAAACTTTTTTTAAACGTAAAGAAACTAACGCCATCTAGTGTGATGGAACGGAACCCTTTGTGCGCGGTTCTGACTCGCACTTTACCGGTTTTATTATGACTGTCTTTGAGGTTGAGTGGTGCGCGAGCCGCGAGTGCTCCGTTGCGATGACGACGTGCGCGAGCGTGCCGATGAGTTTCCCCAGATCCCTTGGGAACAATGTTAATTAGTAAATTATGTCATTTTTCACCTCCTCAACTATCAGTGCAAACAATCCCAACAACCCATTGTTCAGGTGCAATGTTAAAGAAAACCAAAACAAAGAGTATTTTTTCAGTTCCCTCAGGAACTGCATCGGTCAATGCTTTTTTCACAGGATAAAAAGTATACATCCTATGTCCTTCCCAGTGACACAAGCTTCTGCATGCCGAATTTCATCAAGATTGATCGAGGTGTTAAAGCGTGAAAAGGTAACAAACAAACAAACACATTTTCACATTTATAGTAATAGTAAGGTCGCAGTCTTCTGCATTATATCGAAAGTAGGACCAATCAGAAGACCAAAGAAGCCATGGGTACATGGAATTAAGATATTGAAGAGTGTGGAGTGACGCAGGAAGTAACAGGAATAAGGCCAGATTGAAGACAAAAACAGTTGGCAGTGGGCGGGGCACATTGCTCGTAGAACAGATGGCCGTTGGGGCAGTAAAGATCTCGAGTGGCGACCACGTACCGGAAAGCGTAGTGTAGGCAGGCCTCCCACTCGGTGGACCGATGACCTGGTGAAGGTCGCGGGAAGCCACTGGATGCGGGCAGCGCAGAACCGGTTGTCGGGGAGGCCTATGTCCAGCAGTGGACGTCCTTCGGCTGATATGATGATGATGATGATGAAGACAAAAACATTTAAAGTCTACTCCAAAACATTCGAACTAAGGCCAAGAAAACGATTATGAAGTCGCAAGCATTGAAGGTTCAAAAAGGTCGTGACAGAGAGACATCTACGGTCACAATCGTTTTCATTAATCTGATAAGAAAAAGGGTATTCAACTTTTGAAGATTGATGCTTAAGACTTGCCGCAGTCTGATATTTCACCATTGATAATTTGGTTTCGGACCAAAGAAGTCTTGCTCCCAGACAAATAGTTCTAGCTAAAATTGTTTAATTTAGACCAAAATTCAACCGAATCAATTTTCGTACCTCAGATCAAATCAAAATTCGTACTTAATAAAGTTTATTTCTTCGTACTCATTCGGAAAGTGTTTCTTTATTAAAAAACTGGCCAAGTGCGAGTTGGACTCGCGGTGTGAGGGCTCCGTACCGCCACACCTCTCCACACAACTATGACAATGATACTTATTCACATGACAAACACACAAACGCGAGCAACAGAAAAATACTACTAGCGCTACCACTAGGTGTTTTAGTTAACTATTTTCCGTAGGTGAACGTATTATATTGAGTTTACCACTCTATTTTCAATTTATAGAATTCTTATAGGTTTTCCTGTAATCTACAAGTAAGTAATGAGCAATATTATTTTTGTCAAAATTTTAGGCTCAGTAGTTTCGGAGATCAGGCGTGGGGGGGGAATGGTCAATTTTCGTCTTCTTTCATTAATAAAATCAAAACTATTTATTTTACAATAATAAGAAAAACATATTTGAGATCCTCATATTGAGCCCTTTCATTTTATATATGATACAGTAAGGTTTGCAATACCGTTTTTTTTACATTTCCTAATTGTTCCCCCGAAAATGACTCTTATTAAAAAAAAAACGACGGGTTGCACTCCGAGAGTGCCGGCAGAATTGAAAACTTGAATATTAACGTTGTGCATTTTTGATATTTTGGAAAGGTTAGGGAATAATTTTGCACGAATTGCTTTGATTATCAGTATAAAAGTACTATCATTTATGTGGTAGAATACAATATTTATTTATTCCGCTATCGTACACAAACATGACAATTTATATTACATTAAAAAGTTTATATCTCAGAAAAATCAACAAAAAATCAACTCCATCCGTCTTACGAATTTTCGATCAGGTCACGTGTCCTGACGCGAGTTTAACATTTTTTACCCATTACAAAAAAAGTGCACAACGCCGCTAAAGAAGTTTTCACTTCAAAAGTATTTATTTACTTTGCACATCTGTGTTTGGGTCATAGGATTACACCATTCTACCAAATTCCACCTGATTTGGTCCAGTAGATTCGGAGCAAATTGGCTGTGACAGACGGATGGACAGACAGACAGACGCACGAGTGATCCTATAAGGGTTGCGTTTTTTTGTTGTTGACGGAAACCTAAAAAACTACATTTACGCCAATCCGGGGCTCTTTTCTGTACGCAACGAACTAACACGACTATAATATAATATGCAACACAACAGTTATTATAAATTATTGACCAAGTCGATGCGCGCGCGCCTTGTCACAAAGTTGTGGCCTAGTGTCGCGCCGTGCCCGCCGGGGCGTCCTTAAACGCGCGTGTTCGTCTACTTCTACCTGTTCAAACCGCAAAAATAATTTAACTTTTATATTTCTTAAACAAGAAACTAAAACGAATCCTAGAAACACTATAAAACCGAGTAGACTCGTACTTGATCATGTCCCCAGGAGAACATTGTATCAAAACCAACAACGTTTGTGCAGAAATCTCAGACATCAAAGTATTGCCAAACAAAAAAACGACCAGAAAATTTGGAGCTTGGCTTATGAATTTTAGCTTGTATTCTGTAAAAACCTTAACTAGTGCACTATTTGCATTTCAATATATTTCATTTCATTTCATTCTATTTCATTTCGTTTCATTTAATTTAATTTCTATTCGTTTCATTTTGTTTCATTTTATTCAGTGACTTTAGAGTGACATATATTACTGTGATTTTATTTCATTTCATTTCAATTCATTTGTTTATTGGTTTTTCGCAAATTGGTGGAAAAAAATACAAGTCGGTCGCAATAGCGTAACAGGCCGCAATAAAACTAGCTGGCGTACTGTGTGTGTGTGTGTGTGGGGGGGGGGGATATCACATTATTCCGATTTATATGGTTTTATTGATCAACATGTATTATTTTTATATTATTACTAACCTACCTACTTAAAGCCTTATAATTAGCATACGTATACTATGGAGTTTTCCGAATTATTTTTGGAGTTTACTCCTTAAGAATCGATTTGCATATAAGGCGCCCGGTATGAAAAAAATATGAGGAGTAAAATCCAGTGATCGAAAACGTAGTTTGTTATATTCTCTTTGCGCGTTACGTTTTTACGCGCAACCTATTGTGCGCACCTCTGTCACGTGATACAAAACAGTCAGGCTGAATCTAAGATGACGTTCTGTCATTGTTGCAGTCTTAAGGCGTGTCTCCTGCGCCCGCGTTTTTGAAACATTACACAGAAAACATGAAACATAAACATTTCGCCTTTACTATTTTTGATCTGTATATATAATCCCTACTAATATTATAAATGTGAAAGTAACTCTGTCTGTCTGTTACGCTTTCCCGCAAAAACTACTGAACGGATTTGGCTGAAATTTGGTAGGTAGACAGATTAGGACCTGGATTCAGACATAGGCTACTTTTTACCACGCTCGCGAGCCGCATGCGGCTCGCGCACTGCGCACCCTCGAAAAGTCATAGAAACGTTGTCCACGCGGGTGAAACCGCGGGAAACAGCTAGTTTCAGTATATCGGTTTCAACCGCGTGGACAACGTTTCTATGACTTTTCAAGGGTGCGCAGTGCGCGAGCCGCAAGCGGCTCGCGAGCGTGGTAAAAAGTAGCCTATGTCTGAATCCAGGTCCTAATCTGTCTACCTACCAAATTTCAGCCAAATCCGTTCAGTAGTTTTTGCGGGAAAGCGTAACAGACAGACAGAGTTACTTTTACATTTATAATATTAATATAGTAGGGATTTATGATTATAAATATACTGAAAATTTGTGATATTTTACAATCTCCATCGTATAATTTGGTATTCCACTCCATCATGAATCAATTTTGTGAAAGCAGATAGCAGAAACTTGCCCAAAGTGTACGCAATCAAGGATTGAAATGTTCTTCAAAAATAACCCCGATTTTTATTCTGCAGAGCTGAGAAATGTAAAAAAAGCAATGTAAGTACTATAAAATAATATAACACTACCTACGTAAGTAACCTTAATCCTGCGAAGGCAAAATAATGGTCTTTCTTTCAATTGTAGTTTTTTAGGTTATAAAGAATAAATTTTGTTTACAGTAAGTAATTAGTTTGCATTTTCAGGGCTGCACGAGAATCTTATGGTGACGATGCTATTGGGTACGTGCAACTACATCGTGGATCAGGACTTTGCACACTCAATTGCAAGATCTGCCCCGAGCACAAATTGCGGGCTAGTTCATACAGAGTCACTATGGTGATAGACGAGACTAAAGGTGAAATCGTCAGTTGCCAGTGCTTGGACTGTGCAGGTTCAACTGGTGGTTGTAAGCATGCAGTGACATTTTTAATGTGGACCCATCGTCGCAGTCTTCCTGCACCGAGGTTGAATGTTACTGGAAAAACCCATCCTCTCGAGAGTAGGGACTACTATAAAATACGTCACTGTAGATCAAATTTGCAAAAAAACAGCTCCACATCATGAAACCAGCACAGACCTTTTCCACGAGTTTCTTCAAGAAGCAAAAAAGAAGAAAATTATGAATTGTGAACTGTTGAAGTATCAGAACGACTTTAAACACAGTGATGTTAGAAAGTTTTCACTTCATCATTTCCTTATTCAAGCGAGTGATGATATAAAGAATGATGTCCACAAATTACTAGAAACATTACAAGAGAAACTTAACAAAAATGCTCTTGATTTAATTGAAGAGTCAACTTGAAATCAATGTAAGAGCCCTTTATGGTATGACCTAAGATATGCTTGTATAACCGCATCCAAAGCATATTAGGTTAGTTGCTGCCAAACACCAGATGGATCATTAGTAGCTGCGATCATGGGAGCTAAAACACCTGACACATCAGCTAAGAAAAGAGGCCGGAAATTGGAATCATCCATCAGTTATAAAAACTGTGCAGAGTAAACTTAAAATCAAAGTCAAGCCCTGTTTTGTGCCTGTTTAGACAATCGTACTTAAGAAGTAAACTCCAGTCGTGCGTCGGAGCTGACACACACACTTTTTTTTATTATTATTTTTAGCAATTAACGGCCTCGATAAGTTAAATTACAAGAATTAAATAAAGACTTGAAACCCGACTACATAAAACTTAAGCTCTTTTTTTGCAGTCGGATACAAATATATCCGTTGTCACTCACGGGATCACGACGAATCTAATGACACCTTGCACTCCAAAATACGTCTTGCCGTTAGGCTACAGGGCGTAACCATGAAATAAATCCGCATATACTCGTGTACATAAGTACATCATACATACACTCGAAAACATAACCTCCTTTTGGCGCAGTCGGGTAAAAAGAACTTGCCATACATACAACCGTAAATCGTTTTATTTCTAGTCTGGACAGTAATTTACAGTTGTTGAAGTCAGTAATACAAGAAGAAAACTTGGATAGGTGTATCTAAAATAAATTTAATTACTACTTTTATTTTTATGGATCAATAATGAAACTTTAAACACAAAATTCCAGTTAAAATCTTTTTTTTTATTCACAGTTGGTAAGCCCTTGGTATCATCTCACCTGATGGTAAGTGACGATGATGCCGAAGATGGAAGCGAGCTTACCAAGATACCCCAACGCAATGGAGAACTGGCTATCTTATCTTCATGCCGGAATACATCAATGTTGTTAACACTGATGTTTGGCGGCAAGACTTAGATAAGATGGTGGTAGCTAGCTAGGCGGGCTTAGAAAATGCCCTACCAATCACACCGAGTCTTACAAGTTGACCCCACCGGGATTCGAACCCGCAACCTCCTGGTGTGAAGCGAATGGACTAACCATTACGCCACGGAGGCGGTCATGTATTTAAAAACAAGTTCCTGTTACAATAAACAAATAAAAATATTGGAAATTTATTTTAAAAAATAGTCAACAACATTGAGATAAAATAAACAGAAATTTTATTGTTCCGTAACTTTGACGTAACTTCTTCAGATACATCGCGCGTTGAGCTTTCTCTTCCAATCTTTTAGATAAACAGCATCGCCGCCGGTTTATCTACACAGTGTTGTTGGTTTGACGCCGAACTTGACTGCTACTGCAGGCTCCAGCTCTCTGCGTTGTGAGAATCCCTCTTGTGTGGAGTGGTTTCGTGAAGGAAGCAAAATTTGACCACGAGATGTGCGGATATTATTACACCTAATCCTATCCTATGCCACACTTCGGACACTGCATACAACGGTCACGAAATGACATCTCTAAAATCAAATGACGCAGCAAACGAAATCCTATACGTTCGAGAACCAAACTATAGCCAATCTGTATCAATCTGGGTGACGCTTCGGAATCTAGAGAGCGGCAGGGAGTGTCCTACAGTTTGTTTGTGCTAATACCTTTGCCTATACTGTTAAACGAGCAATATTTGTGTGTTTGTATATGTTTTGAGATCTTGAAAACGGCTTTAGCGATTTCGATTAGTTTGAAAATTATAGGGGTTTCTGTGAGCGGGAAATTCGAACTAGTTCGGTCTCATCTCTGAGAAAACACGTTTTTCCGAGTGTTCACGCACATCGTTTTTTCGACATTGCATGTTTGAAGTTTAAAAGTATAGTCCATTAGGTGAAAATATTTATAAATATTTCAGACCACAAAAGCGTCGGTGGCTCAACCGGTAACGACTCGGTCCGTCTAACCAGAGGTACCGGGTTCAAATCTGGACGGCCAATGTACCAATGAGTTTTTCAAAAACTTACGTACATATAATTACCGGTTGCTTTAACGGTGAAGGAAAACATCGTGAGGAAACCTGCACACGCCTGCGAAGAAACTCGTAGGTTGTGTGTGAAGTCGACCAACCCGCACTGGGGCCGCGTGGTCGACTTTGGCCTAATCGCCCTGATTCAGGGTAGGCTCGAGCCCCTCGGTGGGGACGTATATGAGCTGATATAATAATATAATTTCAGACCACATTAATTGGTCTAACAATAATAGTCACTGGACTGAATACTGTAATTGATTGATTTATTGCACAACATAAGAGGAAAAAAATGTTGAAATGTGTATACTCTTTTTAATTTTAGACTATAATAATGTTTTTCTTTTAATATAATCATTTCATCATCATCATATCAGCCGAAGGACGTCCACTACTGGACATAGGCCTCCCCCAAGGATTTCCACGACGACCGGTTCTGCACTACCCGCATCCAGCGGCTTCCCGCGACTTCACCAGTTCATCGATCCACCGAATGGGAGGCCTGCCTACGCTACGTTTTCCTGTGCGCGGTCGCCACTCGAGAACTTTACTACCCAAACGGCCATTCACGGTTAAATTACCTATCACATAAATAACATGTTTAGTTTTTTTCAAAAGCCGCTTGCGGCTCGCGCACTGCGCACCCTCGAAAAGTCATAGAAACGTTGTCCACGCGGGTGAAACCGCGGGAAACAGCTAGTTTCAGTATATCGGTTTCAACCGCGTGGACAACGTTTCTATGACTTTTCAAGGGTGCGCAGTGCGCGAGCCGCAAGCGGCTCGCGAGCGTGGTAAAAAGTAGCCTATGTCTGAATCCAGGTCCTAATCTGTCTACCTACCAAATTTCAGCCAAATCCGTTCAGTAGTTTTTGCGGGAAAGCGTAACAGACAGACAGAGTTACTTTTACATTTATAATATTAATATAGTAGGGATTTATGATTATAAATATACTGAAAATTTGTGATATTTTACAATCTCCATCGTATAATTTGGTATTCCACTCCATCATGAATCAATTTTGTGAAAGCAGATAGCAGAAACTTGCCCAAAGTGTACGCAATCAAGGATTGAAATGTTCTTCAAAAATAACCCCGATTTTTATTCTGCAGAGCTGAGAAATGTAAAAAAAGCAATGTAAGTACTATAAAATAATATAACACTACCTACGTAAGTAACCTTAATCCTGCGAAGGCAAAATAATGGTCTTTCTTTCAATTGTAGTTTTTTAGGTTATAAAGAATAAATTTTGTTTACAGTAAGTAATTAGTTTGCATTTTCAGGGCTGCACGAGAATCTTATGGTGACGATGCTATTGGGTACGTGCAACTACATCGTGGATCAGGACTTTGCACACTCAATTGCAAGATCTGCCCCGAGCACAAATTGCGGGCTAGTTCATACAGAGTCACTATGGTGATAGACGAGACTAAAGGTGAAATCGTCAGTTGCCAGTGCTTGGACTGTGCAGGTTCAACTGGTGGTTGTAAGCATGCAGTGACATTTTTAATGTGGACCCATCGTCGCAGTCTTCCTGCACCGAGGTTGAATGTTACTGGAAAAACCCATCCTCTCGAGAGTAGGGACTACTATAAAATACGTCACTGTAGATCAAATTTGCAAAAAAACAGCTCCACATCATGAAACCAGCACAGACCTTTTCCACGAGTTTCTTCAAGAAGCAAAAAAGAAGAAAATTATGAATTGTGAACTGTTGAAGTATCAGAACGACTTTAAACACAGTGATGTTAGAAAGTTTTCACTTCATCATTTCCTTATTCAAGCGAGTGATGATATAAAGAATGATGTCCACAAATTACTAGAAACATTACAAGAGAAACTTAACAAAAATGCTCTTGATTTAATTGAAGAGTCAACTTGAAATCAATGTAAGAGCCCTTTATGGTATGACCTAAGATATGCTTGTATAACCGCATCCAAAGCATATTAGGTTAGTTGCTGCCAAACACCAGATGGATCATTAGTAGCTGCGATCATGGGAGCTAAAACACCTGACACATCAGCTAAGAAAAGAGGCCGGAAATTGGAATCATCCATCAGTTATAAAAACTGTGCAGAGTAAACTTAAAATCAAAGTCAAGCCCTGTTTTGTGCCTGTTTAGACAATCGTACTTAAGAAGTAAACTCCAGTCGTGCGTCGGAGCTGACACACACACTTTTTTTTATTATTATTTTTAGCAATTAACGGCCTCGATAAGTTAAATTACAAGAATTAAATAAAGACTTGAAACCCGACTACATAAAACTTAAGCTCTTTTTTTGCAGTCGGATACAAATATATCCGTTGTCACTCACGGGATCACGACGAATCTAATGACACCTTGCACTCCAAAATACGTCTTGCCGTTAGGCTACAGGGCGTAACCATGAAATAAATCCGCATATACTCGTGTACATAAGTACATCATACATACACTCGAAAACATAACCTCCTTTTGGCGCAGTCGGGTAAAAAGAACTTGCCATACATACAACCGTAAATCGTTTTATTTCTAGTCTGGACAGTAATTTACAGTTGTTGAAGTCAGTAATACAAGAAGAAAACTTGGATAGGTGTATCTAAAAAAAAATTAAATTAAAAATTTAAAAAACCCCCGACAATAACCTCTAAAAAGTAAACAATAATATGTATTGACCCTTTGAGTTTAATTTAAGTAGTAATATTTTGATCCAAGAGTCGTCGCGTAGGGGGACCGCTAAGTTGTGAAGTTATTACTAATTAGTTGTAGTAAAGTAAATCAGTTGTATTCTGTTTTTATTTTATTTACTTAGCGGTCCCCCTACGCGACGACTCTTGGATCAAAATATTACTACTTAAATTAAACTCAAAGGGTCAATACATATTATTGTTTACTTTTTAGAGGTTATTGTCGGGGGTTTTTTAAATTTTTAATTTAATTTTTATTTCGTGCTTTTTAAACTTTACATAACTATTACATACAATCGAAACTCTACCCCCACATTCATACAAATAGTTTCCGGGACGAAACACGATACTGCGACACAAAATCTAGCCTATTTTGAATCGATCAAGCCTGTGGAAGTTGCTCACCTCCCTTGTTTGAAGCTGCAATTAAATGTGTTATAACTCTAAACTTCAAATCCATGGACCCATGGAAGTTTTTTACTTTTTTAACCGCTGCTTCAGCAGATTCCAGGAGATGCTGCAGCATCAGGTCAAGGTTACCATATTATATCTAACACCTATTCATTGAGACTATTCTAATAATTTCTATTCTAATTCTATTTAAAAGTGTGTGTAACACCTATTTGAAATAAATTGTTTTGAATATTTTTATTGAGCCCAAACACGATACTTCTACTGAAAGTTTTTGAGGAGTTGGGTATTCTGTAGATTCTAGGAGATGCTGCATCAACAGTTCAAGGTTATCATGGTTTTGCAATATTTTTACATTAACAGGGCACCAAATTTTGAATCGATCAGACCTGTATAAGTTGCCCAGATCCCTTAGTCACCTAGATAAGAGCTGATAACCCTCAAACGGCTGAACAGATCTTTATCGATTATAGCTAAGAACCACCGCAAGGAAACTTGTTTCACGTAAAAAAAACAGCATCAAAATCGGTCCATCCGTTCGAGAGTTGCGATGCCACAGACAAACAGACACAAACACACAGAAATTGGCGTCAAACTTATAACACCCCTCTTTTTGCGTCGGGGGTTTATATAAGAAATCAAAGCGAAGGTTTATCTCAATAATATTTAGTTCACAGTTAGTCATAGTTTCAGGTACGTAGGTATGTCAAAAATTTAACGGATTTTAACAACATCAGCTCACCGTGTTGCCACCATTGCATTGTATGCAGAATCAAATACTGATCAAAACGAGTCCAAACACGACATATCTGCTATTATTTTTTTAAGAGTGTACTAGTGTGCTGGATATCCTGGCCGCAGCATCAGCTCACCGTGTTGCCACCATTGCATTGTATGCAGAATCAAATACTGATCAAAACGAGTCCAAACACGACATATCTGCTATTTTTTTTTTAAGAGTGTGCTAGTGTTCTGGATATCCTGGCTGCAGCATCAGACCAAGAGTTCCATAATCCTGCATAGTTATTAAGCATACATGAGTGTTTCAAGTTTTTGGTCACATGTATGTTTGAAAGTAAAGTAAATACACATTAAGAGTCTAAGAATCTAATTAAGAACCCTACCGCAGCTAACAAAAGAGCTGATGACCTTGAAACGGCTGAACCGATTTTGATAAAACGTATCTAAGAACCATCGCCAAAAAACCTGCTTGTAAATAAAAAAAACCGCATCCAAATCGGTTAACCCGTTTGAGAGCTACGGTGCCACAGACAGACACACAGACAGACACACAGACACACACACAGACACACACACAGACACACACACACACATAGCGGTCAAACTTATAACACCCCTCTTTTTTGCGTCGGGGGTTAATAACACCCCTCTTTTTTGCGTCGGGGGTTAATAAATTTAATTACTACTTTTATTTTTATGGATCAATAATGAAACTTTAAACACAAAATTCCAGTTAAAATCTTTTTTTTTTATTCACAGTTGGTAAGCCCTTGGTATCATCTCACCTGATGGTAAGTGACGATGATGCCGAAGATGGAAGCGAGCTTACCAAGATACCCCAACGCAATGGAGAACTGGCTATCTTATCTTCATGCCGGAATACATCAATGTTGTTAACACTGATGTTTGGCGGCAAGACTTAGATAAGATGGTGGTAGCTAGCTAGGCGGGCTTAGAAAATGCCCTACCAACCACACCGAGTCTTACAAGTTGACCCCACCGGGATTCGAACCCGCAACCTCCTGGTGTGAAGCGAATGGACTAACCATTACGCCACGGAGGCGGTCATGTATTTAAAAACAAGTTCCTGTTACAATAAACAAATAAAAATATTGGAAATTTATTTTAAAAAATAGTCAACAACATTGAGATAAAATAAACAGAAATTTTATTGTTCCGTAACTTTGACGTAACTTCTTCAGATACATCGCGCGTTGAGCTTTCTCTTCCAATCTTTTAGATAAACAGCATCGCCGCCGGTTTATCTACACAGTGTTGTTGGTTTGACGCCGAACTTGACTGCTACTGCAGGCTCCAGCTCTCTGCGTTGTGAGAATCCCTCTTGTGTGGAGTGGTTTCGTGAAGGAAGCAAAATTTGACCACGAGATGTGCGGATATTATTACACCTAATCCTATCCTATGCCACACTTCGGACACTGCATACAACGGTCACGAAATGACATCTCTAAAATCAAATGACGCAGCAAACGAAATCCTATACGTTCGAGAACCAAACTATAGCCAATCTGTATCAATCTGGGTGACGCTTCGGAATCTAGAGAGCGGCAGGGAGTGTCCTACAGTTTGTTTGTGCTAATACCTTTGCCTATACTGTTAAACGAGCAATATTTGTGTGTTTGTATATGTTTTGAGATCTTGAAAACGGCTTTAGCGATTTCGATTAGTTTGAAAATTATAGGGGTTTCTGTGAGCGGGAAATTCGAACTAGTTCGGTCTCATCTCTGAGAAAACACGTTTTTCCGAGTGTTCACGCACATCGTTTTTTCGACATTGCATGTTTGAAGTTTAAAAGTATAGTCCATTAGGTGAAAATATTTATAAATATTTCAGACCACAAAAGCGTCGGTGGCTCAACCGGTAACGACTCGGTCCGTCTAACCAGAGGTACCGGGTTCAAATCTGGACGGCCAATGTACCAATGAGTTTTTCAAAAACTTACGTACATATAATTACCGGTTGCTTTAACGGTGAAGGAAAACATCGTGAGGAAACCTGCACACGCCTGCGAAGAAACTCGTAGGTTGTGTGTGAAGTCGACCAACCCGCACTGGGCCCGCGTGGTCGACTTTGGCCTAATCGCCCTGATTCAGGGTAGGCTCGAGCCCCTCGGTGGGGACGTATATGAGCTGATATAATAATATAATTTCAGACCACATTAATTGGTCTAACAATAATAGTCACTGGACTGAATACTGTAATTGATTGATTTATTGCACAACATAAGAGGAAAAAAATGTTGAAATGTGTATACTCTTTTTAATTTTAGACTATAATAATGTTTTTCTTTTAATATAATCATTTCATCATCATCATATCAGCCGAAGGACGTCCACTACTGGACATAGGCCTCCCCCAAGGATTTCCACGACGACCGGTTCTGCACTACCCGCATCCAGCGGCTTCCCGCGACTTCACCAGTTCATCGATCCACCGAATGGGAGGCCTGCCTACGCTACGTTTTCCTGTGCGCGGTCGCCACTCGAGAACTTTACTACCCAAACGGCCATTCACGGTTAAATTACCTATCACATAAATAACATGTTTAGTTTTTTTCAAAAGCCGCTTGCGGCTCGCGCACTGCGCACCCTCGAAAAGTCATAGAAACGTTGTCCACGCGGGTGAAACCGCGGGAAACAGCTAGTTTCAGTATATCGGTTTCAACCGCGTGGACAACGTTTCTATGACTTTTCAAGGGTGCGCAGTGCGCGAGCCGCAAGCGGCTCGCGAGCGTGGTAAAAAGTAGCCTATGTCTGAATCCAGGTCCTAATCTGTCTACCTACCAAATTTCAGCCAAATCCGTTCAGTAGTTTTTGCGGGAAAGCGTAACAGACAGACAGAGTTACTTTTACATTTATAATATTAATATAGTAGGGATTTATGATTATAAATATACTGAAAATTTGTGATATTTTACAATCTCCATCGTATAATTTGGTATTCCACTCCATCATGAATCAATTTTGTGAAAGCAGATAGCAGAAACTTGCCCAAAGTGTACGCAATCAAGGATTGAAATGTTCTTCAAAAATAACCCCGATTTTTATTCTGCAGAGCTGAGAAATGTAAAAAAAGCAATGTAAGTACTATAAAATAATATAACACTACCTACGTAAGTAACCTTAATCCTGCGAAGGCAAAATAATGGTCTTTCTTTCAATTGTAGTTTTTTAGGTTATAAAGAATAAATTTTGTTTACAGTAAGTAATTAGTTTGCATTTTCAGGGCTGCACGAGAATCTTATGGTGACGATGCTATTGGGTACGTGCAACTACATCGTGGATCAGGACTTTGCACACTCAATTGCAAGATCTGCCCCGAGCACAAATTGCGGGCTAGTTCATACAGAGTCACTATGGTGATAGACGAGACTAAAGGTGAAATCGTCAGTTGCCAGTGCTTGGACTGTGCAGGTTCAACTGGTGGTTGTAAGCATGCAGTGACATTTTTAATGTGGACCCATCGTCGCAGTCTTCCTGCACCGAGGTTGAATGTTACTGGAAAAACCCATCCTCTCGAGAGTAGGGACTACTATAAAATACGTCACTGTAGATCAAATTTGCAAAAAAACAGCTCCACATCATGAAACCAGCACAGACCTTTTCCACGAGTTTCTTCAAGAAGCAAAAAAGAAGAAAATTATGAATTGTGAACTGTTGAAGTATCAGAACGACTTTAAACACAGTGATGTTAGAAAGTTTTCACTTCATCATTTCCTTATTCAAGCGAGTGATGATATAAAGAATGATGTCCACAAATTACTAGAAACATTACAAGAGAAACTTAACAAAAATGCTCTTGATTTAATTGAAGAGTCAACTTGAAATCAATGTAAGAGCCCTTTATGGTATGACCTAAGATATGCTTGTATAACCGCATCCAAAGCATATTAGGTTAGTTGCTGCCAAACACCAGATGGATCATTAGTAGCTGCGATCATGGGAGCTAAAACACCTGACACATCAGCTAAGAAAAGAGGCCGGAAATTGGAATCATCCATCAGTTATAAAAACTGTGCAGAGTAAACTTAAAATCAAAGTCAAGCCCTGTTTTGTGCCTGTTTAGACAATCGTACTTAAGAAGTAAACTCCAGTCGTGCGTCGGAGCTGACACACACACTTTTTTTTATTATTATTTTTAGCAATTAACGGCCTCGATAAGTTAAATTACAAGAATTAAATAAAGACTTGAAACCCGACTACATAAAACTTAAGCTCTTTTTTTGCAGTCGGATACAAATATATCCGTTGTCACTCACGGGATCACGACGAATCTAATGACACCTTGCACTCCAAAATACGTCTTGCCGTTAGGCTACAGGGCGTAACCATGAAATAAATCCGCATATACTCGTGTACATAAGTACATCATACATACACTCGAAAACATAACCTCCTTTTGGCGCAGTCGGGTAAAAAGAACTTGCCATACATACAACCGTAAATCGTTTTATTTCTAGTCTGGACAGTAATTTACAGTTGTTGAAGTCAGTAATACAAGAAGAAAACTTGGATAGGTGTATCTAAAATAAATTTAATTACTACTTTTATTTTTATGGATCAATAATGAAACTTTAAACACAAAATTCCAGTTAAAATCTTTTTTTTTTATTCACAGTTGGTAAGCCCTTGGTATCATCTCACCTGATGGTAAGTGACGATGATGCCGAAGATGGAAGCGAGCTTACCAAGATACCCCAACGCAATGGAGAACTGGCTATCTTATCTTCATGCCGGAATACATCAATGTTGTTAACACTGATGTTTGGCGGCAAGACTTAGATAAGATGGTGGTAGCTAGCTAGGCGGGCTTAGAAAATGCCCTACCAACCACACCGAGTCTTACAAGTTGACCCCACCGGGATTCGAACCCGCAACCTCCTGGTGTGAAGCGAATGGACTAACCATTACGCCACGGAGGCGGTCATGTATTTAAAAACAAGTTCCTGTTACAATAAACAAATAAAAATATTGGAAATTTATTTTAAAAAATAGTCAACAACATTGAGATAAAATAAACAGAAATTTTATTGTTCCGTAACTTTGACGTAACTTCTTCAGATACATCGCGCGTTGAGCTTTCTCTTCCAATCTTTTAGATAAACAGCATCGCCGCCGGTTTATCTACACAGTGTTGTTGGTTTGACGCCGAACTTGACTGCTACTGCAGGCTCCAGCTCTCTGCGTTGTGAGAATCCCTCTTGTGTGGAGTGGTTTCGTGAAGGAAGCAAAATTTGACCACGAGATGTGCGGATATTATTACACCTAATCCTATCCTATGCCACACTTCGGACACTGCATACAACGGTCACGAAATGACATCTCTAAAATCAAATGACGCAGCAAACGAAATCCTATACGTTCGAGAACCAAACTATAGCCAATCTGTATCAATCTGGGTGACGCTTCGGAATCTAGAGAGCGGCAGGGAGTGTCCTACAGTTTGTTTGTGCTAATACCTTTGCCTATACTGTTAAACGAGCAATATTTGTGTGTTTGTATATGTTTTGAGATCTTGAAAACGGCTTTAGCGATTTCGATTAGTTTGAAAATTATAGGGGTTTCTGTGAGCGGGAAATTCGAACTAGTTCGGTCTCATCTCTGAGAAAACACGTTTTTCCGAGTGTTCACGCACATCGTTTTTTCGACATTGCATGTTTGAAGTTTAAAAGTATAGTCCATTAGGTGAAAATATTTATAAATATTTCAGACCACAAAAGCGTCGGTGGCTCAACCGGTAACGACTCGGTCCGTCTAACCAGAGGTACCGGGTTCAAATCTGGACGGCCAATGTACCAATGAGTTTTTCAAAAACTTACGTACATATAATTACCGGTTGCTTTAACGGTGAAGGAAAACATCGTGAGGAAACCTGCACACGCCTGCGAAGAAACTCGTAGGTTGTGTGTGAAGTCGACCAACCCGCACTGGGCCCGCGTGGTCGACTTTGGCCTAATCGCCCTGATTCAGGGTAGGCTCGAGCCCCTCGGTGGGGACGTATATGAGCTGATATAATAATATAATTTCAGACCACATTAATTGGTCTAACAATAATAGTCACTGGACTGAATACTGAAATTGATTGATTTATTGCACAACATAAGAGGAAATAAATGTTGAAATGTGTATACTCTTTTTAATTTTAGACTATTATAATGTTTTTCTTTTAATATAATCATTTCATCATCATCATATCAGCCGAAGGACGTCCACTACTGGACATAGGCCTCCCCCAAGGATTTCCACGACGACCGGTTCTGCACTACCCGCATCCAGCGGCTTCCCGCGACTTCCCCAGTTCATCGATCCACCGAATGGGAGGCCTGCCTACGCTACGTTTTCCTGTGCGCGGTCGCCACTCGAGAACTTTACTACCCAAACGGCCATTCACGGTTAAATTACCTATCACATAAATAACATGTTTAGTTTTTTTCAAAAGAAAAAGATTTAGCGAATGCATTTTAAATTTAAAAAAATGGTTGTCTGTAAATTCGGTTTACGGACGATAGTTTAACGTGACAACGTCATAACGTAACGGAATAATGAGCGTAACGGAACAATGAGTCATATTTTTCGTGCGTGCAGGCGGCGTCCATCGATTTATTAGACGTTGTAACGTCAAAAAAATGTTATCATTTATTTATGCGCATTCAGTACTTAGATAAATATTAATTCTGTCCTTAAAACATTTCTACGTCGTCCCCTTGGGCGGTAAGCTTGCAATATCCAGCTGTGGCGACGACGACGGGACGGTTCAATTACAGATGCTTCCTTGAGCGCGATAAATTTTAATTAATCAGCGGTAACATCTCGCGGGCCCTCGCCGTATCTGTTAATAAGTTGTGTTATATCTATGTATCAACTGTGACGGTGGCAATTTATGGAGTACTTGTAATTAGTAATGGGCACAGTGGAAGGAACGTTGTATTTAGTAGCAGAACTTCTTCTTCACATCAGGAGGACGCGGGTTCGATTCCCGGCGGAGTCAAACTTTGTAAGACTCGGTTTGGTTGGTGGTAGGGCATTCTCATAGCCCACCATCTTATCTAAGTCTTGCCGCCAAATATTGTAAACAGCATCAATGTGTTCCAGCTTGAAGATAAGATAGCCAGATCTTTGTTGCGTTGGGAAATCTTGCTAAGCCCGCTTCCATCTTCGGCAACATTGTCACTTACCATCAGGTGAGATGATGCCAAGGGCTTATTCACAATTAATAAGCCCTTGGCATCATAAAAAAATAAATCGGGTGGGCTGTGTCGGGGCGGCGCACACTGCCGTAGGTTTAACGTGAAACGTCTAGTTTTGACGTCTCTCGCTTTATAGCAAAGTATTTGAAATAGTACTAACATAGAGTATGGACACTCCCTGCCTGCTACTGAAAGATTTATTGTAGCATTTCATATGGGGTGACCTATTAGTCTTCGTAAAATATCAACAAGAGCCTCTTAAATTTCCCATTGGTTTATACGGCCATCAAATGACGTCTGACTGTGTTTGTGTGTGCACTGTGCAGTTTGTAATATAAAATAAAGCAAAATTAAAAATTTTGAAAAAAAACCCACGACGGTAAAAATCTCATCGAAAAAGAATAAAATAACTCAAAACTTAACCCAATTATTATGTAACAAAATATTATAATAGACGTAAAAATACTTTCTAAAAAAGAGTTGATATCTCGAGAAATCGGTAATAGATATACTTAAGTACCTAAACAATGAATATCGATGTTTACAGTTTTTTCCTAACGTGTCTGTTTCTCGAAGATATACTTAGATGTAGCGATAATAATTTTACCATAATACATAACCGAGGAATATCCGTCGGGGGCTGCCATTAAACCAGCTAAAGTTTTTCTAGTGACGTGAATACAATTATTGAAGAATTGTAGATGTTTAACGACGACATAAAATACACTTATGAGTATGATTAAATATTTGTTGAAATTTCATATAGGAAAGGCAGCCCCCGACGGATATTCCTCGGTTATGTATTATGGTAAAATTATTATTGCTACATCTAAGTATATCTTCGAGAAATAGACACGTTAGGAAAAAACTGTAAACATCGATATTCATTGTTTAGGTACTTAAGTATATCTATTACCGATTTCTCGAGATATCAACTCTTTTTTAGAAAGTATTTTTACGTCTATTATAATATTTTGTTACATAATAATTGGGTTAAGTTTTGAGTTATTTTATTCTTTTTCGATGAGATTTTTACCGTCGTGGGTTTTTTTTTCAAAATTTTTAATTTTGCTTTATTTTATTTCAGACTTTTTAGAGAGCATATACGAATTATAATCTATATAATGTGTAGGTAAGATCTCGCAAAACAATAAGTGTGATTCATCCTACCACATAATATTAAGTTCCTTAATAAATATTATACAGTTACTTTCTTTTGGTTTTTGTTCAGAATTGGTGTCAATACTCTTGAGACTATAATATTTGTGTTTGAACTCTAATTCAATGATGACATAAGCTGGGAGTACCTCCACGCGGTGAAGGCGGAAACAGTTCCTAATACTGGCTAAAACTCCCTAAAACACTATGAATGTCGATGCCTTCGGGCTTATGTAATATTATTGACATTTGCCAAATATCACCTGATTGCGCTCCTCCGGATCGCACTGAAAGATCCCATACCAATGTGATCACAACAAACCACCGCAATTGCTTTATAGACATTGGTAACGGACGCGAAATTTTAAGAGGATCTTTTCACCAAGGACATCCGAAATTGAGGGATGAAAGTCGTGGAAAACAGTGCACAGCTGCAGCAGCTGTATCAATAGCCACCAGCAAAATTATGGACATCATTATGTGGGATACTGGTGTCATTGATAATATTTTAATAGTGGCTGATAATCTGTATATGGAAAGTATCAACACTCGTAATGTGCCTAATGTTATTAAGAATGAATATCTGAGACCCCACGAATTAAATACGCAATTCGAAGCGTTTTCACTTGTAATATATCCATCGAAATGGAAGAAGACACCATAAGTGGAAATCTTGTTACTGACCATTCTGATGATGGATTTCCGAACCTCCAAAACGGAATACGTCAATTCTTTAACAAGTATGACTCTGGAATTTTAACAGCCAACGGAATCTCGATTGCAGTTTTCAAAAGAGGCAATTCTTTTTTTCTTTTTGACTCCCACAGTCGAGGTCCGAAAGGTAGAGTTGCTCAAAATGGTACAAGTTGTGCTATTAAATTTTCTTCCGAAGATACCTTGTATGCTTTAGCTAAATCAGTAATACCAAAATCAAATAATATTCTTGAAAACCAGTACACATTGACAGGAATATCAGTCAATTTGCAAAATTTGAGGCAACAACACCCACCAGATACAAATGATATTGGTAATTTACAAATACGCCGTCTAGGTATCGCTATGCATTAATTTTGAAATTTTACTAAGACTATTACATTAAACATTGTTAAAAGTTACCTCTATAACACTCATCTGAGAACATGCAACAATCACCCACGAACTCATTCCTGAAATCCGCATTGAAATCGGACAATTCGTTTTAATATTATTGCAATATTATTTTGCACTAATATTGTAGCGCCCTCTAGTTTTTATTATTTGGGAACATGCATTAAGCTACCACGTACACATTGCTGAAAACAGAATTGTAATCGGACATTTCGTTTTAATTATATTGCAACATTGTTTTACACTAATATTGTGGCGCCCCCTAGTGAGTTACAGCCATGACACCTATCTAATAACATGAACTCATCAAACACAAACCCGTTATTGAAAACCGCATCAAAATCGGATCATTAGTTTAGAAGATAGGTGGGAACATTACTTTGCACAAACGCACACACAAACAAACATCTCTCACCCTAAACGCATATACCTGCTCCGTTCCGTCGTGGGTAAAAATATGTAGGATTTTATTGAAAAAATTATTTTATTTAAAACCGGTTTCAACTCCGGTGTTTCGATCTAAAGCCGGAGTTGTAAAATGGTAAAAAACCGTTCCGAACTCCGGAGTTACGAAGCTCCGGAACTCCGGATTGAAAGCCCTAGTAATTAGGCGTTATAGCCATGGAGCATTAGCCTCGTTAGGCTATATGGCTATGGAGTCTTAGCCTTGTAACGGAACCAGATTCTTTCGTCTCTTCCGTCAGGTTTTTGACTTGATTTACGGGGTATGTGATTTTAAATACGTTTCGTTTACGTTAAAAATAGATTGTTTTGTTACATGTCAAGTTTTTACCTATCTACATTGAAAACAAAAATACTTTCATCTTTTTTATCGAATACGATATGGACAATACACACTCATACACACATACACTACACACACCTACACTATGAAGGGAGAGACAGAAGAACAATATTTATTTTAATCCACAATTGTTAAGCCCTTGACATCATCTTACCTGATGGTAAGTGACGATGATGCCGAAGATAGAAGCGTGCTTACCAAGATTCCAAGAACTGGCTGTCTTATCTTCACGCCGGAACACATCATTGCTGTCATCATTGATGCTTGGTCATACAAAGTAAGACTCCGTCGAAAATCGAACCCCGGCACCTGATGTGAAGCTAATGGACTTAACCATTACGCCACGGATGTGTTTATAGGAAGTATAAGATCTATAGGTTCAAAGGTGAGGTACCTTTGAATAAACCGCCTCCGTGGCGTAATTAACCGCCTCCGTGGCGTAATGGTTAGCCCATTCGCTTCACACCAGGAGGTCGCGGGTTCGATTCCCGGTGGGGTCAACTTGTAAAACTCGGTTTGGTTGGTGGTAGGGCATTTTCTAAGCCCGCCTGGCTAGCTACCACCATCTTATCTAAGTCTTGCCGCTAAACATCAGTGTAAATAACATTGATGTGTTCCGGCTTGAAGATAAGATAGCCAGTTCTCCATTGCGTTGGGGAATCTTGGTAAGCCCGCTTCCATCTTCAGCATCATCTTCACTTAACATCAGATGAGATGATGCCAAGGTCTTACCAATTGTAAAAAATAAACACTTTTAAGTTTAACTCTAGGCTCTAACACTAACATTTTATTGTACACTATGCACCTAACTAAGAGTAGTTCTGTAAGTACCCCACAACTTACAAAATAGGCCCTTCTTTACGAGGGCCATCGACACGCCCAGGGTTGAGCCGTGACGTGACTGATCGCGCCGGCCGGACGCTTCCGACCAGTAGGTGGGTTCAGTCCCCCGGGCCGGCGATACGGCCCCACGGGACCACCTACAGCACCACACTGTTCTCTTTATTATTATTTAAGTTATTTTGTTTGATTAAGTTTAATCTAACTACGTTATGAATGCCCCCAATCAACTCTAGTAACATTAAACATATTTCTTTTCCTTCACGGTAGTTACATAAATCTAAATGGTAGCTTTAGAAAAAAAACTGCCTCCGTGGCGTAATCGCCGAGTCCATTAGCTTCACATCAGGAGGTCGCGTGTTCGATACCCGGCGGGGTATAACTTTGTAAGACTCAGTGTGGTTGGTGGAACGGCATTTGCTAAGCCCGCGTGGCTAGCTACTAGCATTTTATTTAAGTCTTGCCGCCAAGCATCAATGATGACAGCGTTGATGTGTTCCGGCTTGGTAAGATGATGTCAGGGGCTTAACAATTGTGGTTTAAAATAAATATTGTTTCTCTGTCTCTCCCTTTATATGTGTGTATAGTCCTTTCTCAGCCCACTTGGCTAGCTACCACCATCTTATCTAAGTCTTGCCGCCAAAAATCAATGTTAACAGCATAGATGTGTAAGCGTATGAGTAATATAAGCTCTTCCATCTTTGGCATCATCGTCACTTACGAGCAGGTGAAATGATGCCAGGGGCTTACCAATTGTAGATAAAAAAAGAAATAATGTCCAGCAGTGGACGCCTTTGGGCTGATATGATGATGATGATGAAAGGAATAATAAGGACCAGAGACTAGTAAATTAATGTAAATCACAAATAACAAAATCTGTTCATTCCAGGCACAAGATGCTCCATAGTAAAATTACAAATAACACGTTATATAATTAAATTACACACAATAACCTGCATTACACAGATTGTGGTAACTTAAGCATAAAAACGTACCTATTAATCTATCATCATATCAGCTCATATACGTCCCCACCAAGGGGCTCGAGCCTACCCTGAATTAGGGCGATAGGGCCTTAGTCGACCACGCGGCCCAGTGAGGGTTGGTCGACTTCACACACAACCTGCGAGTTTCTCCGCAGGCGTGTGCAGGTTTCCTCACGATGTTTTTCCTTCACCGTAAGAGCGTCGGATAAACGTACAAATGAAATCGAAATCACATTGGTACGTGGCAGGATTCGAACCACGACCTCCCGGACAGGAGGCGGCGGCCCTAGCCGTTACGCCACCGACGCTCTTAATTAATCTATACGAGTACCTATTTAGCTAATAACTTTAAATTAAAAGTTCAATAAAAAACAAGACTCCAAAAAAATAAAAATCTTTTTTGGGAAATCGGGTAATATTATGTATACTATGTCACTTACGGAATCAAGACAAGACGAATAAAGAAATATACATACATGCATTAGACCTGAAAAACAAACACACTCCTTTTTGTGTTCAGTCGTGTTAAAAAGGGACTGTATCTTGTTTTATTCTAAGAATCAGTAAACTCTGTGTTTGACTGTACTGACAAGGTTTGCTGAGATTTTACACCGGAATTTATGGGTTCCCCCCCTCCTCCAGTCATCCACTCCCATTAACTATGGAGGGTATTATGGCATTATAAAGTGTTCAAGCTGTATACATTTATTATCATAAATGATACCACTCGACAGGACGGGTATCATTAAGTATCATTTACAGCACAGGCTACAGGAAGGCAAGAACAATAAGAATAATTAAAAATTAAAGACCTGACTGCGTAATAATTTAATCCCTTTGTTTATCTAGTCGGGTAAAAATGCATTCTATGTCACTCACGGGATCAAGACGAATCTAACGATATCTCATACGTTAAAATCCTTCAAGCCGTTCAAGCTGTAGCAGGGAACATAGAAATCTACAAACATACATACATACATACACTCGAAACAAAATACCCCTACTTCTGAGGCAGTCGGGTAAAAGTTCACATTATAGGAGGTACCTACTTGACCCTTAATGTCTACTCTAGACATGAGGTCCCCGAGACTTCGTTTTGCGCAGGAATTGATTCACGGAGCCCTTAAGGAGCCTTTTGGAACCTTCCTACCTGTCACAGTGACACAGTTTCCTGTCATTTCTTTCGTTACTTTTCGTATTTTGAACCCGCGACGTAAACATAGAAGTTTAACGTGTGTATCTCTGTATCTCTCTGTGGCGTCGTAGCTCTCAAACGGATAAACCGATTTTGATTTAGTGTTTGTTTGAACGGTGGTTTGATCGAGACTATCCATAATAGCTATGATGATTCAAGAAAATCTATTCAGCCATTTGAAGACCAAACATTTTTAGAGATTTTATTCCATAACTTTATAATACCGACGGATAGACAGACAGACAGATATAAAGACGGACACGGCGTAGCTATAAGGGTTTCTTGTTTGACTGTGGAACCCTAAAAACAAGGAAAAGAGTCTAGATTAGATAAGGTATCATAGAACCGCACATGTACACATGTTTAGCGAAAACACGTTATATTATGTTGTGTTTGTAACCAATACAAATTTTAAAATAAAGAAAACTTTTTGATAATTTCATTTTGTATGCAATTAATTAGTATCGCAGTCGGAGTTTGAGTTTTTCTTAATTACTTTTAATTTTCAGTTTTTTCTTGTGTGTGGAAGAATTTGAGGACGATTTAATTGTGGTTTATGTAAAGTCCTGCGGGTATTTACAAAATTCTTCATTCCAAATTAGTTCAACCCCATCTCAAAAATGTGTAGAATTACTATAATTGTATACATTTTTGTGATCTTCTTTAAAACTTGTTCATTTTGATACCCCCTCAATGGGTTTGGAAGAAAAATTCCAACCGCACAATATGGCGCCCAATTTTTTTAAAATATTTTAAATATTTAATGCACCTAATGAAACACGCGCCATTTCAGCAAATCTAACGACGTAAAAATTTATTTAAATCGGTTTATCCATTTAAAAGTCACGAGGGAACATAGGAACAGTCACACCTACCTACATACATTCAATTCAAAGATACTTTGGACCAACCGAGTAAAAAATGGTGTCCGGGGTTTTAAAAATTTTAATTTACAATTATTATGGTTTTTTACAAGCTTTTATTCAGTTTCACCTGTCCCGGTGTCTGTAATAAAATTATGCCAGTTAAATTTGACCCACTTCCCGGTTTCCGATTGAGCTGAAAGTTTGCATGCATTCGTTTAAACGCGATATTAAAATGCAATATTAAAAGCTTGTAAGAACTTTACTGCCTCAACGGCCATAATATCATCTACGAGCTGGGCTATGTGCCCAGTCCACTGCCACTTATGTCAACCGATTCTCTGAGCTACGTCTGTTCATTTAAATTTTTGTTAACCTAAAAGTCAGCCAGCCTTCATCAATTTGTATGAAAAGTCCTATTTTGTGATTTCTGCAGTCGTAAAAAAAGGTTGTTCAGTTTGATGCATGAGAAGATACCCCACCTTTAAGTATTAGTGCTCTTTTTTTACACGCTGTTTACCTTTTTTTTATTCACAATTGGTAAGCCCCTTATTGGAATCATCTCACCTGATATTAAATGACGATGATGCCGAAGATGGAAGCGGGCTTAGCAAGATTTCCCAACGCAATGGGGAACTGGTTATCTTATCTTCAAGCCGATACATATCAATGTGGTTAACATTGATGTTTGACGGCAAGACTTAGATAAGATGGTGGTAGCTAGCCAGGCGGGCTTAGAAAATGCCCTTCCACCAACCAAACTATAAGTCTTACAAAGTGAGACTCCGCCGGGAATCGAACCCACGACGTCCTGTTGTTAAGCTAATGGCCCTGACCATTACGCCACGGAAGTGGTTAATTTTTAGGGTTCCGTTCAAAAAAAAAGGAACCCTTATAGGATCACTCGTGCGTTTGTCTGTCTGTCCGTCCGTCTGTCACAACCAATTTGCTCCGAATCTACTGGACCACATCAGGTAAAATTTGGTAGGATGGTGTAATCCTGTAACCCAAACACAGATGTGCAAAGAAAATAATTATATTTTTTTAAATAAGGGTCATTTCGGGGGACAAATTAAGAAATTAAAAAAAGTTTTGGAAACCTTACTGTGTCACATATCAAATGAAAGGGCTCGTTATCAGGATCTTAAATATATTTTTGTTTATATTTTAAAATAAATAGTTTTGATTTTATTTATGAAAGAAGACTAAAATTGACATTACCCCTCCCCCCCCCCCGGATCTCCAAAACTACTGAGCCTAAAATTTTGAAGAAAATACTAAATATAGTTCATTGCTTGTAGATTACAGGAAAACCTATAAGAATTCTATCAATTGAAAATAAAGTGGTAAACTCAATATAATACTTTCACTTACGGAAAATAGTTCTAATATAATATAGTAATAACTAAAATAGTCTATCGATGTTCTACAGGATTCATTTCGGAGAGTGTGTCCTGGAGCTTCACGACCTCTTTCCCCCTCTCCATTTCATCACAGGACTACCAAGTACCCCTTTCTCGTTGATGTTACACCTTTACGCACGAAGCGTTTCGCTTTCTCGTTCATTATGCGAACGGCCAAGGAGTGGAATTCCCTGCCGGGGCGTCTGTATTCCCCGATTCGTATAATTTAGGAATCTTTAAGACGAGAGTGAATAGGCACTATTTGAGCTTGACTATTTCATTCTCGGCTGCATCGGCACTTACCATCAGGTTAGGTGCAGCCAAATGCACTAAAAATTTTATTTATAAAAAGAAGTTTACTAAAACACCACTAGATAGCGCAAGTAATAGTTAACTGTATGGAGTACTGCTCTCACTTATGGGATGGATCGGCTCGTTACCAGCTAAATGCTTTGGATTCTATCGACCCACGCGCTAGGAGACTCATTGGCGGCAAAGAACTTGTATCAAACAGGCTCCAAAGCCTCGAGCATCTCCACAATGCCTATCGGTATTCTATAGGATTCATTTCGGAGAGTGTGCCCTGGAGCTTCACGACCTCATTCCTTCCTCTCCATTTCATCATCGGACGACCGGGCGCGGTGGGCGGTTCCACCCCTTTGTCATCAATATTCCACCTTTACGCACGAAGCGTTTTGCTTCTTCGTTCATGATGCGAACGGCCAAGGGGTGGAATTCCCTTCCGGCGTCTGTATTCCCCGATTCGTATAATTTAGGAATCTTCAAGACGAGAGTGAATATGCAGTATTTGAGCTTGCATGTTACATCCTCGGCTGCATCGGCACTTACCATCAGGTGACGTGCAGCCAAACACAAAATAACTCGCGTCTTCCTGTGAAATCCTTCAAATGTGATATTTTATATTTGACTTTGGCATTGTACGGAACCCTCTCCACGCGTATTCAAGTCGCACTTGGCCGGTTTTTTTACTATAGTCTAAAGAATCGATCTCACACGGAGTGGTATTACGTTCTCACGTAGATATACAAAGGCGTACTCCTTTGTAAGTACTTTATTGAAGAATAAAAGCTCCAAAAAAGCGCCCCTCCAACTCAAACAAGAAGGAAACTAATCCATTCCGTCATGTCTGGTCTGACTTTTCACCAACTTTCTTTGTAGCAGCTGCGTGCGTCCTCGACATACATACACCTATCTACATTCAATAGGGATGACGACCTCATCAGAAATAAACTATTAACTCTTGATCACTAAATTGCCCTCCTACTTAAACTTCGGAAAACCTTACTCGTTTTGTTTTCCATCAAGACTTCGATTTTTAATTCACCAAAATCACATGATTGAGTGTAAAAATGACGCTGCAAAACTATGACGACACGCCTAGGTATTTCAAATATTTTTAGAACAAAATGTCGTTTTTGACAGATGATAAAAAGTAAATCAGATGACTAGCATTCGTCATCCCTATTCTCGATGAAGTAAAAATCTCTTTGGCGGACACTTTTTATGATTCCCGTTACTATTTTATCTGTTAATTAAAAAAATAATCAAAAGACCTAAAAACTTTTAGTTACACGCTTTTGTTTGTAAATAGTTCTTTCAATACAGTTGCTCGAATAGTGGCGCTTTATATGCCCGTTTACTGAGTGCAAAGTTTATTTTACCAAACACGTGCTTTTTACTTTGACATTTTGACGTGATAACGTCTTATAATTCGATGGAGCCGGCTGCACGCACGAAAAAACATGACGCATGCGTCGTTACCTCGCTCTGAGGCGTTCCGTGAATGCGTCGTTACCTCGCTCTGAGGCGTTCCGTGAGGCGTTCCGTTTATGAAACCATTCCATCAGTATTTTCTTATGACGTTGTCACGTTCAACTATCGTCAGTAAACCGACTTTACAGACAACCGTATTTTTTTTTAATTTTTAGTTCGGAGGAACAAGACATTTCTAGCAAATTAAAAAATGTTATAACCAAAGATACAGAATCTTCTTTTGAAAGGGGAATTTTGAAAGAGATAGTTTGTTTTTCCGAGAGGTTTAATATCGCTAGTTGTTTAAATTCTCTTTCGGTAACATCTTTGTGAAGAAAGGAGAATAAACCCCACGGTGGCCTGTGTCGGAAGGAGATAGATTAATGACGCGTAAAGCAAATAGGTTGTCTTTCCAAGAAGGTTTTAATGCTTACACAAGCCTTTTTGTATTCTACTTACGTATGCGTTTGTGTGCTTATCTAAAATATGGCGCTGGTTTTCGTAAAACTGAATTAAGTAGGTTTAGTTGTGAATACAAATTTAATTAGTTAATTTAATATTAAATGATAAAAAATATCGTGGCGTCGGTGGCTCAACAGGTAACTACTCGGTCCTCCTAACCAGAGGTGCCGGGTTCAAATCCGGGCGGCCAATGTACCACTGAGTCTTTCGAAACTTACGTACATATACTCACCGATTGCTTTAACGATGAAGGAAAACATCGTGAGGAAACCTGCACACACCTGCGAAGAAACTCCAAGGTTGTGTGTGAAGTCGACCAACCCGCACTGGGCCCGCGTGGTCGACTAAAGCCCGATCGCCCTGATTCAGGGTAGGCTCGATCCCCTCGGTGGGGACGTATATGAGCTGATATGATGATAAAAGAAGATATAGGTACTTATGTGTATGTATAGGAAAAACAAAATAAGATCACTCCCCCGGAAATTTAAAATGAGCCGAAAGTTGAAATTTGGTTACCTAAACCCATGAATTTTGGAGTTTTTAGAGAACTCAGTATGGGTTCTTTGGAGAAAGTTGCTCAATATGATGAGTAAAAACTCCATTTTAAGTTTCCGGGAGTGGTATTTTTACACCCTGTATATGTAGATAAACCAGCAAGTTATTTAAAAGGTGGAAATACACAATATTGCCTCAAGGCTTCACCGAGATCGTGGCGATTTGTCACTGACCGCCGATGGGTATCTAAAAGACCCATAATTCTTCTTAGCACCATTCGTTTATTGTTTTTATGACTTCGTTCTATTGAAATCGATTTCCAATTCGAAGGTGATCAAGTACTTACTTAGGAAAGAAAGAACTCACCATAACTTTGGATAGCCCCTCTTGCGTTAATTTAAAAGTAGGCGCCTTGTAGTGTCCAAAAGATCTTTTTGATGTGTAACATCTTTGCTCTCGCTTTCCTGCAATTTGTGGGAGTGATTTCGTGAAATGGGACGGAAATGTGTAACATGGGACGGAAATGTGTAACAGGAAGTCGCGAAAGCGCGCGCTATTCGATCTGACGAATGAGTTTTGCTCTCGCTTTCCTGCAATTTGTGGGAGTGATTTCGTGAAATGGGACGGAAATGTGTTACATGGGACGGAAATGTGTAACAGGAAGTCGCGAAAGCGCGCGCTATTCGATCTGACGAATAAGCTTTGCTCTCGCTTTCCTGCAATTTGTGTTAGTGATTTCGTGAAATGGGACGGAAATGTGTAACAGGAAGTCGCGAAAGCGCGGAATTCTACTTTACGAGACTCCGACTCGCACTTGGTCGGTTTTTTTCGTTACTGTCAGATCCGCCACCCAGGTACAATTATCGTCATCAAATCTAACTAACCTAAAGTATTTTGTCACATGTTACACATCATATGCGAGTACTGTAGGTCTCGCTCGAATTTTTGTTTTATTTTATAGAACATTTGAGTGCGTTTGACTGCAACTCACCTGATGGTAAATGATGATGCAGTCGAGGACGGTACACGCAAACTCAAATAATAATCGTCGAATCCAACTCGACTGGGCAGCGTTCGGGAAACTTCGCAATACGAGGGCTGTTTGATAAGTACCCGTTTATGGCAAAAAAACCTTTTTTTTTTGTATATATGCATTTATTTTTCTACGTAGTTACCTTTTAACTCTATACACTTGTTCCACCTATACTCAAGCTTCAATAAACCATCCAAAAAGTATGATTTTGGAAAGTCATTAAAATAGGCCTCTGTGGCGGCAATGACTTCGTCATTTGATCCAAATCGCTTACCACCGAGCCATTTTTTTTAGGTTGGGAAACAAAAAGAAATCGCATGGGGCCAAATCTGGAGAATACGGGGGGTGAGGCAATAGTTCGTAGCGTAACTGTGCTAATTTAGCCGTCACAACTCTGGACGAATGAGCCGGGGCGTTGTCGTGATGAAACAGTACTTTTTTCTTTTTTAAATGGGGTCGTTTGTCCTCTAAGACGGCGTCAAATTCATCCAATAAATTAGCATAGCACTGCCCTGTTATCGTTTTCCCCTTTTCTAAGTAGTCAATATGTATGATACCCTGCGAATCCCAAAAAAACAGTCGCCATGACCTTTCCAGCCGATGGGACGGTTTTTGCTTTCTTTGGAGCAGGTTCACCCGGTAAAGTCCACTGCTTCGACTGCTCTTTCATTTCCGGGGTGTAGTGGTGAACCCACGTTTCGTCCACAGTTACGAAACGACGCAGAAACTCCTTCGGGTTACTTTTGAACACGGCCAAACACTGCTCCGAAGTAGTCAGTCGGTTCCGTTTTTGCTCCTCCGTTAGTAAACGCGGCACCCACCTCGCCGATACTTTCTTCATACCCAATTTTTCTTCTAATATGTGTTGTACGTACCCTCTCGATTGAAACGTTTACACCATCAACGATTTTTCGAAGTTTAATTCGGCGGTCGGCTAAAACGATATTTTCAATTTTCTTAACCATATCGTCTGTAGTCACCTCAATTGGCCGGCCTGGGCGATCCTCATCAAAGACGGTTGTTCTCCCCCGCTTAAACTCGTTATACCAATATCTGACGGTTGTCATAGAAGGAGCACATTCATGGTAAACCGCTTGCATTCTTACTTTTATTTCATCACATGTTTTTCCTTCCAAAAACAAGAATCTAATTACAGACCGATACTGTTCTTTCTCCATTTTAACAATTTTAAGTTTACGCTTTCACTAAATCGCTGTCAAATGAGAAAAAAAAACAAAAGAATGCCATTTTTTTTTCTTTTTCCCGCCTCTGAAAAATGGCTTAAAAAGGTGGTATACTTATTTTCGGCCAGTGATATTAAAATATTTAGTAAACGGGTACTTATCAAACAGCCTAGGTATCTTTACGTCCCAAATACCGCAGGTCTTCGACCGGTGTGTTGCCAGTGATGATATACGGGACTGAGACATGTTCACTTACTATGGGCCTCATAAGAAGGCTCAAGGTCACCCAAAGGGCAGTAGAGTGTGCTATGCTCGGAGTTTCTCTGCGTGATCGAATCAGAAATGAGGAGATGCGAAGGAAAAACAAAGTTACCGACATAGCTCTCAGAATAGCTAAACTTAAGTGGTAGTGGGCGGGGCACATTGCTCGTAGATCAGATGGCCGGTGGGACATTCCCTCTCGTATGTCTACCAGATACGCTAAACTACCAGGTTTATGATATAGCGGTCCCCACTCACCGACAGCTGGGTCATAAAGTGAGGACAGTAAAGTGGAGACAGTAAAGTTCTCGAGTGGCGACCGCGCAAAGGAAAACGTAGCGAAGCAGGGCTCCTACTCAGTGGACCGATGACCTGGTAAAGGTCGCGGGAAGCCGCCAGATGCGGGCAGCGCAAAACCGGTCGTCGTGGAAATCCTTGGGCCTATGTCCAGCAGTGGACGTCCTTCGGCTGACATGATAATGATGACCTTGTAGTGACTAATTCTAAAAATATAAGTAGGGTAAGACTCCCTATTCTTGTCATTCGCCCCTTTTGTGTCATCCCCCTATTCCACCACCAAAGAAACACTGAAAATTAATTGCACAGAAAATCCTTCACACGCTTTAATCCTAGGTACTAACATAATGTAAGAAACATGGTACGATATATCTGTGTTAGTTACGTGCCGCCACAGATTAAATATTAAATACTTCAGCCATTGCAACGTGACGACATTTAGCGACCGTCTTACTTTAACAGTAAACTTATGAAAGGGACAGGAACAATGTCTGGATGTGACAGTGTAAGTTACGTCACACCCTGGACACTTCATACAACGGGCCAGAAATGACATTTCAAAAAAGGAATGACGGAACAAACAATATGGCGGCGAAATCCTATACGTTCGACATCCAAACTGTAACCAAGTAACCAATTTGTATCCATCTGGGTGACGAGGGGGTGAGGTCGCAATCTAGAGAGCGGCAAGGGGTGTCCATACTGTATGTTAGTGCTAATATATATACTTTGGTTACGTGGTGTCGGTGTTGCTACCGGCACGGCAGCGCAGATGTGTATCTGTAAGTTCACGCGCAACCTCGAGTCGAGAATCTAGATCGGAATGATTTAGATTTTCCAAACGATAAATAATATTCAATTTGCAACATGTTAGTGGAATATTAAGCAGACGCGTTACTTGAATCTGAATTTATTGGTTAAGGTGAAGACTTAGATAGAGATTCAAAAAATTGGGTCAAGTGCGAGTCGAACCCGCGCAAAATAGGGTTCCGTAGTCTTGAAAAAAGTTAATATTTTAAAAACTTTTGAACAACCAAAAACTTTTAGGTACAAGCTTTTAATATTACATTGTCAAGCGATATATACATATGCATGCAAAATTTCAGCTCAATCTCAAACCAGGAAGTGAGTCAATTTTCACTTGCAGAGATTTCATTACAGACATCGGGACAGGTAAAACTAAATTAAAGCTTTTAAAAAACCAAATTGTTTTTTGCTAGGACATTTTACAAATCCAAGTGCACATCTTAAATAGGTCGACTATATTACTCTTAAACTAAAAAAGTCTACTTAGCCGTGATAGTTTTCCTGTAAAATTGATTATTTATAATTATATTTTTTTCAGATGTCCTGAAACAGCGTTATAGCTGGTATGGGAATACTCACAACAGGAGATCGCGGGTTCGATTCCCGGTGGGGTCAATCTGAAAGACTCGGTTTGGTTGGTGGTAGGGCATTTTCTAAGCCCGACTGGCTAGCTACCACCATCTTATCTAAGTCTTGCCGCCAAACATCAGTGTTAACAACATTGATGTGTTCCGGCTTAAAGGTAAGATAGCCAGTTCCCCATTGCGTTGGGGAATCTTGGTAAGCCCGCTTCCATCTTCGGCATCATCGTCACTTACTATCAGGTGAGATAATGCCAAGGGCGTACCAATTGTGAATATAAAAAAAAAGCTTTTAGTACCGGTGTTCCACCTGCTTTCAGAAGTTCAGGCGTAATGCCACCATCACCCGGTGCCTTGTTGTTCTTTAGCTGTTTGAGAGCCATTCTAATGTCGTGCAGACTGAAGTCCGGGATATCTTCGGTATAGTGTCGGGTTAGTCTGATTCTTGGGTCTTTAACTATTTAACTGCCACCACTGATTGTCTTAAGTATTTGAAAAGTGCAAATCACCGATCTTCCCCAGCAGGCACAAAACTATGTTAAAAATCTTCATCAATTTGATGTTTAAATTCATAGAATCGGGCGACCGACCGATCGTTGCTCGGAGTCTCCTAGATAAGTAAATTAAAAAATATTATTTTTGTTGGAAAAAAGGATTTTCTCATTTAAGACACCTCTCTTGATAGACTTGAAATGTAAATCATTATCTAAATACAAAATTTCATCCAATTATTTCCCGATTCATATAATTTGGGGAACTTCAAGGCAAGAGTGAATAGGCATTATTTGAGTATGCGTGTACCATCCTCGACTGCATCATCACTTACCATCAGGTGAGTTGCAGTCAAACGCACTCAAATTTTTTAATAATACAAAAAATAAATCCTCAGAGCCGTTCCCGTAAAACTAATATAAACTGGGCTGGGCTGGAGGAGGGCCATTCCTTGGGCTTGATTAAGTCGATAACACTCAGCCTACCAGTTTTGACTACTTCTCGCTTTTTGAACTGGGGCGGAATCTTTGAATGGTTCTCCTCCAGCCCAGACTTGATGCCGTTCGATTACAAAATGTGGCAGTATTTAGAGGTGGATATCTGCGCTAAACCCTTATTAAAGCAGCCGCTGTTATTGACATGGAAGTCGTGCACGGTGAGCGTGCTGCTGTGGACAACTGGCGCGTAGGTTGAAGGCATATGTGTCGAAAATCAGGTGGGCAATTTGAATAACTTTAATGAATGTAATAAACTGTATTTAACGCAATAAAATCAAAAATTTCTTAACTGATTTTTACCAATGGACGGAGTGATTCATTAGGAAGGTTTAGGTGTGTAAAGCCCCGCGAACCGCTCGCGGCTCGCGCCCCGTGCACTCTCTCGTAAAATAATAAGATAGATACACGTTTCTACTAGCAGTATTTCACCAAATATTTAACCAATCAGAATTTTATTAACATATAATACTAATAAATTCCTAATTTAGTACGTCGTAAGGTAAGGTGCCAATAAAAAGGGGACACCGGGTTCCCCCCTCATACTTACACCAATATGGCGTCGATCGTTAAATTTAACAGACCGCGGTAATGTGTTGACAGAACTAATTGACAGCTGGTGCACTGTGTCTCTCGAGAGCTCAAACATTAGTCTTCAAAGGATCATTGACAGTAGGCTCGTCGACTTATAATTAGTGGGTAGTGTGAGCTCACCTTTAAAATTAATAATACATAAACATACGACACGACATCAATAGGAATATAATTGATTTTGACGACGCGACAAACTTCAAAATTAACCTACATCAAGCGGCGTTAAACCGGCGACGTGTTGTTTCAGTCATTGGTGTACACTTAACAGTTCATATCTTGAAAACTATGTACTAAACATATTATTTACATATATATACATTTTTATCTACATATATACAAACATACATACATATATAAGGTCTTACAAAATTAGCTGAAACTATTTTAACTGGTGCCTATACCCATGAAACTAAACAACTTTCCCCATAAAACACATAGTTAAATCTCAAAAAAAAATTGTGAACTTCCCATACTAAGTGGCTGATGAGCTGATCGAGTTAGTATGGGAGAGCCAATTTTTTTGCGATTTGACTATGGGTTCCATGGGGTAGTTGTTCAGTTTCATGGGTAGAAGCACTAGTTAAAATATTTTCAGCTAATTTTGTTACACCTCATATACAAACATACCTACATATATACAGACATACACTAATTCAATTTTTGTACACCTGTTAAGAAGCTCACATACGAATATTGTGCAATTTCAACAATAAAACATACATCACAAGGGTCGAATTGATTTACTACCATATTTGGTACAAATAAATTATCATTTCATTTCATTTAATTTCACTTTTTTTGTAGTCGGTTAATAACCTCCTTTTTTAAGAACGTTAAAAAGAGACGGGATCACATGGTTCTCATTTCTGAATGCCACCGTTGTCCAAACAACCGCTATGTAATAGGACTCAGGACATACGCCTATTATCATTCCAATGATGCCAATATAGCACACGTCATTCCAATGATGCCAATATAGCACATGTCATTCCAATGATGCCAATAATACGCCATGGGAGCAAAACGTCCGGAATGTAAAACGGTCAAGGAGCAAATCGTCCACAATTTAAATATTCCTTGTAGCAAATCGTCTTTAGTGAATAATCATGGAAGCGAATGGTCCGTGACCCATAATAAATTACTAGCTTTTGCCAGCGGCTTCACCCGCGTGAACATAGCTTCTAGGACTGTCTTGGAGGGTGCGCAGTGCGCGAGCCACAGCGGCTTTTCAGAGTCCAACTTTAGATTATTCCTCAAGTTGTAACTAGGGATGTATCCGATACCGATATATCGGCGCTACTTCGGGTTTGCCGATATATCGGTATCGGCAATATTTTTTTGGCAGATTCAACGATACTTTTCAAATTTCGCGCTTCAAAAATGTAATGTAAAGTCGCGTGTTGTCCCAACTATTTCGTTGCAAACGAGGCATCTGTCGCATCTGAGAGACTATTTTCCACCGCAGGTCTTATTCAAACAGACTTGCGAAATCGCCTTTGCTCGCAAAACTTAAGAATGCTTTGTTTTTTAAATAAAAATCTTATATATGTTAATTTTGTTTACTAAAACTATTAATTAATTGTGTTTTATTTATTCTACCTTCCTTTTTGAATTCAATAAGCAAATCGGTATCGGTATTAGTATCGCCGATATTTTTATAAGAGTATCGGTATCGATATCGTATCGGCATAAAGGCGTATCGAGGCATCCCTAGTTGTAACATGCTTTCATCCTACATAACATCCTCCCTCTAAGAGTATGCCGTGTCATTTATTTTATTACGGTTACGGCCAAGGAGTCATTAATAACGTTACAATAAAAAATATAATTGAATTAGAGATACGTTGATATTTATAATCTAACCATTATCGGATGGATTAGAAACACCGCCGCACGCTCTCTCGTGGGCTCCAGTCACGAAATACACCCACAAACTAAAGCACAATGTTGATTTGTTAGAAGTCTGACGATAAATGTGTCACATAACCGCCTCAATGACGTAATGGTTAGTCCATTCGCTTCACACTTCGAGGTCGCGAGTTCGATTCCCGACGAGGTCTAACTTTGTAAGACTCGGTTTGGTTGGTGGTAGGGCATTTTCTAAGCCCGCCTGGCTAGCTACCACCATCTTATCTAAGTCTTGCCGGCAGCATTAATGTGTTCCGGCATAACAAAAGTTCCCTATTGCGCTGGGGAATTTGGTAAGCCCGCATCTATCTTCGGCATCATAGTCACTTACCATCAGGTGGGATGATGCCAAGGGCTTATCAATTGTGGATAAAAAAAATAGTAAACCTATTTCAGAGAGGTAAATAACAAACAGACTTCATCATCATTAACTGCTCCAATTTTAATACAGCTTCCATTCTTGAAACTCGATAGCTAATAATTAGTTTCACGGGTTAATTAAAATTTAATCCCTAAGAATATGTACCTGTTTGTGAGATAAATAATTGGCCTAGGCAAGAATTTCAAACTGACCAAATGAATAGTACATTACTGCAGCGGCCAGCTAAAGAGGCCTGATGGACGAACGTGTAAATGTGGGCCGAGACACACATACTTATGTACGTAAGTCCATCAATGCCTAGTTGTGGCCAAGGCTTGTATAGTATACTTTTCTCAAATAATGCGCGGAAATGAAAACTTAAATAGATACTTTTCAAAATCAATGACGAACAACGAACAACAAAATTTTTTTACGCGACAAAGTGTTCATTTGTTGTTTTTTTCAAGAAACTGCGTTCTATTTGCAGGTGAGTTTGAAATTTAAATAAAACCTTTGGTAAGTTAACTCCTTGGTTGCCATGTTTCGGAGTAAAATATAGTTCCATTTTTAATAAATTACACGACAGATATGAGTTTACATAGTAATTTACATGGATTTTCATACAACTTTTGCCGGCCGCTGTTCGCATGTATTTGGCCAGTACAGCAATTTTGATTTATCCCGAAGAAGGTTGTCAAAATAATGCACAAATTTCCAAGCATGTTTGAGAAAAGGTATAATTAATTCAACTAGGTACCACAGAAGAAGGCAGATTCTAAAGATTTCAGATAGTTATTTGTAATTCAGCTTTACGTTTCGTTACTCCTATCTTGTGACCGATTTTTTATACTTTTACTTCGACAATCTTGTATGCTAAATGTTATCATCATAAACTTATATGCTAATCATTATCAGCCGAAAGACTTCCACTGCTGGACAAAGGCCTCTCCGGGAAATGTTAGTGAATGTCCGAGCGTTTGGAGAAAAGCTTCCAAGGTGTTTAGAGAAAACTGAACACACACGGTGTACCGACGACCTGGTGAAGATCGCGCGAAGCTGCTGGATGCGGGCAGCGCAGGACTGGTCGTCGTGGAAATCCTTAGAGGAGAATTTTGTCCGGGAATGGACGTCTTTCAGCTGATATGATGATTTGTCCAAGAACCTACCTCGATGCCAAATTTCTAGTTTCTAAGTCACCCGGAAGTGGCCTATAACTTTAATGAGTGACTGAGTCACTGAGTGAATCAGTCAGTGAGTGAGTGAGTCGTAAAAATTGCGATTTTCAGACGTCAATATCTCAGAAATGGTAAAAGGTATATTTATGAAAGTTGGCACTCTAGGTGATCGAGGGGGCCTTACTGACACACAAAATCGCAAGTCTGTAGGTCAAACAGATTTTAAGTTACGGGTACTTCGAAAGTAGCTGAAATGGTTCCGAACTTGGCTGACACACTGCCGTGTGTACAGATCCACTTAGCCGGCTTAGCGTGAAGGAGTAGCTAACTCCGAACACAAACCAAACTTTTCTTTTATAAAACGTTCTTAGAAGGATTTGGTCAGATCATCCTACCTACTCATATATGTAGTTTAATAGACTTTCCTAATTATAATGGAATAGCTTTTGCCCGCGGTTTTTTTTTATATTTTTTTTTATTCACAATTGGTAAACCCTTGACAACATCTCACCTGGTGGTAAGTGACGATGTTGTCGAAGTTGGAAGCGGGCATACCAAGATTCCCCAACGCAATGGTTCCGCCTACGTGGACATTGTTTTTGTGAGGGCGCAAGACTGGAAGAGGAATTTTTTTTTTCAGGATAAAGAGCAGCATAAGCTTTTCTTTGCCCTTTACTTATTAATTTAGAGTACTAATTAAAATGTTGAATACTAGCTTTTGCCCGCGACTTCGCGTGCGTGGACATCGTTTTCATGACTGACTGTCTTGACCTTGAGGGTGAGTGGTGCGCGAGCCGATCTCTGTACATTATCCTCATACCAGCAGCAGCAGCTCAGCTCATGTACGTCCCCTCCGAGGGGCTCGAGCCTACCCTGAATTATTGAATTAATTATTTCATAGAATAAGTATTATTTAGCTACCCCTCGGGAACCACTTAAATTGGGATAACAGATAGCCTACATGCATGCCAAATTCGGTCAAGATGGCTTGAGGAGGCTTGAAGAAAGACGAGAGAATAAATAAACAACTATCCCACGTAAACCACTTATCAAATCGCGATAAAAGATATAAGCCTATATCCTTATCTATGCCACGGCTACGTGCTTGCTAAATTTCGTCAAGATTGGTTGAGGTGTTGAAGCATGATGAGGTAACAAACAAACAAACACATCACTTATACTTATAACATATTTCGTAAGTATGTTCAGAGTCAGGGTGAAGATTTCATTGTAAATCACATCCACACTGTATTTAATAAACACGACTTGCCCGAAAACAAATAAATCATCAAATTCTAAAACCAATAGATAATATTATTAAGTGCTTTTAAATTGCTTACCTCAGATAACTTTCTGCGTTAATTATTGGCTTTTATTATTACGTTATTCCGTTAAACGGTATGTGTTTATACTTTTATATCCTTTAAGTTAGAACCTAGGTACTATTTATTTTATCGTCATAATATCAGCCGAAAGACGTCCACTGCTGGACAAAGGCCTCTTCCAAGGATTCCCGCACCCTTCGCTAGGTCGTCGGTCCACCATGTAAGAGGCCTGCCTACGCTACGTTTTCTGGTGCGCGGTCGTCCCTCGAGAACTTAACTGCCCATACGGCCATCTGTTCTACGAGCTATGTGCCCCGCCTACTGCCACTTAAGTTTAGCGATTCTGAGAGCTATGTCGGTTACTTTAGTTCACGAAAGGAAACTCCGAGCTATCTATTAAATGCGTTTTAACTTGCAAAGAAAAATAAAAAAGCCGGTAACGTGCGAGTCAGAATTGCACACTAAGGGTCCGTAACATTGTACTAGATGTCGCTAGTTTCTTCACGTTTAACACGTTTGTTGTATGTTAGGCCCACCGAATTCTGTTTTTAGTATTTTTTGTTATAGCGGCAACAGAAATACATCATCTGTGAAAATTTCAACTGTCTATCATGGTTCATGAAATACTGTCTGGTGATAGACAAACAGACGGACATTGAAGTCTTAGTAATAGGGTTCCGTTTTTACCCTTTGGGTACGGAACCATAAAAACGTTGATAGTTGATGACCTCATTCAATAGTGCCCATGCTATAATTTAAAACATTGTGCCTTTCAAGATTTAAGGTATTTATTCAAAATAGGTGCAAGTTACACTCTTTCTGATATTCATAAAATCATCATCATCATCATATCAGTCGAAGGACGTCCACTGCTGGACATAGGTCTCTCCCAAGGATTTCCACGATGACCGGTTCTGCGCTGCCCGCATCCAGCGGCTTCCCGCGACCTTAAAATAATAATGACATAGTGTCATTTGTGAAAAATCAAGAAATAAACAATCATTAGTTAAAAACGTCAAAATTCAATACTTGAAATAAACCAGATTATTTCATTAGAACATGAAAACAATATGTTACGAAAAGTTAATACATAAAAATCTTTGAATATCATTAATGACTTTAACAAGAGTAGGCCAGTTCACACGGGCAGCACCCGGTCACGAGTACAACGCGAGAGTCAGCCATCGCTCCCATCAACCATATTCGAGGGAAAGGAATGACCCGACAGACGCAGAGTCAAGTGTTACAAGCAGAGTTTTATGTTCCACTCAATCGAATGCCTTTGACAAGTCGCAGAAGATCCCTATCGCGTTATAGGATTTCTCAAAAGCATTACATATGATTAATGAATTCAACTCCCGCGTCCGTTGTGGAACGCCCTTTTGTAAAGTCAAACTGCAGGTTATGGAGCAATTTATTGATTCTAAAGTAAGTCTACATTTGATTTAATTTTGTTTTTAAAAACTTTACTCAAAACTGGTAGCACAGAAAGAGGCCTATAATTACTAGGGTCTTTCTGTTCTCCGGACTTTACGTAATATCATGAGATCCAAAACACTCCAGTATCAATACAAAATTAAATGTTGAATAGATCGGCCAAGTTTCAATTACGGACTTTATTAAATTAACAGACATGCCCCAAAGATCCTTAGTATTTGTTTGTTTTAACAACTTAAAAGCTTTGTAGTGTGTATTCGTTTTTCGAAATGTAAAGTCTTCTTCGCACTTTGGTACATTTTCAGAAAGTAATCGATTTGCGAGAATAGGCGACGAGTCAAGGCTCTCGGTTGTTTTGAGTGGAACATTTGTAAAGAAAGATTCATATTCTTCTACTAGCTTTTGCCCGCGGCTTCGCCCGCGTGGACATAGCTTTTATGACTCTTTTTGAGGGTGAATGGTGCGCGAGCCGCAATCAGCTCGCAATTGTGGACATGAGTTTTCTCCCGGTACCTCAGGAACTGTATCGGGCTATTCGGATTAGCAGTCTTTGTCACTTCTCACCCCTTCAACAAATTCTATACAAAAAATTACTTTAATCCGTTGCTCCATTGCGACGCCACCGACGTGCGCGAGCGTAGAAAACAGTTGTCCCCAGATCCCTCGGGAACTATGTCAGGATATACTTATTTGTAAATTATATCATTTTCTACCTCATCTCTGTGCTAAAAATCACACCAACCCATTTTTTCGTTACGATTTTAAATAACTTAACGAACAAAGAGTATTGTTTTAGTTTCCTCAGGAACTGCATTGGGCTATGATAATTTCCACAGATAAAAAGTAGACTATTTCATTCCCAGTGTATCACAGGCTACCTGCATGCCAAATTTCATCAAGATTGGTAGAGGTGTTGAAGTGTGAATAGGTAACAAACAAACAAACACATTTTAACATTTATAATATTAAGTAAGGATTTCTGAATCTTAAATTGCATATAGAGCGTCGGTGACAGAACGGTTAGGGCCACTACCTCCTGTCCGGAAGGCCGTGGTTCGAATCCTGCCACTTACCAATATCTATACGAATATCGATTTCGTACTGGTATGCCTCCCCTTATATATATCTCTGCTGGTATGTACGTTTATCCGACGCTCTTACGATGAGAAAAACATCGTGAGGAAACCTGCACACGCCTGCGAAGAAACTCGAAGCTTATGCGTGAAGTTAATCAACCCGCAATGGGCCCGCGTGATCGTCTAAGGCCTGATCGCCCTAACTCAGGGCAGGTGGAGCCTCTTGGTGGGGACGTATATAAATTGATATGATGAAATAAAGCATAAACCTATACTATCAAAAACTAATTCAAATCATTATATGAATCTAGTAAAAAAAATCCTAAAAATATTAATATGGGTCAAATCCGCGAGTCGTATCAACTCCAAAGGAGCCCATAACGCACTTCTCGTTGCCGCGCTGGATGGTGATAGACAACCTTAGCAGCAGGTAGGACCTCACGTCACATCTCCTCTCTCGAAGGCGACGGCCAATCTTCTTTGTGAAGGCAAAGGCCTCTGAGGGTTCAGCAGCCGGTTTTCTCACAGACCAGCGGCACAAAGCAGTAATTTTCCTCTAAGACCGAGTACTTATTATGCTTCTTTCTCGCCGCAAATTGAGCAGCAGTACCGCATGGGTGAGGAGTGAGGCAGAAAAAGTGGCGTCCCAAAGCAGGCACGTTCCTCTCTGCCATAGCACCTGTTTAAACTCTCCGGCCTTTTGCCATCAGATCGACTAAAGCCCGGCGGCTGCATCAAAGATGGAATATTCCATCTGGCCGAGACCAGTGCCCTCCGAGTGAGGTCATTATGGAATTGGTGACGTGGGAATCTTCACAAACAACGACCGCAACTCAGTGAGTGATGGCCAATTGCCTCCACCGTCGACCCGCAAATACATTGATGAAGTTCACAGATATTGATATTGCAGGCGGAGAGCAACTGCCACACGCAAATAGTCGTCGTCAGAAGAGTTCCCGTATCTGTGCCTCCTGATAAAAGATGCTAAACTCGATTTACGTGTTTTTAATTTTTTTACACGATTGGAATCTGTAAAAAAATACCTATCTGTTCGTTTATGAAACACATCGCTACGTGCCATAGTTCCAGAGTTAGAGTTGTGTAAAGTAGGGTATGCTGAAAAATACATAAAAGAAATCCACTCAAAAGTATGAAATAATCTTTTAATGTTTTAAACCAACTTAAGCGCGTTTTATTATCCCTGCAGTGCCATCTATTGACATTCTGCTGCCAAGATTATAATGTGTGGTATGTGAAGTTAATATGTGGAAAAAAGTACTCTATTCTTATTATTGTAAGTAATTGTAATTATAATTGTAAGTATCGATGGATAATTTCCCACGGGACCTCTTTAGTTTTCCGGGATAAAGAATACCCGACTATACAATGATGGTTAAAACACTCCATCCCAATGTAAAGGTTTCATATTGTTACGTTGAGCCATTCTAAAGATACAATTTTTTGCATTCCTGAAGGAACCCATAATTTTTTTGGGATTCACAATGTCCCAGTTTTAGTTCGCGATAAGGGTATCAACATGTAAAACTTGATTGTAATAGGTCAAGCCACATATGCGTGGTGATCCATTCTAAAAATTAATACTTTTGGTTTTCCCACGGGAACTCTTGAATTTTCTGGGATAAAAAGTATCCTATATGTTAACCCGGGCTATAAGGAACCACCACACAAAATTTCATCAAAATCGGCCTGGTAGTTTTTGCGTGATGCGCGAACATACAGACAGACAGACAGACAGACAGACAAAAATTCCAAAAGTTGTTGTTTTGGCCTCTGTATCGTTAGTAATGTCCACCACAGTTATTATTTTCCAAAAATATTTCATGTACAGACACGGCCCCGTTACAGTTTTATTATATTATAGATTTCCTCCGAGGTCTCATAAATGAGACCACGATCAGTTTTTTTCAAGAAATATTGTTTCTCTCGCGGCTTCGTTTTCCCCGTCCCTTTATTAATTACGTTCCAAACAGCTTTTGCTTGCCTATGTTAAATCATATCTTACGAAACTTAGTTTAAAAATATTGGTCATTAAATGATCCAATAGTTTATTTTGTTAATTAACGTTTGATTGAGGCCATGTTTTTATGGCATTTTGTCGACTTTTTCTATAATTACCTATGTAATATACATAAATATTAAGTTCTCACCTGTCGCTTTAATTCCCTAATCAAGGTTTGAACGTCTGAATGAAGTCATTAAATTCCTTGTGTGTTGTAACCAAAGATTTTTATAAGAGTGTTCCTTCTTATTATCAAATAAAGTGTGCTTTTAAAATTAATTTATTAAAAAAGATCTGGGCTGTAGATTTTATGACATGGAATGGAAAACCCGATTCTATAAAATTGATACAAATATTTGTTTCTTTGTTGATTTAACAGGGAGTAACAAAATTGTTACAGGAGCTGTTAAGGAGGTGTCTACTCATCATACTGAACAACCTTTTCACGACACCTATAGTCATTTGGCGTTGTTCAGTTTTTATAAAAAACAGCGGTAATTTTCAAATATTTATGTAATCCACAATTGGCGAGCCCTTGAAATCATCTCACCTGATAATAAGTGACCATGATGCTGAAGATGAAAGCGGGCTTACCAAGATTCCCCAACGCAATGGGAAACTGGCTTTCTTATCTTCAGGCCGCAACACATCAATGCTGTTAACACTGATGTTTGGCTGCAAGACTTAGATAGGATGGTGGTAGCTCGCCAGGCGGGCTATGAAAGTCTTACAAAGTTGACCCCGCCGGGAATCGAACCTGCGACCTCTTGGTGTGAAGCGAATGGACTAACCATTACGCCACGGGGGCGGTTAATAAGGCATGCTCGCTAAGTTCATATTTTGTCATTATATTTGTTCATATTACCTATATTATCTGTACTCACATAGTTTCTGAGACCTATATTACTAGCACTAATGGACGGTGGTAGCTAGCCGGACAGGCTTAGAAAATGCCTTTCCACCAACCAAACCGAGTCATACAAAGTTAGACTACGCCGGGAATCGAACTTGCGACCTCCTGATGTAAAACTAATGGAACTAACCATTACGCCACGGAGGAGGCGAAAATTATTAGACTTCAGACTTTGATTTAGTATATTTTGTAAAAAAATGTGGTTTGCCGTGGATTTGCCTACGAGGACGTCACGATGGCATTACACGATCAAGTTCATGCATGTTAGCTAAAAAAAAACTAAAAACCGACTTCAAAAAGAAATTCACTCAAAAGTATGAATTAATATTTTTTTATATGAAAAATACACGAAATTAATCAACAAAGGTAGGTACGAATCAAATTAGGTGGCTACGATTTTTTTTGAGGTCGGTACCGGCCTTGTTGTCTAAGCCTTATTGAAATCGTTTTTTAGTGTTTTTATCCTTTTTTAAAATTTTTTTAGTGACAATGCTATCTATGTCACTAATCTAATCACCTACTCGGCGATAGGAATCATCATATCATAATTCATAATGCATGTGTTTTATTAACCGATGTAGAGTCCTGTGGCTTCCATCATCATCTCAGCAGCATAAACGTTAGGGAGTCAAACCTTCCATCATCAGCTAATCTGAAGAACCTGAGAGAATACATAAAGTAAGTTGTTCGAATGGCGAAATAACTTGACCCTGTCCGATCTGAACTTGGTCGCAGTGACGGAGACTAATTTGGACGTATCTGTGAGCGATGCCGAGGTGTGCGGCGCCGGCGGCGAGTGGTCGCTACTGCGTCGGGACAGGCGGGCGCGCGATGGCGGTGGGGTACTGCTGGCCGCACGTGCGCCGCTGCAGCTTGAGCGGATAACTAAGTTTGAAACGCCCGAGGGTGAGGACCTCTGGGGAAAGTTTCAACTACACGGACAGAACATATGTGTATGTGTCGTATACTTTCCTCCTAAAACCAAAGATGACACTTACATGAAGTGGTTTCAAAGTGCTGAATCTGTGTGTGCAGCCCATGATCCATCGAGAATATTAATATTCGGTGACTTTAATTTATATAGTGCTAGCGATCATATTAATAATTATTACGAATTTTTCAGAGCCTTGTGTAACCTGGAGCAGTATAATAGCGTGTTGAATGTAATGGAGAGAAAGTTAGACTTGGTGCTGACGAGCACGGAGCTGCACGACACCGTGGCGGTGCGCGCCGCCGCGCCCGACGAGCAGCTCACCAAGGTGGACCCTCTACATCCGCCCTTAATGGTGCGCATTGGGTACAGACTCTTTCCCAAGGTAACGCGACAGGAACCGTCTAATATACCATCAGAGCACGACTGGAACTTTCCCAAGGGAGACTTCCAAACCCTGTACCTCATGATCAAGGAACTAAATTGGCACGAACTATTTGAGTACCCAGAAGTAAATGACGCATTAGGTTTCTTTTATCAATGTCTCTACAATATATTCGACCACTGCATTCCCAAAAAAATCCGGAAGCCCTCGAGTAACCGTACCTATCCGGTCTTTTACACGAGTGGTATAATCCGGGACATTAAGCTGAAAGGCGCAGCACATCGTAGGTGGAAACAGACTGGCGACGAGTCAGCCCGGTCTGAATTCGAAGGTCTGAGGCGTAAACTAAAAATAGACACGAGAGTAGCTCACCGCGATTACAATAAGACTATATCATGTAACCTAAGTCACGATCCCAAAAAGTTCTGGGATTACATAGAAAGCCTGCGTAGCAAGGGTGGGTTAGAACCCAAGGTCAAGCTGGCGGACGCGGAGTACACGGGTCCTGGCGCGGCCGCCGCGTTCGCGGAGCACTTCAGCTCCGTGTTCGCGCCGGACGTGCCCGCGCTTGACCCCGCGCCCGCCAGCGCCGCGCCGCCCGCTAACAGCCGCCGCGTGCACCTTCACAGCTTTACTGAGGACGATGTACGTCGCGCAATAAAGAAACTGAAGCCAGGCACCTCGCCTGGACCAGATGCCGTACCAGCCTATGTCCTCAAGGGTTGCACAGATGAGCTAATCCAACCTGTAACATACATATTTAACCTGATTGTGGGGACGGGCCAATATCCGGCGGTTTGGAAGAAATCTCGCGTTACTCCCATTCCTAAATCAGGGCCCAAGGATGAGGTACAAAATTATCGGCCAATCGCGATCCTATGCTCACTAGCCAAGGTCTTCGAGACGGCTCTGCATGCGCAGTTACTGCCACAATGTCTGCCGTATATTACAGCCGCCCAGCACGCATTCCTGCCGAAGCGCTCAGTGGCCACCAACCTAGTCACACTTGTGGACCTGTTGTCCTACCACATGGACGTGGGGTCCCAGGTGGATGTTATCTACCTGGATTTCCAAAAAGCATTCGACCGGGTTCACAATGACGTGCTACTAATGAAGCTGAGTAACATGGGCTTCACTCCTCGACTGCTGAAATTGTTCGCGTCCTATCTGCGTGATCGCCAACAGTTTGTGAAATACGGCCCCTATATTTCCAACTGTTACCACACACGGTCAGGTATAAGTCAGGGTTCGAACCTAGGACCTCTGCTCTTTGTACTCTTTATCAATGATCTCCCGGAGGCCGTACGCGACTCGGCAATATTTATGTTCGCAGACGATGTAAAATTAGTGAGGGCATGTAGAACACAGGCGGACTGCGACGCTCTGCAAAGAGACCTCGATAAAGTGCATAGCTGGAGCCTAAAAAATAAACTGTTTTTTAACCCTAACAAATGCGAGTCTATGACCTACGCGCGCTCGCGCACCCCATTACAGCACCAGTACACGATCGGCGGCGCGGCGGTGACGCGCGTGCGGGAGGTGCGTGATCTTGGCGTGCTTTTTGACGCGGAGCTCACGTTTCGCCAGCAGGCGCAGCGCGTCGCCGCCGCCGCCCATCGTCGCCTGGGCTTTGTGCTGCGGAATACCACGCCTCTATCTCCCGCGGCCACTAGGTCAGTCTATGATGCGTTAGTTAGGAGTGTTCTGGAGAATAACGCAGTGGTCTGGAGCCCGCATGAGGATAAATATGTCCTCATGTTGGAGCAGATCCAAAAGAGGTTTTTACGATCTCTATATAAGAAAAAGTATGGATATTATCCATATATGTATCCAACACTGTTTATCCAGGGGCAACTCGGTTACCAGTCGCTGGAGATCAGGCGATACCTTGCCCTAGCCAAGTTCGTGATACACGTAATAAGAAATAAAATCGACTGCGTCTCACTAGTAGAGCAACTGACGAGACTGTCTGTACCCAATGTAGCGCGGATGCTGTACCTGCGGCCCCGCGACCGGCCCCTGCTGGCCGAGGCCCCCGCCCGCACCGTGACCCGGTCACAAGCCCCCGCCGCTCGTGCTAGAACCCTCCTCAACTCCGTGCTCCTCGCAGCGCCACAGTGTGATCTGTTTGCGTCTGGGATGGCATGTTTGATGACAGAGTGCAAGAGAATGCTAGAGATGAATGCCAGAGAAAGCACTATTCCTAGTTAACTAATTTACTTTATTAATAATTATAGTATGTTCTCTTTTTGACAATTTTACATTGATAATTACATTTTTATATAAATAACTACTTATTTTTTGACATTATTGACTATCTGTAATTAATTTATGGACATGAATTTATTTTATACTAATTTTACAATTTATTTTTAATGTACATTATTATTTAGGTATAATATTGTTCTGTATTTTAAAAATTTACAACGCCTTGGTTTTGTGAAAAAAACTGTAATGTTGTAAAACTGAAACTGAAATAAATAAAATAAAAAATAAATAAATAAATACAACTATTGGTCTATGTGAACCTACGTATCTAAGTATAATATTTAAAGAATAACCCTTCAACTCCTGAGGATTGTGAAGCTTCGACTCTTCATACAAACGGCGAAAAACCTTCATACAAACGGCTCCAAAACTTGAGCTATAATAATATTTTTATCAAAAATAATTATAAAAAACGGTTTATATATGCCTGTATGTTTTCATTTTATTGTTAATATGAGTATTATTTTTTGGTGGGTGTCTGAAAATGACGTTTCAATTGGGCAATTTTCTCAGTTTTTGAAGGCTCCTAATTCCCATTATAATTACGATATAGGAAAAAACAAAACATAGGGGCAAGGCTTATAAGGTTTATAGTAGAAATAAATTTGATTGAAAAAACATTTTTGCTTTAATATCATTATCGAGGGAGAAAACACGGGGCTATTGTAAGAAAAAAATGGCGCCCGCGTTTTCTCTTAAATTTTAACCCATTTGGACCAATTTTTGATAGGTTGTCAGAACAAAAGCTATGCTTTCGAGCATTAATTTATAAGGGAAACTATCACCGACAAGAGGCTTTATTAGTTTACGAGTAATAGTCGACCAACTTAAGGTGTGCAGTTGGATTTGTAAAAAAAATCATAACGTTTTATTATCAACTGAAAATATAATTTTGTTTTTTAAAATATGCATTTATTTTTAAAAAAAACTACGGAACCTTCCTTTGCGCGAGTCCGATTCTCACTTGGCCGGTTTTTCTATGGGGTGTCGACTGATTTTGGGAAAATTAACTGGATTCCTTGAATAAAATAGTCCGATCCGATACATACACACAATAAGTATAAGTACAATACAAAATAGACGTCCGATTTCTCCCTCCGAATTGCCACTTGACTATAGCGTTCAAACTGAACGGACGCATCATTTTTGAATGTTTGAAGTGGAAATGACTATCGGTAAGTCTTGTCAAATTAATAGTTTGTGGGTCCAATAGAGACGTCTTTTCTTCGTTTACATTAATACAAGCAAACATGCATTAAGGAACAGTACTTCGGCGCCCATCTTTTAATTCCGCTTCGTATGCAAGAACCAACACTCACGATAATGGCTCTGGCACGACTGAGTTCAGAAGAAATCTGACGCAAGAATCGGATGTGTATCGAGTAAATACGATCAGATAGTCTGATCAGACAATCGGAAACAAAACCTGACGTGTATTCTCAGCCTAAAACCGACCGACTACAATCCTATCGGCCTAAAAAATTTGGGGGTTGCCCTCGATTTCCCTGAATTACATCATCAAATCGTGACTTGGTGACAATGGGACCTCCTCGGGAAGTTCTCCTCTATGGGACATCCCCCTTTTTTGAAGTCGTTTAAAAAGGTAACCCAAACGTCTAGCAGTGAACTACTACAGTAATGTGTACTCAATATGGATGACTGGGGGAGATTTAAAGTTAAGAATTATATAAAAAAATCACTGTCGTTTCCAATTAGGGAGATATGCTAAAATGTCCTTCAATATTAAGTACCCATCTTCACAGACTATAATAATTAAATTATCTCACTTTATAATTAAATTAGTCTCGTAGGAAAGAACACTGAAAGAACGCCAAATGGACCATTATTAATTAAGTAGGATTATTTTGGAATATAAAAAAAACGGGAAACTTAAAGGAATAACTAAAAATTGTTCCGCCCCGGTGATACATTTAGAAAATTAACAAAAACCAAACATAATAATGCACAACAATTGTACAAAGTTTTTGCGAATAAAGTCGTTTTTTTAAACGTTTTCAGCGTTTCCAGTGATTACAGAAGTAATCACAAAAATCTAGGAACTGTGACCAAAAATATGGTATTTTTTTGCATCTTTGCAAATGCCTGAGAATAAAAAACATCTAATATTCCCCACTCAAAGCCGGAATTAAGCCCCGAGACCCGTATGATGTTACATTGCCCCTGATTTTGGCTTAAATAGTTATCGTTGAGGCACAGATGACCGGAAGACGTAGTAAATAGGCAGGCCTCCCAATTGGTGGACCGGCGAGCGGGTGAAGGTTGCGGGAAGCCGCTGGATGCGGGCGGCGCAGGACCAGTCGTCGTGAAAATCCTTTAAGAGGCCTTTGTCCAGCAGTGGACGTCTTTCGGCTTATACGATGATGATGATGAGGCATTCTTTAACAACCCATAACGTTCCCACTGCTGGGACGTGGATCTCTTCCCATACTCGGGGGTTGTGGAGGGTGTAGGGCTAGTGGCGAATCCTACTGTCAGAAGTTTTTCAAGTCGTCTATGAGGCAATTGAAACAGCTTAACGACTAGTGATACCAACCGACACCAACGGCGTAACGTGCCTCGCGAAGCACGGAAACGATCGAGAAAATGCCACTAACAGTCCAACCCATCTGGGCAATTACCGCGCTTCAGGTCTGTTAACCTGCGTGATCGACCCAACCACGCAAATCGCACTGAACTACTACCGCTTACACAGATTACTATACTAGTTCAATTAAGATTCAGTAATATATACCAATGTACCAATGAGTTTTTCAAAAACTTACGTACATACTTACCGATTGCTTTAACGGTGAAGGAAAACATCGTGAGGAAACCTGCACACGCCTGCGAAGAAACTCGAAGGTTGTGTGTGAAGTCGACCAACCCGCACTGGGCCCGCGTGGTCGACTAAGGCCTAATCGCCCTGATTCAGGGTAGGCTCGAGCCCCTCGGTGGGGACGTATATGAGCTGATATGATGAATATATAAACTAATCCTTGGGGATGCCTTTGTCCAGCAATGGACGTCCTTCGGCTGATATGATGATGATGATGAATACTTACACTGCATGGATTGAAGTTAAATTTGTAAGCCAACCAATTTAATTACAAATAAAAATCCAATTGCATAAAACAAAAGCCCTCTTTTATTGAGCAGTCGGGTAAAAATGTATCCTTTGTCACTCACGGGATTAATACAAACCTAACAACACCTTGCTTTTTTACCAAGCCATACCTACCTTTTTATTAAGATATAGAGTTTGTCGGTCAAGAGCGTCGGTGGCGTAATGACAAGGGCCGCTACCCCTGTATGTTCCGGTCGTGGTTCGAATCCTACCACGTACCAATGTGTTTTCAAATTTCGATTTTATATGTACTTTTATAAGTCGACCAACCCGCACTGGGCTCGCGTGGCCGACTAAGGCCCGATCGCCTAAATTCAGGGTTGGCTCGAGCCCCTCGGTTGGGACGTATATGAGCTGATATGATATGACGATGTTTTTATGGTAAAGGAAAACATCGAGAGAAATTCGGAAAATCCGTTTTTAAATGTGTATGAAGGACTATTATAATTCTCATCCGTGATGAAGGTCGCGTTGCACACGTCTGTGGGTGTAAATCTAAATGACCTACACGTGACCTCGGGTGCTGCACCAGGCAATCGCTCCCTATCCCTTAGACAGCACGGTAAATTGTGACACATCATACTTTTATGGTAAAACACGAGAGGGAAAATAAAGCATCAAATTAAATTCCTTTAAGATCCATCACATCACATCACACTACTATTATAAATGTGAAATTTTGGATGGATAGATGGATGTTTGTTATACAATCACGCCATAAAATCTGAATGGAAATGGATGAAATTTGGTGTGAGTAGACAGATTAGGACCTGGATTAGCATACAGGCAATTTTTTCAAGCTCTCGAGCCGCAGCTCGCGCACTGCGCACCCTCGTAGACAGAAACTATGTTCACGCGAACCAAGCCGCTGGCAGAAGCTAGTATACCACGTAAATCTATTTAAGTACATTAATTTGCTCGTGAAAGAAAACGACGCTACTGTTAATTTTTTTCCATCTACTTAAAGTATTTTACGCCATTCAAAGCGTGCCTTTCAGGTTTCCCGCCATCGTTAATGGACGGAGGCGTTATTTGCTAAACGGCCATTATTTCCCAAACAACAGGGGACCAGTTGACCCCATTTTAACAGTTTATCTTTCACCGATCGTCCGACATTTCCAGTAGTCTCGAATCTCGCATTTGCATAGTCGTTGATCCTAGTTGATGCCTAGCCCCAGATCAGGGTCGAGCGAGATTGTCGACGCTTTCACTTCACGTCAATAGGGGAATCGAAATGCATCAAAAATAAAATCTGAAATATGATTTCCTAAATTGGTCTCTTCTTGAAGTTTCAAAAAACCTTACTTTTTTCCATCACGTCTTCAGTTTTTAATTGATAAAATTCACAAAATAAGTTCGTCAATGACGCTTAAAATCTATGAAGTCACTTGTGGGTATTTCAAACATTTTTAGAACAAAACTTCGTTTTTGACAGATCATAAAGAGTAACTCATATGACTAGCAGTCCGATCCCCTGTTGCACTTCGGTTTACAAGAAATGCGCATTATGGACTAGGTTCAAGGCTAGTCTTTCTTGCCGCTACAAACAGTAGTTTTAGCTTTTAAATAACTTTTAGGAATTAAGTAAATATTAAAAACCCGACTGAAAAAAAAACCGAAGCTCTATTTTTTGGCCAGTCGAGTAAAAATATACCCTATGTCAATCATGGGATCAAGACAAACCTAACGAAAACTCGAAGTCCAAAATCTATCAAGCCGTTTAGGCTACAGGGCATGCCAAAGAAATAAACATACATACATCATCATCATCATCATCATCATATCAGCCGAAGGAAGTCCACTGCTGGACATAGACCTCCCCCAAGGATCTCCACGACGACCGGTTCTGCGCTGCCCGCATCCAGCGGCTTCCCGCGACCTTCACCAGGTCATCGGTCCACCGAGTGGGAGGCCTGCCTACGCTACGCTTTCCGGTGCGTGGTCGCCACTCGAGAACTTTACTGCCCCAACGGCCATCTGTTCTACGAGCAATGTACCCCGCCCACTGCCACTTAAGTTTAGCAATTCTGAGAGCTATGTCGGTTACTTTGGTTCTCTTACGGATCTCCTCGTTTCTGATTCTATCACGCAGAGAAACTCCGAGCATAGCACGCTCCATTGCCCTTTGGGTGACCTTGAGCCTTCTTATGAGGCCCATTGTAAGCGACCATGTCTCAGTTCCGTACGTCATCACTGGCAATACACATTGGTCGAAGACCTTGGTCTTAAGACACTGCGGTATCTGGGACGTAAAGATATTGCGAAGCCTCCCGAACGCTGCCCAGCCGAGTTGGATTCGACGATTGATCTCTTTCTCGAAGTTGGACCTACCTAACTGGACTGTTTGTCCCAGGTATACATATTCGGTAACAACTTCGAGTGTAGAGCCTCCAACCTTCAGAGGAGTAGGTATGACACGGACGTTTGACATAATTTTTTGTCTTGTCCATGTTCATTCTAAGACCCACTTGTTGAGAGGCTCTACTGAGGCCATCGAGCATTGTGCCTAAGTCGTCCTTAGTCTCAGCCATGACCACGATATCGTCAGCGAATCGAAGGTGGGTGATGTACTCGCCGTTGATATTGATGCCGAGTCCACCCCAGTCCAAAAGCTTAAAAACATCTTCCAGGGCGGCGGTGAACAGCTTCGGAGATATAACGTCTCCCTGTCTCACCCCTCGCTGCAGCTGGATAGGTTCCGAGTTTTGATCCTGAAGGCGAACCGACATGGTGGCGTTTTCGTACAAACACTTCAGCACTTCGATATATCGATAGTCAATTTGGCACCTCTGGAGAGACTGTAACACAGCCCAAGTTTCGACCAAATCGAAGGCTTTCTCATAGTCCACGAACGCCAAGCATAGTGGCTGATTGTACTCTTCGGTCTTCTGTATAATCTGCCGCAGCGTATGTATGTGGTCTATGGTACTAAATCCTTTTCGGAAACCGGCTTGTTCGGGAGGCTGGAAGTCGTCAAACCTGCGTGCGAGAAGATTCGTAATGACCCTCGAAAACAGTTTGTAGACATGGCTCAGAAGTGAGATGGGTCTGTAGTTCTTCAGCAGGGTGTTGTCGCCCTTTTTGAAGAAAAGCACGATCACACTTCTGTGCCATGCCTTAGGCGTTTGTCCCTCAAGTATAACGGAATTAAATAATTTCTGAAGAGCTTTAAGTACCGGTGTTCCACCTGCTTTCAGAAGTTCAGCCGTAATTCCATCATCACCCGGTGCCTTATTGTTTTTAAGCTGTTTAAGAGCCATTCTAATCTTGTACAGGCTGACGTCCGGGATATCTTCGGTATAGTGTCGGGTAAGTCTAGCTCTTGGGTCTTTAGCCAGATCGCTGACAGGCAGACGTGTGGTCGTGTATAACTGTCCGTAGAACTTCTCAACTTCTTTCAGCAACTCAGTCTTAGACGATATGATCCTGCCGTCCTCAGTCTTCAGCTTGGTCAGTTGGCTTTGACCAACAGACAGATCTCTCGCGAACACTTTTGAGCCTTTGTTGTTCTCAATCGCCTCTTTAATACAATTTGTATTATAGTGGCGCAAATCGCGAGTTAGAGACTTAGAGATCTGCCTGTTTAGTTGCCGATACTGAGTAGCGTCTTCAGAGGACTGCAAAACCAATCTGCGTCTTTCTTCCATGAGGTTGCTGGTGGAGTCGGAGATTTTTTTGGTTCTGTTTGAACGGCGAGTTTTGAAAATCTTAGACCCGACCGTTTGGACAATTTCCACGAACCTGTCGTTATAATCGTCCACATTCTCGCATTCTCCTAGGCATTCGAAGCGATTGTGCAACTCGAGCTGAAAGTTTTCGGGGTTTTGGAGCTGGATGGGCGCTGGTCGGAGTGTGGACTTCATCATTCGACATCTGTCTAGCTTGGTATTTAGATTCAATGTGCCTCTTACCATTCGGTGTTTAGACTGAGTTGATCACAGAGACATCATTGAATATTTGCCTTCTCGTCGACAAGATGAAGTCAATCTCGTTCTTCGTTACGCCATTGGGATGCAACCATGTCCATTTTCGCTGTTTAGGCTTTTTGAAGAAGGAGTTCATCATAAAGAGGCCCTCCTTCTCCATAAAGTCGGCCAGCAGCTGGCCACGTGCATTTCTCTCTCCATATCCAAATTGCCCCACTCTCAGCTCACCATCACTTCGTTTGCCCAGTTTCGCGTTAAAGTCCCCCATAACAATGGTGTATTATATGAGTGTATACATACATACACTCAATAAACCTAACCCTCTTTCTGGCGCAGTCGGGTAAAAAGGAAAAATTTGCTGTTAAATAGTGTAGATTTACGGATTTATCTAGAGACAATCTACGGAAATTTACGGAGTTTTCAGCACCACCCTACGGATTTAAAAAAATCAAATCCCCGCGCCTTAGGTTTTTTGGCGCCCCTTACCACCTGGCACCTGGAACGACCCCTCCTCTCGCTCTACTCCAGGGCCGGCGCTAACTCCTGTAACACCCCCCCGCTTTGTCTTAAGTAGACATGTATAACTTGGTAAAAACAGACATAAACTGAAAGCTTCCAATTTAAAATTATTTCTTTCGACTTCATTTCTCGTTTACAAGTTCCAAAACGGAAACGAATAACTTTATTTTAAATTTACAGAGGATTCTAATGGAACCGGGACCTTAGATTATCAGATGGCTCAGCAAAAATTAGCCCAGGCTTTGTTACACGTGCCTTGTACAGTCGGCACTGTACGCTGGTAATAGGGGATCGGACTGCTAGTCATTTGAATTACTTTTCAAGCGACTTCCAAAAAGGAGGAGGTTCTCAATTCGACTGTATGTTTTTTTATGTATGTTACCTCAGAACTTTTGACTGGGTGAACCGATTTTGATGATTCTTTTTTTATTCGAAAGCTAGTGCTTCCTGTGTGGTCCCATATTATTTTATCAAAATCAGTGTAGTACTTTATTAGAAAATTAACAAAAACCAAAATAATAATGCAAAAATGTACTAAGTTGTAGCGATGGAAGTGGTTTTTTTAACGTTTTTAGCGTTTTTTATTATGATCTGTCAAAAACGAAACTTTGTTCTAAAATTTTTGAAATACCCACAAGTGACGTCATATATCTTAAGCAACATTAACGTATTTATTTTGTGAATTTGATCAATTAAAAATTGAAGACGTGATGGAAAAACAAAACAAAAGGTTTTTGAAACTTCCAAAGTTGAACAAAAATCTCAAAAATTGCTGTAACGATTTTGATTAAACTTTACAATTAGTAACTATAAATAGTGTGCTATTATACGAGCTGATATGATGATGAAGATGAAGTTGCAGTATTGGTTGTTCTGGCAAAATTCTTGAAAGGTAACAACGACTTTTTTTGTTTGAGGGCAATATCCTTTTTGGCATTGTGACTGTACAAGGTGTAACATAATTGTGCAGTGATACTTTAAGCTGGTCTTGTACTCATCAAATTGAACAACTTTTGTTCTACAACTTTGCTGAAATCGCGTTTTTTTTTAATTTGTTCATACAAATCAGTCAGCTGATTGACCGGTTTTGTGTAAAAATTCTAAAATAAAATTCGCGATTTTAGCAAAGTTGTAGAACAAAAGTCGTTCAATTTGATGAGTGACATTTGTAAGCCCGAACCGCAAGCAGATTAAAAAATTTTTTTAGTTAATGACATCGTATTTTTTTCCTGTTATACCACAAATTATTACAATTTATTCAGATTTTTCTCTGAGCAAACTTCGGAGATACGGGAACGGTGGGAAATGGTATATTTTTAAGTTTTTTTTATCTTAAATCAATAACCTATTTTGAAATTCACAAGTGAATGAGTTTTTATATAATACTCCAATTGAACTAGTTTAAAACTTTGCCCGCTTCCCATTTTGGCCTCATTTGTAATGGAAACAAAAATATTTTTTAATTATTCTATTTTCAATAATATAGGACAAGCATTATTTAAAACTATTCAAAATTTCAAGTCGATAACACTAGTATTTGCTGAGATAAACAGGTGTGACAGACAGACGGACGGACGAAGTCGCACCTCAAGGGTTCCGTTTTTACCATTTTAATACGGAATACTAAAAAGAAGTGAGAAGAAAATTAAAAGATCTTGAAAAAACAATCTTTATTTGTGTGGTCTGATTGATTGTAAAATAAGAAATAATAATTAAAAAGCGACTTCAAAGGAATTTGGCTCTCTTAAAACTACAAATGCCTGCCAGTGCAACTCCCTGCCGGCATCTGTGCGCCCCGATTCGTATAATTAAGGAATCTTCAAGACGAGAGTGAATAGGTACTATTTGAGCTTGCGTTTTACATCCTCGGCTACATCGGCACTTACCACCAGGCGAGTTGCAGCCTTTTTTAAAAACTGGTTGTCTGTAAAGTCGGTTTACGGACGATAATTTTACGTGATAACGTGTCACAGGCCGAACGCTTAGGCCGATCGTGCCTCTCTATCGCTTGTCATGCGCTCTCGCTTGCACTCACGACTCAGGCTGGCGGGACGTGACAAGGACGTGACACTTTTTCGTGAGTGCAGCTGGCGTTCATCGATTTATAAGACATCATCACGTCAAAAAATACTTCAAGTTGAGTTGTGTAGATTGCTTGTTAACTATTTCGACCAATATAACGGCTATGGACCGTACTACGCGAACTGTCATTGTTTATATTTAAACGAGATTTGGAAGACTATAGCGTTGTGTGTGTGTGTGTGTGTTTGCGTGTAGTTGTAAATACAACTATTGACGCATTTTTAATGAAATTAATGTATGGTTAAGGCCGGTCCATTATATTTGGTCGAAGTTTAACATTAAACCGGAGGACGGGGCAGCAGCATCCTTTCCGCGTATTCGATCGTATATATATATATATATATATATATATATATATATATATTTTATGTGTGTTCGCGGATAACTTCGTCGTTTATGAACCGATTTTGATGATTCTTTTTTGTTGGAAAGGAGATATCCCAAGGGTGCTACCATGATAAGGAAACCAGGATCTGATGATGGCATCCCAGAGCAATCGAGTGGAACCTTAGTTACTAGTTTGAAGTCGGGTTTTTTTTGTTCAAAACTATGGCTGACGTCATCATTATCACATGCCAAATCAGGCTGATTAGTAGTTATAAAATCTTAAGGGCCGCGACTTCTTAACCCTGTGGCACTCGCTACCGGTACGCTAAAAATACCACAGCCACAGAGTACCTATATTAGATTGTTATGATTTTTTTCTAAACCCCCTGGCAACTCAGGATTAAAGGATTATAGTTACCTGCTAACCGATAGATAATACACACGCACACCGCGGGGCAGTCAGTGCGCGCGCACGCGACGCTTGACGACAACGGGCGATTGTAGCGAATTTTGACGCTTATTTGCTATACTCTTCAACTCACGGACTGATGGTATAAACTTTTTGAAGTAAAAACTTCTTTAGATGCTATGGGCATTTTCGCGATGGGGAAAAAGCCATTGAACTCGCGACACTGTAAGCGACACCGACACCGTACCAGGAGCACGGTCAAAAATTATAAAAGTGTCAAAAGTTTTCACTTCGGTTGGCAATCCCGGAGTGATTAGGTTTTTTTTTTACCAATTTTAGGATCAGCTGTCATTTGGAATAAACGAACATTAATCTTGCGTTTGCTGTTTGTATTGAGTGATGGAGTAAGTACATTGAAACACAAAGTTATTTTCTTAAATAACGCCAATCAAACACTGTGGTATTTACCACCCGGTAGCGAGTATTCGTGTGTCGAAATAGGTTGACGGAAACCTTTCTGGGGGGTGAATTAGAAAATGGCGGAAAATTTAAACACCTTTTATTTGAATGAAAATTAAATACATTTTGATATACAACATATTTCTTGTCATTATTTTTTACACTATTTTTGACATTATTTTTGACATTGTGATCAATGTGTTTTATTATTATTTTTTGTTTTTTGATTATCTTTTTATGTTTGACTTTTATACTTTTATATTTTTGTACTATTCTGTCGGAGACGAACATATTATCCTTTGACAAATTATTTAATAAGCTTTACTGTAATATGACATTAATAATATGAAATAAATAAATCTAATCTAATCTAAAAATCGGATAAAACTGGGAATCATCCGCAGAAATTTTGTTTAATTTATTGGTTTTTCAAACAAAATATTTATTTGACACTTTATTCTGTACAAAAAAATATTACACAACAGGCAGAAAAGAAAATTATACAATGGGTATTAAATATTTCTAACAAGAAAACTGCTTCCAGAAAACCCGGGAAATAGTTAGTTTCAGTTGACATGACAGACATGTACACAAATAAAGATGCTATTACAGTATTTAAGTCAGAATACAGTAGTGTAAAATTCATATAATTTGTATAAATCATTTTATTTTATACATGTATAGATTTAATTAGTACATGTATAGGTTAAAAAAGCGTCGGTGGCTCAACCGGTAACGACTCGGTCCTCCTAACCAGAGGTCCCGGGTTCAAATCCGGACGGCCACCAATGACTTTTTCAAAACTTACTTACATATACTTACCGATTGCTTTAACGGTGAAGGAAAACATCGCAAGGAAACCTACACATCTAACTCCAGATGTGTATGAAGGTCGCGTTGCACACGTCCGTATAGGTGTTAACTAAATGCCATACACGTGACCGCGGATGATGCTATCCCTTGGATAAGCATGGTTAATTGTATAGAATAAAAATAATGAAAGAAAGATTATACAGAGAGCCAGGTCATTCCTTTCCCTCTAATATGGTTGATGAGCACGATGGCTGACTCTCGCCTTATACTCGTGACCGGGTGCTGTCCGTGTGAACTGGCCTACTCTTGTCAAAGGTATCAATGACATTCAATGATTTTTATGTGTAAAGTTTCGTGTCACATTGTTTTCAAGTTCTAATGTCATAATCTGGTTTATTTCAAGGATTGAATTTTGACGTTATTAACTAATGATTGTTTATTTCTTGATTTTTCACAAATGAAATTATGTTATTATTATTTTATAACTATCAGAAAGAGTGTAATTTTAAATTTAAATCTTAAAACAATATACATAATACTTACATGACTTATCGACCTCAAGAAGGTAGTTCCTTGTTTTTCTTTTTCAAGCAAAAGATGCTGTCACAATCGCGGATTTCGTGAGGAAGAGAATTCCACAACCTAACGACACGAACAGATTAGGAGTATGAGTATAAATCTGTGGTATGGAGGGGAAAGTGATATTTAATGGGAACAGGTTTAAAGATTGTCATCATTTTGCATTTATTTGTATTGGCAAATAAACGCTTTCAATCTATGAATCATATCAGATATGTTTTTATTAATATATCACTTTTAAGTTTTGGTCCCACCTATTATTAACATAGATTATCTTGCCCATACATAAGACATCGTCGAGTACTGTAGGTAGGTACTGCTCGTTGGTATCCTTTATAGGATCCTTCTGAAATCATCATCATCATCATATCGCACCTCCAGTACGAAAACGACTCAATTCAAAAAAATTGAAAAATGAGTTATATTCGTGAAAAGACCTAAAACAATCACATCCAACTATCTGTAATTAATAAAAAGCCACATTCGAGCGGGAACAAGACAAAACCGCTGTGTTTGTCTCTTTCCCACTCGGAGAATTTCGGGGCGTGGCCAGTTCTAAAACGACGCTTTTAGTGTTGTGTTGACATTGCTGTGGAGAGGACTTCACGCACACGGAAAGATAGTGACCTAACGCAGATTAAGTCGTTTTTATACCGATACCATCAGTAAGTTCACCTTAGTTTATTTAGTATTAAAACGACCAATTTAGATATGTGATTGTTTTCTTCCGACATTACCAAAAAATCCGAAGACTTATTTAAGTTTACATCATTTTAGTTTTGAAGTAACTATTCGTTTTAGTGACCGATTTATATTAAAGTCATTTCTATAACGAATAATAACTTATGTATGGTGGTCTGATTTGACCTATTCAAAATTTTGTCATTATCGTATTTAACACAGTGTAATTGTATATGTCTCATTGATTATTGGGTCTGTTTTTAAGTAAGCTGAAATAAGAAGTCGGAGGTTCATTAGTAAATGTGTCGTTTTAACAACAAAATAATATACGAAATTGAAAAAAAGTTCACTGACAATGTCGAAAGGAAGAAGAGGCAACATAATGAAAACAACCTGAGAATGTAATAAAATATTGTTATTATTGTATTAATTTATTTATTTTATTAGATTTATTTAATTTAAAATTTATCATAAATAAAAAAAATACTTTTCTTTTAAAAAACTAATTAAAAATTATTTAGTTATTAACCCATAACTTCTGGGGTACCTCCCGAGAAGGTTAACCCTTGATTCAAAAACGAATTAATACCTTATCTGCCCAGAACTATTTTAGAGTCTCGATTCTTGTAAATTTTGAGTATGTTTGTGCTAGATGTCTTTATTAACGTTTTAATTAGTTTCAAGACTGTAGGTATTGGATAAGTATGTTTTTTTAAGTGTTCGAAAATGAAACATGAGGCAGATATCATACTAACTGTTAGTAAATAAATAACATTAGTTTATTCTACTTATGTTGCTCCGCAACATGAGCCTGCGGACATGCGTACCTAGCAGCGCATCCACCCACCGTGGAACTTCAAACTCTAGATCCGCGAGTTCTCTAGAACTACCTGTGATCAGCTCTCGCACAACTTTGCCACTTGCCACCACATTGCCCGACACTGCTGATATCGTATGACAACGCATGCCTGGAACAGCTCTAGCGCCGTCAAGCTCAAAGATTATGTCAACCTGACCCCTTAGAGGGGCAACCTGTCCTCCAATGCCTATGGCATTTTGCCTCTAAACGTAAGCCTAGCCTGCTCACCAGTTCACTTAAGACGATACATCCTTGAGCTTCTGTATCTGGCAGAGCTCGTACCGACATTCTCTTGCCATTTGATCCCCTAGCGCAATTCCTAGTAGTGGGCAAGAGTATTGCGACTAGCTGGGCGGCAAGGACGGTAAGTACGGCTAACATGGAACGGTGATAGGGGTTTCAGGCCGGGTTCCATGCTGAAAAGAAGAGCCCCGTACTTACCTGAGCCACCTCAGGGGTCTGTAATATGTTATCGGAATACGGCGAAATGGTGGGGGAGCGTGGACAGATGAGGGGATGCTCCGCTAGTTTTGAAAAGATGCACGGGTTCAGATGAGGCGGCATGGTGCTGACTAACTCCGAATACTCTTGAGTAAGGCCCCTAGTCTGCATGTGTATGGCCCCTGGCCCTGTGTGTGTTGCCCCTGACCCTGTGTACAAATGTGGCACCCGCCAGTAGGGTCCCGTGCTTCAGCTTCACGAAGCTCCGATGGGGGGGATCTGTGATAACGTACGTACCTACGCTCATCCTGCGTGTGCGGGAGGAACGTACGTCGGCGTGGGTACGTTCCTCCCCTATCCAGAAGCTTATTGTCTTGGTGAAGGAGGTGAACGCTGTCCCCTGCTTTCGCGTTTCAATACGAGAGACTGTCTCCGCTCTTGAGTGGCCACTTTAATCCGTTTCATGCCCAGGAGCTGGTGGTAAAGCCATCGGCAGAACAGGAAGTTCCCAGACGTAGGGCAGTCTCGCACCATATGCGGCCCTAGGCAGCTGAAGCACCACCTGCGTTGCTGGCGACTCCACGGCGCTTCTCCCCCTGCCTGGAAATCAGCACACGCCGTCACTCCATGACCTGTATACTTACAGTAGGCACATGCTGGATGTATATGCGGTGTAACGCCTGTCCAACCGACGCACATCGACTGACCTCTTACCATTCGAGAGTTCCGGGCGGCCAAATAGCATGAGCAAACTTGGCAGACCCGCAAGGCTGTCAATCAGTCCGCTGACACACGGCCTCCTAGAAGCGCTGTTTCTCGTATGAGGGCAGATGTCAGTAAAAAAACGAAATTTGTATGTTAGAATCTCCACTCTAGGCGTCAGATACTCTGTCTATCCCATAAGAGAAAAAGAAAAGTACTAGATTACAATAGTATAATGCATGCCACATATTTTCTCGATGTATATATTATTTTACTTTTTAAATTTTATTTCTTGTTGCTTATTCTAATAAACCGTAAAAATTCTATTACTATAATTATAATATTAAACAAAAACCTTAATTATGTTTAACGACCCCGTTTAAGGTTTTATTTCTTGTCGTTAATGCCTATTAAACATCAGAATATTGTTACGGTTTACAATTTATAAATAATAATTTATGGAAAAAAGTAGTGGTTAAAGACCTTGGTTTCATCCAATGAAACATTAAAATTCAAGAGTTGATTTTTTTACAAGTACTTAAAATCTGGGGTGGACTCAGCATCAATAGCAACGGCGAGTACATCACCCACCTTCGATTCGCTGACGATATCGTGGTCATGGCTGAGACTAAGGACGACTTAGGCACAATGCTCGATGGCCTCAGTAGAGCCTCTCAACAAGTAGGTCTTAGAATGAACATGGACAAGACGAAAATTATGTCAAAAACGTCCGTGTCACACGCTTGGAGGCTTTGCATTCGAAGTTGTTGCCGAATATGTGTACCTGGGACAAACAGTCCAGTTAGGTAGGTCTAACTTCGAGAAAGAGGTCAATCGTCGAATCCATCTAAGTTGGGCAGCGTTCGGGAAGCTTCGCAATATCTTCACGTCCCAGATACCGCAGTGTCTTTAGACAAAGGTCTTCGACCAGTGTGTGTTGCTAGTAATGACATACGGAACTGCGACATGGTCGCTTAATATGGGCCTCATAAGAAGGCTCAAGGTCACCCAAAGGGCAACGGAGCGTGCTATGATCGGAGTTTCTCTGCGTGATCGAATCAGAAACGATGAGATTCGTAGGAGAACCAAAGTAACCGACATAGCGGGGCACATAACTCGTAGAACAGATGGCCGTTGGGGTAGTAAAGTTCTCGAGCAATGGTCACCGGAAACCTTGGCGTAGGAAGGCCTCCCACTTGGTAGACTGATGGCCTGGTGAAGGTCGCGGGAAGCCGCTGGATGCGGGCAGTGCAGACCCGGTCGTCGTAGAAATCCATTGGGGAGGCCTATGTCCAGCAGTGGACGTCCTGACATGATATGAACTTAAAATGCCTAAGATTTTATCTAGCAGTAAGGACAACAATGCTCCAAAAGTGTATGTTATTAATATTTTTGATTGAAAAGTTTAACAGTAATTACTTACATTATTTTTCTAGACTGTTATGTTTTACATGTACTGTACATTTTTAATTTTTCATGACCCAATTTTCACAAAGTTAATAGAAATCTATGATTTTTTTAGAATAATAGAGACTCCATCATGAAAATGTCAAAAACTTACTACAACGTATGTGGTCTCATAAATATTAAAAAGACATAACTCGTAAACAGTCTAAGCATTAGTCATTGTTTTAAATCAAAAAAGGACATAACTTCTAATCAGTCAAAATTTTTGTTGTATTTTTCGGTTTAATAAAGACTCAATAATAAAAAAACTTTTTTTTCCTATCATACTCGCTTTTAAATAACTTTTTTTTTCAACAGATTCATAGCTAAATCTTTTCTTTTAAATTTTCAGTTTAAACTTATATGCTAGCTTAAATAGTTATAAAATAATCGACGAAAGAATATAAAGGTGCATAAATTTACAATCTTTTTTAGCGATTTCCCGAGAAGTTGCTTTTTTGAATTGAGTCGCTTTCATACTGGAGGTGCGATATCAGCCCAAAGATGTCCACTGCTGGACAAAGGCCGCGCAGAGCAGCGCAGGACTGGTCGTCGTGGAAATCCTTAGGGGACCAAGGATTTCCATGACGACCAGTCCTGCGCTGCCCGCGTCCAGCGGCTTCCCGCCACCCTCACCAGGTCTTCGGTCCACCGAGTCCTTCTGAAATACCTGAAAACAACAGAAGAAAATATACATAGAACGGAATATACAATTATACATTTATTTAGCAGACCATGAAATACTTAGATTTTCGTTCCTTATTTATGCACAGCCAAAAAACCATCGCATCGGCTCAGCGTATGCTCTGGCTTTTATTTAAAAAAAAGCTACAGCGCAGATTTTCAGCCGGAAAAAAGTGGTAGGGAATGACCCACAGATGAAAGAATACATGGAAAGAATAACCTAAATGGGAGGTTGGGCAGGTCATGAAACTAAACAACTTTTCGCAAAGGAACTTATACTCAATTCGCAAAATAATTGTAGACTTGTCATACTAAATTAATCAGCTGACATAAACACTGTGTGGTGGCATTTGCAGTGACCGGCCACTATCAACTACGCATCCCACAGCTCTAGACTGAACCATCCGTCAAGCTACATGGAGTTTACTTCCACACCTCGACAGATGTGACACTGTCGCAGCAAGACTATGTACAAGTAAACTGAACCTTAACGCAAGCACCGAGGGTACAAATATCTACAACGCGCTATCTACATTTCCTTACTACTAACTTTTTACTATGCTGCTAAGCATACTTTCTGCCAACCATCCACGGTTGGTTGGCCGGACCCCAGGCACATCACCTCGCCTAGCGGAGATACCTCCCTTTGCTCTCGAACACGGAGAGTAGGAACACACTGTTCCTCTACAACTTTAGTGTATGGCAGGTCCAATTTTTAAAAAAAAAATTAGGATAGGTTCTTTGGGAAAATTTGATCAGTTTCATCATCATCATCATCATATCAGCCGAAAAAGGTCCACTGCTGTACAGGATGAGGCCCAAGGATTTCCACGATAACCATCAGTCCTGCACTGCCCGCATCCAGCGGCTTCCCGCGATCTTCACCAGGTCGTCGGTCCACGGCGCGGGAGCCTGCCTACGGTACGTTTTCCGGTGCGCGGTCGCCACTTGAGAACTTTAATGCCCCAACGGCCATCTGTTCTACCGGTGTGGCCGACTGCCACTTCAGTTTAGCGATTCTGTGAGCATTCAGTTTCATAAGCTGAATTAGGTATTTCAAATAACCCTGTATGCAATACCGAACATATAAATAACAACCGCGGTGTCAATCAAATCTCTAATATCTCAAATTCGCAGAAATTTCGTCCCCACTTGTGTGGCACAGGTCAAGGTAAGGCCATTCACCACACGCGGGGGCCTAAGGAGGTTGTAGGGCTAGTGACCAACGACACTGTCAGAAATTTTCAAGCCGTTTTATAATGAGGCGTCTGACACGGATTGACGTCTTTCATCTAGTCATAGAAACGAACGGCTTAATGTACCTTTGCGAAACACAGTATAGAAAAAAACAGGTAGAAAAAAAATGCCACTAACAGTCAAACCCATCCAGGCAAGATTGTGCTTCTGGTCAGTTCGACTGCCCAATTTCAATTTCAAAACTGAAAATTCTTAAATTTAAAAAAATGCCTTACTAAAAAAAATGCACGCCAAATTGATAAAAAAATGATTCATGAACAGAAAATACTGCAATAAAAATATTTGGAAGAAAAAATACTTGAAATTAAGTCTTAAAAGTAATGAAAAATGCAATAATACAAAATGTCAGGTTTTTTGCAGTAACTGTGTTTTAAAATAGGGCAGCCGACTTAACCGGCGTGATCGACTCGCTCGCACTACGCTACGACTGCCTTCACAGCTACCTCTTTATTGTACTGTGCATAATATACACATACATAAATGTATGCAATACTCGCACGGTAATCGCTAACTTACTTGTAGACATAGGTTAGTGAATTTATAATCACAATACAAACACGACGCGACGCGTAACTTGGGCTTCCAGATTCAGTCTGTTGGTGAAACATATTTCATGCAGGCAGTTCTCTTAAGGGTCCCCAGGAGACTCGAGTTTCGATACAAACTTAGTTCCGCTTTCATACAAAAACGACATACACTAAGAGTGTCGGTGGCGAAACGGCTTGGGCCGCCGCCTCCTGTCCGGGCGGGAGGTCGTGGTTCGAATCCCGCCACGCACCAATGTGATTTCGAATTTAGATTTCATATGTACGATTATCTGACGCTCTTACGGTGAAGGAAAACATCGTGAGGGAACCTGCACACTCCTGCGAAGAAACTCGAAGGTTGTATGTGAAGTGGATTTGGCCCGCGTGGTCGACTAAGGCCCGATCGCCCTAATTCGGGGTAGGCTCGAGCCCTTCGGAGGGGACGTATATAAGCTGATTTGATGATAACAAAAACTACATGCCGGATTGAATCCAAACTTTGCAAATATATTGAGTAGACACATATCGATGTTTGTAATTAATTAGTTTTCATTGTAGTAAACATAACTAAACGAAGGCTTTGAAACTGCTCTTATCTTTTTCCGTTTTGTATTGGTACAACAAAAAAAAAAAAAAACAAATATCTATATGTGTCTACTCAATATATTTGCCAAGTTGGAATTCAATCCGGCATGTAGTTTTTGTATTAAAGCGGAACTACGTTTGTATGGAAACTCGAGCCTCCTGGGGAACCCTTAAGGCACAGTCAGTAACTTTTGACTTAGGTACTCAGTGTGATGGATGAATTTATAGATAAGTAAATTTTGTATTTCAATTGTTTTAACCGATAGTTTTAAAAAGGAGGAGATCCTGCTTCGACTGTTTTTTTTGTATCTACCTATATCACCTAAGCGTTTTTTTTTGGCCGATTGTTAATCGATTTTAATAAATGTTTTTTTATAAAGCTTTCATGCTTCTTCACGACGAGTTTATTTGTTTGTTTATTTATTTACTAGCTTTTGCGCGAGGCTCTGCCCGCGTGGTTATCGTTTTTAGGGTTCCGTACCCAAATGGTAAAAACGGGACCCTATTACTAAGACTTCTCTGTCCGTCTGTCACCAGGCTGTATTTCATGAACCGTCATAGCTAGACAGTTGAAATTTTCACAGATGATGTATTTCTGTAGCCGCTATAACAACAAATTTGAAATTACTAAAAATTAGAAAAAGTGAAAAAATATGTGTGAGTGTCGTGGACTTGAGCTGAAAGAAAAGCTTATACCCAAGAAAGAATTTAAGAGCGTGATTTTAATTTGGAAGACTATGCCTTCGGAGTGGTCTCATATAACTTTTATCAAAATCGGTCAAGTACTTTTTTATTTAACAAAAACAAAAATAATAACTTTAGAATAAAAATCTAATAAAAATATGACTGCATAAAAAACAGTATCCCTCTTTTTTGGGTTATCGGGTAAAATGTATCCTATGTCACTCACGGGATCAAGACGAATCTGACTATACCTCATACCTACTTTAAAATCCATCACGTCGCTTAGAAGATATCGTGGAATAAAGAAACATGTATTAGACCTAAAAACATATTTTTTGTGGGCATTCGTGTAAAAATAAATGTATTTTGTTTTTAACATGTTTTGCGTTGTCAATTTATATATTAAAAGAATTGATGAAATCTAATGCAAGTCCGTCCAGGCGTTCTATCCAACCGATTTGCTTAACTCTTTTTTCTAACGAAAGGTTTTTTTTTTTAAATAAATGCACAGCTTTGTCATCAAGCATTGGAAATCACTTTTCAACCAACTTTCGCCTTTCTAAAATAAAAATAAAAAAACTGAAATCTATTTCGAGTCCGTCCCGCTGTTCTTTCCAACATAAATTTCATTTTAAATGAAAGGTATTAATGCACAAATTTGTCATCAAGCACTGAAAATCACCTAACTTTCACCTTTCTCAAGTTATACCCAAACGCGATTTTCATAGCTTTTTTTATTAATATTTCCGGTTGTAGGTTTGCGGAGAAGAATAAGTTATTTTCAACCAAAAACAAAAGCAGGTCAAGCTTTTTCTTCTTCTTAGTAAAGTTCTTAGTTTCGAAAATTATTATATTCAAAACTTTGAGCGCGTTTGGATGCACCTTACCTAATGGTTCGTCCCGATGCAGCCGAGGATGTAACACGCGAGCTCAATAAATTCTAATAATTAAACTCAATAAATCGGGGAATCCCGCTCCTTGGCCATTCGCATAATGAACGAAGAAGCAAAACGCTTCGCAATTAGACTGCATGTTTTTTTATGAGCTTTTATTACTTTCAACTATCCCGGAGTCTGTAATAAATAAAATCTTGCAAGTTAAATTTGACCCACTTCCTGGATTGACCAAGCATATGTATAACGCGTGACAATGCAAGATATATTATTATTATTATGATTAACATGGAGCTCATCTGACTGTAGGTCGTCAGCCTTGTCCCACCTTCTACTATAAAAAATAAAATAACAAAGTTTATAAATACCTACTTACTAGCGTTAAAAAATATTGCAATTCATTAGAAAGATTCGAGAACCTTGGAAAAAGTGAAGAAATTACATTCTTTCTAAAAAAAAACATTATTTCTTAATGAAATTTTCGTGATATTTTTCTATGACAAAATTGGAATACCTACATACATACCTGTCAAATAGTTTCGTAAAACATTTCTGTACAAGGTGAAACTGTATACTTTGGTAATGTTTCATACTCTGTGGGTTAACAATGATTAGTTTGGAGTCATTTGCTTCAATAAGATTCAACAAGAAGAATTTGATTAAGCAAGATGTAAAAATTTTGGTGATAATTTCACAATAAAAAATGTAGTTAAAAAAAACAAAACAACACGCTTTTAAATCACATCAAACTAAAAACTTTTTGGCGCTTTGTGCCATATTTTTCGTATATCGAGCAATCCACGCTTTTTTCACAATAATTCTAGTATTTTTCGTTCATTATTGTTTTCAACTTATATTAAGAATTATTTTTCACTTTTTATTTTGATGTGTTTTAAAAGCGTGTTTTTTAGTTCTTTAAACTACATTTATTTTATTTTTTTAGTTCAGGGTAATGAGACAAATTTATGAAATTATTGTATTTTCACTGATTCTTGATAAACGTACAAAGTTTGAATTAAATCTGTGCGTTAAACGCACAGATTTAATTCAAACTTTGGATTCAGTGGGTCAAAATCGAGTGCAAACGAGTTGGTTACAAACAAACATACAAACATACATACTCGTACATACAGGTGAAGCTATAAAAGCGTAATAAAAAAAAGTTTTAATTTTGGTGCTTATACTATTTTTGGCAATAAAAAGTGTTTTTTGATGTCATATTTTACTATAACTGGTGTTTAGTTAAACATAAGCCCTTTTCAATAACGCTGAAAGACAAGTCGAGTATACTTACAGTCATTTCAGCGTTTCTCGTTTAGGGTGGGATGACAATGAATAATTGGGACTTAGAGACCATTTCTGTAACTGTTGGATAAATATCCAATGCCGTAAATACGTCACCACGCCCCGTCGTAATGGGAAACAGCGGGACACCATGACACCATTGTGGTAAACGTAATTCGGGGAATGAAAAATTAACATTGTTTGTTTGGGAACCCATAATAGTTAGGTATTAGAGAAGTGGCAACGCGCGTGGCGTCAAAATGTTATTGCAGCTTATCTTTTTGGATTGTAGAACAGACAGATGGCCGTTGAAGCAGTAATGTATTCGAGTGGCGACCGCGTGCGCACCGGAAGACGTAGGCAGTGGACAACTTTTAGGCTGATATGATGATTATCATATCTGTTTCCATACGTACTGTTATTTATGTTGGATGTAAGTTGAAGTCCTTTTTACCCGACTGCGCCATTTATCATTTATTTGTATGATATGAAGGTTTTTAATTATAGTGCTTATATATGTATATATTTTATTACATCTAATTTATACATGTTTTTGTATATATTAATGATATGCATTGTTATCAGCCGTACCATCGTTATCAGCCGTATCGTCGTTATCAGCTGTTCCATAATTATCAGCCGTACCATCGTTATCAGCCGTATCGTCGTTATCAGCCGTATCGTCGTTATCAGCCGTTACATGGTTATCAGCCGTTACATGGTTATCAGCCGTACCATCGTTATCAGCCGTATCGTCGTTATCAGCCGTATCGTCGTTATCAGCCGTACCATCGTTATCAGCCGTATCGTCGTTATCAGCCGTTCCATGGTTATCAGCCGTATCGTCGTTATCAGCCGTACCATCGTTATCAGCCGTATCGTCGTTATCAGCCGTACCATCAGTAATACCGTCAAAGTCAATAACATTGTGTCCCCATGGCATTTATAAACTATTTACAAGCTTTTATTTATCTTGCTATGTTCTTAATGAAAGTTTTCCGCTTCAAAATTTGCTAGTTAAATAAGACCTACTTCCCGGTTTTAGATTAAGCTGAAATTTTGCATATGCGTTTTGTTTGGATGAGAACGCATGGTTGGTAAATTGACGTCTTTTTTATTATTAAAAGTTTAAGTGCATTTGACTGCAACTCACCTGATGGTAAGTGATGATGCAGTCGAGGATTGTACACGCAAACTCAAATAATGCCTATTCACTCTTGCCTTGAAGATTACGTCATTCTATTTCTAATATGGCGAACTCTCATAGATGGCGGACTAGGTATTATTATGCATTCCTATGATATGGGTATCAAATGAAAGGGTTTGCTGGTAAAAATACGAAATTATTAAAGTTCAGAGGGGCCTTGACGCTCCGAATCGTTCCTGGTGCAGAGGCTGTCCGTAGCCATTCAGCGCGGAAATGCAGCTAGTGTTATGGGCACCTTTGCACCGGGATGACGAGGGAAAGGTTATTTTAGGTGTTTGGGTGTGACAATATTTGTTTTTATTATATTATTTCTGTAAATAGTTCATCGTATAAATTAATTTAATTTTAAAAAATCCAAAAAGTTGTAAGGTTTTTCAAATGAACTTAATTTGATTTAGAAACTTGTATGAACTCTCACATACAGTTTGACCAAATTTTTAAAGTATTACTTGAACAAACGCTTAGGGCGGCAATTCGCGACTTAAAAAGTTTGTACAAAAGAAATTTGTAACTTTTGCGCGCACGCCGCTAACTCAAACAATGAAGTAGGTGCCTAATTGAAAAACTTTTAATGTACCAATCATTAGAATTAAGTAGGACATAAAGATTAAAACGGTAGCAAAGTATATACATATATCAGTACTAATGACGGTAGAGCGTCGGTGGTGTAACGGCCAGGGCCGCTACCTCCTCCGGGAGGTCTGGGTTCCAATCCTGCCACGTACCAATGTGTTTTCGAATTTTGATTTCATATGTACCTTTATCCGATGCTCTTACCAAAGTATATACAGGGTGACTGGTAAGTAGTGCAAATCCTTTTAAGGGGATAAACTAGATCTAATTTGCAACAGAAAAAGTCATACTAACTAGGGGTCGGAAATCAACGGTTTTCGAGTTAAAGCCCATTTAATTTTTGGAATTTCTATGAAAAACACATTTGTTGAAATATTTTGTATTTTTCAAAAAAAGTTATAATACGGTTGGCGTGAAAAATACGGTTAAAACTTTCTCATTTTATCAGCTTTAAAAAAAAGTAAAATGCAGGCTGATATGATAATGACGATGAATTGTTATCATTGGTGTTCTCGGGTGGAGGGGTGCGGTAGTATGGAACCCTCGCGCTCGGTGCAAGAGTCCGACTCACACTTGGCCGGTTTTTATAGTACTTATAAGTAGAACTATAGATTTACGTTCCTTTTGGCCTGTCAACAAAATACATTTTGATTGCTCTTGAACCGATACACTCGACTGGGCAACAAACTGTTCAGAAAATACGCCGTTCGCGGATATAAAGTCAACATGGAAGGATGTATATGGTGGGTACCTACACAGTTTTTGTCGCAGAATTATTATTCCTTATTTCGCATAAGACCTTTAACGTGTTTTCTTACTAAACAAGTTATCCTATTTGATTCTGTGTCGCTTTGAGATCAAACGAATCAATAATTCATAAAACCCTCATAAAAAATTCAAGTGTTTATTAATGTTGTTTGTTATTACAGAAACATCCTTCCTAATCCTTGTTAATATTATAAACGTGAAAATGTGTTCGTTTGTTTGTAGGTTTGTTACTTTTTCACGCTTCACCTTAACCAATCTTGATGAAATTTGGCATGAAGGTTGCCTGTGTCACGAGGAAGGACATAGGCTACTTTTTATCTCGTGAAAAATAGCATAGCTCGATGCAGATCCTGAGGGAACTAAAAATATACTCTTTTATGGTTAATTTCTTTAACATTGCAACGGAACAGTCCCCTCTCGTATATCTATGACTTTTATGATTTTTTGCACAGAGATGATTAAGGGGGTGGGAAATGACATGATTCACTAATTAGCTTATCCTGACATAGTTCCCGAGGGATCTGGGGAAAACTCATTTCCACGCTGGCACACGTCGGCGTCGCTACAGAGCAACGGATTTAGGTTTTTTTTGTACAGAATTGGTTGAGAGGGTGGGATATAATAGCAGAATAGCCTTATATAGTTCGGGAGAAAACTCACTTCCTTGCTCGCGAGCCGCTGGCGGCACGCGCACCACTCACCCTCAAAGATAGTCATAAAATCAATGTCTTCGCGGAAAACCTAGTTATTTAATTAAATAAGCTCATTTCGAGAAACCTTAAAACTTGTAGGTAGATACTGTAAGTAGCTTTGATTTGAAAAGAGTTTTTAAGTTCAGTGTGATTGATTCCAAATTTAAAAAAGCCGGGCTGTGAGGTACAATCTTAATATATATAAATCTCGTGTCACAATGTTTGTCCTCAATGGACTCCTAAACCACTTAACCGATTATAATAAAATTCGCACACCATGTGCAGTTCGATCCAACTTGAGAGATAGGATAGGGTAGGGTAGGGTAGTGTAGGGTAGGGTAGTGTAGGGTAGGGTAGGGTAGAGTAGTGTAGGGTAGTGTAGTGTAGGGTAGGGTAGTGTAGTGTAGTGTAGTGTATGTAGGGTAGGGTAGGGTAGTGTAGGGTAGGGTAGTGTAGTGTAGTGTAGGGTAGTGTAGGGTAGGGCAGGGCAGTGTAATGTAATGTAAGGCGGTACGAAGTTCGCCGGGACAGCTAGTATTTCCTATAAATCTGATTAAAAACAATAGACGATCCTGACCTTGACTCTACATTCGGAGTTCATCATCAGATCAACTTCAAAATACCAAAAGGCTCTATTGTCACCGATAATACGGCTTCATACCAAAATTTCAGCTCAATCGGACCCCTGAAAGTCGCTCTAAAATAGATCGCAAGACTTGAAGACTTACTTAATCAACAGCGTTTTTATTATTATTAATTAACAATTGGTAAACCCTTGACAACATCTCACCTGGTGGTAAGTGACGATGTTTCCGAAGATGGAAGCGGGCTTACCAAGATTCCCCAACGCAATGGGGAACTGGCTATCTTATCTTCATTCCGGAACACACCAATGATATCAACATTGATATTTGGCGGCAACACTTACATTAGATAAGAATAATAAAATAAGCGTAAGTTAAATAAAAGCTTAATTAAGAACTTAAGTAAGTAACCGACATAGCTCACAGAATCGCTAAACTGAAGTGGCAGTGGGCAGGGCACATAGCTCGTAGAACAGATGGCCGATGAGTAAAGTTCTCGAGTGGCGACCGCGCACCGGAAAACGTAGCGTAGGCAGGCCTCCCACGCGGTGGACCGATGACCTGGTGAGGATCGCGGGAAGCCGATGGATGCGGGCAGCGCAGGACCGGTCGTCGTGGAAATCCTTGGGGGAGGCCTTTTTCCAGCAGTGGACGATTTGTGGCTGATATGATGAAATAAAAGCTTGTAATAAGAAGAAACGATATAACTGAGCTCAAATTATGTATTTTCCGTTCCCACCAACTAACAAAACCAATCAACTGGTTGGCCCGATTGGAAAGCGTTTTAGACATTCGTAATGATCCAACTATTTCAACAACTTTGTAATGAATCTAAAACGAAAGTAAACAGATGGATACAAACAAACATGAATTAATAATCAATCTATTACAGTCATGTACAAGTATGACCTGAGCTATGATATCTACTGTTTACTCCATAAGGGCCCCAGCCGTGGTACATTGAAACATAACTAAACGAGAGCTTAAATTAGTTTTGTACTGAAAGTCTAAAACAGATTTTTTCCGTTCCATATTAGTACATCTAAAAATAATTACAAACATCGATATATGTCTATTTAATATATTGGCAAGGTATGGATTCAATCCGGCTTGTAGGTTTGTATTAAATCGGAACTACGTTTGTATGGAATCTCGAGCCACCTGGTCAAATGTGCAGAATGACTCAAATTTTTGGCCAAAATTAAGTGCTCATTGAGTGCTCTAAAAATTGCAAAAAATCTAAACATTGCTAGCTTTCGATTAAACTGGGAGTGTACTCCGTCTAAAACACTATTTCTATAGATGCAACGCCGGATCGAAAACATACCATTTAGTGCTTAATTAGTTCTGTCGATATATAAAAGAAAAAAATATCCTTTTTTATGTTTTTTTAAAACCCAATATGCTAGTCTCACAGCCGCAGCAAGCAAAGTAATGAAATATGGTTTTCGGCCGTGGTAATTCGGTATCAGCAAGGCACGCTCATTTAGTGCTTAATTAGTGCTGTCGATATATCATATATGAAGAAAAAAATATCAGAAGCGATTCGGATATCGTGACCAAAAAAAAACCATAAGGGAAACGGCTGAGTAAGATATAAAATGAAAGTACTAGTTTTTTTTCATACTTTATCCATTTCCGTTCCGGAAACGGCTAAGTAAGATTAAAATGAAAGTACTAGTTTTTTTTTTCAGACTTTATCCATTTCCGTTACCAAATTTGTCGTTACCTCCTAGTATATTATTTTTTAAGTTGAACCACCATTTAAACAATTATCTGTCCTATTCATAAAAGCTCTAAAATTGTAAAACAATTCTAAGTATTTATTTACTTATCAATAAGTGGTTTTGTAATATGTGCAATTTTCTACAAAATTATATGGAAGGAAAGTAAGTACATGTGTCTTTAAACTAACATAAATAACAGAGGAAACACTTGCGACCAATTATTCCAGTACAAAGGTCAAACAAGGTAAAAGTTCTATAAAGAACCGGCCAAGTGCGAGTCAGATTTACACTCCAAGGGTTCCGTACCACCGCACCCCTCCACGCAACTGTGGTGTTGCAACAGGTGTTCTCATTACAAACAAAAGATATCAACGTGAGCGACAAAAAAATAATTATTATTCAGTTCAGACTCCTCACGACGACGAGTACAACTCACACTTGGCCATTTTTTATTATTTGTTGTTATAATGAAGAAATAATAATATACCTAAAACCGGTCGTCGTGGAAATCCTTGGGGGAGGCTTATGTCCAGCAGTGGACGTCCTTCGGCTGATTTGATGATTATGATAAAATAATAATATAAACACACCAAGTTTCACGCTTGTATGTACCTATAACAGTCTTTACAACAGAGCAAACACAAAAAAGCCTCTAAATGGAAGCCTCCTTTATTATTTTTTATTATTGCGGCAACAGAAATACACAGTCTGTAAAAAAATTTAACAGTCTACCTATTACGGTTCTTCAGATATAGCCCGCTGACAGACGGACGGATGGACACAAACAGCGGAGGCTTAGTAATTAGGGTCCCGTTGGTCGACTTTGTATGCACGGAACACTTAAAACTAAAACTCGCCAACGAAAAGACGCTCTTTTATAGAGGTAATAGGTACCTGTCATCATCATATCAGCTCATATACGTCCCCACCGAGGGGCTCGAGCCTACCCTGAATTAGGGCGATCGGGCCATAGTCGACCACGCGGGCCTAGTGCGGGTTGGTCGGCTTCACACACAACCTGCGAGTTCCAGGCGTGTGCAGGTTTCCTCACGATGTTTTCCTTCACTGTAAGAGCGTCGGATAAACGTACATACGAAACTAAATTCGAAATCGCATTGGTACGTGGCAGGATTCGAACCACGACCTCCCGGACAGGAGGCGGCGGCCCTAGTCTTTACGCCACCGACGCTCATACATCTAGGTACCTGTAGATACACGCTAACGATAAAAATGCGTGATGTGCAATACTGCCAGTAAGCCTACCTAAAGCGTCAGCCCAACTTCGAGAAAGATCAATCGCCGTAAACTACTCGACTGGGAGCGTCCCTTATACCTCAGTGTCTCAAGATTAAGGTCTTTGGCCAGTATTTGTTGCCTGAGACATGGTCGCTTCCTATGGAACTCAAGAAGGCTAGAGGTCACCCAAAGGGCGATAGAGCGAGCGATGCTCAGAGTTTCCTTACGCGATCGAATCAGAACGATAAGCTCTGAAGGAAAACCGAGTAGACCGTTATAGCTCACAAAATCGCTATTCGATTTAGATGACATTTTGTATATGGGTAATGTTTTCTATCTAGATAGGTGTTATCTCTGAGAAAATCCGTTTTCACACAAAAAATAATATTTTTATAGTTTACATGCGTAAGAGACCTACGCAACGCAGGGTAAGTTTGTTATGTAGTGTATGAGTTCTGTTTCTGAAATAAGTACAGTGTAGTCCGTTTAGTACGACTTCGCATATAAAAACCAACCGTTTTAGCGACGTAAGTATATACATATGTTTGGTTTTAATATCAACCACTACATAATGTTTATGACGACTCCGCTTACAACAACCGACTGCTTTTAACGTCGGAATTTTACACGAAGTGGTCCGGTTACAACTCTGACGAGCGTTGACGTGTTTACAAATAAATCGTAGATAAGAAGCTATCTCCGTCTCGCGCACCCCCCTTGCCTGTACGTCGTTGATTGGATTGATTATACGGCGGTAATTTACGGGTGATGAGTGAGTACGCGTACAAAAATGGTTTCTACAAAACGAAAACGTTTCTCCATTGAAGAAAAACTGTTACATTACAACTTTTAGAAGTTGGCGAGTCGAATGTAGCGAATGCGAAGGAATTCGGCGTAAATCATTCGACAATATCCACAATTAAGAAATGTAAACACATGACCGAACCTTTAGCCAGTGGGAATGTTTTAAACCTTAAAGCGTGAGGGCGTCGTCACCAGAACAAGTTGACTTGGTACTTTTACAATGGTTTAAGCTGCAACGTAATTGGAGAGTACCCTTTAAATGGGCCTATGCTTCAACAAAAGGCAAAAAGAGGTTGTTAATTATCGGAAAATGTACGATCTCTGCCGCTCTGGCCTGGATGAAATCTGATATTTTTATCAAGTAGGTGCGTGATTGGGATTGTGAACTGACTAAAAAGTTATGTGAAAAAATAAACAAATATTTTAATTTCAATGTTTTTTTCTCTAATGGTCACATTAATATTATTATGTATGTGATCATTTTAATTTAAAAAACAAAACAAAAATTTAAATTAACAATTCGATAGTACGACGTAATATCACCAGTCCCTTGGCCGTCGTTATAACCGGATTCTACTGTAGTTAAATTAAACAATTCCTTGCCAGGATCAAGAATATCTGTTGTTTCAACATAAAAGTGACAAACATGTTGGATGTGAGTCAAATCTGGTAAATAGATATATGGAATAACTACCTATACATATACTATTCCTTCCACAAGTTTCATAAATTTAAGTGAGCAGTACATGTTATGTTTGATGCTCTTTAACCCACATACCAAGTTATCTTCACTCTTTTGTTCCTAATTAATAGTTATTTATGATACAAGGGTGGTAAAAATCTGAGCCACAAGTCGCATAAATAGGTATGTACCCATGTATTTTGCTTTTCTGTCACGGTCATTTTTAATTTTACCTGTTTTCTCACAACTTTATTGAAAAACGTCGTATGATACATGGGTGTAAAAGGTATTTCCTTTTACACCCATGTATCATACGACGTTTTTCAGAGAAAAACAAAAAACATGGGTAGATCATAGGGTACCTGTCAAGGTTTCTGCAACCAAAGTTCATTTTATGAGACTTTTGGCTCATTTTAAATGTCCGGGGAGTAATCTCACTTTTTTTTCTATACATACACATTAGTATATTTTTGATTATACGTATATTAACTATTCATAATTTTATTCGTATTCACAACTAAAATAACAGAATTCAGTTTTACGAAATTTGCGCCATATTTAATAATTTAGGTAGGCACACGTACGCATGCGTTAGTTTTTTTTAACATTACCATAAATAGATTACAATAAGGCTTGGAATAATATTAATGTAAGCATTAGAACCTCCTTGGAAAAGATGACCTTTTCCTTCCTGTAACCTATGCGCTTCATTCATATTTATTCCCTTTCTTCATAAAGATATAACCAAAAGAGAATCTAATCAGCTAGCGTTATGTACTTACTAACCTCACGGACTAACAACCAATCTCTTTTAAAATTCTATTTTCAAGTCTCTAAGAAGATTCTGTATCTTTGGTTATAATATTTTTTTATATGCTAGAAATAAAAAAAACTGGCAAAGTAAAAAGCACGTGTGCGGTAAACAAATTTTGCGCACGGTAAACTAGCATATAAAGTACCACTTTTCGAGCAACTGTATTAAAAAAAATGTAACCATACTAGATTGCAAATCTTAAGAATTTTATATTGAATCAAACACCTATTACACATTCATGAGCTCAAGCCGAGACAAAAGCAACTAAAAAGATGCCATTAAAGAAAATTCTTGGCGTTTATTACGGAGGCTCATCTTGTTCTCAAACGAGCTCCATCCTTAGTTTTAATAAAATTATTCAACTGAGCGTATTGGCAGATGGTTTGGCTGTATTACAGCCGCTGGGCCGCTGGCCGCTGCCGCTGGGCCGCTGGCGCTGGCCGGCCAGTACTCTGCAGCAGCCGAGACGGGCCACACGCGCGCGTATTAGACCGCGGAACTCGCTTTCCGAAACCCCGAACAATACGTGCTAGTTCGAGATTCAAATTCGAGCCAAAGTTATTTTGACATATATTTTTCTTTTTTGTTCAAAGTGTTAAGGTGAAACAAAAGAGACAGTGTATTGTGTTGCTAGTCTATAAAAATTAATTGACAGTGTCATTAAAAAGTTTACTTCCAGTTTTAAAGATGTTTCGCTTGAGAATGTAAGTATTATAAATTATAATACATTTGACCTACCTACTAAGTTTAAGTATAAGGATATATTGGTAACTAATGTCCTATATATTGTTTATTACATATCTTATATTACCAGAGGTAAAGCAATTGTTTTTTTTTAGTAGAGTTCACAGAGTTGTGAGTGCTAATAAAAATGAGACGAAACATGTCTGAAGTAGTAATTAGAATCATAAATATAGATAACGATAAATTAAGAAAATACGTTACACATATAATTTGTAAATTGACATTTTTCAGTTTTTATAAGAAAAAAAAATTTGAAGAAATAACGATTTTATACATATACAGTAAAAAGTATTTTAATATGGAAGTAACAGTGACTAAGTCATTAAATTAATTTCATAATCGTCAATTGAAATTATACTGTTTGCACCTGTGACGTCATACTTTTTAAAATTTGAAAAATCATACAGTTACAAAATGATAAAAATAAGGGTGAGTTTCTTAAATTAGTCTAAAAAGAATAAATAAAAAAATATATTAGAATACTTTAATATTTTTGAAAATGTCAATTACAATTTTGTATTTTTCTGTATCAATAACAAAAAGTTGACGACGTAATATTTTCCATAAAAATTCATTGACTTATTTTCTATACATATGGAATTTTTTTTTTACATAAATAAACTTGCACATTTCCTCAAGAAAGAAATGGCTTCTTTATTAAAATTACTAAACAACCTAGCTGACCCTTTCAGGCTTGCTTTTGACTCTTATTATTAAAAAAGGAAATAAAAATTAGGAAAAATTTAAGTGCCTGCACTGTGACCGAGCCTTTGTATTTGAAATGAAATGAAATGAAATATAATTTATTTGCTTAGTTTTGAGTACAAAATTTGGTGTTAACAATAAATTAAAAAGTTCATTTCAAAACCTGCTCATAATTTAAGCGTGCAAATATTTAAAGGGAATTGTCTTAATTACATTATTATTCATATATTTTATGTCAAGGTATAAATTCTTTCATTGAGTAAAAACATTAATGTATTAACCATTTATGCAGGTTTTTGGCTCAATGCATTAGCGCCTGCTACATCAGTTTTGTTTAAATCTCTAGCAGCACTAACTGCAATAAAATCTTAATGTATTTTTTAAAAGTTTTGCACAAAAAACACAATTATTATAATTCGAAAGAATTGATTAAATACTTATCAAGTTATCGAGCAATAAAAAAAAACTATCCGAACGAATCGATTCAAAAGTTTCGGATGAATTGGAAACTGATCACTTAATACTGGTTTACTATGCTCTACTTGAGTTTAAGTTAAGATACAGCATAAGATTTTGGGGAACCGCTACAAATATAACATACATAGAGCATTTGTTATTCATAAAAGAGCAATAAGGACTATGGCAGCGATTCTCAAAGTGGGCCCCGTAGAAAAGTCACCAGGGTTCCGCGACACAATAGTGAACTATAAAGCAATTATTGATAAAACAGTGAAACAAGTTCATTCTTCACATTAAAAGTTAAATTAAAAAGTAAAGTGTTTCACTTTTAATATATTTCAGTTTTAGTTTTTATTTAACTTATGGTGTTATTGATATGGGGTTCCATAAAATTAAACGTATTTGATGGGTGTTCCGTTAATTTAAAATTTTAGGAACCCCTGAAGCAAGGTATATACATACAGCATGGACACTGCCTGCCGGTCTCTAGATTCCGACCTTACCCCCTCGTCGCCCAGATTGATACATATTGGTTAAAGTTTGGTTCTCGCCCATGCTTTCGCAATAATTTTGTTTGCTCTGTCATTCGTTTTTAGAAATGTCATTTCAATAGGAGAAACTTTGATCTAAAAAGTTAGTGGACTTGCCAGAAAATCAGTAGCCAAGTCGACGACGTCACAACAAATTGATGACTCTCATGATGTAACGTTTGAAGTTGCCATGTAATTATAATGAAAGTGAAATTACTAGGTGAACGAATTGTTTACAACGGGAGTGTCAAAAGTGAATATCATACGAATGAACTATATAGTATATAGCTTTTTGAAATTAGAATCAAAATTTTGAACAAATTTTTTCCGTACAGTTACAGCTGAAATATAACGATCAATGTATCATTTTCTTAAGTTATAAAAGTTTAAAATAATGGAATTATTTATGATTTATAATTTATATGGTGTAGGCATTTGATAAGAATTAGAAAAACAGGAAAACCACGACCGTTTCATTACCGAATATAGTCAAAGCAATTGAAATGTGTCAATTGTTTTTAATTTTATGGCTTATTGTGACTAATTAGGTCATAGGTATTAACTTGCGTTGAAACTTTGAATATACGTAAATTGGCAATATGCCAACTCGCCCAATAAGTGGGAGTCGGCGTAGAACTCCAGTTTTTACCCACAAAAATACTCTGCCTTTTTGAACTATATTTATGAGTATGTTTTTCACTGAATAATTATAAAAGCGCTCGTAAAAGTCTTGTTAGATATTTTGGTTTATTAATTATGTTCTAGAAAGTAATAAGAGACTTTATTTAGTGACTCATATATGACATAAGAATCCAGCGCTATGAAAATGGCGTATACATTAGTGCGAAGTAATATCTGCTGAACTTAAATCTGATAATCGACTTTCGCTGATAAAAATCAGATCATTGGATTCGCCACCACATTTTAACCTAATGACTATAGTTTGTGTCCGTTTCGATGTTTCGAGTTGAAAAATCTACTCATGGTATTCTACAGCACCATCAGATCCTAGATCAGATCTAATGTTTGCTGTAAACTGATCAATCCTGATTTGATTCAACGATCGAGCATCGTTTCTTTCATTTCTCCACTTGATGATTTTTCAGATTTGAGACGAGAAATAACAGCGAAAATAGTTACGGATTACATCCTTAAGTTTATTGAAAGTTTAAAAAAATTTGGATATGTTGTCTACACAATTATTAATCTTAATGACTGTTGACAATATAAAAATACTTAATTTATACATAAATCTTAGCCTAATTCATCTACAACTAAACATTTGGTACACATTCATAAAAACTACAATAAAATACATTGAAATTTCATAGAGATCCATTTTAGCCTTAAGTAAATTACAAATTACAATACTGTTCCATTAAGGAAATACTCATACAAAACATTAAAGCAAACGTAGTAATGAAGCGTGTCGAACAAACATCTGTACCTCTGTTGTCTTAATTTCGAAACAGTGGAAAATACATTTACTTTCTTCTTCCGAAAATATTTTGCAATTGAGATATCGATTGCGCAGTAGACCATCGTCCGATCCGACCCATTACTGCAGTGCACCAGGATTGGCTTTAGTATTCCATGGAATCCTTCAAAATGCATTGTATTTTCTCTATATTTCCTAACCTTCAACAGCATCTTCATAAAATCATCTGCATGGGGCAAGATATCGCGATTTTGCCAATTGGAGTATGAAAAATGGTAAACGGACGATGAATCTCCCTCTTCGTCAACTACCACGAGCTTCGTAATCTTGAGAGTTGGTTGAGCCATCCAACTTTTGATGGTGTCGACTGTTAGTCTTCCAAATCGCAGCGATTTTCCATTTTGAGGATGCCAGTAGAGATAGCCACTCTCGTGTTCTTCAGGCTTGTTGAGCATCACTACAATGTTGGTTTCATGCTCCAATACTGTTGTCCAAAAGGCTTTGGCTTCCTTTGCAGACTGCGGCGTTTCGGTGGCAATATACGCCTTGGATTGCTTGTCGCCTTCGATATAGCTGGCATTGATCACGGTTGAGACTTGTCCAGAAAGATTAACGCGGTTACTCTTGAAGAGAAGCCTTTTTTCGGGTCCAGCAGAAGCGTATGCCTTGAGCTTCGATAATACTTTAGTCTCCAAAACGCGCTCATGCTCTTCGAAGAGACGTTTGATGAAATTTGGTTTATTCATCCGGTTGATGAAGTCCTTCGAGGATAATGAGTTCGATTTTAAATTCCACATGATGAATTAGCACAGAACACACAGAAATTACTGAAGTTCAAGACGTTGCGATTTCCTATTTATATGAGTCCACTGTTGCTGTGATACATCAGTGATGATTAATTACGTGAAATTGACAATAGAATATACTCCTCTGATGACATAAACATGTTCCAGTTTGACGTCACAGGAAACCGCAATTGTGGTCGAATAGTCACAAATAAAAATGTATCTTGTTTGTCAAATGACTTTAGGTATCATATGAGTAATCTGTTTTGCATGAAACATCAAAACACTAATTGTTTTTGACGTCACTAGTTAATCATTCATTAATAATTACAGTCGATAAGTGACTGAAACGTACAGTGACACTCAAGATTATCGATCTTATTTATCAACCATCAACGTCGACTTTTACTTGCCGTTTTAAGAGTAACCATGCCACGAAACTAAAGCCTTGCTTGTATTCTAGGAAGTCGAGTCGTTAGTGTATTGTTGGTAGCTAAGTAAATATAATTCAAATGGAATAAATTAAGGTCACTATTATAAACCAATGCTTAAGTCACGTTTGAAAAGCAAATATTTACTGTTCCCACCAACAGCGACTATTGTCTTACCATGTATAGAAGAAATAATAACATTACATTAGAAAACAACTAGGAGTTTAGGTAATATTCAGCCTGTTGATAAGAAAGAAGGTTCTGGAGGCGACACCTATTGGATTATTTTATAGACTACTAATTCTAATTATACTAGACAGCCGATAAGTCGACTTTCATACTTAAGCATATGCTCTAACTCACCACAACCATTACAGGTGCAATTATGAAGAATCAATCAACAATCAGGTAGTCACGTTACATAATTGTAGAAGAAAGTTCAGTCACGGTTTCGCACGTGCAGTTAAAGCCCCGACGTTACATAAATAAACTTGCACTTTCGTACAAAAGAAAGTATTATTCTTTACGCTACATCTCAATTTATAATGAAGATAGACAAAAATGATCATCTTTGGAATTTTCCTTATAATCCCATTGAAATATTTTAAAGCGCAGCCAATAGTTTTCTAGCTTATTAGAAGTTCTAATTACAACATGATTTCATAGAAAGGTTAATGTCTGATTAACAAATGTAATCTAAAAATCGACTTATCCTCGACTACTTTTGATATTTCAAATCAGTATAAAAGTATCATAACACAATTGGGCAATTATAAATTGAGTCGTGACAAACGTGTTGTTCAAATGAGTGCCACTTACGAGTGTGATGACTCATTGATAGTTCATGTGGATCAATTGAATAAATCAATTTTGATGCGATTCAAAGATTCAATCATCTGTTGAGTATTTGATTTTATGATATGTAAACAACAATCATTATAAAAATTTGTTTATAGGTTAAGAAAACTTCATAGATTATATTGTAGTGTAATAAATCTCAAAGTAACTGGTACATAACATTTTATTAAGAAATACAGCATAAATACAAAAACTAGTTATTTGAAAAATCACTCAGCAAAGAATAATGATGTCTGAAGAACATTATCAACAGGAAAATATATTTATAGCATTTATCACAGAACAGAACTACTCATAATTGCGTTGAAAATACTCCGTTTGCTTCAATACAGAATTAGTCTGACAGAATTATTTGCTGCGATCACACGTTTTGTGTTTTCATCTCGTACTTTTAGATTTCTACCATGGCTGTTAATCTCTCAGCAGTTTATAGAGCTCGCAATTATGTGCAAAGATCAAAAGACCCGAAAAACCATGAAATACTCCTGCGAGAGCACTTGGAAATCATCAAAACGCCAATCGAAGGAACTACTGACAACTTTCAACTGCCTCAAAATAAGAAGAAAAATCGCAACTTGGATTACCCATGCTGGGACATTTCTCGAGTGGTTATGAAATCCTTCCATGATTCAGACTACATCAACGCAAATTATGTGAGGGGGCACGACTTCACTTGCAAATTCATCGCAACGCAGCAGCCAATGTTCAACACTTTCGACGATTTCTGGAGTATGTGCTGGCAAGAGAACTCTCGGGTGATTGTGATGCTTAATGGTACTAAGTCAGAACCATCAGGATCATCAGAACCATCAGAATCATCAGGCCTTCAGTACTTCCCTACGAGTCAAGATCATATTATATTGAGAGAATTTATAATCAAAACAGAAAGCATCAGGTTGGTACCCCAGTACACCAGTACAACGTTGACTGTTATTCACAAACAGACCGGAGAATCAAGGACAATACATCACTTCAAATACTTGGAATAGCCAGAAAATGGTGTTACGGATCCACAATCGTTCCTTGCGTTTCTGCTAGCTGTCAATAGGCAGGACCAGCAAAATTTAATGGAAGTGATACAGACCAAGCAGCCTTTACCCGGTCCAATTGTAGTGCATGGTGATTATGGTGTAAGTAGAACTATAGCATATTGTGTTATTGATATGTGTCTGTACCAGTTAGTACATACTGCATCTGTTTCAGTGCCGTTGACAGTTTCAAAAGTGAGACAGCAACGGAACTTCAGTATTCAAAATCCAATACATTACTTTTTTATCAATCATGCCTTGTTTCACTTTTTGGACGCCATTAAATCAAATAGTTCAATGTACGCTGAATTTCGCATTCATTTGACCAAAAAGGATCTTCACTTGTTATCGTTAGATGGTTAACCAAACATGTAATCTATTGAGAATAAAGGAACTTTTAGCATTTATCAGCGTATCATTTTTTAAGCCAATCATTGCTGCCATAGGGGTCAAACCATGAGACTCATGGTCATAGGACAATTTCTTATTTTTAAAATATCTTTTTGTTAACAACAAATTGCTAACATACTAATGTAGCATACGTTGAGTCAAGCATTAACTAGATGAGTCATTAGTCACTACCAATGAAGGCTATTCGCCCCACCATCTTGATATACACGTTTCGTATTGTGTAACCATGAACAAAACCAATGGGCATAAGGTTGAGTACCTGTTATCGGTCACAATGTGCGATGCGGCTCTCACTCATAAAACATGTTTGGTTGAAGCTATTTTTTTTGCGACGTAAATAAATAAGACGTTGCTGTAGAGTGAATGTGCTTAGGTAGCGATGACCTCATGGTTTTTGTGTTACATTAAGTCAAAAAGTAAAACCAAAACATTGACCATAATGACATTCGGTTATTCTGTATGTGATGTGTGCTTTGTTTGAGTGAGTGATGATGGTCATGATGATGATGATGAAAGAAGGATTATTGTTTGGTCTCCAAACAATTATTAGCAATTATTAACAATTATTAGCCTATACATTGTACTAATTACCTCAAAAACATTGTTATCAGCAGACCGCAAAAGGAAGTCGCTAACAAATGTTATTAATATCGAATGTTTGTCATTAAATGAATTGGTTAATGATTCACGAAAGTCAGTAACGTACGTTAATTTTAATATCAGTTTCTGCGCTATGAATAATCAATTAATATACTTATTTACGTAGTTCATACTTTTGAATAAAAATGTCTGTTGAACCGTGTGATTTTTTATTGACCATATAAGGATGTTATCTTTAAGTTCGAATGACATAATGGTATTCAATAAATACATCGAATGCTAATCTCGAAGCAATCATAGCTTTAAGTTGAAAACAGGGACAAGCCTAAGGCCAAGTTGGCAGAGTCTTTTGCGTTCAAAATGATTTAAATCGTTTTTTGATCTATAAACTTTCGAAATCATTAATTCTCACGCCGTTGGCTAGGAATAAAAATGATTAGAATGAACCTTATTTGTGCCCTGGCTCCGAGAAAACTCAATCGTTAGAGGTATGGAAACATCTGATGCAAGTGCAGTGAAAAAGGCGGTTTTAGATGCTTTTGCATCTGACAGATAAAGTTTCAAATTGACCGCAAATTTTGGACGTAAAAATTTTTTTTTCAAAATTGATGAGTTTTTTTGAATTATAATTTTTAAATTTGTACATGAAAATCATTCATATTCACGACCGTTGTATGCAGTGTCCGGGGTGTGCCTGAAGTACGGCACGTATTCCTCCATGGGATTCGTGTAAGGAGTACTTTAAAAAACTCAGAATACTAACAGTTCCCAGTCTTTACATTTTAGTCCTTCTGACAGACGTATTAAAAAAAAAAGAATCATGAATCTGAAATTGAGATGCAGGCCAGGCTGGAAACAAGGAGAAAAGACCTTAGGAACAAAAATAGACCAAAACTCAAAGTTGTAACGCATTCCGCAAGACATCAAGCAGTATTAATTTTTATTACGTTGCCTATTGAACTGAAATTGGAGTCACGCATTCGTGTTTTTAAAAGCGCACTAAAAGCTCTTCTTTTGGACAAGTTTAAGTGTTGCTATTGCATCGAAGATTTAATATTTTTATAATGAGTTCGTACAATTTAATACTTCGTTGGGATTGGTTTGTGTAGGTGCTTTAGTTTCGTTTAGTTTTTGAACTGTTTTTATGTTTCTTCTTCTTAACGTGAAACGCAATTAACCGTGCTATCCAAGGGATAGACAGCGGTTGCCTGGTGTAGCACTTAGCATCACCCGTAGTCACCTGTAGGGTATTTAGATTAACACCTACGGACGTGTGCAACGCGACCTTTATACACATCTGGAATTCCTATTCCTTACGATGTTTTCATCGGTAAGTATATGTATGTAAGTTTAGAAAAACTCATTGGTATTGTACTTTGGCCGTCCGGATTTGAACCCGGGACCTCTGGTTAGGAAGACCGAGTCATTACCGGTGGAGCCACCGACGATTTTTTGTTTTTATGCTATGTTTATTTATATTGTTATGTAATTCGTATACAATTTTAAAAAGTTTTTCGATTAAACTTGAACTTCATCGCAGGATATTGACGGTCATCGCGAAAGATACAATTTATAAGAAGTAGACAAAGAGAACTACTATACAAATATAAAAATATAAAAAGGACCTTTAATAAAATCCCAAGTTAAAATATATAATGTCACCATTATAACGGGTATCCGGGCGAGTAGTCTACTCAAACATTTAACGACAAAGAAAATTGAAAAAGTTATTTTCTAGTTCAGTTACTTACTTAATAGTAGTTAGACTGCAAAAATAAAATGTTGCTATATGTAAACTTACTAATAAAGGTTTGTTTTATTACAAATACCTAAATAGCACGTAGAACAGATGGCTGTTGGGGTAGGAAAGTTCTCGAATGGTGACCGCGCACCAGAGAACGTAGCGTAGGTAGGTCTCCCACTCGGTGGACCGATGACCTGATGAAGATCGCGGGAAGCCGCTGGATGCTGGCAGGGCAGAACCCGTCGTCGTGGAAATCCTTGGGGGAGGCCTTTGCCCAGCAGTGGTCTTCCTTCGGCTGATGTAAAGACTACAAATACCTATGGGTTAACTTCTATTTATTTTTGGAAAACCGCTGACTTAGGAAAGAGTATAGATTAACTAGAGGGTCCGCGGTGCGCGAGCCCCAAGCGGCCATATTCAACCTTTAACCATCCCCATGAATCACTGCGTCCATTGGTGTTAGACCGTATGAAAATCTGTACGGTAGTTTTAGAGTTTATCACGTTCCGACAGGCAGACAGACGCGGTGGGGGCGGGGGGAGGGGTATATATGTATCTATAGATTATAGCTAAATCAGTCATGAAATCTGACGGAGATCGGTACTTCGGAGCCACTCGGACAAGAACTGGAATTAGTCAAAGTAGCGCTCGGCTTCTAAGTGCCCGATAAATTAATTATGTACGGTCTGCGACCGCACATCGCGCCGTCAGCGGTTTACGCTAACTTCATTTATTAAGGGTAATATCAGTTAGTATACGTTCGGTCGCCGTACCGCGCCCGCGTACCTACTCACTATCAAGAAAATAACAAAGAAAAATACAGTTGTATCATTTCACCAGCAATAAAGGTGTGCTGGGTAGCAACAGCCCAAACATCTTTTTGGTCCTTCGAGCAGTGCAGAACAATCAGCAACCTGTGGAGACCTTTTTGGTCCTTCGAGCAGTGAAGAACAATCAGCAACCTGTGGAGACCTTTTTGGTCCTTTGAGCAGTGAAGAACAATCAGCAACCTGTGGAGACCTTTTTGGTCCTTCGAGCAGTGAAGAACAATCAGCAACCTGTGGAGACCTTTTTGGTCAAATCAAATCAAAATATTTTTGGTCTCTCGAGCTTCCTGTGTGTTTTCGGTGTGATAGCGAACGGCTCGGCTGGCCTCCCACCAGCGGGTCTCACCAGTTCGAGTTGAGTCTTCGCCTATTTTGCATCAGGGACACATAGAGATACCGATTGACCTAGCAAGCAGCACCAGCAAACCTGTCATCTTTATCAAATCATCATTCAAGCCGTGAAAAAATCTTAATTTCACAATGGAAGCTTTGATTGAAACTCAGAGCAAGATCATAGCATCAATCAACACCGAGTTAATCAACTTCAAAAAGGATGGTCCTTCTCGGAGAACTGACGTAAACATCAAGAGCAGACTGGAGGTACTAGCAGCCTATTGGCAAGAATTCGAAACTAACCATCAGACCCTGCTAAGGTATGAAGACCAAACTCATAAATATTTTGTGGAAAATCAGTACATGCAGACAAAACTATTTTATAATGGTGTATGTACGTACATTCAGCAACACTGCGTCAATCCACCTATTTCCACTGAACCACGGCCAGCAACACCAGTTCTGAAGCCACCAGTCTTGAAACTCGATCCAGCACCCCCATTTTTAAAAGCGGCGGAAGGAGCATCAGCAGTTACAAACTCCTCTACCGACAAAGGTTCTTCCAGCAAGTCGGAAGAGCTGCTCCGCAAGCAAACAAGCAATTTTAAGGCGTTCCATAGAACTGCCACCAGCATTGATGTGGAATCTATCAGCGAAAAATGGGAATTTGAAGACAATCTCAAAACCTTGCAAGCTAGATGGTCCGCAATAGACAGCCTCCACTGGGAAATTGACAGTGAGCTCAGCGGTGGAAACAAGGAATATGACCAAGAATTTAACAAGTATGAAAATTACTTCAAGCAAATCAAAAAAGCACTTAACTCAAAAATGTGGTCAGTTTCGCATAAAGAAAAATCTACTCCACAAATGGAGATACCAGTGTTCTCTGGAAGCTATCAAAACTGGACATCATTCAAAGATTTATTTATCGAAACCATACATTCGAACCCATCACTATCAAATGCGCAGAAAATGCAATTTTTGAAAACAAAAATCAAAGGAGAAGCAGAGAAATTGGTACAACACTTATCAATTAGTTCTGATAACTATCAGATATGCTGGGATATACTTAACCATAGGTATAATAACAAAAAAATGATATTTACGTTGCATATCAACATACTGCTAAACATACCTACAATGCAGTATCAATCATCAGTACAAATCAAGAGAATCCATGACACAGCAAACGAGTGTCTACATGCTATTCAAAATCTCGGCGCAGACACCTCTACATGGGACCCTATGGTTGTACACATTCTGGCACAAAAATTGGATACGGACACGCATAACGATTACCTTGAATCATTAAAAAATCCACGGGAGCTACCTGATTTGAAAGAATTTTTAGAATTTTTGGAATTAAAATTCACTTCGCTAGAGTCATCTCGGCGTAAACAAGAGCAAAAATCATCAACATCAACGAAATATCAAGAATCAGCAATTAATAAGAAGTTCCATTCATACAAGGCCTACAGCACGAATCATAGCAAACAGCAGAAGGTTTCCAAAAACTTTGTTAAACCTTCCAATTTTATGGCAACTAAGTGTCCTCATTGCCAAGGCGAACATGGATTATTTTTTTGCAAGTTATTCTTGGAACTTCAACCCGAAGCAAAGCGGAAAGCGGTTGCGAAATACAATTTATGTAAAAACTGTTTATACAATCATAATGGCAAGGAATGCATATCGGAAAAACGATGCCGCGAGTGTAGCGAGAAACATAATACGCTATTGCACGATGCCTACTCAAATCTGCAAACCAGCACTTTTACGTGTAAAAACAGCGGTGCAAATAACAACCTTAAGGCTACAACTAGCAACAGCAATCACGCGTCACAAAAATCGGTACCAGAGATTCTATTATCAACAGCACAACTCTATGTGACGTCATCAGATGGAACTCGGATGGTATTACGAGCCCTAATTGACCAAGGGTCACAGGCCTCCCTTATCACAGAAAACGCAGCTCAGAGACTTGGCCTACCCCGCAAGAGATGCAAGGGTGTCATATTCGGAGTAGGAACAAAGGAAAATAACTGCAAGGGACTCTTAAACATCACATGTACATCAAACAACAGCGATTACACATTCGAAGCAGACGTGTATATCATGAGAAATTTGATCAACAATCTACCTAACCACACTTTCAAGAAGCCGAAATGGCCTTATTTGGAAAGCATTGAACTAGCAGATCCTGAATTTAACATCAGTCGCCCGGTAGATCTATTGCTCGGAGCCGACGTTTACTCAAATATCATGCTAGATGGAATTATCAAAACTGAGAAAACTCAACCTATCGCACAGCAGACGCGTTTAGGCTGGATTCTCTGTGGCAGAGTTCAGACATTGCAATGTAATGTCGTCATCAATAATATCGAAAACATACATCGATTTTGGAATATTGAAGATATCACTGTAGAAAACCCAAACTGGTCAGAAGAAGATCTACAATGCATCAAATATTATCAGGAAACTACCAAACGGAGCGAAGACGGAAGATACGTGGTAAACTTACCCATGACAGAAAATTTTGAGGAAAAACTTGGAAAATCAAAATCCACAGCTCTGGCGCAGTTCAGACAGCTGGAGAAAAAATTCTTGAGACAAGAAAAAATTGCACAAAAATACAAAGAATTTATCAACGAGTACAAGGAACTAAACCACATGGTTGAATGTACCAGTAACACGACACCCAGTTGCTACTTACCTCACCACTGCGTGCTACGGCCGGACTCCACTACTACGGCGCTACGCGTAGTCTTTAACGCGTCATCAAAGACATCAACGGGTTACACATTGAATGACTTAATGAAATGTGGGCCTAACTTACAGCAAGATTTAATGTCCTTGATACTCAAATGGAGACAATATAGATTTGCATTCATTGCGGACATAGAAAAAATGTTCCGTCAAATATGGGTAAATCCAGAACATCAAAAGTTAACAAAAATAATTTGGAGAGATTCTCCTGATCAACTCCTGCGTGAATATCAGCTTACTACGATCACATTTGGAGTAAAGTCAGCGCCCTTCCTGGCCATGATGACCTTGAAACAACTATCAATTGATGAAGGCCATAACTACCCTGATAGTCCAGCATCCCAGGTTCTTCAAGAAGACATGTACATGGACGACCTTCAAGGTGGAACCCACTCCATGGAGCAAGCAAAAAAGCTCCAAAAAGATTTAATCAACCTGTTGAAATCTGGAGGATTCAATTTAAGAAAATGGCGTTCCAACTCTAAGACTTTAGAAAATATCAGTGAAGTACCCGTCCCTAAAAATCAAATAAAAAATGAAGCCTTTGAATACAAACAACCAGAATCAACAAAAACTCTCGGCTTGAGATGGCTGCCTGAGAGCGATGAGTTCACCTTCAAACTGCCATTCGACACCACAACAGCAACTAAGTGGACAAAGAGGACATTATTGTCAGAAATCTCCAAAATATATGACCCTCTCGGATGGCTATCACCTGTAACAACAAAATTGAAGCTTCTATTCAAAAGGGTCTGGTTAGCAAATCTACAGTGGGATGATCAATTACCAGATGAAATCAGCAAAGAATGGCTCAAGATAAAGATTGACCTTCAATCGATCAATGAGATTAAAATACCAAGATGGTACCAATGCCATGAAAATGACAGCATCGAATTACACGGCTTCTGTGATGCCTCTACTAAGGCGTACGCGGGCGTCGTGTACAGCAAGACCTACGACAAAAATCAAACACCCTGTATCACACTTGTGGCGGCGAAAGCAAGGCTTGCCCCTGAAAATAAAAATCTCACTTTACCACGCCCGGAGCTGAGTGGAGCATACCTATTATCAGATCTGATGAGAAAAGTCTATCAAGCCCTATCAAAACATAACATAACCATGTACGGTTGGACTGACTCTACCGCAGTACTGGGTTGGATACATGGTGATGCAATCAAATGGAAACCATTCGTAGCCAACAGGGTCGCGCATATACAGGAAATAATGCCCCCTAGATGTTGGCGTTACGTAAAATCAGAAGAAAATCCATCAGACTGTGCCAGCCGAGGAATATTAGCACATCAACTACAGCAGCATCCTTTATGGTGGCACGGTCCCGATTTCCTCATATCTAAATATCAAGAACAAAAGAAGCAACCTGTATATAGCACAAACGAGGAATTAAAAAATACGAAGCAAACCAATGTAGCGATGCAACGATGTGACGACAATAGCAGTATCATACTACAAGTTATTTGCAAGCAAAGCAGTTTCACCCGCGCGGTACGTGTATTGGCGTGGATTTTGCGCATAACTACACGTGGAAGCAATTTAACATCATATTTAACTATCAAAGAAATGAGAAAATCAAAGAATATGATTATCAAAACTATACAAAGAGAAGAATTTTCGAAAGAAATACAAAATCTAAAAAATGGAGAAGAACTTAGCTCAAAAAGCAAAATTTTGAGTCTTACGCCATTTTTGGACACAACCGGCCTATTAAGAATCAGAGGGAGAATACAACATGCAAATATTGACGAAAACATGAAGCACCCTCTTATCATACCACATAACAGTCACTTGACTTCTCTTATCATAGAGCACGCTCACAAAATGACGTTCCATGGAGGAGCGCGCATAACACTATCATACATAAGAAAACAATATTGGATAATTGGAGGCACTCGTGCGGTGAAAAGCCATATCCGTCGTTGTGTAACATGCCGGAAGTGGAACCCTATTATGCAAAATCAACTTATGGGAGACCTCCCTGAAGCAAGGGTAAATCAAACTCGCCCATTTTACCATACCGGCGTGGATTACACAGGTTACGTGGATATCAAGATGAACAAAGGACGTGGAGCAAAAACAACAAAAGGATACATCGCGGTATTCATATGTATGGTGACAAAAGCAGTCCACCTTGAGCTGGTCTCAGACCTGAGCACTTCAGCATTCCTAGCAGCCCTCAGAAGGATGTCATCCCGCCGCGGAAAGCCACATCACATGTACAGTGATTGTGGTACTAATTTTGTCGGCGCTAACAGAGTCCTACAGGAAGCTTGTTTCGACTTAAAACAAATACAAACAGATAATTTCTTCTCGGAACTGGAAGAAATGGAGATCAAATGGCACTTCAACTGCCCCTCATGGCCAAGCGCAGGCGGATTGTGGGAAGCCGCGGTCAAGAGCCTAAAGTATCATTTAAGACGTGTCGTTGGAGATCAGAAGCTTACCTTTGAGGAATACTCAACCCTGGTTTCTCAACTGGAATCGTCCCTCAACAGCAGACCATTGAATGTCTTAACGGAAGACCCTGATGACCTTGACTATCTCACGCCTTCACACTTCCTCGCCAGCGGTCCTATACTATCAATCGTTGAAACGGAAAGGGATGAACGAACGAGATGGCACATGACACAAAAAATATATCAAGATATCTGGAAGAGATGGAAGACTGAGTATCTAGCTCAGTTATCAGCAAGAAGCAAATGGCAAAGGTCACAGCCCAACATTAAGGTTGACGATGTCGTACTGATACACGACGCCAACGTACCACATGGAAGGTGGGCCCTGGGAAGAGTTATTGAGCTTCATCCTGGGAAAGACGGATTAGTCCGTGTAGTATCATTAAAAACAAAAAACGGCACTATCAAAAGGCCATTAGTAAAATTATCAGTGTTGCCAACAAAATCAGCAGAAAATATGACAAAATCACAAAATGACACCGCCGAGCCCCAGAAAACAAGGCCTATCAGATCATGCCGGCAGAAAAAAGGAATCTTAGCCTCGATGGTCATCTCATTCCTACTCTTCATGACCTTGGCTACGTCATCATTGGCAGCATTCAACACGACAAAAATCTCGAAAGCCATGTATTTCGACAGAATAGCAAACATGCAACTTATCAGAGACGAGTGGAAATTAATCATCTATTACGATATGAATCCATACTGGGCTGGACTCACAGCATTCGTGAAATATTCAAAATATTTGGAAAACATCTGTTCAAAAACGCAGAGAAAAACTCATTGCGACATGGTTCTATCACAGTTAAATCACGCCCACTCCGAGCTAGACTATAATAATCGCCTACTGCTCGGTCAGCAAAATCAAGCGCGTGCACGGAAGCGCCGCGGCCTAATCAATGGAGTTGGCAATATTGCTAACAGCCTCTTCGGGATCTTGGATGACAACTTTGCAAATCAATATCAAAAGGACATTGATATTATCAGGAAAAATCAAAAACATTTAGCAAACTTATGGAAAAATCAGACCTCAGTGGCTGAAGCCCAGTATAATTTGCTGAAGAGAACCGAAGAAGCCATCAATAAACAGCATAAAATCGTTAATGAACATCTCAATAATTTGGATAAGGCAAACAACGGCTTGACTCTCGAAGTACTGGACATGGAACTTCTAAACGAGTTTGCCATTTCAAGTATTATCACTAATAGCATGCTTCTAAACTTGAAAACTATACAAGAAACTCTTTTGGACACAATAACAGATATTCATCATGGAAAATTCAATTTTCATCTTCTATACCCTCAGCAGTTACAAGACGAGCTCAACATCATATCCGGACAGCTCTCACGAGATTTATCTCTACCAATACAGAATATTCAAACAGGTTTATCTCAAATCTATCATCTCTTGGCCATAAAGGCAAAACTAACAAAAGAATACCTAATCTTTGAAATCAAAATTCCACTTATAAGCAGAGAGACTTTCGACCTGTACAGAATATTTTCTGTTCCAAGCAAACACGAAGAAGACATGGTCACCCTAACGCCTATTACAAGTCACGCAGCAATAAACTTACGCAAGGACACCTTCGTATCAATGACTGATAACGACGTGCAGCAGTGTCTCCAGCGGGACTCACAGACCTACTACTGTCATTCGCAGCGTCCCGTTTATCAGTTGAACGCAGATGAAAATCTATGCATCAAGGAAACAAAATCAAATAAATGTCTAATGACTATTCATACATGCAAAAATTAGTGGATAGAACTCAGTCAAACAAATACATACCTATATTTTTGTTGCGACGAGTGCCGACTCCGTATCATATGTGAAGATCAGGTTACCGTCGCGCGGCTTATCAGCGCCGGGTTAATAACACTGAGCCCGGATTGTATTATCAAAGGAGAAGAATTCTCAGTGTACTCTCGTAAATATCAAAAAAGTGAAATGAAGACTCAAGCAAATGTGCACATACCGCAGATAGCTCCGATAAATCACATCTTAAACTTTACCATACCACTGACTGAGATAAACACCAGTATCATCGATAATCACCAATCATTTGAGAAAATAAGCCGCCAAATAGAACAAATGAAATCAGAGACGCCACTGTCAGATGAAATATCTTATCACGACGTCCACCACTACACGGCCATCTATTTCATTTTGGCGGGAATTTTAGCAGCGGCAGCCTTATACGCGTTGCGGCGGGCCAGGAGCACGCGGCGGCAGGCCAGCGTGACGCTACTTGCGTCGCTCCCTACGACTCACGACGCCCCCACGACCCCCACGGCCAACGAGAAGGTCAGCGGCGGAGCAAAAAGCACCAGCGGTGATCAGATCAACGGACAATTAAATGAACTACATGTACTAAACGTGAATCATAAGTCTACGTCACCTATGCCTTACGAAAAAATGTTTGTGACTAGTGAATTTTAAACTTAGTTATCTATAAGCATAACAATGTTATTTAAGTTTCATTATCTATAATCATATCAATGTTATTTAAGTTTTATTATCTATAAGCATATCAATGTTATTTAAGTTACTTTATCATCATCTAAATCTCCTCTTCTCTCGCCCGGCAGCATGTACGGTCTGCGACCGCACATCGCGCCGTCAGCGGTTTACGCTAACTTCATTTATTAAGGGTAATATCAGTTAGTATACGTTCGGTCGCCGTACCGCGCCCGCGTACCTACTCACTATCAAGAAAATAACAAAGAAAAATACAGTTGTATCATTTCACCAGCAATAAAGGTGTGCTGGGTAGCAACAGCCCAAACATCTTTTAATATTACTATGGGCAGATTTTATCGTATATTAACTGGCACAACGTGGCGTGCCATAGCAATACCACCTAAGAAGCATTTCTTCATGAAATTTGATCTTTATGAAATTTGGCATGCAGGTAGCCTGTGTCACGGGGAAGGACAAAGGCTACTTTTTATCTCGTGAAAATAGCATAATATGATGCAATTCCTGAGGGAACTAAAAACACTCGATTGCTGTGATTTTTTGCATAGAGATGGTTGAGTAGGTGGGAAACGACATAATAAGTTGCAGTCAAACGCACTCAAATTTTTAATAAAAAAAAAATTTACTAATCATAATCACCCTTAAAGACAGTCATAAAAACGATGTCCACGCGGGCGAAAAAACTAGTTATAGTAATAAATTAATATGTGTGGAAAGGAAACATTCCCTTAATTTGTTAAGTCTACGAGTGCTAAACAGTGTTCAAAAAAAGACAATTTTTTTCTTAATCTTTGGCAGAACGTAAAAATCCAAACAAATTTATCATATCAGCCGAAAGACGTCCACTGCTGGGCTAAAGCCTCCCTCAAGGATTTCCACAACGACCAGTTCTCGTATCCGGCGGCTTCCCGTGGAAAGGTCCTGACCTTCACCAGTTCGTCGTTCCACCGAGTGGGAGGCCTGCCTACGCTACGTCTTTCGCTGCGCGGTCGCCACTCGAGAACTTAATTTCCCCAACGATCATCTGTTCTACGAGCTATGTACCCCGCCCACTGCCACTTAAGTTTAGCAATTCTGAGAGCTACGTCGGTTACTTTGGATCTCCTACGGATCCCCTCGTTTCTGATTCGATCACACAATGAAACTCCAAGCATAGCACACTCCATTGGTAAACACTTTACAAAAAAAATATATAAGATAAGATAAATATGCTTTATTGCACACAAAATATACAAAGATGAAAAACATGTTAACTACCAAATATAGGTATAGGTAATTGTCATTATTTAACTTTTGTAAGGCAAATAAATAAATAAGAAGACCTATATAGAGATGTGAAGCTTCGGTGGCGTAATGGCAAGGGCCGCTACCTCCTGTCCGGGAGGTCGTGGTTCGAATCCTGCCACGTACCAATGTGATTTCGAATTTAGATTTTATATGTACGTTAATCCGACGCTCTTACGGTGAAGGAAAACATCGTGAGGAAACCTGCACACGCCTGCGAGAAAACTTTAGGTTGTGTGTGAAGTCGACCAACCCGCACTGGGCCCGCGTGGTCAACTAAGCCTGATCGCTCTAATTCAGGGTAGGCTCGAGCCCCTCGGTGGGGACGTATATGAGCTGAACTGATGATGATATGAAATATTTCATACTGTGTAAGTTCTCGAGTGGTGATCGCTCACTGGAAGACGCTGAATGGGGGCAGCGCAGGACCGGTCGTTGTGGAAATCCTTGGGGAAGGCCTTTTTCCAGCAGTGGACATCTTTCGGTTGTTACGATGATGATGATAATGTACAGAGTACCTAATTTAATTCCACTAAAAAAAATCATTTTATAATCGTCAATTGAAATTAGTTGGGACCAATTTTAGGGTTCCGTATTTCTATTGTATTTAGGCCTGTGACTGGATCAACCCCCCGGCCCCTTCCACCCCCCCCCCCTAAAATTGTATTTTTTGTCGTAAATTTCAAGCAACAGCAAAACAAATCTACTCCTCCGAAACGGCTCGACCGATTTCCATGATTTTTTATGTGTATATAGTAGGTACGGGAATAGGTCGTAAAGTATATCTCATTATGGCAAAACAACGTTTGCGGGGTCAGCTAATAATCTTATAATTTCTTGTGTTAAAGGAGGGTCACATAAAAGGGGCAAGTGGCCAGAATAGTGTGTTTTACCCTATCGGTTTTACCTGGTCTTCGTGGAAATTCTTCGGTGAGGCCACCAGAAGTGGACTTCCTTCGGCTGTTATGATAATGATGATGACCCTATCAGTTAAGGCGACGCATTGGAAACTTTGGTCGCAGCGATCTCAATTTTGCTCAGCAATTACAAAACATATGGAAGTGATATTTTGTCACCTGATTCTTCTTTTCAATGACTTCATCGTGTCAGTTGCAGAGACACGATTCGTTAACTTATCATAAAAAATATACATCATAGAACCTCGTTTAAGACACATATTTGCATTTTACTAGAAAACTAGGCCGATTTAAATCTCTATATTTTCTTAGTCGATTAGTCTAAAACACACACTCCAATATGCCAGTAGGATTTTTAATAATTAATTGTAGTTTTTAAATGAAACGAAGATACATTGAAAAAGTCCAAGGTGTGGTTATTTTCTTTACTATTTACACGTGAAGAATAGATAGAGATAACTGTTCCAATCGATTCCTCGCCTTAAGCACATTATAATAAAGAGTACTAGCGTACCTTGAGGGTCCCCAGGAGGTTCGAGTTTCCATACAAACGTAGTTCCGCCTTAGTACAAAAACTACATACCGGATTGAATCCAAACTTTGCGAATATATTGAGTAGATACATATCGATGTTTATAATTAGTTTTCAATGTGCTAATATAAAACAAAAAAAAGGAAGTTAAAACTTACAGTACAAAACAAATTCCTTTAGTTACGTTTCATTTTTCTACGATGAAAACTAATTACAAACATCGATATATGTCTATTCAATATATTTGCAAAGTTTAGATTCAGGCATGTAGTTTATTTATTAAAGCGGAACTACGTTTGTATGTAAACTCAAGCCTCCTGGGGACCCTTAAGTAATTACCAAATCTATAATCGACACCTAGCATTTTGATGTTGATTCTTGACAGCAGTGGGTTGATTGATTGACTCTCAACGTCAACAATGACCCCTCGATGACATTTGATAAAACAATACTGCCCGCGGGGCATTTGATGAAACTCCGTAATGAGTTTCGTTTATTGGATTTCAATTATACGGATCATCCATTTCATCTTTCATTATGGCTCTCTCACTTACATTCGGGCAATATTTTAACGGGCCTTACCCATACTTGTTTTACATACAAATAAAATACATAACGATTTCTTGAAAATGGATGAGCCTATTCTTAAGCCACTGTATTTATACACTTAAGCAAAGCAAGATAGAAAATTATTTAAATTATATTGACTATTTTTATGGTCAGGTGGGGATTTTTGGGTGAAAGTGATATAAACTGTTTGTGCGGTGCAGTTCAAACGATGACACACTTAACATCGTGCCCTGCGTGCCCCTACATCTGCACGCAGGAAGACCTCATGACAGCGGCTGATGATGCTGTTAACGTGGCCAAATTCTGGGCTGCTACAGTGTAGTGTCTGCCATCGACACGCTAAGAAGAAGACTATTTTTTTATATATAGTGTTGTCAAAAAATCATAGTAAATTACCTTAAAATTTTCTTATCTGTTTTTAAACAAAAATAATCGAAACTTTAGTCAAAACAAATGCTTGTCTTGCGTGTATTAAGTTTCATTAGAATCGTTAATAAGAATTGTAAATTTGTATGTAAAACGGCAGAGGCGTATTTAAAAATCCGGTGCCCCGGGCACAAAAAAATCCGCCCCTCTAAGTGACTAAAAAACCGACCAAGTGCGAGTCGAAGTTGCGCGCTAAGGGTTCCGTACTGCCGCACGATAAACGTCACCTTACTGTAACCTTCTGTTCCATGTTCGTAGTGGTTCCTCACCCTTATTACCGCAAGTCCGACTCGCACTTGGCTAGCTTAATTATATTTCGGTGAACCAAACGCAACCTTAAAAAAATTCTACTACGACTTTTTCTACTACGACTTTTTCTACTACGACTTTCTTCTACTGCGACTGGCGAAAGGACAAACGTAAAAGGGGCGGCCAGGACCCTGGATATAGAGTAAATACGGCGTGATACTGAACAATTTTGTTTTACGACATTGCTTGTTTTCCAAAAAAAAATAACTTAATACAAATCGATCAGCTGAAAACTAATTTTGTATAGGGAGTATTTTTTTTTATTTAATATAGATCCTTCGGAGAAAGTTGGTCACTTTAACGAGTAAAAGCCACCTTAAGTTTAACCTGTATAGGTACCTCTAGGGCATAATAAAGACACGTTCGGGTACTAAACAATAAAATTGGACTTAAAAAAATATTTCTATCACCAAGGTACTCGTAAGTCAGTACCTGCTATAGGTAGAAATGAATACCAATATAAATTACTAGCTTTTTCCCGCAGCTTCATCCGCGTGGACAACGCTTTTGTCCGCAATTTCGTTGAACCTGGAAAATTAGGCGCATATTGTTTTACCTATTCTTCATAATATGTTTTATTCTCTTGATGAGTTTTTGGGTCACAAATTATGATGTATGTCAAGGATTAAATTTAAGGTTTTTTTTTGTTTTGTCTCTATCTATTTAATACTGTAATAACATTTGCATGCTGTTGTTCTATATGGCTAAACAAGTGATTCCTACTTTAATAACGAACATCATTTTACTTACTGTACCTTGTTTAAAAGCAAATAAATACTTACTTACCTAACTGAATTATTTTTACCACATTAATCCGTCCCTGTCTGAACAAAAAAAAACACTTTTTCCGCGACTTCGCTCCCGCTTATTTATTATAGATTTTAAAAGAATGTACCTTATCTTTATATCTCTAGCAGCAAAAACATAGGACTTTCATATAAATTTACGATAGCCTTAATTCGGCCCTGTCGCAAAATCCGTTCTTAGCTGACGTCTTTTACCTATAAACTACCTATCTGCCAAATATCAGCTTCATTGGTTAAGTAATATTCGAGATATAATGTTTAATGAGTTCGTGACCTTTCGCTTTTATATGCCTATACAGAGAGATAAGGACAATGAAATTTTATTTATCGTATGGCTCGTTGTGTAGTCGTCACAACACTATTCCCAAGTTCTTCACCCAGTCGCTGGCGTCGTTTCGAATGCTGAACAAGTCCGCAGGGTCACCGGGTACTTCCTGGTGGGGCATTCCTGATGATATGGTTAACACGTTAACAGCCCCCATACAAGCATTCCAAAACACTCCATATGTCCATATGTATGAGCCCGTAGAGTAACACAGGGCTCGTGTGCCTCATAGGGTACACGAACCCGGCGGAACAGCACCGTGTACCACATATGGTACACCGGACTGTTAAGAGTCTCCAGGAGGCTCGAGTTTCCATACAAACGTAGTTCCGCTTTAATACAAAAACTATATGCCGGATTGAATCCAAACTTTGTAAATATATTTAATAGACACATCGATGTTTGTAATTAGTTTTCATCGTAGAACATTTTAACGTAACTAAACGAAGGCTTAAATTAGTTTTGTGCTGAAAGTTTGAAACTGCTCTTATTTTTTTCCGTTTTTTATTAGTACATTGAAAACTAATTACAAACATCGATATGTTTCTCCTCAATATCTTGGCAAAGATTTGATTCAATCTGGCATTAAGTTTTTGTATTAAAGCGGAACTAAGTTTGTATGGAAACTCGAGCCTCCTGGCGGCCCTTAACGTGTTAATGTTCTGCATCGGAGCTCCACAGTCGCACGCTGGAGAGTTTACCCAGCAGCATCGGTGCATGTTCTCCTTGCTGCGGCCATCAGATACCACCTACTGATGATAAGTATATACATTGTTATGTTCGTTTATAATAAATCTTAACTATGCTGACCCTTAACCAAATAGCCCTTTTAAATGAAAAAATAAAATATTTTTTTTTTGAATCTTCTCAAATGCCGTCCGTTTATAAGAGGTTATAAAATCGTCTTGACGGAAGACGCGCCTATCCATAAATGTTTTAGAATTCATTTCGTTGCGTCCCGTCCGTGATGTGACAAATTAATATTTCGGCTGTTGCTGGTAAGATTGTCGGACGACTCTGGGAAAGAATTATTGACAATGAAATCAAAATGGCTTTGAATACCGTTAATATATTATATGGTATATATCGGTAAATTTAAATTTGTTTTTAAACTATGATCGTTATACTTTTGTATTTAGATAAAAAAAAGGAAAAGAGCACAAAAAATATAACTACGGTAATCACGTACGTCACGGAGGCGATTTTCAAAAGTCTATCTAGTCAAATCTACAATTGCACGTTGAAAGGACTTACCGAGAGTATAGAAATACCATGTAAATTGTGAACAATGTTGTTTTAGCTGTAGAAACCATCATCATATCAGCTTATATACGTCCCCACTGAAGGGCTCGAGCCTACCCTGAATTGGGGCGATCGGGCCTTAGTCAACCACGCGGTCCTAGTGCGGGTTGGTCGACTTCTCACACAACCTTCGAGTTTCTTCGCAGGTGTGTGCAGGTTTCCTTACGATGTTTTCAATCGGTGAGTATATGTACGTAAGTTTCGAAAAACTCATTGGTAGATCGGCCGTCCGGATTTAACCCGGTACCTCTGGTTAGGATTTAACCCGGTACCTCTGGTTAGGAGGACCGAGTCGTTACCGGTTGAGCCACTGCCGCTTAGAAACCATAGACCGTAATAAAAGTCTTAAATAAATGTTAAAGTAGATGATAAAGCAAACAATTTATTTAACTATTCTAAAATCTGTGGCGTACCTTGAATATTAAGCACCTGTAACTTCTGAAGTTAAAAGCCAACAGTTTATTTAAGACCTTTGTGTTTGAACAGCTAAAGTTTGTTTATGAAATTTCGACTTTAAACGGACTGAAATTTTACTAAGTTGTTGAATTTTATACAAACTCTTTACAAATTAAGAAGTTTCCCATTGAATTGATACTCATTCGGTACATAAAGAGCGTCGGTCTCCTCCTGTCCGGGAGGTGGTGGTTCGACTCCCGCCACGTACCAACGTGATTTCGAATTATGATTTCATATTTACGTTTATCCGACGCTTTTACGGTAAAGGAAAACAACGTGAGGAAACCTGCACACGCCTGCGAAGAAACTCACAGGTTGTGCGTGAAGTCGACCAACCCGCACTGGGCCCACGTGGTCGACTAAGGCCCGATCGCCCTAATGCAGGTTAGGCTCGAGCCCCTCGGTGGGGACGTATATGAGCTGATATGATCACTTACTCGTATTAAAAGATAATCGAACGTAGTTTGAAACAGTACGAAGGAAATGTCTATTTATTTGAGCTCTTTTTCGTTTAATCAATGTCATTTAGATTTAAGTTTTTATTTCATCATATAGTATTAAAATATAAATGTCAAAAGTTAAATAAAAATCGATCATAATAATCTATAAATAACTATCAGTCAATAAATGTATATTTTGCATCAACCCTTTTTAACCGCCTCTGTGGCGTAATGGTTAGTCCATTCACATAACACTAGTAGGTCGCGGGTTCAATTCCCGGCCGAGCCTAACCTTGTAAGACTCGGTTTGGTTGGTAGTACGGCATTTTATATATATATATATATAGCCCGCCTGGCTAGTTACCACCATCCTGATCTAAGTCTTGTCGCCAAAAAATAGTAATAAGTAAAAATAACATTGATGTGTTTCGGCTTGAAGATAGCCAGTTCTACATTGCCACAACCTGGAGACTCAAGAAAAACTCATTGGTACATTGGCCGTCCAGATTTGAACCCGGTACCTCTGGTTAGATGGACCGAGTCGTTACCGGTTGAGCCACCGACGCTTATACTGTATGTTAGTACTAATATATATACTTTGCCATTGCGTTGGGGAATATTAGTAAGCCGGCTTCCATTTTCGGCATCATCGTCACTTACCATCAGGTGAGATGATGTCAAGTGCTTACCTAATGTAAATAAAACGGCCACACTCACGCACAGGTCCCTTTCCAAACTCGGTAAAGTAAAGCCATACTCCACACGCGGGAGCCAAGTCTGGGTTGGTGGAGTTTGCAGGGCTAGTGGCGAAACCCAATGTCAGAAAATTTTCAATCTACCTTTAAGGCATCTGCCATGGCTTAAAGACTGCTATCTAGTGATAGCGACCGGAACCATCGGCGTAACGTATCTCTCGAAGCACGGAAACGATCGAGAAAAATGCCACTAACAGTCAAACTCATCCAGGTTAGGAACGTGCTTCAGGTCAGTCGACCTGCGTGATAAGCTACGGCCGCTTGAAGTAGCTAGATTATACATAAGCTTATATATACGTCCCCACAGAGGGGCTCGAGCCTACCCTGAATTAGGGCGATCGGGCCTTAGTCGACCGTGCGGGCCCAGTGCGGGTTGGTCAACTTCACAAACAACCATCGAGTTTTTTCGTAGATGTGTGCAAATTTCCTCACGATGTTTTCCTTCACCGTAAGTAGCTATACTGAAGACGAAAGAAAATGTTAATATGGCTTCTATTATTTTGTTTTTGTTATTAATCATCATCATCATCATCATATTAGCCGAAAAACGTCCACTGCTGGACAAAGGTCTCCCCAAGGATTTCCACGACGACCGGTCCCGCGCCGCCCGCATCCACTGGCTTCCCGCGATCTTCACCAGGACGTCGGTCCACTGCGTGGGAGATCTGCCTACGCTACGTTTTCCAGTGTGCGGTCGCCACTCGAGAACTTTACTGTCCCAACGGCCATGTGTTCTACGAGCTATGTGCCCTGCCCACTGCCACTTCAGTTTAGCGATTCTGTGAGCTATGTTGGTTACTTTGGTTCTCCTGCGGATCTCCTCGTTTCTGATTCGATCACGCAGACAAACTCCGAGATTTAGTTATTCAATTAAATAAAATTTATTTATTAAAAGACAACGTAGGGCCATAACATGAAAGGACTAGCTTTCGCGTGAACATAGTTTCTATGACTGTCTTCGAGGGGAAAAAACTAACGTATATGTTAATCCAGGTCCTACTCTGTCTACCTACCAAATGTCATCCAGATCCGTTTATCTATTGCGACGTGAAAGAGTTACAAAGATCCATACATACAACAAGTGGATAAGGGATGAGATCCAATGCTTCTGCAGCATGTCGGTCTATCTGCCAGGACGCTTACGATGGTGTTGTTGCCGCCCAGAAGTCTACTTTGGATCGAAACAATTTTTAAACGACTTCAAAAAAGGAGGAGTTTCTATGTTATATTTTTTAATGTATGTCAAGCGATTTCTGGACCGATTTTAAAAAATATTTTTTATATTCGAATAAGTATAATTATAGGCTTGATGGAGCAAAGCCGTCAAATCTAAAACATTTGATAGGTAAGTAGCGGTGTGCTGGTACAAACCATGAAAAAAATTAAGGCTCTTAATTTGATTCGCACGTACCTACCTTTGATTTCGTATATTTATAATAAAAATATTATTTCATACTTTTGAGTGAACTCTTTTGGAAGTCGTTTTTAGTTGTTTTTTTAAACTTTTTTGCGCATTGTCGAGTGAAATCCATCCACTCGGGCGGCGGGAAGCAGCCTGGAAGTGCTGCAGAATTTGGGCAGCCTCGACATCATCACCCTGAACTAGGGCTACCATCCGTCTGGGTTTCCCCGGATTTGTCCTAGTTTGTAGGGCATCCAGGGAGAGTCCGGGCGCGATTCTCATAATATGGTTTCCGGGTAAAACCCGTTTCAGGTCGTTCTTAATTATTTTTGTTACCAGAATACCTCTCAGATAGAGAATAGTGTTTAATTGATGAGTTAATTAAGCGTTTACATTGATTTAAGTTGATTTTCCATTAATAAATAAAAAAGATATTAAAGATGCTTACATTTTATTTTAAAAAAAGTGCGTACTGGAAAAAAAGAATATTTCACTCAAATTTTAGGGGTTTTTGAAATTTTTGTTCAGGGTCCGTAATTTCTGTGATGGCAGGCCTACCCTGAACACATAACTGTACTGTAAATTATTTTCCTTGTTGAACGGAAGTCTACACGAGCAGAAACTGAGAGTTAGAGCCCAAATGAAGTAGCTAGGTAATATATAAAACAGGTCCTTGTTCCCAATGGAATTGAAATTCTAAAAATATTTTCTCCAGTGGAATCCTGCAGGTAACCATAACCTGACGTACTTCAATATCTGGCAGAATGTGGTTGAGCCGGGCGGGCGTTGATAATATGTCAATCACATTGTCAAGGCTGACCTCCCGTAAGGTAAGGTATTCTCACGAAAGGAATTCAGCAGGCAAAAGGGAATATGTCTACACATCACGAGATGAGTGGTTTACAAACAGATATTGAAAACGTGATGAAGCGTGGCCCGTTCGCGGAGTTTTGAAGGATTAGATTAGGAGATGGGAGCGTGGGTGGCGTGATGGTAAGGTCCGCTACCTCCTGTCCGGGAGGTTGTGGTTCGAACCCTGCCACGTACTAATGTGTTTTCGAATTTCGATTTAATTGTGCGTGCGTTTATCCGACGCTTTAAAGAGGAAGGAAAACTTCGTAAGGTAGCCTGCACACGCCTGCGAAGAAACTCGAAGGTTGCGCGTGAAGTCGACCAACCCGCACTGGGCCCGCGTGGTCGACTAAGGCCCGATCGCCCTAATTCAGGTTGGTTCGAGCCCCTCGGTGGGGATATATATGAGCTGATATGATAATGAGATTACGAGATGGGAGCGTCGGTGGCGTAACTGCAATTGCAAGGGCCGCTACCTCCTGTCGTGGTTACCAATTGTGAATAAAAAAAAGGCTTGAGCCCCTCGGCGGGGATGTACATGAGCTTATAAGATAGGATTAGGAGATTACTTTTACCCGACGGCCCAAAAAGGAGGGTTATATTATTCAAGTGTATGTATGTATGTCTGTTTCTTTGTTTCTTTGGCTGAGCCTGCAGCCTGTCCGGCTCGATGGATTTTGGAGTGCGCGGTAGCGTTAGATTCGTCTCGATCCCGTGAGTGACATAGGATACATTTTTACCCGATTGCTAAAAAAGGAGGGGTAAGTACCTAATGCATGTAAAGAGGGGGTGATTTTTTTTTCGTTGACGACCCTATTATGTGGGGTATCGTTTCGTTGACGACCCTATTATGTGGGGTATCGTTTCGTTGACGACCCTATTATGTGGGGTATCGTTTCGTTGACGACCCTATTATGTGGGGTATCGTTTCGTTGACGACCCTATTATGTGGGGTATCGTTTCGTTGACGACCCTATTATGTGGGGTATAGTTTCGTTGACGACCCTATTATGTGGGGTATCGTTTCGTTGACGACCCTATTATGTGGGGTATCGTTTCGTTGACGACCCTATTATGTGGGGTATCGTTTCGTTGACGACCCTATTATGTGGGGTATCATTGAATAGATCCTTCAGACTACTGAGGGTTTATGAAGACCATTTTTTGACTCAGGGTTCGGTTTGTGAAATATTAAGCTTTACACGTATAATTATGTTTTTAAAAGGAATACCTAATCACGGCTAAGTAGACTTTCTTATTTTAGGAGTAATAGTCGACCAACTTATAGCGTGCAGTTGGATTTGAAAAAAAGGTCATAGATTTTTCATACAAAATGTTGTATTACCAACTGCAAATATAATTTTGTTTTTTAAAATATACTTTTAACCACCTCCGTGGCGTAATGGTTAACTTTGGCTTCACAACAGGAGGTCGAAATTAAATCTCCCGTTAAAACTTTACAAAGGATACTCTTCATGAAATTGAATAACTATTGTTAGGGTTCCGTATTTCAAAAGGTAAAACGAAACCATAGTAGGATCACTCGTGTGTCTGTCTGTCCGTCCATCCGCCAATTTGGTCCGAAACTAAAAAACCGATTCAGTTGAAATTTGGTACACATGTGTAAGTCAGTGACCCAAAGACGGATATGTAACGTAAATAAATTAATTGTTAACATGCACATTATTTGTAAATATAGTTGTACACTTTTGGGGAGTGAGCTAGAAAATATTTAAAAAAGTTTGGAAAACTATATTGTGTGACATATTAATTGAAAGAGCGCTTGTTGTGAGAATCTCAAAAATATTTTTTTTACTATTTAAAATAAATAAGATAAGATAAGACAAATACTCTTTATTGTATACACTAGTTAAAAAAAAAACAAATATAAACACATTATAAAAAAGCTTTAAAATCTTAACTCAAAAAAATAATAAAAAAAAACAAACACAATATAAAAAAACTAGAAAAATAAAAAAAATAAAAAATATTTATGAAGTTATTTTTAAAAGAGTGCGACTCGCACACGGAGAGTTGTTACCTCTCCACATGACTACAACAATGACATCAACGAGAGCGACGGATTTTTTTTATTGTTCAGTTCGGAATCCTTAGCGGGATTACGACTCACACTTGGCCCGTCTTTCTTATTTTTTGGTTTACTCTAGGGTTTGTATTGTAACAAGCATACCAAGTTTGACGCTTGTGGTATTACCGTATTTACCATACAGAAAAAACAAAATACCTTAAAAAACGTGTTTCTTATAAGGAAACATATAACACCTTAGTTTTTTAGGGTTCCGTACCAAAAGGAAAAAACGAAAGCCTTATAGGATCACTCGTGTGTCTGTCTGTCCGTCCATCTGTCATAACCGATTTTCTCAGAAATTACTAGACCCATTGAGTTGACCCAAAGACGGATATGTAACGTAAATAAATTAATTTTAAACATGGGGGCCAGTTTTGGGAGTAAATTAAAAAATATACCCCTATTTACCTAAAGTGTATGTATTGAGTGGTCTTGTTCTGTTGGTAGTTAATGTTTTGTTGCAGAACCCTTTTAGTTTGACCCCGTGTCGCACTTGGCCGTTTTTTTTCATTTTGTTTTATTATTATTATTTTTAGAAGTGGTATGTGTTCACAGAATATGTGTGAAATATTCTGTGAAATTCAGCCAACTACCTGTCACGGTTCAAAATATACAGCCTTCACGTCAGACGGATAGAAATACAGCGTAGGCTTACTATTAGGGTACCGTTGGCACCCTTTTGAGTACAGAACCCTAAAAAAATACCTCTCATACTAATTGATCAGGTAATAATTGACTAAATTTGTATGGGAAGTCCAATATTTTTAACGATTTTAACAAAGTTGTAAAACAAAACTTGATCAAATTAATGTAACGCTTTGCCAGCCGTTCCAGATATAACCTATTGAGAGCCCGCTGGAGTTCATAAATCCCATACAAACGTAGTCTTTGATTCATGTGTTAACCAAAGAACCGATTTTGAAATAATTTTATATCGATATTCGGATGACGTATATCTGTGTCGGTATCGCATTACTTTTTTGGAAAACGAAACAGGAATCCATTTTTAACCAATAAACTTGTTTTCCGTTTTTTTACCTTGACAACAAGTTTATTGGTTAATAATGGATTTCTGTTTTGTTTTTCAAAAAAGTAATGCGATACCCACACAGATATACGTTATCCGACTATCGATATAAAATTGTTTGGTTAACAAAATATGAATCAAAGACTACGATGGGATATAAGAACTCCAGCGGACTCTTAAATCACGGAGGTCAAATAAGTATGTAAACGCGGACAAACGCCTTTATCCAGAAACATTCAGAAAGACATAAAGTGGACTGTTGTTACCGCAGAAATAACAATACGAGAAATGTGAAGGCGAGATTCACTCGTAACATAAATATGGTGCAGATCTTGAGGCCCGACCCTCATGAAAATGAGAAAAGGAAAAGGTCAGATGTGATGATGTCTTCATGCTCCTAGTGTTGCCGACATTTATGCCTGTAGGCAGCGGTCAGCTTGACTACGAACTATCTATGGGACACAATAAAAATAAAATTTTTCAAAAACCTAAAGACTTTTAGGTACAAGCTTTCAATATTGCATTGTCACGCGATATACATATGCATGCAAAGTTTCAGCTCAATCGGAAACCGGGAAGTGGGTCAAATTTAACTTGCAAGATTTCACCCGAACAAACATACATACATTGCAAGTTAAATAAAAGCTTGTAAAAACATTTAATAAATACTAGCTGGTTCCCGCGGCTTCACCCGCGTGGACAACGTTTCTATGTCTTTTCGAGGGTGGAAAAAAGTAGCCTATGTGTTAATCCAGGTCCTAATCTGTCTACCTACCACATTTCAGCCGTTCAGTAGTTTTTGCATGAAAGAGTAACAAACATACATCCATACATTCTTACAAACTTTCGCGCTTATAATATTATACTGGATAGTAGGATGGATACTCATGCACGTTATACACATTTGTTATTTATAAAAATCTGATATATATATAAATAAATCATCATTCTAATATTTTAAATGCAAAGTATATTTGTGTGTTTGTTACTTTGTCACGCCTAAACAGCTGAACGGATTTGGATGAAATTTGGTAGGTAGATAGATGAAGCACTGGCTGGATTAACACATAGACCCTTGTTCATCTCGGAAAAATTCATGGTCTGTAAGAAAGCTATCATTGCATAGAAATTGTGTCCGTCTGTCTATCTGTTTATTAATCTCCCAATCTTAAACTACTAATCTGATGTCACTGAATTTTGGAAAAGAAGTAAAATAATGAGCGGAGAACAATATATATTATATAGGATACTTTTTATATCGGCAAAATTTATAATTTTTAATGAAATTCCCGAGGATGGGATGTAGAAAAAAAACGTATTATGCACTTGAATTTTTCATCAAATGACAAATGTCAAACGTCAAAGGTCAAATGTCAAAGGTCCCAGGCACACTGCAAAAAAAACCTGTTCGTCACACGGAGGCACGGAGGTCACACGAATGTTTGTCCTGGGCCCTGGGCGGGGCACGCTCACCACGCTCGACCTGACGTAGAAGCTGACCATCGGGTCAGTCAGATTGATGCATAATTTAAAATTATATTAAGACTAGCCATTGCACGCATCTTCACCCGCGTGGACATAGTTTTTATGACTGTCTTTGAGGGTGAGTGAATATTAGTTTTCTCTGGATCCCTCTGAAACTATGTCATGATATGCTTATTAGTAAATTATGTCATTTTCCACCCCCTCAACCATATCTATGCAAAAAATCACAACAACCCATTGTTCCGTTGTGATGTTAAAGAAATTAACCAACACAAAGAGTATTTTTCAGTTCCCCCAAGAACTGCATCGGAATATGCTATTTTTACGGGATAAAAAGTAGCCTATGTCCTTCCCCGTGACACAGGCTACCTGCATGCCAAATTTCATCAGGATTGGTCAAGGTGTTGAAGCGTGAAAAGGTAACAAACAAATAAACACATTTTCACATTTATTATATTATAGTAAGGATAATTGAAAACGCTAAACACGTTAAAAAACCGACTTCCATCTGAACAAATTAGTACATTTTTGCATTATTATTTTTGGTTTTTGTTAATTTTCTACTAAAGTACTACGCCGATTTTCAGAAAATTTATATGGGACCACACGGAAAGCACTAGCTTTCAAATAAAAAAAGAATCATAAAAATCTGTTCACTCAGTCAAAAGTTCTGAGGTAACAAACATAAAAAAAAATAAAAAATATTCAGACGAATTGAGAACTTCCTCCTTTTTGGAAGTCGCTTGATAAATACAAATTTACGAATTCTTTGAAAAGTCACCAACGAGAGGGCCCGGGCGGCGATTATGATAGATGACTGTCCAGATGCCCATCTATTACAACAGCAGCATAACTTGCACCTCATTTGATAAAAAAATACTTAATTTAGAAATTTGTAGGTTAAATGAGCGATAAAATTCGATAATTTAGTGATCAACATTAAAATTATGTAAAATAATCTCAAAATTTCTTCCAATGTTGATTTAAGTTAAATGCCTGTTTAATAGCAGCTCACTTTTTCGTTTATTTTATTTTTATTTTGGTGCCCGCGGCTCTTCCCGCCTGGACATAGAGGGTGCGCAGTGCGCGAGCCGCAAACGGCTCGCTGGCATTTTTTTTGTTAGTAACCTTTCGTGACGTGCGCACCAATTCACCAAAGTTTCATCGTAATCGGTCGAGTCGTTTAAGAGTTTTGCGGTTAGCAACACATTTAACGATTCATTTTTAGGGTTTCGAAGTCAACAAGGAACCCTTATAGTTTCGCCATGTCTGTCCGTCCGTTTGTCCGCGGCTTAGCTTAGAGACTATTAGTACTAGAAAGCTGTAATTTGGCATGGGTATATATATTTATCACTCCAACACAGTAGCACAATAACTTTTTTTTAAATAGTAACCTACATGTAAAGTGGGGGTGATTTTTTCCGTTGACGTACCCTATCGTGTGGGGTATCGTTGAGTAAGTCTTCCAAAACTACTGAGGGTTAATTTTTGTTAGAGTCAAGTGTCCCTCCCCCCTCCCCCTCCTACCAGCTGACCGCTATTTATGGACAAACGAAAAAAAAATAGTAGGACATACGCAATGAATTGAAAATGATGAATGAGGCTTAGTAGACCTTCTTAGTTTAGGAGTAATAGTCGACCAACTTAAGATGTGCAATTGGATTTGAAAAAATTTCATAGATTTTCCATACAAAATGTTCTATTACTAACTGCAATTATACGAGTAATTCTCTTTTTTAAAATATACATTACTTTTTGAAAAGACTACGGAACCCTAATTTGAGCGAGTCCAACTCGCACTTGGCCGGTTTTTTATGAAATAGAATATGGGAAGCTTTTGACTTCATTTCACATGATGATGATACCGAAGATGGAAGCTATGGATACTAAGAATTCTTCAACGCAAGGGCACACCCTGGACACTTCATACAAAGGGCCAGAAATGACATTTCAAACAACGAATGACGGAACAAACAAAATGGCAGCGAAATACCACACGTTCGACAACCAAACTGTAACCAATCTGAATCAATCTCGGTGACGAGGGCGTGAGGTCGGAATCTAGAGAGCGGCAGGGAGTGTCCATACTGTATGTTAGTACTAATATAATATATACTTTGGCAAGGGTGACAACTGACAAGGGACTTCGTCAGCACCGCCACCTTAAAAGCTAACCTTATATTATTCCTTTTTCACGAGCTTATATTAAACTTTCAATGTTCTTATGTATGTAAGTTGTCCGGTTCAAAGTACGACCCGCATCCCGGTTTCGATTGAACTGAAATTTTAGTACACGTTCAGTTTGGATGACAGCATGGTTAGCTAAGTGACGTCATTCTTAATCCAATATGGCGGACTCCCAAAGATGGCGGACCAGTTACTTTTTATGCACCCCATGATACGGATATCAAATGAAAGGGTTTGCCGAGAAAATACGAATTAATTAAAATTATTTTCAAATAAAAGCTTGTACCTACAAGTTATATACATATAATGACAAAAATATGAACTTAGCGAGCACGCCTTATTAACCGCCCCCGTGGCGTAATTGTTAGTCCATTCGCTTCACACCAAGAGGTCGCGGGTTCGATTCCCGGCGGGGTCAACTTTGTAAAATTTTCATAGTCTGCCTGGCTAGCTACCACCATCTTATCTAAGTCTCGCCGCCAAACAGCATTGATGTGTTCCGGCTTGAAGATAAGTTGGCAGATCCCTATTGCGTTGTGGAATCTTGGTAAGCCCGCTTCCATCTTCGGAATCACCGTCACTTACCATAGGGTGAGATTATGCCAAGGGCTTACCAATTGTGAATGAAAAAATGCCCAGAGGCAACTCACGCGCAGTGCCACAGCACGGGACCGACCGATGAGTATACTAATATTATAAAGAGGAAAAGTTTGTATTTTTGTATGTAGCGGGTAATTTTCAAAACTACTCATATAATTTAAAAAAATACACCAATAGTTAGAATGGAATTTCAGGATGGACATAGGCTAAAAAAACCCGCTCACTCTCGATATCTACGGGGGCAACAGCCAGTAAACGCATAAAACATGTTCCGTGAAACTATAGTATGCGTAGATTTACAGATGCTCGTCACCTAATTTGATTCAAATTGTGTAATACTTATGAAATCATCATCATATCAGTCAAAAATCGTCCACTGCTGGACAAACGCCTCCCCCAAGGATTTCCACGACGACCGGTCCTGCGCTGCCCGCATCCATCGGCTTCCCGCGATCTTCACCAAAATCATACTAGGGCGATTATTAAAAAAAAATGGTTTTTCCATACAAAGTTCGTCGTACAGCTGATCTTTTTTTATGGCATGTAAAAAATGTTTTTTTTAACAAATTGTCGATTTCGGAAAGTTGTTTAGTATTATGAGTAGAAGCCCCAGTTAACATGACACTTCCACCAATTTTAAACTGACTGCAAAAAAGGAGAAGGTACTTAATTCGACTTTTTTATATACATAAATGTATATATCCGACGCTCTTACGGTGAAGGAAAACATCGTGAGGAAACCTGCACACGCCTGCGGAGAAACTCGCAGGTTGTGTGTGAAGTCGACCAACCCGCACTGAGCCCGTGTGGTCGAATAAGGCCTGATCGCCCTAATTCAGGGTAGGCTCGAGCCCCTCGGTGGGGACGTATATGAGATAATATGATGATGATATGTATATGTTATGCGATATATTAACAGATTATGAACCTATTTTAATATTTTTTTTATTCGATGGGTTAAGCCTTCAGAGTGGTCCGATGTCAATTGCATTGAAATGCATTCAGTACCTAATTTTTTTTTAGAAAAATCCACAAAAAAAGATAATTCATTTATTTCTGCGTGCAAAAAAAATTACGATTGAAGTCGCTTTTCACGTCCGTAGGAGAACCAAAATAACCGACATAGCTCTCAGAATTGCTAATGGGCAGGGCACAGAGCTCATAAAACAGATGACCGTTGGCGCAGTAAAGTTCTCAATTGGCGACCGCGTACCGAAAGACATAGCGTAGGCAGGCCATGGGGGAGGCCTTTGTCCAACAGTTGTCCTTCGGCTGATATGATGAGGCGTTGTAAATTATGTTACACATTGTATAAATAAACTTTTGTTCCGTTCACACACCTACAGTATTGTCCGATGTCCTCATTATAATAAAATGGAAGTGTCCTATACATCCAACACCTACTAGTACACACAATCATGTAGTTCCACAGACACGATTACACGTTATTTCCATTTTCCCACTCATTTGACAATACAAACAATATTTAAACGCTTTGTAATGTGGTTTTGAAAGCGCTGCTTGATTTGTCGTTGCTATTATAAATAATTTTCGAAAAACCTACAAGCTTTTATTTGAAAAGAGTGTTTCTATCAAAAAAGTCAAATACTCAAATGAATATAAAATAAACGGTTCCCAATTCAAAAAAGACTGTGTTTTATACTCAGGTTTCATTAGATATCATTGTCAACAAAAGACGATCCTCCCGATTCCACCTCCAAAGTTCGTCATCAGATCAACTACAAAATACCAAAAGGATCTATTGTCATGGGAAATACGGCTTCATTCCAAATTTCAGCTCAATCAGACCCCAGGAATACATACGTACATGCAAACATTGCAACAGTGCGCATCGCACTCGCACACGAGGGGTTCCGTACCATCGTAAAATATTTAATAATAGTATTAAATAGGCATAGGCACTTCTTAAATACTAACACGTTTAAAAAAATACGTTTCGTTCACTTTACTCGTATATAATTTAAAATAGTATTTTATTTATTTTTTGGCACGCCCTGTAGGCTAAACGGCTTAATGGATTTCGGAGTGCGAGACACCTTGCACACATCTCTACACGCGCACCACATCTAACGAGAGTTAGATTCCTCTTGTTCCCGTGAGTGACCACAGGATATTTTTTTTCCGACTGGGCAAAAAAAATGATTATTTGCACACTCTGAACGGCTTGATGGATTTAGGAGTGCGAGGTGTCGCTAGATACGTCTTATTCCCGTGAGTGACAAAGAATATATTTTTACCCAACTGTCTAAAAAAAGCTGGGTTAAGCTGGGTTTTTATTTTTTAATTAATTCCTAAAGTTAATAATATTTGTTGTTATAGCGACAATAGAAATACAGTCTGAAAATTTGAACTGTCTACTTAATAAGATTCATGTAATACAGCCAGCTGACAAACAGACAGACGGACAGGCGGTTTAATAGGGTCCCATTGGCACCCTTTGGGCACGAAACCCTAAAAATCGGCCAAGTGCGATTTGGACTCGCGCTCCGAGGGTTCTGTACTACCAAACCTTTCCGCACAAGTACCTATACTTATTCATTTCAAACGAAAGACATGAACGCGAGTGACAGAAGAATGCCCTTTTTCTCATTTAGTTTGCACTCTGTAGTGAGAGTAGGGCTCACACTTGACGGGTTTTTATTAAATTTTGTTTTACTCTCAGTTTACCTAGTAAAAAAAATTCCGTATTTATGTGTTACCGTTTTAAAGATACAATAAAAACAAAAAACTCATTTTTTGTATGGGTTGTCTTTTTTATTGAATTTTTAAATTTATAATATTTGTTAATAAATCCTCTATAATAACATATATTAATTGAAAATTTTAGTTAGACTTTTAAAAGCCGGACAGACAGACAGACCGACAGCGTAAGCTTAGTAGTAAAGGGTCCCGTTACACATTACGAAACCTTAAAAATAAAATACCAAGTTGTAAAATGTTCATGAAAAACGATAAGTTATTAGCTCATAGGCAGGCCTCCCACACGGTGGACCGACGACTTGGTGAAGGTTGCGTTAAGCCGCTGGATGAGGACAGCGCAGGAGCGGTCATCGTGGAAATCCCTGGGGAGTGGGCTTTGTCCAGCAGTGGACGTCTTTCGGCTGATATGATGATAATGATGATGATGACTAATTCAGTACAATAAAATTTCCCGTGACCAGATGGCCGTTGGGGTAGTAAACTTATCGAGTGGTGACCGCGCACTAGAAGACGCAGCGTAGACAGGCCTTCCACTAGGTGGACCGACGACCTGGTGAAGGTCAACCGTAGTGTAAATCCTCCGGGGAGGCCTTTAACTAGCAGTAGACGTCTTTCGTAACCGCTACGTTGTCTTAAATTAGTACGCGCATCATCATCATCATCATATCAGCTCATGTAAGTCCCCACCGAGGCTACCCTGAATTAGGGCGATCGGGCCTTAATCGACCACGCAGACCCAGTGCGGGTTGGTCGACTTCACACACTACCTGCGAGTTTCTCCGCAGGCGTGTGCAGGTTTCCTCACGATGTTTTGCTTCACCGTAAGAGCGTCGGATAAACGTACATATGAAATCTAAATTTGAAATCACATTGGTACGTGACCATTACGCCACCGATGCTCTTAATACGTATAGGATTTAATAAACCAGGGCTTTATACAAATTAATAACTGTAATTTTAACAAAAAATTCTTCAGGCCTCCCCTTGGCAACTGACCTTGTAAATCATTGGAAGGATAAACATGTACTCCTCACATTCTTGGGTACATTTAGTAATGACATATTTGATTTACTGCCCACTAATGCATTTCTTTACAACGAAAGAAAATTAATATTATCTATGTATTAAAGAACATTCATCATTTTTGACCATGTGAGTAGGCTAACCAAAAAAACTCGACGAAAGAGAACTAAGAGATCTCATTAATAACCTTTTCCAATGAAATGTGGTCTTTCGAAACCATGCACTGTTGTCACACACCATTGTCAGTAATTGTCGTGTATTGTGCTGTCAACTTGTACACGTTTGTAAATGACAAACAGCATAATATACACGTAATAATCATACATATGTGAGGTCTTTATAACTGTGACGTGGGGCCGAACGCACGTTAGAGCACAATGCTTCCAAATTGTGAGATTGCTGGACGGTCGTAAATGTGTATAGTTAGGTTCCAAATAACCAAATGTCGGTCTCTGTGAGGCTAGTAATCATAAAAGTTCCATCAAACCATCAAAGGTACAGTCACGCTCAAAACTCCGTTCGCACATGAATGGAAGAAATTTCAAATTAAAAAAAAACAGCTAAGTGTGAGTTGGGCTCGCGCACCAAGGGATCCGTACCATTCATTCTCACTCAAATTTCAAATAAACGGACGGACAGGCGGAGGAGGTTGAATAGGGTCCCGTTGGCACGAAAGCCTAAAAATCAGCCAAGTGCGATTCGGACTCGCGCTACGAGGGTTCCGTACTACCAAACCTTTCCGCACAAGTACCAAAAATAAGAAAATAAGAAATTCATGTCATAATAATTAATATCCTATAAATGAAATTAGTCAACTTAACCAGCAAACCGATAACATAACTTTCGGGGAGCGAAAACGGGACACATCGTGGGAGCTTCTTATTAAGTTTAATTTATATTATGGAAGGCACCGTTTTTAGAGTTTTTCTAAATATTTCACTTTTATCATATTACACAAATTAATACCTATGTGTTCTTGATGGTTCAAATTTGATCGACATCCTATGCGCCTTTTTGGAGTAAAACATATTTTAAATTTTTGTATGACAGGTACTATTTTAGCGTTTACCCGGTTACTTGTCACTTTAGTTTAGTTTCGTTTGTTTCACGTCACAACTTCATAGTTACACATGTCATAATATAATATAAAATGTCAATAGATATGTGATCGTCAAAGAAAGCAACAAAAGAAAAACTAAGTAAAAAAAATTACAAAAAATGACAACATGAAAAACTGGTGAGGAATAAAATAAGGCAACTAATATTACCAACAAAATTTAAAATGTCGAAAATATGTATATTTTTAAATTCATCAACAGAATGTAATTCACTTACCAACAAGAATTTTTCAACCGGCGGGCACCAAATACAGTTAAGTACAAGTTAAAAAGTTACAAATGACAAAAAAATTAAACATCGTAAGAGCAATTTTTAGTAAAAAAATAGACTTCTTTGTGTAGTATTTTGAAAGTAAAAAATCTAAAGAAACTGACCCTGACAAATAATCAAAAAATAATCAATAATCAAAAACTGTTCAAAATTTCATCAAAATCGATCCAGTAGTTTCTCCGTATTTAATTTATTTATTAAATTAATTTTTATTAATTTTTTTATTTAATTTTAAGGATATGTACACACATTTTTGCTCGACCACTATTTTGGTGTCTATATGATGTTATGATGTTCGTGAGGAAATCTGCACACGCCTGCGAAGAAATTCAACGGTTGTGTGTGAAGTCGACCAATCCGCACTGGGCTAGCGTGGTCGACTAAGACCCGATCGCCCTAATTCAGGGTAGGCTCGAGCCCCTCGGTGGGTACATATATGAGCTGATAAAAAGAAGATGTTATACAGAGGTCATACAGTGGACATCGAACACTTTTGGCCGTGACCGTCCGACTGAGCAAAACTTATTTTATCAGAAAACTTGTACTTACGATATTGTCAACCCGTGCCGAACCACATGTTGGCAAACGATCCCGCGATCAATCAATAGATATAAGGGTACCGTACCCAAAGGGTGCCAACGGGACCCTACTACTAAGTCTCCGCTGTCCGTCCGTCCGTCTGCCAGTGGACTGTATCTCATGAACCGTAATGGGTAAATAGTTGAAATTTTCTCAGAGTGTGTATTGCTTTTGCCGAAATAACAACAAATCGGCATCATCGTCACTTACCACCAGGTTAGATGATGCTAAGGGCTTATCCATTGTGGATAAAAAAAAAAAAAAGTCTCTCATACAAGAAATATGATTTTAGTACTTTTACGACGGTACAGACTCTTTCGTGTGCGAGTCAAATTATATTAACTCATAACTCATAACTCATAAAAGGTAAAAACTTAAAAACTAAACTAAAAACTTTTAGGTACAAGCTTTTATTTGAAAAGAATTTTAATTATTTTGTATTCTTCTCAGCCAACCCTATAATTTGATACCCATATAATTGGGGTGCATAAGAAAATAACTGGTCCACCATCTTTGGGAGAACGCCATATTGGATTTAGAATAACGTCACATATTTAACAATGCATTGTCATCCAAACTGAACGCGTATACGAAATTTCAGCTTAATCTGTTGAAGATATCTGCTTCAAAATTGAGTTGCAAGATTCCACCCGAACAAACATACATACGTTGCAAGTTAAACAAAAGCTTGTAAAATAGCCGGGCATATGATGATAAATTATGGAATAGTGGGGGTACAACATTTCCTACGATTTGATTGAAAACAATAGACGATCCTGGGACCTTGATTTCCACCTTCGTAGTTCATCATCAGATCAACTTGAAAATACCAAAAGGATCTATTGTTACCGGAAATACGGCATCCTAACAAATTTCAGCTCAATCGGACCCCTGGAAGTCGCTCCAAAATCGATCGCAAGATTTGAAGCGGACTTACATACGAACATCGCAAGTTAAATAAAAGCTTGTAAAACAAGACATATATTAATTAATAATTGAAAACGCTAAACAAGTTAAAAAACTGACTTCCATCGCAACAACTTAATACATTTTTGCATTATTATTTTTGGTTTTTGTTAATTTCCTAATAAAGTACTTCACCGATTTTGATAAAATTTATATGGGACCACACGGATAGTACTAGCTTTCAAATAAAAAAGAATCATAAAAATCGGTTCACCGAATCCAAAGTTATGAGGTAACATACATAAAAAAAAACATACAGACGAATTGAGAACCTCCTCCTTTTTGGAAGTCGCTTGAAAAGAAGAAAGACCTACTAATTTGATACTTTCAAAGGTTGTCATTAAGACATTAAACTTGTAATTATTTCATTTCCATCATGTCAACCTGTGAGGCGAAGTAGATGTAACAATTTATAACAGTACTTAACTACTGCTCGACAAGTTAAGCAATTCGAAACGTAATTATTGTCACAGACTTCAGTGAATACTTGAAAGTTTGTATGTAGATACATTTATTTAAACGTTACCTGATAATTAAGTTTTCCGAGAACATTGTATTTGAACTGTTTTAAAACTTGGGGACATCAATAAATTATTTAAATCCTTACTAATATCATAAATGTGTTTGTTTGTTTGTTACCTTTTCACGCCTTAACGCCTTGACCAATCTTTATGAAATTTGGCATGCAGGTAGCCTGTGTCACGGGGAAGGACATATGCTACTTTTTATCCCGAGAAAATAGCAAAATCTGATGCAGTTCCTGGGGAACTAAAAAAATACTCGATTGCTGTGATTTTATGCACAGAGATGGTTGAGTAGGAGCGAAACGACATAATTTACTAATCACCCTTAAAGACAGTCATAAAAACGATGTCCACGTGGGCGGAGCCGCGAGAAAAAGCTAGTACATAATAAAAACTAGCCAAGTGCGAGTGGGACTCACGCCCTTGGGGTTTCGCACCAAAACATATTCATTTATGTCATTTCCCACCCCCTCCTCAACCAACTCTGTGCAAAAAACCGCAACAATGCATTGTTCCATTGTAATGTTAAAGAAATCTTTAGTATTTACCAAAAAAAGAGTATTGTTTTAGTTCCCTCAGGAACTGCATCGGACTACACTAATTTCATGTGATAAAAAGTAGCTTATGTTTTTTTCAGTGACACATGCTACCTGCATGCCAATTTTTATCAAGATTGGTCGAGGTGTTGAAGCGTGAAAAAGTAACAAACGAACACATTTTCACATTTATTATAATAGTAAGGATTTTTATTATTTGTTATAGAGGCACTCTGTGAAAATTTCTACTTTCTACCTATAACGGTTCATGGAATACAGTACGCTGACAGACAGACGTACAGACGGAGAGCGGAGAGTTAGTAATAGGGTTCCATCGTTGGTCACCCTTTGCGTGTACGGAACCCTGAGAAGTACTTTGTGGTACGTTGACAGCGACATGAATACAGGACCCATGCATGGCCACGTAATAAATTATGGAACTGGCACAAATCCACGCAGATCCAGACGGATTGCACCCTCAGGGCAGCACGTAGGCAGTACGCACTTATGATAAATCTATGTAAATTCTACCCTCCAAATGTACGCAATTATTTATTTAGATAATACGGAATTAGATGATTGGGTGTTCTAATCCTGAAACTGTGGTACGTAATGACCACACCAGACGATAATGCCGCCTGTACATTTATTATTAAGGAAGCTCATTTCGGAAAAAACTATTAGGTACAAGCTTTTCTTTGAAAAGAATTTAAATGATTTTGTGTTCTTCTCAGCATATGATACACCCACGGCAGTGAATAAAAAAGAGAAACAATAAACCTTGCATCTGAATAGCCTTCTTTTAAATAGCACTTTTTGTCTTCTAAATAAGTAAGTAATCGTCTAAATTTCTAGGTCAGCGACTATTTGTGGGCATCTAGAAGTATTCTATTTTGCCGAGAGAAATAATAAACATTGCATGTAAAGTTTGAATAGCCTTCTTTTAAATAGCAGTTTTTGTCTTCTAAATAAGTAAGTTTTCCTCTAAATTACTAAGGCAGTGACTATTTGTGGGCATCTAAAAGTATTTTGTTTTAACGTCTTTAATTTTCTGAACAAGCTTCAGTTAATATGAATTAACAACGTAACCCTACGATTCTGATCTGAAGTAAAGGTCAGTGGAGTCTAGGTGGGGCAACGTCGGCTGGTTAGGTAGCGAGGAGCGAAGTGAGGAGCTCTTAGGTTTGACTTTAAAGGCAACGCGCGAGCTGAGCGAGCGAAGCGAGCGTGCCGCGGCAGCGGCCGGCGAAGCGCCGGAACTAACTTCGCTCATATTAACTGAAGCTTTTTTCGTAATATATGGTCGGCAAAAAAGTACTTTTAGAAGCTTTTGAATGCTCGCTAAAACAGCTAAGTTTTTTAGAACGCAAAAGTGCTATTAAGAAGACGACGTGTTAATTAGCACCCAATAAAAAATAAATGTTCCGCCATCTTTGGGAGTCCACCATATTGGATTTTGAATGATGTCACTTAGCTAACCATGCATTGTCATTCAAATAAAAAAAAATAGCTCAATCGGAAATCTGGAAGTGGGTCAAATTTAACTTGCCAATTTTGAAGCGGACATCTTAAACACATATGAAAATTGCAAGTTATATAAAATCTTGTAATTAAAAATTTTCATTTATTTTTGAGACGGACCCGGGAATCCAATGTTTAGCGCTCCTGCCGAGGGGCGTGGTGCGATCCTCACCCAGGGCAAACATTCGTGTGATGAACAGGTTTGTTTTCTCTGGTTCTAAGTGTTTGCACAGGTTGTAACTAAATTGGTTGGTGTAGGCACAGATGATAAAAATAGTACAAGTACAGATGAAGTACTTGCAATGACGCTTTAAATAAATAGCAACTCTCGCTACGCGGTAATAAAGAACAGTCTAGTTCTCAACCGCGCTTAGTGCCTCCAGATTTACTTCAACATACCTATACATACACCGATAACAATCACTCTTTTATGCAAGAATGAACCGAATCAATGCGCGTGAGAGATTCTTTTGCGCTGGCCGGTCTAGTGTTGTCGCAATTGATCAACCGGCAGGGATATGAACTTGTGAGACCGCGCGACGAACATGTTTCAACTTGCGCACTCGCTTGCTCGATAATCGCTCCCCTTTCTGCACGAGTTGACAACCTACTGACGAGCGCGGCCTGTAGGCCGCGCCGTTGTGTAGGTACTTACCTCGCCCTCTCAGCCGAGTGACGGGGGCCTGGTGTAGGACCCTTTAAGTGGGGCTTCTACTCATCATACTGAAAAACTTTTGCCGAGGAACCCATAATCTTTTTTTTTAATGCCAACCGTCCATAAAAAATACTCAAAATTGGCCAAAAGCTGAACGATTTATATGAAGAGTTCAATATATTTTTCTCAATTTGACTACTTGGGAAAAGTTGTTCATTATGATGAGTGGAAGGCCCAGTTAACGATTCCTACTTTATTGAGGAATCCTTATTTAGGGTCAGGTTACGGTGAGTAATTTTTCTCGGAATATTAATATTATTTTCATCATCAGCATATCAGCCGAAACTCGTGCTCTGCTGGACAAAGGCCTTCCCCAAGGATATCCACGACGACCGGTCTTGTGCTGCCCGCATCCAGCGGCTTCCTACAACCTTCACCAGAGCCACGTAAAGCTAGCATTGTCACCCTCTAGCATTCTAATTTGTTGTTAAGAAATTACTCGAGCAACAAAATTGTTATTAGTGCAACTAATTAGCAATATATATCACTACAAATTAATTTTGTTGCTTGAATAACAACCGAGCAATAAATTACAATGCTAGACGGTGTCAATGCTAGCTTTACAGACATCAAAGCAAGCATTGACACCGTCTAGCATTGTAATTTGTTGCTCAGAAATTACTCGAGCAACAAAACCCTTATTAGGGCAACTAATTAGCAATATAAAGTCACTACAAATATTTGGTTGTCGGTCCACCGAGTGCTATCAAATAAATAATATATACTAGAATAACAGTATACAGTAAAAAGTTATAACTTGAAGTAAATTGACAAGGGAAAAAAATCTGGATATTATTTTCGAGAAACACTTTACGGAGCGTACCTTTTCTGGGACAAATGATATTTACTGTCTATCAACCTTCAAATTAGAAAGCCGCTGCCACCGGGACTTTACGACATTGGATTATATGTGATTGGAAGACGTACAATTTTTTTTCTTCTTTTCCAGTTTTTATTTTTTGTTTTTAGGGATATATCAATCACACGCGGACATCTGACCCCAATAACGCCCTATACAATGGAAACTAGATACTGATATACATTATTCATATCAGTTCTTAGTCGACCAGTGCGCGTTGGTCGACTTCACACACAACCTGCTAGTTTCTCCGCAGGCGTGTACAGGTTTCCTCACGATGTTTTCCTTCACCGTAAGACTGTCGGATAAACGTACATATGAAATCTAAATTCGAAATCACATTGGTACGTGGCGGTATATACATACTTAAATATATTAAATAACTACATATATATGTAGTATACATATCGCTTCGCTCGCGTGGACACCGTTTTTATGTCTGTCTTTGAGGGCGAGTGGTGCGTGAGCCGCAAGCGGCTCGAGAGCGTGGACATGAGTTTTCTCCAAATCCCTCAGGAACTATGTCGGGCTTTTCTGATAAGCACTTTATGTCACTTCCCGCCCCCTCAACCAATTCTATACAAAAAAAAAACACTTAAATCCGTTACTCCGTTGTGGCGTCGGCGTGCGCGCGCGTGGAAATATTTTTTCCCTTAAATCCCTCGGGAACTATGTCAGGATATGCTAATTAGAAAATTATGTAATTTACCACCGCCTTAATCATATCTGTGCAAAAAATCACAAAAATCCATTGTTCCGTTGCGACGTTAAAGAAATTAACCCAAAAAAGTATTTTTTCAGTTCCCTCAGGAACTGTATCGGATTATGCTATTGTCACGGGACAAAAATTTGCCTATGTCCTTCCCGTGACACTCGCTACTGCATGCCATATTTCATCAAGATTGGTTGAGGTGTTGAAGCGTAAAAAGGTAACAAAGAAACAAACACATTTCCACATTTAGAATATTAGTATTAGTAAGGATTTTCTCTGCGTGATCGAATCAGAAACGAGGAGATTCGTAGCTCTCCGACGTAACCGACATAGCTCTCAGAATTGTTAAACTTAAGTGGCAGTGGGCGGGGCAAATAACTCGTAGAACAGACAGAGTAAATTTCTAGAGTGGCGACCATGCACCGGAAACCGTAGTGAAGGCAGGCCTCCCACTTGGTGGACCGATGACCTGGTGATGGTCGCGGGAAGCCGCTGGATGCGGGCAGCGTAGAACTGGTCGTCGTGGAAATCCTTGGGGGAGGCCTATTTCCAGCAGTGGACGTCCTTCGGCTGATATGATGAAGGATTGAACACCCAGATACAGAGCAAACAAACCTGTTCGACACACGAATGTTTGTCCTGGGTGGTAATCGTACCCACGACTCTCAACCCATATAGCATAAGCATATAGGTGCGCTTCTATTGGACCAATAGGTCAGGCCTTATTGAAAGTTTAGATCATCATTATGATATCAGCCGAAAGACGTCCACTGCTGGACAAAGGCCTTCCCTAAGGATTCCAAGATACAGAGCTCAACAGAATTGCTAAACTTAAGTGGCAGTGGGCGGAACAGATGGCCGTTGGTGTGGTATAGCTCTCGAGTGGCGACCGCGCACCGGAAGACGTAGCGTAGGTAGGCCTCCCACTTGGTGGAACGACGAATTAGTGAAAGTTGTGGGAAGCCGCTGGATGCGGGCAGCGCAGGACCGGTCGTTGTGGAAATCGTTTGGGGAAAGTTAGGTATAAAATAAAATAAAACCGAAATTTTGAATTACTTATAAATATGTTTCTTTAATTTTAGATAAACTTTATCAGTTTGGCGTATAATTATATGAAAATTCACAAAATTGTTTCATCACATTTAATGGAACTTTAGGTACCTGCCTATAACAATAATTATATTGTAACAGAGTATTTCTATTACTTACAGTATAATAAGTCTTAGACGTTAATTTAATTTCAAGTTATAATAAAAATAAGCTTCAAAATTAATTGAATTTACAAAATTGTGTATTGCCTAGCCTCTAGCCTCTAGCTAGTCAATGTACAATGGTTTTAGAGTCTTTAAACAATGTAATTTTGTATATTTAGGGTTCCGTACAACAACATAAAAACGAAACCCTTATAGGATCACTCGTGCGTCTGTCTGTCTGTCCGTCCGTCTGTCACAGCCAATTTGTTTTGAATCTACTGGACTAAATCAGGTGAAATTTGGTAGGATGATGTAATAAACACAGATGTGCAAAGTAAACATTTTTTTTTTAATTAGGGTTTTTTTAAGGAAAAATTTGGAAATAAAAAAAAAGTTTTGCTAACCTTACTGTGTCACATATCAAATGAAATGGCTCGTTATGAGGATATTAAATATATTTTTGTTAGTATTGTAAATTAAATAGATTTGATTGCATTCATGAAACAAGACGAAAATTGACCATTCCCCCCTTGATCTCCGAAACTACTGAGCCTAAAATAATAAAAAAATACGAAATATAGTTCATTGCTTGTAGATTACCGGAAAACCTATTAGAATTCTATGAATTTAAAATAAAGTGAAAAACTCAATATAATACGTTCACTTACGGAAAATAATTCACTATCACACCACTAGACAGCGCTAGTAGTATTTTCTGTTGCTCTCGTTGTGTCTTTTGTTAGTAATGTGAATAAGTATCATTGTCACAGTTGTGTGGAGAGGTGCGGTGGTACGGAGCCCTCACACCGCGAATCCGACTCGCACTTAACCAGTAAAACTTTTGTTGACTTAAAATGTAAAAGACATCGTAAGATTTTTCACTCGTTACACGTAAAGAAAAAAACAGAGACAACTGTTTTGAACAATACCTCTCCTTAAAACAGGTGTCGGAATAGGCACATTTAATTTATTCAAGAAATAATGGTGCACGCAAACTAGACTGGAAGAATTGCCGAATAGCTACAAATACTTACATACGAGTATTTTCCTGCGATTTGCATTGTAAGTGGTTCTGTCTCTCGAGCATTATTTTGTTCCACTTTCAGGGCGCTACAACTTGTATTTTCATCTTATGTAACCATTCTGTATATAAAAGCCAACAACTATATGAGTTTGTTGTTTCGTTTGGACACGAACGTCTGTTGGTATATCTATTGGTTGTAAAATATGAAAATAAGTACCTGGGCGGCCAAGCTTTGCTCTGACTTAACAATAATAATACCACAACTGTACTACAAAAAAGACAATAATTGAAAACGCTAAACACGTTAAAAAACCGACTTCCATCGCAACAACTTCGAACAATTTTGCATTATTATTTTTGGTTTTTGTTAATTTTCTAATAAAGTATTACAAGTTTAATAAAATTTATATGGGACCACACGGGAAGCACTAGCTTTCGAATAAAAAAAAGAATCATCAAAATCGGTTCACCCAGTCAAAAGTTCTGAGGTAACACACATAAAAAAAAACATACAGACGAATTGAGAACCTCCTCCTTTTTGGAAGTCGCTTGAAAAATAAAAATTAAATATCGAACGATACAAAACATTTGACCGTACTGGGAATCGAAACCCTGATCTACGAGGAGGAATCCAAAATTTTCCCACTGGACTTTTAGTTATATATCTGGTGACGTGAAAATCCCAATCTTATTGCGCGGAAAAGACAATGTGCGTGAAAACTTGAAAAAAGGAGTTTTCCCTGTGATCATCATCTTTTTTCATGTTTTCATTTGGTGAGATGATGCCAAGGGCTTACCAATAGTGAATTAAAAAAAAGATAGATTATTGGCCTCCAAAAACCCCCATTTAGCAAATTTCATCGAAATCATAAGAGTCGTTTTCGAGATCTCAAAACATATTCACGCACAAATATTATTTATCTACTCATCATGCTGAACAACTTTTGTTTTACGTCTTTGCTGAAATCGCAAAAAAAATATTTTTACTCTTCATGCAAATTGATCAGCTGATTGACTAATTTTTGTATTTTAGTGTGAAGGGTCAAATTTTTTTTTTGAGAATTGACTTTAGATCCCTTGGGGAAAGTTGTTTAGTATGACGAGTAGAAGGCCCAGTTAACGGGTCCTATACATATTATTTTACACCTGTATAGCCATAGCAAAATAAATATGTTTGAAAGTTATTGACTTTGAATTAGGATAAGATATTATTATTATTATTATTTATTTAACAGACAACATGGGTCCATGATATGTTAGTAGAAAACCTTTTGAATATGTTAGTAAAACAAGAAAAATACAACTAAGAAATTAATTAACATAGTAAACCCGCCCAACATGTGGGTGAATCAGGGCTGACACCAGCGTGCAGCGTTGCCAGACGTCCCGATTTCTAAATAATTAAACGTCCCGCGCGGGACAGGCCAAGTGCCGCTTTTCCGGGATAACTCGACCGTGCGTGCAGCGTGCTGAGGAAGCGTGGCCGGGACACCAATTTTTTCTGACGAATAAAACTTTTTTGACTTTGATTTTTATTTAAAAGACTAAGAAGACTTAACTAGGTATATACCTAACGATAGGGTAAATCTGATTTGAAATATTATATTATTTTTATTAAACTAAATTTCTATGGCTATTTTTGCTATCTATTCACGTAAACATTATTTCAAACTCAAATAAAAATATAAATATTTAGAAACTTCTGATTAAATAACGTTTTTTTACTATGTCCCGCTTTCGACGAAAGAAACCCGCTTTTTTTACTCAAAAACTTTCAAAATCCCGATTTGGCAAATAAAAAATCTGGCAACGCTGGCTGACACCCAGTGCTTCTGCAGCACACTGTCGGGTCTGTCTGACAGCACCCTCAGGATGGTGTTGTTGCCGCCCAGCATTCTACTGCGGACCGAGTCTGAAATCCGTGTACTCGGGCTGCGGCAAACATGCCTGAAGCGCTGCAGAGCCTGGGCAACCTCAACATAGTCCTGACACATTATTGTACTGGACCCGCAGGGCATTAAAAGCCCGAAGGGTATAGCTAGCCCACAGGCCGCTTCTATAGAATGATTGACAGTATGATTTGAACACAGTGACATTTACATCATCTGTGTAATTAGCGAACCTGCGTGCCAGCATATTTCCGCGCACCGTCAATGCCCTACGTTCCCTTTCGATATCACAATAGTCTTTTAAATCTGTAGTGACAATGTGACCTAAATACTTAAATTGGTTGACTCTGGACAGCTTTTCATCGTACATGCTGATGGGAGGCACATGACCAGGAGAAATGCCACGCGCCACGAATACCACCACTTAAAGTCTATCGGTCCAGTTCTTGGATAACGTGTACATGAATTACCTATGTACGCGTTTTCCAAGAACTGGACTTACATAAAATAAACTCGACGTGAATAAAAGCGTGTAAAAACGGACAAATTCTATCAAAGTTCCGCGTATGATTTATTTTGGCCGCGGAATTACAGTGTCAAAGGAGCCGCGGTGCAAAGTGGACCCATCGTTTGTCGCCACTCGTAACCGGTGTCCAGCCAGTGACAGCGTAATTAATGGCTATGATGGGACAGTTTTACCCCCGCCAAGTTTTTATTGCGTTGTGTTGTGCCGTTAACCCCGTTTTTTCTCCAAATGCACATTAGGGAAAAGAGTTGTTAATTTTTAGAGATTTCTGGATAAGCCGGTTGAAATCTTTGTTTGTAGTTATTAAGTAAGTCATAATCATCATAATTTCAGCTGAATGACGTCCACTGCTGGACAAAGGCCTCCCCAAGTATTTAGGAACTATTTTTTTTCTTCGGAATGCGGAGGAGGGAAGGGGGCTGTACAGCCGGCTGTACTGGTTATGTGGGACTCACAGTCCTGCGCTTATATGCATACATACACATATATACATAAGGCATATATAAATAAACATGCACAGGCCCAGGACCGCACTATCCACTCTCAACCCCCTGTAGCCTTGGCAGCTAAGCTACCTTGAAAGCTAATCAGAGCGACCCCCCCCCCTAGGGAGGGGAGGGGGGGGGGGGGTGCGAAACGCATCTAGCAGCTTCTCGCGACCTTCACCCACCAGTTTGTCGGGCCACCGAGTGGAGGGCCTATTTACGGTACGTCTTTCAGCGCCACTTGAGAACTTTACTACCCCAACGGCCATCTGTTCTACGATATATGTGTCCCGCCCACTGCCAATTAAGTTTAGCGATTCTGCGAGAGCTTTGTCGGTTACCTTGGTTCCCCGACGGATCTCCCCATTTCTTATTTGATCGCTTATGTAAACTCAGAGCACAACTCGCTCCATCACCCTTTGGCCCGAGACAAAGAGATCAATCGTCGAATCCTATCGGCTTAGCAGCGTTCGAGAAGCTTCACAATATCTTCACGTCCCAAAAAATGGCAATGTCTCAAGTTCAAGGTCTTTAACCAATGTGTGTTGCCAGTGACGGCATACGAAACTGAGACATGGTCGCTTACTATCATGGGCCTCATAAATGGACTCTAGGTTGTCTTAGTTTTGGCACAGTATATATCGCACCTCCAGTATGAAAACGACTCAATTCAAAAAAGCAACTTCTCGGGAAATCGCTAAAAAAGATTGTAAATTTATGCACCTATAAATTCTTTCGTCGATTATTTTATAAATATTTAAGCTAGCATATAAGTTTAAACTGAAAATTTAAAATAAAAGATTTAGCTATGAATCTGTTGAAAAAAAAAGTTATTTAAAAGCGAGTATGATAGGAAAAAAAAGTTTTTTTATTATTGTGTCTTTATTAAACCGAAAAATACAACAAAAATTTTGACTGATTAGAAGTTATGTCCTTTTTTGATTTAAAACAATGACTAATGCTTAGACTGTTTACGAGTTATGTCTTTTTAATATTTATGAGACAACATACGTTGTAGTAAGTTTTTGGCATTTTCATGATGGAGTCTCTATTATTCTAAAAAAATCATAGATTTCTATTAACTTTGTGAAAATTGGGTCATGAAAAATGAAAAATGTACAGTATTGTACAGTACATGTAAAACGTAACAGTCATTAGAAAAATAATGTAAGTAATTACTGTTAAAATTTTCAATCAAAAATATTAATAACAAACACTTTTGGATAAAATCTTAGGCATTTTAAGTTCATATCATGTCAGCCGAAGGACGTCCACTGCTGGACATAGGCCTCCCCAATGGATTTCTACGACGACCGGTTCTGCACTGCCCGCATCCAGCGGCTTCCCGCGACCTTCACCAGGCCATCAGTCCACCAAGTGGGAGACCTTCCTACGCCAAGGTTTCCGGTAACCATTACTCGAGAACTTTACTACCCCAACGGCCATCTGTTCTACGAGTTATGTGCCCCGCTATGTCGGTTACTTTGGTTCTCCTACGAATCTTATCGTTTCTGATTCGATCACGCAGATAAACTCCGATCATAGCACGCTCCGTTGCCCTTTGGGTGACCTTGAGCCTTCTTATGAGGCCCATAGTAAGCGACCATGTCTCAGTTCCGTATGTCATCACTAGCAACACACACTGGTCGAAGACCTTTGTCTAAAGACACTGCGGTATCTGGGACGTGAAGATATTGCGAAGCTTCCCGAACGCTGCCCAACTTAGTTGGATTCGACGATTGACCTCTTTCTCGAAGTTAGACCTACCTAACTGGACTGTTTGTCCCAGGTACACATATTCGGCAACAACTTCGAATGCAAAGCCTCCAAGCGTGTGACACGGACGTTTTTGACATGATTTTCGTCTTGTCCATGTTCATTCTAAGACCTACTTGTTGAGAGGCTCTCCTGAGGCCATCGAGCATTGTGCCTAATTCGTCCATAGTCTCAGCCATGACCACAATATCGTCAGCGAATCGAAGGTGGGTGATGTACTCGCCGTTGATATTGATGCTGAGTCCACCCCAGATTTTAAGTACTTGTAAAAAAATAAACTCTTGAATTTTAATGTTTCATTTGATGAAACCAAGGTCTTTAACCACTACTTTTTTCCATAAATTATTATTTATAAATTGTAAACCGTAACAATATTCTGATGTTTAATAGGCATTAACCACAAGAAATAAAACCTTAAACGGGGTCGTTGAACTTAATTAAGGTTTTTGTTTAATATTATAATTATAGTAATAGATTTTTTACGGATTATTAGAATAAGCAACAAGAAATAAAATTTAAAAAATAAAATAATATATACATCGAGAAAATATGTGGCATGCATTATACTATTCTAATCTAGTACCTTTCTTTTTCTCTTATGGGATAGACCAGAGTATCTGACGCCTAGAGTGGAGATTCTAATATACAAATTTCGTTTTTTTACTGACGTCTGCCCTCATACGAGAAACAGCGCTTCTAGGAGGCCGTGTGTCAGCGGACTGATTGACAGCCTTGCGGGTCTGCCAAGTTTGCTCATGCTATTTGGCCGCCCGGAACTCTCGAATGGTAAGAGGTCAGTCGAGGTGCGTCGGTTGGACAGGCGTTACACCGCATATACATCCAGCATGTGCCTACTGTAAGTATACAGGTCATGGAGTGACGGCGTGTGCTGATTTCCAGGTAGGGGGAGAAGCGCCGTGGAGTCGCCAGCAACGCAGGTGGTGCTTCAGCTGCCTAGGGCCGCATATGGTGCGAGACTGCCCTACATCTGGGAACTTTCTGTTCTGCCGATGGCTTTACCACCAGCTCCTGGGCATGAAACGGATTAAAGTGGCCACTCAAGAGCGGAGACAGTCTCTCGTATTGAAACGCGAAAGTAGGGGACAGCGTTCACATCCTTCACCAAGACAATAAGCTTCTGGATAGGGGAGGAACGTACCCTCGCCGACGTACGTTCCTACCGCACGCGCAGGTTGAGCGTAGGTACGTACGTTATCACAGATCCCCCCCATCGGAGCTCCGTGAAGCTGAAGCACGGGACCCTACTGGCAGGTGCCACATTTGTACACAGGGTCAGGGGCAACACACACAGGGCCAGGGGCCATACACGCAGAACAGGGGCCTTACTCAAGAGTATTCGGAGTTAGTCAGCACCATGCCGCCTCATCTGAACCCATGCATCTTTTCACAACTAGCGGAGCATCCCCTCATCTGTCCACGCTCCCCCACCATTTCGCCGTATTCCGATAACATATTACAGACCCCCGAGGTGGCTCAGGTAAGTACGGGGCTCTTCTTTTCAGCATGGAACCCGGCCTGAAACCCCTATCACCGTTCCATGTTAGCCGTACTTACCGTCCTTGCCGCCCAGCTAGTCACAATACTCTTGCCCACTACTAGGAATTGCGCTAGGGGATCAAATGGCAAGAGAATGTCGGTACAAGCTCTGCCAGATACAGAAGCTCAAGGGTGTATCGTCTTAAGTGAACTGGTGAGCAGGCTAGGCTTACGTTTAGAGGCAAAATGCCATAGGCATTGGAGGACAGGTTGCCCCTCTAAGGGGTCAGGTTGACATAATCTTTGAGCTTGACGGCGCTAGAGCTGTTCCAGGCATGGCTTGTCATACGATATCAGCAGTGTCGGGCAATGTAGTGGCAAGTGGCAAAGTTGTGCGAGAGCTGATCACAGGTAGTTCTAGAGAACTCGCGGATCTAGAGTTTGAAGTTCCACGGTGGGTGGATGCGCTGCTAGGTACGCATGTCCGCAGGCTCATGTTGCGGAGCACCATAAGTAGAATAAACTAAAGTTATTTATTTACTAACAGTTAGTATTATATCTGCCTCATGTTTCATTTTCGAACACTTAAAAAAACATACTTATCCAATACCTACAGTCTTGAAACTAGTTAAAACGTTAATAAAGACATGTAGCACAAACATACTCAAAATTTACAAGAATCGAGACTCTAAAATAGTTCTGGGCAGATAAGGTATTAATTCGTTTTTGAATCAAGGGTTAACCTTCTCGGGAGGTACCCCAGAAGTTATGGGTTAATAACTAAATAATTTTTAATTCGTTTTTTAAAGGAAAAGTATTTTTTTTATTTATAAAATTTATCTGTCCAAATAAATCTAATAAAATAAATAAATTAAGATTAATATACAATAATAACAATATTTTATTACATTCTCAGGTTGTTTTCATTATGTTGCCTCTTCTTCCTTTCGACATTGTCAGTGAACTTTTTTTCAATTTCGTATATTATTTTGTTGTTAAAACGACACATTTACTAATGAACCTCCGACTTCTTATTTCAGCTTACTTAAAAACAGACGCAATAATCAATGAGACATATACAATTACACTGTGTTAAATACGATAATGACAAAATTTTGAATAGGTCAAATCAAACCACCATACATAAGTTATTATTCGTTATGGAAATGACTTTAATATAAATCGGTCACTAAAACGAATAGTAACTTCAAAACTAAAATGATGTAAACTTAAATAAGTCTTCGGATTTTTTGGTAATGTCGGAAGAAAACAATCACAAATCTAAATCGGTCGTTTTAATACTAAATAAACTAAGGTGAACTTACTGATGGTATCGGTATAAAAACGACTTAATCTGCGTTAGGTCACTATCTTTCCGTGTGCATGAAGTCCTCTCCACAGCAATGTCAACACAACACTAAAAGCGTCGTTTTAGAACTGGCCACGCCCCGAAATTCTCCGAGTGGGAAAGAGACCAACACAGCGGTTTTGTCTTGTTCCCGCTCGAATGTGGCTTTTTATTAATTACAGATAGTTGGATGTGATTGTTTTAGGTCTTTTCACGAATATAACTCATTTTTCAATTTTTTTGAATTGAGTCGTTTTCGTACTGGAGGTGCGATATATTAGTACTAAGTTTTGGTATCTATTCGGATAGTATAGAATTTATTTGTAATAATAGGTCGGGGAAAAAGTTTCTTTATATTTTGTAAGTATAAATTGTTAGTCAAATTTCTTTGCTTGTATTATTTGTATTTTTTAAACTGGCTGCTAATAAAAAAAAATATAATAAAATTTAATATTTCCCGCCATTTATCGATTGTTTTTTCTGTCTACAAAAATGAGTGAAATTAACGAAGAAAATATTTACATTTTGAAATTTTCTTTAAAAAACCGGCCAAGTGTGGGTCGGACTCGCGCAAAGTAGGGTTCCGAAGTATTTTCAAAAAATAAACGTTTAGTTTAAAAACAAAATTATATAAGTAATAGAACTTTTGTATGGAAAATGTGTCACTGATGATGCGACACGGGATTTAATTACAATTAACAGGACAGTTAAGCCATACTCCACACTGAAAGGGCAAGTCTAGATAAAATTCAAAAAATGTCTACTCAAATTTTTACACATTACAATTCTAGTAATCTGTGACCCATCGACATCTTGATTATATAACCTGCTAGCCCAACATTCTGGCTAGCTAGACAAAATTTCTGACTCTTCTACCGCCAGCAACGACGATAAAATTGACGACATTTTTTTCTCTTTTACACAGCAAAATGTGCAAAACCTGAGATCTACACAACAAGTAAAATGTACATTTTTTATTTTTTTTTATTCACAATTGGTAAACCCTTGACAGCATCTCACCTGGTGGTAAGTGACGATGTTGCCGAAGATGCAAGCGGGCTTACCAAGATTCCCAACGCAATGGGGAACAAAATTTAAAAAAAAATCAAAATTCAAAACAATTTATTTCAAATAGGTGTTTACACACACTTTTAAATAGTCAAAACAAAAAGAAAATACTGTATATTACAAATAATGTCATGATTCAGATTACGGTCTCAGGTAATGGTATTTGTTATAGAACCAACATATATATCTTTGTCATTTACATAATCTATTATTTTATAATATCCTCTAGACCACAAAACTTTTTTGACATGAGTCTTGAATTTATTCTCTGACAAACTAGTTACATTTTCTGGAATTTTATTGTAGAATCTTATACACTGCCCCACAAATGACTTTTTAACCTTACTCAGTCTCGAAAAGGCTATATGTATTTTATTTACATTTCTTAAATTCCTGTCACTGTTTTTAGGAAATAAATGCAAATTCTTACGAACGTACATGATGTTTTCATATATAAATTGACTAGCAACAGTTAAAATATTGATTTCTTTGAACTTATTCTGTAACGACTCACGTGATCGCATCTGATAGATAGAACTGGCATGTTAACCCGTTGGCTGGCCTTCTATGTCAGCACAGCAGTGCTACTGATAGTACTAAGTATTGTCACTAATACCATTAATGGTACAGTCACGGAATTTAACTATTTAGCAGATTCACAAAACTTCAATTTTGCCGAAAGATTTCATAGTTAACACACAATATATATTTTAACAATCTATCAGATATTTTATTTTATTTTTTTCCCGATATTTTTAAATTCATAGTTGACACCACAGTAATATATAAGTCATTGGTTGACACACAGAATTTTTTTTTTATTTTTTTTTTTAATTCACAATTGGTAAACCCTTGACAACATCTCTTGCTATGTCAGCAAAAAAATCGTTAGAATTAAGTTTTTAACAATGTACTTATCAGATTTTTTATATATTTTTATACTTATCAAGAAGATATCCATCGATATTTAACTTTTTTCTTTAACTTACGATCGTCTTCGACGTTACTTATAAGTTACTAGTATATCTATCAGATAGAAAGTGGATGAAACAGGGAAAACTAATTTCATAACTTGTCAAAATTAAAGGCACTTTAATCTGCTATCATATCGGTCGAAAACTGCTGCCCACTGCTGGGCAAAGGCCTCCCCCAAGGATTTCCACGACGACCGGTCCTGCGCTGCCCGCATCCAGCGGCTTCCCGCGATATTCACCAGGTCATCGGTCCACCGCGTGGGAGGCCTGCCTACGTTAGGTGTTGCCACTCGAGAACTTTACTGCCCCAACGGCCATCTGTTCTACGAGCTATGTGCTCTTCCCACTGCACTTTAGTTTAGCGATTCTGTGAGCTATGTCGGTTACTTTGGTTCTCCTGCGGATCTCCTCATTTCTGATTCGATTGCGTAGGGTGACCTTGACCCTTCTTATGAATCTGCTAAACATATTAATTCCGTAAGTCTGCTATCAAATAGCACTAGAGATGTTAAGGGGAACATTTTGTTTCACAAAGTTGGCACTCTACAATATTGTGAATCAAGTAGTACCCAGTAGATTGACAGTTACTGCTAACTGATAGATATGGGCTCCACTTGGGCTTCATTCACCAAAGTGGTCCCATTTTCAACAATAATAGAGGCCTAGAAGTTTACTACACAAGAGTGGAAAGTTGAGATGGGTCAGTATGTGCAGCCGATAGATTTCTCGCTGCCACGCGAAAATATTCTTAGAACACCTTTCCTAACTTTTTAACTCATGACGACATTCACAGATTTTTGATAAAATGTACAATCAGAAAAAAAATCGTCAGAATTAAGTTTTTTTTAAATACCAATCGATCCCATCTTTATCAAGGATTAAAATACTTTGTGAGATCAACTAAGGATAGAGTAGTAGAACACCCACAAACCAAAGAAAACTTTTTCCTAACAGTTGTTGGTACAAAATGAAATATTCTAAATTATTAATTTGTACGGAGACAACTAATATGAGGACATTAGAAATGAGAAAAATCAGTATTTTTGGAAAAAAAAACAACTAAATACAATACACACAATAGTCCGCCATATTGGATTTAAAATGATGTCACTTAGCTAACCTGCTAACCATTGTGCTTTATGCAAAATATCAGATCTATCGTAAACCGGGGAACGGTTCTAATTTAGCTTCCAAGATGTGTCCCAAACCAACAACACTACACGGCAAGCTAATACAAAGCTTGTAAAAAAGCCAGCACAGTACATCCTACGATTCTAACGAAAACAAAAGACGATCCTGGGTCCTTGATTCCACCTCAAAATTTATCACGAGATCAACTTCAAATTACTAAAAGGATCTATTATCACAGGGAATACGGCTTCATACCAATCGTGTTCCAATCCATCCATTGTGTTTATATGTAAATCAGCTCAATCAGAAACCGGGAAGTGGTTCTAATTTAGCTTCCAAGATTTGTTTCAAACTAACTAAATAACACGGAATAAATATTAAGCTTGTAAAATGGATTCGAACCGAGAGGAGTTAGATTTTTTAGAAGCCTATTTTGAAAACTTCTGACAGTGGGGTTGGCAACCCGGACTTGGTCCCCTCCTGTGGAGTATGGCCCGACCTTCCCGAGTTTGGGAAGAGACTCTTGCCCCAGGAGTAGGGAGGTATATGACTAAAGCTATTTAAATTGTAACTTTTATCCACACATATAACTTCAACATGGAACTATGTACATACCTACAATACAAATTACAACAATAGTATATAGATACATTTGATCCCATCATTTATTTGACCCAGAGCAAGCCTGTCGCACTCCACGCTGTAGGCATTATAATTTTAACCAAAAAAAAACCGACTTCAAACGCACTAGTCGCCACTACGATTTTCGAAGCTTCCCTTCGATTTCTCGTGGATGCCATCATCAGATCCTAGTTTCTTTATCATGGTACCACCCTTGGGATATCTCCTTTTCATTAAAAAAAGAATTATCAAAATCGGTTCATAAACGATGAAGTTATCCGCGAACACATATATATATATATATATATATATATATATATATATATATATATATATATATATATACCTCCTCCTTTTTTTGAAGTCGGTTAAAAATGTACCTACCTACACCGCGCTCTACGCCGCGCGGCCCCCTGCAGGAGGCAAATAAAGTAGTCAGAAGAGATAAGAGTTACGCGATAGAAAGACAGGCAATTCGTAGGTAAATACAAGTGTAGGTAATTGGCGCTGGGCGAATCTCATTTGCACTTTATTGTGTTGTAGCAAGAGTCGCCATTTGTTTAAACGATTTTGCGGAGTGAAACTTCTTTTACGTTAGTAAATAGTCTTTCTTCTTTGCTCCGAGGTCTCTGCAAAAAAAGAAACACTGTTAAATTTGAAAACAGTAATATTGTAAGCACAAAAATCGATTATCCACGCTCTACTACGTAAGGATGTCTTTGGTTTACGCCCGCGTTTTCTACAGAACTATAGAACCGTTTGGGTACAAACACAATTACCTACTTGTCATTTACAGCGGCTGATACACAACTTGGGTGTTTGGGATGAGATACCCGTTTAATCACATTTGTTTTGTTACGTATGCATGAAGCACAGCCACAGAGCAGAACCAATAGAAGAGGTGCCTTAAGCAACTGAGCACTGAAGCCACCAACTGAGTCCTGACGTCATAGATTTTAGTTTTAGCCTACTGAACACTTGGGGCGCTGTCATCAGTACGCAACTAGATATCGCGGAGTGTACGTCCTACGTCCTACTCGTTTCGAGAGATTTTTATTTTTTACGAAGTGTTTTTTCCCGAAAATGAAGTGTTGTGTGATCGGATGCAAGAGCTACACGGGTGGTCGATCCAAAATTAATGAAAATAAAGTTTCTTTCCACTTTTAAGTATATAATTTATTTATTTAAAATATAATGTATTTGTTTTTATCTAGAATATTCTATCGCCACCTAGCGACATCTAGTATTCAGTAGAAGAACCAAATATATATATAGGAATGCAGGTCTGTACTCAAGAACAAGTTAAAAATCTAGGGACCCCAGTGGGGGCGGTTAGATTCCTAATAAGAGTATTAATAAATAAGTCATAGTTTGGTTTGAAAATTTTTACATTTGAGTATAAAAATATATTTTCAACACAGTTGTTTAAAAGAACGTTTTTATTCCACAGATTTCTGGCTTATAATCTTAGATATTAAACACGCGTGCTTTACTATTACATTATTGTACTAGTGCTTTAACTTTTCCGTAATGCCAAACAAAACTCTCTATTGAGATTATTTTTATTTCTTTTACGTGAATGATTAATCGATTGGTTGTATGATTAAATGTTTGTATGGTTATTTGTTGTATGGTTGTTGTACGGTGTTGCACGGTTGTTGTATAGTTTTTGTGTGGTTGTTGTATGGCTGTATGGTGGGTGGTATAGTTTTATGTTTGTATGGTTGTTCGTAGCCCTAAGTACAAATAGAAGATCAAAGTATTTATAGTTGCTAATTTTGGTGGACGCAATACTTTGTAAAATATAATTCTGATATACTTATCCGAATTCAATAGGGTTTAAATAGTACAGAATATTACACAAATCGGTTTTTTTTCACATTCAATTATTCATACAATTAAAAAAAATGCTATAGTACAAAAATATTTGGGGGCGGCAAAAAATATTTGGGGAAACCTCTTTCCTTATTGCGGGCTCTAGCTGCCACCTAACACCACCTAGTACTGAATAGTAGAACTCTGGTGGTTTGTGGCATTAAAATCACCTTAAAGCTCTACTTAGTTTCATTACTCACTGTTAGGTGGCCTACGCCAACGGTAACGTCCCTCTCACCCCGCAAGTCGGCTTCACCTAGTTACCTAGAGAAAATGACATATGCTGTCTCTTCTATTGGTTCTGCTCTGTGAGCACAGCCCTATTCTACGGGGTGTTTCTTCTTATATAAATCTATAGTAAGTATAACGATTAAATTAGTAAAATTAAATTAAACCCTTTCAGGGAAAATGATCAGTTTTTAAAAGGTTTTCTTTCACTTGTAATGACTATAATATGCTGTATGTGTATGTATGGCCCTATTCTACGAGGTGTTTCTTCTTATAAAAGTCGATAGTAAGTATATAACAAATAGATTAGTAAAATAAAATTAAACCCTTTCAGGCCAATTAATCAGTTTTTAAAAGCTTTTCTTTAACTTGCAATGTCTGATGCTGTATGTGTATGTACTCAGATCAAAAATAAAAGGTAGATTAAGTGTTAGCGCTTTGAAAACGGGGTATGAAACACTCTGCTCCAATCATGACGGAGCAGAGTTTTATTTACAGTCACGCATTGGCAGACTTACCGTCAACATGCCGAAACGTGCTGTGACATGTCTCAAATGCGCCTGTCTCAATTAAAGTAAAGGTTAAGACCTATCACGTGTCGAAACATTATTCGAGGTCACTACTTAAGGTAAAGATGTGAACGTATATAATAGAACAAGCGTTACCTCACTTTTTGTTGTTGTTGTGACTGTTGTGATTTTTGTATGAAACACAATATCTAGAGTGTATGTAGGTTTGTTAGTTTGTTTAGGTCAAATCTTGCAAACGATTTTAGAGCGACTTCCAGAAAAGCGATTGTTATGAAGCCGTATTCCCGGTGATAAAAGATCCTTTTAGTAATTTGAAGTTGATCTCGTGATAAATTTTGAGGTGGAATCAAGGACCCAGGATCGTCTTTTGTTTTCATTGTTCAAATGTTCAAACATTCGTGCAGATGGTGGCGCATCGGGAGCCGGGTCGTTTCTTTTCCTCTAATATGGTTGATGGGAGCTATGGCTGACTCTCGCGACTCGTGACCGCCGGGTGCTGTCCGTGTGAACTGGCCTACTCTTGTTAAATGCATTCAATGATTTTTATGTACAACTTTTCGTGTCTTATTGTTTTCTTGTTCTAATGACATAATCTGGTTTATATCAAGGATTGAATTTTGGCGTTTTAACTAATTATTGTTTATTTCTTAATTCTTCAGAAATTACATTGTTATTATTATTTTATGCCTATCAGAAAGAGTGTTATTTGCACCTATTTTGAATAAATATATTGAATTTAATTGAATCATTAGAATTGTAGGGTAATACTGTGCTCGCTTTTTTACAAGCTTTGTATTAGCTTGCCGTGTTAGTGTTGTTGGTTTGGGACACAGCTTTGAAACTAAATTAGAACCACTTCCCGGTTTCCGATTGAGCTGATATTTTGCATAAAGCACAATGGTTAGCAGGTTAGCTAAGTGACGTCATTCTAAATCCAATATCGTCGACTTCTGAAGATGGCCAACCAGTTATTTTGTATGCACCCCCATGATATGGGTTCCAAATGATAGGATTTGCTGAGAAGAACATGAATAAATTATAATTATTTTCTAATTAAAGCTTGTGACTAAAGGTTTTAAAGTTTTTCGAAAATTATTATTTGAATTTGGAAACGTGTATTTAGATTCACATTTGATACACTGAGCATTTGACATTTTTTAAGTTTTTCGATGTTATCATGGGTAGTTATGTTATGGGTTTACGATGATCAATTATGGATTATGAAATGAATCTAATTTATTTTTTATTTTTAGTGATAATCTTATTTATCTAATAACGTTAAACCCAATCACCCACTCGCAAATAGGACCAATCAAATCATAATACATGTGCGTCATCATATACAGATTCCTATGACTCCCATCATCATCTCAACAGCATGAAAGTTATGGAGTTAAAACTTCCATCATCAGCTCATCTGAATAAACCTGAAAGAATACAACTATCTGACTACATGTACCTACGTAAAATATTTTTGTAGAATTGTCCTCCAACTCCTAATTGTTAAGGAGTTGTACCTTCCTTCTTCAGCTCATCAACATGAGATAAGACTACCAGACGAAAATACCTTTATTATTTTAGAAAATACAAGAAACACGTAAAACGTGCCCATAAAATTTGAGGGTTGCCCTCAATTTCCCTGGGACCCTATCATCAGATCCTGACTTGGTGACAATGGAACCCCCTCGGGAGTATACTCTTTCGAATAAAACAAAGAGTTTTTAAAAACGGTTCACAATCAGCGAATATATCGCGTAATAAACATACAAAAAAAAACAACATACAGTCGAATTGAGAACCTCCTCATTTTTGAAGTCGGTGGAAAAGGTGGATCGTTTTTTTTTTTTATGATAACCCAAATAAACCTGTCAGGCTATTTGTCCCTGGCCACTGAATGTTCAACACAATAGCTAACCCTTTTTGCAGCGACGTGATAGGCAGGACTTACAAAGGTCGCGTCACGTCAGCCGCACTGAGCCGTGGCGTGCTTTCCGAGATTCCACTACATTTTGATATTAATGTGCCCACTCGAATAATAAAAGCCTCCAATAATAAAATGAAATTTTATTATTTCCCGTTAAAGGACTTTGAAAGAGCGTCGGTGGCGTAACAGTTAGGGCCGCTACCTCGTGTTCAGGAGGTTCGTGGTTCGAATCCTGGCCACTTACTAACGTGTAAAAGAAACAACGTGAGGAAACCTGCACACTCCTGCGAAGAAACTCGGAGGTTGTGTGTGATGTCGACCAACCCGCACTGAGCCCGCATGGCCGACGAAGGTCCGATCGCCCTAATTCAGAGTAGACTCGGGACCCTCGGTGGGGACGTATATGAGCTGATATGATGAAACAACTTATGGAAATGAGTTCCCTAGGAGAACTAAAGTAACCAACACAGCTCACAGAATTGCTAAACTCAAGTGGCATTGAGGTCGTAAAGTTCTTCAGTGGCGACCGCTCACCAGAAGACATAGCGTAGGCTCGGTACTCGGTGGACCAACGACCTGTTGATGGTGGCGGAAAAGCGCTGGACTGATCGTTGTGAAAGTCCTTGAGGGAGAGAGTTTTGTTGAGCAGTGGAGGTCTTTCGGCCGATATGATGATGAAGACCCAACGCTACGTTACTAAATCATTAATGTCCCCTCTCCAACTGCTGGGGCGTGGATCTCTTCCCAAACTGGGGAAGGTGGGACCATGCTCCACACACGGGGGCCGAGTCCAGGTTGGTTGGTGAAGGTTGTTGTATAGTGGCAAACCCCACTGTGAGAAGTTTTCAAGCTGCCGATAAGGCATCTGACACGGCTTAACAACTGCCATCTATTGATAGCAACTGGCACCAATGGCCTAACGACTCTGTGGCTCAGTGGTTAGTGCCCTTGACTACTGATCCGAGAGTCGTGGGTTCGATCACCACCCAGGGCAAGCATCTGTGTGATGAGCAGATTTGTTTGCTCTGTGTCTGGGTGTTAAATTATATCTATATATGTATGTATTTAAACGTATATAAGTATGTATATCAGTCTCTGGTAACCCATAACACAGGGAATCCTACTTTGGGGCCAGATGACCATGTGTGATTTGTCCCAGAATATTTATTTATTTATTATTTAAAGCACGGAAACGATCAATAAAAATAAAAGTTTAAAAAAACTAAAAACCGACTTCAAAATGAAATTCACTCAAAAGTATTAAATAATATTGTTATACTTAAATACCAACAAAAAAGAAATTAAAGTTAAAAACTAATTAAGTTAAGGGCTTAACATTTTTTTGAGGTCGGTAGGTACCAGCACACAGTTACTTACCTACGTATCAAATGTTTTAGATTCTATGGTTTGCTGAAATTCGGTTGAAAATGCCACTAAACAGTCAAACCCCTCCATATAATGACCGTACTTTAGGTCAATTAACTTGCGTGATCGACCCAATCATGCGAGTATCACTGAGTTACGACCGCTTTATGGCTTTACTAAATACAAGCTGCTGCCCGCGTTTTCGCCCGCGTCGGCATCGTTTTTATGATTGTCTTTGAAGGTGAGTGGTGCGCAAGCCGCAAGCGCCTCGTTAGCGTGGACATGAGTTTTCTTCAGATCCCTCATGAACTATGTTGGGCTATTCTTATTAGCAGTCTATGTCACTTCCCACCCCCTAACGAATTCTATACAAAAAATAACTTCAATACGTTGCTCCGTTGCGACGCCGAAGCGCGCGAGCGTGGGAATGAGTTTTCCCGAAATCCCTCGGGAACTATGTCAGGATATGCTATTTAGTAAATTATGTTATTTACCAGTCCCTCAACCATCTCTGTGCAACAAATCATAACAATTAATTGTTCCCTTGCGATGTTTAAGAAATTAACCAAAAAAAGAGTATTTTTCAGTTCCCTCGAGAACTGCATCTGACTATGCCATTTTTACGGGATAAAAAGTAGCCTATGTCCTTTCCAGTGTTACAGCCTACATGCACGCTAAATATCCATCAAGATTGGTCAAGGTTTTGAACCGTAAAAAGGTATCAAACAAACACATTTTCACATTTATAATAATTATTCACATTTATAATAGTAACTATATACTATATAGGCCTATGTCCAGCAGTGGACTTCCTTCGGCTGATATGATGATAATAGTAACTACCCGTCCGCCCGGGCTACGCGCGCGTTGTTTTCGATTTTCCCGCTAAAAATAAGACGTATTCCCGGGGTAAAAAGTAGCCTATATCCTATACCAGGACCTAGCCTAAATGTGTACCAAGTTTCATCCTAATCCGTCCAGTGGTTGAAGCGTGAAAGAGTAACAAACATACATACATACAAACTTTCACATTTATAATATTATTATAAAGTAGGATTATTAGTAAGGAAGTAAGGATTCGTTACGAAACTATCTTAATAACTTAAAAGCAACATTCTTTTGTAAATATAAACTTTTCACATAACCTGCTTTGAATCTGATGAGTTGGATTCCTCTTTAAGAAAACCCTTCCCTTTTCAGTTTCACTGAACAAAGATATTTTGATAAAAAATAACTCCCGAATTCTTCGTCGTCCCTTGGGTGAACAATAAGTGTTCGCTCTCTGTTGAAAGTTTATAAGAATCCCTTATTTCCATCTCTTTGTAGAGCAGCCTCGCGGTCTGACCCTAGACGTACCAATTACTTTAAAATATACTCCCATTGAATACAAATCGATCCTCGAATGTCGATGTTACTTATAAAGGGTGTAACAAAATTTGTGTAGCTCCCGTTAACTGGGGCTTCTACCCATCATACTGAACAACTTTTGTTCTACGACTTTGCTGAAATCTTGCCTGACCTTGCCTGCGTCAGTGTTTCCCGATTCCTATAATTTGGAGATCTTCAAGGCAAGAGTGGATAGGCATTATTTGAGTTAACGTGTACCATCCTCGACTGCATCATCACTTACCGTCAGGTGAGTTTCAGTCAAACGCACTCACATTTTAATAAAAAAAATACAATAAAAAAATGGACTCTTCGTACAAGTCGATCGACTGATCGACCAGTTTTGTGCATTTTTGTATGGAGGATCCAATTGTTTTTTTTTGAGAATTGACTATGGGTTCCTTGGGGAAAGTTGTTCAGTATGATGAGTGGAACCCCCAGTTTACTGGACCTACATCAGTTTTGTTACAACCTGAAAGAAAATCAACGTTTGTTTGTTCGATTGTTATGCACTGCCATGCCGTTCATCCAACTGAAACTTAGTATACAGTTGTTGTGCGCATGCCCAGGAAGTTAATAAGAAAAAAAAAACGGCTTACCATCAATATCCATGCGGGCGAAGGCATAAAAAACTAGAAAAAAAAGGACGTAAACGAGACCGACACTAAAAATTGGTTACAGTCAGTTTAGGCACAGATTACTAATTAGTTAGTTTAGGAGCCTAAGCGTGACTACGACTCACACATGGCTTGATTTGATTGTTTACTAGCTTTTGCCCGCGACTTTAATTAGAATCAAGTATCTCAATATTTTTTTTGAGAGAGACAGTTGAGAAATAAATACTAATTGAATGGACTTGGAAAAAATTGGCCATTAGAAACGACAAAAACTGAAGAATTTCTCTTATACAACATTTGATGTACTACCCACAGGAGCCATTATAAATAAAGTAACCGGCTCCGTGGCGTAATGGTTAGTCCATTCGCTTCACACCAGGAGGTCGCGGGTTCGATTCCCGGTGGGGTCAACTTGAAAGACTCGGTTTGGTTGGTGGTAGGGCATTTTCTAAGCTCAACTGGCTAGCTACCACCATCTTATCTAAGTCCTGCCACCAAACATCAGTGTTAACAACATTGAAGGGTTCCGGCTTGAAGATAAGATAGCCAGTCTCCATTGCATTGGGGAATCTTAGTAAGCCCGCTCATGTGACGGCATCATCGTCGCTTACCATCAGGTGAGATGATGCCAAGGGCTTACCAATAGTAAATTTAAAAAAATCAAAAATCTTAAAAAAACAACAATATAAGTACGTATATTATGTTTCTTCGTTGCTTTCTTCTTTGCCAACCGAAAAAGGGCCGTCTGTTATATTTTTATTAACTGCTTATTAGGCGTTTAAGGTCCATTAAATCCTTACAAAAAGACCCTTATATTAAACTAGGAGAACGTAATGAACCACAAAAAATATAAAAACACAACTGTTTACGGTCGAGGGTGTAATTTAGGCCCCAAGGACTATTGTTCACACAAAATGTAAAACAAAACCACAGAGTCACGAGTTTAATTACATTTCGAATTTGTCATTCCATGTCCATTAAACGGCCGTCCATCACAGAATGCCACGGGCCTTGGCTTCGCTAAGCAAATTATAAAAAAAACTTTTGGCGTTAATTACTTGCCTGTGTTCTTTGTTGTTAGGCCTTTTGCTCTTTCATTTGTTATTGTCGTTAGCAGCAAGCGTTGACTTAAGATGATTACGGACCCCTACTTTACGTGTGGTCTTACACGCACTTGGCCAGTGTTTTGTTATGATTTTCATACAACATTGGAAAATTAAAACCGGCCAAGTGCGAGTCGGACTTACATATACAGGGTGTAACAAAATTGGTGTAGGTCCCGTTAACTGGGGCTTCTACTCATCATGCTGAACAACTTTTGTTCTACGACTTTGCTGAAATCTCAAAAAAAAATTTACTCTTCATACAAATCGATCAGCTGATAGACCAATTTTGTGCATTTTAGTATGGAGGGTCTAATTTTTTTTTCGAGAATTGACTATATGTTCCTTGGAGAAAGTTGTTCAGTATGATGAGTAGAAGCCTCAGTTAACGGGTCCTTCACCAATTATTTTACACCTTGTATAATATGAAGGTCAGATTATTTAATTTATTCCAAATAAATATTCTTACAGACTATGAAGTATAAACCAGCTGAGACATGTTCGTTTACTATGGTCCTCATAAGAAGGCTCAATATCACCCAAAGGGCAATGCTCAGGGAATCAGTAATAAGGAGAAACGCAGGAGAACCTAGGTCACAGAATCACTAAATTAGGTGGCTCGTAGAACAGAGCAGTAAAGTTCTTAAGTCGTGACCGCCTCCTACTGAGTGGACCAAGGACCTGGCGAAGGTGGCGCGAAGCCACTAGATGCGGGATGCGCAAGACCGGTCGTTGTGAAAATCCTTTGGGAAGACCTTTGTCCCGCAGTGGACATTTTTCAGCTGATGTCATGATAATCAACCAGCATTTGCTGGAACCTCTGCCCAGAAAAATCCTGTATATTTGAACTCCAATATCCGGAATATCAACATCCGGAAAACGAGAAAAAAAACAAAGTACCTTCATATTTTTCATCAAAAATCCACGCAAAAGGACATTGGAACCCATGCAATTTGTTTTTGGGGAAATGATTAGTGAAATTAAAAGACCCGACCAAATTTTAGCCTAATAGTAGCAACTTCAGTATTGGCGGCCATTTCCTTTTCCGCCATTTAGATTTTTATTGCACTTAAAATCGTTTCGGTGGGCAGTTGACCACGAACGGCTGAATAGATTTCTATTAAACATAGCTAATAGCTGTGCCTATATTATTCCCCTATCTGTGTAAAAGTCATTTCGGTTAATCTATGTTTCTAATAAAAAAAAACAATTGAAATCTGTCCATCCGTTTAGGTACTACGATGAAATATGCAGACACACACACACAGACACATAGACAAGTCTTCAAACTTATTACATTCCTCTTTCGTGGGTTAATGAATAATAAATAATACTAATATAGAGCGTCGGTGGCGTAACGGCTAAGGCCGCTACCTTCTCTCCGGGAGGTCGTGGTTCAAATCCTGTCACATACCAATGTGTTTTCGAATTTCGATTGCATACGCACGATGATGATGCACGTTTATCCGACAGTCCTACGGTGAAGTAAAACATCCTGAGGAAACGCACACGCCTGCGAAGAAACTCGAAGGTCGACCAACCCGCACTGGGCCCGCGTGGTCGACTACGCCCCGATCGACCTAATTCAGGGTAGGCTCGAGCCTACTGATGATGAATATACTCATCTACATACTTAAGATTTTGACTGCTCCTACATGGCTCCCAGTCGACCTGTTACCCAAATTAGGTTAAGTTCACAAACGATTTCCCATGTCACATTTCGGTCATATACTTACATATTTTATGGAGTGCGTAATATGGACATTACATGTCGGCGGAACCACAGATAAAAGCTTGCTGTTTTAAAAAAGTGAAAAGAAATCCTTTTCAAAGCGACGTTCTTCAAAACCTATTTAACTTTCAAACGAATTAAGTTGTCTCTTTATCCAAAAATTCGAGCTTATGATGATAATGTATTTATACTACGAAATTGGTACATACTTTTGTTTGACGACGCTAAAAACATAAAGATGTTTCGTTTCGTTTATGGCGCGAATTTCAAAATTTTAAAGGATCTTTTGTGAATTACATACAGACTAACATTATTTTCTACCAATTTCAATCAATTTATCAAATGTATATTTCTTCATTTTGGATATTTTTGCGATAACCTGAAAAATATGATATTTTGTGATTCATCATCATCATTGCAGCTCATATACGTCCCCACCGAGGGGCTCGAGCCTACCCTGAATCAGGGCGACTATGCCTTAGTCGACCACGCGGGCCCAGTGCGGGTTGGTCGACTTCACACACAACCTTCGAGTTTCTTCGCAGGCGTGTGCAGGTTTCCTCACGATGTTTTCCTTCACCGTTAAAGCAATCGGTAAGTATGTACGTAAGTTTTTGAAAAACTCATTGGTACATTGGCCGTCCAGATTTGAACCCGGTACCTCTGGTTAGATGGACCGAGTCGTTACCGGTTGAGCCACCGACGCTTTTTTGTGATTATTAATCACAATTTTTTTATTTTTTTTTTATTCAAAATTGTTAAATATAAATATAATATTCACATTTCGCTCTGTACCTAGATACTGAAAACGAAAGACACCATTTGAAAACTTTAAACTGTATAGAAAATATAATATTAATATAATTAAAATATAATTAAATATAATATTACACAATATCCAAAATAAGGAATTTCACATTTGACAAATTCATTGAAATTAGTAGAACATAACGTAAAACTGTTGCAAAAAGGTTAAAAAATTAAACATGGAGTCATAGTTCTCAAATTTTTTTTAAAAAATATGAATTCGCGCCACAACCAAAACGAACCGACAACCGACTTCAATCGCTTATTCCAGTGACTGGTACAAAGCTTCAAAGTTTATACCCTATGAAATTTGGCATACCTGTTTAGAAGCCAACATACACTAACATATACGGAAAACCACTAATCCGATTTTGATGAAACTTGCACTGTTCCCTGAGTTGAAAGATAGTTTATCCAATAACAAAAGAATTGGTGAAAATTGATTTTTATTTTCTAAGATATACGTGGACAAACATACATACACTTATGAAATTTAGGGATAATTGTTTAGAAACCCGCATGGACTTTATCATACGAATATTGTGTTATTGTCCGTATGGTTCCCGGCTAAGAATAGGACCATCCCATCTCTTCCAATGGGTGTCGTAAGAGGCGACTAAGGGACTTAAAACCGGAGGATGGGCAGCAGCGTCTTTCCGTGCATTGCAACACACCTGCAATCAAACTGCGATCGCCAACCCGCCTGCCAAGCGTGGCGATTACGGCAAAACCCCCCAATGAATTTCACACCCAGAAAACGGCCCCTAGTCCCCGGCAGCTCCGCTATTCCTGGCTCCGGTAGCAGTCATGGTAACGGCGGGGTAGGGGGTGCGAAGAATCCCCGGCAGATGCCAGGCTACCAAACCCAACGACCTTTGGCCCTGGCAACCTACAACACGCGCACACTGCGGACTGACGAGAAACTTGCAGAACTCGAAGAAGTATTGAGCAGGTTACGGTGGGATATCGTAGGTTTATGTGAAGTCCGAAGAGAGGGAGAGGACACCATGATCCTTAAATCCGGAAACCTGCTCTATTTCCGGGAGGGCGACCAACAGTCCCAGGGTGGTGTCGGGTTTCTCGTCCACAAGTCCCTCATTAACAATGTGGTCCAAATCGTGAGCGTTTCGACAAGGGTAGCATACCTTATACTCAGAATCACCAAACGGTATTCGATGAAGGTCATACAGGTATACGCGCCGACTACGGAACACTCCGACGACGAGGTAGAGAGTATGTACGAGGACATCTCTACAGCCTTACATAGCACCAGGACCCATTATACCGTTGTTATGGGGGACTTTAACGCGAAACTGGGCAAACGAAGCGATGGTGAGCTGAGAGTGGGGCAATTTGGATATGGAGTAAGAAATGCACGTGGCCAGATGCTGGCCGACTTTATGGAGAAGGAGAGCCTCTTTATGATGAACTCCTTCTTTAAAAAGTCAAAACAGCGGAAGTGGACATGGTTGCATCCCAATGGCGTAACAAAAAACGAGATAGACTTCATCTTGTCGACAAGGAGGCAAATATTCAATGATGTCTCCGTGATCAATTCAGTCAAAACAGGAAGTGATCACCGGATGGTCAGAGGCACATTGAATCTAAATACCAAGCTAGAAAGATGTCGACTGATGAAGTCTACGCTCCGACCAGCGCCCATCCAGCTCCAAAACCCCGAGAGCTTTCAGCTCGAGCTGCACAATCGTTTCGAATGCCTAGAAGACTGCGAGAATGTGGACGATTATAATGACAGGTTCGTGGAAATTGTTCAAACGGTCGGGTCTAAGTTTTTTAAAACTCGCCGTTCAAACAGAACCAAAAAAATCTCCGACTTCACCAGCAACCTCATGGAACAAAGACGCAGACTGGTTTTGCAGTCCTCTGAAGACGCTACTCAGTATCGGCAACTAAACAGGCAGATCTCCAAGTCCCTAACTCGCGATTTACGCCAATATAATACAAATTGTATTAAAGAGGCGATTGAGCACAATAAAGGCTCAAAAGTGTTCGCGAGAGATCTGTCTGTTGGACAAAGCCAACTGACCAAGCTGAAGACTGAGGACGGCAGGACCATATCGTCTAAGACTGAGTTGCTGGAAGAAGTTGAGAAGTTCTATGGACAATTGTACACGACCACACGTTTGCCTGTCAGTGATCTGGCTGAAGACCCAAGAGCCAGACTCACCCGACACTATACCGAAGATATCCCGGACGTCAGCCTGTACGAGATTAGAATGGCTCTCAAACAGCTCAAGAACAACAAGGCACCGGGTGATGATGGAATTACGGCTGAACTTCTGAAAGCAGGTGGATCACCGGTACTAAAAGCTCTTCAGAAGTTATTTAATTCCGTTATACTCGAGGGACAAACGCCTAAGGCATGGCACAGAAGTGTGGTCGTGCTTTTCTTCAAAAAGGGCGACAACACCCTGCTGAAGAACTACAGACCCATCTCACTTCTGAGCCATGTCTACAAGCTGTTTTCGAGAGTCATTACGAATCGTCTCGCACGCAGGTTTGACGACTTCCAGCCTCCCGAACAAGCCGGTTTCCGAAAAGGCTTTAGTACCATAGACCACATACATACGCTGCGGCAGATTATACAGAAGACCGAAGAGTACAATCAGCCACTATGCTTGGCGTTTGTGGACTATGAGAAGGCCTTTGATTCAGTCGAAACCTGGGCTGTGCTACAGTCTCTCCAGCGGTGCCAAATTGACCATCGATACATCGAGGTGTTGAAGTGTCTGTATGAAAACGCCACCATGTCGGTTCGCCTCCAAGACCAGAACTCGAAACCTATCCAGTTGCAGCGAGGGGTGAGACAGGGAGACGTTATATCTCCGAAACTGTTCACCGCCGCCCTGGAAGATGTTTTTAAGCTTCTGGACTGGGGTGGACTCGGCATCAATATCAACGGCGAGTACATATCCCACCTCCGATTCGCTGATGATATCGTGGTCATGGCTGAGACTATGGAAGACCTAAGCACAATGCTCGATGGCCTCAGTAAGGTCTCTCAACAAGTGGGTCTTAAAATGAACATGGACAAGACGAAAATAATGTTAAATGTCCGTGTCGCACCCACTCCTCTAAAGGTTGGAGACTCTACACTGGAAGTTGTTGACGAATATGTATACCTGGGACAAACAGTCCAGTTAGGTAGGTCCAACTTCAAGAAAGAGATCAATCGACGAATCCAACTCGGCTGGGCAGCGTTCGGGAAGCTTCGCAATATCTTCACGTCCCAAATACCGCAGTGTCTCAAGACTAAGGTCTTTGACCAGTGTGTGTTGCCAGTGATGACTTACGGAACTGAGACATGGTCGCTTACTATGGGCCTCATAAGAAGGCTCAAGGTCACCCAAAGGGCAATGGAGCGTGCTATGCTCGGAGTTTCTCTGCGTGATCGAATCAGAAACGAGGAGATCCGCAGGAGAACTAAAGTAACCGACATAGCTCACAGAATCGCTAAACTGAAGTGGCAGTGGGCAGGGCACATAGCTCGTAGAACAGATGGCCGATGGGGCAGTAAAGTTCTCGAGTGGCGACCGCGCACCGGAAAACGTAGCGTAGGCAGGCCTCCCACGCGGTGGACCGATGACCTGGTGAAGGTCGCGGGAAGCCGATGGATGCGGGCAGCGCAGGACCGGTCGTCGTGGAAATCCTTGGGGGAGGCCTTTGTCCAGCAGTGGACGATTTGTGGCTGATATGATGATGATGATTGTGTTATATCACATTATACCTAAATATGGGTCGAATATAAAATATAACTTCTGGAATATAACGTCCTTACGCTAATTTCAGTCAAAATACCAGGGAGCTCTTTTCTAGAGCTTTTGTCCTTTTTGTAATGATTATGTTTTTTTAGTTAGTTAGTATCATATTAATTTTATCTATTATACATTCTTGTACATGTTGTACATATTTAGTTTAGTAGCCTGATAAAGATTCAAAATGTTCATTCAACAAAATAGGTGCATGGTTACAATCTTTCCGATTGTCATAAGATAGTAATTACATTACATAGTGTCAGGTTGTGAAAAAAATAAAAACAAACAATCATCAGTTAAAAGTGTCAAAAGAAATCATTAATATTATAAAACAAATAATGTTCTTTGGATTTTAAAACAATATGACACAAGAAGTAATACATCAAAATTATTGAATTTGTCGTTAATGCCTTTGATAAGAGTAGGCCAGTTCACACGGACAGCACCCGGTCACGAGTATAACGCGAGAGTCAGCCATCGCTCCCATCAACCATTTTTTTTTTATTCACAATTGGTAAACCCTTGACAACATCTCACCTGGTGGTAAGTGACGATGTTGCCGAAGATGGAAGCGGGCTTACCAAGATTCCCCAACGCAATGGGGAACTGGCTATCTTATCTTCATGCCGGAACACACCAATTTGATTGATATTTGGCGGCAAGACTTAGATAGGATGGTGGTAGCTAGCCAGGCGGGCTTAGAAAATGCCCTACCACCAACCAAAGGAAAGGAACAACCCGGCTCCCGATGTGCCACCATGCGCACGAACATTTAAGCGAGCATGCAGCACTCGTGTATGCTAAGATTAAAAGTTCCCCAATATTCATAAAAAAAATTATTTCACTTCGATTTCTGGTATCTGAGAAATACGTTAACAAAAATACGTACATACATACATACAAACATACACCTATGAAATTTGACACACCGGTTAAGAAGCTAACATATACTAACATTTACGAAAATTTTGCAATTCCAACAATCCTACTAATACTATACCTAAATGTGAATTTTTGTATGTATGGATGTTTGTTACTCTTTCACGTAAAAACTACTGAACGTGTCTGGATGAAATTTGGTAGGTAGACAACTGGATTAACATATAGGTTCCTTTTTCCACGCTCGCAAGCCTCTTGACAGTCAATGAAACCATTGAATTACTACGTAGTAGTAGTTATTCAATGATAGAAACGATGTCTACGCGGGCGGAGCCGCGGGCATAAACTAGTATAACATACGAGTACATACGTGTCGAATTGAATACCTCATTTTTTAAGTCGGTAAAAAGACATTGCTTATCTAAAAATATAACACCTATAATTGCGTATCGTAGTCAAGTTAAATACCGTGTAGTATCATTAGTGCACTTTACACGAACAGCCGATTTGGTTATATAAGCGTTCCACGGTTACGTAGTGGGGTGGTGGCTACCGCCATAATTGCAAGGGAAGAGGTCAGCAGTCGTAGCTGGCTTTGTGGTCTTTCGTGCAAAGTGCGCTGTGGTATCTACCATGACCATGACTTTGTGGTCTCTCGTGCAAAGTATGCTGTGGTATCTACCATGACCATGACTTTGTGGTCTTTCGTGCAAAGTGCGCTGTGGTATCTACCATGACCATGACTTTGTGGTATTTCGTGCAAAGTGTGCTGTGGTATCTACCATGACCATGACTTCGTGGTCTTTCGTGCAAAGTATGCTGTGGTTGGTATCTACCATGACTTTATGGTCTTTCGTGCAAAGTGTGCTGTGGTTGGTATCTACCATGACCATGACTTTGTGGTCTATCGTGTAAAGTGTGCTGTGATATCTACCATGACCATGACTTTGTGGTCTTTCGTGCAAAGTATGCTGTGGTATCTACCATGACCATGACTTTGTGGTCTTTAGTGTAAAGAGTGCTGTGGTATCTACCATGACCATGACTTTGTGGTAATTGGTGCAAAGTGTGCTGTGGTATCTACCATGACCATGACTTTGTGGTCTTTAGTGTAAAGAGTGCTGTGGTATCTACCATGACCATGACTTTGTGGTCTTTAGTGCAAAATGTGCTGTGGTATCTACCATGACCATGAATTTGTGGTAATTGGTGCAAAGTGTGCTGTGGTATCTACCATGACCATGACTTTGCGGTCTTTGGTGCAAAGTGTACTGTGGTATCTACCATGGCCATGACTTTGTGGTTTCTCGTGCAAAGTATCTACCATCACCATGTCATTGACATATTAAAAATGTTGGCATAAAATCTTATTGCTGTGGCCTGTGACCATGTTTTCTGGAATATACGTCAATTTCAGTCAGAATACCTACAGTCATTTTATATTCTTTCGAATGACCGAACGTCAGTACATTCGTCATGCAACAAAAGATGAAAAATGCAAAAATCTCAAAAAAGGCTTTAACAGTTTTGATGAAACTTTGCAAGTAGTAATTATTGATGTTCTGTCAAGTGACAATATTGGTTATTCTGGTGTAATTCATTAAACGGCAGGCAGCCCCCATAAACGTATTTTTTTATTGCGATTTTCTTTATAAATCAATCGCTTCTTAGCAAGCAGTAAATGAAATCTGCTGCAAGTATAAGTAATTTTGACACGCTGTTGACTATTCATTTTCGCGAGAAAGTATGTGCAGTGCTGCTGTACATGTACAATGTATTTGCATGTGTGCAGATAGTATGTGCAGTGCTGCTGTACATGTACAATGTATTTGCATGTGTGCAGATAGTATGTGCAGTGCTGCTGTACATGTACAATGTATTTGCATGTGTGCAGATAGTATGTGCAGTGCTGCTGTACATGTACAATGTATTTGCATGTGTGCAGATAGTATGTGCAGTGCTGCTGTACATGTACAATGTATTTGCATGTGTGCAGATAGTATGTGCAGTGCTGCTGTACATGTACAATGTATTTGCATGTGTGCAGATAGTATGTGCAGTGCTGCTGTACATGTACAATGTATTTGCATGTGTGCAGATAGTATGTGCAGTGCTGCTGTACATGTACAATGTATTTGCATGTGTGCAGATAGTATGTGCAGTGCTGCTTTACATGTACAATGTATTTGCATGTGTGCAGATAGTATGTGCAGTGCTGCTGTACATGTACAATGTATTTGCATGTGTGCAGATAGTATGTGCAGTGCTGCTGTACATGTACAATGTATTTGCATGTGTGCAGATAGTATGTGCAGTGCTGCTGTACATGTACAATTTATTTGCATGTGTGCGTGCAGACAGTGTGGAGCGGCAACCGTTTTATCCTCTGTTTCCTCTGCACTCACAAATCAGGGTGATATTGTTCTTGTTTTTCAGAGAAGAGTAAAACAAAGTGTTTGTAAACAATACCTAAGATGTACTCATGAACGTGAGCAACTTTCCCTCAATTTTATACAATGTTGGCCGATTGATTTGACCGATTTGTATGAAAAAATATTTTAAAAAACCCCTGAAAACGTTAAAAAACAGCAACAACCACGTACAATTTGGCTACATTTTTACTGAAAATATACTAAACCGATTTTGATTAAATTTATATGGGACCAACCTAACAGTATAGGTTCTAGTAAAAAAATTATCATGAAAATCCGGCCAAGTGCGAATCAGAATCGCACACATAGGGTTCCGTACCATCGTACTAGATGGCGCTAGTTTCTTCAGTTCCGTACTATCATACTAGATGGCGCGAGATTTTTCACGTTTCAAAAAAACACGTTTTTTGTATATAGACTTAAAATTTTTCTATTTTTTAGTATTTGTTGTTACAGCGGCAACAGAAATACATCATCTGCAAAAATTTTAAAAATTCATAAATCAAAGTTTTTATCAATTTAGCGAGCAAAACTTTTTTTAATAAGGCAAATTTTCAAAAATCTGAGAATTGTCAGTTACAGTGTTTTGAAATTGGGCAGCTGATTTGTTGGGTAGGACAGTTTTTACTTAGTATTATGAAAACCCTCTTCCCACTCATATTAGAAACACAAAGGTCGAGTGCGTCCTAAAATAACAAATACGTGATGACATTAACATTTTATCTCAATAGGTTTAAACAAGATCTGAAGGCCACTAGGCGTCAAAGGTAACACTGCTAGCCCTATGCTACCCCATGGTCGTTAACAGGGAAATTAGTGTGTAAATGGACGTTCCAGTGATCAAAATACTATAAAATTACAAACACCGAATGACATTTTCATTTTATCTCAATAGAGTTTACCAAGATCAAAAGGCCACTAGGTGTCAAAGGTAACTCTGCTAGCCCTATGTTACCCCATGGTCGTTAACAGGGAAATTATGGTGTAAGTGGACGTATCAGTCAGTAATCAAAGATACTAAAATTAGCTGACAGTGATGTAAGTTTAAAAAAAATACTCTAGTAAAATAAATTGCTGGGGCGTGAGTGTTTATTACAGAAAAAATAAAATACCCATTATGTTTCTACTATAAACTAACAAGATACTACCACAGAAAAAGACATAATTATCCGTGCTACATTAAATATATTGTGTATTTGGAGCTGATATAGAGCGCAGTTTGAAAAATATAACTATTTAAGAAGTGAAATCGAATATTGATCCCTAACTCGTTACCGTAACTTTTATGTCAGTCATACGTTTTTTAGGTCACGAAGGCTAAGAACACATGGCCACGTCGCCTAATGCATGGTACTAGGGCGATGCCCCGACCCTGCCGTGCAACGCCAAAGGCCGGAGGCTAAAAAAATATTTCATGAGTAAACTCCTGTCTCGCGTCGGAGCTGAACGCACACTTTTTTTCCTATATCCACTAAGCCCGGGCATCCAAAGATGGTAGCGGGCGTACCAATATTCCCTAACGCAATGGAGAACTCGCTATATTACTATCTTCATGTCGGAACACATCAATGCTGATTACATTGATGTTTGGCAGCAAGACTTAGATAATAAGGTGGTAGCTAGCCAGGCGGGCTTATGAAATGCCCTACCACCAACCACACCGAGTCTTATAAAGTTAGACCCCGCCGGAAATCGAACCCGTGTCCTTCTGGTGTAAAGCGAATGGATTAATCTTTACGACACAAAGTGAATATCATAACTAATGTAGGGCCGTTGATGACAGTTCAAGGTTTCTATGAATTTTTGAGGGTGCGCAGTGCGCGAGCGTGAAAAAGAGTAGCCTGTGTGTTTATCCATGTCCTAATGTGTCTACCTACCAAATTTCAGCCATATCCGTTCAGTAGTTTTTGCGAGAAGAAGTAACAAACATACACACTCAAAAACTTTCGCCTTTTTAATATTAGTCTGATAATAATAATAAATGATAAAATCCTTTTGCTTGCATTACTTAAACAAAAAGGAACTCGTATATTCCGTAATAATTAATCAACATTTGAGATTTTTTTGAAGGAGACTCACATTTTTGTGGTTAAATATACAATTTACGAAAAGGAGCTCAAATTATGCAAATAAGCATTTAAAATTCAACAAGTATTTCTTATCGCTTGTTACGGTGAATTCCCTTCTTGGGGTCCCGTACCCAAAGTATCTAAGCCTACGCCGTCTGTCTGTCTGTCTGTCCATTCTTTAAAGAACACCTTTTGAACCGTAGACAGTAGGTACCCAGTTGAAATATTCACAGAGTATGTGTTATTATAATATGACAACCTTTATATTATTCCTAACAAATAATCATCATATCAGCTCATATACGTCCCCACCGAGGGGCTCGAGCCTATCCTAAATTAGGGCTATCGGGCCTCAGTCGAACAAGCGGGCCCAGTGCGGGTTGGTTGACTTCACACTCAACCTTCAAGTTTCTTCGCAGGAGTGCAGGTTTATTCAGGATGTTTAGAGCGTCGGATTAACGTCATATAAGAGCATATGAAATCCAACTTCGAAATCAAATTGGTACGGGGCAGGATTCGAACCACGACCTCCTGGACAGGAGGTACTAGCGGCCCTCGCCGTCACGCCACCGACGCTCTTCATCATATCAGCCACAAATCGTCCACTGCTGGACAAAGGCCTCCCCCAAGGATTTCCACGACGACCGGTCCTGCGCTGCCCGCATCCATCGGCTTCCCGCGACCTTCACCAGGTCATCGGTCCACCGCGTGGGAGGCCTTGCCCACGCCACGCTTTCCGGCGCGCGGCCGCCACTCGAGAAGTTACCGACGCTCTTACTAAATTATTATTATTATTATTTGATTAATACACTAGCTAAAGGTTGGAGACTCTACACTGGAAGTTGTTGACGAATATGTATACCTGGGACAAACAGTCCAGCTAGGCAGGTCCAACTTCAAGAAAGAGATCAATCGACGAATCCAACTCGGCTGGGCAGCGTTCGGGAAGCTTCGCAATATCTTCACGTCCCAAATACCGCAGTGTCTCAAGACTAAGGTCTTTGACCAGTGTGTGTTGCCAGTGATGACTTACGGAACTGAGACATGGTCGCTTACTATGGGCCTCATAAGAAGGCTCAAGGTCACCCAAAGGGCAATGGAGCGTGCTATGCTCGGAGTTTCTCTGCGTGATCGAATCAGAAACGAGGAGATCCGCAGGAGAACTAAAGTAACCGACATAGCTCACAGAATCGCTAGACTGAAGTGGCAGTGGGCAGGGCACATAGCTCGTAGAACAGATGGCCGATGGGGCAGTAAAGTTCTCGAGTGGCGACCGCGCACCGGAAAACGTAGCGTAGGCAGGCCTCCCACGCGGTGGACCGATGACCTGGTGAAGGTCGCGGGAAGCCGATGGATGCGGGCAGCGCAGGACCGGTCGTCGTGGAAATCCTTGGGGGAGGCCTTTGTTCAGCAGTGGACGATTTGTGGCTGATATGATGATGATGAATACACTAGCAGCTCTAAGAGCTGATGCGTGTATATCACTGCACTTGTGTTTTAAAATGTTTATCAAGTCTGTTTTTAAAACTGTTGACTGTTGGAGCACTTATGACTGTTTCTGGGAGAGAGTTCCATAGCTTCATCACTCTAAATGGCAAAAAGTGTGTTCTGGGGTTGCTAGCACATGGAGGTTTTGTGAGTTTCAAAGAAAGCCCTCTTAAACCTTTATTCTGGTTCATCATGAACAGGTCCTTTAAATATCTCACATTATAATGTTCATGGAGTATCTTGTATGTTTCTATAAGGTCTCCTCTCTTCCGTCTCTGATTTAAAAAAATACCAGTATTGAATTCTACGTCTTCAATTTATACGAAAGTTATATTTATACGAGAGCTGAAAACGTATGGATTTTTTTTAAACAGGTGGGCGGTCGGCTCCTTTGTACCCCCCTCTCCCCCCGGAGCAGCATTTTTTTTAATGGGTCCCGAACTAGAAATATTTTAAATTACTTGGGAAATAAACGTGATGAAGCTCAGAGCTTTATATTTTTTTTAGAATAATTGAAAACGCTAAACACGTTAAAATACCGACCTCCATCTGAACAAATTAGTACATTTTTGCATTATTATTTTTGGTTTTTGTTAATTTTCTACTAAAGTACTACACCGATTTTTATAAAATTTATATGGGACTACACGGGAAGCACTAGCTTTCAAATAAAAAAAGAATCATACAAATCGGTTCGCCCAGTCAAAAGTTCTGAGGTAACAAACATAAAAAAAACATACAGACGAATTGAGAACCTCCTCCTTTTTGGAAGTCGCTTGAAAATAACAAATGGAAAAAAGGAGGTCCTCATACAAGATATGTATATGTTTTTGCAAAACAATCTCTATCGTAAGAACAGTAACATAAATAAGCGCCGAACTTGTAAAAATCGAAAAGTAAAAAAAAAACACGCTTAGGATCCCGAACTGAATAAAACACAATTCTTTTTTTTGGTAAAAATAATTACATAAATATTGTGTGTTGTTACAGAGCCCTGGGTGCGCGAACTCGTCTCGATCTTGGTTACATTTAGGTTTAGCATTGAATTTTCTCGCTAATTCATTCATTGAAAAGAAAAGAAATAACTACAAGAAGACAAAGAACTTCTGTTTTTTTCCCCCAAGCAAGGCTACCCTCTAGAGGACTCAGGGGAGGGAGGTGGTAAATGCTCATACCAGTATAGGCGGCTTCGATGGTTGTGTAGGACCCACAGCTAACCTGTGCCTACCCACTGAACACCACCTTGGGGCTGGCTTTGACCGTAGGGCCTTTGAGCCTTCAGCGGAGCGATCATCCCAATAAAACAGTGGCCTGTGGTAGACCTCCTGAAATATTATATTTTTACGTTTTTAGCTTCGCCATTTTGAAAAAATTCCAAAAACTGAGTCGAAAAAAATTTCATATAGTTATCGAACCTGCTAACAAAATTTCACGAGAGTCGGCTGACAAATGCGACCTGTAGATGAGAACAGCCGGACATCCGCCGAACAGACATACAAAAGTATTTTTTCCCAAGCTGAAACGGAGATGCTTCGCGCTCGCTCGGTCAAATGTCTTATCTTGGGTTTCTAATTAAACTGATAAATTTTTATTTGGTACGTAGAATAAAAACAGTTTTTTGAAGTAAAAATTTTTTGAGATGGGAATAATCCATTGAACTAGCGACACTGTTACCGACTCCGACATCGATACCTTACCAGGAACACTCGCAGGGTCAAAATTTTGTCAACCTAGTCGTTCGCCAGGATTACTCGGAGGGTCAAAACTTATAAAACTGTAAAAAGTATTCACTTCTGTCGGCACTCCCGGAGTGGTTAGTTTTTTTTTTATTTATTACAAAGTTGCTTATTGTGTCTTTTTCTTTGATAAAGAAATATTGAAGTTTTTTTTACTATTTATTATACAGGGTGTAAAAAAAATGATGTAGGTCCCGTTAACTGGGGCTTCTACCCATCATACTGAACAACTTTTGTTCTACAAAATTGCTGAAATCAACAAAAAAAAATTCTAGCTCTTAATACAAAAAGATCAGCTGATTGACCAACTTTGTGCATTTTTGTATGGAGCGTCGAATTTTTTTTTATAGAATTGACTATGAGTTCCTTGGGGAAAGTTGTTCAGTATGATGAGTAGAAGCCCCAGTTAACGGGACCTACACCAATTTTGTTACTAGAAAGCTGTTATTTGACATTTGTATGTATATAATTCACGCCAAAAAAGTTGTTAAGTAAAAAACATGAATAAATATATTTAAAAAGTTGATATATCAATATCAACGGCGAGTACATCACCCACCTTCGATTCGCTGACGATATCGTGGTCATGTTTTTTTTTTTTTTTTTTTTTTTTTTTTTCCCCCTGTTAAGGGAGAGCGGAGGTGAATGCGTTTACGCATACCAGGGGAAGCTTCGGCCGCAGGCCGAAGCTGCCGCTGGTTATGTGGGACTCATAGCTCTGCGCCTATATGCATACGTCCCCGTTACACTCGGAAGGTGTATGAATACGTATGCACAGGCCCAAAGACCACACTACCCACTAAACACCCCCTCGCGAAGTTTGGCAGCGTAGCCACCTTAAAACTACATCGGTGCGACGCCCCCCCCTGGGGAGGGGGGGGAGTGCAAAAATTACGCTAAAGGGACAGCGCGGAGAGCTCCTGATGGGAGCGGCCGCTAGGTTAATCACATTAAGTGTGCAAGTGAGGGGACTGTGTCATTCAAAAATTAAACACTATCTGTTCCTCCCTGAGCTGCCAGGAGGCAGTTCAGGTCGGCTGAAATTTGATTGGGAGGATCAGACAGTACGTGTCTTGGTCTACGGACCATATTACTAGTTAATACGAGACGCGGGGAATAGTCCGCCGCCTCTCGGATCAACGGATTGGGATGCGACTCCGAGGACTTGAAGAAGTTCTCGGAGAGGCCTTTAAGAAATTGTTGGATGGTCTGAATGTCCATGTCTCGGTGCAGGTCGGCGTTACGGATGTACCACGGGGCGTTAAACGCTCTACGGCAGAAGATGCTTTGGACTGTTTGGATCATGTCTATGAAACGGGGGGACGCGTGTGCAAATACAGGGGCCGCGTATGACATTACCGGTCGGATGCAAACCTTAAAGAGTGTACGCTTGTTGGAGGGGGACATTTTACTATGCCTACCTATCATGCTGTTTAGCCTGCTCATATAGAAGCGGGCATTCCGGGTCACATTTTTGATGTGAGGTCTGAAAGAGAGACATGAGTCGAGAGTGACTCCTAAATATTTGGCTGTGGATTGCCAGGGGACGCGGGTGCCTAGCATGCGGATTGAATCTGCGGGTTGGTTGATCCTACGATGGTAGTCGAAGCGGACCGCGGAGCTTTTGCTCGGGTTCACTTCGATTCTCCATTTCCTAAACCATCTACCTAACTCGTCAACTGAGGTTTGTAGTTTGTCTATTAGTGGTGACAGAGATACGGACTGCCCCCGTATATAGAGGGCGGTGTCGTCCGCAAATAGGGAGAGCTGTACTGATGGCCCTGATTTGCTACGTTTTGGAATGGGGATGTCATTTGTGTACAGAGTGTACAATGTTGGGGAGAGTACGGACCCTTGGGGGACCCCGGCTCTAATGGGACGCGGTGAGGATAGAACCCCTTCGTGTCTAAAGCGGAAATTACGGTCTTGGAGGTAGCACTCCACTATTCTAACAAGTCGGTCTGGTAGGTCCATGTGGTAGAGTTTGTATACAAGTCCCGCATGCCAGACCTTATCGAAGGCCTTTGCGACGTCGAAGAAGACTGCTACTGTCCTTTCGCGTCTGGGGTAAAATCCGTCCAGTATGTATTCGACAATGCGGTGGACTTGTTGAGGACACGAGTGTTTGGCGCGGAACCCAAATTGGTGGTTTATTATAAGGGGAGGTTTGTCCGGCGGGAAGATATAACTTTTAATTCGATTGAGTATGACTCTTTCGAATAGCTTCCCCATAGTCTTGAGTAGACTTATGGGGCGGTGGTTTGTGGGGATGTTAAGGGGCTTGCCTGGCTTTGGAATGCCTATTACTATTGCTTCCTTCCATGCTGTCGGGAAGTAACAGTGTTCGAAGCAGGCGTTTAAGATAATAGCTAGCAGTGCAAGTAACTGTTCCGGATAGCATTTAAGTGCTTGGTTAGAGATACCATCTGCTCCGGGGGCTTTTTTAGGTTTAAGACCTCTAATAATGGAGCGTAGTTCGTCAGTTGATACTGAGATGGGGTCCGCAGTTAGGGGGAGCGAATTCCTATTACGGACCTCATCCTCCACTGTTTTTATATGACCTGGATCACACTCTTGTGTGCTAGGGGTGCATTGGGAGGCAATGCTGTCCGCGAAGCATTCCGCTTTCTCTATGTCTTCGAAAGCTATGGTATTGTCTGGCCGCGTAAGAGGAGGGATGTGCGTGATTGCGTCTACGCGGAGAGCCTTGGCTACTTTGTAGTAGGCAGTATGGGAGGGGGTGATATCCTCCATGAGTTTACTCCAGTTGGAGTTTCTCAGTTCGGAAAGGTGCTTCCTAAGCTTACGCTGTAGGAAGTTGGCTTCCCTCCTATTGTCGGGTGTGGGATAGTCTGCGGCTCTACGGAGAGCTGCTCTTTTCTCTGCGATTAAGAGTTTAGTCTCACGCGGGAGTTTGCGGTCTTTGATGGTAACGACCTTTTCGTTCTCCTTAATCGCAGCCTGTACTAAGTGGGTGATACTGCTAACTGCGCTATCTATCTTGTCAGTACTGTCAAGGTAGTCGGGCGAGAAAGCGTATGCGGAGTCGGGGGCGTCAATGGCTGAGGTCAGTGAGTCAGTGATACCGTCCCAGTTGGTGAATTTTGTTGTCGTGGGGGCGGGTGTGCTACTTTGGGGGCCTAGTTTCAGGGAGACTGGGCGGTGGTCCGAACCTAGGTCGTCAAGGGTGTCGATTGCGCATACGTTAAGGGAAACTCCCTTAACTATGGCAAAGTCGAGTATGTCCGGGTCTTGGTCCGGGTTATCCGGGTAGTGGGTGGGGGCGTATGGGGAGTATACTGTTAGGTCTAGGTCTTCAGTGATTTTGAGGAGCTTTACGCCATTGTTGTTGGTTTTAAGGCAGGTCCAGTCAGTATGTTTGGAGTTGAAGTCTCCAATCATAATGGTGGACCCGCCCAGGGCTAGGATGGCCTCGAAATCACTTTGTAAGGGAATTTTTTTGGGACTGATGTAGACTGAAGCTATGACTATTGACTGATGTCCTGTCATAGCTAGTTTGACTATAGTGGCTTCCATGTTGGTGAGTTGGGGGGTGGGGATTTGTGAGCAGTGGATTGCTCTCCTATAATAGATGGCTGTTCCACCCTTTAGTCCGGTAAGCCTATCGTTTCTAATGAGGTTGAATTCGGGGATTCTAAGACCTTTATCTATTTTGGGTTTGAGGAAAGTTTCCTGCACTGCTAGTATGTCTATGTGCATACTTTTAGCGAAAAGTTTAAGCTCGGGGATATTACTACATAAACCGCGCGTGTTAAAAGTGATGAGCGAGAGCCCTTTAGGCTTCACCCGACCGGTATTGGCACTTAAAGTTGGGGTTTTGTTTTGCCCTAAGGGCATTATTAAAACAAGCTTAAGAGGTGGTGGTGTTCCACAAGAGCGAGTAAGCGCTCTTGGGGAGTGCGTGAGGCGCGTATTTTACCAGCTAAAACCGATATTTCGCTGATGTCGATATTAGCAATGGTGGCGGCCACCGTTTGCATATCGTCCTTAAGGGACGGCTGGGAGCCCCCCGGTGGGGGTCGCGGTTGCGGGGGGGGAGGGGTGGCTTTAGGAGCCGGTTTAGGGGGGGCTGTAGGGAGAGTCCTACCCCAGGCGTTGTTGGGGGCCGTGTTAGGTTGGACCCTAGGGGTCCTTAACGCGGGGAAATTTGCCGCCGTTGGTGCCGGTGCCCACTTCGAACCCTGTCTGGGTTGCGGGGTGGGATTGCCTCTTAGTGGTGTAGGTGTAGGCGGCTTCGGCTTTGGAGCGCGCGGGCAACCACGGTAGTTGGCCGGATGGCCTTCTTGGCCGCATAAGACGCAGGCCGGGGGGGATGAGTCCGTGTCGCGGTTACGCGTGCACTCCTTGGTGCCGTGGGACCCTAGGCACTTAACGCACCTCGGGGTGGCAGTGCAGTTAGCCGCTGCATGACCGTACATTTGGCAACGGTGACATTGCCCGGGGTAGCCGCGTTTGTGCGGGGCCTCCACCTTTATGTTGGTTAACCCACAGATGGTGAGTTTCCCCAATTTAAAGATGTCTTTCGCCCCCGGCTTGTTGGACAAGACTACGAGAGCGAGGGGAAAGTTTTTACCAGAGCGGCTGTGCAGCTTGTGCACACCCTCAACTGGCAACCCTAACGATGTCAGGTCAGTAAATATGTCCTCGTTGGAGATTTCGAAAGGGATACCGCGTAGGACAGCGCGAATCTTACGCTCTTCGGGGAGAGCGTAAGTGTGATATGGAATCTTGTTGGTCAGTAGGAGCCTAGTGAGGTTCCTAAAGTCGTCGGACGTTGGGACCTCTATTTTAATGGTCTCACCCATGTTTGACGCTTTTGTGTAATGGATCTTATTTTCCTTACAGAGCTGGCTAGTGTGTGACCACTTAGTCTTGTCTCTAAGGAAAATGCTCGGGGGGGATTTGACTTTCGGTGGGACCGGGTCGCACCGATTAGGTTTGTTGCCTGAAGGGCCGGATGCCGCGGGCGGCGGGGCGGCGCGGGCGGGGGGGGTAATAACTACGTCCGACGAGCAGGGACGGGACGACTGCGACGCGGAATTAGCGGGAGGGTTGGGAACCAAAGAGAGAGATGGCGATAGCGCTGCTTGCTTCGCTCTTTCGAGGTCAGCAAGCTGTCGCTTCGCAAGCTTTCTAGCTTTTTTGGCGGCTTTCCTATCGCTAACCGATTGGAATTGGGAAAGGGAGTCGGAGTCACCCGTTACGGTGTCCTCCGATGACTCAGATGAATCTAAGTCCTTGGGACGGCTACGTTTGTTGGCGCGTGATGTTACCGATTCGGAGTCAGCGTCCATGTAATTGTCGGTCTGGTCATTGCCGTTATCGACCTCGGACGCTTGCACAGGGGCAGGCGCGGTCGACGAAGGCGTGGGAGACAATGGTGAGTCGCGTATCTGTGGCGGGGGCAGGTAAGCCACTAAGGCTTCGCGGGGGACGGCTAGAAGGATTTTCTCCAAGTAGCTAGGCTCGGCTTGGAGAAACGCAACTAGCGCAGATGCTAGTTGGGCGGACGAACAGTTATGCGCCATTGCGCTAGGAGGCAGTGGTGGTACGGGGATAACCCCGACCGAGCGAGACACGGACAAATAGAACACAGGGACACAAATGACACAGTATACAAGAAAAAGGAATAAAAACAATAGTGAAAAATAAAAGAGTCTTACTCAAAACAGGCGGCAGGAAAGCCGCCCGCGAGAGCGCGGGCGACACACACACAAACACACGCGAGACTCTTACCGACCGACGCTAGCGACGATCGATAAGAGTGCGAACGAGATAGTTGTCGGCGGGGTGCCGAGAGCGGGGGTACTGTGCGCACACGTCCTACCTGGACGGCAGACGGTGAGCGAGTCCATCGTGGTCATGGCTGAGACTATGGACGACTTAGGCACAATGCTCGATGGCCTCAGTAGAGCCTCTCAACAAGTGGGTCTTAGAATGAACATGGACAAGACGAAAATTATGTCAAACGTCCGTGTCATACCTACTCCTCTGAAGGTTGGAGGCTCTACACTCGAAGTTGTTACCGAATATGTATACCTGGGACAAACAGTCCAGTTAGTTAGGTCCAACTTCGAGAAAGAGATCAATCGTCGAATCCAACTCGGCTGGGCAGCGTTCGGGAAGCTTCGCAATATCTTTACGTCCCAGATACCGCAGTGTCTTAAGACCAAGGTCTTCGACCAATGTGTGTTGCCAGTGATGACGTACGGAACTGAGACATGGTCGCTTACTATGGGCCTCATAAGAAGGCTCAAGGTCACCCAAAGGGCAATGGAGCGTGCTATGCTCGGAGTTTCTCTGCGTGATCGAATCAGAAACGAGGAGATCCGTAAGAGAACCAAAGTAACCGACATAGCTCTCAGAATTGCTAAACTTAAGTGGCAGTGGGCGGGGCACATTGCTCGTAGAACAGATGGCCGTTGGGGCAGTAAAGTTCTCGAGTGGCGACCACGCACCGGAAAGCGTAGTGTAGGCAGGCCTCCCACTCGGTGGACCGATGACCTGGTGAAGGTCGCGGGAAGCCGCTGGATGCGGGCAGCGCAGAACCGGTCGTCGTGGAGATCCTTGGGGGAGGCCTATGTCCAGCAGTGGACTTCCTTCGGCTGATATGATGATGATGAAATATATTTTTAGGGTACCTTCTATACATGTTAAGTGTGGGGGAAGTAAAAACTTCTTTAGGCGCGATGGGCATTTTTTGAGATGGGAAAAAACCATTGAACTCGCGACACTGCACCTTGTAATGTAACCGACACCGCCAGGAACACTCGGAGGGTCAAAACTTATTAAACTGTATTTGAGATGGGAAAAACCATTCAACTCGCGATACTGTTACTTGTAATTTAACCTGTAATTTAACCGCCACCGTACAAGGACCACTCGCAGGGTCAAAAGTTATAAAACCTTAAAAACAGTTTTAAGAAGGTCGCGGGAAGCCGATGGATGCGGGCAGCGCAGGACCGGTCGTCGTGGAAGTCCTTGGGGGAGGCCTTTGTCCAGCAGTGGACGATTTGTGGCTGATATGATGAAAAACTGTTTTCACTTCTGACGGTACTCCCGGATTGATAGGTTTTTTTCTTTCACATACCCTATAGTGTGGCTGTGTGGGGCGTGGGGTGTCGTTAAATAGGTATTGTGAAACCACTGAGGGTTCATAATACCCATTTATCGACACAGGGATCCGTTTGCGAACAATATAAGCTTTATTTTTATAAAAATTAGTGTCTCTTAAGTTAGTTTCTACCGGCGAAACCGCTATTTCAGGACATCAAAAAAATCCCTACTAATATTATAAATGTGAAAGTAACTCTGTCTGTCTGTTACGCTTTCCCGCAAAAACTACTGAACGCATTTGGCTGAAATTTGGTAAGTAGACAGATTAGGACCTGGATTCAGACATAGGCTACTTTTTACCACGCTCGCGAGCCGCTTGCGGCTCGCGCACTGCGCACCCTCGAAAAGTCATAGAAACGTTGTCCACGCGGGTGAAACCGCGGGAAACAGCTAGTGTTATATAAGTAGGAAATATAGTCAATTTAGAAGGAAAACTATCCATTAAGGCGGTATATCCAGGTAAGGTTATATCCAGCCGGTTAAATTACAGGTTATAGGAAAACTAAGTAGGTTTACTTAGTTTAGGAGCAATAATAATCGAAAAACTTAAGGTGTGCAGTTGGATTTGTAAAATGTTCATAGATTTTTCATAAAAAAATGTTCTATTAACCAACCACATTTTTTTTTAAATAAACGTTTATTATTTAAAAAGACTAAGGAACCCTACTTTGTGCGAGTCCGACTCGCACTTGACCGGTTTTTTATGTTAGTTACGTGTAGAATATCAAAAATACATCGAGAACGTCGAATCGAATCGTTAAGGGTCCCCAGGAGATTCGAGTTTCCATATAAACGTCGTTCCGTTTTAATACAAAAACTACATGCCGGATTGAATCCAAACTTTGCGAATATATATACACATATCGATGTTTGTAATTAGTTTTCATCGTAGTTAATTAAAGAAGGCTTTAATTAGTTTTGTACTAAAAGATTGAAATTTCTCATTTTTTTTCTGTTCTATATTAGTATACATCGAAAACTAATTACAAACATCGATATGAACTCAATACATTTACAAAGTTTGGATTCAATCCGGCATGTAGTTTTTGTATTAAACCGGACCTACGTTTGTATGGAAACTCGAGCCTCCTGGAGAACCTTAAACTGTAGGGCTTCTACGTAGAAAATCGAACACCTTTCCCCTAGAAAATATAGTCAATATAGTAATATAGTAGAATATAGTCAATATAGTCTAATATAGTCAATATAGTAATATAGAAAATATAGTAGTTTTTACTTTCAGGTGACTGAGAAGCGAGCATCGGTGAGCGACGAAGGAGTGAGAAGGTATTGTGATGACAAAAAAACCGGTAAAGTGCGAATCAGAACCGCGCACAAAGGGTTCCGTACCATCATACTAGATGGCGCTAATTTCTTCACGTTTGAAAAAACACGTTCTTGTATGGAGGCTTTCACTTTTTCTAATTTTTTGTATATATTGTTGTAGCGGCAACAGAAATACATTATCTGTGAAAATTTCAACTGTCTAGCTATCACGGTTTATGAAATACAGTCTGGTGACAGACGGACTGACAGCGGAGTCTTAGTAATAGGGTCCCGTTTTTACCCTTTAGGTACGGAACCCTAAAAACAAAATTGAGGTTTTGATGGGGATCAACTGGCTTACATTAATAAAGTTCAAGAAACCATAAAAAGTACATGTGTGTATGTGTATCTCTAGCTCCTAAACTACTGATCGGATTTGAATGAAATTTAAGTGAGGGATATTTTTTTAATAGATAGATAGATAGATAGATAGATAACACGTTTATTTGTCACTGCAATCACACACATATTATTACAATCATACATAATATAAAACAAAACATAACAAATTAAAAAAACCAAAAAATAATAAAAATATAAAAACATATGTGTGTTGCAGTAGTACAAAAGGGCCGTGACTCAGTGTGTTGATTTGCTCTTGCGAGCAATACACTGGTAATTCTGCCACAGCCCGAGGACTGTGTCGATTACAAGAAAAATAAAAATAAAAACGAGCAAACAAAACCAAAACTAACGTAATGAAAATACAAATATGTTTAGTGTGTATTTCTGTGCGTGCGCGTGTGGGTGTGTGTGTGTGTGTGTGTGTGGTTGGGTGTATGAAAGGGTGGAAAAAAAAAGCATAGAACACATACAAGGTTAGATGTTAGACTCATATCTACCTATGGATACTAAAAATCGTTTGATTCGCCGGTCACATCACACAGCAAAATCCGCCACCGAATAGCCACTAGGTATGCCTAATTTTTGTTTTTCTAAAAGAAAAGCTTTAATTTTTTTTTTAAAAGAATGCTTAGATGACATTTGTTGTATAGGTGGTGGTATATTATTCCAACATTTAGTAGCTAGGTAGCGAAAACTGCCGGTGAATGCCACAGTGTTGTGTAGGTTAATATCTTTTAAATTCCTTACTTTACTTTTTAGAGTTTCTACCACAGAAATGCAAATAATAAACCTATATTATTTACATTTGTGTGGTTACCACCATAAAAAAAACACTTAAAATACAGGATGTAACAAGATTGCTGTAGGTCCCGTTAACTGAGGCTTCTACTCATCATTCTGAACAACTTTTGCACTATGACTTTGCTGAAATCGCAAAATAAATTTTTAACTCGTCATACAACCAATTATGTGCATATTGTATGGAGGGTCTAAAGTTTTTTCTTTGAGAATTGACTATGGGTTTCCTCGGGAAAGTTGTTCAGTATGATGAGTAGAATCCCCAGTTAACGGTTCCTACACCGATTTTTACACTCTGTATTTTTTACAGATTTTGAAGAAATTTTGTACGTTATTATATCTTTATAAGGTCTAATATATAGTACGCTATTCCAGGATAAATCTAAGTAAGGTACATCCCACACAAATACAGATTATTTGCATATTTTCATCAAGTCTTATAAATGCAGGTGTAAAAACTTGTTGTAGGACCCGTTAACTGGGGGGTCTACTCATCATACTGAACAACATCATACGGAAAGTCAATTTGCAAAAAAAATATATGACGCTCCATACAAAAATGCACTAAATTGGTTTTATGAAGAGCTCAACATTTTTTTTGCGATTTTGAGCAAACTTTTAGATTGTAGAACAAAAGTTGTTTAGTTTGATGATAAAAAGCCCCGCCCCGGGTAACGGGATCTACACTAATTATGTTACACCTGTATAATTTAGAGACGCGAAAAATTATACACAGCGTAGATGTCCAGAGGCCAAAACAACAACTTTTGGAATTTTTGTCTGTCTATCTGTCTGTCTGTCTGTCTGTATGTTCGCGCATCACGCAAAAACTACCGGGCCGATTTTGATGAAATTTTGTATGGTGGTTCCTTATAGCCCGGGTTAACATATAGGATACTTTTTATCCCGGTAAATTAAAGAGTTCCCGTGGGAAAATCAAAAGTATTCATTTATAGAATGGCTCACCACGCAAATGCGGCTTGACCTATTACAATCAAATTTTATACGTTGATACCCTTATCGCGAACTAAAACTTGGACATTGTGAATCCCAAAAAAATAAGGATTCCCGCAGGAATGCAAAAAAATGTATCTTTAGAATGACTCAACGTAACAATATGAAACCATTAAATTGGGATGGGGTGTTTTGAACATCATTGTATAGTCGGGTATTCTTTATCCAGGAAAACTAAAGAGGTCCCGTAGGAAATTATCTATCGATACTTACAATCTATAATATAATAAAACTGTAACGGGGCCGTGTCTGTACATGAAATATTTTTGGAAAATATTAACTGTGGTGGATATTACTAACGATACAGAGGCCAAAACAACAACTTTTGGAATTTTTGTCTGTCTGTCTGTCTGTCTGTCTGTCTGTCTGTCTGTATGTTCGCGCATCACGCAAAAACTACCAGGCCGATTTTGATGAAATTTTGTATGGTGGTTCCTTATAGCCCGGGTTAACATATAGGATACTTTTTATCCCAAAAAATTCAAGAGTTCCCGTGGGAAAATCAAAAGTATTCATTTATAGAATGGCTCACCACGCAAATGTGGCTTGACCTATTACAATCAAATTTTACACGTTGATACCCTTATCGCGAACTAAAACTGGGACATTGTGAATCCCAAAAAAATTAGGGTTCCTACAGGAATGCAAAAAATTGTATCTTTAGAATGACTCAACGTAACAATATGAAACCTTTACATTGGGATGGGGTGTTTTGACCATCATTGTATAGTCGGGTATTCTTTATCCCGGAAAACTAAAGAGGTCCCGTGGGAAATTATCTATCGATACTTACAATAATAACAATAGAGAACTATTTTCTGTATATTAGCTACATACATACCAAACATTATAATCATAGTAGCAGAATGTCAATAGATGGCACTGCAGGGATAATAAAACGCGCTTAAGTTGTATTAAAATATTATTTCATACTTTTGAGTGGATTTCTTTTATGTATTTATCAGCATACGCTACTTTAAACTCTGGAACTATGGTACGTAGCGATGTGTTTCATAGACGAACAGAGAGGTATTTTTTTACAGACTCCAATCGTGTAAAAAAATAAAAACACATAAATCGAGTTTAACATCTTTTAACAGGAGGCACAGATATGGGAACTCTTCTGACGGCGACTATTTGCGTGTGGCAGTTGCTCTCCGCCTGCAATATCAATATCTGTGAACCTCATCAATGTATTTGCGGGTCCTCGGTGGAGGCAATTGGCCATCACTCACTGAGTTGCAGTCGTGTTTGTGAAGATTACCACGTCACCAATTCCTTAATGACCTCACTCGGAGGGTACTGGTCTCAGCCAGATAGAATATTCCATCTTTGATGCAGCCGCCGACTGGGCTTTAGGCGATCTGATGGCAAAAGGCCGGAGGGTTTAAACAGGTGCTATGGCAGAGAGGAACGTGTCTGCTTTGGGAAGCCACTTTTTCTGCCTCACTCCTCACCCGTACGGTACTGCTGCTCAATTTGCAGCGAGAAAGAAGCATAATAAGTACTCGGTCTTGGAGGCAAATTACTGCGTTGTGCCGCTGGTCTGTGAGACAACCGGCTGCTGAACCCTCAGAGGCTTTTGCCTTCACAAAGAAGATTGGCCTTCGCCTTCGAGAGAGGAGATGTGACGTAAGGTCCTACCTGCTGCTAAGGTTGTCTATTGCCATCCAGCGCGGCAACGAGAAGTGCGTCTTGGGCTCCTTTGGAGCTGATACGACTCGAGGATTTGACCCAAATTAGGAAATTGTTAGGAAATTTTATTACTAGATTGATACCTATAATTATTTGAATTAGTTTTTTGATAATATTTCATCATATCAGTTTATATACGTCCCCACCAAGGGGCTCAACCTGCCCTGAGTTAGGGCGATCTGGCCTTAGAAGATCACGCGGGCCCATTGCGGGTTGATTAATTCACACATAAGCTTCGAATTTCTTCGCAGGCGTGTGCAGGTTTCCTCACGATGTTTTTCTCACCGTAAGAGCGTCGGATAAACGTACATACCAGTATGAAATCGATATTCGTATAGATATTGGTAAGTGGCAGGATTCGAACCACGGCCTTCCGGACAGGAGGTAGTGGCCCTAACCGTTTTGCCACCGACGCTCTATATTTATTTAAAATTTAGAAATCCTTACTTTATATTCTAAATGTAAAAATGTGTTTGTTTGTTTGTTTTCACACTTCAACACCTCTACCAATCTTGATGAAATTTGGCATGCAGGTAGCCTGTATCACTGGGAATGAAATAGTCAACCTTTTATCTGTGGAAATTATCATAGCCCGATGCAGTTCCTGAGGAAACTAAAACAATACTCTTTGTTCGTTTTATTTAAAATCGTAACGAAAAAATGGATTGGTGTGATTTTTAGCACAGAGATGAGGTGGAAAATGATATAATTTACTAATAAGTATATCCTGACATAGCTCCCGAGGGATCTGGGGACAACTGTTTTCTACGCTCGCGCACGTCGGTGGCGTCGCAACGGAGCAACGGATTAAAGTGATTTTTTGTATAGAATTTGTTGAGGGGGTGGGAAGTGACAAAGACTGCTAATCCGAATAGCCCGATACAGTTCCTGAGGTACCTGGAGAAAACTCATGTCCACACTTGCGAGCTGATTGCGGCTCGCGCACCACTCACCCTCAAAAAGAGTCATAAAAGCTATGTCCACGTGGGCGAAGCCGCGGGCAAAAGCTAGTAATAAATATAGAGTACTTTTTCAACATATAAGCTACACATACCACACATTATAATCATAGCAGCAAAATGTCAATAGATGGCACTGCAGGAATAATAAAACGCGCTTAAGTTGTGTTAAAACATTAAAATATTATTTCATACTTTTGAGTGGATTTCTTTTATGTATTTTTCAGCATACACTTTTTACACAACTCTCTGGAATTATGGCACGTAGCGATGTGTTTCATAGACGAACAGATAGGTATTTTTTTAATAGATTTATAGATTAATTAATAACACATAAATCGAGTTTAGCTTCTTTTAACAGGAGGCACAGATATGGGAACTCTTCTGACGGCGACTATTTGCGTGTGGCAGTTGCTCTCCGCCTGCAATATCAATATCTGTGAACCTCATCAATGTATTTGCGGGTCCACGGTGGAGGCAATTGGCCATCACTCACTAAGTTGCGGTCGTTTTTTGTGAAGATTCCCACGTCACCAATTCCTTAATGACCTCACTCGGAGGGCACTGGTATCGGCCAGATGGAATATTCTATCTTTGATGCAGCCACTGGGCTTTAGTCGATGTGATGGAAAAAGGCCGGAGCATATAAGGAAGCATAATAAGTACTCAGTCTTGAAGGCAAATTACTGCTTTGTGCCGCTGGTCTGTGAGACAACCGGCTGCTGAACCCTCAGAGGCCTTTGCCTTCACAAAGGAGATTGGCCGTCGCCTTTGAGAGAGGAGATGTGACGTGTGGTCCTACCTGCTGCTAAGGTTGTCTATTGCCATTCAGCGCGGCAACGAGAAGTGTGTCATGAGCTACTTTGGAGCTGATACGACTCGAGGATTTGACCCATATTAATATTTTTAGGAAGTTTTATTACTAGATTGATGCAATGATTTGAATTAGTTTTTCGATAATATAGGCATATGTGTTATTTCATCATATCAGTTTATATACGTCCCCACCAAGGGGCTCGACCTGCTCTGAGTTAGGGCGATCAGGCCTTAGACGATCACGCGGGCCCATTGCGGGTTGATTGACTTCACACATAAGCTTCGAGTTTCTTCGCAGGCGTGTGCAGGTTTCCCCACGATGTTTTTGTCACCGTAAGAGCGTCGGATAAACGTACATACCAGTATGAAATCGATATTCGTATAGATTTTGTTAAGTGGCAGCATTCGAACCAAGGCCTTCCGGACAGGATATAGTGGCCCTAACCGTTCTGCCAACGACGCTCTATATGTTATTTAAGATTTAGAAATCCTTACTTATTATTATAAATGTGAAAATGTGTTTGTTTGTTTGTTACCTATTCACACTTCAACACCTCTACCAATCTTGATGAAATTTGGCATGCAAATAACCTGTATCACTGGGAATGAAATAGTCAAATTTATATTTGTGGAAATTATCATAGCCCGATGCAGTTCCTGAGGAAATTAAAACAACACTCTTTGTTCGTTAAGTTATTTAAAATCGTAACGAAAAAATGAGTTTGTGTGATTTTTAGCACAGAGATGAGGTGGAAAATGATATAATTTACTAATAAGTATATCCTGACATAGTTCTCGCGGGATCTGGGGACAACTGTTTTCTACGCTCGCGCACGTCGGTGGCGTCGCAACGGAGCAACGGATTAAAGTTATTTTTTGTATAGAATTTGTTGAGGGGGTGGGAAGTGACAAAGACTGCTAATCCGAATAGCCCAATACAGTTCCTGAGGTACCTGGAGAAAAGTCGTGTCCTTGCTTGCGAGCTGATTGCGGCTCGCGCACCACTCACCCTCAAAAAGAGTCATAAAAGCTATGTCCAGGCGGGCGAAGCCGCGGTCAAAAGCTAGTATATACTATATTTGAACTTTGCATTCAAAGTTGTCCAAATCGATATTGTTTGAAAGTCTAAAAAATATTTTTTCTATTGAATGAGTGTTGTGTATTGCATTTAACCTTCACTGTGAGTCCTCTTTGATATAAGGAACAACTTTTGCAACACCGTATTTGAAGTAATTTTCCGCCTGTGTGGCGTAATGGTTGATCCATTCGCTTCACACTTGGAGGTCGCGGATTTGTAAGACTCGGTTTGGTTGGTGATAGGACATTTTCTAAGCCCGCCTGGCTAGCTACCACGATCTTGTCTAAGTCTTGCCGCAAAACATCAATGTTGACAGCATTGATGTGTTCCGGCATGAAGATTAGATAGCTAGTTTCCCAATTCGCGCTGAGGAATGTTGATAGGCCTGTTTCCATCTTTGGCATCATCTTCACTTACCATCAGGTGAGATAATGTCAAGGGCTTATCAAGCTGTGGATAAAAAGAATATATACCTATACCTGACTTAACTCCATTTTTTGCTGTACAAGTATGAATTATGAATACCTACTAACTATAGGTAGCTAATTACTTTGATAATTAACTTTGGAACTTATTTTGGATATCCTACGGACTTAATTGAACCATAATTAGACTTTGCTGTGATATTACTGGTTTGTAGGGACTACTTCATAGAATAATACGGTTTGAGTAATTAAATAGCTAAATACTAATGAATCACACTATGACTAGTTTTAGCCCGCAGCTTCGTGCTAACATGGACAAAGTTTTTATGACTGCCTTAGAGGGTGCGTGTGGCGCAAGCCGCAAGCTAATTAGTAGTCTACGTCCCTTCCGTCCCGCACAACTATATCTGTACAAAATATCGCGTCAATCGTACTACATGCGCGAGTGTGCAAATGAGTTTTCTCCATATCCCTCGGGAATTATAACAGGCTTTGCTAATTAGTAGTCTGTGTCACTTCCCACCTTTACAACTATCTCTGTACAAAATATCACGTCAGCAATATACATCACGTCAACCTTTCGCTTCGTTGCGACGTAAAAGAAATCAACAAAAAAGAGTTTTTTTTAGTTTCCTGGTCGGGCTATGCTTTTTTTACAGAATAAAAATAGCTATTGTCACTTCCCACCACTGTGACAAAAAAAACCGACTTCCATCGCAACAACTTAGTACAATGTTGCATTATTACTGTTGGTTTTTCTTAATTTTCTAATAAAATACTACACCGATTTTGATGGTTTTTAATGTGACCACGCGGGAAGCACTAGCTTTCAAATAAAAAAAGAATCATCAAAATCGGTTGACCCAGTCAAAAGTTCTGAAGTAGGTAACACACATTAAAAAAATACAGTCGAATTGAGAACCTCCTCCTTTTTGGAAGTCGGCTGAAAATTAAGCCAATCCGTTGCTCCGTTGCAATGTGCAGGAAGGACAAACAAACAGACACACTTTTTTTTTAATAGTTAGTGAAGAATTAAGGATAACATATTGTAATATTGTACTCGTACGGATATTACAGACTTAATTCGTTTACTGTTATTAAAGTTCATGTATCAAAGTTGTTTTAGTCTCTGATAAGTAATATAACCACAGAGTGCTGAATATAAATGAACTACGTATTTGGTTTGTATTTCTAACTTGATGATAAAGAACAATAACAGTATTAATTAATCAACTAGTAAGCTCTGCCAAATAAGCTTTAAACTAAATTTTGATTATGATTGTTTGTAGACTTTCTATGTATTTGTTTAGATTTGTTTTAGTTTTGGTTTGTAAGTAGAATTATTTTGGCAGGAATAGCTTCCTCGTTATACGACTGGTCCATTGCAGTTCACTTCGTTGTTATTTTCAAGCGAGTTCCAAAAAGGAGGAGGTTCTCAATTCGTCTGTATGTTTTTTTTTTATGTGTTTTACCTCAGAACTTTTGACTGGGTGAACCGATTTTTATGATTCTTTTTTAATTTGAAAGCTAGTGCTTTTCGTGTGGTCCCATATAAATTTTATCAAAATCGGTGCAGTACTTTATAAGAAAATTAACAAAAACCAAAAATAATAATGCAAAAATGTACTAAGTTGTTGCGATGGAAGTCGGTTTTTAACGTGTTCAGCGTTTTTGTTGGGCTCAAACTAATAGCTCAAATTAAAAATAAAGTTTTATACACCAATTATTACAAAAAGTGAGGTAACGCTTGTTTTATTACATACGTATGCATCTTTACCTTAAGTGGTGACCTCGAATAATGTTTCGACATGTGATAGGTTCGATCCTTGATTTATTTTCGTTGGAACCCACTTTTGAATCCCAGTTTAATATTTTTGGCGTTGGAGCCCACAAAACATTATTATGTATTTTCGTTGGATCCCACATTTTAAAAATGCAAGAGAATTACGTTTTATTACCGTTGAATCCCAAAAACTATTTCCGTTGGATCCCAAATGCTTAAAAAAAATTAAATGCGGGTACTATTAACAACAAAATTGATTATAATAATATGAGGGTATGTTTATATTGACTGACCACTTATAATGTTGCAGTCCTCTTTCTATCGGTTTACACGCGTACTAATCATTGCATGAAGTGCATAAAATGTTGGAACTTACGAAACCAAAAGTCGCAAAAAGAGTCGTCGCACTTTGTGGACTGCTACCATTACTGCCAAGAGATGCAATTGCGGGGGATGGTGTTACATAGAGTCTGATTACCCTATATTTTCCAATTTAGATGAGTTTAAAAACTACATGGTTGAGTCTTGGCTACAAAAGGAATCATTTATAGATGTATGGTGTGTGAGCGATGAAATGCACCGAACTATCAACAACGTCGAAGGTTGGAATAATAAACTCAATAAGGCAACAAAAGTAAAAAAACCGAATATTATGCATATCTTGACTGCCTTAATGGAAAATTCTTGCAAGTACAGTGTTACAATGAAACAATTTGAAAATAAAAATGCTTTACTCCAAGTAATGAAAATGTTTAAAACAACCTCGGAGTGCTAGTCCGACTCGCACTTGGCTGTTTTTTAAATGTTTAATAGATAAAGGTAAATCACTTTTCTTCTTAAAAGTATACACATGTTGTTACAACATGGGATTCAATGGAAATAGCAAATGGGATCCATCGGTAATACCTTAAAAATGGGATCTAAAACTGGGATCCAACGAAAATAAATCCGATCCTTCAGTGTAATTGAGATATGTGCATTTGAGACATGTCACAGCACGTTTCGGCATGTTGACGGTAAGTCTACCAACGTATGACTGTAAGCAAAACTCTGCTCCGTCGTGATTGGAGCAGATTTTTTTATACCCCGTTTTAAACACTAAATCTACCTTTTATTTTTGATCTGAGAAAACAAGTAGAAACATTGTCAGCAAGTTTACAAGCTTTTATTAAAACTTGCAATGTATGTATGTTTGTTCGGGTGAAGTCTTGCAAGTTAAATTTGACCTACTTCCCGGTTTCCGATTGAGCTGAAATTTTGCATGCATGTGTATATCACGTGACAATTCAATATTAAAAGCTTGTACCTAAAAGTTTTTAAGTTTTTTAAGAAAATTATTTGAAATAACACGTTCTAAAAAAATCAAAAATTCTTTGCTTAAAGTGTTTCAGTTGTCTACATGAAGGCATTATTAAACTGTGATGAAGGTTTTGTCATTGAGTTGGTATGGGACCCGTTATCTACTTAGAACATCCAACTAATAATAAATCAATGGTTTGGATTCTAAAGTTTGACAATATGTCTAGATCTATATATATATATATATATATATATATATATATATATATATATATATAATTCTCGTGTAACAGTGTTAGTTGCCATACTGGCATAGTGGCTAAACGGATTTCTATTAAATTTTTTGTGTATATTCGGTAGGTCTGAGAATAGGTATAGAAAAATTTTCACCGGTATCTGAGCGGGCGAAGACGCGAGAAACAGCTAGTAGATATTATAAAACTAAAGTCTCCGCCGTGTCTATCTGTCTGTCTGAACGCGATAAACTAAAAAAACTACCTAACGAATTTTCATACGGTTTTTACCAATAGACGGAGTGATTCTGTATGATGATTAAGGTGTATAATTTCTGCGGCTCGCGCACCGCGTACCGCGGGCCCTCTAGTAACGAAATAAAATACAGCAATACTGCTTATACTTTTTCGCGAATACGTACAGTCAACAACAATTAAAAACTGAGTTTATTTTGTAGCTTAAAATTGGCAAACAAAAATTAAGCGGAATGATCCTTAAAGAAAATTAATAAGTTTATAAAAATTAAGCTTGAGAAAAAAAGAGAAAAATTAAGTTTGTAAAAATTAAGCTTTACTACATTTAACGAATTATGCTGAGAATTCTTCTAAAAAAATAATGAAAAACTCGCAGTTTTAAAATTTGATGTAAATCTGACTACCCACCTATTAGTTTAGCCGATTAGGGAAAGCGTGACGGTGACGGACGAACGTTTTCAGTAAAGAGGTTTTATGTATATGTATAATGGTGATGATAAGGAATACATTTTTGGTTTAATTAAAAACACTTTTTTAAGAGAAATAAGTAATCATAAACATACTAATAATTTTCGAAAAACCTACAAACTGTTAGGTACAAGCTTTAAATATTGCATTGTCACGCGATATACATATTGTATGCAAAATTTCAGCTCAATCGCAAACCGGGAAGTGGGTCAAAATTAACTTTTTAGATTTCAGCCGAACAAACATACATATACACACATTGCAAGTTAAACAAAAGCTTTTAAAAAGGAGCAGACTTACTTCGCGGGATCCCAAATTACTGAATGATACCCCAAGACTATGGCGATGACGGTTCCAAAACTCAGTTTTTCTTATAGCTTTATTTATCCACAATTGGTAAGCCCCTTGCATCATCATCATCAGTTTCTTAATATCAAAGATCAATTATCTGATCCTGCCCTTGACCCGAATGACCGGCCTGTACATATATATCTATATACGATATACATAATGAAGCTTATTGTTCTAGATGTTTCTATTCAGATTTATCGATTTGGCATGTGACAACAATGGGCTGAGTGTTGTTCGGTTGCGGAGTTTTTTGGCGGGATCTGTGGTGGACGCATTCGTAGTTTTATTTTGTTGTTTTTGCATTGTTTTCTGCTAGGATTTTGTTCAAGAAGTGGTGCATTTTGGAGAAAATCGTCTAGTGCACGTGAGCAATGTGGAGAATAACAAAATAAAACGAAGGAGGACGTGAGAACCTAACTTGCTCTGGGTGTTCCACCTCAGAATGCAGCTGCTGCAAATGCTGTCAAGAACTTCAGAGAAGATTTGTAATGCACCGGCACTAGCATTACAAATCCAAAAACTAATGAAGGTTGCGGGAGCGTTGCGTCGGCGTTTCAAGATACATAACTTGAACTTAAATTCTAATCAATTCGCAATATCTTTGCGTCCCAAATACAAGTGTCTCAAGACTAAGGTATTTGACCAGTGTGTGTTGCCAGTAATAATATGACTTACGGAACTGAGACATGGTCGCTTACTATGGGCCTCGTAAGAAGGCTTAAGGTCACCCAAAGGGCAATGGAGCGTGCTATGCTCGGAGTTTCTCTGCGTGATCGAATCAGAAACGAGGAGATCCGCAAGAGAACCAAAGTAACCGAAATAGCTCACAGAATCGCTCAACTGAAGTGGCAGTGGGCAGGGCACATAGCTCGTAGAACAGATGGCCGTTGGGGCAGTAAAGTTCTCGAGTGGCGACCGCGCACCGGAAAACGTATCGTAGGAAGGCCTACCGCGCGGTGGACCGACGACCTGCTGAATAGCGCGGGAGGCCGATGCATGCAGGCAGCGCAGGACCGGTCGTCGTGGAAATCCTTGGGGGAGGCCTTTGTCCAGCAGTGGACGTTTTTCGGCTGATATGATGATGACGATGATGAAATTCTAAACGTAACTTCGTACTGTCAAGTTGTGCGATTCCCAGGTCGATCCTTTCCCTCTAATATGGTTGATGGGAGCGATGGCTGACTCTCGCGTTATGCGTATACCGGGTGCTGTCCGTGTGAACTGGCCTACTCTTGTCAAAGGTTTCAATGACATTCAATAATTTTATGAATTTTATGTACAACTTTTCGTGTCATATTGTTTTCATGTTCTAACGACATAATCTGGTTTATTTCTAGGATTTAATTTTGACATTATTAACTAATGATTGTTTATTTCTTGATTTTTCACAAATGAAATTATTTTATTATTAATTTATGACTATCAGAAAGAGTGTAATTTGCACCTATTTTGAATATATACCTTGAATCTTGAATCTCCCGAAGCAAAAGTAAATTTATATTCGCGTCGTTCGTCCCATGTGGGTGACAGAGCGGTGTGAAATAGCTAGCATTTAAAAAAATACTTACTCGCGCCGCACAAAGGCACTTTGCAATCCCCCTTTGGAAAAACTGGTCAAGTGGTACTCTCAGTCGCGCACCGAGGGTCCCGTACCGCCACGCATAATAACACCTATTCATTTAAAACAAAAGACACCAACACGAGCTTTTCAGTTCGGAATTCTTAGCGCGAGTAAGACTCGTCCTTGCCAGGTTTTTACTATTTATTGTTTTACTTAAGGATTCGTACTACAATCATACCTAGTTTCTAGCTTGTATATATTGTGGTTATACGATAAAAATATTTAAAAAACACGTTACTTGTACAGATCCTCCTTTTTTTGTAAATCTTCCATAATAACACGTATTATGTCATCATCATATCAGCCGAAGGACGTCCACTGCTGGACATAGGCCTCCCCCAAGGATCTCCACGAGGACCGGTTCTGCGCTGCCCGCATCCAGCAGCTTCCCGCGACCTTCACCGGGTCATCGGTCCACCGAGTGGGAGGCCTGCCCACACGAATTATGTAAAAAAATTTAATTGGTAACCTATTAGGGTTCAATAGATACAGCCTTTTTAAAGTCCGACGGGCAGACAGACAGATGGTGTAGCCTTATAAATAGGGTTCCATTACCTGGTGAGGAACCCTAAAGATTGAGTGATAAAGCACTTCCAACACAAAAATACAAATTATGTCATCACATCAATAGACGGAGCAATCCATCAAAAGCTTGACGTGATAAATGCTTTCGACATTTAAAAGAGCATTTCGTAGTGAGTTTACGAATAAGATCTTTTTAAATATTCATTTAAGCTTTGCAACTGTTTTCAGAAGCTATATATGTATATATATAAAATAGGTAGATACATTATTCAATACATTAGTTATCTATTATTACGGATTGAATATCAAAGTGTTGGAGTGTTCGTACTAAACGCTCAACACGTTTGAAAACTGAATTTTGTATATAAATAACTTAAGTGATTTTGATGCATACAAAACAATCATGAAAATCGGTTTACAAGATATCGCGTAACAATTATACAAACATACAATCGAATTGAAAACCTTCTCCTTTTTGGAAGTCAGTTGAAAACGCCACCATGTTTTCAAACATACTCGGTGTTCCCCTACGTTATCCGTAGAAGAACCACATTAATCGACATAGCTCTTAGAATATTTAAACTTAAGAGGATTGTGAAGCTGCGACTTTTCACACAAACGGCGTTACGATTTTCACCTCTTAAATGTTAACCGATTTGGGCCAATTTTTGATAGGTTAGTGATAGGTAGTCAGAATAAAAGCTAGGCTTATACGTTTTTGTTTTTTCCATAAAGTTAATAAGTTTAAAATTATTGCCGTTCACGTGTTTCATACAAAACTAATTTCGGCAGTTTTTTGTTTATTTATAGACAGCAATTCAAAAAACGAAACTTACAAGCCAAGCCCGGTTTTTGTACTGACTGACAACCTATCAAAAATTGGTCCAAATCGGTTAACATTTAAGAGTTGAAAATCGTTAACGCCGTTTGTATGAAAAGTCGCAGCTTCACAATCCCATTAAGAAGACTAACGGCAAAAATTAGACCTTTCATACAAACGGCGAACCAAATTTTTACCTCTTAAAAGTTAACCAATTTTGACCAATTTTTAATAGGTTGTCAGTCAGAAAAAAAGGTGGTTTTCGTTTTCTTAATTACTGAATAAAAATAAACAGATAAAGGGCTTAAATAATAGTATAAAACACGTGAACAACAATAAAACTAAAAATTATTAACTTTATTGAAAAAAAACCTGTAAACCTAGCTTTTGTTCTGACTGACAACTTATGAACAATGGTCAAAATTGGTTAACATTTAAGAAGTGAAAATCGTTGATATGAAAAGTCGCAGCTTCACGATCCTCATAAGTGGCAGTGGGCGGGGCACATAGCTCAAATAACAGACGGCCGTTGGGAAGTGAAGTGCTCGAGTAGGGACCGCAAACCGGAATACCTAACATAGTTAGTCCTTCTACTCAGTGAACCGATAAACTAGTAAATGTCGTGGGCAGCCTCTGGATGCGAGCAGCGCGGGATCAGTTGTGAAAATCCTTGGGGGAGGCTTTCGCCCAGCAGTAGATGTTCGTCGTTTTTTAAGCCAGGGGAAGAGACTAGTATCTCCAACACAGGTAAAGCTCGTTTGCTGTATTAGCTGTACCTTTTATAAATGCCGCTCGCCGCTGCCGGCTAGCGTCAAAAGGTTGTGTCAAAGGGCCCGCCCTGAATTCAATCGCGGCGCCGCTGACGTTTCAGCCGCAAGGGTTCGCGCGAATCTTGTTCAGTCTTTAATTATAAATGTAGACGTCGATACTGAATATACAGCAAGTGATTAAAATCACACTAATATTATAAAGGCGACAGTTTGTGAGTGTGTATGTTTGTTACTTCTACACGCAAAAACTGCTGAACGGATCTGACTGAAATTTGGTAGGTAGACAGACTAGGACCTGGATTAACACATAGGCTACTTTTTCACGCTCGCGAGCCGCTTGCGCCTCGCGCACTGCGCACCCTCGAAAAGTCATAGAAACGTTGTCCACGCGGGTGAAGCCACGGGAAACAGCTACTTAATGATAAATTCTTACTAAAAATACCTATTTAATTATTTTTTTAAATGTAAAATTATTTTATCCTTCAACACATTTTCAGAACTCCGTTTGGGTGTACTGCAGCTAATTCCCTGAACGTACTTTAGTCCAGTGGGGGTCCTAAAGAGCTCATTACGTACCATTGCAACAAATAATTTTGGAAAAACACAAGCTTTATTTGTCAGACATTTGCCAGCTTTTCGTTAACAACCCATAAACGTCCCCACGGCTGGGACAAGGGTCTCTTCCCAAAGTCGAGAAGAGACATTCAGAATCAAGAGACAAAAAACTGCGCATCTTCGATATTCACGCTAAAAAACCGCAGGCAACTGCTCATATTTTATGAAGTGCTTCTATTCGTGATTTGAACAACTTTCTTGATACTGGTGATAAATTCGCCATTTTTTTTCTTTTTACAGTTCCGTACCTCAAAAGGTAAAAACGGAGCCATTATAGGAGCACTCGTGTGTCTGTCTGTCCGTCCGTAGATGAGGTTAATGCGAAGATTACGGGGAAATCTAAAGACCTTCCGTCCACACAGGAAAAATTAAATTTCTAGTCAAAAATTTTTAGGGCAAAGTATGTACTGCGGACTACTGCGAGGTCTTGTTCTGTTGATAGATAAAATTTTGGTGCGAAACCCTGTTTGTGTGACCCCGAGTCTCACTTGGCCGTTTTTTATTGAACTTCTCTTTCTAAGTGGGCGGTCATTGAGAGGTCCATTTTTTTACTATTAATTTTTCTCACAGAAAGTTATTCCGAGTAATTCAGACTCGCGTGTAGAACCCCAATACAAAATATCGGATAAAAACAAATTAGCACCTTGACTATCAAAGAATTATTGAGGGTCTTTGGCGGCATTTCTAACCATTTGTAACTCTGCCACCGACTGCGGGTGTCTGCGACATTTGTAATACTATATCCCCGAATGTCCCCGATTGATATTGATCACGTCTCCCAAGCTCTAACACGTAGGGTGCGGATCCGGATGTATCCGGAAAAACTCCCATCTCAACCGCAAAAACATGTGACAACGGGAAATCGCTGGCGTAATTATCGGCACGCCGAGTAGAAGAACTATAATGTGCTAATCCAGAATATATTGGTAGTTGTGAAGGATTACGAAGTTTTTAGAGATACCTGCAAAAATAAGAGTTTTGCAGCTTACTACTGTCGAATTAAGCCGACCTATGTCTTTTTTTACCGCCTCCGTGCCGTAATGGTTAAGTCCAGTAGCTTCACATCGGGAGGTCGCGGGTTCGATTCCCGGCGCAGTCTTACCTTGTAAGACTCGGTTGGTTGGTGGAACGGCTTTTTCTAAGCCCACCTGGCTAGCTACCACCATCTTGTCTAAGTCTAGCCGTAAAACATCAATGTTAACATCATTGATGTGCTCCGGCTTGAAGATAAGATACAACGTTGGGGAATCTTGGTAAGCCCACTTTCAATTTCGGAATTATCATTACTTACCATCAGATGAGATGACACCAAGGGCTTACCAATTGTGAATAAAAAAGATTAGGGTTATGCAGCTTCCTACTGTCGAACTAAGTCGACTTTAGAATAACCAAGAATTCTAAGATTATTAGGAATAGCAACGCAATACCAACATTTGTAAACCACCATTACAACTGCAAGAACTGAGAACTATCCTATACCAGCTCATATACGTCCCCACAGAGGGGCTCGAGAATACCCTGAATAAACCCTACCCTACCCTCCCATCCACATAAAACACGTTAAAAACTGACTTCAATCGCAACAACTTAGGAAAATCTCTAGAAAAGTACTGACTAAACTGATTTTTAATAAAATTTATATGGGTCAAACTTTAATACCTACCCTACCAAATTACAAAGAAATGATAAAAATCGCTTCACAATTGTCGAATCATGTAACAAGTACACACAAAAAACATACAGTCAAATTAAAAACCTGCTCTTTTTTGAAAAGTCATTTCAAAGTGAGATGATGCCAAGGGCTTACCAATTGTGAATAATAAAAAAAAAATAAAAAACTTTTTACAACCCAACCAAACATTTAACTTTTTCTAACTCACTTGTTTTAACCAAATCCAAGACAATTAATTACAATTCACTATCGCTTTCGTGGCATTAATATTCGATCGTGGATGAGCGAACATTTATATTCAAATACAGGGTGTATTTATTCAGGTCAGAAAGACATTATGCAGAAAAATGTGCAAATCAGCGGCTAAGCGTAAATTGTTAGCGATAACGACCCAAGGCACGCACAGTAACGGGCGCCTTGCTAGGGTTGCCACCGATATCCGACATACTATAATATTCATAATTACAGTTTCACTAAACGTTACAATGGAATTAAAAAAAATGTAATGAACCCACTCAATTTTGGGCCCAATAGAACAGGAATTTATTTATGGCAGTGTTTTTCAAACTGTGGGTCGCGACCCTTAGGGGAGTCGCGAAGCCTTACTCGCGGGGTCGCGGACAAAAGAAAAAAAAATGTGTTTCTAGTGAACTACAATAAAAAATGGGACGTATATAAATTGAATATGGGACTAAACAACATCTGGAACACGTTGCCTCAGGGTTTATTTGATGCCCCCTCCGTAAATAGTTTTGAAAACATACTGGCTGGACAACTGGTGCAAAGATAATCCGATTTATTGCAGTAACACTAACAAAGGTAAAGGCACATCAGATATAAGCTGCTCGCCTATCACATCATCATCACATCAGCTCATATACGTCCCCACCGAGGGGCTCGAGCCTACCCTGAATAAGGGCGATCGCGCCTTAGTCGACCTCGCGGGCCCAGTGCGGGTTGGTCGACTTCACACACAACCTTTGAGTTTCTTCGCAGGCGTATGCAGGTCTCCTTACGATTTTTTCCTTCACCATATAAGAGCGTCGGATAAACGTACATATGAAATCGAAATTCGAAAACACATTGGTACGTGGCAGGATCGAACCACGACCTCCCTATTACAATATAATAATAATCATATTTTGATGTAAGTCCCAAAAAAAAATAAACGCGGTTCTTCAAATCACAAAAATGTTGTTTATGAACCTTGGGGGTCGCTAGAATTTTTTAACTTGTAAAGGGGGGGTTTCTTCGCAGAAACCCCCCCTTTAAAAGAAACTCGAAGGTTGTGTGTGAAGTCGACCAACCCGCACTGGGCCCGCGTGGTTGACTAAGGCCTAATCGCCCTGATTCAGGGTAGGCTCGAGCCCCTCGGTGAGGACGTATATGAGCTGATATAATAATAATAATAAAAGGGGGGGTTGCTTAATCAAAAACAACACAGAAAACACTGATTTATAGGATTGACGTAGGTACCTACTTCTAAAACAAAAAGTGGCATGTAACTAATTATTTTTTTCAAACCTATATACGTTTCTTTATGGTCACTCCCTGCCTCCCGTCGAAAGTGCCGCCCACCCCCGCTCGTTAGCTCCCAGGTATCGGTCTAATGCCAAATTATTTCTTAGCGCTTCAAGTGGCGCAATTCCTGCGCCAGTGGCAACCGTCATTTGTTTAAAATGGCGGACAGTGGCAAGGGCCGAGAAGCTCCGCGGGGTAATTCTACACCGCTGCAATTTAACGCAATAACATATTTAGAATCTATATGTAATAAGCTATTTTTTATGTATACATAAGTAAAAACAGAACATATAATGTGAAGCGTCCGGTGGCTCAACCGGTAACGACCTAACCAGAGGTGCCGGGTTCAAATCCGGGCGGCCAATGTACCAATGAGTTTTTCAAAACTTACGTACATATACTTACCGATTGCTTTAACGTTGAAGGAAAAAATCGTGAGGAAATCTGTACACACCTGCGAAGAAACTCGAAGGTTGTGTATGAAGTCGACCAACCCGCATTTTGTCCGCGTGGTCGACTAAAGCCCGATCGCACTAATTCAGGGTAGGCTCGAGCCCCTCGGTGGGGAGGTATATGAGCTGATATGATGATGATGATGATGATGATAATAATAATGAGAAATATGTGATTTAAAAAAGTCATGGCACGGCATAAGCAGAACTTGATACATAAACATCTCTACCACTTTCTATAGCTATTCTATATCATCATCATCAAATCAGCCACAAATCATCCACTGCTGGACAAAGGCCTCCCCCAAGGATTTCCACGACGACCGGTCCTGCGCTGCCCGCATCCATCGGCTTCCCGCGACCTTCACCAGGTCATCGGTCCACCGCGTGGGAGGCCTGCCTACGCTACGTTTTCCGGTGCGCTATTCTATATAAGTTCACTGAATTCGATAGAACCTTTAACTTAATATACAGTCGTGGTCACATAATTAAGAACGCTTCATTACCTCATTAAGGTATAAATGCATGAATATTTTTATCGCATTTATTACAAAATATGAAAATTCCTTAAAAACAATGTCAAAAAGTGAAATAAAAAATTTAAATCGGCCAAGAAATACTGAAGATATGCATTTTTAACTACTAATTAGACAGAGAGATCCGATATGTAAATGTGACGACATAAAACACACGGTCCATATAAACTCTATGCTACATTCTGTTTTGCTAGAAAGAGATAGAGATTTTTTTTTTATTCACAATTGGTAAACCCTTGACAACTTCTCACCTGGTGGTAAGTGACGATGTTGCCGAAGATGAAAGCGGGCTTACCATAAATCTTTAATGGCTTATATCTTGGTTATTTTTAAAGTTATTTAAAAATATTTTTTGTATACCGTGTCTTATATGAATGAGGTTTTATTAAAACATGTAGGTACCTACACAATTTTGACAATAATATTATACTGAATAAAACAGGAAAGGCACAGTAATATTTGACAATGTCAACAAGACACGATCACGATCAATAACTAATTGTACAAGAATTCTGGTGACAGAATAAAATTAGTACCTTTGATCGTTCTCAATTATACGACGACCACTGTATATGCTGATGACCCCCGGCTCCATACTTACTACCTAAACCACTAATCCACTTCGCTGAACACCACAGAGCACTTAAAGTATCGAAGTAGACTAGTTCGGTTCAAGAAACAATTAACTTTACAAACACGAGGCTCGAAGGGCCAAACCGTTTATTGTTACTGAAAACATTGTTCATCTCAGTGTAAGTATAAGTGTTTAACCCTGCGGCACTCGCTACTGTGTGAAAAATACCACAGAGTATCTTAGTTTTTTTTTTTCTAAATGCCCTGGCAACTCAGGATTCTAGGTACGAGTGCCTTCTAATACACACGCACACCGCCTGGCAGTCAGTTCGTACGCGACTACGCGACGCTTGACGAAATCGGTCGATTAAAGCGATTTCTGACACTTATTTACAATAGGGTAGCTCCCACGTGGTGGACTGACGACCTGGTGATGGATGCCTTTGGATGCGGGAAGCGCGGGACCGGTCGTCGTGGAAATCCTTGAGGGAGGCCTTTGTCCAGCAGTGGACGTCTTTCGGCTGATACGATGATGATGATTTACATTGCGTTTTAAAAGACGGATGGTATATAAGATGTTTTACCAATTTTAATACTTAGTAAAGTAATATATAAGTCACTGCTTAGTAAAGACAAGCTCTCGTCCTTAATCCTTACTAATATTATAAATGTGAAAATGGTAATATATGTCATTGGAAAATGTGTTTGTTTGTATGTCTGTTTGTTTGTTACCTTTTCACGCTTCAACACCTTAGCCAATCTTGATGAAATTTGGCATGCAGGTAACCTGTGCCACTGGGAAGGACATAGGCTACTTTTTATCCCGTGAAAATAGCATAGCCTGATGCAGTTCCTGAGGGAACTGAAAATATTCTCTTTTTTTGGTTAGTTTCTTTAACATTGCATGCTGTGATTTTTTGCACAGAGATGGCTGAGGGGTTGGATAATGACATTATTTACTAATTAGCATATCCTGATATGATTCCCGAGAGATCTGGGAAAAACTCATTTCCGCGCTCGCGCACGTCAGCGTCGCAACGGAGCTACTGACTGAAGTGGTTTTTTGTATAGAATTGGTTGAGGTGGTGGGAAGTGACATAGACTTCTAAAATAGATCTAAAATCAGAATAGCCCGATATCGTTCCTGAGGGATCTGAGAAAAACTCATGTCCGCACAGCGGATCAACGGATTGAAGTCATTTTTTGTACAGCATTGGTGTAATGATCTGCATAAAACTCATGTCCACGCTCGCGAGCCCCTTGCGGGTCGCGCACCACTCACCCTAAAAGACAGTCTTAAAAATGATGTCCACGCGGGCGAAGCCGCAGGCAAATGTGAAAAAATGTTTGTATGTATGTTTATTTATTTCTCTGTTACCTCTTCACGCTTCAACAACTCAACCAATCTTGACAAAATTTGGCATGCACGTAGCCTGTGTCATGGAGAAGGACATAGGCTACTTTTTTTCTTGTGAAAATATCACAGTCCGGTACAGTTCCAAAGGGAACTAAAAGAAAATACACTTTTTTGGTTGATTTCATTGACATCGAATCAGAGCAACGGATTGTTGTGATTTTTTGCTGAGAAGATGGTTGAGGAGGTAGGAAGTGACACAGACTAATATTTAGCATAGCCCGACATAGTTCCCGATGAATCTGGGGCTAACTCATTTCTACGATCGCGAGCCGCTTAGGCTCGCGCACTACTCACCCTCAAAGACAGTTATAAAAACGATGCCCATTGGAATAAATGAACATTAAAACTTGCATTTGCCGTTTTATTTATGGACAGTTATGTCAAAAACACCAACGTACTGTCAAACTTTGAAACACAAAGTTATTTTCTTAACGCACATACGTCTACCAGCTGTTATAACACCGGAAATTATATTTATTTAATATTTTTTATTTATTTTTTTCTAAGCTAGTAGAACGATTACAAATCACATGAAATTGTAAAAAAATAGTAATTTCCTTAGTAAGTGGGTATAACGCGAATCAGACTCTATGGTATTTAAATTTATCACCCGGTAGCGATTCGAGTAGATATTCGTTTTTTTTGCTCAGAAGGTGTTTGGATATACCTTTATTTTATTAAAAAATTGAGTGCGTTTGACTGCAACTCACCTGATGGTAAGTGATGATGCAGTCGAGGATGGTACACGCAAACTCAAATAATGCCTAGCGAGTACCGCCGGGTTAAAGTGAGATAGAGTCGAATCGGACTTTTTTCTTTTCGCTATTTTGCTATATTTGGATACCTTCTTTCTAAAACTTCCAAACACGGAATAACTTGTATTATCTTCATAATTGTCAGCTTATGTCATGAGCTCACGACCCTCTCCACATGTAATTCAAAGTTTATTGATGTTCAAACATCACAGCTCCCATTACTGTATCTGCGTCTCTGTCTACAAATAGTGAAATAATCAAGCTTTTATTTCAGTGCAAGTCCATGACACGGGTTATGGGCCAGCCATTATCAGGTCGACGTGTATGGGTCGTGCATTGTCAAGTCACGAATTGTTGGGACCCATGCATGTTTAAAAATTCAAAAAGGCGAGCGCAGTAGGAATCTTTTGAAAGATTAACGATACTGGCGCCTTGATTCCACCTCCAAAATTCATCTTATTGTCAACGGCAATGCGGCTTCATATAGTAACTAATTAGTAATCTGTGACCAAAGTTTAGCTAGTAACTAATTAGTAATCTGTGGTTTAGCTCAATTGGACCACATGAAAGTCGCTCTAAAATCGTTTGCAAGATGTGACCCAAAAAAATTAAAAAATAAAATCTTCGTGAGGCAGAAGCTAAACAGTTTTATTAAAAACCCGATAACCATTGCCCCTCTTTTTTATCATTCGGGTAAAAAAATATCTTGTGTCACTCACGGGTTGAAGACGAATCTAACGACACCACGCACTTCAAAATCCATCAAGCCGTTTAGGCTACAGGCTCAGCTAAAAAAACGGACAAACATACACACACACATACATACACGTGAAAAGCATTACCCTCCTTTTTGGCCAGTCAGGTAAAAATATAATCAAAAATGAGTGCCAATCTACGTTATCGGGGAAAACGCGCACAAGGCCCAGTCTTACAAAGCGGACATTTTTGATGTTGTTGGTCGTACTTTAATATGGTTATTTAAAGCATATCTCTGATTTTAAAGGACCAAGTAAGACGCGTGTAGGTATCTACTTAAGTAATTTATAGGTAACACCATCGATGGTAACATCAAAGCCATTGTTATCGGTAAAAGCCGCGTAACTTGATAGCCACGTTCTTGGTCCGGTAAATCCATTAGATAGAGATGGTGCTGTCCAACCTGTCTCCGGTTTCACGACACTTACGTCCTTCCATACCTTTAATGTATAAAGTACCGCTCTTTCTTACTTCTACAAGTTAAATTCAATCCATTTGTCGTTGTTGGCTTTACCAATTTGCAAAGTTTAGCAGACTGGACTTTTTAATCCAAAAAGTTCTACCAGTAGGACTAGATGGACAAAACGAAATGTCCTTTTTAATCCCCGACGTTAATAAGAGAGGTTTTATAATTAAGATGTGTATATATGTGTCTGTTAGTTTCATCATAGCGCCTCAACGGATGAACTGATTTTGAATGATTTCATCGTGAGCACAAAGTTACTCTATGATCGAGAGTGTACTTAGCTATCTTCTTCTTGTCCTTGCTCATATTCCCAGTTCATCTGTGGTAGGGCCTCCTTGTGCAGCGGCGCCAGGACCTTCTGTCCCGGGTTGTCATTGGCGAAATATCTTGGGCCTTTAGGTCCCTCTTAACAGTTGACCACCACACCACGTAGCAGGTGGCCTGCCTCTTCCCTTGGGCTGTGTTTTGATGTTGAGCACAGTCTTAGTGTGTACTTAGCTGATTCAAGAAAATCTTTTCAGCTGTTAGATAATCATTAGCTTTTTATAGTTGATGAAGGGATGTAAGCAACTTCCACAGATCTGATCAATTTTGAAATTTGGTATGGTGATATTGCAAGAACATCGTAAACGTGACCTGATGCTGAAGCATACCTAGAATCTGCAAGATACCTGACTCATCACCAACTTACAGCAGAGGCGTTGTGTCTGGGCTCATTGGAACAGTCTCAATGAATAGGTAATAGATAGATGGTGATTAGGATCAGATGAGGGAGCAAAAAAAAGTAATGTCGGTTTTTTTTATTTAGAGTTATTCATTGAGCCGCTGGATGCGTGCAGCACAGAACCGGTCATCGTGGAAATCCTTTGGGGAGGTTTTTGTCCAGAAGTGGACGTCCTTCTGCTGATATGATTTTTGTTCGTGTCGATTATCCAAACTTATTGCTTTATGTAATATGGCTACCTTAATTGTACAAATCATCATATCATATCAGCTCATATACGTCCCCACCGAGCCTACCCTGAATCAGGGCGATTCGACTACCCATGAAAGAGGTCTATGTTGGTTGATTGAATTGATTCCGATTCACAAGGTTCAAAACGTAGGAAAACAAACATCCTTAAGTCTCAACAAGACTCTTTTTAACACGTTTTTGTTAGCTTCTCCCACAGACTTATAAAATATAGGTATGTAGCTTCACCTGTACTGTAGGGGAGACCGGGGTAAAGCCGTATAGCTAAGGACTTCAGGCTGTAAAATATTAATTATGAAGCACAAATATATAAAACAAACGTTTACAATCAATAAGTTTAATGAGGAAAACAATGGCATCATCAAATTTTGGATAGTTGTAATAAAATATGAAATTTAATGCAAAAAACAAAACTATTGTCCTTTCCGATTTTGCCCCGGGGCCTGTACAAAACCGTATACTATGTACGACATTGCCCCGGAAGTCACTGAGCCACCATGCATGCCCTGCACATAAAATCAATCAACTCCTCCAAGTCGTAGCCGGTGCAGCCATCATGAGCCCAGCGTTTACAGCCCCTGCATTGCACCCAACCTTCATTTACACGACTAGCACCATATTCTTCGAGACAGTAGAGACAATTATTCTCATTAGCGTTTGTCTTTTTTTTTTCTTCGTTACTGGCAGTACTGGCACGTTTTGTTTATTTTGTGTTTTTGGTCTAGAGGATCGTTTCAAGCTTCGAGTATTTATTGTAGTAGGTTGGTCAATATTTAAATTAACGGTTTTGATGTTTTTATTATTAACCAATTCGTTTTTGTAGGGTGATGAAGTTAAGATTGCTGTTTTTCCTCTGCGACGGTCAGTAGCCCTTTTTTTATTCGTGTTTATCTTGGGAATTGGCATGATATCAGCTGGTGACACCATATCAGGGACACTCTTCGACTTGGTAGGAGTTGGCGGGGCGGCAGATGTTGATACTAAAGCTGATAACGACATATCAATGAAGGCAGCAGAAGTCGATGGCATCGGATTCACGAGAGTCGCAGAAGCTGTAGGTGTAGGTGAAACCGAGTTTAAGAGAGGTGCAGTAGAGGTAGATGGTCTCGGTCTTGAATCCATAAAACATGTAGCAGATGTGGATGGTATAGTATCAGCAGGTGACGCAGTCGATACGGAAGGGAGTTCTATATCCGTCGTTTCTGCCGCAGCAAAATCAGCATCATTGAATACATTTCGGTTTGTTGGGAATATGCCTGTTTTAGAAAAACCAGATGCTGCATTCTGTATTGTAGCCGCTTTGCAATAGGCTGATCCAAAAAGTCTCGCCAGTTGGAATTGGGTGACTACTCTACCGGGATTATTTCTAAGCCACGTGTTTACTTCTTGTGTATAATATGTGCTTATAGGACCCATGATACTAACGTCTAAAGGCTGTAATCTATGGGTGCAATGAGGTGGAAAGCTTAGCATCACAACTCCGTTTTCCCTTGCTTTTTCAATTAATGGGAGATTTTTTGTATGAGTCGAGTGTCCATCAAGCAAAAGTAGGACCGGGTCTTCTTTCTTTGGCTTTACTGCAGATATGAAGTGATTCAGCCACTCAACAAAAATTTCGCTTTGTATCCAGCCACTTGGATGGCAAACTGAAACTGTTCCCGGTGGAGCACCGTCCAACAGTTCTGCCTTCATGCGAACGCGGGGAAATATCAGCAGTGGAGGTACATAGTTACCAGAAGCAGAAACACAAAGGACAGCTGTGGTAAGCTGACCTCTTTCTGCAGAACTAGCAAGACCGACTTGCTTCTTCCCTTTTAAAGCTATAATTCTGCTTATCTGTTTAGGGACTGTTGTCAGACCCGTTTCATCCACATTATAGATCCTAGTACACTGAAATTTATATTGATCTATTACCTGTTCTAATAAATCAAAAAAATTGTTTACACTTGTCATGTTAAAGCCCATGGCTCTTGCTACAGATGTGGGCTCGGCTGCGCGTAGTGATAATTGTGGATGCCGCTTCATAAATCCAACTAGCCAATCTTCTCCAGCTAATTTGTAGGTTTTATTGAAACCATGGTCGATATTATTCGCTTCTGCAAGTTGATACGCCAAGCGGCGTAGATCTTTATACGTGAGACCAAACAACCGTCTTTCCATCGTTAACACATGTTCAACCAATAAGTCTTCTTGGTCAGACGAAAATGTAGGTTTAAATCTTCCTAAGCCTTTTTGTGTTGAAGCACACAGATCGTTGTTTTGTCTAAATTGGTTTACTCTATCTTGTAATGTAGATTTTGGAACATTATAAGTTTGTGCTGCTTTCAAGTATCCCAAATTTTCGTCAAATACTGCTTTAATAGCTTTTTTCATATCCTCCGAGTTCCATTCTTGTCTATTAGACGTCCTTTGATACTTACGCGGCATTTTTATACTACCTAGAACAATTTAAAAAATTATATTCGTATTCATTACTTCGGGGTCAAAATCGTATATGATACGATTTTACCCCGTACGGTTGTGACCCGAGGCGTTCAAGTATCAACATGTCACTTACAAGTACAATCAAATATAAGTTTCGCGCGTTGTAAATTTCGTAAAAAACAAACAAATATGTACACTTTAACAAAACCAATAGCAGACTTACCTCGTAACAAGTTTCATTCACTGATTACTACGTAAATTTACGCCAAAATAAGATCAAAACCGTCGAAAAACAATAAAACGGCATATTTCGATGCGGCGCGTGCATGCAGCGACCAGTGTCTGTTGACGAGTAGATCCCATTGGCGGGCGCCGATGAGCGGCTTGCGCGCGGGAAATTTGAATTATTGACAAGAATAAGGCCACCATACGGTTTTACCCCGGTATACGGTTTTGTACAGGTCTCCCCTATCTAATGTAACGGAATCTTTGAACGTGATATTCACCCACTTCAAGACGTCGGATTAAAACGAAAGTAGAACCGATAACAATAGAATAAATTAATGATTTTGTTCTAATATCCTACGAGGATCAACATGTTCTAATATCCTACGAGGATCAACATGTTCTAATATCCTACGAGGATCAACATGTTCTAATATCCTACGAGGAAAAAATTAAAATAGTTGGGTTTGCCGTAAAAGCGTATTTTTAGGGTTCCGTACCCAAAGGGTAAAAACGGGACCCTATTACTAAGACTTCGCTGTCCGTCCATCTGTCTGTACGTCTGTCAGTCTGTCTATCTGTCACCAGGCTGTATTTCATGAACCGTGATAGCTAGACAGTTGTATTTCGGTTGCCGCTATAACAACAAATACTAAAAATTTAAAAAAGTGAAAAAATAAGGGGGTTATGTTTTCACGTTTTGCAAATACATTGAATAGACACATATCGATATTTATAATTAGTTTTCGATGTACTAATATAAAACGGAAAAAAATAAGAGCAGTTTCAAACTTAAATTAGTTTAAATATAATTGAAGCCTTCGTTTAGTTATGTTTAAATTTACTGCATTGAAAACTAATTACAAACATCTATATGGGTCTACTCAATATATTTCCAAAGTTTGAATGCAATCCGGCATGTAGTTTTTGTATTAAAGCGGAACTACATTTGTATGGGAACTCGAGCCTCCTGGAGGCCCTCCGTCGTATCGTATCAGCTCATATACGTCCCCACCGAGGGGCTCGAGCCTAACCTGAATTAGGGTGATCGGGCCTTAGTCGACCACGCGGGCCCAGTCGACTTCACACACAACCTTCGAATTTCTTAGCAGGCGTGTGCAGGTTTCCTTGCGGTGTTTTCCTTCACCGTAAGAGCGTCGGATATACGTACATATGAAATCGAAATTCGAAAACACATTGGTACGTGGCAGGATTCGAACCACGACATCCCGGAGAGGAGGTAGCCACCGTTACGCCACCGACGATCCTTAATTCGGCATAATGTTGGATAGCACTAATTTTATTATTATATCAGCTCATATACGTCCCCACCAAGGGGCTCGAGCCTACCCTGAATCAGGGCGATTAGGCCTTAGTCGACCACGCGGGCCCAGTGCGGGTTGGTCGACTTCACACACAACCTTCGAGTTTCTTCGCTGGCGTATGCAGGTTTCCTCACGATGTTTTCCTTCACCGTTAAAGCAATCGGTAAGTATATGTACGTAAGTTTTTGAAAAACTCATTGGTACATTGGCCGTCCAGATTTGAACCCGGTACCTCTGATTAGATGGACCGAGTCGTTACCGGTTGAGCCACCGACGCATTTATGTTGGAAACTTATTCATATGATGTTGTAATCCATTTTAAAATTTTGTATTTATCAAAATCACTAAATTAATTCGTGAAAGACAATGACGTCACAAGCTTGTACCATGAACAATTTCAGAACAAATTGTCATTTTGACAGTTGATAAAAGTCACTCAAATGACTAGTAGTAGGCCGCCTATTGCATAGGCTTTCTTCTATTTTGTTAATTTCTTTTTTTATGTTGTGATGCAATAAAGAATATTGTATTGTATTGTAGTCAAATTCCGTATTCTTACAATGGCAAAACTAGAAAATTAGGGAAAATCATAACTCTCCTTTTTATTATTCTGGTAAAAATAAAGCCAAAGCTGTAGTAGCTCAGTGCGACTTGAGTGTTTGGGTCGATCACTTAGGTTAACTGACCTGAAGCACGGTCATTACCTGTCATTAGGTGTCTGTGTTTTCCTCCACCTTTAGGCACGTTAAGCCATTGGTATCGGTTGCTGTTACCAAAGACAGTCGTTGAACTATGTCAGATGCCTTATAGGAGGCTTAAACAGTTCTGTCAGTGGGTCTCGCCACTAGCCCCACAACCGGACTTTGACCCCGCGTGTGGCGTATGGCCTATCTTCTTTCCCGACTGGGAAGAGGAGAGGGGGGGGGGCGTCGCTCCGATCAAGGCTACAGGGGGTTAGTGGGTAGTGTGGTCTTGGGCCTGTGCATATTTATTTATATATACCTTATGTATATAACGGGTATGTATGCATATAGGCGCAGGGCTGTGAGTCCCACATAAACAGTACAGCCGGCCGGCTGTATTGGTATGCGTAAACGCATTTTCCCCCTTCCCTCCTCCGCAGTCCGAGGGGAAAAAAGGGGAGAGGAAAAGGCCCGCGCCCCAGCAGTGGGGACGTTGTAAGTTGCTAACGATCGTATACCAAATTTTATCATCTATTTAACCATTCTCAACAACAAACATCTAAACTTTTTCATTTTAAATATTAGATGATTAATTTTCAAAGTGTCCAATATTTTTGGCGACAGTCATAATGTGTGGAGTGGAGCCAGTCCGAAACCGCAATACATTGTCGCTGCCAGGATAATAAATTTGAGGCGCCTGGGAATAGCCCAAGTGCCTGTTTGTCGCAGGGCCGCGGCGGTTCTCCCGCGCATTTTCATATTAATCCTCATTGAAATTGCTCTTCCATACAATTATTGTTACGTTCCTTCGGCTAAAAGAAATGGCTGACACACTCCCGTTTGTCACAAACCTTCTTCATAAGTCGCGTAGGTGTTTGTTTGTTTACAGAACTGTTCCTTGATAATATACGTACTCTGGTATCCATTGTTCCGTTGCGATGTTAAAGATATTAACCAAAAAAAAAGTATTTTTTCAGTTCCCTCAGGAACTGCATTAGACTATGCTATTTCCACGGAATATAAAGTAGCCTATGTCCTTTTCCATAACACAGGCTACCTGCATGCCAAATTTTATCAAGATTGGTCTAGGTGTTGAAGCGTGAAAAGGTAACAAACACATTTTCACATTTATAATATTAGTAAGGATGTATGTACGAGTATGTCTCTTTGGCCGGGCCTGTAGGATGACGCCGGCTTGATAGATTTTGGTGTGCGAGGTGTTGTCAGATTCGTGTTGATCCCCTGAGTGGCATAAGATACACTTTTACCCGACTGCCCAAAACAAGGTCAAGTTATTATGCAGTCGACTTCTTAAATTTAAATTAAATTGTTAAAGTTATTTTTAACAATTAATCAATCAATTAAACGGCTACTCTAACTATATGCGACATACATATGTCTTAATATTCTACATCCTTATTATTATTATTATTAATTTGCTGCTGGCTACGACACATTGGCATGTACCACGTCGTAGTACCTAAATAAAGCTGTAAAAAAAAACAATTTTGATTTAATCATTAATAAGATGAATCGAAATAGTTCTTTTTAAAAGTTTTATATTAGCTTGCCTGGTCTGTCTGTTAGTTAGTTTGAGACAAATCTTGGAAGGTAAATTAGAACCACTTCCCGGTTTCCGATGGAGCTGAAATTTTGCACACACGTAAAGTTTGGAGAACAACACATATACTCGTATTATCAGCTAAGTCACGTCATTCTAAGTGCAGTTTGCTGAGAAGAATATGAAATAATTAAAAAAATAATAAGGGTCGTACGTAATTTTTTAAAGTTTCAGAAATTTATTTTAGATCTAGGTCAATGTTGTATAAGGAACCGCCATCCTTACCCTATTGTAATGGAATTATACATTGAATTGCTTTTACATTGATTTCTACGTCATGATTGTTTCGTGACACATTTCAATTTATTTAATAAATACTAATAAAATACACGATCACTATTCAATATACGAGAAAGCTTTTACGGGTGCTATTATGCCTATTTATTATTGATTGATCTCAAAGGAACTGAAAGTTGTGTTATCAACTTTAACTATTAGTTGATATTGTAGTGGCCTTTTTAAGCTGTATTGCTTGACTCGAGGAAGAAATGTGTAGATGTCATGACAACGTAAACAAAACAAATATATTTTTATGCTTCGGAAACCATTTTTTTTAAATCCACAATTGATAAATCCCTTGGCATCATCTCGCCTGATGGTAAGTGACGTTGAAGCCAAAGATGGATGGACCAATATTCCACAACGCTATGGGGAACTGGCTATCTTATCTTCAAGCCGGAACACATCAATGCTGTTAACACTGATGTTTGGCGGCAAGACTTAGATAAGATAGTGGTAGCTAGCCAGGCGAGCATGAAAATGAACTATGAACCACGAACCAAACCTAGTCTTACAAAGTTGACCCCGCCGGGAAACCAACGTCGCGGGTTGGATTCCTGGTGTTAAGCGAATGGACTAACCATTACGCTAAGGAGGCGGTTAAGACATACAGCTTGTACTAACACAAGTATTCAAGAGCATAGTATTTTAATGTTTCCACATAATAGGTACACAAATGAAACAATTTTTCAGCCAACGGAGACGTTAGGACAGCGCAATTGTACAAGGGGGGGGGGGGGGGTCAGATGGGGGAAGCCGAGCCCTGATTGCCACAGTCGCTGTTTGGGACATTTCATTCAAGGAGGCGGCGGAGATCAACGTCCACTGCTGAACAAAGGCCTCCCCCAAGGATTTCCACGACGACCGGTCCTGTGCTGCCTGCATCCAGTGGCACCCCGCGACCTTCAGCAGGTCGTCGGTCTGCCGAGTAGGAGGCCTACCTACGTTGCGATGATGATGATGGTGGTGTCATAAACTGTGGTTATAGTAGGGGAGTATTTTATTGATGCATAGTTTTGTGTTACAATTAATTCACTAAACACACTACAGTACTAGTGAGACATAAACACACTACAGTACTAGTGAGACATAAACATACTACAGTACTAGTGAAACATAAACACACTACAGTACTAGTGAGACATAAACACACTACAGTACTAGTGAGACATAAACACACTACAGTACTAGTGAGACATAAACACACTACAGTACTAGTGAGACATAAACACACTACAGTACTAGTGAGACATAAAACACACTAAAGTACTAGTGAGACATAAAACTTTGTATAATGTACTTGTTATGCTTATCTTAGTTTTCTGAAAATACAAAAATAACGTGTCTATTTATAAAAACAAAAATCCACCGATGCCTAGACATACCTAGACCCAGGAAGCTGAAATTTTGAACAAGGCCTAAATCCTTACTAATATTATAAATGTGAAAATGGGTTTGTTTGTTACCTTTTCAAGTTTCAATACCTCTACGATTCTGGATGAAATTTGACATGCATGTAGCCTTCTGTGTCACTAGGAATGACAAAGGCTACTTCTCATCCCATGAAAAAGGCATTGTCCGATGTAGTTCCTGAGGGAACTGAAAAAATGCTCTTTATTTGGTTATTTTCTTAACATCGCAAGGGAATAATGGATTGTTGTGTTTTTTTGCACAGAGATAGTAAAGGGTAGGAAGTGACATAATTTACTAATTAGCATGTCCTGACATAGTTCCCAAGAGATCTGGGGAAACTCATATCCACGATCGCGCACGTCGGTGTCGCAACGGATTGAAGTAATTATTTGTATAGAATTGGTTGAGGGGGTGAAAAGTGACACAAGCTGTTAATCACAAGCTCGATGTAGTTTCTGAGGGGTCTGGAAAAAACTCACGTCCACGCTCGCGAGCCGCTAGCGGATCGCGTACCACTCGCCCTCAAAGACAGTCGCTGGCACAAGCTAGTATCAAATAAAGTGCGAACGAAGTCGCTGGCTACAAATAAAGTAACAAGTCGAAAGTAAAAATTTATGGGATTATATGGAGAGCGTACCAAGGTAGCTCGGAACATTTATTTGTTGTAACAAAGATGTTAAGCAGCTCTCGTTATTCAACTTCTGAAACCACAGACTTTATAAACTTTCATCAAAAGGGTTTAAAACAATGATTTGTTCTTAGGTACGCCGCCTCGCAAATTTCTGCTGAACATTCTAAGCTAAATAAATATTGAGAATAATTTTCCAGTTCATCTCACAAACCTTAAGAAATCAATTTCGTCTGGGTACCCAGCAATTTTATTAGGAATGACTGAAAATGTTTATAGAGCTTTATCAATCACATGTTGAACTGATTTTATTTTTTACAGGGTATCAGATTATTTAGTAACCCTTAAGAATTACTACTGAAAGCTTCTAGTAATTTAATAAGCTTTTTGTATTTTAGTGAGCTTTTAGTAATTTAGTAAACTTGAAGACGTCCTCAAATCTAAAATCCCACAATGCCTGAAGACCCAAGGCTTATATATACCAGTGCATTCTGCCCATACTGACCTACGGTTGTGAACCTGGACGTCCACTTAGTGTAAATAAAAAAACGGCGATCCAAAAAAACTCAATTATACACATTTTTAAGAAACAATGTGAGTTGAAATGGGGTTTTTTTTTATGTCATCAAATCAGCTATAATAGCACTAGATATCCCTATGTCGATGGCTATGTCGGTGGCTCAACCGGTAACGACTAAAGCGTCGGTGGCTCAACCGGTAACGACTCGGTCCATCTAACCAGAGGTACCGGGTTCAAATCTGGACGGCCAATGTACCAATGAGTTTTTAAAAACTTACGTACATATACTTACCGATTGCTTTAACGGTGAAGGAAAACATCGTGAGGAAACCTGCACACGCCTGCGAAGAAACTCGAAGGTTGTGTGTCAAGTCGACCAACCCGCACTGGGCCCGCGTGGTCGAATAAGGCCTAATCGCCCTGATTCAGGGTAGGCTCGAGCCCCTCGGTGGGGACGTATATAAGCTGTTATAATAAATAATAAATCCCTATGTACATACCAATTGATGCAAAACATCGCTAAAATATTACAAAATAATACAGTTAAAAACCTTATTCTTGTCTCCAGGTTTTTTAGCTTATCCAAATGTTCATGACGCAAAATCATTTTATTAAGGTTTTTCATGAATTATGACTCCATGTTTCGTTTTTGATAAGGTACGTTTAACTTGTTGGGCGCTATACCTACAATCATCATCATCATCATATCAGCCACAAATCGTCCACTGCTGGACAAAGGCCTCCCCCAAGGATTTCCACGACGACCGGTCCTGCGCTGCCCGCATCCATCGGCTTCCCGCGATCTTCACCAGGTCATCGGTCCACCGCGTGGAAGGCCCGCCTGCGCTACGTTTTCCGATGCGTGGTCGCCACTCGAGAACTTTACTGCCACATCAGCCATCTGTTTTACGAGCTATGTGCCTTGCCCACTGCCACTTCAGTTTAGCGATTCTGTGAGCTATGTCGGTTAGTTAAGTTCTCCTGCGGATCCACAATAAATTATACCAATTCAAATGAATGTATAACATATCTCTGAATTCAAAGGTATTTTATCCAATACATTCTCGTATTCATAATTCAACATCTTAACAGTTTGATATTTTATCATTTTTTGACATGATATTCAAAAAGCTATCATCATATCAGCTCATATAAGTCCCCACTGAGGGGCTCGAGCCTAGCCTGAATGAGGGCGATCGGGCCATAGTCGACCACGCGGGCCCAGTGCGGGTTGGACGTCTTCACACACAACCTTCGAGTTTCTTAGCAGGCGTGTGAAGGTTTCCTCACGATGTTGAAATCGAAATTCGAAAACACATTGGCACGTGGCAGGATTCGAACTACGACCTCACGGACATAAGGTAGCGGCCCTAACCGTTACGACACCGACGTTCTCTGTATAAATGATCTCTATCAAAAAGCTATAAAAAATTGATATTTTTTTAATCACGGTAAAACCGTAAGTTTGGTAGATAACAAGTAGTGGCAAAACCTACTCAATTTACATCACAGGAGGTCGCGGGTTCAATTCCCGTTGGGGTCTAACTATGTCAGACTCGGTTTGGTTGGTGGCAGAGGGTCACAAAAACAGGGTTCCGCACCAAAACTTTTACTGCCAACGGCACAAGACCTCTCAGAATATACTTTGCTCTAAGTAAAGGGGTCTACTTATTCTGGACTATTGAAAGAAAGAAAGAAAAGAAAGAAAAGAAAGAAAATGAATTTATTTTGACGAGCAAGTAGTTACAATATTTATACTTATATATACTTGTATTATAGATTTTAATACTCTGCCAAAAAGGGTACCGTCTCAGCATAATACTTTGGCTTTAAGAAAGCCAAAGCGCTGATTTTCATTTCATATTGAAATTTCATTTTTTCGGTGAGATCGACTTTCGCTTTCTTCGTAGGTTTTTAATTAATCTATGCATTTATTTTCATATACTGTGATTTTTTCAAGGTTTTTTAGTCCCGGGAGTTTCGGATATAAGGGGGGAGGGATGTGTTAATTTTCACCTATTTTATAAAAAAAACTTCAAGACTATTTAATTTAAAATTTAAAAAAATATATCTTTGAGATTCTTACAACAAGTCCTAACATTTAATATATCACACGATACAGTTTGCAAAACCTCTAAAAATATATGTATATAATTTACCCCCTCCCCTAAAGTGGCCCCATGTTTAAAATTCATCTATTATTTTCGGATCAAATTGGCTGTGACAGACGGACGGGCAGACACACGAGTGCTCCTATAATGGTTCCGGTTTTACCTTTTGAAACACGGAACCCTAAATAGCAGAGCAACTTATTTGAACAGCCTGTATGAGTTAGCAGGAGAAAACTCCCTCGCACGCACCTCGATGTCTTGTTTATTTGTTCAAATGAAACTCGTATTTCACAATGTACCCTCACCTACAGGGTGACAGCATTTTACCCATGTGTTGTAGCGCATTTATCCTTATCCTTACCTAATGTTATACACGTTAAAATGTGTTTCTTTGTTTGTTATACCTCTTCACGCTTCAACACCTCAACCAAGTATATATATTAGTACTAACATACAGTATGGACACTTCCTGGCGCTCTCTAGATTCCGACCCCACCCCCTCGTCACCCAGATTGATACAGATTGGTTACAGTTTGGTTGTCGAACTTATAGGATTTCGCCGCCATTTTGTTTTGTTCCGTCATTCTTTTTTTTTCAAATGTTATTTCTGGCCCGTTGTGCGAAGTGTCCAGGGTGTGCCTCAAGTAATCTTGACTAAATTAAGCATGCACATAGCCCGTGGCAAGGAAAAAAACATGGGCTATCTTTTATCACGATTTCTTAATATCAAAGTTGATCGAAGAATTTATAATTATCATCGTATCAGTTCATATACGTCCCCACCGAGGAGCTCGAGCGTACCCTGAATTAGGGCGATCGGGCCTTTGTCGATCACGCGGGCCCAGTGCGGGTTAGTCTACTTCACACACAGACTTCAAGTTTCTTCGCAAGCATGTGCAGATTTCCTCACAATGTTTTCATTCACCGTAAGAGTGTCGGATAAACGTACATATGAAATCGAAATTCGAAAACACATTGGTACGTCGCAGGATACGAACCTCAAACTCCCAGACAAGAGGTAGCGGTTCTTGCCATTGCGCCACCGACGCACTTATAATTAATAAAAACTAATAAAAACATATGTGTTTCATCATTACAGCTCATATACGTCCCCACCGAGGGGCTCGAGCCTACCCTAAATCAGGGCGATTAGGCCTTAGTCGACCACGCGTGCCCAGTGCGGGTTGGTCGACTTCACACACAACCTTCGAGTTTCTTCGCAGGCGTGTGCAGGTTTCCTCACGATGTTTTCCTTCACCGTTAAAGCAATCGGTAGGTATGTACGTAAGTTTTGAAAAACTCATTGGTACATTGGCCGTCCAGATTTGAATCCGGGACCTCTGGTTAGATGGACCGAGTCGTTACCGGTTGAGCCACCGACGCTTTTTTATTTTTTATATGTATTTAATTAATTCAAAACATCAGTGGACACATTTCTTACCGCATATGAACAAATAAAATTGGTCAAATCCAATTACAATAGCAAATCATGATACATTAGTCCACGCACACACACACACACACACACACACACACACATGCTCATAGTCTTTGGCATCACCTGATGGTAAGTGATAATGATGCCGAAGATGGAAGCGGACTTACCAAGATACCGCAACGCAATGCAGAACTGGCTATCTTATCTTCAAACGGGAACGCATCAATGCTGTGAACATTGATGTTTGACGGCAAGATGGTGGTAGCTAAACAGGCGGGCATAGCAAATGCCCTCACACCAACCAAACCGAGTCTTACAAAGTTAGACTCCGCCGGGAATCGAACCTGCAACCTTCAGATGTAAAGTTAATGGACTTAACCATCACGCCACGGAGGCGATTGTATACCTATTAATACTCTCACCATACCCTGGACACTTCATACAACGGGCCAGAAATAACAATTCAAAAAACGAATGACTGAACAAACAAATGGCGGCGAAATCCTATACGTTCGACAGTCAAACTGTAACCAATCTGTATCAATCTTGGTGACGAGGGGGTAAGATCGCAATTTAGAGGCGGCAGGGAGTGTCCATACTGTATTTTAGTACTATTATATATACTTTGCTCTTACAGAGTGACATTTTAAGTCTGCTACATAAAAACTCTAATGAAATACTCCATTTGGAAAGAACTTACAGTGAATTAAGGCGGTACATGAAACAACCAAAAAAAAAATTGACAATTGAAAAAGAAAATATCTTCTTTTTCCTACAATGTTAAATCAAGCAGGTTATCAATCAATGCTGTAAGAGGAAAGTTTTTTTTTTGTGTAGAGCGAGTCATACATAGATAGATAGATGTCAATTATTTTTTTTTAGTAACAAAATTTATTTAATCATGTAAATTACAGTGGATATCAAATTGTATAGTCCTGACAAAAGGCCTGACATTTTACTGAAACGGGCGCGCGCGGTTTGACGACTCACAGTCATAATAGTAAAATACCACTTATGACATTCCTTTTCAATGCCGATCGGTCACTCGCCGACTCACAGTGAAAAATAACCGTTATAAGTCCATGGGCTGCAACAGTACCTTGAAAAAGACCCAAAAAAAAACCACCTAAATGATCCAAAAAATCAAAAAAGATATTTTCAAAGTCCGGCCGAAATCCTGACAGAGGCCTAAAAAACCTGACATGTCACGACAAATCCTGACGTCTGGTATGCCTGCCTACTCATACATAAGTATTCAATGAGCAAAATAGCATATTATTATGTATAGTATATAAAAATGAACCCCTATTTCTTCTGGCCGTCGCATCACGCGTGAACGGCTGGACCGATTTCGTTAATTGTTATTGTTGAGTTCGTTATTTTCAGAAGAAGGTTATTATGTAGGGTAGGGTAGGGTAGTGTAAGGTAGTTTGGTGTAGGTAGTTTAGTGTAGGGTAGGGTAGCGTAGTGTAAAGTGGTACGAAGTTCGCCGGGACAGCTAGTTTCCAATAGACTTTCAAGTAGTTGTCAAGTGGCTTAATCCTTCCTTACCTGTCAAACGTTCCAGTAAACTTAAGCTACCAAACATTCCTAGTGAAGTTACTTATTAAGAAGCTCTTGTTTGTAAGAGAAATCCTTAGTCGTACGTCAAACTGTTTTAGTCGCGTTATAATGATGCATCAAAGTGAACATAACACCACCTTTGATGCCTTTCGAAATTCATATAAGTATCATTCCACCAAAACATTTTATTTAAAGTTGATTGCCAAGATTCACAAGTTCATTGCTATCGCTGTTAAAAAGTTGTGAGATCTCGTAGCCAACTACGAAACCGCAATTATGTAAACGGACTAAAGGGTCATGTCCCTAGCTGAGTTCCGATTTGTGCTGCGCATACACACACACAGCCCACGGGGCCTTTCTCAAGTCCAAAGTATATAGCTTTAAGTGCTCTTGACTATACTAAAAATATCAAATAACTCTACCAATAAGTCCTGACTCTACAGACTCTACTAAAAAGGTATGGATTTGCCGTTTAAGAGTATCCAGGAGGCTCGAGTTTCCATACAAACGTAGTTCCGCTTTAACACAAAAACTACATGCTGGATAGAATCCAAACTTTGTTAATATATTGAGTAGACACATATCGATTAATCCCCTGACTGAAAAAAATATTTTTAAAAAATTAAGGTGTAATCTGCATTAAGTATGAATTTGCCGATTGGATAATACAGTTTAAAGGAGAAAATTGATATTTAAAGAATAGTTATTAAAACAAAATTTATTCTCAAAACATCATTATTAGTCTAATAGAAATTAAATGGTGGCAAATGTGTGCCTATATTGTTTAGATATATTGAGAGAACGATGGCTTTAAATCCATGAAGTCGGATATTTTCACCTTAAGTCGCCATTGTAGGCAAAAATGCATATTTTTAATTTCAAAGCTCTAGAGTTGCTATCGCTGCAGTTTTATCGTTACTAATGTCATATTTACCTCGCATTCGATTTCGTCAGTTTCGGGAAAATTTAAGAAAATTAACTAGTAAAAAATGCCTCATCTGACCACTAAGAAACCTCTTTTATAGTAAAACTTTCATTACATCGTCTCAAGCTTTTTCGTCTGTGTGTTGCGTGACGGCAAAGAGATAATTACATCGTCTCAAACTTTTTCGTCAGCGCAGCCATGATCGATCGTTTCGTCCTCTGTACCGTAGCTCCAAGACGAGAGCAGCCATGATCGTTTCGTTCACTGTACCGTAGCTCCAAGAGGAGTGAAACTTTTATTACCATGACCGTATCGTCCTCTGTACCGTAGCTCCAAGACGAGAGCAGCCATGATCGTTTCGTGCCCTGTAAATGTCTATAATGTGAAAAAAAAGTTTCACTTTTACCGTGGTTTCATAAAACAACACACTCTTTATTATTTTATTGATTAGTATCACAGTAGTCACTAATACAACACTATAATTATTTTTTTTTAAATTGGCATTTAACTATAAAAACTGAATCGATAATTTCATACTTAAACCCTTATTATATAGAAGTGAAAAGAGACATAGAAATAGCCCGAAAGTTAAAAACCGACTGCTCGAAATGTTATGTTACTCAGGGACCAAGGCAACTCTAACGACACACTTCTCATTCCAATCCATCAAGCCGTTTAGGCTAAAGACTCATAAATACACCCCGAAATTCTTGGGCAGTCGTGTGAAAAATGGGTGAAAAAGAAACATATTGGTAGGTATCCGTATTCTTATTTTTGTTTTTCTAGCAGGGAGTACAATAATAACAATAGATTGTAATCAAATCTTTTTTGACGCTCCACCTCAAATACAAAAGAACGAAGGAGTTTTTATTTCCGTACGTCTTCCCTTAAACTGTGTATATGAGTATATTCAAATTCGATTCGAAGATATGAAAAGAAAATAACAAAGAATAACGTTTCTCATGCGGAGTTGCATTATCTTCGAGTTCGAAACACAAACATACCTTAATGGAGTTTTGAAAGCAAACATGTCTCGTGTAATTCCTAATGCGGTATGAAACAGCCTCATTGAACGCGCTTCCATAATGTTTATACAATACCATCTCCCACCTTTCCTTGACGCCACGCATACAGAATCAGCTAAATAAGAGAATAAACATAAAATTTGTATAAAAATATTTGCTTTCGCTTTTGCTGTTTCAAGACACGACTTAATGCAAAAAAAAGACGTGTGGCACTCGGGGACTGCCGCGGTAAAGCTATTGCATAGCATTTTTTATCAACTTTTAACACTAAGAAAGTTACACCAGTAAAATTGACTAAGTCATTTAGTACCGCAAATCGCTAATAAATGGCACTGTAAGTTTTTTTATAACGCGGTAACGTTACGTCACGCTCGGCCGAGCCAGTAAAATTGAGTAAGTCCTTTTAGTACCGCAAATCGCTAATAGATGGCACTGTTAGTTTTTTTTAACGCGGTAGTGTTAGGTTTTTTCGTGAGGCATTTCTTGATTCGGTCGCCGCGCTCAAAGCCCGCGATAAAAGCTATGCAATAGCTTAAAAAAATTTGGTCTTGGGGAGCGTTCAAGTATTACGTAACAAATTTAGGGGGAGAGGAGGTTCTTGTAAAACGTTACGAAGCGTTACAGGGGCGGGAGGGGGCGTTTGAACTACGCGTTACGTAACATAGTTTTTTTTTCTTCTTACTAACGCGATTAAAACAGTAAAAAAAGTATTTTAGCGACTTGCCGGTACTTTACGCCACATAATTATTATTTTGACTTAGGTAAAAATGGTCAGTTGGTGGTTACATAACGTTTTACTAGGGAGAGGGGGGGGGTGGTACAGAAAAACGTTACAGCGCGTTACATGGGGGGAGGAGGGGGTCAAAAATCTTAAAAAATTGCGTTACGTAATACTTGAACGCTCCCTTGTAGTTTGTATTGTTTGTAAAATTTTGTATGGCAGGTCACTTGCTTTAAATTAAAATAAAAAAAAACTTTGAAAAACATTACTCGTTTTGTTTTCCATCAAGTCTTCAATTTTTAATTCATCAAAATCACAAAATGAGTACATAAATGACGCTGCAAAACGGTGACGTCACGCCTAGGTATTGCAAACATTTTTAGATGGCGACGCATAGGAAACTTTGGCCTCAGGGATTTCGATTTTACTCAGCAATTACAAAACGTATGAAAGTAATTTTTTGTCACCTGATTCTTCATTTGAATTACTTCATTTTGTCACTTGCAGAAACACGGTTTGTTAACTTTTGTAACAAAAAAAAAATATAACAAAGAAACTTCTTTTAAAACAGAGATTTGCATTCTACAGGCCTGCGTGCAAACCAGACCGATTTAGTACCTCTAAATTTTCATATTCGATTATTATAAACACACATTTCAATATATTATGATATTTTAAAATAATTTGTAGTTTTTAAATAAAAGGAAAAAAAACGAGACCTACAGTACTCGCATATGATGTGTAACATGTGACAAAATACTTATGAAATTAATTAATTATCGGGTCGTACATTCACGGGCCGACCCTTCGAATAGTAGTATGTCATCTTTGCCTTTGCCATCACACTAGGCGGCATGGCTATGAGAACCTTAGTTTTCGAGAATTAAAAAACGTTCGCATTTCCTGTTACACATTTCCGTCCCATTTCACGAAATCACTCCTACAAATTGCAGGAAAGCGAGAGCAAAGATGTTACACATCAAAAACATTGAAAGAGTGCAAAGTGTGGTTATTTTATTTACACGTAAAGAAAAAAACAGAGATAACTGTTCTAATCAAAGCCTGGTCATAATAAAAAGTAATCAGATGACTAGCAGACATCATCCTTATTGTACAGCCACGCTGTGCAGACTTTCTCGTGTAGCATTCAACATCTGGTGTGGTCGGGCATACTCAAGGATGTCTTTTTTTAATTTATTTTATTAAAAATTTGAGTGCGTTTGGCTGGACCTCACCTGATGGTAAGTGCCGATGCAGCCGAGGATGTAACACGCAAGCTCAAATAGTGCTTATTCACTCTCATCTTCAAGATTCGCTTCTAAAATGATTAGAACTGGATGTTTATATAGTAATAAAGTTTCTCATGTTTTGCCCAAGACACGCATGGAAAATTATGTAGATTATCTCAATTATTTTAAAAATATATTAAAATATTTAGAGATGTCAAGTCATATTCATTCTTATTAATCTTATTTGTCAATGTAATTGCATAATGTCACTGCCGCTTGCGGCTCGCGAGCATGGTAAAAAGTTGCCTATATGTTAATCCAGGTCCTAATCTATCTACCTACCAAATTTCAGCCAGATACTTTCATTAGGTTTGCGTGAAAGAGTAACAAACATCCGTACGTACAAACTTTCGCGTTTATAATATTAGTAGGATATTTCATTCATAAAAGTACATTATGCAAAATATTGTATTAAAATTGTGATATTTTGATATTCCTTTACATAATAAAGAGCCTTCTCAACAAGCCATTTATATAATTGTATCTTAAATTTGTTCGTAAGCAAATCTTTTAATATTGAAGGTAATTTATTACTATATCCATATTATCATGTGGTAATAATTTCTCATGAACAACTCTTTATCAACGTAGAAAAGTGTTACTCTATCATCATGTACATATCAGCCGAAGGACGTTCACTGCTAGACAAAGGCCTACCCGCAAGGATTTCCACAGTGTCGGGTCCTGTGCTGCCCTCATCCAGCGGCTTACTGCGACCTTCACCAGGTCATCGGTCCACCGAGTGAGAGGCCTGCCCACGCTACGTCTTCGTGTGCGCTGTCGCCATCATAATAATTATATCGAGATCAAACTAGATGTCATCATCATCATCATATCAGCCGAAAAAACTTCTACTGCTGGACAAAGGCCTCCTCCAAGGATTTCCACGACTGCTGGCCCTGCGCTGCCCGCATCCATCGGCTTCCCGCGATCTTCACCAGGCCGTCGGTCCACCACGTGGGAGCTCTGCCTACGCTACGTTTTCCGATGCGCGGTCGCCTCTCGAGAACTTTACTGCCCCAACGGCCATCTGTTCTACTAGCTATGTGCCCTACCCACTGCCACTTCAGTTTAGCGATTCTGTGAGCTATGTCAACTATGTAAACTAGATGTAAATCAATGAAAAGTTATTTTCAAAGTTTCACTAAAACTGGTAGAGCCATTTTTGAGAAAAATAATATAACCTAAGTTTGTATGGGGGGTACCTCAGCCAGATTTTTTCTGAAACAACCAACAAACCTTATTAACGTTATTGTACTAAATATGTTTTTAAATATACTACTTTATGCTGTATAGATATTTTTGACGTAGTTTGCTTTATTATTATTATTATATCAGCTCATATACGTCCCCACCGAGGGGCTCGAGCCTACCCTGAATCAGAGCGATTAGGCCTTAGTCGACCACGCGGGCCCAGTGCGGGTTGGTCGACTTCACACACAACCTTCGAGTTTCTTCGCAGGCGTGTGCAGGTTTCCTCACGATGTTTTCCTTCACCGTTAAAGCAATCGGTAATTATATGTACGTAAGTTTTTTGAAAAACTCATTGGTACATTGGCCATCCAGATTTGAACCCGGTACCTCTGGTTAGATGGACCGAGTCGTTACCGGTTGAGCCACCGACGCTTTTTTACATTAAAAGTTAATCGATTTCTAATCAATTTTAATTATTCATTCATTACGCAAATAACATCTCATATTAGATTTACGCACCTTAAGCAGCAAATTACAAACCGCTTTTTTATCTTAATCGTTCAATCAATGGAAATAAGATTGACGTTGAGATTTTATCTGTATTTCCAACCTTTAAAAGTTCACCTCACCTAGGGTTACCACATGTTAAATTGAAAAGTCCTGACAAAAAGCCTGATTTTTATCAAAAGGCTTGACATTTTACTGAAACGGGCGCGGTTTGACGACGCACAGTGGTCATAATAATAAAACACCGCTTATAATATTCCTTTTGAGTGCCAAACGGTCACTCTCCGACTCACAATCTGCAATTGAGCCTACTCTGACTCTCCACACAATGAAAAAATCACAATTCATTTTAGTCCATGGGCTGCATAATAAAGACCTATAAACACGTAAATAATCAAAAAAAAAACGGACATTGTAAGTCTAGCCGGAACCCTGACTGACGTCAGGACAAATCATGACGTCTGGCAAGCCTAACCTCACCACACACACGCACACACACACACACACACACACACGTACCATATACAGTATGCACCTAAATCGGTTGGTAACCGCTTAGTCTTCTGCTTATTTAGTCCTATTTATTTCTGAATCCGTGGGACATAACACAGTTAATAAGTCTAAGTGCTACCCAAATCTTTCTCTAGAACAAATAATAGGTATTATAGAGAAGTATACTTTTAAAAAGCAAACATCCATAGTAATTACGATAAAAAATAGTTTGCGAGTGACAAAAACTTAAATTAAAAAAGTGTAGATAGTATGATTGAATTAAGTTACCAAAATGATTTTGTAGCTTCGAGCGGCGAAGGAGCAAATAGAAAGAAGGTCCGAGATTAACACGAAAATATAGGCTTCATATTACTCATAGATAATAGTGCTAATAGAGCTCTAGGATTCATAATGAGAACAGCTTACCAATTCAGGGAAACTAGAGTTGCGTTAGTGCTGTATAATGCTTTTGTCCGGAGCAAGTTGGAGTACTGCGCAATCGTTTGGGAATTTTGGGATCCCTATGAAACTAAGTATTCTCTTATGATAGAAAGACTGCAGCGTAAGTTCGCTAGGTGCCTCTATAAGCGAATGTACGGATATTACCCGTTTCTTTTCCCATCTCTGTTCGTATACGGCTCAGTCGGACTCGATACCTTGGAGCTTAGGCGGAAGTTGCTACTTGGAGTCCATTACTGTCTGCTGTTGCGGGGAAAAGTCAATAACTCGGAGGTGTTGAATAATATGAGTCTCTTTGTGCCACAAAAATACGTGCGCAAGGGTCGGCGACGGCACCAGCTGTTTACTGCAGCGCCGCGCGCGCAGCGAGCGCTAGACCTTATTACGTCTAGGGCAATACATTTGCTCAATGGATTCGTTGCCGAGATCCAACATATTGACATTTTTGTGGATAGCATGCCTATAATAATTAAAAATTTATACATCTTCTTAAACAACAATAATTTTTAATTGTAAATATTTGTAATTTGTCATTGTAAATAATAACAAAAGAGCGTCTTGCGAAACTGTAAGCTCTTATTGTAAATTGACCAATAAAGAAATAAAAGAATTAGATCTAAAAAAAAAGACTTCCGGACAAAAAAAATGAGTGTTTGTATGTAAGTGTGTATAAATGTTTGTGCCGTGTTCCGATCCTCGATTTACATAGAAAATGTTGGATCGATTTTAAATAAATTTTGTACATAGATTTTTAAAATTATTTTTCAGACGTAACTATATTTAGACTTTTTTTTCTAAATATGTATATTATATTTACAAAAAAAAATGGTGCAAGCATGTTATCAATATTTTTGACATCTACAACACTTATTATAACAATGACAATATGATATATTATGTAGTACGTAGGAAAACTCTAAAAATGGAACCCCTTATACCAAAAAAAAAATGGCGCTAAGGATATTTGTCAAATTTACACAGTCGGTTAGGTAGATACTAATGTCAATATATCTAAAAAAAGTACCTACCTACCATACAAATTGAAAAATGACACACTCAAAGTTGTATAAAAAAGACGCTCTTGCGAGCAGATATGTTTTCCGTGGGGAGTTCAGCTTATTCTATTTGAAAAGTCGTTTACAATCTCTATATCTAAGGGCTTTGTCCACATGGCTGCGTCGCGTCGGTTACACGTCCACGAAATTCCCGAGGTAGTACTTCCTCCCGGAGGCATTCTTTAAAACAAACTGTTCAAAAAATTTTATAGTAATGTTTTTGAAGTAAAAATTCTTTACGCACGCTTGACTTGGGGAGTAAGCTGGTGAATGCGTTACGTGAACAGTGATTTCTAGCGTTACGAAAAGTATGATCGGGCGAGGCGAACGGCACGCTTGACTTGGGGAGAAAGCTGGTGAATGCGTTACGCGAACGGTGATTAAGTTTTACTTCAGTCGTGTGTTTTAAAGCACACTCCTTTGTATTATTATTTTTTTTATGTTTTATTATCCTTTTGAGTAATAAGTCATCAATTTCCAATCAATCAGAAGGGACTTTACCGGCGGGTGTTACCTATGAAGTGTTTTTGAAGGATCTTTCTATAGCTTTTTTTATTTCTAATATTTCATGCGATATCGAAGTTTTGAGGCACGAAATCTGCACGTGTCCCCTGCGTGGGGCTAACCGAACAAAAGCTTTTGGTTGCCGTTCGCATAAGTGCGACCTCACGATAGTCTAAGTAAGCTTCCCCTTATAATAATCCCACCGAATGTAAAAGAGAGCCAAGTTCGATACAAAAATATGCAGAGATCTAAAATGGATACCAAGTTCTACAATGGTTTCTAGCTACGGGAATTCAAATTTAAATATTTATTTCAGAATTCTCCAAATAATAAAGAATATACAACGCTTTTAGGGTTCTTCAGGTCTGTAATTTTGATGAGTGCTAGTGGTACGGACCCCTAACTTTGTAAGTCCGAACTGCACTTGGCCGGTTTTTAAAAAAAACCCTAAATATACGCCTAACAATCTATCTCGAGGGGAAATTTCAAGTTTATAAGACTCTGAAATGGCCCACAAGTTTTGATGTATTGTCGTGTAGACCTGGAAAGTACCGACCTAACCGAAGACGACGTCCAGGATAGGGAAAAGTGGAGAATGAATAGCCGGAAAGCAGACCCCATCATCAGACGGGAAAATTGCCAAGAAAAGAGAGAGAGAGAGAGTCGTGTTACGTAATACTAAGTTTACGAGTGAGATTCAAAGTTTTTAGAATTTTCCCGTTGTATATGCCCTAACAACCTACCTCGGTATCAAATTTCAAATTTCTAAGACACCTGTTAGTGGTATACGACTTTGATGAGTGAGTCAGCCATTTATAAAAAGCCGCGTAGGCTACAGAGCAAGCCAATTAATTCAATAACATTATTTTATTGGTCGTTCGGGTAAAAATGTATCCAACCTTGTGTCACTCACGGGATCAAGACAAATCTAACGACACCTCTCACTCCAAGATCCATCAAACGGTTTAGGCTGCACAGCGTGCCAAAGAATAAATCAATCAATGAAGAAAATACATACATATTTTTTTTATTTTTTTTATTCACCATTGGTAAACCCTTGACAACATCTCACCTGGTGGTAAGTGACGATGTTGCCGAAGATGGAAGCGGGCTTACCAAGATTCCCCAACGCAATGGGGAATTGGCTATCTTAAATTCATGCCGGAACACACCAATGATATCAACATTGATATTTGGCGGCAAGACTTAGATAAGATGGTGGTAGCTAGCCAGGCGGGCTTAGAAAATGCCCTAATAATATATGCATACACTCGAAAAACATAATCCTTCTTCTGGCGCAGTCGGATAAAAAGCGCGAGCGGCTTATGCACCGCGCACCCTTGATATCCACGCGGGTAAAGCCGCGGGCAACAGCTTGTAGGTGATGATTTAATTGGTGTACATAGTCTTCACCTGATTGATTTTTAACGGTGTCCTTTTATCTGGGACTGATATGATTATGAGTTCCGTCAGGAAATCTGTTAATTTTTTAGGGTTCCGTACCAGATAACGGGTCCTATTGCTAAGCTTACGGTGTCTGTCTGGCCGTCCGTCCGTCAGTCTGTCTTTATCTTTTGTTTTTTTTTCAGGTTTTCTTTTTGTTTTTTGCTCACCATAAAAACAGTAACTCTATGTCTACTAGTCATTAGAGTTACTTTTTATGATCTGTCAAAAACGAAATTTTGTTCTAAAATATGTTTGAAATACCCACAAGTGACGTCATAGATTTTAAGCGTCATTGACGAACTTATTTTGTGAATTTGATCAATTAAAAATTGAAGACGTGATGGAAAAACAAAACAAGTAAGGTTTTTAAAACTTCAATAGGAGAGCAATTTAGGAAATCATATTTCAGATTTTAATTTTGATGCAGTCCGATCCCCTATTAATATTAGTACTAATCCTAAAGTAAAACAACAAATAACAACTAAAAACCGGCCAAGTGTGAACCGTACTCGAGCTAAGGAGCCAGAACTAAATGAATAAGAAAAAAATTCTGTGACCTCTTTTAATTGCCGCCACGGTGGCGTAACGGTTAAGTCCATTAGCTTCACATCAGGAGGTCTTGGGTTAGATTCGGGCCGAAGTCTAACTTTGTAAGACTCGGTTTGGTTGGTGGATGGGCATTTTCTACGCCCGCTTGGCTAGTATCAACATCTTATCTAAGTCTTGCCGCCAAACATCAATGTTAACAGCATTGATGTGTTCCAGTTTGAAGATAAGATAGCCAGCTCTCCATTTTAAAATAATAATGCAAGCAAAAGGCAGAATACGCCCTTCAGACAAAACCAATCTGGAAGTGCCGACAAAAGTAAAAACTTTTTACAGTTTTATAAGTAGCGTCGGTGGCTCAACCGGTAACGACTCGGTCCATCTAACCAGAGGTACCGGGTTCAAATCTGGACGGCCAATGTACCAATGAGTTTTTCAAAAACTTACGTACATACTTACCGATTGCTTTAACGGTGAAGGAAAACATCGTGAGGAAACCTACACACGCCTGCGAAGAAACTCGAAGGTTGTGTGTGAAGTCGACCAACCCGCACTGGGCCCGCGTGGTCGACTAAGGCCTAATCGCCCTGATTCAGGGTAGGCTCGAGCCCCTCGGTGGGGACGTATATGAGCTGTAATGATGATGATGATAAGTTTTGACCCTCCTAGTGTCCCTGGGGTTACATATTATAACAGGTTACAGTATTGCGAGTTCTATGGTTTTTTTTCATCTCAAATACAGTTTTATAAGTTTTGACTGACCCTCCGAGTGTCCCTGGCGGTCTCGGTTACATTACAGGTTACAGTGTTGCGAGTTCAACAGTTTTTCCCATCTCAAATACAGTTTTATAAGTTTTGACTGACCCTCCGAGTGTCCCTGGCGGTCTCGGTTACATAACAGGTTACAGTGTTGCGAGTTCAACAGTTTTTCCCATCTCAAATACAGTTTTATAAGTTTTGACTGACCCTCCGAGTGTCCCTGGCGGTCTCGGTTACATTACAGGTTACAGTGTCGCGAGTTCAATGGTTTTTCCCATCTCAAATACAGTTTTATAAGTTTTGACTGACCCTCCGAGTGTTCCTGGCGGTCTCGGTTACATTACAGGTTACAGTGTTGCGAGTTCAACAGTTTTTCCCATCTCAAATACAGTTTTATAAGTTTTGACTGACCCTCCGAGTGTCCCTGGCGGTCTCGGTTACATAACAGGTTACAGTGTTGCGAGTTCATCAGTTTTTCCCATCTCAAATACAGTTTTATAAGTTTTGACTGACCCTCCGAGTGTCCCTGGCGGTCTCGGTTACATAACAGGTTACAGTGTTGCGAGTTCAACGGTTTTTCCCATCTCAAATACAGTTTTATAAGTTTTGGCTGACCCTCCGAGTGTCCCTGGTGGTCTCGGTTACATTACAGGTTACAGTGTCGCGAGTTCAATGGTTTTTCCCATCTCAAATACAGTTTTATAAGTTTTGACTGACCCTCCGAGTGTCCCTGGCGGTCTCGGTTACATAACAGGTTACAGTGTTGCGAGTTCAACAGTTTTTCCCATCTCAAATACAGTTTTATAAGTTTTGACTGACCCTCCGAGTGTTCCTGGCGGTCTCGGTTACATTACAGGTTACAGTGTTGCGAGTTCAACAGTTTTTCCCATCTCAAATACAGTTTTATAAGTTTTGACTGACCCTCCGAGTGTCCCTGGCGGTCTCGGTTACATAACAGGTTACAGTGTTGCGAGTTCATCAGTTTTTCCCATCTCCAATACAGTTTTATAAGTTTTGACTGACCCTCCGAGTGTCCCTGGCGGTCTCGGTTACATAACAGGTTACAGTGTTGCGAGTTCAACGGTTTTTCCCATCTCAAATACAGTTTCATAAGTTTTGACTGACCCTCCGAGTGTCCCTGGCGGTCTCGGTTACATTACAGGTTACAGTGTCGCGAGTTCAATGGTTTTTCCCATCTCAAATACAGTTTTATAAGTTTTGACTGACCCTCCGAGTGTCCCTGGCGGTCTCGGTTACATAACAGGTTACAGTGTTGCGAGGTCAACAGTTTTTTCCATCTCAAATACAGTTTTATAAGTTTTGACTGACCCTCCGAGTGTCCCTGGCGGTCTCGGTTACATAACAGGTTACAGTGTTGCGAGTTCAACGGTTTTTCCCATCTCAAATACAGTTTTATAAGTTTTGACTGACCCTCCGAGTGTCCCTGGTGGTCTCGGTTACATTACAGGTTACAGTGTCGCGAGTTCAATGGTTTTTTCCATCTCAAATACAGTTTTATAAGTTTTGACTGACCCTCCGAGTGTCCCTGGCGGTCTCGGTTACATAACAGGTTACAGTGTTGCGAGTTCAACAGTTTTTCCCATCTCAAATACAGTTTTATAAGTTTTGACTGACCCTCCGAGTGTCCCTGGCGGTCTCGGTTACATTACAGGTTACAGTGTCGCGAGTTTAATGGTTTTTTCCATCTCAAATACAGTTTTATAAGTTTTGACTGACCCTCCGAGTGTCCCTGGCGGTCTCGGTTACATAACAGGTTACAGTGTTGCGAGTTCAACAGTTTTTCCCATCTCAAATACAGTTTTATAAGTTTTGACTGACCCTCCGAGTGTCCCTGGCGGTCTAGGTTACATAACAGGTTACAGTGTTGCGAGTTCAACGGTTTTTCCCATCTCAAATACAGTTTTATAAGTTTTGACTGACCCTCCGAGTGTCCCTGGCGGTCTCGGTTACATTACAGGTTACAGTGTCGCGAGTTCAATGGTTTTTCCCATCTCAAATACAGTTTTATAAGTTTTGACTGACCCTCCGAGTGTCCCTGGCGGTCTCGGTTACATTACAGGTTACAGTGTTGCGAGTTCAATGGTTTTTCCCATCTCAAATACAGTTTTATAAAGTTTTGACTGACCCTCCGATGGTCCCTGGTGGTCTCGGTTACATTACAGGTTACAGTGTTGCGAGTTCAACAGTTTTTCCCATCTCAAATACAGTTTTATAAGTTTTGACTGACCCTCCGAGTCTTCCTGGCGGTCTCGGTTACATTACAGGTTACAGTGTCGAGAGTTCAATGGTTTTTTCCTCATCTCAAAAAATGCTCAACGCGCCTAAAGAACTTCAAAAACTGAGTGTGCTAAAATAGTGAAACAGTGTCATGTTTTATCGGTGCTACTATAGTAGTATCATTTGCTAATGGCGTGTCGAAACCATGGAATTAGGAAAGCATTGTAATTGGTCGTGATTTCTATCTGCTAGAGCGAAGGCGATTGCCAATTCTATAAAGAAATAATGTTCTGTGTTAACGATGCAAACGAGGCTTGGGACAGAATTTTAATAATTAAAATAATTTAAAAAATCTTTTGATTTAAGAGCACTGCTCTTATTGCTAACTAGCTGTTTCCCGAAGCTTCACTCGCGTGGACAACGTTTATATGACTTTTCGAGGCGTGCAGTGCGCGAGCCGCAAGCGGCTCGCGAGCGTGGAAAAAATATAGCTTATGTTGTTGTGAAATTTTCTTGGCCATGGAAACGAGTCCTTCAGCCGAATTCGTAAATCATTTTCACTTTTTCATTTGTTTTTGGATTTGTAATGCTAGTGCCGGTGTATTACAAATCTCTCTGAAGTTCTTGACAGCATTTGCAGCAGCCTAATTCTGAGGTAGAACACCCGGTTGCAGTAGGGCGTCTATAAAACTGCACCCAGTGCAAATTGGGTTTTCACGTCCCTTTTCATTTTATTTTCTTGTTCTTCACATTGCTCACGTGCACCAGATGATTTTCTCCAAAACGCACAACTTTTTGAAGTAAATTCTAGCAGAAAACAATGCAAATACAATAAAATTAAACTACGAATGCGTCCACCACAAATCCCGCCAAAAAACCATTAGCTTATGTGTCAATCAGAGTTGCCAGACGTCCCGATTTTGGCGGGACGTCCCGATTTTTAAATCAAAATTAAATGTCCCGTGCGGCACAGGCCAAGTCCCGCTTTTCGGTGATAGATATGATAACTCGACCGTGCGTGCAGCGTGCAGCGTGCAGCGTGCTGAAGAAGCGCGGCCGGGAGGCACAGCAAGGCCCGCTCGCCCGCTCGGCGCGTAATAAAGATAAGCGTGCGGCCGCGACATATTCTCTTTCACTCTCTTCTTATTCCACAGCCTTCTCTATTGTCTTATTCCCACTTTTTATAAATTTCTATTTCGCGAAAACGCACAATTACGTACGAATTCAAATAAAAAGATAAATATTTAAAAACTTCTGATTACATACGTTTTTTTATTATGTCCCGTTTTAAAAGAAAGAATCCCGCTTATTTTACTCAAAAATCTTCGAAATCCCGACCTGGCAAAAAAAATCTGGCAACGCTGGTGTTAATCGAGGTCCTAATCTATCTACCTACCAAATTTCAGGCTGATCCGTTCAGTAGTTTTTGCGTGAAGAAGTAACAAACATGCACACTAACAAACTTTCGCCTTTATAATATGAGTGTAATTCTTTCTATCCTCAGCCATCGTTTCAAAGTCTTGATACGACACGACAGCAGTCATCTAAGTTTCAAAGTTTAAACAGTGGCGGTCCAAGGAGAGGTCATAGGGGTCGGCCCCTTCACCCCCGTCATTGCTGCGATCGCGCCTGAGTTTAAATTCAATGGATCAAAGCTAGGCAACCTTTTATTAACACACCATCAAACAGAAGTCATTAGTTTTAAAAATACAACAATTGCCACCACTAATAGATCGTCAACTGAGACAAAATAAATCAACGCAAAATTGCTCACTTTACGGGTATTTTTTTTTGTTATCTCAACCAATCAGAGAGCCGATTCCAATAAAAACCATTCCACGCCCACGCACCATAAAGCCTTATTTTAAACTTAAAAAGCCCTGACCTGCGGCTTGCTTGCCTTGGCATTTCCGGGCGATAATTTGGTAATCTCATTGCGTATTATCGCCTTAAAATTAAGGCAATATTTTCAAATCTGCAATTCACTATTCTTTGACATCATCATGCCGTAAGTTACAGTGTTAATGCTTAAAATGTGAAATGGCCTTCGTTCCGAGATTTTCCCACAGGACCACAGTTTAATGCGACTCTTCGCAGATTAAAAAGGTTTCTGAAGGATTTGCGAAACATCCAATAAGTCCCCTAGTGCGACAGATAGGCGGCGGGTGGCAAGGTGGCAACCCTTCCCACCAGGTGGACCATTACGACTTTTGCCCTCTTTTATACAAAGAAAATAATATTACAAAATGTTAAAGGTAAAAAGGCCTTAGATCAGAGATCACCCAACAAAGTTTCATTGTGTAGGTATATAAATAGAACTACAAATCTAATTCTATTATTAGTTATTTTATTACGCTTTATATACTTACTAGCTGATTCCCGCAGCTTCACCAGCGTGGACCACGTTTCTATGACTTTTCGAGGGTGCGCAGTGCGTGGTAAAATGTAGCCTATGTTTTAATCCAGGTCCTAATCTGTCTACCTACCAAATTTCAGCCAAATTCGTTCAGTAGTTTTTGCGGGAAAGCGTAACAGACAGACAGAGTTACTTTCACATTTATAATATTAAAGGGATTTAAGTAATCACACTAATATTATAAAGGCGAAAGTTTGTGAGTGTGTATGTTTGTTACTTCTTCACTCAAAAACTACTGAACGGATCTGGCTGAAATTTGGTAGGTAGACAGATTAGGGCCTGGATTAACACATAGGCTACTTTTTTCACGCTCGCGAGCCGCATGCGGTTCGCGCACTGCGCACCCTCGAAAAGTCATAGAAACGTTGTCCACGCGGGTGAAGCCGCGGGAAACAGTTATTTATTTATAATTCTTTTGCTCTTTTGTACGTGCGTGTCACTGAACTCCTCCTAAACGGCTGGATTGATTTCGATGAGTTTTCGTGTATGTTTGAGTGTGTCTCTGGATGGTTTAGGTTTACAAGTGGACCCGGTAGGTGCGATCGGGTTCTAGAACATTTAATAGCAAGCAAGCGAACGTCCGGGCAAGACAACGTTTGTCCAGACCGTTAGTTTACCATAAATTTTGTCCAATATTTTAAGTTTCTTTTCAATTTTCAGGTAATGTCGCAGTACCGCCACCGTGGAGTACGTACAGTCGGGTTCATAAATATATTGGCAGAGCCAATGGTTCAAAACATTATAAGCGTCGAAATGAACATAAATTTCTGTACAAACAATTAATGAACCGTTTAAATGATAACATTGTATTGATATCTACATATGTTTGTATATAACTTTATAGTTAATTTCGACGCTTACAATGTTTTGAAATATTAGCCCTGCTAATATATTAATGAACTTGACTCGATAGTAAGTACCTACTAAATACCACTAAATAGTACTACCCACCAGGTGAGATGTTGTCAAGGGTTTACCAATTGTGAATAAAATAATAATAATAATACACTTAATAGATCCTCATACACTAAATAACAAACAAACATGGAAAACATCGTGAGGAAACCTGCACACGCCTGCGAAGAAACTCGAAGGTTGTGTGTGAAGTCGACCAACCCGCACTGGGCCCGCGTGGTCGACTAAGGCCCGATCGCCCTATTTCAGGGTAGGCTTGAGCCCCTCGATGGGGACATATATGAGCTGATATGATGATGATGAGGACAATAAATATCGATCGGCCAAGTGTGTGTCGAACTATGATAGTGAAGGTTTATGATGATGATGAGGACAATAAATATCGATCGGCCAAGTGTGTGTCGAACTATGATAGTGAAGGTTTCGGAATCATTACTTCTATTTCTTTTAGTAGCCTAAATCGTTTTCCTGGGTCAAATAGTTATATGACTTTGACTTTGACGAGCTATTGAAAACGCCACAGCAAATAAAATATATTATTAGAAAACACTACTTTATTCAAAAAGACCAAATTATTGATATCTCTTTTTATTTCTTGCCACTTTTACTTGTATAGCAACCCTTACTTTTTAGTACCTGAGCGACATAGAGCTTTGCTCGGGGCTTAGTACCCAGAGCCGTTAAAAACATTTAAAAATACGCTACCAATGAAATACTTTGCGCGGCATATTTCTAGTGCGATGATCTCGAGAAATAGCGTTTTCCCAGAGATGCGACCTATCTCAATCGATTTTTCGCCCCCAAAAATCCCCGTATACTAATTTACAAGCAAATCTTTGGAGCCGTTTGCTTGATACAGATTATATATAAACATATACAAGAATATTTGATTTTTTGACACAAGGACACCACTTTTCGTTTTGCGTCATAATTTTAAATGTTTATCATTAAAATTGTTTCTCTGTACATATTATGACGAGGAGGTGCAGTCAAAAACAACTTTCGCTTGGAAGATTACTATTACTAATTTTACGAGTACTACTTAAACACCCGCTGTAGGTGAAAGTAGGTAGCTTATAATATAGTTAGGGCGAAGATTTGTAGAAAATAATAGACTACGCGGGAAGAACAAGGAATGTCAGTTAAGGTTTTACGAGAAATTCGGTTTGCAAAATTCGCAAAGGTCTGGAAAATATTAACTTCGATAAACTTATAATTATCTAAACTTCTTTTATTTTGCATTTTCATTACTAAAATTACAATTTATAATCGTAAAACTCGCAAAGGTACTAAGATAATAATTCGTTGTTTTATGTAATTGCAAAACAATTTTTATGTAATTGGTTTTTTGTCGACTAACATTCCTTCTTTTAATTTAACCAGCTTCAAATAAAAATTTCGAAATGTCGACGACTAGGTGTCTTTTCTAATGAAATATCAGTTCAAAAAGTTTTGCTGATCTACCACTAGATGGCACTAATAGTTCAATTCTTGAAAAATAGGTACTTATTCCCCTGTTCTTCCCGCGAGGTCAAGATTTAGAGTTCCGTACCCAAATGGTAAAAACGGGACCCTATTACCAACATTTCGCTGTCTGTCTATCTGTCACCAGGCTGTATTTCATTTCTGTTGCCGCTATAACAACAAATACTAAAAGTTAGAAAAAGTGAGTCTCCATACAAAAATCGTGTTTTTTTTAAACGTGAAGAAACTAGCTCCATCTAGTATGATGGTACGGAACCCCATGTGTGCGTTTTGACTCGCACTTGGCTGGTTTTTTTTATTAAACCTTGTTTTAAATCCATTCGCTTCACACCATAAGGTCACGGTTTTGATTCCCGGCGTGGTTTAGACTCGTTTAAAGTGAGCTTTGAAAGACTCGGTTTAGTTGGTGGTAGAGCGTTTTTTTTATTTCTTTTTTATTCACAATTGGTAAGCCCTTGGCATCATCTCACCTGATGGTAAGTGCCGATGATGCCGAAAATGGAAGCGGAATTACCAATATTCCCAAACGCAATGGAGAACTGGCTATCTTATCTTCAAGCAAGACTTAGGTAAGACGGTGGTAGCTAGCCAGGCGAGTATTGAAAATGCACTACCACCAACCAAACCGAGTCTTACAAGTTGACCCCACCGGGAATCGAACCCGCAACCTCCTGGTGTAAAGCGAATGGACTAATCATTACGCCTCGGCATTTTATAAGCCCGCATAGTTGGCTACCACCATGATATATTCCGGCATGAAGATAAGATAGCCAGTTCCCCATTGCGTTGGGGAATATTGGTAAGCCCACTTCCATCTTCAACATCATCGTCACTCACCATCTGGTAAGATGATAAAAAGGGCTTATCGATTGTAAATATTTAAAAAAAGAAATCCTGACTGTAATAATTACAAGAAAACTCTAGCAAGCTAATTTATTGTAGGTAATCAGTAGATCGATTCTTATCATCTCTAGATTACTAATGATGATGACTTACCAAGTAGTTGTTGAGAAATTCCGCCAAATAATTACACTGCGAGTCACAAAGTTCTTGCAAACGCATGTCAATTGACATTTCTAGTGACTAGCAAAATGCTAATGACTGCTGTAATTAAACAACTAGGACTTGTGAAGCGTAAGAGTACACGGACGAAGCAATTAATCATGTAACTTTTTACTTCGAATTGACTCCATCCATACTCATGGATGTAATGGCAAACCGGCTACCAAAAGGAGGCTCTAGCTCAAGATATGCTTGAGTGCGTTCCAAAGCAGGTTTTTTTAGCGTAATTCTAAATCTCGTGGCGGTATATCAGTGTTGCTGTTGCCAGTATGTGATAGCGATTTCGGACGCCAGATTGATATTCATCATCATCAACATCATATCAGCCGAAAGACATCCACTGCTGGTCAAAGGTCTCCCCCGAAGATTTTCACGACGACTCCGATCACGCACCGGAAGACGTAGCGTAGGCAGACCTCCCAGTCGGTGGACCGACGACCTGGTGAAAGTCGCGGGAAGCCGCTGGATGCGAACAGCTCTTTTATTTCACAAAAACTTCCCCACACTGACAGATATTAGGTTAAATAATTTACTAAAATTCTAAAATATTTAAGGTACAAGCTTATATTTGAAAATAATTTTAATTATTTCGTATTCTTCTTAACAAACCCTTTCAATTAATTGATAACCATATACATCATGGGGGTGCATAAAAAATAACAGGTCCGTCATTTATGGGAGTCCGCCTTATAATAGATTTAGAATGCCGTCACTTTGCTAAACATACATAGTCATCCAATTAAAACAATTGTATGCAATATTACAACTCAATCGGAAACCAGTAAGTTGAAAAAAATTAACTTGTTTTGAAGAGAACAACTTATATACTCGTACATATGAGAATTGCAAGTTAAACATCATAAAAGCTTGTAAAAATACAGAAAGTTTATAAGGAATTGATCACAGAGACATCATTGAATATTTGCTTCCTTGTCAACAAGGTAACAAGGTGTAATCAATCTCATTCGAGGTTAAAGTCGCAAAAACACCAACTACAACTTAGTTATAGAGTTTTCGTGTATTATTTCTGAAACGACATGCATTTTCATGTAAATTTCTTATTTTCATAATAGTTTGACTTGTTATACTACTTATAAAAATATGTTTTATAATAACAATACAATACTTATAAAAAAAATTCAAAAGTCAAATACAATTTGATTTCTTTTAAAATAAACTTTTAAACTCTACTTTCTCTGATCGGATCCTCAAAGAAAAATCTTCTTTGTATAGACAGGAGGCCTATTATTACCCATATTTTCGCTAACATGCTGATTAAATGTTTTTAGCAGAGTTGGATGAGTAAACTATGTTTATAATTAATAATTCTAGTGACATTAGTTTCACATTGTATTATTGCACTGTTAAAAACTAACATGGTGCAATAATTAGTTTTGTACGTCAGTTTCGAAAGCACACTCTAACTTAGGTTTAGTAAACTTAGAAAACTCGTGGGCCCGCACCACGCCAGTGCTAACATTGTCGCAGTAGGAGCTGCTGGAGCTCGTCTTGCACAGGATCACATAAGTGTTGCCATACTCCACCACCTCCTTCTTAATGCCAAACTCCACGGCGAAGTGTATACGTGCCGTCATTTCCTTCACCCACGAGTCCTGCCGCTTCTTGGAGTAAATTATTGGAAACAACCCTTTATATATATGTAGCTTTCGAGCGACGACGGGATTCGTTGTTACCGACAGGATTACAGCTTCCGGGGCCATGTGAGATAGTTGCACAGCGGTCCTACCCGTCGTAGTGGGTAGAACTATAACTGGTGTACCAAACTGCTTCGCTAGAAGCGCAGAAGACAATATGCAGGCTTCTGCAGCTGTAACTGGCGGTGTTAGCTCCATAAACAGCCTCAGGAAGTTTTCCTCGTGGCCGAGGCTCTCGACGGCCATGCACACCGAGTGGACGGTGTCCAACGCTTTCAGCACGTGTTGAGGTTCCTTGTACTCGCCCATTATGAAACCGACGCCTTGCATGACGGCGTTCGACACGTCGGACACATCGTGGGTTGTCACGATTCCCGTCATTAAAGTGCTTCCCATTATGTTTCCCGATAAGAATATTGGTTTCCCAGCTTGTTGACATTTTCCACCTATGTGCAGCTGTATAGAAATCATTTTATTTGGATCAACTATTTGATGAACGAGGTATTCTCTAGCTATAATGATTGCATCTGATTCCTGAATAATAGAATCTATGTTTTCCAGGCCCTCTTCCTCGCAAATGCTGCTCAAGATGAGAGGAATGTGATTACCCTTAAACAAATCTCTCACTTGGCTGATCGTCTCACTATTGCGCACGGAATGAATAGAAAGCATGTCAGCATTTAACTCATTAGCTATAGATATAACGTCCAAGTCCTTTTCTGTTATTGACGGTTTATTGAACTTTATGCCACGAACGCACAGAAAGTCATAGCTCATGAGAACTCCACTTCTCTCCACTTTACATGTGACAGATTTTCTATCAATTCTTTGTTTGACTATCATAACAATGTAGCAGTTTGTCAGAGCTATCGCCATACCAGGTTTAAGTTCGTCCATCACGTAATGGTCGTTCATGTAGATCAAATTGCTGTTGCATCTGTTCCAGTGCTCCGTGTGGTTGGTGAGGGTGACCACGGAGTCAGTAGCGATGTGCACTTGATCGCCTAAGTTCTCGTCGATGGAACCGGTGTGCACCATTATGCTGGGCAGGTCAAGGCACAGTGCGACAGGCCACGCTTCCACGCCTTGCTTCTCGCAGAGCCATTGCACCGCTTGATCGAGCATATTCAATAGTAATACTTTGTCTCTCTTCGTAACTACGTTAAGTCCAAACCTGACGATATGCAGTCCGTGTTCAATAAAGCCTTGAATATCTATGTGCGTTAGAGTTCCTGCACACAAAGTTACGATGAAAGGTGTGATACTATACCTTTTGAACTTATTCGTCTCTAAGAGTTCTTCTTCTGTCAAACATAATTTACTAAATTTAGAGGTAATTTCACCTAATTTTATACCAAAATCCATTTTATAAAAAAGAGTAATATACATTTAAGGAAGTAATATTACAAAAAAAAGGTAAAAAACAATTCAAAAAAGCAGAAGTTAAAACAGACAGCAAATAAAAACCAGTTTCTTGACAAGTTTTCAATCCAAAGAGAATGATTATAAAGATACTTCGAACCAAAGCGAATATAATAATCACTACCGTTTTTTGGGTTCCATACGCAAAGGCTACAAACGGTGCGTTATTGTTGAGAAAATACTTTATATGTTGAATCGCAAACCTGAAGATATTTAGTCCGTGTTTAATAAAGCCTTGAACATGTAATGTATTTTAGTGTTTCTTCGAACTTAATTACAAAGAATGGTGTGGTAACTTTTACATTTTTTTGTCTTTACGATAATTTACTGAATTAAGAGGTAGTTTCTCCTGATTGTATCCCAAACTCCATTTTATTTACGTAATAGTGAAATATGTTCAACAAGATAAAATTACAGTATCATCATCATATCAGCTGAAAAATGTCGACTACTGGACAATGTCCTGTTTTTCGCTGCCCGCATCCGTGACTTCCCGCGACCTCGACCTAGGTAGTCGGTCGATCCATCAAGTGGGAGGCCTGCCTACGATACGTTTTCCGGTGCAATGCATTGCATATTACATACAGGCAGATCTCCAAGTCGTTACCCGCGATTTGCGCCACTTTACTACGAATTGTATTAAAGAGGCGATCCAGCACAACAAAGGTTCGAAAATATTCAATGTAAAATAACAGTATACTGGTAGTAAAACAACAAAACAAACGTAGTGATTATATGCAAAACAAACTATTCTGATTATATGATTAACATGATTATCTCCAAATATCAGTGTTAACAACATTGATGTGTTCAAGCTTGAAGATAAAATTAAATTAAATTAAACGAAGCTTACAATGAAGAAAGGAGATGCAAAACAAAACCCGTCACTAATATAAGCTTCTTGTTTATAGCAAAAGAGTGTAAACCACAGATTTATAATATAATACATTTTTATGTCATGTTAAAATAATCATTATATCATTGAAACTACTGCTGAACAAAGGCCTCCTTCAAGGATTTCCACGACGACCAGTTTTTCGATAAATTATTTGCAAATAATTGCTAAAAAATGTATTTATGACTGTGTGCAAAATGGGTACTAATTAAAAAAGTTAAATGTATAAAATAATTTACTACTTTACGGTTAAAGAGGAGGGTGACATAAAAGGAGGTAGTAATAAGATTACACTAACTTACCCTACTTATTGAAAAACATCAAGATACATTGTAATGTTGATTCGAAAAGGCTTAGTATTGTTAGATTGATCATCAATGCAGTGCGCCTGATGCAGATTAGAGCCGGAATCAGACCAAAATCAGAAACGACTTTCCAGTAAACATACTATTAACTTATCTGTGGCCCGGTGCCGTCTCTGAGAGCTTTGATACTCATACTCAGGTCAAAACATGTATTCCAGTGTTGAGTGCCTATAGTAGTTTGAGGGCGAATAGTAGTGTACCTATGAATTTTGTCCGGGATATTTATTTTTCCAAAAATATCAGAATAAAAATTGGGTCTTTTGGATTGCACAGTTTCAGGGATGTTTCACTGTGACAGGGAGACGTTATATCTCTGAAACTATTTACTTCCGCCCTGGACTGGGGTGGTCTCGGCATCATTATCAACGGCGAGTACATCACCTAACTTCAATTCGCTGATGATAACATGGTTACGACTGAGACTGTGGACGACCTAAGCACAATGCTCGATAGCCTTAGTAGATCTGTCTTAAAATGAACATAGACAAGACGAAAATAATGTTAAATGTCGTGTTGCAACCACTCCTCTGAAAGTTGGAGACTCTACAGTCGAAGTTGTTGAAAAATATGTACACCTGGGATAAACAGTCCAACTGGGTAGGGCCAATTTCAAAAAAGAGTTCAATCGACGATTCCAACTCGGCTGAGCAGCGTTCGGGAAGCTTTGCAATATCTTCACGTCGCAAATACTGCAGTCTCTCAGAACTAAGGTCTTTGACCAGTGTGTGTTACGAAATACGAAACTAAGACATAGTTGCTTACAATGGGCCTCATAAGAAGGCTCAAGGTCACCCAAAGGTCGATGTAGCGAGCTATGCTTGGAGTTTCTCTACGCGATCGAATCGGAAATAAGGAGATTTATAGTGAGATAGCTCACAGTATTACTAAACTTAAGTGGCAGTGGGTGGGGCACATAGCTCGTATAACAGGCGGCCATTGGGGCAGTAAAGTACTCTAGTGGCAACCACGCACTGGGAGACATAGCTTGGGCAGGCCTCCTACTCGGTGGACCAATGACCTGGTGAAGGTCGCGGGTAGCCGCTGGATGCGGGCAGCGCAGGACGGAAACAAAACGAGATTACTTATATAGCTTATTAGGTACCTTACTACCTAAATCCTGTATTATTGCCAGCCAACGTAATGGGCACCATTATACTATAGGTGCAACAAAATTGGTGTAGTAATGGAGCTTTTACTCACCATGTGTTCCAGCTTGAAGATAAGATACCAACTCTATTGCGTTAGGAAATCTTGGTAAGCCCGCTTCCATCTTCGGCATTATCGCCACTTACCATAGGGCTTATCAATAGTGGATTTTAAAAAATCATAGTCGATGCTCCAAAAAAAAAATAGATTCCATACAAAATTGGTCAAAAAGCTCATCAATTTGCATGAGTAGTTCAACTTGTCTTTTGCGAATTGTGTTAACATGTCTTACACCAATTATGTTACACCATGTATAGGTAGGTATTTATTGATGTGTAACATCTTTCCTCTCGCGTAAAATGGGACTGAAATGCGTTTTTTTTAGTCACGAAGGCTAAGGACTCTTGGCTATGCTGCCTAACACGAGGGATGTTACACATCATATGCGACTACTGTAAAGCTCTCCCTTTTTTAGGGTTCCTTAGCCAAAGGGTAAAAACGGGGCCCTATTACTAAGACTCTGCTGTCCGTCCGTCTGTCTGTCTGTCCGTCTGTCACCAGGCTCTATTTTATGAACCGTGATAGCTAGACAGTTGAAATTTTCCACAGATTATGTACTTCTGTTGCCGCTATAACAACTCATACAAAAAAATTGAAAAAGTGAAAAAATAAGGGGGTTATTTTTTCACGTTTTACAAATACATTGAGTGGACACATATCGTTGTTTATAATTAGTTTTCGATGTAAATCCATATCGATGTTCTGACTCGCACTTTACCGGTTTATTATGTAGGCCCTGCCATGACTACTATGCCACCGATAATAAAAATTTTGATTGTCATAAACTAGTAGACATCGCTATTACAGTTTGTCCGCCCGTCAAGGGATCAAAGGGGAAACAATAGGTAGGAACAATAGGAAAGGGCAAACGAAAGGGCATTTGAAGTGAAGATATTACGCAGGACACAGACACAACAGAGGATAATGAGTAGATCTTTTCCGTTTCGAAATGGGGTCATTTATATCTGTTACTTCGTTCATGTGCACAGCGGTCCACAATTTTTAGTTTTAGTTTTGTGGACCATTCGTAGGGTGTAAAAAGACCACTCCCGGAAACTAAAACTGTGGTTTTTACTCATCATACTGAACAACTTTCTCCAAGGAACACATACTGAATTCTCGAAAAAAATTTTGGCTGATTTGTAAGAACAGTCGAATTTTTTTTTCGAGAATTCAGTTTGGTTTCTTGGAGAAAGTTGCTCAGTATGATGAGTAAAAACCACAGTTTATGTTTCCGGGAGTGGTCTTTTTACACTCTGTATACATATGTAGGTAGTAGGTACCTGATGAATGTAGCGATAAGAAGACGAAAGGCTATTTACGTAACTTACCACTTTCTGCCCTTCCATTCCGTTTCATTCAATCATTTTTTTGAAGAAGATTTCTTCTATAAAGAGAATACAATTGTTATTTTTTACGTACGTACGTTATTTATACAGGGTGTTGTTTTGGTCGATAACGTTTTTTTTAGGAGGGCTTCTACTCATATCCCTTTCCGGCCGGCCTTAAACGATCGTACGTTCAAAATACTAACAAGTTTGAACCTTAATTATTTACGTAGTGTTTTTCATCAAAATAAATCTGTCATTTTATTTGTAATAATTTGTATTACATAAAAAAACTGTATTTTTTTAAAGAAAATTAATAAAAAATGTTTATATTTTTAACAAAGATTTTGTATGTTAATTAAATGACTGTTATGTACACCTATACCGTGGTAATATGGTTCATTTGAAAAGTACATTCCTTTCAAGGTGAGGCCGGAAAGGGATAAAACTAAACAACTATCCCCAAAGAACACATAGTCAATTCTTAAAAAAAGGCCTCTCTATACAAAATTGGTCGACCAGCTGATTCATGAGTAGAAGCCCGAATGGAAACGGCGTTGTCAACCAAAACAACATCCACAAAGTCCTAATGGAAAGGACGTTGTTGACCAAAACAACATCCTGTACATGTCTTGTAAGTGAAAATCCGCAATTTCAATGGTCAATCAGCGAACAAAGAAATCAACTGCTGGCTGATTGATATAATGTCGACATTTTCGTTGTTGACCATTCAGTTTTAGCAGTGAAATATCCTTCCAAAAGTAAGTATAGTAGTATTTCCGTGAAAACCTTACCCTCGTTAACGGTCAGTGAAAAAGAATAACGGCGCGTCAACGGTAAAAGGCCGTCAAAGTGTGGCCGAGTCGAAATACCAGACTAGGTCAGCTTAGGTCGAGCAAAAAATGCTCGTTTTCCCGCTAGCATCCCCCCCCCCCCCCCCCTGCCTGATGCGTCGTAACAAGGACTCGTTTCAGTCGGACATTCATTGTCCAACATCGCAAAATGTCATGCAGACTTTTTTTATTATCGAAATCAAGGCGTGTTTGTTATATAGCGATAATAACGGCGCCTTGTTCCTTCACTACAGGATTCATTTCGGAGATTGCGCAATGGAACTTCACGACCTCATACCCCCTTCTTCATTCCATCGTCGGACGACCAGTCGCGGGGAGCGATTCCACCCCTTTGTCGTTAATGTTCCACCTATACGCATGAGGCGTTTTCTTTGATCGTTCTTCATGCGGACGGTCAAGGAGTGGAATCCCGTGCCGGTGTCTGTGTTTCCCGATTCGTGTAATTTAGGAACCTTTATGACGAGAGTGAATAGATACTATTTCAGCTTACGTGTTACATACTCGGCCTTACTATCAGGCGAGGTGCAGTCAAACGCACTCAAAATTGTAATTTAAAAAATAGAGAAACTGTTCTGTTTCGACATATCAAATTAATTGAATGCGAATTATACGAAGAATTTCAGCAAGCTGTCGACAGTTTTGATTCAGTATGTACGTACGCCTTTATGATGCCTTTATTACATGAAAAAGTAGAAATAATGTCAACAGTCGTCTGTCATTAACAAGGGTTCCAAAAATGTTTTTCTCAAAAATAAAAATGTGTCAAGTAAACCTGTCAAATAACGAACGCACGTCAACAATCAGAACATCGGACTCGGAGGCGAATCGGACATTTTGCTTCGGAATGAACTCCCAGAAAGGTTGTACCATGAGTGGCGCTCCCCGCCGCCGTGATTTATGTAGCACCCTGTATTTTTGTTTGTAAAACACAGTGTCGGAGGCGAATGGACAAACTGTGTAACGTTGTCTGAGATAGTACTTACATGTACATTTACAAGTGTCAGATAAACAGCTATTTGAAGGGTTTAAGGATACTTAACAAAAATAATATATTATAATCTTTATCCCTACTAATATTTTCATGATCCTTAACCCCCAGGAGGCTCGAGTTTCCATACAAACATAGTTCCGCCTAAATACAAAACTATATGCCGGATTGAATCCAAACTTTGCGAATATATTGAGTAGACACATATCAATGTTTGTAATTAGTTTTCGATGTACTATTATAAAACAGAAAATAATAAGAGAATTTTCAAACTTTCAGTACAAAACTAATTTAAGCTTTCGTTTAGTTATGTTTCTACGATGGAAACTCATTACAAACATCGATATGTGTCTACTCAATTAATTCGCAAATTTTGGATTCAATCCGTCATTTAGTTTTTGTATGCGGAACTACGTTTGTATAGAAACTTGTGCCTCCTGGGGACCCTTAAAAATCGGAAACAAACAAGAACGAAAAACCAAAGATACAGAATCTTCTTTAAGACTTTTGAAAGGAGAATTTTAAAAGAGATAGGTTGTTCCTACGAGGAGTTAAGGATGAAAAATTAGATTTTTGCAAACTATAAATTTCTACGCACTTTATGTATAATTTTGGCTCGATCAATATGGGAAGTGTGTTCTACAACTATGTCGAATGCTTAGTATAAGTATAGGAGATGTGATCTGTACGACTTCAAATTACTCTGTCTCATTGCAAATTGGAATCATTTGTCTGTTGCGCTTATAATTGAGTCTATAACAGTTTGAAATGAAATAAATTGTTGTTAGTTGTTAGTTTTCACGCTTCAATTGGAATGTGTGTCCAACATAGGTTTTTTGATATTATTGGTTTAGGAATCAATCTTGACGTTTGGTATGGATGTAGCCTGTGTCATGGAGAAGGACACAGTTCAGTCTGATACAGTTCCCGAGGGAACTGAAAAAATACTATTTTTTGGCTGATTTCTTTAAAATTGCAACACAGCAACGGATTACATACGGAGAGTGATGACGTGCGGAACTGAGACATGGTCTCTTACTATGGGCCTCAAGGCTCAAGGCCACCCAAAGGGCAATGGAGCGTGCAATGCTCGAAGTTTATCTACGTGATCGAATCAGAAACGAGGAGATCCGTAGGAGAACCAAAGTAACTGACATAGCTCTCAGAATTGCTAAACTTAAGTGGCAGTGGGCGGGGCACATAGCTCGTAGAACAGATGGCCGTTGGGGCAGTAAATTTCTCGAGTGGCGACCGCGCACCGGAAAATGTAGCGTAGACAGGCTTCCCACTAGGTGGACCGATGACCTGGTGAAGGTCTGGAAGCCGCTGGATACGGTCAGCGCAGAACCGGCCTTCATGGAAATCTTTCGGGGAGGCCTATGTCCAGCAGTGGACGTCCTTCGGCTGATATGATGATGATGATAAACGGATTTTTGAGATTTTTTTGCACAGAGATGGTTGATGATGATGATTACCCACCCCGGTAATGACATAAACAGAATAGCCCGACATACCTAGTTCCCGAAGGAACTGGAGAAAACTCATAACTACGCTCGCGAGCTGCTTGAAATTTAAAAACCTAACGCCATTTTTTTACGTCTATCTATTCATTGAGACTATTCCAGTGAGCCCATAGACGATACCTCTGCTGCTGTAAGTTTGTGAGTAGTTGAGTATCCTGCAGATTCCAGATGATGCTGCAGCATCAGGTCAAGGTTACTTAGTTAATGCAATATGATTGAAGTAACAGTATAGCAAATTTCGAATCGATCAGACCTGTGAAAAATGTTCACATCCCTTGATCAACTTGTAAAGAGCTGATGATCCTCAAACCGCTGACACACAGAACATTTAACAAATGTTCTGTGGATAAACAGATGTTTAAGAACACTCTCGATCAAGTCACCTTTTAAACAAAAAAAAAGTAAATCAATATTCTAATTCTTATATTCTTAGTTCATCCGTTTGGAGGTTACGATGCCACAGACAGATACAACGTATATATCTGACACGTTAAAGTTAACACGTATTTGCGTCGGGGAAATCAATATATTTTTCTTCCTTAAAATATCCTACGGTTTGTGTCATTTTCAACACAAAAAAAGGAAATTTCCTAAGTAAGAGATATTTCGTTAAAAGGAAGCGTCTCTAAGAAATTCATGGCTTGTTTATTTGGAGATAAACCCTGACGTCATCTCATGTGACTCAAGTTAACAAGGGGGCCGTTCTAAATCAAAGGTGAAGTTTAACTCGGTAAAAAGGAAGAGACGAAAAAGAGGAATATAATTTAGTTTTGGAACGCATGTGAGTAATTCTCGAGTGAAAAATTATACCGGAAATCTAACAGCTTTAAAAGTCGCACTTGAAAGTGTATTATTTATTAAAACACTTATTAATAAGAACGGACTTGTTTTATTACGTTTAATATTAATTTTAGAAATAACAAAGATTAGGATATCAAAACTCTCCAAGTGTCATTTTTCTAGTGACCATAGACAATTACAGAAACCATATTGTTGTACTCTAACACAGAAAGTGCGTAAATTCATTTCAAACTTCAAAACTTCAAGCGATTCAAAGCTTTATCCGAGAACTGTCATGTAAACTATTGTTTCGGTTCACTCAAGTGTCTTAATGTGTCGAGTGTATTTTAATCATTTTGGAACGTACCCAAAATAAATAATGACAAGTTTTACATGACGGGCAAGTGCGATTCGGACTCGCATACCAAGGGTTCCGTACCACCATACCTCTCCAATGATACCTATTCATTTTAAGGCGACGCACTGGAAACTTTGGTCGCAGGGATTTCGATTTTTCTCAGCAATTACAAAACGTATGAAAGTGATATTTTGCTGATTCTTCATTTCAATGACCTTATTTTGTCAGTTGCAGAAACACGATTTGTTAACCTTTATAACAGAAAAAAAATGTATCAATAAGTTTTTTCAAACACAGATTTTTGTTCTACAGGCAAACTAGACCGATTTAAATCTCTAATTTTTTTTAGTCGATTAGTTTAAACACAAACTTCAATACGTCAGTTGGATTTTTTTCAACTATATGTAGTTTTCAATTGAAACAAAAAAACATTAAAAAGTTCAAAAGCGTAATCATTTTTATTATTTTTACACATAAAGAAAAAACAGAGACAACTGTTCCCATCAATGTCTCGCCTTATTAAACTGTCTCTTTTCATTTAGTTCGGACTCCTTAGCTCAAGTACGACGCACTTCGCCGGTTTTTAATATTTCCTATTTTACTTTAATCACACCAAGTTTCATGCTTGTTTGTATTACCGTTTTTACGGTAGATCAAAAAAACAAAAACCTATTTATAAATAAATCACATTTCTTGTTTTGTTGTACTATTTTTTTTATCATTTCTTAGTAAATCCTTTATAATAACACATATTTTGTAAAACAAAACCAGATACCTATCACGGTTCAAAAGATAAGTACAGCCTTTAAAATGTCGGGTAGATAGACAGACGAACAGCATAGGCGTAGTAGTAGGGTCCCGTTACCTGGTACGGAACCCTAAGAACGAAAAACGAGGTCTTTTTTCTTACTTATCGTTTGGCACAATTAACCGTGCTATCCAAGGGATATACGGCGGTTGCCTGGTGTTGCACTAGCATCACCCGCGGTCACGTGTAGAGCATTCAGATTTAAACCTACGGACGTGTGCAACGCGACTTTCATACACATCTGAAATCAGATGTACAGGTTTCCTCGCGATGTAATCCTTCATCGTTAAAGCAGTCGGTTAGTATATGTTCGTAAGTTTTAAAAACTCATTGGTACATTAAATACTTTGGGGAAAGAAATATAATACGTCTATGAAATTGCCGATTCAGTTTTAGAAGTTCAATGCCAATTTTTATTGAAAATAAAAAGTTCTTGTTTTTTATTATTGACCTTATGGTGACACTACTTATGGTCTTTTATTAGTAACTAGTGGCATGTCTTACATTTTCCAATCTCCTAAACTATGTACCATTGAATGGAACAAAGGCGTTTTCTTAATGGTCAGATGGGGCAATTTTTAGACTAGTTAATTTTCTTGAATTTTCCTGAAAGCGACGAAATCTTATGCGGGATATTCCCAAATATTATGACATTAGTAACGAAGAAACTGCTGCGATAACTCTAGAGCTTTAAAATTAATAAAGTGTATTTCTGCCTCAATAAAGGCGATTTTTTTAAGGTGAAATAACCCGACTTCATGAGGTTAAAGCCACCGTGCTCTCAAAATATCTAAACAATAGGCATATGTTTACCACCATTTAATTTTTAATAGTCTAATGCTATTTTGAGAATAAATTTTGTTTTAAAAACTATTGTTCTTAATATTAATTAGTAATTTATTAATTAATTAATAAAACCACGCGGGCCCAGTGCGAGTTGGTCGACTTCACACACAACCTGCGAGTTTCTTCGCCGGTGTGTGCAGGTTTCCTCACGATGTTTTCTTTCACCGTATACAACTTTTAGAATTTTTGTCTGTCTGGTCTGTATGTCTGTGTGTTCGCGCATCACGCAAAAACTACCAAGCCGATTTCTATGAAATTTTGTATGGTGGTTCCTTATAGCCCGGGTTGACATATAGGATACTTTTATCTCGGAAAATTTAAGATTTCCCGTGAAATAAAAAACCTCCACGCGGACGAAGTCGCGGTCACAGCTAGTATTTAATAGACATGAATCGATTTATTAGAGAATACCGTTTATACTTTGGTAAACAAAAATGTTATTCCCTTAATTACTATCCTATGTTCCAATTTTAAATAAGATTGACTGAGCGCTCATTAACAAAACAAAAACGTTCTTATTGCTGGGGCACGGGACTCTCCCTAGTCTCGGTAAGGTCAGACCACACTCCACATAATTAGGGGGGGGGGGGGGGGGCAAGTCCGGGTTGGTGGAGGTTATAGGTCAAAGTTAGTTTTTCAAGCTACCTATTAGACATCTGACACGGCTTAACGACCGCCATCTAGTGATAGCAACCGACACCTCCGGCTTAACTCACCTTGCAAAGCACGTAATCGATCTAGAAAAGAAAAATGCCTGTGTTAGTCAAACCCACCCGGTAATAACCGCGCTTTAGATCCGTTAACCTGCGTGATCGACCCTACCACACAAGTTGGGTTGAACTATGACCGCATCGGTGTGCTCAGAAGACAAATAAGGCACATCTGAAAAAACTCAATTAAGTTTTTCAATGAGTTTATGAAACTCAATCCAGTGACAATATTATTTTGTTTTAATAGATATCTGTTCTACGAGCTATGTGCCCTGCCCACTGCCGATTCCGTGAACTATGTCGGTTACTTTAGTTCTCCTACGGATCTCCTCATTTCTGATTCGATCGCCGGGAAGCCGCTGGATGCGGGCAGCGCAGCATCGGTCATCGTGGAAATCCTTAGGGGAAGCCTCTGTGCAGCCGTGGACGTCTTTCGGCTAATATGATGATGATGATAAAAGAAAAACGAAAGCTTTTATTTCGTAAAATCAACCACACCATACCACGTGATACGACTTATTTCCCTTCGTTAGTGACAATGACAACCCTACTTATTAACGTGGCAAAATAATATATACAGGGAGTGTATAGGTATTGCCGACATCAATTTGGGTGACAACGGTGAGCCCGTTGTAGCGTGCTGTGGTTCGTGTAGAGCCCCTTATCAACAATGCTTACCTACAATAGTTGAGTTGATTCCTGCCTTCTTTTGGATAGAATATTGTACTACAAAATTGATAATATTACATATCATAACGCAGCTAAATATACGATAGATACTGAGATACTGGGATGCCCTAGAATTAGGGATGAAATTTTGTGTGGTGGTTTCTTATAGCCCGGGTTTACATATAGGATACTTTTTATCCCAGAAAACTTAAGAGTTCCCGTGGATAAGTTCAAAACCTCCACGCGGACAAAGTCGCGGGCACAGCTAGTTGTAAATTTTGCGTTACGTTACACTCGTCAAGACACAACGCTATATGCAGCCAAAACAAAACATCTTCCCTTTGATGATACTAGTCTATAAAATGTATCAATCGTTTCATTAAGCATTATTTAAGATACTCGTAAATCTTGTACATACGAGTATGGTTTGGATTTAAAGCCATTTCATCAATAGCTTGCCAATTAAGATTTTTTTTATTTAGCCTTTGGTGTGATTTTTTCGGTGTATTCTATCTGCATCGTCATACCTGGCAGCGTGGAAATATTGCTTACCCGGAACATCGCTAGGGTCCTATTATCATTAATTAATAAAACTTTTTTTAAAGATTTTTCGTAAACTTTACGGCTTCCTCGCTTGGCGCACACCGCCTGGTCTTTGGCGTACTTGGGGGCGGCTATTTTTACAATAGCTTTCATGCCTAGATCTTTAACTTTTATTCTAGAAAAACTGGACCTCGATATTTTTAAATGATCCACTGCAACTCTCATTATTCCGTTCAGTCTATACTGTACGTCGTCTACCAGGAATCTTCTTAAAATCTGCCTCTTCTGTTTCTTCACACTGTTTTTTTATTCTGTACATACAAGTATTCCACTTGTCTGTCGATTTCCGTAACAAAAAAACCGGTAAAAAAAAAACAAATTCCCTATCTGTCGACCTAACGGGAGCTGGAAAAATTACGGCGGGACAAACTAGCGCCAATAATATCAATTATCATAATATAAATGTAAAAACAATGAAAAGAAATAAGTAAAACATCCTAATTAGAATAATATTTTAAATGGAAACACACAATATTTTATTTAGATTCACAGAAAATCCGTTAAACGCGCCCAGAACCCTGTCTGTCAAATTCCGGCTGCCGGGAAAAATCCTGCCCGTCGAATTTCCGGCTCCCAGAGCGACAGACAAGGGGGTGTGGCCTAATAACAGCGTGATAGTTAAGAGAATAAAGAGCTCCTTCTTAAATTAATTGCCTACACAGTTTCAAATTTGTCCCTACGCGGATACTATTGAAGAACAGACTAACTCTCTTTGCAAAAAAATCTCGTTTTAGAAAATATCCGAGACATTTTGCAAAACCCGCCAATTTAATAGATTTGTTCTCTTCGGTTACGATGACAGCCATCTATTCTTTTTTAAATACTTTTTCTATGGCCAGTACGCACATTAAAAAAAGTGTCTTTACTTCTGGGACGACCTTTATTTATTGTAACCACACAGAGAGATTAATAAAATTCTTCATTTTGAGGACAGAAAATACCTTTTGGCCCAACTTATTAATAAATTTCTTTGTAAACATTTGTTTTGAATATACATTTTTGACATACTTTTAAAAATACAATAGGTCTTTAGCTATGAAAGTGTAAATCGCATAAAAGGTTGAAAGAAGAAAATGGATTTAAAAAACATGTATTTAAAAAACATTGTTTTCAATATTTTTATTTTTATTTTGAAGCTCTTCAATTGATGCAGCAGTTTCTTCGTTACTGATGTCATATTTGGGAATAGCCCGCATAAGATTTCGTCTCTTTCAGAAAAATCCACGATAATTAACCAAATAAAAAACTGTTTCATCTGACCAAGAAAACGCCTTTGTTTTGTACGTAGCTCTGACGATTGGAACAGGAAAAAAATCACACTGGTCACTAATAAAAGACCATTCAATTATGTCATCATATATCCAATAATAGTAGTGGTGACATACGAAACTGAGACATAGTCGCATACTATGGGCCTCATAAGAAGGCTCAAGGTCACCCAAAAGGCAATGGAGCGAGCGAGCTATGCTCGGATTTCGCTACGTGATCGAATCAGAAATGAGGAGATCTGTAGGAGAACCAAAGCAACATAGCTCACGAATCGCTAAAATGAAGTGGACACATAGCTCGTAGAACAGATGGCCGTTGGGGCAGTACAGTTCTCGAGTGGCACCCGCGCACCGGGAAACGTAGCGTAGGCAGGCCTCCCACGCGGTAGACTGACGACCTGGTGAAGATCGCGGGAAGCCGCTGGATGCGGGCAGCGCAGGACAAATCGTCGTGGAAATCCTTGGGGGAAGGCCTTTGTGCAGCAGTGGACGTTTTTCGGCTAATAATATGATGATGAATGATGATGAATTTTTTTTCAATAGAAATTGGCATTGGACTTTAAAAACTGGATCAGCGTTTTCATAAACAATGTTACCTAACTTACCTGTTATAAGGGATTACATTTTTGATTATTTGCAACGCTAAAAACTAAAAACGTTGAGAGGAACCGACCTCAACTGCGGCGTTAAACCTACAACATGTTGTTCCAGTGATTGGTACACATCTCAGTTAAAACATATTTATTCCAATAAAAAAACAATTAGTGCATTTTGAATTCTAATAACTGCGAAATATGTGGACAAACATATACAGGGTGTCGCATAGAGGTGCAGTAATACTTTAAGGTGGGCTTGTACTCATCCAACTGAACATTTTTTATTCTACAACTTTGCTGAAATCACGGAATTTTTGATGTGTAACATCTTTGCTCTCGCTTTCCTGCAATTTGTGGGAATGATTTCGTGAAATGGGACGGAAATGTGTAACATGGAACGGAAATGTGTAACATGAAGTCGCGAAAGCGCGCGCTATTCGATCTGACGAATGAGCTTTGCTCTCGCTTTCCTGCAATTTGTGGGAGTGATTTCGTAAAATGGGACGGAAATGTGTAACAGTGATTTTTTACACATCATATGCGAGTACTGTAGGTCTCGCTCGGATTTATTTTTTTTGGACTTTTCATACAAATCGGTCAGCTGATTGGCCGGATTTGTATGAAAAATCCAAGAAAAAATACGCAATTTCAGCGAAGTTGCAGAACAAAAGTTGTTCGGTTAGATGCGTGCAAGCCCACCTTAAAGTATCACTGCAGTTTTACGTTACACCAAGTTACACTCTGTATTCATAAAAAGTATACAAACATACACTCATAGAATTTTGCAGACCTGTTTAGAAGCCCACATTTACTGACATATACGTCGTAACAGCTCATATACGTCCCCACCGAGGGGTTCGAGCCTACTCTGAATTAGGGCGATCGAGCCTTATTCGACTACGCAGGCCCAGTGCGGGTTGGTCGACTTCACACACAACCTGCGAGTTTCTCCGCAGGCGTGTGCAGGTTTCCACACGATGATTTCCTTCACCGTAAGAGCGTCGGATAAACGTATATATGAAATGTAAATTCGAAATCACATTGGTACGTGGCAGAATTTGAACCACGACCTCCCGGACAGGAGGCGGCGGCCCTAGCCGTTACGCCACCGGCGCTCTACTAACATAAACGAAAATTGTGCAATTCCAACAATATTGCATACATAAGTGTCGAATTTAATACCTCCTTTTTTTGAAGTCGTTAAAAATAGTGTAAGGCCAGGCCTTATTAAATACTGATTAGTAATAGTAGGTATCTATTATAGTACCTACCAGGATTTTACATCATCGATGACTTAGCTTTAAAATGACTTATTCGATCGAGTGTGTAATCAAGGTCATGTTTCGTCATGCTTAAGCATTAATCGAATGAATCTTTAATCGATGTAAGTTGATAGATGACATGCCATAACTTTAAACATATTTTTTTCGAATATACAACTCAAGGAAACGAACAGTCATTCGATCAAATAACATTTGGGAATATTTTAATCGACAACTGAGGAGGGAAGCATTCATCTGTTTGATAATGAATTGATCACTGGATTATAGGTAAAAATCGGGTGGGGCTGTGTTGGGGCACCTTGCCGTTGGTTTAACGTGAAATCATTTCAATTTTCCTCCACGATTGGATAACTAAATGAGAGTCGCTTGTTTCAAGAAATGAGGTTAGATATTCAATTGGCCGGTTCTACCGGAAACAGATCTAAGTCTATTTCGTTACATCCGTTGCATTTCAGTTCTCTGACCTGGTAAACCGTATCTGATTTAAAAGACGTTTCACGTCAAAAATACCGCAACATTGGGTGTAAAGTGAGTGGGAAGAAGGACAAAGGCTGGGGCCAGACAAAGCTTGCCAACTTTAAAATACGAATTTGCGGGCAATCATAATTTTAAATGCGCGATAAGGGTTTAAAAAGGGGGATTCAACTTACAAAAACGAAATATTTTTCTTTGCAAATTAGTATTTCAAAAAGCGGGATGCTAAGCGTGCACGCACCCGGAGCGGGACGTCTCTTCCATGATTCCAAAAAAGGGACGTATAGCGAGACGAATGGCAACCCTAGGCCCTAGGCCAGACCTACTGACCGATTCTATTCTGTTCTTCCATGATGCTTGCCGATTCAAGTCCGTAAGTGTAGTATGTACTCGTAGATAGATAGATAGATAGATAACTTATTTATTGTTCTAGCAAAACAGCACCATAGAGCAAACATGCGATGAAGATAAAACATCATAAGTACTTAATTTATAAAAGTTACTATTTGTATTGCGTTCTAGCCATTTCAATTATTTTCTGTTTATTCTGTTCTTCAAAGAATGGAATCGAATCGGTAGGCCTGGTTGCAGCATAAAAGACAAAAGAAAATATTGCTAAAATGTACACATACAAATCAGAGAGAGATGGTTTTCTCATGTGTGTGAGTGCACACTGATAGTGCAACAAAGCGGCTTCCGCTTTAAGGTGCTCGCCATAAAAACTAGTTATCTCATCTGTGGCCCCTGCCCCGCACTCGCCACATTTCGGCGACAGATTCCATCCTCCGTTCCCTTTAAACTCATAGTATGATTTGACTACAGAGGCAGGTACTATAGGGTAGGTTTTTCTCTCTCCCAACTAGAGTTACAAGCTCAGAGGCCAAACAGAGGAGCCGCAGGCACGGAATCTAGTCATCATCTCATACTTACCTATACCCAGCATTATTAAAGAATTATTGACCTCTATGTCTCAAGGCAGGTAGGTGGATATTTCACAAACCAGTTTCGGGTCATCATAATCATAAATTTAAAACAAAACACGACAAAAACGTTATTAGCGGTCAGCCGTGGCTAGGGTTGCCAGATGTCCCTTATTTTAAAGGACGTCCTCTATTTCAGACTGAAAAATGAGTCTCGTCCTCTCATTTGAAATCTGGAATTGAGGACAATAATTTTGAAAGAAAAAGTTGTGTCGCGTCAGCACGTTTTTGTGATGAGAGACACGGGCGAGGGGAACAATGTAGTTTTTTTTATCACTTCGTCATATAAAACGAAGAAGCTCATGCTGCAGTCAAAAATATACTATTAACATAAAGAGGTAAGTAGGTTAATTAACCTAATTAGGTACTAGGTTAATTTACCTATAATTAGGTACTTGATATGAACTCGGATTATTGACATTGCGTATTAAAATTGCTCTTTTATTAAATAAATTAGCTGTTCCGGCGAACTTCGTATCACCTTACACCACTCTACCCTACCCTACTCTACACAACACTACAGTACACAACTCTACCCTACACTACCCTACCCTACATGAGAACCTTCTCCTGACAATAACGAACTCAATAAAAAAATTTGCGAAATCGGTCCGGTTATAGCGTGACACGAAGAAATAGGGGTTCATTTATATATTGCTTCTAATAATATGTAGTATGTTGTTAAAAACAATATGATGTCCTTTCTCTTTATCTTATGTCCTTGTTTAATCTTATCAAAATCCTTTATAACTCTCAAGTAGTCTTTGGATAAACTACTCGCAGAAATCATTAAGTTTCGAGTTCAGTACAACGACGCCTTTAGAATGTTGTTGGGGCTGCCCCGCTTCTGCAGTGCTTCTGGAATGTTTGCGGATGCTCGGAACAGACGGCTTTGCCGCTTTTATTCGCAGAAAAATATGCATCCCTAACTGTTTAGCAAAGTCATCATCATATCAGCCGAAAAACGTTTACAACTGGACAAAGGCCAAGGATTTCCACGACGACCGGTCCTGCGCTGCCTGCATCCATCGGCTTCCCGCGATATTCAGCAGGCCGACGGTCCACCGCATGAGAGGCCTGCCTACGCTACGTTTTCTGGTGCGCGGTCGCCACTCGAGAACTTTACTGCCCTTACGGCTATGTGCCCTGCCCACTGCCACTTCAATTTAGCGATTCTGTGAGCTATGTCGCTTACTTTGATCTCTCTGATTCGATTCGATCACGCAGAGCACGCTCCGAGCATAGCACTCATCATTGCCCTTTAAGTGACCTTCAGCCTTCTTATGAGGCCCATAGTAAGCGACCATTTTCAGCAGATTGCGGGCCAGCAACAACAACATTGTAAAGACAATATCAGCAAAACAGGACTGCTCATATATTTACCACTGTGTGCAGGTGGCTATCAGATAGCCTCTCTGGTGGACATCTGGACATGGAAATTATTATTAGGTATTTCTTGAACTGTCTACTAACATAGTTTGTAAGCTTGTTTCTAAAAACATATGGAGTTAATGTGAATTTTGTTTATTTATTTATTTAAAACATAAAACAGGTGCTGACAACCCTAGCTGTGGCAGTCAATACGGCTAGTCGAGCGTCGCGTTGCGCCGAAATTTTCGTAACCTCAACCAAAATTAGGCACAGTTTTCAAAACTGATAGTGATTACGAGAGCTAGATTTTTAGGGTCCCATAATCAAAAAGGAACCCTTATAGTTTCGCCATGTCCGTCTGTCTGTACGTGGTTTAGCTCAGAGACTCTAAGAGGAGTAGTACCTCCAAGAAAGCTGTAATTTAGCATTTTAATCACGCCGATAAAGTGGTAATATAAAATATTTAAAAAAACAAATTAAGGGTACCCCCCCTAAATGTAAACATGTTTTGTTATATGTTTGTCCATATATTTCTCAGAAACTTTAAATCTAAATGCAATTTTCCTTTTTTTTGTTGGATTAACTTATCTTTCAACTTAGGGAACAGTGCTAGTTTCATAAAAATGAGTTCAGTAGTTTGCAAGAAAATTACTAGTAAAACACATCGTCGGTGTAGCGCCACAGTTTTGAGAATGAAAGTAAGAAAAAAATAAGTAAAAGTAAAGTAAAATAAGAAAAAATAAGTTCCTAACGATTTTAGCGTTGTTAATTATTATTCCAATAAGTTGGCTCACTTACTTCGCCCAGGCATGAAATTTTATTTATTTTTTCAGGGTACCATGCCTCAGAAGGTAAAAACAGAACCATTATAGGATCACTCTTGTGTCTGTCTGTCAAATGTCAAATTTGTCCTGAACCTACTGGACCGATTCAGTTGGAATTTGGTACACATTTGTAAATCGGTGACCCAAAGAAGGACGTGTAAATTAATATAAATATAAAATTAATGAATTTTGAACATGGAGGCCATTTTTGGGGGGTACATTAGAAAATTTTAAAAAGTTTTGCAAACTATATCGTGTAATATATATATATATATATATATATATATATATATATATATATGTCAAGGGAGTGGTTAGGTTATGGATAGCCTTGTGGTTCACGTCCTTAACTATTTCGGTATTGGGCGTCGAAATAACAATGCAGCTATATCACAGAGGTCCTTCTTCAATAGTCTTGATCATTTGGTAATCGAAATTGTACAGGATGCCTTGGATTACAATGGATGCAAACGCGGTGATCACAGCGATGGCGTGACACGTCCATTTTGCTCACAGATCACCACTACTTGTGTTCTGCTCGACGCTCCGTCAAAAAGTGTCTGCCTCGAGACTGACGTCCAGCTAATATGGCTTCTCCACAGATCTAATAAATTCTCAACTCAGTGTGGCAGCACAAACAGCCTTCCGTTAATACGTCATCTTTGCTACCACAAACGATCGTCTCACGCACGAGTACAAGCGATCGTCACGCCACCACCGGTTTCACCCAGGTACTAATACCTGACGTTTGATCCAAACAAAGTGTAACTATGTAAACTTATCTCGAGCTGGTATTGGTCGCGTTTTCAATGACACTCCGACACGGCCATCCTGCGAGTCACACGTCCTCGGGTGACTAACCTGAAAAAGAAAAGGGTGCCAGTAGATTCCATTTCGTTTGGCCAATCCTGACCTTCATATAGAAGGTCCACAGCTCAAGGAATAAAAGCAACACTAATAATGTGAAGCTCTAATTCAAGACTACAATCATGGTAACAACACATTTTAACAGCCTCAAAAACCAAAATAATTTCACTCTCGTAAACTAAATAAACCTCAGCATTAGCATCGTCCGTATGGTTCCCGGCTAAGAATAGGACCATCCCATCTCTTCCAATGGGTGTCGTAAGAGGCGACTAAGGGACTTAAAACCGGAGGATGGGCAGCAGCGTCTTTCCGTGCATTGCAACACACCTGCAATCAAACTGCGATCGCCAACCCGCCTGCCAAGCGTGGCGATTACGGCAAAACCCCCCTATGAATTTCACACCCAGAAAACGGCCCCTAGTCCCCGGCAGCCCCGCTATTCCTGGCTCCGGTAGCAGTCATGGTAACGGCGGGGTAGGGGGTGCGAAGAATCCCCGGCAGATGCCAGGCTACCAAACCCAACGACCTTTGGCCCTGGCAACTTACAACACGCGCACACTGCGGACAGACGAGAAACTTGCAGAACTCGAAGAAGTATTGAGCAGGTTACGGTGGGATATCGTAGGTTTATGTGAAGTCCGAAGAGAGGGAGAGGACACCATGATCCTTAAATCCGGAAACCTGCTCTATTTCCGGGAGGGCGACCAACAGTCCCAGGGTGGTGTCGGGTTTCTCGTCCACAAGTCCCTCATTAACAATGTAGTCCAAATCGTGAGCGTTTCGACAAGGGTAGCATACCTTATACTCAGAATCACCAAACGGTATTCGATGAAGGTCATACAGGTATACGCGCCGACAACGGAACACTCCGACGACGAGGTAGAGACTATGTATGAGGACATCTCTACAGCCTTACATAGCACCAGGACCCATTATACCGTTGTTATGGGGGACTTTAACGCGAAACTGGGCAAACGAAGCGATGGTGAGCTGAGAGTGGGGCAATTTGGATATGGAGTAAGAAATGCACGTGGCCAGATGCTGGCCGACTTTATGGAGAAGGAGAGCCTCTTTATGATGAACTCCTTCTTTAAAAAGTCAAAACAGCGGAAGTGGACATGGTTGCATCCCAATGGCGTAACAAAAAACGAGATAGACTTCATCTTGTCGGCAAGGAAGCAAATATTCAATGATGTCTCCGTGATCAATTCAGTCAAAACAGGAAGCGATCACCGGATGGTCAGAGGCACATTGAATCTAAAGACCAAGCTAGAAAGATGTCGACTGATGAAGTCTACGCTCCGACCAGCGCCCATCCAGCTCCAAAACCCCAAGAGCTTTCAGCTCGAGTTGCACAATCGTTTCGAATGCCTAGGAGACTGCGAGAATGTGGACGATTATAATGACAGGTTCGTGGAAATTGTTCAAACGGTCGGGTCTAAGATTTTCAAAACTCGCCGTTCAAACAGAACCAAAAAAATCTCCGACTTCACCAGCAACCTCATGGAAGAAAGACGCAGATTGGTTTTGCAGTCCTCTGAAGACGCTACTCAGTATCGGCAACTAAACAGGCAGATCTCTAAGTCCCTAACTCGCGATTTACGCCAATATAATACAAATTGTATTAAAGAGGCGATTGAGCACAACAAAGGCTCAAAAGTGTTCGCGAGAGATCTGTCTGTTGGACAAAGCCAACTGACCAAGCTGAAGACTGAGGACGGCAGGACCATAATTATCGTCTAAGACTGAGTTGCTGGAAGAAGTTGAGAAGTTCTATGGACAATTGTACAAGACCACACGTTTGTCTGTCAGCGATCTGGCCGAAGACCCAAGAGCCAGACTAACCCGACACTATACCGAAGATATCCCGGACGTCAGCCTGTACGAGATTAGAATGGCTCTCAAACAGCTCAAGAACAACAAGGCACCGGGCGATGATGGAATTACGGCTGAACTTCTGAAAGCAGGTGGAACACCGGTACTTAAAGCTCTTCAGAAGTTATTTAATTCCGTTATACTCGAGGGACAAACGCCTAAGGCATGGCACAGAAGTGTGGTCGTGCTTTTCTTCAAAAAGGGTGACAACACTCTGCTGAAGAACTACAGACCCATCTCACTTCTGAGCCATGTCTACAAGCTGTTTTCGAGAGTCATTACGAATCGTCTCGCACGCAGGTTTGACGACTTCCAGCCTCCCGAACAAGCCGGTTTCCGAAAAGGCTTTAGTACCATAGACCACATACATACGCTGCGGCAGATTATACAGAAGACCGAAGAGTACAATCGGCCACTATGCTTGGCGTTTGTGGACTATGAGAAGGCCTTTGATTCAGTCGAAACCTGGGCTGTGCTACAGTCTCTCCAGCGGTGCCAAATTGACCATCGATACATCGAGGTGTTGAAGTGTCTGTATGAAAACGCCACCATGTCGGTTCGCCTCCAGGACCAGAACTCGAAACCTATCCAGTTGCAGCGAGGGGTGAGACAGGGAGACGTTATATCTCCGAAACTGTTCACCGCCGCCCTGGAAGATGTTTTTTAAGCTTCTGGACTGGGGTGGACTCGGCATCAATATCAACGGCGAGTACATATCCCACCTCCGATTCGCTGACGATATCGTGGTCATGGCTGAGACTATGGAAGACCTAAGCACAATGCTCGATGGCCTCAGTAAGGTCTCTCAACAAGTGGGTCTTAAAATGAACATGGACAAGACGAAAATAATGTTAAATGTCCGTGTCGCACCCACTCCTCTAAAGGTTGGAGACTCTACACTGGAAGTTGTTGACGAATATGTATACCTGGGACAAACAGTCCAGCTAGGCAGGTCCAACTTCAAGAAAGAGATCAATCGACGAATCCAACTCGGCTGGGCAGCGTTCGGGAAGCTTCGCAATATCTTCACGTCCCAAATACCGCAGTGTCTCAAGACTAAGGTCTTTGACCAGTGTGTGTTGCCAGTGATGACTTACGGAACTGAGACATGGTCGCTTACTATGGGCCTCATAAGAAGGCTCAAGGTCACCCAAAGGGCAATGGAGCGTGCTATGCTCGGAGTTTCTCTGCGTGATCGAATCAGAAACGAGGAGATCCGCAGGAGAACTAAAGTAACCGACATAGCTCACAGAATCGCTAGACTGAAGTGGCAGTGGGCAGGGCACATAGCTCGTAGAACAGATGGCCGATGGGGCAGTAAAGTTCTCGAGTGGCGACCGCGCACCGGAAAACGTAGCGTAGGCAGGCCTCCCACGCGGTGGACCGATGACCTGGTGAAGGTCGCGGGAAGCCGATGGATGCGGGCAGCGCAGGACCGGTCGTCGTGGAAATCCTTGGGGGAGGCCTTTGTTCAGCAGTGGACGATTTGTGGCTGATATGATGATGATGATGATTAGCATCGTAACTCAAACAATCTCAAATCAGTTTAGGTCTCCAAGGTAAATCACAGCTGCAAGGCTTGAAACCTTACAACCATTTACAACTTTTAGGGGCACATAGAACGGAACATAATCATCATCGCAAATCACAAGCGACGGAACACCAGAACTGAACATCACCACATCCAGGTGGCGGGACACCACAAAGAATCATCATCACTAACGCCAAGCGACGGAATACCAATCAGTCATCATCACCAGTCCAGGTGACGGAACACCATCACCACCAATCTAGGCAGTGGAACACCATCATCACCAATCTAGGCAATGGAACACCATCATCACCAATCTAGGCAATGGAACACCATCATCACCAATCTAGGTAATGGAACACCATCATCACCAATACAGGCAATGGAACACCATCATCACCAATACAGGCGACGGAATACCATCATCACCAATCTAGGCAATGGAACACCATCATCACCAATACAGGCAATGGAACACCATCATCACCAATACAGGCGACGGAATACCATCATCGCCAGTACAGGCGACGGAATACCATCAACAGTTTTAGCCGGTAAACGGGACACTTTTTTTTTTACAAAAACACGAATGTACCTGCTACACATCATGACAGAACGAGTCTGACAAAACAAGCAGCAGCCAATTCATGCAAACATATAGCGCCATTCAGCACTCTTCATTTACCGCTGAAACATGTTGGAATACTTCAGTACTACACACAAAAATAAACGATAAAGAAAAAAATTACAACTGTACACAATTGATTGAGTTACGATCTGTCAATACAATTAACATTGAGAGGTAGACGCCTCTGCACCAGATTCATCGTCAACATCAGGAGGCAAATAACCTTCGGACATACTACGTAAACGGTCATGGGCATACTTGTAACTTCGTCTCAAATTCAAAGCTTGTAATTTGTATCTGTCACCTTCTAAGACCTCTACGACCCTGAACGGCCCTCGGTATTTGGGATCTAACTTGGTTTGGTTACGCTCCTTATTTTGTATCACCACAACAGTCACCCATCTTGGCAACTCTGGGCCACCTCCATCCGGTGCCCAAACAAACAACAGTCACCCAACCTGGCGACTCTCAGACACCTCCATCCGGTGCCCGCCCAAACACACAGTCACTCGACCTGGCGACTCTCAGACAACCTCTCAGGTGTCCGCCCAAAAACACAGTCACCCTACCTGGCGACTCTTGGACCACCTCCCTCCGGTGTCCAACCACACTATCGCTTCCATGCGGCGATCTCAAACATCACCTCTTTCTGGTCATTGCCAACATCACCTCCCCGGTGATACGCCTGCGAGCCAAACGCACGCCACACACAGTTGTGGCCGCACAGCAACGAGAAAATCAACTCGGTGTTTTACGCCTACGTCTACGAATGGCTGAGGCTATTGGCATCCAGTTGCGAAAAATTGTTTACGTCTAAGGTTCAAAATACAAACTAGTGAACGTTAAAATCACGGTCAAGTACAAAAGTCCTTAATCTGCACTAGTAGATGGTCGAGGTTCAGTCTCTCCATCATCAATTCTGTCCAAGTCAATAATACTGTCACTATCGGGCATTTAACGTAGTCTGTCCTCAATAACTGACGGTATTTGATATCTAAAGTGGTAGGTAACGCTTCTCCATTTGTAACAACACAAAGTTTGGTAACTTGTGAAACTAAGCTTTTGTCTAGAAATCAGCCAGTGGCGCTGCCTCAGAGCAATACACCACCCCATCTCTTCCCAAGGGTTTCACAAGAAGTGACTAAGGGACTAAAAATTTGAGGACAAGCAACATCGTCCTTCACGCTCATACTGTACCGCCAAACAGCCCGCCAAGCGTAGCGTTTTTTTTTTTTGTTTTTTTTTTTTTTTTTTTTTTACAATTGGTGAAACCGCTCCAACATGGGGGAGGCCCATGTCTATTATCACATCAGCAGCAAGCTGATTAACAACTCCTGTAATAGGATGCGTTACTCTCCGTATTATCACTAGTATGTTGTCGTGCTTCACTTAGATAAAATTACAGCCTGTGTGTGTAATCGACAAACATGACATTTAGAGGTTAGGCTACTTTACTCGTACCTAGAAGCAACTCCAGGAGGCTGTACTTCGTAACTCGGTTAACCCAACAGTTTGGTTGCTGCCAAATGATCATCATGGAAGGACTTGTAACATTGAAATCTCATTACTATACTCGAAGGAAGTGAGCATATTTTAAAGGACACTTAACTAAGAGTACCAACGTTTAAACGTGCTAAGATTCACCTGACCGTTGCCACGCGCCTAAAGCGTTTATGAACGTAAGTTCAAATACAAGGGGGCATTACGTAGATCGAATGACACGTGGACGTATTTGAACAGAGGTTACAAAATCAGTCATTTCGATTTAATAGGTAAAGAATGCACCTGATGTAACCACTAGCTATGCCTGACGTGGTTAAATAGTGACCACCTATGAAGTCAATCGATGTTCCAAGCTATCAGAGGAAGCAATTTCCGTTCAGGCATGTTGTTATCATTTTTTTTTCACGGTTATCAACACTTGCGTTCTATGCTATCCTTTTTCTTTACCAGCATGATAAGGCCGTCAAAAAGGGAAAGCTTCGGGGCTTATGACATTCGCAGCCTCCAGCCCATGAATCCTGTATCATCATCACATCAGCCGTAAGACGTCCATCACTGCACTCCGCATACTACCCTGTTATTATTCTTTTTTTTTTTTTACAATTGGTAAACAAAATATTTTATTGGGGTCCCCGAAACTCATCTACCTACATAGGGTCTATACGATAGCGGGGCATTAAGGATGCCCTCGACAAATTCATCACGAAAGCTATTAAAAATAGGCAACAACTTTGGCCTATGATCAATGAGAATATCAGTCCCAATACTACGAAAGCTAATAAAGGTTTTTTTTTTTACTCCATGTAAAAATGTCAGTCTCAATATTATAAAAGCTTAAAGGGGTTTCAATACTTTCTATCCTGGTTTAGGTTTGTATAACCGAAACTCTAGTTTTTAAATCTACCGTTGAATCATGACGTTGTGTCACAAGGAATGATCCGAAAGCACGTGAAAGAGTACTTTGAAGGACTACAAGGCATTATTTTGGCTGCTAATGCAATCACTACTAGAAGGGTAAGGGACTAACTACTCTATTCGCATCCTTACCGACAGTCAAGCTGTTTTGTTATTGACAGACTCGTTTAAGAATACCGTCAATCCTAGATTTAAAATATCTGAATCGATCATAATATCGTTCGTACTCGTCTGGCATAACAAGATATGACCATTCTGAACAATGCCCGTCAATATTACCCTCACTCGATATTTGTTCTGTACAGTAAACTTAAGAGTTGCCTACAAAAGTCAATAGTGCGTTAGTATTGAACACACTCCCGAAAGTCTATACACGAAACTTTCTTTAACGAGAGAACAGTAGGCACCACTACAGATTAGGTAATAGTACTACGCACGTACTACTACCACCATCAAAACAAAAGGGGTACGACTCACCGGATTTTCGTAGCACCGCGTACATCACGCACTTCGCAGAAGCCGAACGCGCCGCTCGCGTGCATCTCCGCTGCTGCCAGCATAGCCCACGCTGTCACCTCATTCCAATGGTCGTTCCGTAAGGGAGATGTCGACAGTTGTGCACCATGCACGTGGATTAGCTTCAGGTATATTCCGGTTGAATGCTGGCAATATGATTGCAGCAGATGTAATCGATGGTGCTTGTATAACCTCAATCAATCGCAGCATGTTCTGGTTCTGTAGCACGAAGAATTGTTGCCAGTGGTTTTTATTTCGCTGCTCCATCATCAATTTTCACATTTTCCCGTCGTTGTCCACTTGTTGCGAGCGCAGGGAACTATCCAACTTCTGATGTCAAGGGAGTGAGTGGTTATGGATAGCCTTGTGGTTCACGTCCTTAACTATTTCGGTATTGGGCGTCGAAATAACAATGCAGCTATATCACAGAGGTCCTTCTTCAATAGTCTTGATCATTTGGTAATCGAAATTGTACAGGATGCCTTGGATTACAATGGATGCAAACGCGGTGATCACAGCGATGGCGTGACACGTCCATTTTGCTCACAGATCACCACTACTTGTGTTCTGCTCGACGCTCCGTCAAAAAGTGTCTGCCTCGAGACTGACGTCCAGCTAATATGGCTTCTCCACAGATCTAATAAATTCTCAACTCAGTGTGGCAGCACAAACAGCCTTCCGTTAATACGTCATCTTTGCTACCACAAACGATCGTCTCACGCACGAGTACAAGCGATCGTCACGCCACCACCGGTTTCACCCAGGTACTAATAATACCTGACGTTTGATCCAAACAAAGTGTAACTATGTAAACTTATCTCGAGCTGGTATTGGTCGCGTTTTCAATGACACTCCGACACGGCCATCCCCTTTATCTTCGAAACTTCGGGGCCTTAAATCTTGAAAATCACTGCATATTAGGTGGTAAGCACAGATTACAGGAAAATCTAATCCTTTCGTTCCCACAGGAAAATCGAAATTTCAAAAGTCCTAAATAAGTAGACCCCTATTTACCTAGAGAAAAATATTTACTGAGAAGTCTTGTTCTGTTGGTAGTTAAAGTTTTCATGCGGAACCCTATTTGTGTGACCCCGAATTGCACTTGACCGGTTTTTTTACTAGTTCAGTATTTTTTTCATTTAGCTTCCTATTTTATTAATTTTCTTTTATTATTTTTGTTTCATTCATGTTTTGTATATTATTTCTTAGGGCCGACAATAAATGTCTAAGTTGTTTCCTGGTGGTGTCCGTTTGTCTTGTTATTTTATTTTCTAAGCTCTTCTCATACAATTTCATTGAGTGGGACATTAATTTGATTCCCCTTTATTTATTGCAGTCCTGTGATGAAAGCGTTCGTTCTGAACCTTATTTAACGCGCGACGTAAAAAGAATGGTATTATAATAAGCCCATGTCTGTCTGGCTGTGTATCTATACTTGCCGTTGCAGTTCCTAAACGGGAGGAACAATTTTATTGTTTGTTTGTTTGTTTGTGAACTCTTTATTGTACAACGAAATATACAATTATAAATACAGAATAGAAGTAGCATGCACAAACGCGGATTTATCCCCAACACAGGGATCTCGTCCAGCTAACTGATTGTTAACTCTTTATTGTACAAAATATACACTTATAATAATATTTAAAAAAAAGCTTATGATAAAGGCGGACTTATCCCTTAGAGGGATCTCTTCCAGTCAACCTAAACAATAGTAAACAGAGGACTTAACTAGGACAAAAACACGTACCTAATTGAGTACAAGCCAGTAAAAGAACATTAATACAACTAATATATTTATATGTATATTTAACTTTTTTTTTCTATCTTAGTTTCGTAAAAAACTTCATTAAGGGTCCCCAGGAGGATCGAGTTTCCATACAAATTAAGAAAAACTAAGTGCCGAATTGAATCCAAACTTTGAAAATATATTGAATAGATACATATCGATGTTTTTAATTAGTTTTCGATGTACTAATATAAAACGGAAAAAATAAGAGCAGTTTCAAACATTCAGTACAAAACTAATTTAAGCCTTCGTTTAGTTACGTTAAAATTTACTACGATGGAAACTAATTACAAACATCTTAATGTGTCTACCCAATATATTTTAAAAGTTTGAATTTAATCCGGCATATAGTTTTTAAATTAAAGCAGAACTACTATACTAGGTGGTAACGACAAATTTGGTAACGATAACGGAAATGGATAAACTCAGGTTGAGAGGATAAATGGCGACCCTCTGATGTTAAATATGTCTCGGTCTGTCTGCGCCATGTGGTTGCGTTATGTAGTTATAGTTACGAAGTAACTATTTAGTAATCTGTGGTTATAGCGCCTGAAAAACTAGTTATCGTGACCAAAAAAAACGATAAGGGAAATGGGAATTTTATACACAAGATATAAAATGAAAGTATTGTACTAATTACAATTATGTATGTATGTATGTATAAATTCTTTATTGCACACAAGGAATAATCACAAAATGGTTTTATCAGACTTAAGTGTACAAAGACGGTCTTATCGCTAAAAGCGATCTCTTGCAGACAACCCTTGGCAGATGAGATATAATCAAATATATTATGTAAAACAACGATAGCGCAAGAATCTGATAGCAAGGTACCTATTTTCCAAAAGGCAAAGAAATAATAATCCACGATAAAAATATATGTTTTAAATATAAATATGAGTAGATAGATAATAATCATTGTATTATATATATACCAATATATAAACAAGTATAAATATACATAATATATACGCACATAACTACTGGATCAGGAAAAATGCAGAAAACTAATTAACTAAATTATACAAAAACTAACCAAATATTCGGTTGCGTTAAGGAGCAACGCCCGTTAGTACATAGTAGGAATTCTGGACTTCAAATTCACACCAAAACGAACAACAGCGAAAATCACGCTGCCATACATACACATACATAAGTAACGTTGTGGTGTGTGGGCATGTATTACATTTAAGACAAATACCAAACTGCTAGGTACTCTTCACCTTTAGTCTACTTGTAATGTTAGGGCAGATATATTAGTTAAGTTTATCGTAGGCTTGTAGGAGCCGAAGATATAAGGTTTGCCCTTCTAAGAGATATAACCTTTTTAAGGGCTATTTGCATACCTAACCTTATCATTACAATATGTCTCTTTTAACTCGAAAACTTCTCTTCTAGTCTTTTCAAGTGTATACTTCTGCCCAAATATCCTCAAATCATCTCAACTGATGAATTAAATTACATTTTAAATATTGTTTGAAGTTATCTACACAGATGAGGGGCTCGAGTCTACCCTGAATTAGGGCAATCGGGCCTTAGTCCACGACGCGGGCCCAGTGCGGGTCCACCAGGTCGACCTATATGACGATACATAACAGTGCAAAACCATTTAAACTTCTAACCAGAGTAAGTTACTGCCTAATCTTTATTTTTTGGATTAGTGGGTACAATAAAATTGGCCAAGTGTGTGTCGGACTACGCGCAAAGTAGGGTTCCGTAGTATCTCAAAAAAACAAATGTAAATTTTGATATTTTTGCAGTAAGTATACCTACTGCAAAAATATCAAAATTTACGATTTCCTGAGATGCTGTTTAGCTGATAGGAACTTAGAATATCACGACTTAAAACTAAATATTTTGTAAACAAATCATTTAATAAATAAAAAAAATTGTTCGCCGACAACACCTTTAAGACCTATTCAACGATACCCTACACGATGGACTACGTGAATTAAAAAAAACATCCCCACTTTACATATAGGGGAGGTACCTACGCTAAAACTTTTTTATAGATTGTATTACATTATTTTCATAGGCGTCACATATTTATATAACCGTACCAAATTTCAGTTTTAGGGCTGTAACAGACTTTGACTAAATCGGCTGTGACATACTGACGGACAGACGGACGGATAGCCCGAAACTAAAGGGGTACCGGAAAGGTGGCAGCTCCAATCACCCAAGGAAAAGGTGGCAGCTCCAATCACCCAAGGAAAAGGTGGCAGCTCCAATCACCCAAGGAAAAGGTGGCAGCTCCAATCACCCAAGGAAAAGGTGGCAGCTCCAATCACCCAAGGAAAAGGTGGCAGCTCCAATCACCCAAGGAAAAGGTGGCAGCTCCAATCACCCAAGGAAAAGGTGGCAGCTCCAATCACCCAAGGAAAAGGTGGCAGCTCCAATCACCCAAGGAAAAGGTGGCAGCTCCAATCACCCAAGGAAAAGGTGGCAGCTCCAATCACCCAAGGAAAAGGTGGCAGCTCCAATCACCCAAGGAAAAGGTGGCAGCTCCAATCACCCAAGGAAAAGGTGGCAGCTCCAATCACCCAAGGAAAAGGTGGCAGCTCCAATCACCCAAGGAAAAGGTGGCAGCTCCAATCACCCAAGGAAAAGGTGGCAGCTCCAATCACCCAAGGAAAAGGTGGCAGCTCCAATCACCCAAGGAAAAGGTGGCAGCTCCAATCACCCAAGGAAAAGGTGGCAGCTCCAATCACCCAAGGAAAAGGTGGCAGCTCCAATCACCCAAGGAAAAGGTGGCAGCTCCAATCACCCAAGGAAAAGGTGGCAGCTCCAATCACCCAAGGAAAAGGCTGGAAGAAAAGGCTCTTTTTGGAAGATGAAGAAAATTAAATGACGTCACAGCGCAAAAGCAAAGATATCAAGCAATATTTATTAATTATGCAAAGGCTGAAAAGTTGTTATTTGGTGCGAGTTACCTTTATTGAAACCTGAAAGAGAAAATGATTCTAGGATGGAACCACGAGTGAAGCGAGTGCTCCAAAAGTATAATCCTGAGCGTAAGCGAGGGTTTCAAAGATACAATACTGAGCGTAAGCGAGGAATTCGAAGATATAATCCTGAGTGTAAGCGAGGGTTTCAAAGATACAATCCTGAGCGTAAGCGAGGAATTCGAAGATATAATCCTGAGCGTAAGCGAGGGATTCGAAGATATAATCCTGAGCGTAAGCGAGGGTTTCAAAGATACAATACTGAGAGGGATTCGAAAATATAATCCTGAGTGTAAGCGAGGGTTTCAAAGATACAATCCTGAGCGTAAGCGAGGATTTCAAAGATACAATCCTGAGCGTAAGCGAGGGTTTCAAACATACAATCCTGACCGTAAGCGAAGGTTTCAAAGATATAATCCTGAGCGTAAGCGAGGGTTTCAAAGGTGTGAGACGCAAAACATCTTTGCTGTCAAGCGAAACCCACAATTTTTCACCTCACTACAGCGCAATTTTTCACCTCACTACAGCGAGGAAAATTTTTAGGTGCAATAAAACAGAGGTTCTAATTTTTAAAACTTTTCCTACGCTTGAAGATAAAACGCAATTTGGTAAAATGGAATGACAAACAAAACGTTTTTAAACGTGTGAGATGAAATAAAAACCGGCCAAGTGCGAGTCGGACTAGCACTCCGAGGGTTCCGCACCACCACACCTCTCCACACAACTACATAGTAAGATAATATATACTTTGGTATAATGACGATGATACCTATTCACATTACAAACAAAAGACATCAACGCGACCTACAATAATATGCTTTTTTTGTCATTCAGTTCGGACTCCTTAGAGCGAGTACGACTTACACTTCGCAAATTTTTATTATTTTGTTGTTTTATTTCAGTACTATAATCACACCAAGTTACACCTTAGAAATAATTCTAAAGACCTACAAAAAATCACGTTTTTGTATGGAGACCCCCCCCCCCCCTTCTTATTTTTTTCAGTTTTTCCAATTTTTTCTATTTTTTATTACAGAGGCAACTGAAATACATGTTCTGTGAAAATTTTAACTGTCTACCTAGTACCTATTACGGTTCATGAAATACAGCCCGCTGGCAGACGGACAGACAGCGGAGTCTTAGTACTAATAGGGTTCCGTTGTTGGTGACCCGTTGGGTGCACGGAACCCTAAAAATTTTAATTTAACGTCATCTCGCAAAAGATTCACCAGAGGTACGTTCGTAAATTAATTTTCTAATAAGATAGTCTATCTCTCTACGTTTATGACTAACCAGGAGAACGTAAACAGCCATTAGGTAGTTTTAAAATTCATTAAACTAATCTATACAGTTACTACGACGCCACAAAACTGGTAATACTTGTGTAATTTTAAATTTGTCCGTCAACAAGTTTAGTATTTATATTCAAAGTACAGACCCAAGGAATATAACTCGATATTTGCATCAAAATATGGACGAGCAAGTGACATAAAACTAAGCTAATGTAAAACCGATCAAGTGCTAATCAGAATCGCACACAAAGGATTCCGTACGATCATACTAGATGGCGCTAGTACAAAGGGTTCCGTACCATCATACTAGATGGCGCTAGTACAAAGGGTTCCGTACCATCATACTAGATGGCGCTAGTACAAAGGGTTCCGTACCATCATACTAGATGGCGCTAGTACAAAGGGTTCCGTACCATCATACTAGATGGCGCTAGTACAAAGGGTTCCGTACCATCATACTAGACGGCGCTAGTACAAAGGGTTCCGTACCATCATACTAGATGGCGCTAGTACAAAGGGGTCCGTACCATCATACTAGATGGCGCTAGTACAAAGGGTTCTGTACCATCATACTAGATGGCGCTAGTACAAAGGGTTCCGTACCATCATACTAGACGGCGCTAGTTTCTTCACGTTTCAAAAGAAAAAACCCGTTTTTCGTATGGAGACTTTCACTTTGTCTAATTTTTAGTATTTGTTGTTATAGCGGCAACAGAAATACAGCCTGGTGACAGACGGACAGACAGATAGACAGACGGACGGACAGTAGAGTCTTAGTAATAGGGTCCCGTTTTAACCCTTTGGGTACGGAACCCTAAAAAGGAACTATAAATCGAAAACCTTAGGCTAGTATGTGCCTAGTTATATGTAGGTACACAGGCCAGCACATCAAGCTACACACTTTGGACTTTGTACCGTTCTTATGGCGAATGCGTATGGATCAGAATCGCACTACGAGTGTATAGCTTGATGTGCTGGCCTCTGTACAAAATCCTTTCTTGTTTATTTGTTTACCCTTCTTGCACTTCGCATCGGATCAACGTGACTACTTTTTATCCCCTGAAAATAACATATAGTCTAACACAGCTTCTGGTGGGACTATTTGTTGATTTCTTTCTCGTCGCAACGGAACATGGGATTGACATGATTTTTTTTCTCAGAGATAGTCGGACGAGTAAAAAGAGACAAAGACTAGTAATCAGCATAGCCCGACCTGGTTCCCAAGGGATCTGGGGAAAAATGATTTCCATATCAGCGAACGTTATGCAAAAAAGCAATGCATTCACATTTTTTGCACTGATGAGGTAGTTGAGGGAGTAGGACGCGACATAGAGAATACAATATTATACAGTCAAAAAACGCTAAACACGTTAAAAAAACGACTTCCATAGCAATAACTTAGTACATTTTTGCATTATAACTTTTGGTTTTTTGTATTTTCTAATAAAGTACTACACTGATTTTGATAAAATTTATATGGGACTAAACGGGAAGTACTAGCTTTCAAATAAAAAAAGAATCATCAAAATCGGTTCACTCAGTCAAAAGTTCTGAGGTAACACACATAAAAAAAACATACAGTCGAATTGTGAACCTCCTTCTTTTTGGAAGTCGGTTGAAAAAGGATACCCACGAAGAAGAATTCGCGGGCAAAACTAGTTTTGAATATAGTAACAGTATTTCAAAAAAATGTGCGTGTTAGCTCCGACGCGCGGCAGGAGTCTACTCATGAATCAATATTCGGCTTATTTATCGGACTTTATATTTTTCGGCCTCCTTCGGTCTGGCTTGGAATGCTCTGAGCTCGTCCTGTGGCCTCGCATTAGGTGGCATGGTCATGTTTCCTTAGCCTTCGTGACTGAAAAAACTTAATGACCCTAAAAGCAACGATAAGAGTTACCGATCAACACTCGATTTCCCACTTCATATATTTTTCATATCGGGCTCTTTATATGAATAAATTCTAAAGGAGTAAACTTCAAAAAAATATCTAGCGAACGTTCTTTTTGGCGTTGGGTATTAGGTTACTTGATGACTTGACCTAATTAATGGCCGATAGTGATTAAGTACCTAATTATACCTAACATCAATCACTATTAAATCGCCATGCCTTGACCTGGACTTAAAATTTTATCAAGAGTTATAAAACTTTATGCTGTTTAAGTGTTGGCTGGCGATAGGTCTTTTTATAAGACTTCAATTTTTGTAGGGGGTTCTCAATTGGACTGTAGGTATGTTTTTAGGGTTCCGTACCCAAAGGGTAAAAACGGGACCCTATTACTAAGACTCCGCTGTGCGTCCGTCTGTCTGTCTGTCCGTCTGTCACGAGGCTGTATTTCATGAACCGTGATAGCTAGACAGTTGAAATTATTGCAAATGATATATTTCTGTTGGCGCTATAACAACAAATACAAAAAATTAAAAAAAGTGAAAGTCTCCATTTGTTTTTTTTTTGTTAAACGTGAAGAAACTAGCGCCATCTAGTATGATTGTACGGAGCCCTTTGTGTGCGGTTCAAACTCGCACTTGGCCGGTTTTTTGTGTTTCTTACGGAATTTTTAGGTCTGATTTAAACCAATTTCGATGATTTTTTTTGTTTACAGGTTGGGCCCCCAAGTTGGTCCTATATAAGTTTTATCATAATACGATAAGTGCGTATACTTTTTAAGAAAATAAAATTAAAATAATAATAAATATACAGAATATAAAAAAAATATGTATGACACGGACCCGTTGAGAGGGGCTTCTACTCATCATACTGAACAACTTTCCCCAAGAAACCCATAGTCAATTCACAAAAAAATTCGACGATCCATAAAAAAATGCACGAAATTTGTCAATCAGCTGATCATTTTGTATGAAAAGGAACAAAATAGCTTGGAAATAGAGTTCTTGTCAGCTCGTTCTGCAACGTGGCTGTTACGTCAATCGCTGCGAACGAATCGTACCAAAATTGTGGTTTTTAATTTATCATCATCATCATATCAGCCAAAAATCGACCACTGCTGGACAGAGGCCTCCCCCAAGGATTTCCACGACGACCGGTCCTGCGGTGCCCGCATCCTTCGGCTTCCCACGATCTTCACCAGGTCGGTGGTCCACCGCGTGGGAGGTCTGCCTACGCTACGTTATCCAGTGTGCGGTCGCCACTCGAGAACTTTACTGCCCCATCGGCCATCTGTTCTACGAGCTATGTGCCCTGCCCACTGCCACTTCAGTTTAGCGATTCTGTGAGCTATGTCGGTTACTTTAGTTCTCCTGCGGATCTCTTCGTTTCTGATTCGATCACGCAGAGAAACTCCGAGCATAGCACGCTCCATTGCCCTTTGGGTGACCTTGAGCCTTCTTATGAGGCCTATAGTAAGCGACCATGTCTCAGTCAAAGACTTTTGGTCTCAGTTCCGTAAGTCATCACTGGCAACACACACTGGTCAAAGACCTTAGTCTTGAGACACTGCGGTATTTGGGACGTGAAGATATTGCGAAGCTTCCCGAACGCTGCCCAGCCGAGTTGGATTCGTCGATTGATCTCTTTTTTGAAGTTGGACCTACCTAGCTGGACTGTTTGTCCCAGGTATACATATTCGTCAACAACTTCCATTGTGTTTTTAATTCATTATAAACAAAATAGGAAGAATTTCCAAAAAGTAAGAAAACAAAGTAATAAATTGATATTGTTTTGTTACGTAGTTCATAAATTATCATAATGTTTCGATTAAAAATGCAGCAGTTCTATGGTTTCAACTAGAAAAAAAGGATTCATAAGAATTTTTTTACTATACTTCTGAGTCATGTTTCAGTTCTGAGTATTGAAGTAGAATTCGAGGAAATCAAAATCACTATTCATATCCTGTAAATGACAAAACAATTTGTTTTCGACGTTGGCGGCGCGGCGGTATAAGCCTTAAGGCAACGTGTCCATTAAACGTCACATAACTATGATACGTTAGCATTAATGTATCTTCTTACGTAGATTCCGACCTTAATTACTTCTAATGAAAATATGTCTGTTTTGCCGTATACCATTAGGCCTTGCTATCTTGTCGTAAGTTCATTAGCGAAGTGATTCTCTACAACTGTGCCAAATTAATTAACGCTGCGTGCATGGCACAATGCAAAGCCGCGATTAAGATGTGTTTGTTTGTTTGTGAACTCTTTATTGTACAACATAATTAAAAACGTTAATTACTTCCATCGCAACAACTTAGTACATTTTTGCACTATTATTTTTGGTTTTTGTTAATTTTCTACTAAAGTACTACACCGATTTTTAATACCATTTATATGAGACCACACGGGACTAGTGCTTCCCATGTGGTCCCATATAAATTTTATCAAAATTTAGTACATTTTTTCTTTATTATTTTTGGTTTTTGTTAATTTTCTAATAAAGTACTACACCGATTTTGATAAAATTAATATGTAACCACACGGGAAGCATTAGCTTCCAAATAAAAAAAAGAATCATAAAAATCGGTTCACCCAGTCAAAAGTTCTGAGGTTACACACATAAAAAAAAACATTTTTGGAAGTCGCTTGAAAATAGAACGATAGATACTGAACAACCTCTCGTTTTGTGACTCCCAATCATGGTCACTTTACAAATAAACTAAGTTAACTATGAAGATAGCAAATGAATTATATAATTCAAATACTTGTATAGGTAATGTACCTGCGTGTTAGATTTACCGACTCAAATAGAAAGTTTAATTACACCTACTTGAATAGGATTCCAAAAGTTGACATCCAAATCTGGGGAAAATGTCTCGATATCTTATTGAAGACAAATTTATTTGCGCTACAAACTTTGGGGTTCTTGGAAATATCGCTCAGCTGAAAACTTTTATCTGAGTTGCATGTTCCAAGGCTCGCTAGGGATTACAATCTATGCCTGCTGGCTGTGATTTACGCATCGCATTGCCTATTGCCTATTAGCTTATTATATAAATTAATTACCTACCCTAATCTGTATAGATTTGTTCTGCTGCAAATTACCTACTGACTGATTGGTCTAGCTATAGTGGATATTCCCTCTCGTATATCTACCAGAGACGCTAAAACTACCAGGTTTACGATATAGCGTCCACACTTTCTTACCCTTGGGCATACAGTGAGGGCCGCTATTCCTGCGAACACCATAAGGTGAAAACAAGGACCAGTTACGGTAGGTCTTGCCGCCAAGACGCTTGTCTCGGTACTCTGCAAGGCGAGTGCCTCGTGGAAGAGAACCACTACCTACGGTCCAGGTAGGTCCCGGAGTTGTAGGCACGCTCACCTCCCGCGGCTTTCGCTGCTGGCGGTTCGATCCTCGCTTGGGACGCCAGAGAAGCTGGCTCACACATATCCGGTGTGGTACCGGAGCTGTAGCTAGTGGATAATGTTCCTGTCTGCTAGGACTAGATTCGTCCTGGTATAAAAAGTATTAACGTTCCCCAAATGCAATAAATCATCATCTAGCTGCGGCCTTATAAATCTGAGGTCAACTTTGAACGATTTGCGTCTGCACTCTGGTTTTCAAACGTCGGTGGCTTAACCGGTAACGACTCGGTCCTCCTAACCACAGGTCGTAGGTTCAAATTCGGACGGCCAATGTACGGCTTACGTACATATACTTACCGATTGCTTTAACGGTGAAGTAAAACATCGAGAGGAAACCTGCACATCTGATTTCAGATGTGTATGAAGGTTGCCTTGCCTTGCCTCTTGCCTTGCCTTGCTTGCCTCCGTAGATGTAAATCTAAATGCCCTACACGTGACCGCGGGTGATGCTAAGTGCAACACCTGAGGCAACCGCCGTCTATCCCTTGAATAGCACAGTTAATTGTGCCACACGATAAGAAGAGAATGACTCCGGTCTTACACTCTCTTGTTAATTCCTTTTTCACTCCACACACTCTAAACCTTATCTAAACTTCGCTTTTTTATCTTCCCTTGCCTCTGCATGCCTCTCTTCACAAATAACATAAACAATAATCTTGCAAATAGGACCCTAGGGACATTTTTATTTTCTTACGAGATGATTTTAATATTCGTATGTTCCACGTATTTTGTTTCAACTTATCTGACTCCCATATTTTCATCTACTCGTAACATGCCTATCAAACTTATCACAAATTACCAGCAACTTAGATTTATATAAATTACATTTATATCAGCTCAAAAACAATTATGTAAATGATTATTTTACAAACAATGGCGCCCGCGCCGCGCCGCGCCGCTCGCTCGTGGACAATCGTGAATTCGTAATCCTGTTTGATCTCTCGCTTCATTTCATATTCAATCCGATTATGAGGAGTTGTAAGCTCCACCGAAATGTTAGGAGACTTATAAAAGATACAAGTTTCGTATTGTCGGTCGAAGATCAGCTCAATCTTTTCAAATTCTATTCAAATGCCAATAAGGTTCAAAAGTTTATGAAATGTTTTTGGGTTGAGTGTTTATGGAAGGTATTGCAAAAGTATTGTATATTTTCCCGTGTTAAAGAAGGTTTTCATGTATATTTATCAACTCATTAGCTTTTGCCCGCTAGCTTTGACTGTCTGAGAGGGAGCGAGGTGCGCGAGCCGCAAGCGGCTCGCGAGCGTGGACGTGACTTTTCTCCAGATCCCTCGGAAACTATATCATGATATGCTTATTAGTAAATCAGGTCATTTCCCACTCCCTCAACCATCTCTGTGCAAAAATCCACACAATCGATTGTTCCGTTGCGATGTTAAAGAAATTAAAAAAAAAGAGTATATTTTCAGTTCCCAGTGGACATCGTTTTTATGACTGTCTTTAAGGGTGATTAGTAAATTATGTCGTTTGCCACCTACTCAACCATCTCTGTGCAAAAAATAATAACAATCGAGTATTTTTTCAGTATCCTCAGGAACTGCATCAGATTATGCTATTTTCCCGGGATAAAAAGTAGCCTATGTCCTTCATCGTGACACAGGCTACCTTCATGCTAATTTTCATAAAGATTGGTCAAGGCGTTGAAACGTGAAAAGGTAACAAACAAACAAATACATTTGCACATTTATAATATTATTATCAACTCATATAATCTCTCTTGTTTCAGATAAACAGCACAAATAATGAATACGGCAAGAACAACGCGTAAATTGGAGAAATTATAGGGTCAATTCGTAAACCTCGCAACTAGTGGCGCACTTGAATGCGAGATTTGCGCCGACCAATGGGTGAGCGGCGCGGGAGCATGGATGGCCCATAGGATGCGCACGCGCGTCACCCTGGCGCCAATATACTTTATCCTGCTGCTACATTGTACTGTGTACGCGTTCATACCAGGAGCCGACGGTAAGGGAATGAAAAGTTTATTTTGGGAATTGCCACAATGGAAACATTATCGTAATGAGAGCAACGGCTTTCAGCTGCGAACATACGCGCAATAAGTATTCCCTGAGAGGAATTTACAAAGCTTTACCTACAATACGTACGAATTTGCTTGAATTACTAAAATCAGAACAAAAACCTGTTTGCTAAAGCTACTCACGATTCACAAGAATTTTTTGTTCGTTTTCGGAATATCACGTCTACTAAGTGTATAAGATAATCCCTTTTGCAAAACGACGCTTCTCTGTGTAATTTACGTACGTTAAATTGTCTTTAAAATATCAAAAGTTTAAATTGATGAATAAACTTCCTCGACTTTAAAACTTAAAACCATAATATAGGAAATAAACTGGACTCCCCACGGAGAGAACATACATCTTCTCACAGGAGCTTCTAACATTTTTTAATTTGTATGGTACCGTAGGCAACAAGGAACCCTTATAGTTTTGCCACGTCTCTCTGTCTATCCGTCTGTCTTTCCGCGGCTTAGCTCAGTACTATAAAGCTGTAATTTGTCATGGGTATACATATACATAATAATTACGCCGACAAAGTTGTACAATACCTATAATATTTTAAAAAAAATTAAGGATATCTCTCCTAGATGTAGAGAGGGGTTGATTTTTTTTCGTTGATGTACTACATCGTGGGGGTATCGTTGAACAGGTTAAAACTACCATTTTAGATTTTTTTGCGAAATATTAAGCTTGAAAGTGTTTATTTTTGTAAGAGTAAAGTGTCCTCCCCCCCACTCCTACCAGTTAAACGTTATATCAGGACATCTGAAAGAAATTCTAAATAGTAGGACATAATTAATTAATTTTAAAAGAAAACTAATACGGCTTAGTAGGTTTTTTTTTAGTTTAGGAGTAATAGTGGTTGCAGATGGATTTTTAAAAAGTCATAAAGATATTTCATGCAAAATGTTCCATAACCCACTGCAAGATAATTTTAGCATACAGATAAGGCTCTCATGAATCTAATCTTGGTAAGCTCGCTTCCATTTTCGGCATCATCGTCACTTACCATCAGGTGAGATGATGCCAAGGGCTTACCAATTGTGAATAAAAAAACATTCTTAAGCATTGATTTACCTTCAAATGGATCAAGTCTGGCAGGCAGGTGCGGAACGTTAATGTCAAGTGGGTCTGATAATCACAAATATCATTTTATGAAATCGTTATGTCGTAGCGATATCATAAAATTGACGATTCCATGAAATGAATGATAGACCGTTTCATAGAATGGTTGTATTTCATGAAATTGTCAACTAAAACTGATATATCATTTATACGTCAACAATTTATGATACGAGTATGTCAATCCACGTATGGCCAGATCATGAAATGCACGACTATTTAATTAAATTGTTGACTAGATCATGAAATGCATCACCATTTCATTAAATTGTTGACTGGATCATGAAATGCACGACCATTTCATTAAATTGTTGACTAAATCATGACATGCATGACCATTTCATGAAATTGTTGACTAGATCATGAGATGCACGACCATTTAATGAAATTGTTGACAAGATCATGAAATGAAGATTGAATGAAGAGGACGTCCATTGCCGGAAAAAGGCCTCCCCCAAGTATTTTCACAACAACCGATCCATTTGAGAACTTTACTGCCCCAACATCCATCTGTTCTACGAGCTATGTGCCCCACCTACTGCCACTTAAGTTTAGGGATTATGATAGCTATGTCGGTTACTGTGAATCTCCTACGAATCTCCTAGATTCTGATTCGATCACGCAGTTCCCTGCATAGCACGCTCAACAACAACCGATCCATTTAAGAACTTTACTGCCCCAACGTCCATCTGTTCTACGAGCTATGTGCCCCGCCTACTGCCACTTAAGTTTAGGGATTATGATAGCTATGTCGGTTACTGTGAATCTCCTACGGATCTCCTCAATTCTGATTCGATCACGCAGTTCCCTGCATATATATATATCTGCATAATATATGGCAAAAAATAGGGTTTCCTCGTTACACAATGTGTGGTCCGGCACGCACTTAGCCAATTTTAATTTGAAGCATTTTGACATTATACGCTACTCGTATGTTTATCCGTCACAAAACGTATCTAAACGTACGGAATGCTTAACTTTCAAGTTATTTATTTAAAGAAAAGTCCTGAAGATGCAGCTTCCTTCCAGGGCCCGTGTCCAGCCAAGAAGCCTTAGAAGACGGGAACACCACCCTGCTGTGTGACTCCACGCCAGAACTTGCAGGTGATGAGCTGATGCTTCTCGTCTGGTACAAGAACAACGCACCTATTTACAGGTATAAAGAACAATATACTGTTTAATAAAATATATCTCGATAACTACGCTACATGATGTCTAACTACGTAACTACCTACTACGCGAGGAACCGCAGTGAGAGTGACTGAAAATTCATATAATTTTCGAAAAACCTAAAAACTTTTAGGTACAAGCTTTTAATATTGCATTGTCAAGAGATATACATATGCATGCAAAATTTCAGCTCAATCGGAAACCGGGAAGTGGGTTGCAAGATTTCACCCGAAAAAACATACATACATACATACCCTGCTAGTGAATTGAAAGCTTTTAAAAAATCATCTCTCTTTTACCTTAGGCTAAGCACTAGATTAAGGCCCAGTGGTACCTTAAAATCCACTTAAACAGGTTTTTAGAATTCATTTTTGAAGTAGTTAACGGTAAATTTAAAATCTAGGAAAACATATTGGTATTACTGAGAATAGTTACGAGAGATTATATCTGGACACACGATTTAATAAAGTTGGTTCGATAGAATAATTTCGCAAAGGTACCTCTTTTCGAGCCGTTTTATCGTCTATTTTCGGTTTTACTCTTAAAATAAGTAATTTGATAATATGATTTATTCACTAAAATAAAGTTCATGGGTGACTGAAGGAAAAACACCGAAGGATTTTTATTTAAGATAAATATGATGAAAATAAAAACGAAAACATCGAAAAAGTGCAAAAGTGTGATTGATTTCTTAACTCTTTACACGTAAAGAAAGAGACAAAGACAGATTTTTAAGTATCACTGGGCCTTAAGTAGAATCAGCACTATCTATCAATTGCAAGACGCGAATCACATTTTAATCAAGTCATTTAAATTCATCCTTCTATAAATTTCTTTCAAAGTATCACTTTTTAGTGCAACTTGGTATGGAATAATGGAATAATAATTAAAAAGTGAAATAAATAAATATCAAGTATTTACGAGTAATACCAGCGATTTGAATTACTGTTATGTTAAAAAAAAGTTTATAAACTGACCTATGTCATATTAAACAAATATCTTAAAACGTCATATTAATTAAAAATAGTTTGCTTACCTAAATCGTAATAAGCACTTAATTTAATAATATTGTTATGATTTTAGCCCACATTTACACACACATAGACACACAAGCATATCTTCGAAAAAACTATTTCTTGTTCTTTAAGTTAAGATATTTTTTTACTTATAGCAGTTTTTTATTTATTTTGCTTTTTAACTAACCTAACTTAAGAGTATCTAATTATATAGTTACAATAGAAAGTTAAATATTGTAATTTATAGCAGGGATTCATTAACTCCTGAAATACAGGTTTCTACCTAGTTTAGGAGTTAAGGTTCACAGTCTTTGTAATCTTTCTCTTGTACAATAAAGATTTATTTATATATTTATATTTAATCATTTGTGTACTTTGACTACTTTGAAATTTTTTACCCAATGAAAATATGTGTCTTCTTAAGCAGACTGCGTTATAAAGTTTAATTAGTTTTTAAAAATTCCCGCTATCCCGAATCGCAGCCTATCATTCTGCAAGATAATATACATCAAAACATATTGAACAAATTATTCTAAACCACTTTCGGTTATTATCAAATACTAATTTACATAAGGCTGTGACGAAGACATACTATTTATTGTATTTCAAATCTGTTTTGTGTCATTTTCTTTCTTTTTCATTTATTAGTTTTTGCCGCATATCTTTCCTAATTCGATTTGGTCTATCTCTTCTTCTGTAATTCCCTGTTTTTCATCACTATTCTGTGTTATTGGTTTATTCACTTTATTATTTTCTTGTTTCAATATAAATAGCTCAACTAGCGGTAAAAGCACATTTATTTTACGTAATTAAACCTTTCCCTGCCCTCCATTTTGTTTTTTTTTTATTATGCAAGCTTAGACGCGGTACGCAGGGCGCGTCTGCTGGACTTTGGTCTCCCTCAACGCTCTGACAACACGTTAGCCCAGAATCTATACTTCCCACTAAAAAATCTGCCCTTTTTCCAGTTTCGATACCCGCAACGGCATTGAATGGTCGAGCCCCTCTTACAACTCCACTGGGCGTCTCCGAGCTGACATCAACCGGCAGCCTACTGTCATCGTCGTCTCCCACCTCAGGCAGAGCGACCAGGCCCTGTACCACTGCAGGGTTGACTTTGCCCTGTCACAGACCAGGAATATTGGCGTCAACCTCACTGTTGTCGGTAAGTTACTTGACTTTGATTACGGTCACGTTTGTTCTGACTATCCTTTGTTTGACTTTAGCTAGTCATGTTTAGTCATGACGATTCTTATTTAGACTTTTGTTACAGTCATGTTTGTTACGGTCCTCTTTTGTTCGACTTTAGCTAGTCATGTTTGGTCATGACCGTCCTTATTTCGACTTTTCTTATAGACATATTTGTTACGGTCCTCTTTTGTTCGACTTTAGCTAGTCATGTTTGGTCATGACGATTCTTATTTCGACTTATGTTACAGTCATGTTTGTTACGGTCCTCTTTTGTTCGACTTTAGCTAGTCATGTTTGGTCATGACGATTCTTATTTCGACTTTTGTTACAGTCATGTTTGTTACGGTCCTCTTTTGTTCGACTTTAGCTAGTCATGTTTGGTCATGTCGGTCCTTATTTATCTAGTCATGTTTGGTTATTCTTTATTCTTTATTGGTTAATTTACAATAAGAGCTTACAGTTTCCCAAGACGCTCTATTGTTAATATTTACAATTACAAATTTCAAATATTTACAATTACAAATCATTGTTGTTTAAAAATATGTATAAATTTTTAATTATTATAGGCATGCTATCCACAAAAATGACAATATGTTGGATCTCAGCAACGAATCCATTGAGCAAATGTATTGCCCTAGACGTAGTTTTGACGATCCTTATTTCGACTTTTGTTACAGTCATGTTTGTTACGGTCCTCTATTGTTCGACTTTAGCTAGTTATGTTTGGTCATGACTATCCTTATTTTGACTTTAGTTACAGTCATGTTTGTTACAGTCCTCCTTTGTTCGACTTTACCTAGTCATTTTTGGTTATGACCATCCTTAACTTGACTTTAGTTTCAATCGTGTTTTATTTACAGTGTGTATTTTGAATCATAACAGGTAGCTGATTAAAATTTTACTTAAATATGTATGTGTTATCATGGCGGATATCCCAACAAACTAATAATAAAAATTAAGGAGTGTATAGCGATACAAGAAACGTGTTTTTAACATCAAGTACAGTAAGCCTAGTCAGCCCTTATCGTCTGAAATCGAGGAAGACTGACCCTGTGACAATGACTTTTCTGATCTGAGCTTAGGCACAGGACCACACTGCTGCTGGCACAGACCATCCACCTGGATGCTGAAATCAGTCGTACAGGTCAGTTACGCTCAATAAGTTCTAAGACTAAGATTCACTTCGAAAACTGGCCACAGATTCCTCTCCCTAGTATACGTAAATTACCTGTGGAGCATTTACATTCCTTTCAAGTTAGACAAGAGCGTATTTCTCACTAAACTTCCCCAGCTGGAATCCACTGAACTAAACTCGTTAAACGTAAACTCTTGGCAACACCTGGTCTCCGTCGGATCCCACACACGTCTGAATGTTGTTTATTTTCGCAGGCCACCCCGAACGACGACGATGAGTCTTCAAATATTTTGTCAGCTTGTCAGATGATTGATTGTGATGTATCTTTTAACAATTAAATTAGAGGTAGGTATAATATAGGTAGGTAGTATACTTAATATAAATTGTCCTTCATTTTCTTGAATCTAGATTCTAGTTCTAGTTCTTTCATTTTTAGATTTGGAAAAGAAAGTATAGTTTTTCGGGTGTATGTGTGTACGTATGTCTGTTTCTTTGGCTGCGCCTGTATGTAGCCTTAACGGCTTGATGAATTATGAAGTGCGAGGTGTCGTTAAATTCGTCTTGATACATTTTGACCCGGCTGCCCAAAAAAGACCAAGATACCAAAAGACCGCGGGACCTACCTGTAGAGTAGGTAGTGATTCTCTTCCACGAGGCACTCGCCTTGCAGAGCACCAGGACAAGCGTCTTGGCGGCAAGACCTACCGTAACGGGTCCTTGTCTTCACCTTATGGTGTTGGCAGGAATAGCGGCCCTCACTGTATGCCCAAGGGGTCGGTGAGTGGGGACGCTATATCATAAACCTGGTAGTTTAGCATATCTGGTAGATATACGAGAGAGGAATGCCCAAAAAATACGGGTAATGTTTTTTTGAAGTCGGGTTTATATTTTTTTTATTTAATTGATTAAGTCTAATTTGTCAGGATACCTTTTAACTGTTTTTCAATATCAGTCAGAGTTAATAATAAAAATTGTAGTTCTATTCGTTCGTGTTTTTAAAATAGATGGTTTTAATGAAATCGTTAATTTCACGATATTGTCAGTTTCTCGCGACTGAGATCTGAATTATTATAATTACATGAACCGCCTCCATGGCGTAATGGTTAGTCCATTCGCTTTACACCAGGAGGTCGCGGGTTCGATTCCCAGTGGGGTCAACTTTTTTAGACTCGGTTTGGTTGGTGGTAGGGCATTTTCATAGCTCGCCTGACTAGCTACCACCATCTTATCTAAGTCTTGCCGCCAAAAATCAGTGTTAACAGTATTGATGTGTTCCGGCTTGAAGATAAGATAGCCAAATCCCCATTGCGTTGGGGTATCTTGGTAAGCCCGCATCCATCTTCGGCATCATCGTCATTTACAATCAGGTGAGATGATGCCAACGGTTTATCAATTTGGATAAAAAAAATATATGAAGAGAAAAACCATTTGAAATAGTTAAAATTAAAGGATATTTGTGTCCGATTCTGCCTGCCACTTCTTCTCGATATGCAAATTTAATAACTAACTTATTTTTCATTTGACCTTTACGGGGTGGAACAACATTGGTGTGGGGCCCGTTAACCGGGGCTTGAAGAACCGGCCAAGTGCCAGTCAAACTAGCACTCCGAGGGTTCCGTGGTTCCGTACCACCACACCTCTCTCCAACTACATTGTAATAATGACAATGATACCTATTCACATTACAAACAAAAGACATCAAAGCGAGCTACAAAAATATGCTTTTTTTGTCATTCAGTTTGGACCCTTAGCGCGAGTGCGACTCACGCTTGGCCGATTTTTTGTTATTCAACCTTAAACACCAAGTTTCATCCTTGTATGTGTTATTTTTTGTATTTGTTGTTACAGGGGCAACAGAAATACACACTCTGTGAAAATTTTAACTGTCTACCTATTACGGTTCGTGAAATACAGCCCGCTGACGGACGGACAGACGGACAGACAGCGGAGGCTTAGTAATAGGGTCCCGTTGGTCACCCGATGGGTGTACGGAACCCTAAAAAAGAATTACAATATTGATCAACCAACTGAACGATTTGTATGAAGAGTTAATTTTTTTGCGAACTGACTATAGGCATAGTACAAACTGTAGACACAATTTTTTTGCGAACTGACTATAGGCATAGTACAAACTGTAGACACAATTTTTTTGCGAACTGACTATAGGCATAGTACAAACTGTAGACACAATTTTTTTGCGAACTGACTATAGGCATAGTACAAACTGTAGACACAATTTTTTTGCGAACTGACTATAGGCATAGTACAAACTGTAGACACAATTTTTTTGCGAACTGACTATAGGCATAGTACAAACTGTAGACACAATTTTTTTGCGAACTGACTATAGGCATAGTACAAACTGTAGACACAATTTTTTTGCGAACTGACTATAGGCATAGTACAAACTGTAGACACAATTATTATTTTTTTAGGGTTCCGGAGTTTTTTTTTGTTTTTAGGGTTCCGGAGCCTAAATGTCAAAAATGGAACCCTTATAATTTGTCATGTCCGTCCATATGTTACAGTCAATTTTCTCTGCCACTATATAGCACAAAAATGAAATTTTGTAGACAGATGTAAAATTATGCCTTACAAAATAGAAAATGAAGTAAATATGTCGAAAAAATCTCAGGGGAGACAAGGGACACATAAAAGTGGGTTGAAAAGTTTTTTGAGCGGCGTATCGTTGAACAGAACTCATAAAATGAATATAAAGTCTCTTTCAACACTTTTTATTTTAATTAAAGCAGCGTTTACAGAACATTGAGCTCCAAAGTATCACTTTTCTTGTCCCGGTCTCTAACTTTATAACTATATTACTAAAATGAGCAAACGAAAGAATAAAAGAATAGAATAGATTAATTTTATTGAAACACCAGGCACATAATATACAGGGAATGGTACATAATAACTGTTATGTTAAAAATAAACATTTTACTTAATTATAAATAAACGAGAGGAAGTAAATACATATAACAGGTAGTTTAGGTATAAGCCCGGGGATATCAAAAGGTCCCAGCTCAGCATATGTAGCAGAGATAAAGCCTCAGCTGCGCTGGTGATTCTGCTGTAACCTTGCAAGAGATGAACACACTTCAAATCAAATGAGTTAGTTAAGAAAACTAATAATATAAGAAAAGAAATGTGTGAAATGTGCGTCTTACGTAATCGAGTACCCTTAATCATTAAATGACTAAATGGCTGTACACCAAACAAAATTAATTAATCTTATCTCATAAGGTTATGAGACCGTAAATAATAAAGAATGAACCTCCGCCTCTTTGTTGATGAAGTAGTAGATGTTTTTTTAGTTGTTTCATAAAGCTAAATTTAGAATATTGAAGAAAGTGTATATTGGTGATATAAATACAGATGGACCTTACTAAAATGTGGAAACGAAAGTATATATTGGTGATGAAAATACAGATGGACATGACTAAAATGAGCAAACTAAAGTGTATATTGGTGATGAAAATACAGATGGACATTACTAAAATGAGCAAACTAAAGTGTATATTGGTGATGAAAATACAGATGGACATTACTAAAATGAGCAAACTAAAGTGTATATTGGTGATGAAAATACAGATAGACATTACTAAAATGAGCAAACGAAAGTGTATATTGGTGATGAAAATACAGATGGACATTACTAAAATGAGCAAACGAAAGTGTATAATATTGGTATTGGACCAGTTATTTTTAATGTACTCCTATAATATGGGTAGGTATCAAATAAAAGTGTTTGCTGAGAGGAATACGAAATAAGTGAATATTTTCAAATAAAAGTTTTTCGATAATTATTTTTACTGCATGTTTCATATTTAGGATCAACTTAAAGTTATATAAACTTGTAGGTAGATTATAAATTATAACGCAAAATGGTAAATCGAGTCCATTTATCAAACAAAAAATGTTTAGGGGTGTGCCATGATAAAAAAAAACTTTGTAATCCCCTCGTTCGGGGTATCATTAAATTGTTCTTTGTGAAGTAGTGCTTTCTAACATATTTAATTTTTGTCAGATATACCGTCCTCAAGATAATGCTCGTCGAAATCGTTAAAAAATATATTTGGATTTTAGGGTTACTTAGTCAAACTGGAAAACCATATAGTTTAGCCATGTCCGTCTGTTTGTCTATCTGTGTGTCTGTCCGTTAGTATGTCACCGCCGCTCTTCTCAAATACTATTACAGCTAAAAAGATGTATGATGATACAAATCTGTGACCCTTATTAAGATACTATCGTTTGCCCGCAGCTTCGCTCGCGTGATCATAGTTTTTATGTCTGTCGTCGAGGTTGCGCAGTGCTGATTCATCAACCAAGTCAATGATTCATTTACTAAACATGATGTTGAAAGTGGTGATTTTTGTTAAATTTGCATGTCCCCAACCCCTACCAGCTAAACCGTTACTTCAAAAAAAGTCTGCGTCTGAGTTTCCCGACTCCTATAATTTGGGGATCTTCAAGGCGAGAGTGAATAGGCATTATTTGAGTTTGCGTGTACCATCCTCGACTACATCGTCACTTACCATCAGGTGAGATATAGTCAAACGCACTCAAATTTTTAATAAAAAAAAATCTAAAAAAATCTGAAAAATATTGGAAATAGTAGTGTAAATAATTAATTTAAAAAGCAAATTATTATGGGTAAATATGCTGTTAGTCCTAGAAATAAGATTTAAGGTATCCTGAGACAAACATTTTACCAGTAATTACTCCAGAACCTCACTATACGTGGTCCATTACACACTTGACCGATTTTTTTACCAATGTTTAAAGGTTTAATAAAAGGTTTTTTTATTACAACTCAGGATTAAGTTTACTACCCATTAATTTAATGCCTCTAATGATAGTAAAGTCAGCGCCTAATGGACTCTCTAGTTAAATTATGACATTATTTACATTACAATACCTATCATGTCCCCACTTCTGGGCATGGGCACACCCCGGACTCTTCATATAACGCAACGGGCGAGAAATGACATTTCTAAAAACAAATGGCGGAACAAATGAAATCACGGCGAAATTCTATACGTGCGAGAACCAAACTTAAACTAATCTGTATCAACCTGGTTGACGAGGGGGTGAGGTCGGAATCTAGAGAGCGACAGGGAGTGTCCATACTGTATGTTAGTACTAATATATATACTTTGGCATGGATCTCTCTCTTCCCAAACTTGGGTAAAGATTTTTACAGATTTGCTTCACAAAATAAAGATCATTTAAAAGATCTTTCCTCTAACAACAGATATAAACTAAAAAATTCAAGATTTTGCCATAAAATAAAGCCGTTTTAAAAGTCTCTATTAAAAAATCTAAAACCCGTACTTTACTGCTGGTAACCCTTGAATCATGAAGTGGCAGGTGGCAACCCTATATTAAGCTCCAGACACTCACCACAAGAAACAGAAAAATATTTTTAACGTACGGCACCTATTGAATATTTTCATCCATTTCCTAGGATAATACAGCCTTTTATAAGAACTTAGACTACGTAGATAAAGTATTATGGGCATTGGAGCCTTCTTTTTTTTGTGTTATTTTTCACCAAAGGAAAGAATTGATTTCCTTCTGAGATCCGGATCTTTTGCAAGAGATACATAATAACATTGTTGTTGGGCAAACTTCTGTACCCAATTATCTCCGAAACCTATTGTTTGGTATTCATTCAGTACAGCTTCAGTAAATTCCTTTCAGTACAAAATAGGGTTGCTTTGTTAAAATATCTAACCATTTTTGGGATAAAGTCCTTTTGTTCGCAAGTTATCTGTGGACAATTGCGAATAATAAAAAAACTTAAAATTAAGTGAAATCAAATCCTTACTAATAGTATAAACTAGCTGTTTTCCATGGCTTCACTCGCGTGGATAATATTTCTATGACTTTTCGAGGGTGACAAAAAGTAGCCTATGTATTAATCCAAGCCCTTATCTGTCTTCCTACCAATTTTCAGCCAGATCCGTTCGGAAGTTTTTGCGTGAAAGAGTAATAAACATACATCCATACACCCATACATTCTTACAAACTTTCGCGTTTATAATATTAAGTAGAATAGGATGTGAAAATGTGTTTGTTTGTTACCTTTTCACGCTTTAACACCTCGTCCAATCTTGATGAAATTTGGCACGCAGGTAGCCTGCGTCACTGGAAAGAACATAGGCTACTTTTATCCCGTGCTAATAACATAGCCCAATACAATTCCTCAGGAAACTGAAAAATTACTCTTTTTTAGTTAATTTCTCTAACATCGCAACAGAACAATAGATTGTTGTAGTTATTTGCAGAGAGATGGTTAAGGAGGTGGGAAATGACATAATTTACTATTAGGTATATCCTGACATAGTTCCCGGGAGATATGGGGAAAACTGATTTCCACGCTCCCGCACGTCGGCGTCGCAACGGAGCAACGGACTGAAATGTTTTTGTATTGATTATTGTATAGAATAGGTTGAGGGGGTGGGAAGTGACGTAGACTGCTAAACCGAATAGCCCGATATAGATCCTGAGGGATCTGGAGAAAACTCATATCAAAGACAGTCATAAAAACGATGTCCACGCGGGTAAAGCTGCAGGCAAAAGCTAGTAATTAGTAATTGGAAAAACATTATCTCACGATGTCTGACAGAAGAAGAGAATGGACGTTTTGACAGCTACGTGACAGCGCTACAGAAGCGTTCATAAACATTACATACTTGAAGATACGTTCAATATTAGAGACTCTTATTTCATCATAATTCATAATAGTTTATTTGCCTTATCATTTATCATCATCATATCAGCCGAAAGACATCCACTGCTGGACAAAGGATTTCCACAACGACCGGTCCGGCGCTGCCTGCATCCAGCGGCTTCCCACGACCTTCACCAGGTCTTTATTCCACCGAATGGTAGGACCCTCTACGCTACGTCTTCCGGTGCACGTTCGCCACTCGGGAACTTTACTGCCCCAACTCTTACTTCACTCCTACAGCGTTGCATATTTGTAAACGGATTCGTAATGTTGGCAATTCCCTAATTTTATATAGGTTTTTGAACTTCTACCTAACTTCTGTAAAAACTATACCTACCTATTAAGATGGGGTATAAGGCAAAGAGGACATTTAAGAAATGATTTATCTGAATTATGCGTAGTTTATGAATTTAAAAAAATACGAGTGTGCTTTAGACCACACGACTGAAGTAAAACTTCTTTAGCTCCATCTATATGCATGAAAGTAAATACTTAATGTTTTTATCATAATATGGAGGTATAGACAGTTTATGAAAAGAGTCATCATCCAATGAAAATGATCAAATCTTTTTTAACCGATATTGTTGGTAAACAAAAATAAATAGTATTTCTGTTTCTATCTTCACTAATTCATATATCCCTCTCAACTTCCGGTCGCCTCGCCCGATCAAACTTTCGTAACGCTGACGCTCTCTTCACGCTTCCCCCATCTTACTCCCCTAGTCAAGCGCGCGTAAAGAAGTTTTACTCCAAAAAAAAAATAAAGATAATTTATAATAAGATACCACAATTTCTTATAGAACTCCCAATTGACAGATTTAAGATGGATCTAAAAAGATGGCTTCTACTAAATACATTTTACTCGGTTAAGGAATTGTTGGATTATATTTTTATTAATAATGAATTAAAAAAGCGTCGGTGGCTCAACCGGTAACGACTCGGTCCATCTAACCAGAGGTACCGGGTTCAAATCTGGACGGCCAATGTACCAATGAGTTTTTTCAAAAACTTACGTACATATACTTACCGATTGCTTTAACGGTGAAGGAAAACATCGTGAGGAAACCTGCACACGCCTGCGAAGAAACTCGAAGGTTGAGTGTGAAGTCGACCAACCCGCACTGGGCCTGCGTGGTCGACTAAGGCCTAATCGCCCTGATTCAGGGTAGGCTCGAGCCCCTCGGTGAGGGCGTATATGAGCTGATATAATAAATAATGTTGTACAAATTGAATGTCATTTATTTAATTATTTGTAATGTAGCTAGTTTTGTGTTTACTTTGTTTTTGTTTTTGCATGCTATCATTTTTAATTGCTGAGTTTGGCGTTTCAATTAAGATTTACCCAACTCAAGGGCAAATAAACGAATTCTGATTGTGTATCTGAGTGTCTGATGGACTAAGCTAAGCTAAGATAAATCGCAGAGTGATCTCTAATATTACCTACACTTATATCAATTGTGTACTCACATAACAACTCGTCTTAACAAAACACCTTTAAATCAAATATTAGATTTATTCAATAAAATAACCATTTTTGCAGCGCCCGCTGTGTTGTCTAGCAAGTTGAAAATCGGGCGAGATCGAGGAAATCAACCAAAAAACATTTTTTTTAAAATAGGTGTTTACACACACTTTTAAAAAAACTTATTGTCTATTACAAATAATGTCATGGTTCAGATTACAATCTCAGGTAATGGTATTTGTTATAGATTAAAAAATATATCTTTATCATTAACATAATCCATTCATCATATCAGTCGAATATCGTCCACTGCTGGACAAAGGCTTCCCCAAAGATTTCCACGACGACCGGTCCTGCGCTGCCCGCATCCATCGGCTTCCCGCGATCTTCACCTTCAGCAAAATTTCAGCTTTCTTTGTCGAAAAATTTTCATAATCTATTATTATATTAACCTCTAGAGCACAAGCATTTTGCTAAATACGCCCTCTTAACTTTCTCCACAACCTGGATAGTTACAATACCCTTATATCCACGTCTAGCCACAAAGAATTAATGTTTCTGTGTGACCATTAATTTTACCGATAACTACCAATATACATACCCCAGGAGATACCTTTGATTAACTCTAAGGCCACATGTCGCATATCGCAGCGTTCGCATCCTAAGATTTATACCGTTTACGTCCCACGAAAGACGGACCACATAAAAAAATCTGATTACGTCCCATTTTTATGCCGTTTTAGGTTTTCTTCATTCAGTTAAGTATCCTTAGCGCGAGTAAGACTCACACTTGTCCGATTTTTATTATTTTTTGTTTTACTCTAAGGTTTGCTGCAATCACAAGTTTGATGATTGTATTGTATATTACCGTTTTTACGATAGTGCTAAAAGAAACTTGAAAAGACCCTATGGGGACTCATTTTAAGTTGTATCCTTTTTTAGGGTTTCTTGCCCAAATGCTATAGGTACATTTTTCCTCATATCAGCTCATTTACGTCCCCACCGAGGGGCTCACCCTAATTCAGGGTATAGGTACATTAAAATAATTAATTTAGAATTAATTTTCAATTTTGTATACGTAACTAATTATTTTCTTGTCTAACGCTTCTTTTATTTATTTATTTATTTTAACCAACATACATCTACCATTACAGGCTTAGCCTAATGCGATAGTGTACATAATATAAACTTACAAATCTTACACTAATTTAAATTTAATTTCATTTCTTAATTTAATCTTCGTAACAAACTGTATATAATCCCACCCTCGTGAATTCACTCAGAGTGCAAGAAAACAAATCAATCTGTTCAGCCATTCGGTTAAGAGTACGCAGTGCTCGCGTCAACGGTGCCTTCTCCAGAAGGTTTCTTATCCCGTTAAAACCCCAATAAACGGTAATTTTAAATTCGTTTGCTTTCAGTCCTGCCCAGCGAGCCGTTCTTCCTGGACGAGCTGGACAACAAAGTGGAAGAGAAGATTGGACCGTACCACGAGGGAGACACGCTGGTACTACGCTGCCTGGTTATCGGGGGTAAGATACTCACTTACCTGTATGTAGGTACTTCCGGCACAGAAAGAACATATACAGGGTGTGACAAAATTGGAGTGGATCCCATTAACGAGGGCTTCTACTCATCATACTGAACAACTTTAGTTATATGACTGCTGAAATTGCAAGAAAATAACTTTTCCTACAAATCAATCAGCTGATCGACTAATTTTGTGCATTTTATCCCTATCCTGTGGGAACCTCAAAAATTTCTATTGTTCCTTGTCTACATCATAAAGGAAACCTTTGTGCAAAATTTCAGCTTTTTTATCCAAAAGTTTGGGCCGGGCGTTGATGAGGCAGTGAGTGAGTAAGTCTAGCCTCTGTGTAAAATTTCAGCTTTCATTGTCCAAAAGTTTGGTCCAGGCATTAATGAGGCAGTGAGTGAGTAAGTCAAGCCTCTGTGTAAAATTTCAGCTTTCTTTGTCCAAAAGTTTGGTCTAGGCATTAATGAGGCAGTGAGTGAGTAAGTCAAGCCTCTGTGAAAAATTTCAGCTTTCTTTGTCCAAAAGTTTGGTCTAGGCATTAATGAGGCAGTGAGTGAGTAAGTCAAGCCTCTGTGAAAAATTTCAGCTTTCTTTGTCCAAAAGTTTGGTCCGGGCATTGATGAGGCAATGAGTGAGTAAGTCAAGCCTCTGTGCAAAATATCAGCTTTCTTTGTCCAAAAATTATGGTACGGGGATTGATAAGGCAGTGAGTGAGTGAGTCAAACCACTGAGCAAAATTTCAGCTTTATTTGTCGAAAAATTTTGGGCCGGGCATTGATGAGGCAGTAAGGGAGTCAAACCTCTGTGCAAAATATCAGCTTTCTTTGTCCATAAGTTTGGGCCGGGCATTTATGAGGCATTGAGTGAGTAAGTCAAAAATCTGTGCAAAATTCAGCTTTCTTTGTCGAAAAGTTTTGGGCCGGACATTGATGAGGCAGTGAGTGATTCAAACCTCTTTGCAAAATGTCAGCTTTCCTTGTCCATAAGTTTGGGCCGGGCATTAATGAGGCAGTGAGTAAGTCAGGACTTTTCTTTTTATAGAGGGGTAACATAATTGGTGTAGGAGCGTTATTGAATGGAGCTTGTAGACGATATATCTACCTAAAACCTGTAAAGTAGAAATTAAAGCTAAACCCTACCTTAGTTAAATAAATTTAAATAAAATTTGTACTTACATTTGTTATACAGCGCCATTGCAGGATGATTTGATAAATCCGTCGTTTCGCGAAAATCCTAGGAATATTGCACACTATGGAGTAGAAAACTCCGAATAAAACGAAGTTGGACGGAGCCCCGCTTCGTTAAATAGGTTAGGTTAGGTTAGCATGTCTTTTTCTACCGTAAAAAGGAGCCCCGCATAGCGGGGCTCCGTTCGATTTGGTTTTATTCGGAGTTTTCTCTATGTCTAATTATCCGCGTTTTCGCAAAACCCCTAGAATTTTCGCGAAGATTCGATTTATCAAATCATCCTGCGACATATATACGTAGGGGTGCACCTATGTACATCTATCTATATATCTTCGCTCTTGCCTTTTAAAAGCAAGTTTATAAGTACTAACCAGTAGTCAGTAGCCAGCCTTCGCGCCGTGTCACGCAGGCTCAGCCCTACGTAACTAGGTTTTTCACATAATCCAATTTGTCATTTACCCTTCATATCCCGTATACCTGTGGCAGGAAAATTGTATGATTAGTCATTTTACATATAGTCAGGCAAATTGTATAATTCGTCCGTATGTTAACTGTCAGGCAAAATGTAAAATGCTGTATGCCGATTGTAAAATGCTGTGCCAGGCAAATTGTATTAATTCGTCGTTATATAAACGGTCAATGCCGAGTCAGGCAAATCGTCAAAATGCCGTACGGCAGATTGTAAATGAGATCGCGAAGCGAGCGATGCTAGGTTCGGTCAGGTTTGATACCGGTGTGAAGTTAGCAGCCGTTATAAACCGACCATATTAAAAAGTCATCTTATATCTGAGTAAATAAGAACCAAACGAAATAACTAAACATGATATTCGTTAGATCTACACTTTCTGATTCCCAGACTACTAGAAATAAGATATAAATTTGGTTACCAAACGAGTTTGATTGATTTAACTCCTCGCCCTATAATTTGCCTGGCATTTGCCTGACCGTATGTATAATGACGAATTATACAGTATGCCTGCGGGATAACCATCAAGATCTAGTCCATTCCCTACAGAGCTTCTACTCATCATACTTAATTTTTTTCCCAAGAGACTCATAGTCAATCCGTAAAAAATGCATTGAACGCTTAGTTCAAATCGATTATCTGATCCCAGTGCTATGCATTTTGGTACGGGGCGTTGTTTTTAGGGACCCGTACCCTAAGGGTAAAAACGGGACCCTATTACTAAGACTCCGCTGTCCGTCCGTCCGTCTGTCTGTCCGTCTGTCACCAGGCTGTATTTCATGAACCGTGATAGCTATACAATTGAAATTTTCACAGATAATGTAATTCTGTTGCCGCTTTAAAACATATACTAAAAATTAGAAAAATGCTCAGTGCTAAGTGCTAAGTCTGGCAGTACATTTTTAAAATCAATATTCAGCAAATGCACCTTGTTCTCTTTTGAACATACTAAGTAAATAATAACAATAAGGCCGCCTACATTGTACAATTTAAAATTTTACTATTTATTCTGTACTTGTATTTTGTAATTTTTGTAATTGTACAATAAAGCATATTTGATTGATTGATTGAATAATACTTACTTAATTTTTGTTTATGATGTTTATGTTTATATATATATTAGTACGTTAGGCTTATAATATAGTTAGAAAAAAACTTTAAAAAAGTGTCGAGGACAAAAGGGAAATATATTTTTTTGACTTGACAGTCACGAAAATTGACCTGTCGAAAAAGGCTCGAGAGTGCTTAATAAACATGAGGATTATGCATCCACGAGTAGGAAAAAATTTACATAAAAACAAATACATTTTGTGATTTTCAGGTCGGAATGATATTTTTATAAATGAGATAAAATAAAGTTCTATGCAACAAAGATGCATAAACTACATTGATCATAAGTTTAAGTATTATTATTTACTCAGTATGTTTAAAAGAGATCTATGGTGCAATTTGCTGATATATTTTTAGGGGAGACTCATGAGACTTGGAGAATTTTTTACATAAAAATTTGTATGGGATCTCTTTTTTTTATTAGAAATTTCCCTTTTGTCCTTGTCTTTTTTTTAGATTTTTTTCTAACCTTATTAGAAGCCTAACGTACTAATATATATATATACTTTGGCCTAACTAACTTAAGTGTCAGTGGGCAGCAGGGCACATTGCTCGTAGTTTAGATGGCCGTTGGGGCAGTAATGTTCTCAAGGGGCAATCGCGCACCGGGAGACATATGTAGACAGGCCTCCCACACAGTGGATCGACGACCTGGTGAAGGTCGCGGGAAGCCGCTGGATGTGTGCTACGCAGGACCGGTCATCGCGGAAATCCTAGGGGGAGGCCTTTATCCAGCAATTAACATCTTTCAGCTAACATGATGATAGCCTATAAATATAATCGTGAAACCTCATTTACTACCTTATTTTAAAAATGACGGACAACCATACAAAGTGTCTACTCCTATTTCACCCCCCTTAGGGGTGGATTGGATATTTGCTATTTTCATGCTTTTCCTTTATAAAGTCCCAGTTACCAATCTCCATGACAAATTTCAGCTTTCTAAGTCATCTGAAAGTTGTCTATCTTTTCGATGATAGTGTGTGAGTGACGAAATATAAAATATAAAAACCTCTAAAGTTAGAAACTTGTAATTTGGAATATACACTGTCTACGTTACATAAATAAATGCAATATAAAATTCAAACAGTTTCTTAATATCTTGAGCTCGAAAATGTTAAAGACCCAGGTTATATTTGGCCGCAGGTCGGATAGACAGACAGACGGAGAGCATAGGTTTAGTAATAGGGTCCCGTTACAGGCACCAAGGTACGGAACCATAAAAATAGCTCACTATTTAGCAAGGAACTATTAAAATTAACTTATGAAAAGGTATTACCAATGTAAAGAGAGATCTGTCTTCATTTGGTTGGTTTCTACGAGTATCTCTTCTATCTTCATTATGTAGGTAATTTTCATATTATTCGCATTATTCATATTGTTCGCATTTAAAAGAAATATGAAAGAGTGGCTATTGGAAACACAACGTAAACTTGTTGCGTAACGGAATCTATCTTTTCTTTCCTTCTTTCTTTCTTCTTCTTCTTTTGGATTATTCTTCTATGTATCTCTATTTATCTTCTTAGTTAGGTGCTCGTATCGCATCCATACTTACTATTAAAAAGCATGTCACAGCTCACACGCTCGCACTCACACATCACTCACACTCAAGCACACATACATAAATATAATTTGCTAGCAACACCTCTCGCAACTCGGTCCGGGCGATAGCAGAATAACAGCGTTTTGCCTAAGGGTAAAAATTACGCTGAGCTAAGCCTTTTTGTATTGCTTTTGTGTTTCCCTTTTTTTTATTCCTTTGATGATCATCATCATATCAGCCGAAGGACGTCCACTGCTGGACATAGGCCTCCCCCAAGGATTTCCACGACGACCGGTTCTGCGCTGCCCGCATCCAGCGGCTTCCCGTGACCTTCACCAGGTCATCGGTCCACCGAGTGAGAGGCCTGCCTACACTACGTTTTCCGGTGCGTGGTCGCCACTCGAGAACTTTATTGCCCCAACGGCCATCTGTTCTACGAGCAATGTGCCCCGCCCACTGCCACTTAAGTTTAGCAATTCTGAGAACTATGTCGGTTACTTTGGTTCTCCTATGGATCTCCTCGTTTCTGATTCGATCACGCAGAGAAACCCTGAGCATAGCAAAACTTAAAGCGAATTTCACCAGCATTAGGTACCTAGATACTTTACTTTTTAAAGAGATATAAACAAACCAAATGAAGTAGCTTATTTATTTATAGGTTAAAAAATTGAACTGTTTTTTTTGTTTATCTTCTCTTTTCTTTTGATATTTTGTATGTGTACCTAAGCAATACAATAAATAAATCATTATGAACCGATATTATGATTATGAATAAACAAATACGAACAACATCTGAAGAGGCGAGAGCACAGATCATTTATAACGAAATTTGAATGAAAACTTAATGCAGGTGACAATGGCAACAAAGGACGAGAAATGAGAAATGATACTATAGTACTCGTTCGAAGTTCGTTGAATTATATTCAGATCGTACTATGTTTCATGCTTCGTGGGAACGGAACTTAAAGCGAATTTCACCAGCTTTAGGTACCTAAAAACTTTACTTTATAAACAGATATAAACCAACCAAATGAAGACAGATCTTTCTTTGCATTGGTAATACCTTTTCATAAGTTAATTTTACTAGTTCCTTGCTAAATAGTGAGCTATTATTATGGTTCCATACCTTGGTGGCTGTAACGGGACCCTATTACTAAACCTTTACTTCGCTGGCTCAGAGACCCAAAATGGATCTTGGCGTCCGACATTAGAAGACGCGCCCGTCTCTTGCCGATTTTTTCTTTTCTTTGCCAACATTGTTTCAGTCAAGTTTAAAATAAATTGTTACCTATGTATGAGTATTGAGAAAGAAAATGAATTTTGCGTATTACAAAAGATAAGCTCCAACCTGCTTCTTTGTAGGGTGGGTAAAGGAGTGGAATCCCTTAGATGCCTTTGTGTTCTCCGTTTCGTATAAAAACGAGAGTGATTATGCACTATTTGGGCTTTCGTGTTACAATTCTTCGGCTGCATCGCATTTACAATCAGGTGAGGTGCAGTCAAACGCACTCACATTTTAATAAATTTTCTGTTTTTAATTTTGTCAATTTCTATCGGATAAATCATAAGTTATAAAAATTGGCACTGTTCAGTTTTAGCAAGCCATACAAATAAAAAAAACCGGTTAAGTGCGAGTCAGAACCGCGCACAAAGGGGAACCCTTTACCTGTACCATCATACTAGATGGCGCTAGTTATTCACGTTTAAAAAAAAACACATTTTTTTGTAAGGAGACTTTCACTTTTTCTAATTTTTAATATTCGTCGTTATAGCGGCAACAGAAATACATTATCTGTGAAAATTTCAATTGTCTAGTTATCACGGTTCATGAAATACAGCCTGGTGACAGACGGACGGAAGGACAGCGGAGTCTTAGTAATAGGGCCCGTTTTTACCCTTCGGGTGCGGAACCCTAAAAAGTAATGATGTAAGGATTTCATAATGTAAAAATACTTTTATAACTTTAAATAACTAATTCATAGCTTATTCATTAATTGAAATTTAGTTTTTTCATAGAATTTGGGCCAGTGACGTCATTACTTTTTAACATTTGAAAAATCATAAAAAAATAACCAGTCAACAGAAAAAATATTTTTTATAATAGTTTCATTTCGTTTCTTAAAATAGTATATATTTGAGTCATTTTTTTTAATACATATAACAAAGATAACGTGTGGTTGGTGGACTGGGCTTCTAATAGTAAAATTTAAAAAAAAGTTAACAAAACTGAAAACCGACTTCAAAAGAAATTTACTCAAAATTATTATTATGAAATATTTTAATAAGTACACGAATTGAAACCGCCTCAAAAAAACTTATAGGGCCCTTATTTATTTCGTACCTACCTTTGATTTCGTTATTGTTGGTTCATTTCGTGTATTTATAAAAATATTATTTCATTTTTATGTAAATTTCCAAGATATCCCAACGCAATGGGGAATTGGCTATCTTATCTTCAATCCGGAACACATCTATGTTGTTTACATTGATGTTTGGCGGTAAGACTTAAATATCTTGGTAGTAGCTAGCCAGTCGGGCTCAGAAAATGCCTTTTCCTCAACCAAACCAACCCTTGTAAAAGTTAGACTCCGCCGAGAATCGAACCCGCGACCTTCTGATGTGAAGCTAATGGACTTAACTATTACGCCACGGAGGCGATTAAAAGGGCGGTTTTTTTTTCCATGACAATATCATTTTTTTGCAGTTTCTGTAAATTCCTTCCTAATTTCAAGTTTTGTTTTGTTGGTACCTAGCTAAAGTACGGAAGAACCTACCTATATGACATTTTTAACTTTATATACAATTCAAAATTCTTGATGTATGCTGATGATACCAAAATATTTTTAGATGTAGGCACTGAAAATGACACCTTGAAGCTACAGCAAGACCTTGATCGACTAAGTCAGTACTATAAATCTAATCGTATTGTAGTTAACACAGCTAAGTGTCAAGTAATTTCATTTACACTGAAACACCGTCCTATATACTACAACTATCACATCAATGGCGCAATTTTGGAACGTGTTAACTTAGTTCGTGATCTTGGTATACTATTTGATCATAAACTCTCCTTAACTCACCACATAGATAAAATAACTGATAAAGCTTTTAAAATGTTAGGTTTTGTTATGCGAACCTGCTCCCCATTTCGTAATTCCACCAGCATTAAAAGCGTTTACTTTGCATACGTTCGCAGCGCCCTTGAATATTGTTCCGTTATTTGGTATCCTATTTATGACAAATACTCAATTAATATCGAAAAAATTCAAAAGCGCTTCGTCAGAATTTTGAATTATCGCACAAATAATCCCAATAAATCATATGATGACAGTTGCCAAACTCATAGTTTACTTCAGCTTGATAAGAGACGTATTCAACTAGATATGAATTTCTTATATGACATATTAAACTCAAACCTTGACTGCCCGGAGCTAGTCGCAGCCATGGGGCTCAGCGCGCCCCGACGGCGACAGCGTTCTTGCAATACTCGCCTTCTGCATGTACCCTCGCACCGCACTAACTACGGAAGAAATGAAACCCTGACACGTATTGCGGATACATACAACAAACTATTCTCCGATTGCGATCCTTACCTGCTCTCAAATAATTCTTTCAAAGATAAAGTGCGTATAATTCTCCTCGAATTGTAGCCAACATAGTAGAACGCGGATGTTATCTTGTAGACACACACACATATATACAACACACCACCCTCACACACCACACACACACACACACACACACACACACACACACGCACACAAGTTCCTCATCAACCTCATGCATACATGAAAACCTACATTAACTCGTGGCAACAAACGCAGGTTTTTAGTTCACACTGTATCTGAGCTATTTTTTAATATAAATGTGTAATATCGTAAAATTTATGTGCTGCCTAACCTAACTGTCTGTTTTTTGTGCACAGTGTTTGGCTTATCTAGGGTAATCTGTTATTTGCCTTGCTGTTTCTCTCCTTAATAAGCTTAATGTTAAATAAGTTTGCTGTTGATTGCCTTAAGTAAATAAATAAATAAATAAATAAACACAAAGAAATTTAAGTCAGTACCTACGTTCAGGCTGGCTGAACGTGTTTGTTCGCCTTAACACCCTCTAGCTGACACGAGTGTATATTATGAAGTGTCAACTGTTCTTGCGTAACTTTTCATGAATATATTGCGTCGTGGGCGGCGAACCTACGACGGTTTTTCCCCATAATATGCCACAAACACGTTTCTTGGAATAAGCCTTTTGAATATGCAGACATGGCCGTAGCTAGGGGGGGGGCATTGTCGGGCAATACCCTGCCTTGAAATCACAATTATTATTTTTATATCAGCTCATATACGTCCCCACCGAGGGGCTCGAGCCTACCCTGAATCAGGGCGATTAGGCCTTAGTCGACCACGCGGGCCCAGTGCGGGTTAGTCGACTTCAAACACAACCTACGAGTTTCTTCGCAGGCCTGTGCAGGTTTCCTCACGATGTTTTCCTTCACCGTTAAAGCAATCGGTAAGTATATGTACGTAAGTTTTTGAAAAACTCATTGGTTCATTGGCCGTCCAGATTTGAACCCGGTACCTCTGATTAGATGGACCGAGTCGTTACCGGTTGAGCCACCGACGCTTTTTAAATCACAATGCCCTACCTTAAAAATACGAAAAACTAAGATAAATTATTATAATTAAATTATTTGTTCATAGTTTAAGATTAAAAAAATTGTAGCGATAGGTATCTAAACTTTTCAGAACATACCACAGTTTGTGACATTAATTTCATATTATAATAATTCTTTGTTCTATGTATAGATGGCATTTGAAGCGCCATAACATGAAGCGAGATTAAAATTAAAAAAAAAAAAAAAAAATATTTTATTGCACCAAAAAGAGACTTATAGCTAAAGCACAGTAAGTATCCCTGGTCCCCACACTAGGATTCCCTGTGTTGTGGGTAACTAGTCTCTTCCCTAATTTAAGAACAAAAGTTAAGTTTTAATGCTTAAATCTCATCTATAAAAAATAAATAAAAATGTGGGTAGATATATAATTAGTGTCCAGTCTTTTGTTAACTTGTACCTACGTGTTATTGAGGCACGCACGACATACTATAACAACAAAAGGTTTCGCTGCCGCTGCTTTAAAACTCGCTTAAAGGCACTTGGATTAGCTACTAAATTTACAGAGTATGTAGTCAAAAGTATGGCGTGCCGTGCCCGGGGTAAGATTAAGTTTGTGCATATATTTGAGTGTGAGTGCGTGTGCGCACGCGTGTGTGTGGATGAGTGCGGGTTGCGTAGGTGTGTGTGAGTGTGTATGTGTGTGTGTGTGTGTGTGTGTGTGTAGTGTGGTGTGGTGTGTGTATTCTTGCTTTGCTAAATTATACATATTTAAGCAGTCTGCTGACTGCTTAAGCATGCACAATTTCCTCAGTATCGTCATAATCCAAGGTTAGTAGCCATTGTCTAACTGTTTTTTTACAGCTGTGTCTACATAAATCATATATTTTTAGAATTTTGTTAACACGATTATAAAGAAAAGGCGCCATGTGAAAGAAAAAGTGATCTGCAAAAGTAGTTCTCGTGGGCGGCGCGGACCATGCTGGTTCGTCCCGGCGCCGTGAACTGAAAGTGTTTATAAAAGTATGTGGGGCTTTTTTGTGATATTTGAGCACAGTGGCCATTATGTAAAAATGTCGTACTCTTAGAACCGAGCAGAGTTTATATAATTCGTTCGTAGGGAACCTGATTGGCTTGCGATAAGCCACTTTTAGGATCGAGCGTTGTGCACGTTCAAGTTCAATCATTGTGGTTTTGGCGGAAGCTCCCCATGCTATTATGCAATAGTTAATAACTGATTCGCACAGAGAATTATAAACTACGTTAATCGTCTCTTTTCCCGCAACAGATCTTAGTTTACGAAAGATATGAGTGAGTTTCCTCAACCGAGTGCAAGTTGATTCAATGTGTTTTGCCCAGTTTAGTTTGTTGTCTACTACGACACCGAGGTATTTAATGTAACAGTGTTCTGTACATGTGTGCTGTTGTTTTTCGGTACATGTGTGCAGCGTTATATTTAGTGGTTCATTAGGTGCAGTATGATTGGTAATTCTAAAGTTGATGTATTTGGTTTTGGAAGCGTTCAGAGTCAATAAGTTGTTTTGTAACCAGAAAGCTACTTGTTTTAGGCCAACTTGCACAACATCAACAATCTGTTTCCAGGTTTTTGCAAAAAATACAATAGCAGTGTCATCTGCATAGGTGAAAATTTTTGCCTATTTGATATTCATTTTACACAGATCGTTAATATAAATCAAGAATAGGGTTGGACCCAAAACACTTCCCTGTGGAACGCCAAAATCAACTGCAAGAAAGTCACTAAACTGGTCATCCATCTTTACCCTCTGGTAACGGTCAGATAAATAAGAGGCGAACCATTCCAGAGCTATGCCGCGTATACCAATTGCCTCCATTTTTGCTAGTAGTATAGGGCGGGAAACGGTATCGAAAGCCTTTGCTAGGTCGATGAAAACACCAGTGCAATGATAGTTCTGGTCAAGTTTTTTTGCGATCATATCTGCCAGATCAGTAACTGCATCCTCAGTAGAGATTTGTTTTCTAAATCCATATTGATTGCTAGCTAGGTAATTACCATTTTCTAAATAATTAAGTAATCGTTTATTTACGACTTTCTCAATTATTTTAGAGACTGCTGTTAAAAGGGAAATAGGGCGGTAATTTGAAGGTTCTTTTTTGTCGCCGGATTTGTGTACAGGACTAACATTTGCTACTTTTAGATCATGTGGTACTGATCCACTTGAAAGACTCAAGTTGCATATGTGTGCAAGTGGTACAGCTAAGTACATCTTATTTTGCAGGAGTATTTTATTGCTTATGCTATCAAAACCAGCTGCAGACCTAAGCTTCAGAGAATCAATTATTTGTAAGAGATGGGTCTATTTAATTACAATATCTGTGATGCCCTGCCTCAAATTCGACTCTAGCTACGGCCCTGTATGCAGAGCTTTTCTAACGCTTTTATTGTTAATACTTAGAGATAAATATGTCATTACCGAATTTTGACAAGGCATTTCCTGTGCGTCTTGTAATTGGCTTGGCGTCCTCCACGACATTTCTCCTTGTTAAAACGATATCACATAGGTACCAATTTTTAAACCTATTCGGGCCATTAATATCGGATTAATGCTACCTCAGAGACGTATAATTAAGAAGTATTCTTGCTATCTATACGGAAGGCATTAAGTTTTAATTGTAATGAAGCTGTAAACCATTTTTATGTTGCGGCGGCACTTTCGTGACGAGCGTTTGATGTTTCAAGTTATTAACTTAATTGATTTGGTCACGTAAGTTGTAACTACTTGCTCACCTACTTAATAATTAGTATGCTGAACAAATCGTTTTTGTGGCGTATTTTTTTTTTGTTTTATGGCGCCTTAATGTAGTAAAATTACAACACATGTTAGCCTAATATCGTGGTAAGGTTAACTGCTTATTGCCCAGTAGAGTAAGTCTTGAACTAAAAATGAGTAAACACAGTCAGCATAATATTAATAATAAATATCCTTTATTGCATACCAGAAAAAACATTACAGGAACTTAATTTAAATATGTACAATGCAAAGGCGGCCTTATCGCTTTTAGCGATTTATTCCAGGCAGGAGTTGGTAGGTAAAAGGCTAAATGCGGGTGGCTGCAGATGAAAATTTTTTTTTACTAAATACACTTATATAAATATATAAAATACAAATCAAAACAAATAAATATTATATAATAAATAAAAATAAACTTAAAACAGAATTTCAATATATTACATAGGTAAAAAAAATTGTATGTTAAAAAATGGCCAAGTGCGAGTCAACTTGCGCGTTCCGAGGGTTTCGTACCACCACACCTCTCTTCACAACTATGACAAGGAAACCTATTCACATTACAAACAAAAGGCATCAACGCGAGCGACAGAAGAATGATATTGGTTAGACTCCTTAGCGCCAGTACGACTCACATTTCTTGTTTTCAAATCAAGTTTAATACTTGTATGTATTACAGTTCTTACGATACAACTAAATCAAAAATACTACTTAAATAAATACAACAAAAAAATTTTTGTATGGGGACCTCCTTCATTTTTTAACTTTTTCTAATTGTTATTATAAAATTAGATTAAATAGCGGCAATAGAAAATCACACCCCGTGGATATTTTTACTGTCTACTTCATGAAATACAGCCCGATATTCGCGCTTTGAGTGTACGGAACATTAAAAAAAGAAATTTTTGATCTCAAATTGTCAGTCTCTCTCTCTCTCTCTCTCTCTCTTAACGTGCGGCATAATGCTATCTCAGGGCAGACCTGTCGCACTCTGCGCTATAGGTATGAAAATGTTAAAAATTTAAGCCGCGCGGCTCCTTGCAAGGTGCAAATTTAGTAGTCAGAAGAGATAAGCGTTACGTGATAGAAAGAGAGGTAACTTGTAGGTGAATATAACTGTAGGTAATTAGCGCTGTGCGACCTAAATTTGTACTTTATTGTGTCGTAGCAAGAGTCGCCATTCATTAAAATGATTTAGCGCAGTTAACCTTCTTTCACGTAGTAAATAGTCTTTATTCTTTGCCAAGGGATAGACGACGGTCGCCTGGTGTTGCCCTTAGTATTACCCGTGGTCACCTGTAATAAAAGGTAGCTTTTATTGTTTTTCGTCCATCACTACCTCGATGTCAATACTCAGCAAAATAGGTTTAACAGTTTGAAATAAGAAGAGAGACAATCATTCAAGAAAACAGACAGACATTCAGATGCACACAATTTCTATGCAATATACCTATCCTATTTTTCGGGGTGAAAATTAGCCTATGTTTTAATCCATGTTATAAACTATCTGCGTACCAAATTTCATTCGAATTCCTTTAGCCGTATTAACGTGATTGAGTAACGAACATACAAACTGTCACATTTATATCAGTCATATCGATTTAGATTCAGCTTGTTGAAACGATCAAATAGATACGACCGTACAATTTAAGGTAAACACTTTAGCTAGCTAAACTCTAGGTTGGATACCTGTAAATAGTGACATTGTATCAAATACAGATACCGCATGGACAGGCATGTGTCTCGCTCGGCTTAACAGATAACCCTATTTGAATCCTGATGGCCAAAGTAAGTTCAATGGACTCCTTAATGTTAACGCACTTTACCAAGTATAGGTAGGTAGCAGCACATTTCTTCTGATAAAGCATCATTCATTCATATCAGCTCATATATACGTCCCCACCGAGGGGCTTGATTCTACCCTGAATTAGGGTGATCGGACCTTATTCGACCACACGGGCCCAGTGCGGGTTGGTCAACTACACACACAACCTTCGAGTTTCTTTGCAGGCGTGTGCAGGTTTCCTCACGATGTTTTCCTTCATCGTAAGAGCGTCGGATAAACGTATACATATGAAATCTAAATTCGAAAACACATTGTTACGTGGCAGGACTCGAACCACGACCTCCCGGATAGGAGGTAGCGGCCCTTGCCATTGCGCCACCGACGCTGATAAAGCATCAGTGGGATAAAATTTCACATTTCTTCTGAAAGACCTTGTTGTGCATGCACAGCACACTAATTCAGCTCACACAGATCAGATCACAGAGACAAAGTATTTTCATTCAGTTACCTGTCTTGTGCAAACCCGTTCTGCTTAACCCAAAACTATAAATCCATTTTCCACCTAAAAAACCACTAGACCTTAACAGAAATTACTGCAGATGTTCTTCCGCTCTAGATAGCTACCTCCGTGGCGTAATGGTCAGTCCATTCACTTCACACCAGGAGGCCGCGGGTTTTATTCCCTGCGGGGTCAACTTAGTTTGGTTGGTTGTAGGGCCATAGGGCATTTTCATAGCCCGCTAGGGTAGCTACCACCATCTTATCTCAGTCTTGCCGCCAAAAATCAGTGTTAACAGCAGTGATGTGTTCCGGCTTGAAGATAAGATAGCCATATCCCCACTGCGTTGGGGAATCTTGGTAAGCCCACTTTCATCTTCGGCATCTTCGTCACTTACCATCAGGTCAGATGATGCCAAGGGCTTAACAATTGTGGTTAAAAAAACCGGCCAACTGCGTGTCAGAACCACACACAAAGCTCGATGGTCTCCGTAGAACCTCTCAACAAGTGGGTCTTAGAATGAACATGGACAAGAAGAAAATTATGTCAAACGTCCGTGTCGTACCTACTCCTCTGAAGGTTGGAGGCTCTACACTCGAAGTTGTTACCGAATATGTGTACCTGGGACAAACAGTCCAGTTAGGTAGGTCCAACTTCGAGAAAGAGATCAATCGTCGAATCCAACTCGGCTGGGCAGCGTTCGGGAAGCTTCACAATATCTTCACGTCCCAGATACCGCAGTCTTAAGATCAAGGTCTTCGACCAGTGTGTGTTGCCAGTGATGAAATACGGAACTGAGAAATGGTCGCTTACTATGGGCCTCATAAGAAGGCTCAAGGTCACCCAAAGGGCAATAGAGCGTGCTATGCTCGGAGTTTCTCTGCGTAATCGAATCAGAAACGAGGAGGTCCGCAAGAGAACTAAAGTAACCGACATTGATCGTAGAACAGATGGCCGTTGGGGCAGTAAAGTTCTAGAGTGGCGACCACGCACCGGAAAGCGTAGTGTAGGCAGGCCTCCCACTCGGTGGACCGATGACCTGGTTAAGGTCGCGGGAAGCCGCTGGATGCGGGAAGCGCAGAATCGGTCGTCGTGGAGATACTTGGGGGAGGCCTATGTTCAGCAGTGGACGTCCTTCGGCTGATATAATGATATTCCATATACGCTTTGGATTCGGCTAACAGCTAAAGGTTAGTTTGACTTAGTCAAATAAAAGATCGAACCACACATCGAACGCGATGCCACCGCTTTTTATATGGACAACCCAGGCGAGCGGCGTGTCGTGTGCATTGTATAATAAAACAAACCCACAAAAAATTTGGGCCGCATTTGGTGTGTTTCAAATCTTTAAATACAATCTTAACTTTATTTATCTTTTTTCAGGCCGTCCGCCACCCAGGATCAGCTGGTATTCCGGAGACTCTCTAGTGGATGCATCCGATGGCGCCAGCGACGTTCCCGGCATAAGGGAGAACGAGCTATACCTGCCTCTCACTCGGGAGAACGCTGCATCACTCACGTGCAGAGCTTCCAATACCCACCTCACTCCTCCCATTGTCGCCGGACTGCATATAGAGTTGTACTGTAAGTACGGTTAAGGTCTTCCACCTCCGTCGTCCGCTTTTTGAACCTTCATCGAGGCTAGACAAGTTAAGGGGGGCGATAGGGTTCGAGGAAGGAGGATTTCCCGGAACTCTGGTGTAATTCAATTCAATATTCTTTACTGAATTCGTAACAACGTAGGATAAAACAAATTTATAAGTGACTCCGATACTGATGAGCGTCGGCGGCGTAATGGCAAGGGCCGCTACCTCCTACGTTTACCGACGCTCTTACGGTGAAGGAAAACATCGTGAGGAAATCTGCACACGCCTGCGAAGAAACTTAAAGGTTGTGTAAAGTCGACCAACCGCACTGGGCCCGCGTGGTCGACTAAGGCCCGATCGCCCTAATTGGAGTTTACTCCTTAAGAATCGATTTTCATATAAGGCGCCCGGTATGAAAAAAATATGAGGAGTAAAATCTAGTGATCGAATGACCGTGTCACGTTTTTTGAAATACCTATGTTTTTTGAAGTATTTTTGGAGTTTACTCCTTAAGAATTGATTTTTATAACATATAAGGTGTGTAATTTGTCTGTATTATGTATGTAATGTGTGTAATATGTGTTTAATGTGTGTGTGTGTGTGTAATGTGTGTAATTTGTGTGTAATGTGTGAATGTGTGTAATTTGTCTGTAATGTGTGTAATGTTTGTGTAGTGTGGTTGTAATATGTGTATGTAATGTGTGTAATTTATGTGTAATGTGTATTTAATGTGTGTAATTTGTCTGTAATGTGTGTGTGATATGTGTAATGTGTATATAATGTATGTAATGTGTGTGTTATGTGTGCAGTGTGTGTGTGTAATATTTGTGTAATGTGTGTAATGTGTGTGTGTGTGTGTAATGTGTGAAATTTGTCTGTAATGTGTATGTAATGTGTGTATGTGAATATGTGTGTAATGTGTGTGAGTGTGTGTTGTGTGTGTGTAATGTGTATGTAATGTGGGTGTAGTGTGTGTGTAATGTGGGTATAGTGTGTGTAATGTGTATGTCATATGTTTGTAATGTGCGAAATGTGTGTGTGTGTACGTACGTAGGTATGTGTGTATGTCCTGTAGCCGGTAAGCTCGTCCTGTAGCCTCAACGGCTAGATGGATTATGGAGTGTGAGGTGTCGTTAGATTTTTCTTGTCAGAATTGAAAAAAGTGGTCGCAATTTTGAACTTTTTAATTACTGGACCGCTTGCTTCCAAAATTTGAGGGACCCAGAGGTCCTTTTTCACGAATCCGTTTTTAGAATTGAAAAAAAGTGGCCTCCATTTTGAACTTTTTAGTTACTGGACGGAATGCTTCCAAAATCGATATCTGAGGGTCCCTGAGGTCCCTAATCACGAATCCATTTTCAGAATTGAAAAATTTAGCCGCCATCCCCCAACACATTTATAATCGTTAGTAAGGAGTAAACTTCAGTCGTGCGTCGGACACACACTTTTTTAGGGTAGGCTCGAACCCCTCGGTGGGGACGTATATGAGTTGATATGATGAGGCTAAAACAAATTAATAAGTAATTCCGTAAATTCTGATAATTCCGTAAATCTGAAAACTACTTGCGTAAATGTCCGAAATGTCGAAATTAGTAAATATGTGTACAAATGCGAGCGTGTAGCACATTTCGTCACGATATCCTAAGGAATGACTGCCTGATTGTTCCATTCACACGTAGAGTATTTCTTTCGGTCGTGGACAACGCAACGCGATCAAAACAAAACAAATCAAACAAAAGAGTAGCTACGGGATGATTTGTGGAGTGCCGCAAAGCTGTGACAACCAAGCGGTTTCGTAATATCTACGTAGTACGTATACTTGAGTTTACAAGAACGTATGTAAACTTTACTTTTCCTTTCGCGACTAAAAAAATTCCCGTAAACATGATACAATACAAATGATGAGAAGCAAAATAATGCTTATTGGCAAGGTTAAAGATGGGTCATATTAACCCTTCTAATTTATCCTTTACGGGTGGAAAACAGCTTATCCTTAAGTAGGGTCCAATCAATATGGCGATGGCAAGCTTCCGCAGGTCTGACTCAGCGTGTATCGACCGTTGTTTCCGCCTGATTGGCAGTGAGCTCCAGCAAAGGTCTTTCGGGATAAAGCCATGACTAAGCGTTTACTCAATTCAGCATCCCATAGTAAAATTAATCATGTGCAAATCAAAAATCTAAAACACCTGCAATTAAAGACTGCAGGGTTTTGGATAGATACTAGATATAAAGCTCAGAATATATTTTTTTAAAGCTTTTATTTAACTGGCAATGTTTATGTGTATTATGTTTATATTGTGAATCGATTTTAATGATTATTTTACATTAGTTAGATAAAACTTTATTTCAAGCACAGATACAGAATGTTTTAAGCGAAATATATAAATGTTTATAATAAACGTGTATACAAAAGATGTGTAAATAACAAAATTAGGTAATCGTAAATTTTAATTAAAGATGTTTATTTTTATGTTTAGCGTTTTAAATTATCTGTTAGAACATCTGAACCACCGAATCTGAGTCTGCACTGAATCCATTTGGCTTCGTAGGTAAATTTTCAACCCCACAAACGTTACGCTACAAAGTCATAATATGAATTCACATATTTCACACTAACTATTTCTTTTCTATACTGGCAACAATGCCTTGGCCCTTGTCACTTTTACACTAGCGCTTTTTTATAGGAAAACACTGGAGGCAAAAAACTCGTCGATTCGCCACACGTTTCATTTGTGAATTGACCTTATATTTATTTACTGCTTTGAAATATGGCCTTTTTTTTTATTCACTATTGGTAAACCCTTGACAACATCTCACCTGGTGGTAAGTGACGATGTTGCCGAAGATGGAAGCGGGCTTACCAGATTCCCCAACGCAATGGGGAACTGGCTATCTTATCTTCATGCCGGAACACACCAATGATATCTACATTGATATTTGGCGGCGACTTAGATAAAATGGTGGTAGCTAGCCAGGCGGGCTTAGAAAATGCCCTACCACCAACCAAAAAGTGGCCTTCTCAGCGGCTTGGCTTGTGGCCTTTCGCAAACAGGGAATATTTATTGAGTGCCTACCTTCCGTTTGTTAAACCTCTACTATTTATATTTTCCCTGCTTTACACCTTAAAAAAAATGACTAAATTAAATAAATAATTAATTTTAAGACCAGCCCTGGTGATATCGTAATTTCAAAAAGTACAAACTTTTTAATCTGTCATGTGATTGTTATCTATGTACCTACTGTGATTGGATGGGCACTTGGCAGTCATGTCACAAATTCGCAATAATGCCCCCCAACCGTTTCTCCCTGTGTCCACCACTAAATATTTTATCTTATGAGGTTTGTGAAGCTAAGACTTTTCATACAAACGGCGTCAGAACAATAGCTAGGTTTATAGGTTTTTTTTGTTTAAAAAAATCGGTTGTCTGTAAAGTCGGTTAACGGACGATAGTTTAACGTGACAACGTCATAACAAAACATTGAGGAAATGATCAACCCGTACCTTCGTGTAACGCTGTCGCTCCGATCGTAACGTTACAATGAGCGTAATGGGACAATGAGTCATCCTTTTTCGTGCGTGGAGCCGGCGTCCATCGATTTATTAGACGTAGTCACGTCAAAAGTGAATAAGTTCAAGTCAGTTTTATTGTCGTCCACGTGTTCTCATACAAAACTAATGTCGGCCATTATTTGTTTAGTTTTAATCAATAATTTAAAAATACGAAACCTAGCGTTTGTTCTCACTGACAACCTATCAAAAATTGGTCAAAATCCGTTAACTTTTAAAAGGTGCTATAATTAGCTATTAGTCAAACTGATTAACTATGTGGTCATTTTTCCTAGGTATAATTGTACACTACAGAACACTGTTTATAACTCTAAAATATCACAGATTTAATAAAATGTATAGGTAGAACAAGAGGTATATAGGAAATTAATAACATCGGGGAAAAAGTTTCTTCGTGTTTTATAAGTATAATTGTAATCAAATCTCTTTGATTATATTATTTGTACCTTCCTAGTTGTTATAAAATTAAAACATACAATTAGAACATACGAAATTAGATTAAAAACAAAAAAAACCCGCCATTTTTTCAATTGCTTTTTTTTCTGTCTATATAAATGAGCTAAAAAACGAAAAATGAACGAAAAAATTCGCTACTTTTGAAATTATAATTTTAAAAAAGGAAAAATGCAACACAGGCTGCGAATAAAATTTATGCTGTATAAGTACCTTATTTTTAGTTATATCAGTGAGTAGCACAAACTTGGTTCACATGTTACCAGTCTGGAATTTTTCTCAAGATGCAGCTCGCTCTGGTCGTCCTGTTTGAATTTGCATACAAAGTACGAAGAAACTTTTCCCCTACATAATAGATTAATAAACACTTATCTTCCATCTATCCTTCAGTGCCTGCGTACAACGTGTCCATACACTGGGTTGAAGGGACGGTAGATGAAACTCTCCAAGTGGGCAAGTCTGCCGTGGTCCAGTGCCAGGCGTACGGGTCGTACCCCCCTCCGGACCTGTCCTGGTGGCTGGACCATCAGCACCTCACGCAGCATAGCAATCAGGTGAGCAGAAACTACAGTGCGGTTAAATCATAAGTTTATATTATGGTAATGGGTTTTGTTCCAAAATACCTAGGGATTTCCCGTTTTATTTCTATATAGAATGTCTTCAGGATATCTCTCTTTCAAAGACGTCTTGCTTGACTAATCTTTTCAACTACTTCCAAAAAGGAGGAGGTTCTCAATTCGATTGTATGTTTTTTTTTGTGTGTGTTACCTCAGAACTTTTGACTGGGTGAACCGTTTTTTATGATTCATTTTTTATTTGAAAGGTAGTGCTTCCCGTGTGGTCCCATATAAATTTTATCAAAATCGCTATAGTACTTTATTAGAAAATTAACAAAAACCAAAACTAATAATGCAAAAATGTATTAAGTTGTGTTCAGCGTTTTCAATTATTATGAAAACCGCCACTAAAACGCGGTTTACAGGGCCATCTTACGGTTCGCATTCAAACTTAAATTTCAGACTTGGAACAACGTGACGAAGACAGCCGTGTCGCACTTGCAGTTGTCGCCATCTGTCGGTAACAATGGAGCAACTCTGGCTTGCATAGCGACCAACCCAGTCATGGCGCCCAGCCGGGGATCAAAGGCTGATGTTATTACCCTCAATGTTACATGTGAGTTTACAAAAAAAAAACGTTTAAAGTAACAAGTTAAATGTAAAAACGCAAAAACGCTCTTATTAGCTTTAAATAATTTCTCAATATACAATAAATATTTCGATACCTACTTACATTAATACTGAACAACCAATTTGATGAATTTTTAATAGAGCGTAAAAAAAATTATGGAGAAAGTTGTTCAGTATGATGAGTAGAAGCCCTAGTTAACGGGCCCTATACCAATTTACTTACACGTGTAACACACATCAAATTTTCTAAGCCACACGCATTTAATTTCGATTTTATTGATTATTTGTTGAGTACTCAATAATTTATTGCTGTCATATAGGTACTTACATTATTTTATGTTTATTTATTTAAATTCTACGAACTGATGGCCGTTGGGGCTATAAAGTTCTCGAGTGGCAACCGCGCACCGGAAAGCGTAGCGTAGGCAGGCCTCCAACTCGGTGGACCGATGACCTGGTGAAGGTCGCGGGAAGCCGCTGGATGCGGGCAGCGCAGAACCGGTTGTCGTGGAAATCCTTAGGTCCAGCAGTCGACGACCTTCAGCTGATATGATGATTTTAATTCTAAGAGTGGAAGGTGTTCCTACGCTTTGTCTTCCAGTGCGTGGTCTCCACTCGATAACTTCACTTCCCCAACGGTCACTACGAGCTACTTATGTGCCCAGCTGAGACGCGCAGCGCTGGGACACACTCCCATTCTTCTCGTTTCAGCCCTAAAACCAAATTGAGACTCGCCATAAAATAAAGTTTAAATAATTCCATTGTTTTCGTGACCATTATGGAGCTCAATTATCATTGGATCAAAGGACACTGATTTGGTTAACGTGTTTTATTTCATTCATATCAGCTCATATAAGTACCCACCGAGGGGCTCGAGCCTACCCTGAATTAGGGTTATCTTAAAAGACCACGCGGGCCTAGTGCGGGTTGGTCGACTTCACACACAAACTGCGAGTTTCTTCGCAGGCGTGTGCAGGTTTCCTCACGATGTTTTCCTTCACCGTAAGAGCGTCGTATAAACGTACATATGAAATCTAAATTCGAAATCACATTGGTACGTGGCGGAATTCGAACCACGACCTCCCGGACAGGAGGCGGCGGCCCTAGCCGTTACGCCACCGACGCTCTATTGATATTAAGGATCAACGGACACTTATTTGATTAACGTGTACGTAGCTCATACTCCTTTGATCTGTTTCGTGCAGTTTTGGTGCATCGACTGCACTATCTGTAGTATCTATCTGATGTCTCCGGCAGCCCAAATTGCTTATATGTGTATCATACTTTAGTCTACTGTGGTATCATCATCATCATCATCATCATTTAATTTAGTTCCTTCCAGATGTATAGCACGTTCATATTTTACCATAACTAACTCAGTCGCCCGGCGTAAATACCACAATGAACTTATGGGGTGTGCTTTACAGAAGTGTCCTAAAAGAATTCGATTTAAAGGCCTATCTGTTATAAAATAATAAGTAATTCAATATTTGCAATCAGTAAAGTAATAAAATTAAATTAAATAATCACAAAATAATATACTAATCATCAACCATATCGACAACCATTTGTGTTGCTCAGATTAGACTTTTTTTATTAATGTGTGTAACTACAACTATAACTTTAATTGTCTTATTTTGCGATAAAATATGTGTGATTTATCTGTGATAGTATTTTTTTAATAATTTATGTAGCCTAGGACACACTGAGGATCACTAAGAATTTGTAAATACCTTATTTATTAAAATCGGTTCAGTATTAAAATATTTTTTTTACATACATAGCCTGTAAGATTCATAACCCTTCCTTTGGACTTTGCCGTAGTCGAGTTTGTTTGTTTGTGAACTCTTTATAGTACAACAAAATATACAATTATAGGTAGAGAATAGACAAAACATGTACAAAAGCGGACTTATCCCAAACAGGAATCTTTTTAAGACCTATGTTTCTTTTTAAAATCAACTTATTTTTCTTGATGAAGTAGCTACAATACTCATAGCTATTCATCTACTAGTCACCACAAGGAGCACCAAAGGAGTCACCTAGATAAAACTGATTTAGATAGAGAGATAATTCAAACATGTGTTCTTTACCACAACACAAATAGAGTGCGTTAAACTAACATTAGTACACTTCTATGCTACTCAAAACAAAACAAGAGCTATCTTTATTTGCTCAGTTCACTTTCATACAAAGATATGGCCCAAACGGCCACGATGTTGCCGTTTGGGCCGCTTGCGGCTCGCGCACTGCGCACTCTCTAAGACAGTTATTACAACGATGTCCACGCGGGCGAAGCCGCGGGCAAAAGCTAGTACAGAATATGGAAAGTCGCAAGTTCACAATCCTCTTAAAATTATATTTTGTTTTCTCTTTCAGATAGTCCAATAGTCGAAGTGTCTAGGCTAGGAGATAGAAGATTGAATGAAGTGGTGGAGTTGGACTCTTTGCATTTGAAATGTGAAGTGAGAGCTAACCCACCTGCAGATAGAATTATGTGGTATTTTAATGTAAGTATCGCTATATTTTTCCAAAATAATTATTCTGTTTATTATAAGCTACTTTCTTTGTGAAAAGAAATGTTAAAAAACCCTATTAGATTTTGACGAAAATGCACTTTGTATCACTATAAACACCAAAAAAGTGGTCCTTAAAAATGTGTGTGTATGTGTGATTTGCAGAGAAACTGCTGGACCGATAGAGATGAAATTTAGAACATACATTTTAAAATTTGTTGTCGCTGGTACCTTTTTAGATTTTTTACATTTTGAAGTTCCTCGCATATACAAAAAAAGTTAAAAATACTTTTTCTCAAAAATGGCTCTTAGGATGGTTTTCAAAACGTCATTGACAACACTTTTAACTCCTAAAATATGTCATATGTGGTATATTTGGGAAACCTCTAACCTGATATACAAAAAAATGTTTTAAAATATTTAAAAGTAAATTTATCAATATTACGCAATTGAGAAATTTTAGTAGCGTCTTTAATATGTAATCAGTGGTATGTTGAGGAAAGTCCTAACTAAAGGGTACCTCCCATAAAAATTTAATAAGACGTTCCTGCGAGAAGGTATGTTGTCCGTGGGAGTTCCATTTATTTTCATTTACTTCAGGATAATCATTCTGAAAAAGCTAAAAAGTTCCAACTAATAATAACACACACCAAGTTACATGCTTGTACGTAATTACCGTTATTCCTATAGAGGGCACTGATTTTTAAACGACTTCAAAAAAAAGAGGAGTTTCTCTATTCGACCGTATATATATATATTTATGTTTGTTCGCGGATAACTTCGTCGTTTATGAACCGATTTTGATGATTATTTTTTTATTGGAAAGGAGATATCCCAAGGGTGGTACCATGATATGAAAATCAGGATCTGATGATGTCATCCCAGAGAAATCGAGAGGAACCTTCAAAAATCGTAGTGACGACTAGTGCGTTTGAAGTGGTTTTTTTTTTGTTTAAAATTATAAAGGCACCTTTTCTAATGGCACCAAAGTATTCCACTGATCTGATACGTCGATTAGTCGTTGTCCAGAAAAAATATATTTCGTTGTTCAAAAACTGTTCTTGATTATTCTTAGGCTCAAAACTTGATAATTATTACTTCTCTCGCTCATAAAAACATGCATAGATAGGTAAGCTTATGACTATTTTCCAAGTTTTACTTAAAGATTATTATCAGTATAAATAAAAACATTATTCTGAGGCTGGTTTTTAAATTGTTTTCTATAAAAAAGTAACAACGAAAAACATCGAAAAATTGAAAAAGTGTAGTCATTTTCTTCCCTCTTTACACTTAAAAAAAGACAAAGACAAAAGTTAAAAAAAAATTAAAAAAAAATAATAAAAAAAAAATTCGTTGCTACCTAATCTTTAGACATGTAGTGATCGCAGGTGCTTAATTAGTATGAAACTGATTTTGTTAAACGTGTAGATTTTGAATGACATCTGTCAGTCTGATTTCAAAAAGGCAACTTTAACTGATTTTTTTCATTATGCCGTGCGCTATGTCATTTACAAGTACTTCTTATATAAATACGACTTTGTGATGTCTATTTTTGAAATCTACAACCCCGAAAATGACACCTCTTTAGAATTCCTGGCGTCAAAAATAAAAACTTCGGTATTTTCCGGAATTAATCCGTCATTTTGATTGCTGGCAACATTGAAAAATCGTAATCAGAAGGGTCTAATTAGTCTAAAACAACATGTTGCCAAAATGTCTCCAAGAATGCCATTAGAAATTCATTATTTTGAAAATCCCACACATTGCAGAAAAGTAGGAGAAAAGATGTTACACATCAAAAACCTTGGGAAAACAACACGCTTCTTATACGGCGACTCCCCCGATTTTTTTTTATTGGATAGTGAATAATAACACATATGCTGTGAAAATTTCCTTTACGGTAGGTAGGTACCCTAAAAACTATGACTGTATGTTTCCAGGACAATCGAATAAGGTCTGGCAGTATATGGGGAGACAAGGCTACTTCACACGACCTTTTCATAGAGGAAGTGACGAGACAGCACGCTGGGAGGTACTCGTGTGCCGCCAGCAACGCGGTGGGGGAGACCAGAGCTGAACACGTCAGCATCACTGTCTTTTGTAAGTGTCTGATAGAAATACATATAAGGGGAATTTTACAGTATCCTTACTAATATTAGAAATGTGAAAATGTGCTCGTTTCTTTGTTTGTAACCTTTTCGCGCTTCTACACCTCGACCAATCTTGATGAAATTTGGCATGCAGGTAGCCTGTATATATATATTTATTTATCCCGTGAAAATAACACAGTCCGATGCAGTTCCTGAGGGAACAGAAAAAAATAGATACTCTTTTTTAGTTAATTTCTTTAACATCGCAACGGAACATTCCCTCTCGTATATCTACCAGATACGCTAAACTGCCAGGTTTATGATATAGCGTCCACACTCACCGACAGCAAGGTCATATAGTGAGGGCCGCTATTCCTGCCAACACCATAAGGTGAAGACAAGGACCAGTTACGGTAGGTCTTGCCGCCAAGACGCTTGTCCTGGTACTCTGCAAGGCGAGTGCCTCGTGGAAGAGAACCACTACCTACTGTCCAGGTAGGTCCCGGAGCTGTAGGCGCGCTCACCTCCCGCGGCTTTCGCTGCTGGCGGTTCGATCCCCGCTCGGGACGCCAGAGAAGCTGGCTCCCACATATCCGGTGTGGTACCGGAGCTGTAGGCACGCTCACTTCCCGGCGCTTATCGCACCTGTCCAGACTTACTCCTACGCGGCTGGATCGGCCGGAGCAGTACTAGCTTAGCTCTACTTGCTGACCAGGCAAGTGCCGGAGATGCTTCCCTGCCAGTAATTACACCAGCAGTTCCGCTTAATGGACAACTCACGTGCCCCGCGTTGTTTTCGCCCATAGCCCACGTATAGCCATCGCAACGGAACAATGGATTGTTGTGATTTTTTGCACAGAGATGGTTGACGGGGTGGTAAATAACATAATTTACTAGAAAACATATCGTGATATAGTTCCCGAGGGATCTGGGGAAAAGTCATTTCCAAGCTCGCGCACGTCGGCGTCGCAACGGAGCAACGGATTGAAGGGTTTTTTTGTACAGAATTGGTTCCGGGGGTGGAAAATGACATAGACTGCTAATTAAAATAGCCCGTTATAGTTCCTGAGGGATCTGGAGAAAACTCACGTCCAGGCTCGCGCACCAATCACCGTCAAAGACAGTCATAAAAACGATGTCCACGCGAGCGAAGCTAAAAAAAATTATTAAATACAATTTACTGAATAGCATTTCTCCTACAAAAGTACAAAAACTTATTCATTTGATATTTTAATCCATTTAATATTTATCAAAATCACTAAATTAGTTCGTGAAAGATAATGACGTCACAGGCTTGTACCATGAACAATTTCAGAACAAAATGTAATTTTTGACAGTTGATAAAAAGTCACTCAAATGACTCGTAGTAAAATTCAGGATTCTTACAATGGCAAACAACTATAAAATTAAGGAAAAACATAACTCTCTTTTTTCTTATTCGGGTAAAAATAAAGCCAAAGCTGTCGTAGGTCAGTGCGACTTGCGTGGTTGGACCGATCACGCAGGTTAACTTACCTGAACCACGGTCATGTATGTACCTAGAAGGGTTTCACTGTGTAGCGCGGTGCGCAGTTATTCGACCTTCTAATTCCATCTATTTCTTTTTCGCGCATGCGTTGACATTTGTTTCCAAAAATCCATTCTATTCTAATGGATTAATATCCAGGATAGCCTCACGATCATATTTTAAAAAAAATGATTTTTACTCACACTAATTCTCTCTTATAAAGACCCATTTTGGGTTTTACTTTAATTCTTTAATAAAATTTATAACGTGTCCACGAACTTCTTTTAAAAACCCACGCCCTCTGTACCTACCTATGAAGTCGTGCCACAACTGTTAGTAGCATTTTTTCCGAAGCCACGTTAAGCCGTTGTTACAGGTTGCTATCACTATATGACAGTCGTTAAGCCGTGTCAGATTCGATTAGAAGCGGCTTGAAAAATGTCTGACAGTGGGGTTCGCCACCAGTCCTACAACATCCACCAACTAGGACTTGGCTCCCGTGTGGGAAGTATGGCGTAACCTTCCATAACTCTTTTTATCCATAATTGGTAAGCCCTTGGCATCTTCTCACCTGATGGTAAGTAACGATGATGCCAAAGATGGAAGCGGGCTTACCAAGATTATCCAACGCAATGGGGAACTGGCTTTATCTTATCTTCAAGCTGGAACACATCAATGTTGTGGGCATTGATGTTTGGCGGCAAGACTTAGATAAGATGGTGGTAGCTAGCTAGGCGGGCTTTGAAAATGCCCTTCCACCAACCAAACCGAATCTTACAAAGTTAGACTCCACCGGGAATCGAACCCGCAACCTCCTCATGTGAAGCTAATAGACTTAACCATTACAACACGGAGGTGGTTAAAGGTGGTGGTGGTTACTTTGGGATAAGACCGTGCCCCAGCAGTGGGGATGTTTCTGAGTTGCTAAAGAAAGCCAAAAATGGAAATTAAAAACTAAAAACTAAATTTCATTTTAATTGCTAAAAGCAAATATATTTTATTAAAACAAATAACAAAAAAAAGAGAGTATGAAAAAGTTACATCAAACGAAAATCGCTATTATATAGTTTTGAGACTACTTTGTTTCAATTAAGTGTCCCCAGGGGGCTCGACTTTCCATACAAACGTTAATCCTGCTATAATACAAAAACTACATGCCAGATTAAATCCAAACTGTGAGAATATATTGAGTACACACATATCGATGTTTGTAATTAGTTTTCGATGTACTTATATAAAAAGGAAAAAAAATAAGAGAAGTTTTAAACATTTAGTACAAAACTAATTTAAGCCTTCGTTTAATTATGTTATAAAACTAATTACAAACATCGATATGTGTATACTCAATATATTCGCAAATTTTGAATTCAACGCGGCATTTAGTTTTAGTATTAAAGCGGAACTACTTTTGTATGGAAACTCGAGGCTCCTGGAGATTTTTAATATTTTTTTCTATTTTTTATGTATTTTTTTGTGTAAGCTGAAATGTATTGTATGCCTCTTTAGGCAGATTATGTGAAACTTTATATTACTTTAAGATCTTTGTACCATAATCAACAATAAAAACTCTGATTCTGATTCTGACCCTTAAAAGTCTTCAATTTTATGAAAGCCCGCTTCCATCTTCGGCAACATCGTCACTTACCACCAGGTGAGATGTTGTCAAGGGTTTACCAATTGTGAATAAAAAAAAGCACTGTTCCAATAACGACTGTTTGAATTACTTTTTGAGAGCAACTTGAATTTCTAAAACTATGAATCTCTTTACTTTCAGACCCACCAGAGTGCAGTGACCGTGGAGTCACGTTGGTGCAAGAGACGATCTACTGCAACACCGTAGCATTACCAGTTCCTGACACATTCTTCTGGCACGTCCAGCCCTCTGGATTCGAAGTCCAGCACCTCACTACAGGCTCACCCATCTTACCCCTAGCCCAGGTCACTGGACCTCTCTCGGGATTGCTCAAGGCTAGTTGTGAAGCAGGAAATGGGGTAGCATCCCAGGAGAAGCCATGTGAAAGGACATTTAGCTTGGAAGCGTTGAGGCCGCAGCCACCACAACAGTGTGACTTGGCGTACGAATACGGAGAATTTCAGATGAGGTGCATACCAGGTAATTATAAACTTTTTAACCTACTTCAAAAAAAGGAGGAGGTATCTCAATTCGACCGTATATTTTTTTTATGTGTGTTCGCGGCTAACTTATTCGTTTATGAACCGATTTTGATGTTTGTTTTTGTGTTGGAAAGTAGATATCCAAAGGTTGGTACCATTATAAGGAAACCGGGATCTGATGATGGCATCCCAGAGAAATCGAGGGGAACTTTACTTTCCTGTCTGAAGTCGGTGTTTTTTGTTCAAAATTATTATTTACTAGTGGATGCCCGCAGCTTCGCCCGCGCAGAGCCCGATTTTTGCGTTTCCCGTGGGAATTTCCCAAAATTCTTTCTTAGCGGATGCCTACGTCATAAAATAATAAGTAGGCTAAGTCTTATTAACAAGTTCTGGATCGTTGTTATCTGAAAAATAAATGATAATAATAATAATAATGAGCCGGTTCTCGAAAACGACCGCGCCAAGCTCTACTGGGACCGACCCGTCATCACGGACAGGACTATTCCTTCGAATAAGCCTGATATCGTGCTGATGGATCGGGCGCAGTCTAGGGTGTTTTTGGTTGATATCACTATCCCATATGATGAAAACCTCGTGCAGGCTGATGCCGATAAAAGGACCAAATACCTGGACCTGGCTCACGAGGTTACTGATATGTGGCGAGTGGAATCCACCGAAATCATCCCCGTAGTCCTATCCGTGAACGGGCTAATTTCAGCCGACCTTGAACATTACCTAAGGCGGCTGGATCTCCGAGGCAGACCAATCATTGCAGCAATGCAGAAAGCAGTCCTCCTCGACAATGCCCAGATAGTTCGACGCTTTCTCTCCCCGTCGCACTGAACTCCAGCCGACTGTGCTTCCGCTGGAGGTGCTCCTGCCACTTCGCCTCGTGCGAAGTTAGCAGAGTAGCTAAAATTGTATATATCGAAATAATAATAATAATAACATCTACCTTCATGTCAAATTACAGCCCGATCCGTAAAATGGTTTGGGCTGTGCGTTGAAAGATCACTATGTCAGTCAGTTAGTCAGTCACCTTTGAGTTATATATATTTAGATTATTTTTATAAGATTCAGAAAAAATATCTAAATGCTTTTTGCTACAGAAGTTTCTGAAATCTCGCATACCTACTTTATGGCCCAATTAAAATTCCGAATCACTTAAATTATAATAAAGTTTTACTTTACCATGAGTTTTATTTATAACTAACCGCTTCCGTGACATAGTGGTAGGACCGCTCGCTTCACATCAGGAGGTCGCGGGTTCGATTCCCGGCGGCGTTTTAGCTTATAAGAATCGGTTTGATTGGTGGTAGGGAATTTCTAGAAGCTACCCCCGTCCTATCTAAGTCCTGCAGTTAAACATTAATGTGTGTAATGAAAATAGGAAAGCCAGTTCCCCATTTCTTTGAGGAATCTTGGTTAGCCCGCTTCCATACATCTTCGGCATCATCGTCACTTACCATCATGTAAGGTGATACCGAGGGCTTACCAATTGTAGATTAAAAAAAGTCAACTCATGCAATCTCCTCAACAACTTTCAGTTGAGAACGCAACCTACTACGAAGTGTCAGTATGGCGGATATCTTCAACGAACGCGTCACTAGTCCTAGAACGGCGAGGCTCTATGGGCTTCGGCAGCGGGCAGGCCTTAGCCCAGGGTGGTGCAGGAGTTACGGGAGGAGCTGGGGGCTCCTGGTTAGTGCGAGGGTCGCTAGGGCGCCTACGCATGGGAGATGAGGCAGGAGCATCAGCTTGCAACAGATACGGATGCTCAAGGACCCTATTGTTAAGGCCGACAGACAATCTGTTGCACGCAGCGTTGCCGCCTTGGTGGACTTGTGAGTACTTATCTATTACTTTACTGAAATTTGGCAATCAAATAACTAACTTACACTTAATTGCCTTTGAAATCAAAACAAAGATTTATTTTACTTCAAAGATTTTTGCATTGTTTTACCAAAAAACCCTTATCACAGCTAAAACTGAATGACACGTTTTTTATTACACAACTGGCCACAAAAAAGAGTACCTATATAGTTTTCAGGTCTAATGTATGTATGTATGTTTTTTTTCCATGTAACAGATTGATGGATTTTAGAATCAGAGATATGACATAGGATACTTTAGCCGACTTCCCAAAAAAGGGGGTAATGTTTTATACAGTCATGTGTTTATTAAATTTTTAATTTTAAGTTATTTCTCTTTTCCAGTCCTCCTAGAAAAGGACGTAGGGATATCTATCGGAGCAGTGGTCCTGGTGGCGGTGTTTTTGATCTCCACCTCCCTGATGATAAAGCTGGCGCGGCGGCCGCGCTCCAAAACTCCCACCCCGGTCATCCAGGTTCTGCAGCTTGATGAGGTGGCCAGGGACTACTTGGACACTATTGGCGGTGAGAACAAAAATATAGCATGATAAATATGTACTTAATAGATAATGATATTATTTCTGGCTAAAAAGCGTCGGTGGCTCAACCGGTAGCGACTCGGTCCATCTAACCAGAGGTACCGGGTTCAAATCTGGACGGCCAATGTACCAATGAGTTTTTCAAAAACTTACGTACATATAATTACCGATTGCTTTAACGGTGAAGGAAAACATCGTGAGGAAACCTGCACACGCCTGCGAAGAAACTCGAAGGTTGTGTGTGAAGTCGATCAGACCAACCCGCACTGGGCCCGCGTGGTTGACTAAAGCCCGATTGCCCAAATTCAGGGTAGACTCGAGCCCCTCGGTGGAGACGTATATAAGCTGATAGGATGATGATGATTATTTCTGGGTAGATCCATGAAAGAAAATGAAACTGGAATAGTTGCATCACAATTATCGACTATTAAATAAATAAATAAATAAATAATTAAAAATAAAGAAAAAAATGTGCTTGTCGATGATCAGAATATCATAAAATCTATTCCAGAGCACAAAGTCCACGCATCCTGCAGCCTCCGCTCCTGCAGCAGCGCGTATTCCGATGCGTCCGCAGAATCAGCGCCACCTGTTGACAGGCGACGGAAACCGCGCTCTCTTTGGGATCAGTGGGAGCCCCCGCCTGATGTGACCCTCACGCTTCACAGGGAAAGTGCTGTGTAGAAAGATAGATGATGCCACGTTATGTCGAGAGGGGCGTCGGAAACTATTACCACAGATAACTAAATAGTTTGCTAGTACTGTGAAACAGCGCCATCTATTGACAGGCGAACCACAACTCCACCCAAACCGACCATTGATACGTTATTATGGTTCTCACCAAGCTCGTTACAAATCGCGGCGCTCGCTTGCCTGGCACTCTGCGGAATCTAGCAGCAGAGTATTCCAACTCGTTCAATATAAATTGTGATAAAGTAAAACAGATAAAGTGAGTGTTATTTCCTACCTCTATACCGACTATCACTAACACAAAAATAACAGAGACTAGTATTGTACTTAGGTTAAACTGTATAAGAATGTACTTACCTACATATTAAACGAAACAAGACTTCAGCTGAAATTATTAAGAAGTGGTTAAATAATTGAAGATTTTACTCTTTGTTATTTAGTGGACAACGAATTCCATTATGTGTCAATCAGTTTTATACCTCGTTATATGATTTAAGTAGCATTTACCTACTTACTTAATACGCTTTGAATAAGATAAATTAAAATATTATAATTTTAATTAAGTTATGAACTAATTAAACATAGTATGAACTGAATTAATATTCTTTTTATTTTTCCCAAAGAAAATCTTACATAAACTTAGTCACAGTATTACGATATGGCATATAGTAGCGCAATACCTTTGATGTTGCACGATGCGCCACCAGCGTAGATACTAGCTCAAACTAGCCTGTAGTCAGCCTGGCGAACTCGCGGAGTTTGCCAGGCTGTGGCCCGCCGCACACTATCCCGCAAGTACCCTTCCGTTGCTCTGCGTAAGTACATTCGTTGCGCTACTGTAAGCCGCTATATTGTAATACTGTGCCCTATTTATCTTTATTTTCTAAGGCTGGCCTTACTAAGGCCCTACACGGCCGCAATTCCTCTCTGAGTTCAGAAAGCCCGGATTTACGTATAATTTCATTACGCTCCACACATATTGTGACCTTTTCCTAATCCGGACTCTCTGAATTCAGATTATAAATTTTCCGGCTGTGTGAGGCCTACCTTATACCACAGATGAGATAGGTACTAGTTATGCTTAAATGGTTGTTTGTAAAATTAGCAAAGAAATTACAAAAATAGACCTTCCATACAAATCGATCAGTAGACAAACCAGCTCTGTAGTGAAAAGTTCAATTATTTGCGATTTCAACAAAGTTTTGGAACAAAAGATTTTTTCTTTTTAATGAGTATAGTTACCAGTTCTGGGGTTTTTAGGTACAGATGACTCTTTATTAGTGCTAGCGGTAAGCACTAATTTTCAGAAAAAGCTGCCAATTGTGTTACAAGCATTAAAATCGGTGGGGTCAACCTGTAAGACTCGGTTTGGTTGGAGGTAGGGCATTTTCTAAGCCCGCCTGGCTAGCTACCACCATCTTATCTAAGTCTTGCCGCCAAACATCAGTGTTAACAACATTGATGTGTTCCGGCATGAAGATAAGATAGCCAGTTCTCCATTGCGTTAGGGAATCTAGGTAAGCCCGCTTCCATCTTCGGCATCATCGTCACTTACCATTAGGTGGGATGATGCCATGGGCCTATCATTTGTTGAAAAGAAAAAATTATCAGCCAGTGTTTTAAAATTTTAGACACTAGAGCTCCATGATATAAACTTGACACAACTGTGTTCAGGGGCCGCTATAGAGAGGACATAAATGACGCTAGCCTGTGTCTCACAATGGCGTTAAGTGTTAACGCTGAATAAAAATAAAAATAAAATAAAAAAAATTTGGCCATATCGATCAAAATGAAAAAAATATATATATTCACGAATAGAATATCTGAAAAGTTCCTAAAATTTAGATAATAATATTATTTTATTACAGTTCAGATCAGTATTAATTGTGTAGTAGTTAGTTATCCTATGCTATAGCTATAATTTGGATCTGGTCTTATCAACGCAGCACATAAGTTTGCGAGAAATATGTTTAATTATTATTTAAGATTTTTTTCTGACATCAACGCTACCAGTTTTATATTTTTTTCATTAAAAAAATTTTATCAAAGTAAGTTCTATGAGCTAAAAATAAAAGTTAAAAAAAAACTAAAAGGCTTGCGACCACGGCTATTACCCCAGATGAAGGGAAAAATAAAGGCTATGATTTCAGGCGGGAAACTCTTGTTTTCATACTTTTCCGTAGTCGGGTTTTAGTTTTTTTAACTTTTATTTTATTTTCATATTTTTTGTGCTCAGAGAATAACGCCAACTCACCTCGTAACCTATATATATTTAGAATGTGCTCGTCAAGACCTTTCTTTCGATACCAAACATGATATGAATGCCTAAAAAAAATTTTTTTGTTGTTTAATTCACCTATAAAATCCGCCATGTTGATTTTTTTTATAATTGCTATATATCCTACGACACGCGGAGTGATGGCACAATTCCAAAGACACCACATTTGTCAAGATCGGTTAAGTGGTTTTGGAAATTCAAGGGAATTCTGGGTTAGTCCATTCGCTTCACACCAGGAGGTCCCGGGTTCGATTCCCGGTGGGGCAACTTGTACGACTCGGTTTGGTTGGTGTTCATTTTCTATGCTCGCCTGGCTAGCTACAACCATCGTATCTAATTCTGGTCGCCAAACATCAGTGTTAACAACATTGATGTGTTCCGGCTTGACGATAAGATAACCATGTTCTCCATTGCGTTGGGAAATCTTGGTAAGCCCGCTTCCATCTTTAGCATCATCGTCACTTACCATCAGGTGAGATGATGCCAAGGGCTTACCATTGTTAATAAAAAAAATAAAAAAACAGATAAACATCCATACATACATATATAGACTGTCAAAAACATAACCCTCCTTTTTTCGTAGTCGGGTAAAAATATGTCACTGATCTGTCACACGGGACTTACGATACCAACGTCATATTTTTAACATTATTTTAAAATTTATCACTTTGATAAATTGGTACGATTTATCACTGATATTTTTTGGTAATGTTCTCGAAATGGAACTGGCATCGTTTGTCAGAAAAAATATATATTATTTTAAATAAATATTTCGCGAACCGTATGAACTACGTTGGTAAGACTAGATTCAAATTATAGGTAAAGCATAGGACGACTGCACATTTAAAACAAAAACATAAAATGAACACCTAAATTTAACATATTTTATATGTTATAACCGCCTCCGTGGCGTAATGGATAGTCCATTCGCTTTACATCAGGAGGTCGCGGGTTCGATCCCGGTGGGGTCAACTTGTAAGACTCGGTTTGGTTGGTGGTAGGGCATTTTCTAAGTCCGCCTGGCTAGCTACCACCATCTTATCTAAGTCTTGCCGCCAAACATCAGTGTTAATAACATTGATGTGTTGCGGCTTGAAGATAAGATAGCCAGTTCTCCATTGCGTTGTGGAATCTTGGTAAGCCCGCTTCCATCTTCGGCATCATCGTCACTTACCATAAGGTGAGATGATGCCAAGGGCTTACCAATTGTGAATAAAAAAAAAATTAAAAATAAAAATGTTTTCAGTATAAAAAAATTGATCAATATGTCATGAAGATCAATTTTACCAATTTTCCAGCTGTTGGTCGTGGTCTACCTTAGGCATGCGACTTTTGCATATCATGCTAAACGAACCTAACCTAACTGAATTCTGCTACCTAGGGAGGGAGCATCGCTTCCCTAGGCTCTTCGACAATTTGATATCATCATCAAACCTAAGGAACCAATTATCGCTTTCTTCGCTCGCTCTTCTCAGATCCGCCCGGGCAAGTCATGATCTGGCCACGACAACACACTTACAACTTCAATTTTGTCCTAAAAATATGGAAGAATAGTGTCTCTATTACTGGTCTCTTCGTTCCGATCTCCGAGTATCCTTCTCCTGGATATAAGTTGCCATGGTCGACCTGGAAATCTCTTAACAGACTCCGGACTCGGGTTGACCGAAGTAAAGAAAACTTGTTCAGGTGGGGATTCATTGGAGATACGACTCTGGAGTGTAGGTTCTCTCAAAGGATGGACCACCTCATTACGTGTCCTTCTTGCCCTGTCACCTGCACGGGGGAGGATTTGATGCTGGCCACTAACAAAGCAATTTGCGTGGCTCGGTTTTGAGACTCGAAATTCTTTAAAAAGTCTGTTAATATTTTGATCTTCTTCTGAAGATAAAAATATTAATAAGTTTTATTAGTATTTTTTGTTCAGGTGGGGACTCTCGGAAAACCCAAATTTGGACTGTGTTTGTGGAGCGGTGCAGTCCATGGCTCATTTAGTTTCCTGTCCTGCCTGCCCTGTCACCTGTTCGCAGCAGGACTTAATGGACGCCACAAATAGTGCAGTTGAAGTGGCTAAGTTCTGGGCCGGAATGATTTAATTTGTCATCGACACGCAAAGAAGAAGAAGAAGTACTTTTTATTCGTGTACAAGGGCAATATTGATGTCTAAATTTTTATAACAATTACAGAAAGGTGGATCATGGAAAAAAATATTGCCCGAGGTCCATCCAAGTGGACTGAGTAGGTGGACCATGACCAACAACTTCAATTTCAGTTTTCATGCTTGCAACACAATTTGCAGCTTCTTCGGCGTATCGTTCGTAAAAAATATGTCCTCGTGTGTGGAATATGGCGAAGTGCTACGTTTTGTCTGCTTCTGTGTGGCGCAGCAAGGACGCTGTCAGTCTTTGCAGACGGAGTGAAAACAAAGAGAGTTTCCGTGTGGTGGTAGCTGATATCTGTTAGTATATAGCATCCCTAATAAGAAGAGTGGAGTATGACCTAAAATCCAATTTGGTAAGAGACCCTGCCCATGCAGTGGGGAGGATGTCTCTAGGTTGTTAACGATGAACGACCCTTAATATGTTAGTAACATTTGCTAAACTATCGAGTTACTAAATAAAAGTATTTATCTTTTTATCGACAACCTTTATTACTTACTTAACTACCTATGTAGAATCTAAAAGCATTACACAAGATATGACTATTTACAAATAATTTAATTAATTTAACCTAAATAAGTTTAAACCTATTTGCTAAAAAGCGTCAGGAATGTCACCTCTTGGCCTACTTTTCCCGTTTTCAGATAATTCTACTGTAACACCCTTCCCATTATCCCCACGAACGTTCATTTCAGACCCATCAGAGTGAGTCTGTGTAAACGAGTAAGTCGTTTCTGGAACCACAATTGGATTATCAGAGAACGCCTCTAAGTTTTTTGGAGTCGTTTTCCCACTCTTAACTTTTACGTCAACAGATGAGATGACGTTAGATTGCTTACCATCATTGAAAGCATCGTCTTTGTTGGCGAGTACTGCATTATTTGTCAATTGCACGTAGAAGAATTGAGATTCAGCATTGCCCAGCTTCTCGACTTTATGCTTATTTGGCAAAAGCATCTCCTCAGCTATTACAGGCGGCACATAGAAATAATCTTTTGAAAGTTGTGCCTCAACTTGGTGATTTTCTTTGCATTTGTGCGTACTTCCGTCAGTGTGTGGATGCTCGTGAGTTATCGCAACAGGTACAACAGGCTTGTATGTCGGCTTGTCTTCTACTTGCACTACTGTGAAGGGCTGTGGATTGCTGTGACTGATCTGTTTATAAACGTACGAAGAAGGTACTGGTTCTGCAAAGTAAACAGCTCCTAGGTTTTCTTTATTTTTTGTTATTGATGATTTTGTGATCCCACTTTCTTCTATGATAGTGATCGGTTGTTCTGTAGATATTTTTTTGTTGTTCGAGTTAACGTAAGGATCGTGGTTTATCTTAAAAGCATATCCTCTTCTGCCGTCTGACAAAAATTTTGTTTCAAAATCGTCTTGAATTTGTTGATAGTAATACTCGTTAGGCTTCGTGGTCATTGCATGGTTTCTGTTAACTTTTACGTTAACGGCGCCCTTAGAATCATAATTATATAATCCATTGGGATTCGATTTATTAGAGCTCGGTTGCCTGTGAACATCATCTGAAGTCAAAGGAGTAGCAATTGGTTGTGAGTTATAGAAAATATGATCCGGATTACGCAAAAATTCTTGTTCATCAATATATTCTTCTCTATTTACAATTTTCAGTGTGGAAGGCGTACCTTTTGGTACCTTAGCAGAGATTTCTTCTGCGTTTTTAATTCTGTCCACGATGAAAGGTGGAGGAGATGGCATTGATAAAGCAGATTTCTCAGTTATAAGCGTTTCATTTATATCGGTTATTTCATTAGAACTAGTGAATCTGCCTAATTTATCATTAATATTCACTTCTCTAATTGGATCACTATGAACCTGTACTTCATCTTTAGATACGTTAATCATTTTATGCATTGGTGATATCTCAGGTGGACGGTATACGTCAAAAGATGATGGATTTAACTGTATGGGGCTTGGTATAGCGGGCAACGGATGTAGAGGAATATCCACTTTTCCAGCTGGATAAGTATTGACCTGTACTTCACCTTTGGGTTCGTTGATCATTGTATGTATTGGTGATATCACAGGTGGACTGTATACGTCAAAAGGTAGGGGATTTGACTGTATGGGTCTTGGTACAGGGGGCAACGGATGCAGAGGAATATTTACTTTTCTAGCTGGATAAGTATGGACCTGTACTTCACCTTTGGGTACGTTGGTCATTGCATGTATTGGTGATATCACAGGTGGACTGTATACATCAAAAGATAGGGGATTTAACTGTATGGGTCTTGGTATAGGGGGCAACGGATTCTGGGGAATATTCACTTTTGTAGCTGGATAAGTATGGACCTGTACTTCACCTTTGGGTACGTTGATCATTGTATGTATTGGTGATATCACAGGTGGACTGTATACATCAAAAGATAGGGGATTTAACTGTATGGGTCCTGGTATAGGGGGCAACGGAAGTGGGGGAATATTCACTTTTGTAGCTGGATAAGTATGGACCTGTACTTCACCTTGGGGTACGTTGGTCATTGCGTGTATTGGTGATATCTCAGGTGGACTGTATACGTCAAAAGATAGGGGATCTACTAGTATGGGGCTTGGTATAAGCGGCAACGGATGTAAAGGAACCACCTCGGTCCCTAACGGAAGTCTGAGAAATATTTTGCGAAGTCTATCATCAATAAACGAAGGCGGGCGCGGCAACGGCCTAACACTTTCAGTCACTACTACATCTGATGAGATTTCGTCGTTAATAGTATAAGCCACTACTGATCCATCTTTTTTCAGTAGTTTGTATGAAAGTTTCGGGTATGGCACAAGCTCGGGAACTCTAGTCGGTATGGTCTTTACAGGAATAATTTCTTCAATCACTTCTGGAGCAGAAGCAGCAGGTGGCAGAACTGGAATCAATGGTGTCTTCGGTGGCCCAAGCATCACCGCAGATGGTCTATGTTGAACAAGTTCTATCCTCTCTGATACGAAAGGTGGAGCTAAAAGAGCTGACTTTTCATATGGAAATACTTCTGAAGGCTCGTGCCTAACGCTCAGCATTCCTGATTGTAACAGATGCCTGACTCCTTGAAGAGCGCTTAATGTCTCAGAAGTACTCTTGGTACCTAAATAAGACTTTAGGATGGCTATAGTTGGGCTCGCATCTTCGATTTTTTCTGGAGCTACAACAGCAGTTTCTATGATGTCTATTTTTGGAACGGCCTTTACTAGAATGTTGTCGTGGCCGGGAATGCGAAAGAACCTGACGTTTTTTTCTTTTGACTCAGTGTTTCCGAAGAACTTTGAGAGGATGGCATCTTTCCATTGCTGCAGATGTCTCTTGGATCTGGGACCGTCGGGCGCGGCGAGTGCTGCAGCCAAGCACAAAAACAGCACACACTGAAAAAGAAAGTTGTAATTTTGTAAAAAGTGTTATGTTCTGTTGTCACAAAAAACTGATAACATGATGGTCGAAAGTTGTTCAAGATTAAGTATTGTGGACCTCCTAGAAGCCATCTTATGGCAATATAGTGAGACTACAATAATACCTTCAGGACACCGCATGGCTTTAAATCCTTGGTGCAATGCCTTAGTATGTTCTTAGAGGCACGCGTTAACACTTTTAACGCCATTGTGAGACACAGGCTAGTGTCATTTATGTCCTCCCTATAGCGGTCCCTGAACACAGTTGTGTCAAGTTTATATCATGGAGCTCTAGTGTCTAAAATTTTGAAACACTGGCTGATAATATTTTCTTTTCCACAAATGATAAGCCCTTGAAGATGGAAGCGGGCTTACCAAGACTCCCCAACGCAATGGGGATCTGGCTATCTTATCTTCAAACTGGAACACATCAATGCTGTTAACACTGATGTTTGGCAGCAAATCTTAGGTAAGATGGTGGTAGCTAGCCAGACGGGCTTAGAAAATACCACCACCAAACCGAGTCTTACAAAGTTGACCCCGCCGGGCATCGAACCCGCGACCTCCTGGTGTTAAGCGAACGGACTAGCCATTACGCCACGGAGGCGGTTAGGCGCCCCGATAAGTAGGTAGCTTGAGATATGTTGTGTTTTTTATATTATGTATTTTTTAAGACTTTCTGTACCTATATATTTTTTTACTGTTTTTTGTACATGTGTAAAAAACAACAACAACATTTTTTTCTATTTATGTATATAAATTACTTAGTAGAAACAATCTAGATCTTCGATTGAAGAATATATTTTAGTGTAAACACTATTATCTGTAAACAGATAGAGCTTTGATTGCTAGAAAATAAGGCATTTTGAAAACCCTTAAAATGTCAAGGCATAATGCCACATTATATCCAGACACACTGCAGTGTATCAGCCAAGTTCGTAAAGAAAAAGGATGACACCGGCCATTTGTTACACGAACCATTTCGAGCCACTTTCGACCTACACGACACTTTAATGTGTTTGACCTATCTTGCGATTTTTTGTTTCTAGTAAAACTCCCTAGGTCACCTAATTTTCATTTAAAAAAATACCGTTCCTGGGATATTGATGTTTGAAAATCACTTCACTTCAGTGACTCAGTCAAGTCATCAAAGTTATATGTAAAGACCACTTCCGGATGACATAGAAACTTGAAATTTGGCATAGAGGCCTACCTCGTAACCTATTACTGGGCCTACACAAAGAAAAAATTAAAAAAAAACTCGCACGTAGGTTTCCGTAACATTATCTATAAAAATCACATTTTTTGTTAGGAATTCCCTTAAATATTAATTTAATTATTTATTTTTAAAGTGAATAATACAAGTCAATATTCTGTGAAGATTTCAAGCGTCTACCCTACCTGTTGCCGTTATCAATATCGAGCCAAGACAAGTATAAATCACGTTTGTTTATGGGAACCCCCTTAAATATTTATTTTATTCTGGTTTTTAGTATTTGTTGTTATAGCGGCAACAGAAATACATCATCTGTGAAAATTTCAACTGTCTAGCGATCACGGTTCACGAAATACAGCCTGGTAATAGACGGACCGACAGACGGACAGACAGACGGACAAAGAAGTCTCAGTAATAGGATCCCGTTTTTATCCTTCGGGTACAGAACCCTAAAAAACGGGCAAGTGTTTGCCGGACTCGCTAAATTAGGGTTCCTTACCACCACTATACTCATTAAAATATTTAGATCACTTCCAGTTGAGTTATAAACTTGAAAAAGGCATCGAAACTATTTGGTGTTTTAGAAAGGAAAATTTGAAAAACCGGCTAAGTGCGAGTTGGACTCGCAAAATGAGGGTTCTTAACCACTACTACTCATCAAAATTATAAACTACATCCAGGTGACTCAAAAACTTAAAATTTGGCATCGAGGTAGGTTATTGGACCTACGTAAAGGAAAAAAACGGTCAAGAGCGAGTCGAACTCGTGAAATTACGGTTCCAATTCTTAACAAAGTATATAGGATGTACTAAAACTCGTGTAGGACCCGTTAACTGCAGTTAATGGGGATTCAACTCATTCACAACGCTTTGACAACATTCCCCAAGAGTAATACGGTATTTGACTGCTAGTCATTTGAGTTACTTTTTATCAACTGTCAAAAACGACATTTTGTTCTGAAATTGCTCGTGTTATAAACTTCTGATGTCATTTTCTTTGACGAACTAATTTAGTGATTATGATAAATATAAAATTGAAAGTAGAATAAAATATTAAATGAACAAGTTATTGTTCTTTTGTAGGAGAAATGTTATTTAGTGAATAATATTTTTACTTTATTTTAAAAAAGCGTCGGTGGCTCAACCGGTAACGACTCGGTCCATCTAACCAGAGGTACCGGGTTCAAATCTGGACGGCCAATGTACCAATGAGTTTTTCAAAAACTTACGTACATACTTACCGATTGCTTTAACGGTGAAGGAAAACATCGTGAGGAAACCTACACACGCCTGCGAAGAAACTCGAAGGTTGTGTGTGAAGTCGACCAACCCGCACTGGGCCCGCGGTTGACTAAGGCCTAGTCGCCCTGATTCAGGGTAGACTCGAGCCCCTCGGTGGGGACGTATATGAGCTGTAATGACTTTATTTTAAACACTGTCAAATATCCTATTATTTGAAAAAGAACGACGCTCCTTACTTTAGTAACGGACGTATGCTTTTTAAAGCATACGTCAATTGTTCAATCATCTGATCGATATGCATGAAGAGTTTAATATCTCTTTGTTGCAAATTGGTCTCTTAAGAAAAGTTGTTCAGTATGATAAGTAGAAGGCCCAGTTAATGGCTCCCACACTAGTATTGTTACACCCTGGGGCCTGGTTACTATAAATAATTTATATGTCCCTGAATATCTATACATATAATAAAACAACGGGGCCATGTCTGTAGATGAAATATTTTTGGAAAATACTAACTGCGGTGGACACTGGTCATAACTAACGATATAGAGGCCAAAACAACAACTTTTGGATTTTTTGTCTGTCTGTCTCTCTGTATGTTCGCGCATCACGCAAAAACTACCTAGCCGATTTTAATGAATTTTTGTATGGTGGTTCCTTATAGTCCGGGTTAACATATAGGATACAGTTAATAATATTTTCATCATATCAGGACGTCCACTGCTGGATCTGTCCTTTGGGCCTACTCCAATTTTTTTTGCGATTCGACTATGGTTCTCTTGGGGAGAGTTGTTCACTATGCTAAGCAGAACCCCCAGTTACCTGATACTACATCTTTTTTTTACACCCTAGAGGCCCTAGACCATTTCCAAGTGATTTACAAACTTGACATTTGGTATCGAGGTAGGTTATTGGGCATGTACAAAGATAAAAAACCGCCCCCGCCCGGTTGGCCTCGCACTAAGTAAGGTTTCGTAGCCTTTTCAAAAAATAAATGTATATTTTAAAAAATTAATGAACTTTTTACATTTTTTTTTACAGGTTCGCTTCCCGGCGGAGTCTTTGTAAGCTAAGGCTAGCTACCACCATCTTATCTAAGTCTTGTAGCCAAACATAAATGTTACCATCGTTGATGTGCTCTGGCTTGAAGATAAGATGGTTAGTTCCGAAATTGCGTTAGAGAATCTTGGTAAGCCTGCTTTATCGTCACTTATCATCAGGTGAGAGATATCGTTGATTTAAAAAAACTACACGGCTTTGAGTGGCCAAGACTGCTAGTCCGCCTCCGGGAAGTACAGGGTATAACAAAATTGGTTTAGGGCCCCTTAACTGGGGGTTCTACTCAACAACTTTTCCCTAGGAATCCATAGTCAATTATGAAAAAAAATATTCGACCCTCCATACAAAAATGCACAAAATTAGCCAATCATCTGATCTATTTGTATGAAGAGTTAAACAATATTAACAAAATATGCACACAAAGAATTGTATTTTAAACCGCCTCCCGTGGCGTAGTGGTTAGTAGATTCGCTTCATACCAGGGGCTCGCGGGTTCGATTCCCGACGGGTTCCAACTAACTTGGTACAAGACTCGGTTTTGTTAATGTAGGGCATTTTCTAGCCTGGCTAGCTACCGTCATCTATATACTTCATTATCTTCATCTAGCTACTACTATCTACATTTTGCTACCAAACATCAATGTTAACAGCATTGATGTGTTCCGGCATGAAATTAAGATTGTCAGTTCCCCTTTACTTTAAGCCCGTATTAGTAAGCCCGCTTCAATCTCCGGCATCGTCGTCACTTACCATCAGGTGAGATGATGCCAAGGGCTTATCAATTGGGGATACAAATATTTTTCGAAAAACTTAAGAGCTTTTTGGTACAAGCTTTTTTTTGAAAAAAGGTTTTTTTTTGTGATAAAAAATTCAAAAGCTCAAATGAATATAAAAATACACGGTTTCAAATTCAAAAAAGACTGTTTCATACGATTCTATAGAAAATAAAAGACAATACTGGGCCCTTGATTCCACCTTCAAACTTCATCATCAGATCAACTTCCAAATACCAAAAGGATCTATTGTCACCGGGAATACGGCTGCATTCCAAATTTCAGCTCAATTGGACCCCTGGAAGCCGCTCTCAAATCGATCTCAAGATTTGATCTAAACAAACATACATACAAACATTGCAAGTAGAAGAAAAGCTTTTAAAAATAAAAAATAAAAGATTCTCACACTTACATTGGCAGCTCTAACTTGCATTGTTTTGATTCACCTTAACACTGTCACCAAGAGATGCGCGCGCACTTACAATTTAACTTCAACTAAATGCAATACTTTATCACTAAAGTCTTTTTATAATGCACGTCGTTTGTGGAGAAAGCCCTTGATTATAATTACCTGAGTCAAGTATTAACAAAAGCTTAACTCATCATAACTCATTAACACTGCAATTAGGAGACTTGAAAATTTACGTTTAAGTAACTGTCATGTATTATGTAATTGCCGGTGTTCAATTAATCATATCACTTGTTTCTTTTTTAACTGTTACCTTTATAAAAAAACATAAATCCACTTTCACCACAAATCAGAAGTATATTTAAGCTTTAGATGAAAATTAAAGAAAAATGTTTGGCTTTGCTCCTTATGGCGACTCGAGTGTTTGTTCATAGCTATACCTTAAACGTAACGTGGTCTGTTGAGTGTATAGGTACATAAAGGTGTATACAGACTAAAGCAGCCTCGGGTTGAGGCAGTATGCCTCTGAACGCACAGCCCAAGCCATGCCTCGCCCCTTTCAGTATACAACATACATTCTGTAGATACCTCGCCCCGAGCGCTCTGGCACGTTTCTTCAGCGCGTTGTCAAAGAGTAACAAATATTACTTTAACCCTCGGTGTACGGGGTGGGGTCTTGCGGACCCCAGCCTCAGTTTTTTGAGGATTACTAAATCATTTTTAAGCCCAAGAGGTTCTAGTTTCAGGTAATCTCAACATTTATAATGCTTAATTTGATAGAATTACAGTTTTTTTATAATCTGCAGTGACTATCAAGATATTGACACCTGGAGTCTGTGTGTTCTATTTATCCCCAGTGTTTGTTGCCACGAGAAGTAGAAGAATGTTTAATTGATTTTTTTTATTCTTTTCTCTTATTATAATTTAAAAACATGAATACCAACCATTGATACCAACTTACTTTTGTTGACTTTAATTGTAATAATAACTTTTTTTTTGCTTCTCGACACCTATTTCTGTTTATATTTTTCTCTATCATTAAAAACTTATCTTAATAATCTGTGTAGTGTTATTACTTCCTATACAGGGTGTAAAAGAATTGGTGTAGGACCCGTTAACTGGGGGTTCTACTCATCATACTGAACAACTTTCCCCAAGGAACCCATAGTCAATTCTCAAAAAAAATTAGACCCTCCATACTAAAATGCACAAAATTGGTCGATCAGCTGATCGATTTGTATGAAGAGTAAACATTTTTTTTGCGATTTCATCCGAGTCGTAGAACAAAAGTTGTTCAGTATGATGAGTAGAAGCCCCAGTTAACGGGACCTACACCAATTTTGTTACACCTTGTATAGACTATATTTCAATATACAATAAAAAACATGTATTTGAATCATGGTTTTATAGATAAACTAACATAAAGTTGGGGTCCGTTGGACCCCACCTAGTACACGCCGTAACTTTTTTTACCTCGTACACCGATGGTAAAAATAGCGTTGCCTTCGGTTACGTCGAAGCACACTAGGCGCAAGCCGGCCCGGCCGTGACAAGGCTGCTTACTCCGAGGCTGCGTCCAGTCTGCACGCACCTTAACACTCATTCATAATCACTAATGCAGCGAACACCTTGGTATTGAAGTGAGTCGTTAGGTTTAGGTAAAAACCGGTTCAACCATCGAAATAACAAATATATAGTAAGTAAGTATACAATCCAAAGTATTCACGTGGTAAACGATACGTGATACGACTTTTTTAATTCAGTATTTTTAGGAAGCTGTCTTCTAAAGAGTCAAATCTGTAATGAGAGACTAAAGAGTCTCTTTGTCTGGATGGTTATTCTTGATGGATCTAAATTTTGACGAAGCTCTGTAAAGATATTGGCATTAATATGGAGCTTGCTATGCTCGGATATTCGCTGCGTGATCGAATCAAAAACGAGGAGATCTGTAGAAGAACCATAGTAACCGACATAGCACTCAAAATTGCTAAATTTAAGTGGTATTTGGCAGAGCACATTGCTCGTAGAATAGATGACCGTTGGGGCAGTAAAGCTCTCAAGTGGCGACCGCGCACCGGAAGACGTAGCGCAGGCAGACCTCCTACTTGGCGAACCGACACCTGGTGAAAGTCGCGGAAAGCGGCTGGATATGGGCAGCACAGAACCGATCATTGTGGAAATCCTTGTGTCCAGCAGTGGATGTTTTTTTGGCTGATGTGAAAATACACTGGTTCGCAAAGAAAATGGGTCGGCTATAAAAATGCGATATCTTTTAAAATATTTGAGCAATCCTTTCAAAATAAAAACGAAAATAAACTTTATTCCATTACAAATAAATGAAGTACTAAAACGTTTTTATTTCTTTGGTGATTGTATTAAAAACCACAAATAAATTTGGAACCATTTGTTTTACTTTTTTTCCGTTCTGTCATATAAATAGGGCATTTCTTGTGCAGAAATTCATTATTCTGATCAAGTTCAGTTATAAACATGTCACTAACCCCTGAAGAAGTGTACCAGAATTAACAATGCTTGAAGATGGGCGCAGTCAGTGTTATACCTACAGCGAGAACTGTTGGTGTGTCGCTATCAACCGTTCAAAGAGTGCTCCAGCGATTTGAAGAGACTGTATCCAATATTCGCAGACCAGGAACAGAGCGAACAAGGTGCACGACAGCGCAGGAGGATCGATTTATGGTTTCTACAATATTGAGAGATCGATTCCAAACGGCTGTTGAAGTCAAAAATCACCTTCTAAGTGCTGTAGGGAGCAATCCGAGCACGTTTACAGTGAGGCGGCGTGCTTGCTGAAGCAAACTTGAAGCCATTTAGATCCGCCAATGGTCCTAAACTCGAAAGACAGCATCGAAATTCAAGGCTGAGTTACACTAGAGAACACATCAATTGAACTCTCGATGACTGATCTTAAACTGCAGAGAGATAAGTGAATGAAATCTTAAATGAGTATGTTGGCCCATTTTTAACCCCCGACGCAAAAAAGAGGGGTGTTATAAGTTTGACCGCTATGTGTGTGTGTGTGTCTGTGTGTGTGTCTGTGTGTGTGTCTGTGTGTCTGTCTGTGTGTCTGTCTGTGGCACCGTAGCTCTCAAACGGGTTAACCGATTTGGATGCGGTTTTTTTTATTTAGAAGCAGGTTTTTTGGCGATGGTTCTTAGATACGTTTTATCAAAATCGGTTCAGCCGTTTCAAGGTCATCAGCTCTTTTGTTAGCTGCGGTAGGGTTCTTAGACTCTTAATGTGTATTTACTTTACTTTCAAACATACATGTGACCAAAAACTTGAAACACTCATGTATGCTTAATAACTATGCAGGATTATGGAACTCTTGGTCTGATGCTGCAGCCAGGATATCCAGAACACTAGCACACTCTTAAAAAAATAATAGCAGATATGTCGTGTTTGGACTCGTTTTGATCAGTATTTGATTCTGCATACAATGCAATGGTGGCAACACGGTGAGCTGATGCTGCGGCCAGGATATCCAGCACACTAGTACACTCTTAAAAAAATAATAGCAGATATGTCGTGTTTGGACTCGTTTTGATCAGTATTTGATTCTGCATACAATGCAATGGTGGCAACACGGTGAGCTGATGCTGCGGCCAGGATATCCAGAACACTAGCACACTCTTAAAAAAATAATAGCAGATATGTCGTGTTTGGACTCGTTTTGATCAGTATTTGATTATGCATACAATGCAATGGTGGCAACACGGTGAGTTGATGCTGCGGCCAGGATATCCAGCACACTAGTACACTCTTAAAAAATTAATAGCAGATATGTCGTGTTTGGACTCGTTTTGATCAGTATTTGATTCTGCATACAATGCAATGGTGGCAACACGGTGAGCTGATGTTGTTAAAATCCGTTAAATTTTTGACATACCTACGTACCTGAAACTATGACTAACTGTGAACTAAATATTATTGAAATAAACCTTCGCTTTGATTTCTTATATAAACCCCCGACGCAAAAAGAGGGGTGTTATAAGTTTGACGCCAATTTCTGTGTGTTTGTGTCTGTTTGTCTGTGGCATCGCAACTCTCGAACGGATGGACCGATTTTGATGCGGTTTTTTTTACGTGAAACAAGTTTCCTTGCGGTGGTTCTTAGCTATAATCGATAAAGATCTGTTCAGCCGTTTGAGGGTTATCAGTTCTTATCTAGGTGACTAAGGGATCTGGGCAACTTATACAGGTCTGATCGATTCAAAATTTGGTGCCCTGTTAATGTAAAAATATTGCAAAACCATGATAACCTTGAACTGTTGATGCAGCATCTCCTAGAATCTACAGAATACCCAACTCCTCAAAAACTTTCAGTAGAAGTATCGTGTTTGGGCTCAAAAAAAATATTCAAAACAATTTATTTCAAATAGGTGTTACACACACTTTTAAATAGAATTAGAATAGAAATTATTAGAATAGTCTCTATGAATAGGTGTTAGATATAATATGGTAACCTTGACCTGATGCTGCAGCATCTCCTGGAATCTGCTGAAGCAGCGGTTAAAAAAGTAAAAAACTTCCATGGGTCCATGGATTTGAAGTTTAGAGTTATAACACATTTAATTGCAGCTTCAAACAAGGGAGGTGAGCAACTTCCACAGGCTTGATCGATTCAAAATAGGCTAGATTTTGTGTCGCAGTATCGTGTTTCGTCCCGGAAACTATTTGTATGAATGTGGGGGTAGAGTTTCGATTGTATGTAATAGTTATGTAAAGTTTAAAAAGCACGAAATAAAAATTAAATTAAAAATTTAAAAAACCCCCGACAAAAACCTCTAAAAAGTAAACAATAATATGTATTGACCCTTTGAGTTTAATTTAAGTAGTAATATTTTGATCCAAGAGTCGTCGCGTAGGGGGACCGCTAAGTAAATAAAATAAAAACAGAATACAACTGATTTACTTTACTACAACTAATTAGTAATAACTTCACAACTTAGCGGTCCCCCTACGCGACGACTCTTGGATCAAAATATTACTACTTAAATTAAACTCAAAGGGTCAATACATATTATTGTTTACTTTTTAGAGGTTTTTGTCGGGGGTTTTTTAAATTTTTAATTTAATTTTTAGTAAACATGGGCGAGAACGCCATCTGAATGCAAGATAACGCTCGTCCCCATACAGCTCGGATAGTGTTTGACTACCTTGATGATGTCGCTATCACACGCATGGAGTGGCCAGTAAGCAGCCCAGACTTGAACTGGGACGACGTATACGCCAGCGAAATCCCCCTCAAATCACGCTTCGTGAACTGAAAGAATCACTGATAGAGGAATGGGAGAATATTCCTCAGCATCGATCGGCCCATAAATCTGGTGGAGAGCATGCCAAACCGTGTAACATCTGTTTCAATAGCTCGTGGTGGTAATACAAAATACTGAAATGTGTGAAAATTGCACATTTGACACCGTAGCACCTCTTTCGAAATCTAGTAACTTTCATTTTTACTTAACCTACTTTCATTCGAAATGAACTTTATAGCCTTGAACTTTCGTGACTTATTTTTATTTTTATTTAAGTACAATAAAATTTTCTAAAATTAAGTGTTTATTTCATAAAAGTAGTTACAATATTAAGGAAGTTATTGAGGTGTTTGTTACCGACCCGTTTTGTTTGCTGTCGAGTGTACACGAGTTCTCTAATATTGTAGGAAACTTGTACGATATTGTGAACTCGCCTTAACGTAGGAACGTAGGCATTGTTATAGGCAGAGGGCAGTTATGTTATGCGCCTATTGAAAAATGCGAATAATCCAACAATGGCTCGCTTTGTTTACCACACGACGCGACCACCTTATTTCTTTGTGTTGAAGCGATTACCTACTTAGCTTCATTGTGTATAAACGACAAGAAAAAAGTGTCATCATTTTAAATTTACGCCCAATAGGTAATATTTTTTTTATTCATTATAAATTGATAAGCCCTTGGCATCATCTCACCTGATGGTAAGTGACGATGATACCGAGGATTCTCCAACGCAATGGGGATCTGGCTATCTTATCTTCAAGCCGGAACACATGCAGTTAATTAAGTGATTTCGTAACATACTTAGTCCGTAGAACAGACAACCGTTGGGGTAGTAAAGTTCTCTCGTGGCGGCACGTACCGGTTTTTTTTATTTTTTTATTATTAACAATTGGTAAACCCTTGACAACATCTCACCTGGTGGTAAGTGATGATGATACGTCCTAGCGTAGGCAGGCTTCCCACTCGGTGGACCGACGACCTGATAAAGGTCTCGGGAAGCCGCTTAGTGTAGGACCGGTCGTTGTGGAAATCCTTGGGGGAGGTCGTTGTCCAGCAGTGACGTCTTTCGGCTGATATGATAAAAGCGATAATGATGATGATGATGATGGATTTCGTAACATTAAAAAACAAAAGAACTTCTGCTTTAAAATTTAATTTGAATTGCTACATTTCTTGTAGGCTCCTTACATATAATTAACTAAGTGCTACATACATGCCTATATAACTAAGTAAGTATGACTAATGGAAGACTAGAGTTATATATAATACATAATTAAATTCTTATGACTACCACATTAAAGTATGTTGGGTGAATTAGCTGCAGTGCACCCGAACGGAGTTATGCAAATGCATTGATGGATAAAACAATTTTGCAATACAAATAATTAAATAGGTATATTCACTTTAACTGCTGGACGAAGTATCTTCAGAATCGTCGCCTACATTAATAATTAAAAACTGAATAAGATTCGCGCGACTTCGTGCGGGTGTAAAGTCTGCGGCGCCGAGATTGAAGCCTTTGACGCAACCGTTTGACGCGAGCCGGCAGTGGCGAGCGGCATTTATCAAAGGTGCAGCTAATTGAGCGAACGAACTGTAACAATCTCAGTCGTACTTGAATATTGACGCACAGGAGGTTCGAGTTCCCTTACAAACGTAGTTCCGCTCTAATACAAAAACTACATGCCGGATTGAATTCAAACCTTGCAAATATATTGAGTAGACACATATCGATGTTTGCAATTAGTTTTCAGTGTACCAATATAAAACGGGAAAAAATTAAAGAAATTTCAAACTTTTAGTACAAAACTAATTTAAGCTTTCGTTTAGTTATGTTTCAATTAACTACGCTGAAAACTAATTACGAACATCGATATTTGTCTACTCAATATACTCGCAAAGTTTGGAATCATTCCGGCATGTAGTTTTTGTATTAAAGCGGAACTACGTTTGTATGGAAACTCCGGTTAACGCTAATTTTAAAGAAAGTCAGAACTCAATAAAATTCTTATGATTATAACATTTTTCTATACAGTTTCTTTGGTAACTACAATATGTAATGTAGGTAATAGAGCATATTATAATCCGCATATAAAGTGATCCGGCGAGAAAATGTTTTTATGAATTTTGAAGATGATATTTAGACCAGTTGTCCCCAAGCTCCCCCCCCCCCCCCTCTCCCCCTAATGGTCTTTTAAAGTATGTGCGAAAAGAGAACCGCAAAATTTGAGGGCGCTTTATCATCATCATCATTAATCATTATAGTGAGACTGTAACATCTTACAATAAAATAGAATTGTATTATCTCAGTGTTAGAATATAATGTTTTCAGATTCTGTATTAATAATTGCCTGAATTAAATTATTATTATGTAAGTTTCATTTTACGCCGCGACGGTTCACTGTCCGCACAGACTATAACATGTTTTTTTTTTTTCAGAAAAACTTTAAGTACAAGTTAGGACCTACCCCCTGCGGTCCTCCTTTTCTTCCCCCAATCCAAAAGGTCTCTTATCGTTTTTTTTACTCAAAAACTGTGGGGGTAAACTGTGAAAGACAAAAATAATCTACATGAAATTACAAACAAACAAACACATAAAATTTATATCGATGCTATGAATAGTTATTGTAAATACAGCTATAGAAACTTTTTATTTTTATTTTTCCCCATTGTTTAAATGTCTACAAAAACGACCCCTCTATTGAGATCGGGGGCAGGTGGTCTTTAATCATCCTACAGGAGGCATTCCTTGATCATAAATTGCAAGGTACTCCCACTCTTAGGTAACATTCACCTTCTCCTTATTCTACTCGTTGTACTGAAACTCTCAAGAATATCAAGAATGTTTTTTCCAAAAGCTAATCGGTCTATACACGTGATGCTCGCTCCATAAACAGACGTAACAAAATTGGTGTTGGACCCCGTTAACTGGGAATTATACTTGTCATACTGAACACCTTACTGCAAGAGACCCCCCATATTCAGTACGCAAAAAATTGGTCTCTTCACAGAAGTAGATCCGCTGTTTGACGTATTTTTATTTTTTATTTTTATTTTTAGCGCGGATGTAACACGCAAGCTCCAAAAAAACAGATTTGTATAGAGAGTTTATTTTTTTGATAATTAACTATTGCCCTTCGGCCGTCTACGAAACCGGAGTTTCGAAACTGGCTTCGAACGAGGCTTTTGTAATACTTGTACGTAACTGGCTTCGATCAAGTACTTTTTTTTCGATATCAGTTTTTTGGGGAAAGCTGTGCAGTATGATTAGTTGGAGCACTAGTTAACGGCTTCTACGCCAATTTTGTAACACTCTGTATACGTCGCTACCAAATGGTTCTATTTTCCCTTACAGTCACGGTATCTTGGGCAGTACTGGTAAATTGAGGGTTAAGGATCGTACCGTTGATCAACGAACACAAGGAGCTCCAAGTTTTGGACTGAAGTATCTATGTATACCTTTACGCACACCAGGGCACCTCAGCATCAAACACGTGTCTCGGGGGATGGAGAGATGGGTGAGGGTGGTGTGGCTGAGGAGAGCCGTGCAGCAGTTCACACATAAAGCTGATGTAAGTGATGGCTAAGCGCAGTGTCTCGATGCGCGAGAGTCGTTTCTCGTATGCGAATGTTGGCACCTGGAGAGAAGAATATTTTTTTTATTTATTTGTTTAAAACCATAGGTACAATGTTGAACACTTGGTTACGTCATCCTATCTTAATTACACTAAGTTCAGTTCAGACAGTATCACCACAGAGAGAAAGAGAAAAAAAACACATGGTTGTGCACAGGTCATAAAAGAATATATAAATAAAAATAAGTAAAATTGTAATTATTTCAGCTGTAAAGGGGCCATGTCTTAGAATAAAATAATGATATAAGATAACAATACTTAAGTAATAATAAAAAATCCTTTTAAAAGATAAAATGTCAAAATTTAAATAAAGCAAAAAAGTACAATCTTCGGCTGTAAAAGGGCCATGTCATAATAAAAAAGAAACTAGAAGTAATATTTTTTTAAATAAAAAGTTTCAGCTGCAAAAGTCCATGTCATAATAAAAAGAATACTACACTAAAAATCAAAATAATTATGATAAAACAAAAAAAAGAGAAAAATGGCTATCAAAAAATCGAAAATCGAAATTCGTCAAAAAAATGTTATACCTACTAAAGTAACAATTATGAGAATACTGATGTTGTAATATAGTTAGGGTGTATAATCCTGTAACTTTGAAAAGTCCTTAATATTTTTCTTTACATACCTCGTAAATGAGACATTGATAAATATATTATAAAATTTTGGCGCCTGTTGTTTTTTTTTTCGGTTTTGTTTGCTGTATTTATGTTTTCTGTTAGTAATTTTGTTGAATATTTTTTGTCCTATTTGACTTGACTTGACTTGCAAACTGCTGTGAATATTTCTGTGAATGACATAGGTATTTCTACATACAGAGTGTAACAAAATTGCTATAGGAGCCGTTAAGTGGGGCTTCTACTCATCATAATGAACATACTTCCCCATTATACTATAGTAATTAATTTGTAATTTTTTTTTCTTATACAAAATGCAGCCAAACACTTTCAACTTTTTTAATTAAATAAGTTGAAACCTAAAACCTTTAGGTACCTATACAAGCCTTTTGATAAAAAGAGTTTTTATGCTTATAAAAAGCTAAATGCTCAGTGTGCCAAGTCCTTACTAATATTTTAAATTTGAAAATTTGTTGGTTAGTTACCTTTTCACGCTTCAACACCTCGACCAATCTTGATGAAAATGGGCATGCAGGTAGCCTGTGTATTCCAGTGGGGAAGGACATAGGCTACTTTATATCCCGCGAAAATAGCATAGTCCGATGCAGTTCCCGAGGGAACTAATAAATACTCTTTTTTTATTCAATTTATTTAAAATGACAACGGAACATTCCCCTCTCATATATCTACCAGATACGCTAAATTACCAGGTTTATGATATAGCGTCCCCACTCACCGACAGCTAGGTCATATAGTGAGGGCCGCTATTCCTGCCAGCACCATAAGGGGAAGGCAAGGACCAGTTGCGGTAGGTAGGCCAAGACGCTTGTCCCGGTACTCTGCAAGGCGAGTGCTTCGTGGAAGAGAACCACTACCTACTGTCCAGGTAGGTCACGGAGCTGTAGGCATGCTCACCTCCTGCGGCTTTCGCTGCTGGCGGTTCGATCCCCGCTCGGGACGCCAGAGAAGCTGGCTCCCACATATCCGGTGTGGTACCGGAGCTGTAGGCACGCTCACTTCCCGGCGCTTATCTTACATAATGACAACGGAACAATGGATTATTATGGTTTTTTGCAGAGATGGCAAAGGGTGTGGGAAATGACATAATTTACTAATTAGCATATCTTGAAATTGTTCACGAGGGATCTGGGGAAAACACATTTCTAAGCTCGCAACGGAGCAACGGATTGAAGTGCTTTTTTGTATATAAGGTGTAACAAAATTAGCTGAAACTATTTTAACTGGTGCTTCTACCCATCAAACTCAACAACTTTCCCCATGTAACCCATAGTCAAATCGAAAAAAAAATTGACTCTCCCATACTAACTCGATCAACTGATCAGCCAACTTAGTATGGGAAGTTCAAATTTTTTTTCTGATTTGACTATGGGTTTCATGGATAGAAGCACCAGTTAAAATAGTTTCAGCTATTTTTGTTAGACCTTATAGAATTGGTTGAGGGGCTGAAAAGTGACAGAGACTGCTAATCAGAATAGCCCGATCTGGGATAAGGATCTGGAAAACTCACGTCCATGCTCTAACTCACTCACCCTCAAAGACAGTCATAAAAACAATGTCAACGCGGGCGAAGCCGAGGGCAAAAGCTAGTAGTCAATTAAATTGTAGTCTAGTCTCCATCATACAATTCTCCATACTCTTTTGTCCATACTGAAATGCTAAAAAGTAGTGAGTAACTTGCAATGTTTGTGTATCATCATTACAGCTCATATACGTCCCCACCGAGGGGCTCGAGCCTACCCTGAATCAGGGCGATTAGGCCTTAGTCGACCACGCGGGCCCAGTGCGGGTTGGTCGACTTCACACACAACCTTCGAGTTTCTTCGCAGGCGTGTGCAGGTTTCCTCACGATGTTTTCCTTCACCGTTAAAGCAATCGGTAAGTCGTATGTACGTAAGTTTTAGAAAAACTCATTGGTACATTGGCCGTCCAGATTTGAACCAGGTACCTCTGGTTAGATGGACCGAGTCGTTACCGGTTGAGCCACCGACGCTTTTTGTATAGGTGCGTATAATACGTAAGTTCATTTTAGGCAAATCTTGCAAATGATTTTAGAGTGACTTCTAGAAATCTGATTGAGCAGTGTGTCAATAGATCCTTTTGGTATTTCGAAGTTGATCCGATGATGAACTTTGGAGGTGGAATCAAGGTCCCTGAATCGTCTTTTATTTTCAATAGAATACTGTGCTCGCCTTTTTTGAATTTTGAAATGTGTACTTATATTCACACTAGCATTTGCGCGTAGCTTTGCCCGGACATCGTTCTTATGACTGTCTTAGAGGATGAGTGGTGGATGAGCTGCAAGCGGCTCGCGAGCGTGGACATGAGTTTCGCCTATCAGGGAACTGTCAGGACATGCTAATTAGTAAAATATGTCATTTCCCACCCCCTCAACCAACTCTAAGTAAAAAATCACAACCATCCATTGTTCCGTTGCGATGCATGTTAAAGAAATTAACCAAAAAAAGAATATTATTTCAGTTTCCTCAAGAACTGCATAGGACTACCTATGCCATTTTCACGGGATAAAAGTAGCCTATGTCCTTTCTAGTGACACAGCGGCTACCTGCATGCCAAATTTAATCAAATTGGTCGAAGTGTTAAAGCGTGAAAAGGTAACGTACAAACAAACACATTTTCAAAGTTTTAATATAAGTAAAAATTATGGGTTTCTTTGGGAAAGTTGTTCGGTGAAGCCCCAGCTAACGGCTTCTACACCAATTTTGTTACACCTGTATAGTTAACTTTCGGATTCATTAATTGTAACGTTTGACTTGCTCACGCAGGTTAACTGAACATGAGCGTGGTGATTACCTAGGTGGCATGTATCTCAAACATTCCCGTGCTTCGCAAGATACGTTAAGCAGTTGTTGCCAGTTTCTGACACTAAATACACGAAAACTTTGGTCGCAGGGATCTCGATTTTTTTCAGTATTTACAAAACATGAAAGTAATATTTTGTAACAACAGAAAAAATATATCAAAGAAACCTCTTTTGAACACACACTTCAATGTGCCAGTTGAATTTTTTTAAATTAATTTGAGTTTTTAGTTATAACGAGAAACCATTGTAAAAGTTCAAAAGTGTGATTATTTTCTTTACTCTTTACATGTAAAGAAAAAAACAGAGACAACTTTACTGTTCCAATCTATGCCTCGCTATAAGCCAAACCTTATTGGCGGCTTGAGAACTTGAACAACGAAGGGGGGTTAAACACCTCCGTGGCGTACTGGTTAACTCCATTACCTTTATATCAGCAGGCCGCAGGTTCAATTCCCGGCGGAGTCTCACTTTGTAAGACTCGGTTTGGTTGGTGGAAGGGTATTTTCTAAGCTCGCCTGGATTTGTATGGGATTACGGTTTTTTAAATGAAATGTTTTTCTATGTTTTGTATAGGTGTACGACTGTTTTAGTTATGTTTTGTATGGGTGTAAGATTTTTTCCCCTTCTGTGCGATCTCCTCCAGAAATAAAATGGCAATAGCAATATGTATATTTTTTTGAGGTCCATGCTAACAAAGTCATCGAATTCAAAATATGTGATATATAGCTGTGTGCTGGTACCGACCTCAAAAAAAATTGTAAGGCCCCTAATTTGATTCGTACCTAACTTTGACTTCGTAATTGTAGGTTAATTTTGTGTATTTATACATAAAAATATTATTTTATACATTAGAGTGAACTTCTTTTTGAAGTCGGATTTTTAGTTTTTTAAACTTTTATCAAGGTTGTAAATAGATGGTACCTACCGTTCGTTGACCTTTGTTTAATGCTTCATTCGATTATTTAATCAATGAACGCGTGTTTACGCGTCGCCCGTTCGGCCACGACTTTTGGTCTTCGGGCCTTAGTCGACCACGCGGGCCCAGTGCGGGTTACAGTTTTACTTTACTACAACTAATTACTAATAATTTCACAACTTAACGGTCCCCCTACGCGACTACTCTTAGATCAAAATATAACTACTTATATTAAACTTAAAGGGCCAAAACATATTATTTTCTACTTTTTTGAGGTTTTATTTTTGCTAGCTTTTATTTAATTTGCAATGTTCGTTCTTCAAATCTTGCGAACGAGTTTAGAGCGATTTGGAGGGGTCCTATTATTGAGCTGTGGTATGAAACCGTACTCTTGGTGATAATAGATACTTTTGGTATTTTGAAGTTAATCTTATAATGCACTGCGAAGGTGGAATCAACGTCCCAGGATCGTATATTGTTTTCAATCAAATCATAGGAAAGTAATGTACGTCTCAGCCCGGCTTTTTTTTAATTTGGAATAAAGCACAGTGAACTTAAATAGGTAATACATTACTGCAGAGGGCGGGAAAGAAAGCGATTGCTGGATGAGTAGAGCTTAAAGGCCGAACCGCAGGTGAGACTTAATATTACGAATCCAGCAATTGCCGAAGCCTGTAAACAAAGCAAGGAAATTGAAACAATCATTAATACTTATAATTTTAAGTAAAATAAACTCGATAATTAAAACCGTGACCAAAGAGTAAGAAATGCCGTGACGCGCACTTTGTTTTTCCGTGATTTTTTTTTAATGTTCGTTCAAAATTTTAAAAAAACCAGCTAGCGAACCGAACCTCAGACCAAGGAGCTTTTATTTATCCGACTATGTTGTGGTGACTTGGCTGTATGAGATTTGTATTCTGTGCCTCCCAGTGTGTTATAATAAGATTGTTGCAATTAAAAAAAATACTATTCTCTAAATGAAATAATATAGCATATTTTTGTTAATTTTTTTTGACAATCCTGAAATCACGTATTTCCTGTCTTCTTTTCAATCATCATCATCAACTTTTTTATCATGTTTGAGTAAAACTCTTTTCAAATAAAAGCTTCTATGTAAAAGTTTTTAGGTTTTTTTTTAAATGAGTTTATCTAATAGATGTTTTGAAATGAGCTTATCTAATTCAATTCAATTCAATATATTTATTCAAAATAGGAGCAAATTACACTCTTTCTGATGGTCATAAAATAATAATAACAATATCATTTGTGAAGAATCAAGAAATAAACAATAATTAGTTAATAACTTAAAAATTAAATCCTTGATATAAACCAGATTATGTCATTAGAACATAAAAACAATATGACATGAAAAGTTATACATAAAAATCATTGAATGCATTTAACAAGAGTAGGCCAGTTTACACGGACAGCACCCGGTCAAGAGTATAACGCGAGAGTCAGCCATTGCTCCCATCAACCATATTAGAGGGAAAGGAACGACCCGAATAGATGAGCGTTAAAGCGCTAGTGCTCTTTATTGTCCTGTGGTTAAAGATTGATTAGTCTATTGTAGGTAATTACCTTTCGTCGCAGCTTGTCGAAGGCTTCATTCAGGTTGAACATACGTCGCCTCTCCCTGATGTTGGCAGCGCGACGTTGAGCGACGGACGCGACACGACGCCGCACCTTCTTGCCGCCGGGCGTGGACCGCGGGCCCCCGCGCCCGCATCCTGCCGCCGACCACACTGCGTCAAAAAATTGCTCTTCATAAATAGCTGAACGAATTTTTGTAGCGCTTCGACTCAAGAAACTTATCAAACTTTCCCAAGAAACTTACCCACAATTGGAAGAGGAGTGTATGATTTGATCTGAGAGTGTTCTTTTTATCCACAATTGGTAAGCCCTTGGCAATATCTCACCTGATGGTGATAGTGACGATGATGCCAAAGATGGAGGCGGGCTTATCAAGATTCCCCAACGCAATGGGAACTGGCTATCTTATCTTCACGCCGGAACACATCAAAGCTGTTAACATGGATGTTTAGCAGCAAGACTTTGATAAGACGATAGTAGCTAACCAGGCGGGATGAAAAACCCCCTACTATCAACCAAACCGAGTCTTACTAAGTTCGACCTCGCTGGAAATATAACCCGACCCTTGAAATCGAACATTTTCACTCGACTCCGTAAATAAACCTTATTATTCTGAATGTAAGATTAAAACTAACGCTAGGGCATTTTGTCTAGTTTTAGGGAGAAAAATAAAATTGACGATAAATTATAATTCTGAGGTGTTGTTATTTTCTCAAATAGCTTATTTGATAGACCTTTTATATATATATCTACATTTTATGCTCTACTGCGGTCCTTCTCCTTAAGTAGTTTTCGTGAAATTATTTTAATTTTAGATTTTTTTTTTCAAAATACATTTGTTGTAAATTACCTACTTATATATTTTAATTATGGTGTTTATTGAGAGCCCTTTTTGTATGGACAGTGTTGTCTCTGTTAATTATTCAGAAGGACGGACAGACAAAAACATGATTCATTGGATTCGATTTACGTTTTCCGATAATTATTAAATGAGGCGGAAGATTTTGTGTTTTTTTTTAATTGGCCCGGTAGTTTCGAAGAAAAGAGGAATGGTCAATGTTCGTACCTACATTACTTGAATATTATCTAAAATATAAACTTTAAAATTACAAACAAACATATGTTGGTAAACGTCACAACAAGCGCTTTCGTTTGATATGTCACACCATACATTTAGAAAAACTTCGTTATTAATTTCTACTTTGCCTTCCAAAACCAACTCCTTAATCTGAATTCGTTCAATTGCCATGCCATATAGGATCGTGATGGGGTCAGCAAACTCTTCAAATTTCATCTTTTTGCGTCAAGATTTTAGTCCTTTTTTTATATTACTTTATTTCTGGATGGACGGCACATGAGTGATCACATTAAAAGGGTTCCTTTTTATATTACTTTATTTCCGGACGAACGGCACATGAGTGATCACATTAAAAGGGTTCCTTTTTTTTACTTTATTTCCGGACGGACGGCACGTAAGTGATCACATTAAAAGGGTTCCTTTTTATATTACTTTATTTCCGGACGAACGGCACATGAGTGATCACATTAAAAGGGTTCCTTTTTATATTACTTTATTTCCGGACGAACGGCACATGAGTGATCACATTAAAAGGGTTCCTTTTTTTTTACTTTATTTCCGGACGGACGGCACGTAAGTGATCACATTAAAAGGGTTCCTTTTTATATTACTTTATTTCCGGACGAACGGCACATGAGTGATCACATTAAAAGGGTTCCTTTTTATATTACTTTATTTCCGGACGAACGGCACATGAGTGATTACATTAAAAGGGTTCCTTTTTATATTACTTTATTTCCGGACGGATGGCCCATGAGTGATCACATTAAAAGGGTTCCTTTTTATATTACTTTATTTCCGGACGAACGGCACATGAGTGATCACATTAAAAGGGTTCCTTTTTTTATATTACTTTATTTCCGGACGAACGGCACATGAGTGATTACATTAAAAGGGTTCCTTTTTATATTACTTTATTTCCGGACGGATGGCCCATGAGTGATCACATTAAAAGGATTCCTTTTTATATTACTTTATTTCCGGACGAACGGCACATGAGTGATCACATTAAAAGGGTTCCTTTTTTTATATTACTTTATTTCCGGACGGATGGCCCATGAGTGATCACATTAAAAGGGTTCCTTTTTTTATATTACTTTATTTCTGGACGGACGGCACATGAGTGATCACATTAAAAGGGTTCCTTTTTTTATATTACTTTATTTCCGGACGGATGGCCCATGAGTGATCACATTAAAAGGGTTCCTTTTTTATATTACATACTTTATTTCCGGACGGATGGCCCATGAGTGATCACATTAAAAGGGTTCCTTTTTTATATTACATACTTTATTTCCGGACGGACGGCACATGAGTGATTACATTAAAAGGGTTCCTTTTTTATATTACATACTTTATTTCCGGACGGATGGCCCATGAGTGATCACATTAAAAGGGTTCCTTTTTTATATTACATACTTTATTTCTGGACGGACGGCACATGAGTGATCACATTAAAAGGGTTCCTTTTTTATATTACATACTTTATTTCCGGACGGATGGCCCATGAGTGATCACATTAAAAGGGTTCCTTTTTTATATTACATACTTTATTTCCGGACGGATGGCCCATGAGTGATCACATTAAAAGGGTTCCTTTTTTATATTACATACTTTATTTCCGGATGGACGGCACGTAAGTGATCACATTAAAAGGGTTCCTTTTTGCATCGGATGTACGAAACCCTTAAAACCTAAAAAACGGTTCTTGTAATTTCTAAGATTTATTTAATTTACTAGCTTTTGCCCGCGGCTTAGCTCACGCGGGTGGCGTTTTTATGCAGGCGGCTCGCGACTGTAGATATGAGTTTACTATAGATCTATTGGGAACTAAATCGCGCTATTCTGACCGATTAGTAGTCTATGTCACTTCCCACTCCCTCAACTATTTTTATGCAAAATATCACGTCAATCCATGGCTCCGTTGCGACGCCGACATGCGCGAGCCTGGAAATTCGTTGTTCCCAGATCCCTCGGGAACTATCTCGAGCTATACTTATTAGTAGTCTGTGTCATTCCCAGCCCCTCAACCATATCTGTGCAAAAAATCACAACAATCCGCTGCTTTTTTGCGATGTTGAAGAAATCAACCAAAAAAAATTTGCCTTTTTTTAGTACCTCGGGAACTGTAGCGAACCATGCTATTTTCACGGGTTGAAAAGTAGTCTTTGTTCTTCTCCATGACACAGAGTACGTGTATGCCAAATTACTTCAAGATTGGTTGAGGTGCTGAAGCGTGAAGATGCTACAAACACATGATCTATATACCTAGCCTAGGAAATAATACATACTAGCTTTTGCCCACGGCTTCGGCTTATGACTGTCTTTGACGGTGAGTGGTGCACGAGCCGCAAGCGGCTTGCGAGCGTGGTCATGTGTTTTCTCCAAATACCTCAGGAACTATATCGGGCTATTCTGATTAGCAGTATATATTAATTCCACCCCCTCAACCAATTCTCTACAAAGACTCAATCCAATCCGACTGCGCGAGCGTGGAAATGAGTTATCCCCAGATCCCTCGGAAAATATATCAGGATATGCTGTTTAGTAAATTATGTCATTTCCCACCCTCTCAACCATCTCTGTGCAAAAAATCATAACAGTCCAATTTTCGGTTGCAGTTTTAAAGACATTAACCAAAAAAACGATACTTTTTCAGTTTTCTCAGGAACTGTAACGAACCACAGATGAGATACTATAGTTACTTCGTATCGAACTATGCTATTTTTACGGAATAAAAAGTAGCCTTTGTCCTTCCCAGTGACACAGGCTACCTGCATGCCAAATTTCATCAAGTTGGTCGAGATATTGAAGCGTGAAAAGGTAATAATCAAGCAATCACATTTTCACATTTACAATATATATATCTACCTTTTGCCCGCGGCTCGCCCGCGTGGACATTGTTTTTATGACTATCTTTGAGGGTGAGTTGTGCATGGACGTGAGTTTTCTCCAGATCCCTATCCCAGATCAGGCTATTCTGATTAGCAGTATTTGTCACTTTTCACCCCCTCAACCAGTTCTATACAAAAAAAGCACTTCAATCCGATGCTCTGTTGCGAAGCCGATGTGCGCGAGCTTAGAAATGTGTTTTCCCCAGATCCCTCGGGAACAATGTCAGAATATGTTAATAAGTAAATTAAGTATTTATTATTATTTCCCACCCCCTTTACCATTTCTGTGCAAATAATCACAACAATCCATTGTTCCATTGCTTAAACAAATTAACCAAAAAAAAAAGTATTTATCAGTTCCCTCAGGAACTGCATCGGACTATGCTCTTTTCACGGGATAAAAAGTAGCCTATGTCCTTCTCCGTGACACAGGCTACTTCCATACCAAATTTACTCAAGATTGGTCAAGTTATTAAAGCGTGAAAAGGTAACAAACAAACAAACACATTTTCACATTTTTAGTACCTACTAGCACGTAAGGAAGTAAGGATTAATGATGAAGATTCAAGACGAACAGGGAGACCTCATTTATTTGTTCAAAGCAGTACATACTGTAAGTTCCTATTTAGGCTGTGCGGTGCACTGAAATACCCGAAATACGACATACCTTACATTTATATTCATATAGCCTGTGAGATTCATAACCCTTCCTGTTGGCTTTGCTCAAAATATCTCATTAACGTAAGCTATTATGTCGGCGGCAGATCGTGATGGGCCCAGGCTGTTCGTCAAGTGATCTTCCGGATTCTTACGATCGCGACCTGCCGCCGACATACTAACGTACTTATTATGTCGGCGGCAGATCGTGAAAGATCCAGGCATATCTTCAAGTGATCTGCCGGATTCTACCGCCGACATAGACTAACGTACTTATTTCCTGAGAAAACCCAGAGATAAGGTTATTATAGAGATAAATTATTATTGTAACGAAAATTATTGATGGAAACTTTTAAGTTTGTTTATAGTTTTTTATTTGTCTGTAAGTTTTCCTAAAACAAAAAAATAATAAATAAATAGCAGCGCAGGACCGATCGTCGTGGAAATCCTTAGGGGGAGGCCTTTGTCCAGCAGTGGACGTTTTTCGGCTGATATATGATGATGATGAAATAAATAAAATAACTTTCAATGATGCAAGGAGGAGACGGGAAGACCTACCCAGGTCGGCTGGAGGAAACGCTAAGATGTCCGGATAGGGCACGGGGGCCGGCGGCCCGTCCCACAGTGGCCCGTACGGTGACACCTCGCTGCCCTGCACACAAACAAATAGGTAATAGGGTAATAAGGTAATAGGTAAACAAATAGGTAAATGTGACTTAACTGTGATCTTCTTCATAGAGAAGACATCAACGAGCAATGCAAGTGAAGCTTAGCAGAGAAGTGATCGATACAGATCCATAGAGCCCAAACAACGTTTTAGTCATTAAGGCTTATACCGCCGCCAACGATCAACTTTGAAACCACGTTTTACTTTAATCAAGGATAATTTATCGAAAAAAAAATTGTTTTGTAATTTACAGGATATGAGGTGTGATTTTGATTTCCTCGAATTCTATTTTAATACACAGAACTAAAGAAAAGAATATCCTGATGCACCCTTTTTTCTGTTGTAACTATAGAACTGCTGCAATTTTAATCGAAACATGATAATTTACTAACTTCATAACAAAACAATATTAAATCATTTTGTTTTCTTGCTTTTAGGAAATTCTTCTTATTTTATTAATCATCATCATCATCGTTATAGTATCACTCGAGTGTCTTTCTGTCCGTCCTTCAGTCCGTCCGTCTGTCACAGCCAATTTGCTCGGAAACTAGTCGACCGATTGAGTTGATTTTTAATACACATATGTAAGTTGGTGACCCGAAGACGGATATGTAACGTAAATAACACTCATTTTGCTATATATTTACACTAATTCCACAGAAAATAAATACAACTACACGTTATAATTTGTCAGCGATAAATTATAACGTGAACTTTTACACGTTTTATTTATTTTCTGTTGAATTAGTGTAAATATATACCAAAATGAGTGTTATAATGTTCCACCAAGAACCTACAATTAAGAGTATCAACTAACGTTATCATTATCATATCAGCCGGAAACCGTCCACTGCTGGACAAAGGCCTCCCCCAAGGATTTCCACGACGACCGGTCCTGCGCTGCCCGCATTCATCGGCTTCCCGCGATCTTCACCAGGTCGTCGGTCCACCGCGTGGGAGGCCTGGCCACGCTACGTTTTCCGGTGCGCGGTAGCCACTTGAGAACTTTACTGCCTGCATTGTAATCATTGTAATGACTCTCGAAAACAGCTTGTAGACGTGACTCAGAATCGAAATGGGTCTGTAGTTCTTCAGCAGGGTGTTGTCACCCTTTTTGAAGAAAAGCACGACCACACTTCTGTGCCATGCCTTAGGCGTTTGTCCCTCGAGTATAACGGAATTAAATAACTTCTGAAGAGCTTTTAGTACCGGTGATCCACCTGCTTTCAGAAGTTCAGCCGTAATTCCATCATCACCCGGTGCCTTGTTGTTCTTGAGCTGTTTGAGAGCCAGTCTAATCTCGTACAGGCTGACGTCCGGGATATCTTCGGTATAGTGTCGGGTTAGTCTGGCTCTTGGGTCTTTAGCCAGATCGCTGGCAGGCAAACTTGTGGTCTTGTACAATTGTCCATAGAACTTCTCAACTCCTTCCAGCAACTCAGTCTTAGACGATACGGTCCTGCCATCCTCAGTCTTTAGCTTGGTCAGTTGGCTTTGTCCAACAGACAGATCTCTCGCGAACACTTTTGAGCCTTTGTTGTGCTCAATTGCCTCTTTAATACCATTTGTATTATATTGCGTAAATCGCGAGTCAGGGACTTAGAGATCTGCCTGTTTAGTTGCCGATACTGATTAGCATCTTCAGAGGACTGCAAAACCAATCTGCGTCTTTCTTCCATGAGGTTGCTGGTTGCTTCCATGATTTTTTTGGTTCTGTTTGAACGGCGAGTTTTAAAAATCTTAGACCCGACCATTTGGACAATTTCCACGAACCTGTCATTATAATCGTCCACATTATCGCAGTCTCCTAGGCATTCGAAACGATTGTGCAACTCGAGCTGAAAGCTCTCTGGGTTTTGGAGCTGGATGGGCGCTGGTCGGAGCGTAGACTTCATCAGCCGACATCTATCTAGCTTGGTCTATAAATTTAATGTGCCTCTGACCATCCGGTGATCGCTTCCTGTTTTGACTGAATTGATCACGGAGACATCATTGAATATTTGCCTCCTTGTCGACAAGATGAAGTCTATCTCGTTCTTCGTTACGCCATTGGGATGCAACCATGTCCACTTCCGCTGTTTTGACTTTTTGAAGAAGGAGTTCATCATAAAGAGGCCCTCTTTCTCCATAAAGTCGGCCAACATCTGGCCACGTGCATTTCTTACTCCATATCCAAATTGCCCCACTCTCAGCTCACCATCGCTTCGTTTGCCCAACTAACGTAAATTAATTAATTTTAAACACTTTTGGGGGGTAAATTATAAAAAACTAAAAATTGCGAACTATATTGTGTGACAAATCAAATAAAAGGGTTAATTGTGAGAAAAAAATACAATTTTAAAATTATTTAATAAATTATATAAAGTTGCGATTTTTTTGTACCGACTTATACATATGTGTACCAAAGTTCAACTCAATCGGCCTAGTTGTTTTTTTTTTAATTTACATAAATTTTTGATAAGGCGCGAGACTGATTCGCACTTGGCTGTTTTTTTTTCTTTTTTAAAAACGTTACACGGAAACATACGGCAGTGTGTATTTATGCCTGTCCCTTTTTGGAAGCATAGACAATTATGATCTTCTTGCGCTTCATCTTACTCCCCTGATGTGATGATGATGCCAAAGTAAGAAGCGGCCTCACCAAGATTTTCCAATGCAATGAGGAACTTGCTATCTTATTTTAAAGCACATCAATGTTAAAGCATTGGCGGCAAGACTTAGATGAGGTGGTAGTAGTAAAACGGGCGGGCTTAGAAAATGCCCTACCACCAACCGAAGGCAATCGAACCTGCAGCCTCCTGGTGTGAAGCGATTGGACGAACAATTACGCCACAGAGCGCTAGTAGCAAAGCAGTAGGCTGGCTATAGTTGGACTTCTTGACGAGACTTTGAGGAAGAGAATGGCGGGCGTGTGCAAAAAGAGATCACACGAAAGTATGGGTTATATTTAGGGCTAAAAATAGAACATTGAATATTTGAAATCTGGTGCTAAAACGTTCAGAATTTTAGGCTATAGGTATGAGAGAGTTTACCAATTATGAAGAATTTAATTTATGGATACCTTCAGGACAACAGTAAATAGATCGAAATGAGTAGATCCGTATGAGATTTTTTTTCACAAATGATACGCCTTTGGCATCATCTCGCCTGATGGTAAGTGACGATGATTCCGAAGATGGAGGCAGGCTTACCAGGATTCCCCAACGCAATGGAGAACTGGCTCTCTTATCTTCAAGCCGGAACACATCAATGTTGTTAACACTGATGTTTGTCGGCAAGACTCAGATAAGATGGTGGTAGCTAGCCAGGCGGGCTTAGAAAATGTCCTACCACCAACCAAACCGAGTCATACAAGTTTACCCCACCGGGAATCGAACCCGCGACCTCCTGGTGTAAAACGAATGGTTAACTCGGTGGCAAATGCCAGGGAGGCGATTTAAGCAAGGTAACCGACATATCTGATAGAATCTCTAAACTTAAGTGACAGTGGGCGGGTCACATAGATTGCAGAACAAACGGCCGCGGCCCTTGGGTCAGTAAAGTTCTCGAGAGGCGACCGCGCATCGGAAGACGTTGCGTAGGTAGGCCTCCCATACGGTAGACCGATGACCTGGTGAAGGTCGCAGGAAGCCACTGGAAGCGAGCAAAGCAGCACCTGTCGTCGTGGATATCCTTGGTTTGGGGAGCCCATTGTCTATCAAATCAGATCAAAATAATTTATTTTAACACTTTTAAATAGTCAAAAAAAAATTGTATATTACAAATAATGTAATGATTCAGATTACAGTCTCAGGTAATGTTATTTGTTACAGAATCAACATATATATCTTTGTCATTTACATAATGTATTATTTTATAATATCCTCTAGAGCACAAGCATTTTTTGACATGAGTCTTGAATTTATTTTCTGACAAACTAGTTACATTTTCTGGAATTTTATTGTAGAATCTTATACACTGCCCCACAAATTACTTCAGTGGATATCTTTCGCCTGATATAATGATAATGATGATGATGACAGTTAGGACAACATTAAGTGGACCTGATTAGCTTCCTTCCTTTATTAAGAATCTTTGATTTCTTAAGAATCTAGTAATTACTTACTGCTGAGCCGCTCCACACGTGCGACGTGTCGCTGCCGTAGGACATCAGCGGGAAATGAATCTTGATACCTGGCTCTTACACCGCACAACGAAACGAGGTGACCTACCCACTGCACTGACAGCACCTCAAGTAATACGCGGATCCAGAGCTCTGACCACGACGAAAATCCAAAATATACTAAATCGAAAATATGAAAACTGCCCTCAAACCAAAATATGGATCCAAACATGTTATTAATTTTTCTATACACTCGAAAATATCTCTTAAGTAAATGCAGTTACAGTTGACATCCCTGTGTAAAGTGGAGAAAAGCACCCCTTACTATGATAACGTCAGATTTCTGGCTCGTGATTGGGCAACGCGGAGTGAGATGAGGGTGGTGGCGTGTGATTGGTCACAGCAGGTGCACTGGGCGGGTTATATCCACTTCAGGTTTCAGGTTTTAAAGATCGTGAGGTTTAATGGTGTCATAGAGCGTCGGTGGAGTAACGGTGAGGGCCGCTACCTCCAGTGCGGGAGGATGTGGTTTGAATCCTGCCACGTACCAATGTGTTTTCAAATTTCGATTTCATTTAAGTATACATTTATCCGACGCACTTACGGTGAAGGAAAACATCGTGAGAAAACCTGCACAAGAAACACGAAGATTGTGTGTGAAGTCGACCAACACTCACTAGGCCCGCGTGGTCGACTAAGACCCGATCGCCCTAATTCAGGGTAGGCTCGAGCCCCTCGGTGGGGACGTATATGAGATGATATGATGATGATAGAGGGAGAGAGAGACGGAGAGAGGTCCCGGGTTCAAATCCGGACGGCCAATATACCAATAAGTTTTTCGAAACTTACATACATAATATACTTAACAATTGCTTTAACGGTGAAGGAAAACATCATGAGGAAACCTGTACATCTGATTCCAGATGTGTATGAAAATGGCCTTGCACACGTCCGTATAAATCTAAATGCCCTACACGTGACCGCGGATGATGCTAAGTGCAACACCAGGCAACCGCCGTCTATCCCTTGGATAGCACGGTTAATTGTGCCACACGATAAGAGAAGAGAGGAAGAGGCAGCATGGGTAAGAGCATCTCGAATTTCATAAACAACATTTTATCGACATCGTTTTTGTATCTCTTTAATTAACTACGTCGGACTGGCAACTTGGCAAGCATTTTTTTTACTTGATAACGTCGGTCGGCTGCATGTGATAGAAATAGATTATAGAAAGTTTTGAATACTATTTCTTAGTGAATTTAACCTACATTAGGAAAGGCGATGTCCAAAAAATGACCCAGAATCGACAGGAATGAAATGTGTACCAATGGATTGGCATTTAAATATAATATAATTTTGCCAAAGCGGCAACCCTGAAATCGTTATAGTATAGGAACTAAGAGCAAAATAAAATAGGTAAAAAATTCGTTTAAAAAAATAATAAAAATAAGTTTACGTCATGTTGTGGTTTAATATGACGTTGTTATAATGTTGTATCACTTGTGTTATACATGATAATTATCATCAACACATTTCACAAGCAACAGCAACATAATAACAACATCAATTAAATCACAAAATAAGAAAGACTCTGTTTTTTGTATTTTTTTTCATTTGGCCCATAGATACGGACCAAAAAACCCAGAATCTACAGAATGAAATGAATAGATTGACATTGAAATATAATATAATGTTACCAAGGGGGCAACCCTGAAATCGTTATAGTATAGGAGCTAAGAGCAAAATAAAATAGGTAAAAAATTCGTTTAAAAAATTATAAAAATAAGTTTACGTCATGTTGTGGTTTAATATGACGTTGTTATAATGTTGTATCACTTGTATTATACATGATAATTATCATCAACACATTTCACAAGCAACAGCAACATAATAACAACATCATATTAAATCACAACATAACAAAGACTCTGTTTTTTTTTTCTTTTGGCCCATAGATACGGACCAAAAACCCAGAATCGACAGGAATGAAATGAATGGATTAACATTGAAATATAATATAATGTTACCAAGGGGGCAACCCTGAAATCGTTATAGTATAGGAGCTAGGAGCAAAATAAAATAAGCAAAATAAAATAAGTAAAAAATTATGTTGTGAAATGAAATGTGTTGATGATAATTATCATGTATAACACAAGTGATACAACATTATAACAACGTCATATTAAGCCACAACATGACGTAAACTTATTTTTATTATTGTTTTAAACGAATTTTTTACTTATTTTATTTTGCTCCTAGCTCCTATACTATAACGATTTCAGGGTTGCCCCCTTGGTAACATTATATTATATTTCAATGTCAATCCATTCATTTCATTCCTGTCGATTCTGGGTTTTTGGTCCATACATTTTTGGACATGTCCTTTATGAAAAGAAGTTCTACCTAGTTCAAGGTATTAATCTAATTAGGGTCATACTTTTAAATTGTAAGAAATAAAAGAAGAAATATCTGGTAATATAAAAAACAATGTAATCCTTTTAATAATCGGAGTTTTATTTTTTAATTACTTAATACAAGTTCCTAACACGTGGAACTTGTATACCCAATATTTCAAGAAGTGTAGCAAGTGAGAAGAAACACTGAGCCCAAAGAAAGAAATATACTTAAAGTCCATTACAATATCATATAGCTTAATCTTTAAATAAACTATCCAAAATTTTTAAAACAGGGTTACAGGTTAAGGTACTTATCTGGATTAAATACAGGTGGCAGTGGAACCGACTGACTGGATCATCTCGTGACAAATGCCTCCCACGTATTGTCATTAAATACGTAAGTAGATCCTGCCGGGGCCCGGGGCCCGGGGTTCGGGCCCGAGACCTCCCCTGTTGGTGAGAAGTAAGCGGACTAATCACTACGCCACCACCAAAGTAAGTATATATAAGGAAAACATCGTGAGGAAACCTGCACAGTGCACACGCCTGCGAAGAAACTCGCAGGTTGTGTGTGAAGTCGACCAACCCGCACTGGACCCGCGTGGTCGACTAAGACCCTATCACCCTATTTCAGGGTAGGCTCGAGCCCCTCGGTGGGGATGTATATGAGCTGGTATGATGATAATATGAATTTACCTTCTTACCAAATTTTGGCGAGTTTTTTTTCTGTATATGGAAACATGATACTGTACGAGTATACATAACTGTACTGTGATTAAGAGTCGTTTCATTTCGCATCAGTATATTTTTTGCCACGATTAGCCGCCCTCCTCTAATATCTGGCCGCCCTTAGCCGGCGCCTAGCCCGCCTTAAGGGAAATCCGCCTCTGAGCGTGAAACTTCGTGTGATTATACGACTCATTTGAGTAAAACAACAAATAACAAAAACCGGCCAAGTGTGAGTCGTACTATAGCCCTAAGGAGTCTACATTATTTTTTCAATAAAGATAGATAGGTAGATAACTCATTTATTTTTCTAGCAAAACAGCACCATAGAGCAAACAAGCGATGGAAATAAAACATTATAAGTAAAAACAAATGCTTGAGTTGATGTCTTTTGTTTGTAATGTGAATAGGTATATCATTGTTATAATTTTCTGGAGAGTTGTGGTGTTACGGAACCGTCAGAGCGCAAGTGCGACTCGCACTTGGACGGTTTTTTTACAAGCTTTTATTATACTTACTACGTTGCGGCGAGTTCATTTATTTTGTCGGTTTTAAATCTTCTAATCGATTTAGAGCGACTGCAAGGCTTCTGATGAAGCCATATTCCCGGTGACAATAGATCCTTTTGCTATCTTGAAATTGATCTGATAATGAACTATGGAGGTGGAATGGAATCAAGGTCTCAGGATCGTGTATTTTTTTTTAATTTTTTCGCCTTTTCAGGGTTCCGTAATCAACAAGGAACCCTTATAGTTTCGTCGTGTCTGTCTGTCCGCCTTTCCGCGGCTTAGCTCGAGACTATTAGCACTAGAAAGCATGGTTATACAATTAATCACTCTGACAAAGTAGTAAAAAAATCTTGAAAAAACATTTTTTTAAAATGTAGGTGCATCCCCTACATATATATAAAGAGGGGGTGGTTTTTTTGTTGACGTGCCCTATCGTGTGGGGTGTCGTTGAACAGGTCTTTCGAAACCTTAGGGTTTGGTACAACTGTTTTTCGATTCAGGGTCCCGTTTGCGAAATCATCATCTCAGCTCATATACGTCCCCACCGAGGGGCTCGAGCCTAGTGCGGGTTGGTCGACTTCACACACAAACGTCGAGTTTCTCCGCAGGCGTGTGCAGATTTCTTCACGATGTTTTCCTTCACCGTGAGAGCGTCGGATTAATGTACATTTTTTTTTATTCACAATTGGTTAGCCCTTAGCATCATCTCACATATGAAATCGAAGTTCGAAAACACATTGTTACGTGGCAGGATTCGAATCACGACCTCCCGTACAGGAGGTAGCGGCATTTGCTAAATACTTATTAGGCTTTAACAGGCCTAGCCTAGTGTGGGGTCACAGTTAATCTGTATTAATATTAGATATTATTGTTAATTATAGGTAAGCCAAGTTTATGATTTTTGAATGTGTTTTATGTTTTGTGTCTCTTTTTTCAGGAGATCTGAAATAAATTATAAATAGTAGGAAATATAGGTAATCAATTTAAATGAAAATTGACACGGCTAAGTAGGCTTTCTTAGTTTAAGAGTAATAGTCGACAGTTAAATTTGTAAAAAGTTCATTGATTTTCCATACATTGAGATTTTCCATTCCATAAAATTTTCTATTACCAACAGCAAATACATTTTTTTTATTTAAAAATATACTTTATATTTTGAAAAGACTACGGAACCCTATTTTCCGCCAGTCCGACTCGCACTTTTGTTTGTTTGGAAACATGCATCGTGGGATCCCAATGCACGACCCATGAACGACAACCTGATAGATAATGGCCGGCCGATAACTCGTGTAATGGACTTCAGTTATTGGTAACCAGAAATAAAAGCTCGTACCTAAAAAAAACTTTAAGAATGTGATTATTATGTCGAGATCCAATTCCTGAAAGAATATGGTCAATATTTTAGGATTCCAGATCACCCCAATGCACCTGCAGCGTCCACCGCTTATTCCAAGTCTAAACCATTTCTAAACGCAAACTAATCTTTAATTGATCGGTTTATCGTATTAGTGATTATACGCTCAGTGTCGTTACTGAGATAGGCGTGACCGGAGCTGAGGCAGATGGCGGACACTCTGTGGGCTTGTTCCACTGGAGTCCGTACATTGATTCCCAATCTACTCGACATGAAAACGCTCACAAAGAACACCATTGATTCCCAATCCACTAGATGTGAAAACGCTCATAAAGAACAACATTGATTCCCAATCCACTAGATGTGAAAACGCTCATAAAGAATAACATTGATTCCCAATCCACTAGATGTGAAAACGCTCACAAAGAACACCATTGATTCCCAATCCACTATATGTGAAAACGCTCACAAAAAACAACATTGATTCCCAATCCACTAGATGTGAAAACGCTCACAAAGAACACCATTGATTCCCAATCCACTAGATGTGAAAACGTTCACAAAGAACACCATTGATTCCCAATCCACTAGATGTGAAAACATTCACAAAGAACACCATTGATTTCCAATCCACTCGACATGAAAACGCTCACAAAGAACAACATTGATTCCCAATCCACTCGATGTGAAAACGCTCACAAAGAATATAGAAAAGATGGTCAATGTGGCAGTAAAGTTCTCGAGTGGTGACCGAGCATCGGAAGATGTAGCGTATGTAGGCCTCTCACTCCGTGGGCCGACGACCTGGTGCAACTCGCGGGAAGCTGCTGGATGCAGGCAGCGCAAACCCTATTAAAGCAAATATTGGCGAAGTTTCATTCTATAGTATTTAAGGTCACATAGCCTCATGAGATAAGATTAATTAATTATATTTGGTGTACAATAATTTAGTCATTTAATAATTAAGGGTATTCGATTAATTGGTATGCTCATTTCTCACATTTCTTTTATTATATTTTTAGTGTTATTTTCTTAACTAGCGTATTTGATTTGTTTTTTATATATATATACGTGTCAGAGTAATCTGAAACCATTGAAGTGTGTTCATCTCTTGCAAGGTTACAGCAGAATCATCAACGTAGCTGAGGCTTTGTCTCTGCTACAAATGCTGAGCTGGGACCTTTTGATGTCGCCGGGCTTATACCTAAATTAATTTTTATATGTATTTACTTCTACTCGTTTATTTAAAATAAGTTAAATGTTCATTTTTAACATAACAGTAACTATGTACCAATTATGTGCCTGGTGTCTCAATAAACTTATTCTATTCTATTCTATTGGAGATTACCTTTATCCAGCAGCGGAAGTCTTTCGTCTAATATGATGATGATGAAAACGCTTACTTCAAATATTGAGCAGATAGTCTAATCACCTGACCTAAATAAAAGGAATCATCTCATACACGTGCCCACCGAGCGGCTCGAGATACCCCGAATTAGGGCGACTGGGCCTTAGTGGACCACGCGGGCCCAGTGCGGGTTGGTCAACTTCACACACAACCTTAGAGTTTCTTCGCAGGCGTGTGCCGGTTTCCTCACGACGTTTTCCTTCACCGTAAGAGCGTCGGATAAACGTACATATGAAATCGAACTTCGAAAACACATTGGTACGTGACAGGATTTGAACCCAGACCTCCCTCCAGGTAAACCTAAATAATAGGAATGCGGTGGTCGAATTACAGATTTTTTGTATAAAAAGATTGCAGAACTAGGAAGAAAAGAGTCTCTCTTGAGTTTTGGTATCATAGTTCACTAGGTAACCAAATTAACATCAAATAAGGTGTATAATGCCATTTTAGCTGTTATTTATAGTATACCTAACTTACTTTTCATTTCATTTCATTTATTCATTGCAGTGTCACAACTAATGATGTACAAACATAATAATATGTGTAACAGTAGGTAGGTGTTTTTTAATTAATTATGACGCCCCGTGAGGGCATAGCAATTTTACTTTATTATTTTATTTTACTGTACTTAGTAGTATGCAGTACGAAAGTGCAAAGATCGATCAAAGTGGAATAAATCCTTTTGCGTACAGATACATACAGGGGAGGAAAAGGCAAAAATTATTGCAAAACCGTCACTTTTGACGTAAAATCGTCGCGTGATGTAAAACCGCTGATTTGAACCCTCTGATTTGGGTTAGGGTGTGACAAGAAAGGATTTTCACACTTATTGTATGGGGTGATAATTGAATCATCTGTCAATAGTTTGATACATTAGCACACCCTGGACACTTCATACACCGGGCCAGAAATGACATTTCAAAAAAGGAATGATGGAACAAACAAAATGACGGCGAAATCCTATACGTTCGATAACCAAACTGTAACCATATCAATCTGGGTGATGAGGGGGTGAGGTCGCAATCTAGAGAGCGGCAGGGAGTCTCCATACTGTATGTTAGTTAGTACTTACTAATATATATATATACTTTGACATTAGTGAACCGTCTGACTCCATCAGTATTTATGGTGTAAAAAAATTAGCTGAAACTATTTTAACTGGTGCTTCTACCCATGAAACTGAACAACTTTCCCCATGGAACCCATAGTCAAATCGCAAAAAAAATTGGCTCTCCAATACTAACTCGATCAGCTGATCAGACAACTTAGTATGGGAAGTTCATTTTTTTTTTGATATTTCAACTATGGGTTTCATGGGAAAAGTTCTTCAGTTTCATGGGTAGAAGCACCAGTTAAAATAGTTTCAGCTAATTTTGTTAGACCTTATATATAGTATAATGTCGCTTTGTGGGTACTAATTTGGCTATTTAGAGTCTAGATTAAGGATAAAATATTAATTTTCGAAAAACTTAGAGCTTTTTATACAAGCTTTTCTTTGAAAAGAGTTTTGTAATGACATGTAATATTTATTTTTTTTGCGCTGCGTATGCAGCTTACCAATATACTGGCCCCGGCTCGCCAGTCGTTCCCCACTCGCGACGGCGTATAGTCGTTCCACACTCACGCCTCGCTATAGACATAACCTTATTTCTTGTGAGATTATTCTTTTAAAGTTCCATTAAATTCGTACTTTCGTGAACTGCAAACTTGGTCACTTTTCATCATCTCCACGCAACCTTGATCTATCATACAACCGTATGTACCTAATGTAGGTAATCGTCCGTAACAGTTTTTATGTTTAAAAGCCAAATTCTCAAATGAATAAAAAAAATACACGGTTCCAAATCCAAAGAAGACTGTGTTTCATACGATTCTATTGAAAATAAAAGACCATTCAGGGACCTTGATTCCACCTCCAAAGTTTATCACCAGATTATCAAAAGTATCTATTGTCACCGGGAATACGGCTTCATTCCAAATTTCAATCGGACCCCTGGAAGTCGTTCTAAAATCGATCGCAAGATTTGAACTAAACAAACATACATACTCGGACATACATGCATACAAACATTACAAGTTTTTAAAATAGGTATATTCTACCAACTTTCACCACACTTACACGTAAGAATCTCTAAACGGTCCAAGTGCGAGTCGAATGTGCACACCGAGGTTTCCGTACCACCACACCTGCACCTATCCTATTAATTTATACAAAACACATCAACAAGAGCGACAGTAAAAGGTTTTTTTGTATTTAGTTGGCGAGTACGACTCACACTTGGCCGGTTTTTATTATTTTTTGTTTTATTTTATAAAACTAGCTTTTGCCCGCGATTTCGCCCACGTGGACATCCTTTTTATGACTGTCTTTGAGGGTGAGAAGCGGCTCGCGAGCGTCGACATGACTTTTCTCCAGATCCCTCAGGAACTACATGGGGCTATTCTGATTAGTAGTCTATGTCACTTTCCATCCTACTAATTCTATACAAAAAATTACTAAATCCGTTGCTCCGTTGCGACGCCGACGTGCGCGAGCTTGGAAATGAGTTTTCCCCAGATCCATCGCATCGGACTATGCCATTTCTCACGGGATAAGAAGTAGCCTTTGTTCTTCCCAATGACACAGGCTACCTGCATGCCAAATTTTATCAAGGTTGGTCGAGGTGTTGAAGCGTGAACAGGTAACAAACAATCACATTTTCACTTTTATAATATTAGTAAGGATTATCAACATCAAACAAGAGCGACATGCAGATTTTTTTGTTCGATACGGACTCCGTAGCGCGAGGCGCGAGTACTACTCACACTTGGCCGGTTTTGATAAAAAAATTTTGCTTTATTATTAGTACTTGGTTAATCACACCCAGTTTCCCGTTTGTATGTATGTATTGCCGTTTTACGATACAGCAAAAATAAAAAAAACAACAAAAAAATAACAAAAAAAACACATTTAGTATGGGAATTACTTTTTAAATGTTTATTACTTTTTAGTAAATCCCCAATAATATCTAACACATTACCTATTCTGTGAAAGAGGTTTGAAAGTTATTAAAGCATACTGAGGATTCGCCATTTTGGTTTGTTTTTCGTAATGGCGTCGCACAATCTTGCCTGTGTTTTTGGATAGAGAACCTATAGAAGAACAAAAAATGTCATATAACATTTTGGCCTAAAGATTCACGTTTCTGAGATAATATAGAAGTTAAAAATATTCAAAATTATTATGGAATATATATATTCAATTATCTCCGTAACGTGACGTTTTAGGACGCTATGTTACATGACATTTTTTGTTTTTCTGTATGTCCCCTATCCAAGTATATAGGTCTCAACGTGCGACGTCATTTAAAAAAAATGGCGGACTCCAGTATGCCAGTCTCCATACAAAAATTTTCAAACCCCTTTCAGCCTGCTACCTTTTACGGTTCAAAAGATAAAAACCCTTTAAAAGTCGAACAGACCGACGGCGTAAGCTTAGTATTAAAGGTATATATATATATATATATATATATATATATATATATATATATATATATATATATATATAAGTAATAGGCTTCTGTTACCCAGTACGGAACACTAATAACTTTAGAAATTAATTAAAAATTAAAAACCTGACGGCATAGAAACTTAACCCCTATTTTCATACAGTAGGGTAAAAACGTATCCCATGTCACTCACGAGATGAAGAGGAATCTAAGGACACCTTGCACTCCAAAGTCCATCAAGCCGCATAAGCTACAGGGCGTGCCAAAGAAATAAATAAACAAACATACACTTGAAAAACAAAAGTTAAAAGTTAAAGAAAAATTAAAAGTAATAGTGCGCATTTCTCTTCAAAGATAAAACATGTAACTTTAATCACAAGTCAAGTTGAATCAACGGGCGGGGGTCTTTATCTGTGTCAAATTATGAGATTTAGCAAAACATGTCACTGTATTACACGCTTCAATTATAACAAGGGGCGTTATTATTAAAAGGGGCGACTCGTGCGCACGTGCGACCGCGGGGACAATATGTTTTGATATGATAACTAATAGCACAATGCAATCCTCTAATTTGTTTTTAATTTTTTACTTTTAAAAGTCAGTTTAGAGGTTTTGTATGCTAATTGCTGAGCAGAATAAAATTGAGGGTTTTCAGGAAGTGGTATCAACATTGAAGTTACATAATATCTACTTCGTTATCTTTATATCAGCCGGAAGACGTCGACTGCTGTACAAAGGTTTCCCCAAGGATTTGCTCAACGACAGCAAAGTATATATATTAGTAATAACATACAGTATGGACACTCCCTGCCGCTCACTAGATTGTGACCACACCCCCTGGTCACCCAGATTGGTTTCAGTTTGGTTGACGAACGTATAGAATTTCGCCGTCATTTTGTTTGTTCCGTAATTCCTTTTTTGGAACATCCTTTCTGGCCCGTTGTATGAAGTGTCCAGGGTGTGAAGACAGATCCTGCGCGCTGTCCGCATCCAGCGGCTTCCTGCGGTCGTCTCCCTCACCAGGGAGTCGGTGCGTGGCTGTATGGCTCTCAGCTTAGAGTAGGGCTATCCCAACTCTTTCATGGGTGTCGTACGATGACTAAGGGACTTAAACCGGAGGATGGGCAGCAGCGTCCATTCCGCGCATTTGCAGTTGACCTCCAACCTCACTACGATCGCCAACCCACCTGCCATGCGTGGCGATTACGGAAAAACCCCCCAATTTAATATCTACTTACTTACAGTTAAAGATATTTCGAAAGATAACGAGTACAACTAATACACACATGTACGCACGCACGCACGCACCCACACTAGCCTCCTTCAGTTAATTATATTTTTAATCTTGTTTTTGTGTATTTTTGTTTCTTTTTTTATATATTTGACTAAATAAAGTACTTCCTCAATATCCGGAGTAGGTAGGATGTAAAGAACTGCGACACAGTTTTTTCAACTATGAAGCTTGTTTTTAAAGTTCAATAAAACACTCGCTCTAAAAGTGGTACTTTATATGCCATTGATTTTACCGCACACGTGCGATTTATTTTGCCACTTTCCTCTTAATTTCTAACAAATAAAAAAAATAACCAGAGACACATAATCTTCTTTCAGACTTAACTGCAGGATAGTTTTAAGAGTAATTTGTGAATAAAGGAAATTGAATAGCAGAGGTCTGTATCAGAAGACAGATTGATAACACATAAAGTGAATGTAGTTCGCAACAAGTAATAGATCATCTTTGCCAGGAAAATTTCATGTTTATAATGTACTAGCTTTTGATCTCGGCTTCGCCCGCGTGGACATCATTTTTATATCTGTCTGTCTGCTCGCGAGCGTGGACGAGTTCTCTCCAGATCCCTCAGGAACTATATCGGGCTTATCTGATTAGTAGTCTATGTCATTTCGCACCCCACCAATTATATACCTACAAAAAATCACATCAATCCATTGCGAGTTTTCCCCAGACCCCTCGGGAACTATGTCAGGATATGATTATTAGTAAATTATGTCATATAACTTAACCATCTCTGTGCAAAAAAATAACAATAATTCATTGTTCCGTTGCGATATTAAAAAAATTAAGCAAAAAAAGAGTAGTTTTTCAGTTCTCTCAGGAATTGCATCGGACTATGCTATTTTCACGGGATACAAAGTAGCCTGAAGTGGCAGTGGGCAGGGCACATAGCTCGTAGAACAGATGGCCGATGGGGCAGTAAAGTTCTCGAGTGGCGACCGCGCACCTGAAAACGTAGTGTAGGCAGGCCTCCCACGCGGTGGACCGATGACCTGGTGAAGGTCGCGGGAAGCCGATGGATGCGGGCAGCGCAGGACCGGTCGTCGTGGAAATCCTTGGGGAAGGCTTTGTCCAGCAGTGGCTGATATGATGATGACAAAGTAGCCTTTATCCTTCCCAGTGACACAAGCTACCTGCATGCCAAATTTCATCAAGATTGGTCGAGGTGTTGAAGTGTGAAAAGGTAACAAACACAGAAACACATTTTTACATTCATCCTATACTAATATTATAAACGCAAAAGTTTTTATGTATGGATGTTTGTTACTCTTTCACGCAAAAAATACTAAACGTATCTGGCAGAAGTTTAGTAGATAGACGAATATTCTATTCTATTCTTTTGTTGTCTTCCACTTGTTGTAATAATTACTTAGTTTCTGTTAAGTTGCTTGGCCACCACCTGTTAAATTTGTTTTATGTTAATGTTCTTTTGACCGCCACAAGACAGGCCTAGCCTAGTGTGGGGTCACAGTTAACTTGTATTTATTAGTTAAGATAACTACGTAAATAAATGTTTATGTCTTACTAGCTTTTTCCCGCGGCTCCGCCCGCGTGGACATCGTTTTTATGACTGTATTTAAGGGTGATTAGTTAATTATGTCGTTTCCCACCTACTCAACCATCTCTGTGCAAAAAATCACAACAATCGAGTATTTTTGCGACAGATTATGCTATTTTCCAGGGATAAAAAGTAGCCTTTGTCCTTTCCCGTGACACTGGCTACCTGCATGCCAAATTTCATAAAGATTGGTTAAGGTGTTGAAGCGTGAAAAGGTAACGAACAAACAAACACATTTTAACATTTATAATATTAGTAAGGATGTCTTTTAAACCATTCGCTTCGCTCGTAGTTCAATCCTAGACTCCTTCGCTTGCGCAGGTTACAAGCGAGGTAACTCGCGCAAAATAAAAACATAGCAGCCTTGTATAACAAACAAACTATTCCTTTACCCGTAGGTGTAGGTAGACAATTCGTAGCAACAACGTTCAATAATTTCATCTTCTTGAATGAAATTTATCCATTAATCTCTACAGAAAGTGAATGAGCGCAAAATCCGCATTTCCGACGCAGACAGACTGCCCCACTTAATATCAATTTAATTAAACGGAACCGTTACTAACGTGCAGCTTCGACACCCTACGACTTTGCGCAAAAGGGTGCCTGTTGCCTATTATGTGCTCGGGCAGAGGGCGCATGCCTTAGGTTGAGTATGTTTGGATGTATTTTCCTTTTTACGAAAAATTATTTCAAAAAACTCAGTGTTCAAATATATTTGAACACTGAGTTTTTTGAAATAATTTTAACAATATAATATATTTATGTGTTCAAATATATTTTCAAATATATTTGAACACTGAGTTTTTTGAAATAATTTTTCGTAAAAAGGAAAATACATCCAAACATACTCAACCTAAGGCATGCGCCCTCTGCCCGAGCACATAATAGGCAACAGGCACCCTTTTGCGCAAAGTCGTAGGGTGTCGAAGCTGCACGTTAGTAACGGTTCCGTTTAATTAAATTGATATTAAGATCTACACTACGATAAAATTTACATTTATAAAAATACCTATTCAAATAACTAACGCCTACACCACAGATGAGATACTAGTTACTTCCCTTCACTACGATAAAATTCACATTTATAAAAACTAATTTGACAAATGAAGGGTTCACATCACAAAGTCAGCAAATTGTGAATCTGGGGACACAGTAGTGCCCCCGCCAACACGAGCCAAGCGAAGGGCAAGGGCACTATTATCTGGGGGCACGGTAGTGCCCCCGCCTAGACGAGCCAAGCGAAGCACAAGGGCACTAATACCTTTTCTCGAAGCGCTTCGTCGTTTTTTTGAACCCTCATAACTTAGGTTTGGATAATACCAGTATAACAAAATTTTCGTGATGTGATGTATTGACTATGTATGTAGTCTACTATTGAGTAGACTCATTAAACATATAAAGTTTCAATTGCATAGCTCTAATACTTTAGATTTTATTGATATCTAAAAAATCCCGATTTCGTCACTGACTCACTGACGATCATCAAAATTCTTAGGATACTTCCTGAAGTCCTAGAAAGCTGAAGTTTGGTATGTAAGCTAGTATTAGTACACAAACAACAAAAAATTCTAAAACTTGGAACTTTTGTATGAGACTTCCTCCAATTTTTATGCTAGAGGTCTGAAAATTTATATAGGGACTCCTTGTTGAAGTAAAAAATTCTTTAGGCGCGTTAAGCATTTTTTGAGATAGGAAAATACCATTGAACTCGCGACACTGTTACCGTTACTGACACTTTACCAGGAACACTCGCAGGGTGAAAACTTTGTCAACCTAGTCGTTCGCCAGCAATACTCGGAGGGTCAAAACTCATAAAACTGTAAAAAGTTTTCACTTCTGTCGGTACTTTCGGAGTGATTAGTTTTTTACTAACCGTCTTTAAAAAAAGGAGGATGTTTCTCAATTCGACCGTATTTATTTTTTTATGTGTGTTCGCGGATTACTTCTTCGTTTATGAGCCGATTTTGATGATTCTTTTTTTGTTGGAAAGGAGATATCCCAAGAATGGTACCATGATGAATGCGACCATCAGATTCTAGTTTTCTTATCATGGTACCAACCATGATAAGAAAACTAGGATCTTATGATGGCATCCCAGAGAAATCGAGGGGAACCTCTGTTTCCTGTTTGAAGTCTTTTTTTTGATCAATATTATAAATAATAAAATTCATATTTCAGGGTTTTTAGTGAATCACCCCCCACCCTTTAAATTAGGGGAAGGAATTAAGCGTGCGCAAAAAGCCTAATGTATACCCGCTGTGATTAATGATGAATAGTTTGCCGTCCGAACAGAAACTATTGTTTGCCGATATTGGCGATTACGTCAATATCAGACAGCGTTTAACCCGAATGGGCACACACGTGAAGGCACGATTTGAAGCAGAGCGATTTGAATCTTCTACCTGGAAGGAGTTGAATCACTCGTTTAGTTCAGTAGTTCAGTATAAAAAAAATATTGTTATAAGCCACTTACAAAAAGAAGTGAAATCCCACCAAAAACATTTTCATGTAAAATGTCAAAAAGTTATCAGATCTCATGTAGAGCCAAGCTTTTAACTCTACACGCCCTAATTCTACAAGCCCTAACTTAACAAAATCTACATCTTAGTCAAAATATGTGGCTTGGCCGTTTCGCTACCGTCACATGGGCGTAAGGGTGGAAAAATTATTCACTGTTCTACAATAGTTCTTGTAGTAACGAAATAATAATTAATATTTCATTATTTTTCACATTTTGCCAGTTCGATTCCCGGTCAAGGTAAATGAGTTTCCAAAACTTTGAATGCACTTCTACTTATTTTTAAAATTCATTGTCACTGATAATATGATAAAATTAAACTTAGTCCCCTCGATTCACACCAGGAAGTCGCGGGTTTGATTTCCGGCAAAATCGTGTTTTAACCGTGGTACCACGGCTTTTGTACCACAGGGGGATCTACCTTTGAAAGACTCAGTTTGGCTAAGTTAGTCTGGCCAGCTACAACTATCTTACCGCCATAACATCAATGCTGTTGATATTGATGTATTCCGGCATGAAGTTAAGATTGCTAGTTCCCCATTTGGGAATCTCGGTAAGCCCGCTTCCATCTTCGGCATCATCGTCACTTACCATCAGGTGAGATGATGCTAAGGGTTTATCAATTGGGGCTAATAAAATACAGCAAAAGAAGGTGGATTATTATTAGTGTTTTTAGGGTCCCTTACCCAAAGGGTAAAAACGGGACCCGATTACTAAGACTCCGCTGTCCGTCCTTTCGTCTGTCACCAGGCTGTATTTCATGAACCGTGATAGCTAGACAGTTGAAATTTTCACAGATGATGTATTTCTGTTGTCGCTAGAACAACAAATAAAAAATTAGAAAGAGTTAGACTCCATAAAAAAACGTGTTTTTTTAAACGTGAAAAAACTAGCGCCATATATATGGTACGGAACCACAGATAAGATACTAGTTACTTCGTAACAGATACTGCACTTCCTTATAAAACGAAAATACCTACGCATTTATTAACCTACTCAAGTAACTATTTAGTAATCTGTGCCTACTCGTTCCCACTGTCCGACAATACACGGTAACATGGGTATTAATTAAGGCGCTCGACTTAGCGGTCATAACTAACTGCGTAAACGGGCGGCGCGCGAATCGCGGCAGCGGGGAAAAACCCGATTGTACGTCGTTTTAGCGCTAGGGTTTATTCATGAAAATGAAAAAAAAAGTTTTTACAAGTGATGGTTTTTATTTATTCGATTAGGTTAAGTTCAGTCGTGCTAGTTGATCGTACTTAGAATGTGCGCCAGCCTAAAAAGAATTACAAGTTACCTTTAATTATTGTTTGGTTAAAAAAAAATATGCGCGGTACTAACTAGTAAATCCTGATTCACGCGTTCTGATTGCGACCCGATAGTATTTTTTTTAATCCAAAATTGATAAGCCCTTACTTAGGATCATCTTACCTGAAGGTAAGTAAGTGACGAAGATGCCGAAGATAGAAGTGGGCTTACCAATATTCCCTAACGCAATGGGGATCTGGCTATCTTATCTTCAAGACGGAACACATCAATGCTGTTAACACTGATGTTTGGCGGCAAGACTTAGACAAGATGGTGGTAGCTAGCCAGACGGGCTAAAAAAATGCCCTACCACCAACCAAACCGACTCTTACAAAGTTGACCCCAGGGAATCGAACCCGCGACCTCCTGGTGTGCAGTGAATGGACTAATCATTACGGCACAAAAGCGGTTAAAATTTGCTTAACTTGCTGTTTTTATCGGTACGTTGGTGACTTTTAAGGTTTTGTTGTTAAACTAAGAACCTTTATAAATTCGCCATGTCCGTCAATAAAGATTAGTTTACGAAATATTAAGTTTTTAAGTTTTTTGTTACAGTTTCGAAACCGCTATTTCAGGAAATCGGAACATGATTTGGAATAGTAGGACACATAATGGATTAACAAGAAAAATTATCACGGCTAATTAGGCTTTCTTAGTTTAAGAGTGATAGTGGACTTACATAAGACGTGCAGTTATATGTTTTTTTTTCTAATTAAATATTTTTATCACTACCGAACCCTACTTTGTTCATGATCCGACACGCACTTAGCCAGTTTTATAAGATCTGTTTTTTAATATACCTACATAACATACCTAGCACATACATAGACTTCCACCACACCACAATAGAATTAAGTAACACTTCCACTTAGCACGATTCTGACACACAATAATAATGATTTGATTACCTACCTATCTCGAGGTATATATACCTACACAAGACACACGGCGGTCCGAGTGGGTCGCTAAGCGTAGGTACATTTTGCGGTAGGTATAGGCGAGTGACGGAGCACTGACGGAACCCTTTGTGCGCGGTTCTGACTCGCACTTTACCGGATTTTTCAAAAGGGCGCCGTGCCAGTCTTTCCTCTAGCGCCAAGTTTGCCCGGGCCGCCGGCGCTAGCTATTTTAAATGTGCATTTTTCTTTATTTATAGTGAATCATAATACTGTGATCTAAATTATTTGATTATAATTTTATACAAAAAAAACCGACTTCAAACGCACTAGTCGCCACTACAATTTTTGAAGGTTCCCCTCGATTTCTCTGGGATGCCATCATCAGATCCTGTACCACCCTTGGGATATCTCCTTTCCAATAAAAAAAGAATCATCAAAATCGGTTCATAAACGACGAAGTTATGCGCGAATACACATAAAAAAATATATAATATATACGGTCGAATTGAGAAACCTCCTCCTTTTTTTGAGATCGGTTAAAAAGTTACACACATTGGTGTTTTAAAAAGTTACACACATTTGTGTTTTATTTTGTCTTGACTTTTTTCAAAATGGCGCCGTGCCAGTCTTTCCTCTAGCGCCAAGTTCGCTTGGACCGGCGCTGGACGGCTATTACTTAGGCACTTCAATACATAGAATGCAAATCACTGAATTGGAAAATCTACAAGTTAAACCTCTGTACTACCAAGTGCCAAAATAGTAATAATAATAAAACCAGTAGATTACGTCTAGGAATTGTGAAATATAAAATAGTTGTTCTTATCGTATTTATTTGTCTTAACTATTTACAAAAATACATCTTATTATAATTACTCTTTAAGGACACAAAAATACAATACTGAAAATTACAACTGTTTTAAAAATCATTTTTACCGTAATGATTCTGAATTTAAGTTTTAAGTTATAATAAATCATATCAATAATAAACGACCAAAAAGTTCAGATTGTGTCTTGTTAATACCTACCAATTTTTTTACTTGTGTAATGTAGTTGTTTTTTACATGTGTAATATAGGTGTTTTTTTACTTGTGTAATATAGTTGTTTTTATTACTTGTGTAATGTAGTTGTTTTTTTACTTGTGTAATGTAGTTGTTTTTTTACTTGTGTAATATAGTTGTTTTTTACTTGTGTAATGTAGTTATTTTTTTACTTGTGTAATTTAGTTGCTTTTTTACTTGTGTAATGTAGCTGTTTTTTTACTTGTTTAATGTAGCTGTTTTTTTACTTGTGTAATGTAATTGTTTTTTACTCGTGTAATGTAGTTGTTTTTTACTTGTGTAATGTAGTTGTTTTTTCAATTTCCTTCTCAGCAACATACTGTTGCAAAATAGAATTTATAGCTCTCTCTGTTGTCATTTTATCTTCGAATGAACTTTTGTCATCGCCTTTACCGACTGTTGATTTCTGATCGATCGACTTTGATGACGATGTGACGGTTTCATTTGGATTTTTCTTCGTTCTATCATCTCCGACTTTATGCTCCGGTTGATGGGCATGTTTGACTCTTGCGTGCCTAATTGGTTTTGTGTGTTGCTCCTTGGAAGCTTTACTTTCACAGTTCTTGGAGATGTCTTTCGAGATTTCAGTAGCTTTAAACTGGTCCCTGGTGTCCCAAGACTTTGAGGTGTCCCTAAAACCTACAGGAGCTTTTAAACGATCCCTTGAGTTCCCTGGAATCTGTATCTGGCTCCTGGAGTCCCCAGGAACTTGCAACTGGCCCCTGGAGTCCTCAGGAACTTCTGACTGGTCCCTAGAGTCTCCAGGGACCTGTGATTGTCTCCCGGAGTCCCCAGGGAGGACCGCGCGCTGGTCGCGGTGCCCCCGATGTCATGAGACCTCCTTCAACTTGCCATTCTCGTTCGCTTTGTTGGCGGCGATGCGCTCCATCACCTCGTGGTTGTACGTCGAGTGCAGCATGAGGCCGAGGACTCCGGCCCTGGAATGTGAGTTTTTTTTTACTACCTGGCTGTGTCATAATCATATTATCCGAAAGACGTCCACTGCTGAACAATAGCCTTCCCCAAGGGTTTTACAGAACGACCGCCTCCGTGGCGTAATGGTTAGTCCATTCGCTTCATACCAGGAGGTTGCTTACAAAGGCCCCAAGGGATTCCACGACTTGCGCGGCCCGCATCCGGCGACTTCCCGCGACCTTCACTAGGTCCTCGGTAAACCGAGTGGGAGGCCTTACTACGCTACCTACGACCCGTGTATCACCTTACAATTCAAGGAGTTCCCTGAGTGATACTTTTTTTAAATAACAAATCTTAGGGTGAGGAAAACCAAACTTGGAAAGGAAAATTGCTAAGCACTGCTAACTACCACTATAAAGTTAATTAGTATTATTTGCTTTTACACTGAATTAGATCGTAGAGGGCCAATTACGCTAAATAGACCATAGCGAGGCTTATAAACGAATCGTCTCTGGAGGGCAAGTCAAGTACTTACCTTAAATATTGAAGAAAGACAATTTTACTCAACGGAAACATTTCTTTATTTTATAAAAATAAGCAAAACTGCATTCACAGATTTTTGAAAAACCGATTGCCTTAACCGGGAACCGAACAGGCAAAATTAGAAAAATAATTACACATATTTAATTTCATAGTCGTTCTATAATTTGATACAAAGTTTATTAGAAGAAAACGATGCATAAGATTGACCCCTTCGATTGGTAAAAAAATACTTTGGGTATTTTTTTACATTATGCTGGTTCAATTCCCAGCAAGGTAAGCGAGTTCCTTATTTTTTAAAATGAAATTTACGTCTGAAAACATGCCCTCATTCTTTAAATTTTTCCCATTTCTCGACTCATAAAGCAAGCAATTTTTTTTTTTAAATTTGATCACATTTTTATTTTATTTAATTTTTTAAATAAAGGAATATTTGTTATCTTCATTTATTGCATTTTTCCTCATGAAGCAAAAAACCAGTGGAGAGAGTGTAAGTACTTCGCTCCAAACGCAACTCACCGATTTTTGGCGGGGGGGGAGAGATGACAGCGAGCGCTGCCATTGGCTGGAGAGGCGACAGCGAGCGGTGCCGTTGGCTTACGCTATTATGACGTAATAGGACGTGATATTTTATTCGACCAACATGCCCTACTAATAGCATATGTTTGGTGATCGGGGTCGCCCCCGCACCCCGCACGCGCTCTCCACTGGTTTTTTGATTCATGATTTTTCTCCGGGTACGGTTAGTTTTTTGTGTCCTTTATAATTATCCAATTTAAATTTCGCCGCCCTACCGTTCTACCCTCCCGTTTTTCTTTTACTAAAATAGTTAACATATGCGCAGCGCAAAAGCGCAATACTGTAGCTCTTATTAGAACCGCCTCCATGGTGTAATGGCTAGTCCATTCGCTTCGCAACAGGAGGTCGCGGGTTCGATCCCGGCGGGGTCAACTTGTAAGACTCGGTTTGGTTGGTGGTAGGGCATTTTCTAAGCCCGTCTGGCCAGCTACCACCATCTTATCTAAGTCTTGCCACCAAACATCAGTGTTAACAACATTGATGTGTTCCGACTTGAAGATAAGATAGCCAGTTATCCATTGCATTGGGGAATCTTTGTAAGCCCGCTTCCATGTTCGGCATCATTGTCACTTACCATCAGGTGAGATGATGCCAGCCAAAGGCTTAACAATTGTGAATAAAAAAAAAAAAAACTTACTAGTCCATATTTGACTGATATTTACCTGGAAGCCATAGCAAGTCTGATACTCCTCTCCTGCTCGACCAACTCATCCAATCTCAGCCACTGTCTGACTCTCTCCATGTCGATCTCCGCCCTTCGCAGTTTCTCCCACTGGTAGTGCTTTAAACATGACTTCTTAGGCGCTCGACAGAAGTCTCCCGTCGGCTCAAACACGCGACGAACGAGGGGACATCCGCACACATCTGTATCGCTGACTTTCGGGTCTTTAAAATGTTCCGGGCACATAACCTGTAAAGATGGAGAATACATAAATGATAGACTACAATAGGGATGACGACAGTATCAGAAATAAATTAAGAACTCTTGATCACTAAATTGCCCTCCTGCTTAAACTTCGGAAAACCTTACTCATTTTGTTTTCCATCAAGTCTTCGATTTTTAATTCACCAAAAGCACAAAATGAGTACATAAATGACGCTGCAAAACTATGACGTCACGTCTGGGTATTTCAAACATTTTTAGAACAAAATTTCGTTTTTGACAGATGATAAAAAGTAAATCAGATGACTAGCATTCGTCATCCCTATTAGATAAAAAGTTGGAACTAGAGTTGAAACTAGAGTTGGAACTCTTGTACGCACTCTAATTTTTCAGGAATCTACTGGATTTTAGGGTATGTCTAATGAAATACTGATTTCACTAATGAATCTATGGATTTTTTTCATGAAATAACAAAACAGAACTATACAGTGCGTGCCCATCTCGTAGCTTGTCGTGTCACTTTGTCGTCGAGTGACTGAGTGTCACTGTCAGTTTTGCCGATTATTTCTTTGCCTACCTATCAACTGTTCTTAAACCACCTTAAAAGTGTTCATCTTTCTTTAACCACCTTAAACGCGTGTTCCTTCATTTAGTCGCGTAATCGTAAGTTTTCTTTAGAAAAGATAATTTGAAGATCTATCTAATAAAATCCATATGATATTAGATTCACACAAGCATATCTGGCCCGCTGACAGCGTCGCTGTCGGTTGCAGCAAATTGACGTAACTGACATAATATCAAGGTGGCATCGTTAGTTCCATTTTTCGCCACCGGGCCGGATAAGTTTGTGGGACTCTATTATGATATGGATTTTATTAGACGGATTTTAAAATTATTTTTTCCAATACAAACTTACGATTACGCGACTAAATGAAGGAAGACGCGTCTAAGGTGGTTTAAGAAATATGAAATAGTATACATAAATACTCTTCAATTAAAGTGTATGAACTTAGTTAATTAGTACCTGGGCGACCGAGCTTTGCTCGGGGCATAGTACGCAGAGCCGTTAAAAACATTTAAAAATACGCTACCTATGATACACTTTGCGCGGCATATTTTCAGTGCGAAAATGTCGGAAAATAGCGTTTTCCCAGAGATGAGACCTATCTAAATCAATTTTTCAACCCCAAAAATACCCGTATACTAATTTTCAAGCAAATCGTTGCAGCCGTTTCCGACATTTATATTATATACATATTTACAAGATTTGCGCGTTTCAAGGTATTAGATAGATATATTACATAGATAAGAAAACGAATGATTATGTTTTAGGATTAGTGTCAAGCGGAAGTCAAGAAATATAACACTTTTAGGGGGTATCCTAATCACCCCCATGTATGTTCCGCGAATGTCCACGGATTTCGAGATATTCGTATTTCAGATTTTATATTAAAAATATCATTGCTGGATTTTGTCGTCGGTTTGGGAACAAATCATCGATCAAATAAGCCAACCAAATACAACAAAACTACCTCAATTTATCTGCTTTTCAAAACTGTTTAAAAGTTAAAACCAATTTATGCAAAAAAAAATATTTATTTCGAATACTTATCGTGTCTTTCCTTTCCTCTTATCAGCTCATATACATCCCTACCGAGGGGCTCGAGCCTACCCTAAATTAGGGCGATCGGGCCTTAGTCGACCACGCGGGCCCAGTGCGGGTTGGTCGACTTCACACACAACCTTCGAGTTTCTTCACAAGCGTGTACAAGTTTCCTCACGTTTTCCTTCACCGTAAGAGCGTCAGATAAACGTACATATGAAATCGAAATTCGAAAACACATTGGTACGTGGGAGGATTCGAAAAACGGTCTCCCGGACAGGAGGTATCGGCCGTAACCGTTACGCCCTGGACGCCTTTCCTATCATCATAATATATCTGTAACCGTTTAGCGTTATTTTAATTTAATTTATTCCCTTGTGAATTGAAAAGTAAGAACCTATGTTTTCTTACACAAAACTGTTGGAGAAAATATGTTTAAGAATCGATACAACCTTCTGGATATTTCCCAGTTTTTTTATATGATTTCTTTGTATTAGTTTTAGCTTTTATACCTTTTTAGAAAGCTGATGAAATTCTCGAAAATCGTGGACTTATACGGAACTGAAAATGATTTCGATATCCCTGAAGATTATCTATCTCTGGACTTCAGTTTTAAACTTTTTCTGGAACAACCTGTATTGTATAACAATGATTTTTTAATGTAACAATGAAAGATTGTTTTTTTCAATGTTGTTTTATACATCTCCAGTGTTTTTTCTTCTCTTGGATTTTTAAAATCGGGCCTGGCAACACTGTCGGCGGTTACTTGACTCCCACTAACTACTATTATACGAACAGCGCATCGCGCACAACTTGGTTATAGATAAGCGTTTGACGCTGTTGTAGGTCAGTGGGACTTGACCTCGATAGGATTGTCTGTAGAGGCATTTTCCTTGACCGTTTCTGTGCTTCACAAGGCACTTTATACCGTTGGTGTCGGTTGCTATCACTAGATGGCAGTCGTTACGCCATGTCAGATGTCATATAGGCGACTTGATACATTTCCGACAATAGGGTTCGCCACTAACAACCTCCACTAAACCGGACTTTTTTTTATTACAATAAAAAACTTCAAAATAAGACACAGTGATACCGGTGCAACAAAAACCCGTAAGGATTTGTCTGTGCACCGTCATTCAACATCGCATAACGCAATCCATACCGAATATAATATAACATATTAAAATACATGTAACATATTTCTTGCCTCGTTACGCAGTTTAATGTAGGCTACATACTACGTCGGTATTTATAGAACAAACGCATTCACCAGTGCACCAGCCGAGCAGCGCACGCGTCGCGCTATTATGTGTGCGTGATCGTCAGTGTTGCGACACACGGGGCGATATTTTTGGTTGAATTATATGGACTTATTATTAGGTTTATTTCAGGTAGTGTATGAGTACTTGGCCCACGTGTGTGAAGTGTGGACTAAACTTGAAGAGACCAGTGCCCCAGATGTGGGGACGCTTGTTGGTTGTTACCTATGCGTTCACTCACCCGGAGCCGCTTGCAGTAGGTGCCGTTAACTGGGTTGTAGTAATCGCAGAACATGCTCTGGCCCTCGATGTGCGTGCGGTGCCGCGACCCGAACGTTGTTACCTATGCGTTCACTCACCCGGAGCCGCTTGCAGTAGGTGCCGTTAACTGGGTTGTAGTAATCGCAGAACATGCTCTGGCCCTCGATGCGCGTGCGGTGCCGCGACCCGAACGTTGTTACCTATGCGTTCACTCACCCGGAGCCGCTTGCAGTAGGTGCCGTTAACTGGGTTGTAGTAATCGCAGAACATGCTCTGGCCCTCGATGCGCGTGCGGTGCCGCGACCCGAACGTTGTTACCTATGCGTTCACTCACCCGGAGCCGCTTGCAGTAGGTGCCGTTAACTGGGTTGTAGTAATCGCAGAACATGCTCTGGCCCTCGATGCGCGTGCGGTGCCGCGACCCGAACGTTGTTACCTATGCGTTCACTCACCCGGAGCCGCTTGCAGTAGGTGCCGTTAACTGGGTTGTAGTAATCGCAGAACATGCTCTGGCCCTCGATGCGCGTGCGGTGCCGCGACCCGAACGTTGTTACCTATGCGTTCACTCACCCGGAGCCGCTTGCAGTAGGTGCCGTTAACTGGGTTGTAGTAATCGCAGAACATGCTCTGGCCCTCGATGCGCGTGCGGTGCCGCGACCCGAACGTTGTTACCTATGCGTGCACTCACCCGGAGCCGCTTGCAGTAGGTGCCGTTAACTGGGTTGTAGTAATCGCAGAACATGCTCTGGCCCTCGATGCGCGTGCGGTGCCGCGACCCGAACGTTGTTACCTATGCGTTCACTCACCCGGAGCCGCTTGCAGTAGGTGCCGTTAACTGGGTTGTAGTAATCGCAGAACATGCTCTGGCCCTCGATGCGCGTGCGGTGCCGCGACCCGAACGTTGTTACCTATGCGTTCACTCACCCGGAGCCGCTTGCAGTAGGTGCCGTTAACTGGGTTGTAGTAATCGCAGAACATGCTCTGGCCCTCGATGCGCGTGCGGTGCCGCGACCCGAACGTTGTTACCTATGCGTGCACTCACCCGGAGCCGCTTGCAGTAGGTGCCGTTAACTGGGTTGTAGTAATCGCAGAACATGCTCTGGCCCTCGATGCGCGTGCGGTGCCGCGACCCGAAGGATGCCTACATAAACATCACAAATTAATCAAAAATAACACATCAAAATTTTTCAACCTTTTATATAAATCTGTACTTTTAAATGGTCTTATTATTTTTTAATTCTGATTTAATGATTTCAAACTATAAGTATTTTAATGACCGGTACTGAGACAGGGTCACTAGAAGGGCGATGAAGCAATCTATGCTCTTAGTAACCCACATAGCTCACAGAGTCACTGCACTCAGGGCAGTGCTCGTAGAACGGACGGCGGTTGGGGCACACCGGAATATTCAACATAGGCGGGCCTCCCACTCGGTGGACCGACGACTTGGCGAACGTCGCGGAAAGTCGCTGGATGCGGGCAGCGCAGGACAGGTCGTCGTGGAAACTCTTGAGAGAGACCTTTGTGTAGCAGTTAACGTCTTCCGTTTTAGTCATTTACTTTGCTAAGTGCCAGCCAACTGTTTGACATGTCTCGTGACGCACGGCTGACATGGACCAAAGGGCATCACCCAAACAGTGCTTCTCTTCCAACATCTGGCACAGGTCTCTGTTGTTGGGGTATTATGTTAACATGTAATGTGCACGTCACCTGCGACTCGTACTTGACGAAGCACTTCTCCATGTGCTTGACGGCGGTGCGCGAGTGGATCTCGTGGCCGCACGTCACGCAGTACATCGACGTCTCGTCGTCCGCCTCCTGAGGGCAAGTGTACATATGTTATTGCATGTACACAGGCCAGCACATCAAGCTACACACTTTGGACTTTGTATAGTTCTTATGCCGAATGCGTATGGATCAGAATCTCACTATGAGTGTATAGCTTGATGTGCTGGCCTTTGTACATATAGACCACAGTTTAAATTATATAGAGAATATCGGCATTGCGGATATAGCTGATGAACTGCAAGAAAACCAGCTGCGATGATTCGGCAAAGTTAATAAGAGACTAATGATGTGAAACGCGGGTAGCTCTAGGTATAGACAAAGCTGTTTGTAGCGCCCGACGAGTTTTTAACAGTTTTTACACGAGTGCTCACAAAAAAGGAGTATACTGTTTTCAGGTCTAATGTATGTTTCTTTATTTCACAATATCTTCTAAACGGCTTGATGGATTTGCGAGTATCGTTAGATTCGTCTTAATCCCGTAAGTGACCTATGATACATTTTACTCGACTTCCCAAAAAATAGGGTTAGTGATTTTTATGTAGTCGTGTTTTTATTAAATTTTAAATTTAAATGTATCTCATAGTGAGAGATGAAAAGTATACTGTGTTGCTTGGCAGCAAAATCTTCGGGCAACATACTTTGAATCCCTGGCTGCGCTCAGAATTTTACTTTAGAATCCCTCGCTGCGCGCGTTATTATACTCTAGAACGAAGTACCGTTCTTTTTTTTTTTTATTCACAATTGGTAAACCCTTGACAACTTCTCACCTGGTGGTAAGTGACGATGTTGCCGAAGATGAAAGGGGGCTTACCAAGATTCCCCAACGCAATGGGGAACTGGCTATCTTATCTTCATGCCGGAACACACCAATGATATGTTCCGCTCTGGATTCAAAATAGCGCCCTCGCCGTAAAAATATTATTTTGATCGTTTGTGATGAATCGTACCTTTTCGTCAGTGTGCTCAATAGTGGCATTTTTGGCTCTCGCCAGCAGCGCGTCCAGGTCGGCGTGCTGCTTGTCCAGCGCGCGCAGCGCCGCCTGTGCCTTCACCAGCCCGCCGCGGACGCGCTCCAGCGCCTTGCGGTTGCGCTGCTCCGCCACGCAGCTGGAGAGCGACCACTCCTGGATGCGCTGCGGCAGCACCTGATGGAAATAACAATAATAAAACTGACTCTAATAAAGATAATAATAGACAGAGAATAAAGGAAGGTCGTGGTTCGAGTCCTGCCACGTACCAATGTGTTTTCGAATTTCGACTCATATGTACGTTTATCTAACGCTCTTACGGTGAAGGAAAACATCGTGAGGAAACCTGCACACGCCTGCGAAGAAACTCGAAGGTTTTGTGTGAAGTCGACCAACCCGCACTGGGCCCGCGTGGTCGACTAAGGCCCGATCACTCTAATTTAGGGTAGGCTCGAGCACCTCGGTGAGCTGATCAGGCACAGTATTTCCTACAACTCGATTGAAAACAGTAGACAATCGTTTATTTCACCATCAAAGTTAGATCAACTTCAAAATACCAAAAGGATCTATTGTCACCGGGAATACGGCTTCATACCAAATTTCAGCTCAATATGACCCCTGAAAGTCGCTCTAAAATCGATGGCAAGATTTGACCAATGTTGATTCAATATAAAAGCTTGTAAAAACTCAAGTAACTCTATCATCAAAAAAATAATCGCAAAACGTCCACCGGTTCAGTCTGCTCGCGACCACGGCTATCGAAGCGTACACAACACCAATACCTGCTCATATTTTCTATAAAATCACGTCAAGTCCCGCTTTCAATTTGTCATTATGAATAATCGTGAAAGTGTTAAAATTACTACTTCTTGAAAATGGATGGGCCGATTCTATTGAAACTTTATACACATAAACAAGTCACGAAATTCTAGTTTGTGAATAGATAGCATTTTTGAAATACTTTATTTTTATTATTTAAAGATTAGCGAATTTTAAGATTACTATGAAAACCTTATCTTATTTTTTTTTTATCCACAATTGGTAAGCCTTTCACCTGATGGTAAATGACGATAATGCCGAAGATGGAAGCGGGCTTACCAAGATTCCCCAGCGCAATTGGGAACTTGCTATCCTATCTTCAAGTCGGAACACATCAATGCTGTTACCACTTATGCTGGTGCAAGCCAAGTGATAAGATGGTGGTAGCTAGCCAGGGGTGCTTAGAAAATGCCCTTTCACCAACCAAACCGAGTCATACTATTAAGACATATATATTTTTTTAAAGTGTATTTAGGGTCCCCGAACTAGAATTTTGTGACTTGGTTATGTGTATAAAGTTTCATTAGAATCGGCCCATCCATTCTCAAGAAATAATAATTGTATGGGATAATTGTATAGTTTGTATGGGAAACAATTTTGTGAGTTTCTACGCAGCACTATGTTTGAGTAATCATCGGAGAGGCGACACTACTACTAGTAACGTCAAACGTGACAGTCAGGTCGGCCAGAAATTGTAAAACAGTATTAAACAGTAAATTATTTAAAGTTTACCTGTTCACTTGTGTTATAAAAGATAGTTCATAAACTTATCACTAAACAATCCAGCTCTTCTTAATAAGATAAGATAAATACACTTTATTGTACACACTAGTATTAAAAAAAATATAAACAAATTATAAAAACTTAAAAAACTTAACTTAAAAAAAATATAAAAAAACAAACACAATATAAAAAAGGAACTATAGCGGTACAATTTGGGCGGTCTTATCGCTCAAAGCGATTTCTTCCAGACAACCCGGTGTTTGGAGACAAAAGCAGTTAGTAGATAGTGCACGAGTATCTAACTAAAAACAATACTTATGAAATTAGAGTTCAACAATTTAAAACTGATACATTTGTAAAGTTACAATACTTATAAATACTTAATGTTATATTTGACTAATTTAAAATTTGACTCTCCTATGGATCTCCTCATTTCTGATTCTAACTAAGTATAAACGATCATGGCGACGGCAACCGGCCACCGCCACCTGCGCCTGCGACCCATTGCTTTGTGTGAATTAGGTAATACGGAGCACTGACAAATGCATGCGACCAGGTCGCGCGACAGTATTCATACACAGCAGTGGGTCACAATGGCTTATCGCCGCCGTCACCAAGATCTTAATGTTACCTTGAAATGTTAAAAAATTCTCCGTCAAGTCTGGTCATTTGTAGTGGCCTTTCTCGCGCAGTAACGGATACGACGCTTGTTTATATTTAACTGCGTTCTGTTACTAACATAGTTTGTAAGAACATTGTTATTTACAAAATCATATATAGACTGCTTTTTGGTCTGAAATAAAGATATTGAATTGAATATATATCTAACTAGCTGTCCCGGCGAACTTCGTACCGCCTTACATTACATTACACTGCCCTGCCCTACCCTACACTACCCTACACTACACTACCCTACCCTACACTACCCTACCCTACCCTACATACACTACACTACACTACCCTACCCTACACTACACTACACTACCCTACCCTACCCTACACTACCCTACCCTACCCTACATACACTACACTACACTACCCTACCCTACACTACTCTACACTACCCTACACTACACTACCCTACCCTACCCTACCCTATCCTATCGCTCAAGTTGGATCGAACTGCACATGGTGTGCGAATTTTATTATAATCGGTTAAGTGGTTTAGGAGTCCATTGAGGACAAACATTGTGACACGAGATTTATATATATTAAGATTAAGGTTTTTTTTTTAATGGATAGGCTATTTGGCTTTGCTTGCTTGGATTGCTTTTTCAAGGCTTAGTAAAGTGAAAAAAACATTTATGGGGCAGTGTACACTTGCACAGAGTTGAATATCTAGTTATATGAGTGAATTAATGGAAGGTAAATTAAAAAAAATAATCATATAAAATGTATAAGTTCGAGGGGCCATTTTAAGACCGCAGACTATTGAAATGATAACGACATTTGAAAAAAATACCCAGCAAATATTACTTCAGTTATCTTTTGACATGTATTCAACTAGATAGTAAGAATTTACTTACATTTTTAAGAGTGCTTAATGTACCTACATAAATAAAAAAAAAATAGATTTGGCAATCAGATCATGGCACTTTCGTTGGACGTTTTGACTGTTTTCTAGCGTCAATAATAACGTCACAAGGATTAACTATTTAGAATTTAGATATGCAATTCATTATTCAAAGAATGTTCTACTTTTATCGTAAGTGCAGTTTGACATTCAAAGAAGTATGCACTAATTTCGAGCAACCAAGACACCTTTGATGTGTTTTTAAAGTGAAACTTTTATTACATCGTCTCAATTTTTTTCGTCTGTGTGTTGCATGTCGCGTGACGGTCGCTTTCGTCTGACGGTATGATCGTTTCGTCCTCTGTACCGTAGCGAGAGCAGCCATGATCGTTTCTTCCTCTGTAAAGTTTCACTTTTACCGTGGTTTCATAAAACCACACACTTTTTTTTCTACTTTGAAATGGTCACCTGGTATATCCTGGCGATGGCGAGGCGCACGCCGCACTGCGTGAAGCAGTACTTGGAGCCGAACTGCGCGGCGCGCGCGCACTGCGGCCCGTAGCACTGCACTGCCGCGGCGACATCGTCTGCAAGTAGTCACCTGGTATATCCTAGCGGTGGCGAGGCGCACGCCGCACTGCGTGGAGCAGTACTTGGAGCCGAACTGCGCGGCGCGCGCGCACTGCGGCCCGTAGCACTGCCGCGGCGACATCGTCTGCAAGTGCGCTATGGACTCCTCCATCTCGTTGCTTTCTCGCTCGTGGTGCTTCTTTTTGTTTCTGTTGCTGCTGTTAGACGAAGCGATACAATGGTTTTATTTACCACTAGAGGCTACAGGCGACTGCGACTGACCCGCATGCCGCATGTCAAATCGGCTTGATGGTTTATGATCATTAAGTCTTGGAATCTTTAGTAAGACCGACGACCTAGTGAAGGTCGCGGGAAGCCGCTGGATGCGAGCAGCGCAGGACTGGGTAATATTGTGGAAAGCCTGGCCTTGGTTCAACATGAACGTCTTTCAACTGAGATGATACTATGGTAAGCGAGAATTTTACTGTGAACCGCAGCCCACTCCTGCGTTTTCATTTTGAATAGGCCTTCATATGCATTGCTGGCTTTTTAACGCTAATTTTAAGTTTAGAAAAACCTAACCACTCTGGGAGTGCGACAGAAGTGAAAGTGAAACTTTTTACAGTTTTACAAGTTTTGACCCTCCGAGTGTTCCTGGTACCATATCGGTTACAGTTTCTCGAGTTCAATGGTTTTTTCCCATCTTAAAAATGCCCAACGCGCGTAAAGAAGTTTTCACTTCAAAAATACATATTTTTCTCTTAAGTTTCACTGTGCCATTGTCTAGCCAAAAACGGAATTCTTAACCTTTGGAAAAGCAGTGACTTTCAGACTGCACTCACGGACAATAAAAATATTATGACTAATAATGATCGATGGATCCGTTAACAAAGATTGTTTGCCTATCGTATTGATAAACAGAACTGGTATATCAAACAAACTAAAGTTTAACATGACTAAACAGCGAGAGACGATTTTTGCACTTGTGTAAGTGCACATTGATACACAAAAGTGTAAGAAAAGACTGCGCCAATTGTGTAAAACCACATGAATAACTAATAATTAATTATTCGTATTCAATTAGAATAACTAATAATAATATTAAGTTATTCATATCGTAAAGCAACTACCGTCTTGCGGCGCGCTATTCTACTTTGGCAATTCGTCGTGGAAATCCTTGGGGGAGGCCTATGTCCAGCAGTGGACGTTCTTCGGCTGATGATTCTAACTTGTCATCAATCCCCGCACTCACCGCATTTGAGATAGATAGATAAAAACCTTAATTTGCTTACAAGGCACATTTAAAATTACAATAAACAAAGAAAACAAAGTAAATTAGACTAAATTAAGTAAATAAATTGACTAGCCAGATGATGATAAATAAATACATATTATATTTGACAAGTACTATGGATAAGACAAACAAAAGTTTCATCAAACAATATTTTCATCAGCGCCAAAAACTATTTATTGATCAGTTAAACTGATTGGCAAAAGATCCTGAAATGATACGTCTACCAGCAAAATGATGTACTTGAGAACTTATTTGTGAAACAATAGCAAATAAATCGTTTCTATTGGTAAATTCGTCAATAACGCATATGTAAAATAATTGGGATATTGACCAGGTTCAAAAATATATAATGAACCTATTATAAATGTAAAAATGTGTTTGATTGTTCATTTGTTTGTTACCTTTTCACGCTTCAACAACTCAATCAATCTTGATGAAATTTGGCATGCAGGTAGCCTGTGTCACTGGGATCTCATTTCCACGCACCCACACGTCGGGCGTCGCAACGGAGCAACAGATTGAAGTGTTTTTTTGTATAGAATTGGTTGAGGAGGTGGGAAGTGACATAGACTGCTATTCAGAATAGCCCTATATAGTTCCTGAGGGATCTGGAAAAAATTCATATCCACGCTCGCGAGCCGCTCGTGGCTCGCGCATCACTCACCCTCAAAGACAGTAATGAAAACGATGTCCACGCGGGCGAAGCCGCGGGAAAAGCTAGTAAATACATAAACGACGTTGAAAAGCTATGACATCACATCTCAATATTTTATTAGAACATAATGACGTTTTTGACAAGTGATGAAAATTTAATCAAATGACTGATTAATTATATCATGGCCGTTAGAAAAAAACGGTCAAGTACATGTCGGACTCGAGCACCAAGAGTTCCTCACTAACACACCTTTGGGTACAGAACCCTAAAACATCAATGAGTACAGCAATTAGGCGTTTTTAAAAAAAAAACTGGTTTCTTTTTAATGAAAATTTAGACTATTTTAAGATACTTTATTATTATTTTTTTAATCATTGGTTATCGCAACAACAACTATGTACAATTTTGATACATTTTTTCTGTTATTTCACAAAAAAGTACTAAACCGATTTGGATAAAATTTATACGGGACTAACATGGAAGCATAACCTATCGATTAAAATAAATAGTCAGTTCACAATCGGCGAGGAAAACGCGTTACAAAACGAAAAAAAACATACAGTAGATTTGGGAAGCTTCTCCTTGTAACTAGCATCCATTTAATTTATTTTTTTTCATATTGCCCTACTTAATATTAATCCTACTGATATTATAAATGTGAACGTTTGTATATATGCCTATTTGTTACTCTTTCACGCTACAACCACTGGACGGATCGGGATGAAACTTGGCACACATATAGGTAAGGTCCAGGATTAGGACATATGCTACTTTTTACCCCGGGAAAACGTCTTACTCCCACGGGAAAATCGAAAACAACGCGGGCGTAGCCGCGAGCGGACGGCTAGTGATGAATAAAAATATTTGGACTGCCCAACTAGCTCACCTCGACGGTTTTGAAGGTTTCCTGCTGCTCTTGACGCAAAGCCTCTTCTTGCATTTGAGCTTCAGCTTATTACTGCCGCCATATTTGTACATGTCTTCGCAAGCATCACAGCTGCAAGAAAAACAACTTTTAGTGATGTCGACGCACAAAATGTAAATTAACAACCCGGCCAAGTGCGAGTCGGACTCGCGCATCCAGGGTTCCGCACACCTGCGGTTCCGACAAAGGGTCACAGATACAGACAAAAATTAGACTGCTTAAAACGTATCGTACGAATCACAGGGGATCAAAAAACAACATATTTAACGGCACCTCATCTACAATCCATCAAGCCGTTTAGGCTACAGGTACAACCAAAAAAAAAATTCACGCGAAAAACATTACCCTCCTTGGACTATATACAGGGTTACAGGGAAAGTAGTACAGAATATTAAAGGACGTTATTTTTCAGGTCATTTCTGATGGATTATACCCCCCCCCCCCCCCCCCCCCCAGGCGCGGAAATCAGTAGTTTCCACAAAACAAATGAGGTTATGTACGCTAAAACAACCCAACCATCTACTCAGTTAAACTGAGTAACAAACAGTAAATGAGCGAGCGAAGCGAGGCTCCCCCCATTGGGTAGCAAAATGGTTCGCAGAAGAAAAGTATAAATCCACCCAGAACGGGCTTGGAGCAACACTGTTGGTTGGGTTGTTTTAGTGTACATAACCTCAATTTTTTTATGGAAACTACTAATTTCCGCGCTTGGGGGGGCGTGGTAGGGGTATCCCCACACCCTACCCTCCTCTCAAACCCCCCTATATAAAGATGCGAATTTCAAAAGCAACATTTTTTTCAAAAAAGGTGGTGCCCCGCTGGGGGGAGGGGGCACCAATGGGTACCCCTCCGACCTCCCTCCCCTCCTCACCCCTTAAAACCCCCTATATAAAGATGCGAATTTAAAATGCAACCCCGATCTGAGAATCAAATCAAATAAGCTAAATGTTTGTAATATGATCAACTCTCTACTCACTGTCCACAATCCACAAGCTGCAAACACCCAGGACAGTCACCGCAACCATCTTTGGCACTCGGTCTTTTTGACGATTTGTTTTCTGAGTGGTCTTTCTCTTTCCGTTTCTTCTTTCTGTCGTCTCGACCTGATGTTAAACAAAAGAACATCTTGAATAAATGAAAGCATTTTCAATAAGTCACATTTATCTTGACTATATCCCTGCTTCACTATTGCTGTTAAAGCTCTTTCACATTGGGTAAATAAGTAGTGTGGCAGAGTTCCATATTAAATATTACCAGTGTGGCTGCAGTAACCAGCGCAGCGGTGCTGCAGACCTAAAAGTCGGCACCTGCAAGGTCAGTCAATACTTAAAGTCAGCACGGCGACTAAGCTAATTGCTAAGTCGCCTAATGTGAAAGCACTGTTACTGTTTTTGAAATGCCACTGTTACTTCTTATGTACTTTTAAAGTGTTCATAAAATCTTTAAATAGAAGATGTGTGAAATGAGTAGAAGAAAAGTCCTGACTCATTGTCTGACTGTAGAGATCGTATAGCTCTGCTATAGCTCTGCGTTTACGCATTCGCGCCTCCTTTGCAATCTTGCTATCTGCGGCTCGTATTAAAAAGTTAAGTTTAAATAGTTACTAAATTCAAACTAGTAGGTCGTTCGATAGCTTTTCTGAAACAGTTGAGTCCCTTATCCGTGGTCGAATTTATAGCAAGAGTGCAATACTACCTTAGTCTGGTAATCTCAGTCCAATAACCAGCCAGCTGGCGGAGCCCTATTTTATTTTTGACGTGTATAAAGATTGCTCTACGTCTTTCTTCACAACCTAGAAACGTAGGTGCGTCATAGTGACTGACCAGGGGCTGAAAACTACTGGTTTTGCAATATTGTTACGCTATACTTTTTCTTAATACTGTTATGTTATACTAAATCGCCCTTACATTATTTAGAGATACCATTACAATACTAATAGGAATACTTTTAGTTTTTTTAAACTTATATTTTAGGTTGAAGTTTTATACTAAGTTAGTATAAAAATTCAACCAAAAATTAAAGTTTTAAAAATCTTTGAGGTTGGTACTTACCTATCAAATGTAAGTAGACTCGATGGCTTTACTAGCACTGACCTCAAAAAGAATTGTAGGCCCCTAAGTTAATTCTTACCTACCTTTGAATTCCTTATTGTCGGTTTATTTCGTGTACTCAAATATAAAAATGTTATTTCATACTTTTGAGTGAATTTCATTTTGAAAGTTTTTTTTAACTCATATTTTGATTTTTTAATTTTTAGTGATAATGCTATCTATGTAACAATGTTAAACTCAATCACCTACTCGCCAATAGGAATCATTAAATCATAATGCATATGTTTCATTAACCGATACAGAGTCCTATGGCTTCCATTATTATCTCAGCAGCATGAAAGTTAAGGAGTCAAACCTTAAACTGAAAGAATATGACTATCGATCTATACATACTTATGTATCTATGTATAATATTTACAGAATTATCCTACATCTCCTAACCGTTAAGGAGTTGTATCTTCCACCATCAGCTCATCAACATGAAATGATGACTACCAGATGCAAAAACGGAAATAGTTTTAGAAGATACATGAAACGCGTAATACATGTCTATAAATTTGAGGGTTGCCCTCTATTTCCCTGGGATTCTTGGCTTCTGACTTGGTGACAAATACAACAATCGGTCTATAGGAACCTATATATGTATAATATTTAAAGTAGGTATGCATCCGATACCGATACCGATATATCGGTATCGGCGATATTTTTATGGCAGATTCAACGATACTTTTCAAATTTTGCGCTTTAAAAATGTAATGTAAACGCGCGTGTTGTCCCATCTATTTCGTTGCAAACGAGGCATCTGTCGCATCTGAGAGACTATTTTCCACCGCAGGTCTTATTCAAACAGACTTGCGAAATCGCCTTTGCCCGCAAAACTTAAGAATGCTTTGTTTTTTAAATAAAAATCTTATAAATGTTAATTTTGATTACTAAAACTATTAATTAATTGTGTTTTATTTATTCTACCTTTCTTTTTGAATTCAATAAGCGTATCGGTATCGGTATCGGTATCGCCGATATTTTTATAAGAGTATCGGTATCGGTATCGTATCGGCAAAAAGGCGTATCGATGCATCCCTAATTTAAAGAATTATCATCCAACTCCTAAGAGTTGTAACTTCCATCATTTCCGTCAGCATGAGATGATGACTATCAAATGCAAAAACATAAATGAAAATACATGAAACACTCAATATGTGCCTATAAAACTTCAGGGTTGCCCTCGGTTACTCTGGGATTCCATACTCTTATGAATAAAAAAAGAATTTTGAAAATCAGTTCACAATTAACAGATTAATCAGTAAACATACATAAAAAAAATAGAACTAGAAATAGAATAGCACTTCCTCCTTTGTAAGTTGGCATGAGTCGACATGATTAAAAATTTAACATGAACTGAAATAATAACAAAACGGTATCACCAATTATAGACAATATTTAATGACAAAATTAGATGATATGATGCATGTCATTAAATGAAAAAAACCGGCAAAGTGCGAGTTGGACTCGCGGTATGAGGGTTCCGTCACAGATGAGATACTAGTTACTTTGTAACAGATATTGCACTTCCTTATAAAACCAACATACCTACGCATTTATTCATCTACTCCTTCCCATACACGGAAACATGGAAAGAAAGAAAGAAAGAAAGAAAGAAAGAAAGCATATGAATTTATTTTGACAGGCAAGTAAGGATGTACAATTATTATTCTTATATATACTTATATTATAGATTTAAATACTCTGCCAAAAAGGGCACCGTCTCAGCATAATACTTTGGCTTTAACAAAGCCAAAGCGCTGATTTTCAGCCGGCACCGGAACTACGTGGGTAGACCCACGGACGAAACAGTACATTTTATATTGTACCTAATAAAATATGTTCCTAAATATAATTATACGTGTATTAAGGCATTAAGGCGCTCGATTTAGCGGATATAACTGCGAACACGGGCGGCGCGTGGATTGCGGCGGCGATAGTACGGCGTTCTAGCGCCGCTGACGAGTGGAGGCCGCGCTAATGTGTAGGTACTTATCTCGCCTGTTTGACCAAGTGACGGGGGCCTGGTTCCGTACCACCACACCTCTCCACACAACTATGACATTGATACCCATTCACATGACAAGCAAAAGACACAAACACGACCAACAAAAAAAAACAACTCGCGCTATCTAGTGGTGTTTTAGTGACCTATTTTTAGTAAGTGAACATTAATATGTTCACTATAAGAATTATAAGAATAATTATATTGAGTTTATTACTTTATTTTCAATTGATAGAATTCTTATAGGTTTTCCTGTAAACTAAAAGCAATGAACTATATTTTGTATTTTTTTCAAAATTTTAGGCTCAGTAGTTTTGGAGATCAGGGGGGGGGAATGATCAATTTCCATCTTCTTTCATGAATAAAATCAAAACTATTTATTGAAAAATATATTCGAGATCCTCATAACGAGCCCTTCCATTAGATGTATGACACAGTAAGGTTTGCAAAACTTTTTTTTATTTCTTATTTTTGCCCCCGAAAATGACCCTTATTTTAAACAATTATTTATTTACTTTGCACATCTGTGTTTGGGTCATAGGATTACACCATCCTAACAAATTTCACCTGATTCGGTCCAGTAGATTCGGAGCAAATTGGATACGACAGACGGACGGACAGACAGACACAAAATTAGTGATCCTATAAGGGTTCAGTTTTTTTTGTTATACCGAACCCTAAAAATATTAATAATTTTCAGTAACTCAGTCCCTGATTACTACACAAATACATAAAATGGCAAACTTCATACCTGAATCCGCATCGTTTTCTCTTTTCTGTGGCCTGAACCTGGTCTTAAGAGTGGGGTCCTCCTCCCGGCAGCGGTCGCAAAAGTAATTTTTTATGTACTTTGCCTCCCGCTCAGAAATGTTGATGCAATCTCCATGGTACCACTCTTCACAGGCATCACAAGCTCTGTAAATGTATCCATGACATTTTAATTAAATTTGGCATTTACATCAATAAAATCTCATATGATTAGAGTAATAGATATGAGAGACTATTCTTATGAGTTTTAGGGATGCTATGGCTCTCAGAGCAACATCTAAGTCAAAGGTACGGTCAAAATAAGGCAAGGTGGCACTTCTTTTTTTTAATAATTTTAAACTAGATACTTGTGCACTACTACCTATTTTTATGCTCTTGTATCCAAACACTACCCAAATTGTACTGCTACAGTACGTACTTACAAAAGATTTTGTTCTTTTTTTTTTTATTGCATTGTGTGTGGTGTGCGATAAAGAGTATCTTCAATTGTTATCCTAACCTAACCACACCAACTATCCAATGGATCAGCTATATTATATATATAACTTGAAATATTATACTGTGTGAAAGACCACTGAAAAGGAACAGTAGAAAACATCTTATTGAACATAGTTTTGAGCAATAAGACTGATCAAATTTTACTGCTATAGTACATAACTAGGAGGTCATGACAAATCTGGTACGATAACGGAAATGAATAAATTGAGAAGATAAATGGCAACCCTCTGATGTTAAATATGTTGGTCTGCCTGCGCAAAATGGTTGCGTTATGTATGTACTTATAGCGCCTGAAAAACTAGTTATCGTGACCAAAAAAAATGATAAGGGAAAGGGCTGTGAGTAAGATATAAAATGAAAGTACTAGTTGTATAGTACTCATGAAAATTATGCAAAAACTGACCAAATATTTGGTTGCGTTATGGAGCAACGCCCATTAGTTGTAGGAATAGCAAGAGTTCTGGACCAGGATAACACCCCCCTGCAGGAGTCCCAAATTACCCCAGAACACACTTTTTGCCATTTCGAGTGATGAAGCTATGGAACTCTCTCCCAGAAACAGTCATAAGTGCTCCAACAGTCAACAGTTTTAAAAACAGACTTGATAAACATTTTAAAACACAAGTGCAGTGATATACACGCATCAGCTCTTAGAGCTGCTAGTGTATTAATCAAATAATAATAATAATAATAATAATAATAATTCCTATCTCAGATACGCTTAAAGATAACAAAATGGGACCACGCACAAATTTTTCTAAATGGGGGGCAACAGCATTATTTTTAATGTTTTTTTTAGGAATTAATGTTGCCATTTCGTGCTCCGGGGGCAGGGGCCTGGTCCAGAATTCCTACTACTAACAGGCGTTGCTCCATAATGCAACCAAATATTTGGTCAGTTTTTGCATAATTGTCATGAGTACAACTGGTACTTTCATTTCATATCTTACTCAGCCATTTCCATTATCGTTTTTTTTATTTGGTCACAATAACTAGTATTTCAGGCGCTAAGTATATAACGCAACCACATTGCACAGGCAGACCAACATATTTAACATCAGAGGGTTGCAATTAATCCTCTCAACCTAAGTTTATTCATTTCCGTTATTGTTACCAAATTTGTCATTACCTCCTAGTCTCAGAATACAGAAAACACCAAAACACACATAGGCCAATAAAAGTGAGGCAAATTGTGCTTGTATGAAACTACTCTAAATCGGTGTAGTTTTGTTCTTTCTAAATCCTGCATGCAGGCGATTTATTTTTGGGAGTAAACAAGCAGTGGTTCTTCATAACTTACCGAATTCAAAAAGTATTAAAATCTAACTTAATATAGCAACATTACAGCCAAGGGAAGGAGGGTATTCGTGGAGTTTTTGGCTTCAGCGCGCGTCATACTATTCTGACTTAACGCCACAGATTTGAACAGAAGGATCCGCCCGTCTTCATATTTTACTAAGATTTTCTTGATACAAGCAAAAAGTAGCGCCATCTAACATTACTCGTACGAACTAGAGTGGGCGAGAGTTGACGTCAGTGCCGCGTTAAAAGAACCTTGGTAGAATTGTCGCTTTAAAATTCGTTTATTTAATTTGTTTACAAGAAAAAATACAATTTAAGGTTACTTAACGATGATACGACAACCCATTTTTCTTTGATTTTTACAGCCTCTAAAAACACACTATGGCATTTTTATATGGAATATCTTTCGTCCGCACTGTACAATTTCCCGCAGACTACTGAGTCGCGAGTGTGCGAAACTTTCGATTTTCGCACCAATTCGCTGGGAGCATTAGTCGCGTGCGTTGGCCGGGTCCTTACGCCAGTAATATATAAGTCACTGCTTAGCGCATTCTGGTTTTTTCTGTATTCTGAGCTCCTAGTATATTGTTTTTTTTTTCGAGTTAAGGTTTTTAAGTTTTTCTAGTGTGTATATATATATTTAAGTGTATTTATTTTATTACATCATAAACCGGGAACTGTCAGACGATCGACAGATGCAGTACGCCTGGCCAGCCTGGTTTAGCAGCGTCGTGATTTTCGACTGCCGCTCGGGCAGGTCAAACTGCTTAGCGATGTCCGCCTTCTGCAAAAGAACAGTGCATTCAGTTATCACCTTATTTTATTTATACACAACACAGTGAAAGGAAGTCGCCGTTCGAAGAGAATTTCCAGAAAAAATACTTACACTTTGTTTGTTTCTTCTATCACCCATCTTGAAAATTGTTGTTTCCTAAGATTCCTCGCAAATTATTAGTTAATTTCTTTCTCGCATTTTACAGTTCTACGTAAAACGTAGGTATTGATTACAGTAGTTCTTTCTAACACATACGCAAATTGCGAAAACGAAAAAATCACGGTGGTCGGGCCCAAAAATGGATAATAGGATATAAAAAAGGATATAAGCACATTTTTTTTTTGGTTTCTTTTTCTTCCCTTGTATAGTGCTTGTATTGGCTTGTATATAATACTACTCTTTGGTTTATTCTCTCCAACTTCCAAAAGCGCGGAGAAGGCAAAGGTGACTAAGACCATACAGCCAGGTCTGACGTATTCAAGCTTCCTTTAGTTTTTTGATTTGTAATGCTAGTGCCGGTGCATTACAAATCTTCTCTGAAGTTCTTGACAGCATTTGCAGCAGCTACACTCTGAGGTGGAACACCCAGTTGCTGTAGGGCGTCTATAAAACTGAACCCAGAGCAAGTTGGGTTCTCACGTCCTCCTTCGTTTTATTTTCTTGTTCTCAACATTGCTCACGTGCACTAGACTATTTTCTCCAAAATGCACCACTTCTTGAACAAAATCCTATCAGAAAACAATGAAAAAATAACAAAATAAAACTACGAATGCGACTACCACAAATCCCGCCAAAAAACTCCAGCACGATATACGTGACTAGAGGCCTAGAGCCGTAGATCACCCGTAGATTTGTTGTGAATTTTTCTTGGCCATGGAAACTAGTCCTTCAGCCGGATTCGTAAATAATTTTCACTTTCTTCATTTGTTTTTGGATTTGTAATGCTAGTGCCGGTGCATTACAAATCTCTGAAGTTCTTGACAGCATTTGCAGCAGCTGCATTCTGAGGTGGAACACCCAGTTGCTGTTGAGTGTCTATAAAACTGTACCCAGAGCAAGTTGGGTTCTCACGTCCTCCTTCGTTTCATTTTCTTGTTCTCCACATTGCTCACGTGCACTAGACGATTTTCTCCAAAATGCACCACTTCTTGAACAAAATCCCAGCAGAAAACAATGAAAAAACTACAAAATAAAACTATGAATGCGTCCACCATAAATCTCGCCAAAAAACTCTCACCCGTAGATACTAAAGAGTGTTGCCAAACCCGATCAAAACTTTCGCCTACGCAGGTTGTTAAAATTACCCTTTGTAACACAAAATCGCCCTGGCCCATAATCGTTAAAACAATGACGTGTAGGGGAATCTAATGTACCTTACCTTGACACCCTAATAATCATACTTTATCTTAACTTTGTACCTAGACCTAGAACAATCTTATGTTTTCGAAAACTCCCGCCCTTAAATATTTTTTTTGTCTATGGCATTAGCATCTTTTGACAACTGCGTGACACGAACCTCTGGCAGTGTATACGACTACTACGAGTGGAGTAAAAAAGTTAAAATACCTATAATTTCTTATTGAATATATATAATACATGCTTAAGTCAAACTGTTTATATGCTATCTGAACTCAGTTATAATAGCTTTCTATCACCGAAAATGTTTTTTTCCTAATTTGCCCACATTTTACCGGTTTCAAGAGCTTTCCGCCCTTTTTCCATAAATCCTAAAATTGCCTATGGCGTGGGCAATTGCCCACAGTCTAGCAACACTGACCGTAGAGCGAGCGTATTTGATTGCTATGCCTTTGCAAACAGCCGAGTTCATACCACAGTACATTAAAGATTACATACACTGTAGAGAGACCGAGTCACTTGTGTCTATTAGTAATAATAGGTCAGCTTTGCTCATATTTTCTATATTAGTCTATGGTTTTAATCCACGAGTTTTGCGTCCTTGCTGGCCATTATCTGCACGGATGGATATTACGCGACACTGTAATACCGGGCCGTGAATGTCTGACCCGATAATAGGTGTATCGTGTGACTCGAATTAATACCAAAGTATGTATATTAGTACTTACGTACAGTATGGACACTCCCTGCCACTCTCTAGATTCGACCTCACCCCCCGTCACTTAGATTGGTTGTAGATTGGTTACCGAACGTAAAGGACGAGCTACTGTTCAGTTTTCGGTTGGTTGAGTTCATATTGTGATAAAGGCACTAAAAGAAGCTTTTATAGATATCCTTTGGATGAAACCAGGCAAGTATTACCTATTTTATAACTCAAAAACATAATTGTTTCGTATTTTTTCGTACCTACTTTTAAGTGTAATGGAGCAAAAGGACCTTGCTTTTGTGTCATACTTCTTGAGAATTCAAAAAATCAGTTAAACATTTTACGCGACTACAGAAAAGGAGGGTTATGCTTTTGACAGTATATATGTTTGTATGAATGTGTGTATGTTCATCTGTTTCCTCGTATCTCCTAAACCACTTGTCTGATTTACACAAATGTAGTGTCTTTGGATTAGTCACTCGCGTGTCACAGGATTAACAAAATTTAAAAAAGTTTTTTTTCATAAAATAATATCATGTTTGTAATTAAAAGAAAGGTCTCAATGAACACATTCTAAATATATATTACATATGCAAATGTTTTTAATTTCTTAGCAAATGGTCTCACAAGCGATATTATGAGACGGCTCAATGTTGGCGCTACAATCAAGCGACACGACACGAGGGTAGCGAAAAACAGGAAATAAAATAAAAGTTGAAAAACTGTAACCCGCCTTCTTAAATATATATATAACTCAAAGGTGACTGACTGACATAGTGATCTATCAACGCACAGCCCAAACCACTGGACGGATCGGGCTGAAATTTGGCATGCAGGTAGATGTTATGATGTAGGCATCCTCTAAGAAAGGAACCGTAAAAATCGGGATCTGCGCGGGCAAAGCTGCGGGCATCCACTACTTTCTAATATACGAAGATTTTCCGTAGTTGGGTTTTAGGTTTGAAATGCTGGCACCGACCTCAAAAAAGATTATAGGCTAATTTGGTTCGTACCTAATTTTAATAAAAAAGTAATAAACCGATTTGGATAAATATTGTATAAAACTAACTTTACCGATGAAAGCAGGGTATACTAAAGTTCGTTTGCTGAATTAACTACAACTTTTACACGTTTTTGAAAATCTGGTAAAATAAAGAACTTTTTCCAGTGATTGCATGCATTTTTTAACAAAGTCTTGAATTAAATTATGCGTTTTTCGTACAAATTTTAAAAATTAATTTGGCTGTTACGTTAAAGCCGTTGATTTCCCACCCCTGGTCATTTGAACTTTTTTGTTTCAAATTTTTAGATTAAGTTTATACCCTTAAAAGAAATAGGTCACATTTCTAATAACAACTGAATCTTCTTACAGAAGTTAGTAAAATAAATATATCAAATAATTTCATATAAGATTTTATTTGTTTTATTGAACTAATTATGCCAAACTACACATAAATAAGACACTTCTACGCATACTATACAATTAGACTGGGAATGATAAATGGCGGCGCTTCTATTGCTCAAACAATATAATTATTATTCTCTCGCTCACACGAACTACCAAATCTTTGGAAACAATACTATTTATATTCCTACTCTATTATTGTAGGTATATAAAAAATAAGTTAGCTCACCTTTTGAAAAAGTATTGAAAATTCGATTAAATATTTATCTGTGGCCACAGCGTCAGAGCGATGCGAATCACAATTGGTAGCTGACCAGTATTATATGACCAAATCTAAGAACAATCAGTTTGTATGAATCTTCATACTAGCTAGTTGTATATTTTTTAAAATGCATTGTGAGTGAATGGGTATGGAGTTCTGTTTAGTAGGTCAGTTAGTTGTTGGATATTTTGTGTACTTTATTTGTTTAAAATGATGATTGTTTGTAATAATTTGATTATATGGTGTGAAAATATGTTATAAGTTGTATAGAAATATCTAGTGATGTGATAATAAACAATGTGATCACGGAATTATAGATTGAGATTGACTAATAATGTTAGTTGCTAAATGAGATTGTTTCACGGACAAAAGCATAACTCCTGTATTTGAAGAACAATTTTATTCATGTAAGTTACTTATTCTGTATGTTACCTACCAAGAAGCCACAGTTCATTGTTGCATGCAGTAAATAACTAACAAACATTTCGTGACCAATGCCGCCGGTGCAATTCAACCCCTACCTGCATTCTTGCTTATACGTCAGTGTATATATATACACGGTCGAATTGAGAAACCTCCTCCTTTTTTTGAAGTCGGTTAAATATATAATTCCGCCAGGGTACCGTTACTCCAGCGGCATGAACTGTAAAAAAACAGTTAAGACCAGAAAAAAGTACATGATCGAGTAGCTTTTATCGTGCAGTAAATGTGCGCGTATAGCCGAATTTGTGCATCTTTCTGTTTTCCAGTTATTACAGATTCCGCTGGGGTAGCGCTATCGTGTTTTCTGTATCTGGAATGTACCTTTTTTTATTCTAGCAGTATAATAAAAAAAAACACATTTAGACCTTGTGCTTAATTTGAGTTTACTTTTTTGAATTATTCGATGAACAACAAGCAATAAACTTTCTAAAATTTGAAAATTTTAATTTGCAAGTAAACAAGTAGGAAAAAGCAGTCGAATATGCCACTAGTGTACTGTTTTTATGTAATGAATAGGGTTACATTATGTAGGATTATGTAATGAATAATTGAGTTAAACCTACTATTTTATTACGAAAATTTAGAGATTGATCACAATGTTCTTATAAAACTAGAAAGTTTAGGATTTTAGACAAAATTAGAGTGTTTTATTAGCAAGCTTAATTCTAACTATGAAAAACGTTTGTGTAATAAGTTAAGCCCAAAATAAGATAGGATGAAAAATTTATGTTTAAACCGACCAAGTCAGAATGAATATGGAAAAGCGACTTCAAAGGGGTAACTTTCTTAAATGAACGGTATATTTGTTGGTACAATTGCGTACACACGGTTTGTTTTTTGAAGGTACCCGGCACGACGATGATGCCGCTACTGTCGCCTGGAGTGGAATAATGGACGCTATAAACAAGCTTTTATTACCATTACATACAGGATGTCCAGTAAGTAGTACGCATAAAAGGGTTATAGAGAAGATAAAAAGAAATAAGTTCACGCTAATGTAGGTGACACAATAGTTATTGGTTTTCTAAATATTTGGGTTTTTTTATTCTAATTTTGTATGACAAACGTATTCGTATTAATTGAGTGTACCTGTTAGCCGACACGGGAATGTCCAGTCTATTATGTACATTGTACTTAAATTATTATGGCAGGCCAATCTCGTGTTGTAAAATATCGTATCGCGCATTGTTGTCTCTCATACGCCGTACTCTTTATTGTACTGTGACACGAGACAGCTGTTACCATAGATGAACTAGAATATGTCCAGGCTGTTACCATGGAAACGTGATTTTGTTTGGTTTTGTTTTGTTTGCACCTTGTGAATGCGAAGTTGTTGACTGTGTATATCGGTGTATATAAACGAAAAAAAAGTAACATGGATCTTGAAGAAACCCCTCAGATTATTACCCATATTGAAAGCAATCTTAACCATTCGTTATTTGATTGCAAATGGATACCGTGCTCTGCAAAGTTCGTGGTGATCGGTTCGATGCCGAAAGGTACGGGTACTCTCGAAATATTCGAGATAAGTTCAGGGGAAGCGAAGAAAATCAAAGAGATAGAGAGGCCGAACTCATTTAAGTGTGGCACCTTCGGAGCCAGCAGTGACGTGGAGAGGAAACTCGCGACGGGCGACTTCAAGGGGACTTTGGAAATATGGTTAGTTTTACTTCTTACAGCTTTTAGTCGTTTCAGTTGTAGTATTATTCTAATAACTATCATCATTTTTGCTATATAAATTGGCGTAACTGCTTAGTTGTTATGCATCTGACTGTATAGTTGCTGCAGACCTGGCAGTCTTGGAACCAGAGATTTGTGACGAAGTCATTCTTTTTTGTTGAATTCCTTTCGGTCTGTTTTATTTATTTTCTTTTTAATTCGTTATTATTTTGATATACTTGAAAATTTCTAACTCGGCCATGTCTTCAATTCCTTACTTTACTGTCATACTTACTTTTTTTTGTCATGTTCTATTAAAAGCTACTGGTGGTTAAAACATATGTTTATTGGACTCAAACAGATCCTGACCCTACTCTTGAAGTCTTAATTTTTTATCGTGCCAGTTTAGATGCGAAGTAGAGGGTGGTTTTTTTGTAACTGCACTATAAAATGTATTCTGATTTCTTTATTATTTCGTTTTGTTGTACCTATTCATTTTTGTTACGTCAGTACTCTTTAAACATGTTTACTTTGTTCCCCTCATGGAGAAATCCATCGGATTGGTTTCCATCCCGGCGCCGGCAGAATATCAGCACAGTAGGTACATAATTTACCTGCAGCATATGCTGAGTCGGAGTCATTTCTCAGCTACGGCACAATTTTATGTATTTAACCCCCTTTTTACACTTTAGCATAGATATAAGAAGTAATTTTTTTTTGTACCACTATACATTTTAATGTAGCTTTGAATAAATGTTTTTTAGCAGTCGGTCGAGGCTGCAGATTCGTCCAGTTAAAACTAAAGTCCCTCTCTTTTCTGTGCAATGGAAATTTCACTGTGTTCAAACTATCTCTGTCAGATTTTATAGAAGACTAACCGGTGGCGGGCGGTTCCCAGACTCCTAGGTCTGCTGCAACATTATAATGCTAGCATTTCTTTTAGGGACTTAGAAAAAAGTTGTCAAGTCTACATAACCAAAGAACACACTGATATTATAAACTCCATAGATGGCATGGGCGGCAACACAGTGAACTGTGGAGCTCCAGAAATTGTTACGGGCAGCCGAGATGGTAAGATTGATTTCTTATTTACAAAACAAAGGGTTGCTTGAGTAGATAAGAATAATTATAGTAGGTATTCAAAGACTTCCCATGGATGTAGGCAATATTTTAACTGCTAAGAGTTAATCTTACTTATAGTCTATTAAAAAATCTCTAAACTACTAGTTTTAAAACTTAAATTAAAAATTTGAAAAACCCACGACTTGGCCTGCAGCATGGTCGAATAATGCCCGATCGCCCTAAATAACTTTTATGACTATTTTTATTTTCCAGGCACTGTTAAAGTGTGGGACCCTCGCCAGAGAGGCAAGCCAGTGGCCAACATGCAGCCTGCTAAAGGAGAAACTAAGCGCGACTGTTGGACAGTAGCATTTGGTAATTCCTTCAATGACTCCGAGAGAATTGTCTGTGCTGGTTATGATAATGGGGACCTGAAAATGTTTGATCTTCGCACAATGTCTTTGAGATGGGAATGCAATTTGAAGAATGGGGTATGAGACTTTGTATTTATTTATACAGAAACTCAAGACTTATTGACCCTTTTACTGATTTTATTGAGTCATTGTTAAGAGGGAAGAATAGCACACACTCTCCATACGAAAAGAGAAAATGTTTTTCCATGTCTGAATATTATCCGTTTATAATGATTTTTACAAATAAACAAATAATTGCCAAAATTATTTTTGTATGAAAACACTGAAGAACAAATAAAATTGAACTTACTAATTGCACTTAAGGAATAAAAACCTCTAAACAACCTAATTTTTTATTGTGTCTATTTCATATTTAAAAATCATTATGATAAAATAAAAAAATAAAAAATCAGAGATGGTAAAACATTTTCTCTTTTTGTATGGAGAGTGTGTTGATTTAATTGTTCTTAATTTTGGAAATTTCAAATGTAACATCTCTTACTTTCAGGTATGCTATACTGAATTTGATCGCAAAAACATTCCCATGAACAAGTTAGTGGCAACTACATTGGAAGGGAAGTTCCATGTGTTCGATGTCAGAACTCAAAACCCAGCTAAAGGATTTGCTCAGGTATGTAGAGTGAAATATTCGGATTGTTTCTGTAAACTGTGGTTTCTACTCATGAAACTGAAATTTCCCCCAAAGAACCTATAGCGAGACAGCAAGCGCCGCAAACAATGCGGTCGCCACTCTAGAACTTGCTGCCCCAAAGATCATCTGTTCTACGAGCTATGTGCCCTGCCCACCGCCACTTAAGTTTAGCGATTCTGTGAACTATGTCGGTTGATTGTCCTAAAAATCTCCTCATTTCTGATTCGATCGCGTAGGGAAACTCCAAGCATAGTTCGCTTTTACAACCTGTTTTTACGAGCTTTATACATATAACATGCCATGTTAGATAAAGTTAGTTTGGGACATACTGGAAGCTAAATTAGAAACACTTCCCGATTTTCGATTGTGCTGAAATTTTGCATACACGGAATACTGCATGGTTAGCTTAGTGACGTCATTCTCAATACAATATGGCGGACTCCCAAAGATGGCGGACCAGTTATTGAAAGGTTTTGCTGAGAAAAATACGAAATAATTAAAATTCTATTCAAATTAAAGCTTGTACTTAAAAGTGATTAGGTTTTTCAAAATTTTTTTTGCAGTACTCGTACTTCTTTGTTGGTTGTAGTAGGACATCTACTTAGTTCAGAACTTTGTACGTCAGTCACATCCGGAACAATTTTTTTTAACGCAGGAAAATTTTATTTCTCATTATAGATTTTCAAGTTTTTTAATCAATCTGATTTGTCATTAGTTATTCTAGATTTTTTTGCGGCAAAATTTATAATTTTTTTAAACAGTTGCTGTGTTATACCTATAAGTGAGTACATTATAGAACACAACCCTCCAGCCCCTTCCCCCCCCCCCCCCCGCAACCTGCTTCACCCCTCCCCCCCTTGAAAAGTGTCCCGTTTTACAGATTTACTTAATTTTCAGGAAAACTATACAAGTTAGGACAAAATAGTTAAAGACTAAATTATTTGTCAATAAATTACCTACAAACAAGTACTTACATTCATTTAAGTACGAGTTATAGTTTTCAATCTATGGTGCATCAAAGTTTACCAAAAATGTGTGCTTACCAGAAATAAAACATTTAATACACAAGAAACAATAATATTTATTATTTTTTAGAAGAAATGTGTTTTTGTAGTACTAAACTATATTATCTAAAACAAATCTGTATCGTCATTATTATCTTCTAAAGGTTTGTTGAAGCAACTAAGGCCCTGGCAATGTCTGCACATGGTGGAACAACGCAATCCAGCTTTAACACATTCACATATTTTTCCGCAGCCTTTTTTGCAGCTGCATGATACTATTTTCAGTATCGACAGTGAAGCTGGTGACTTTGTGGTATATATGAATGCTAAAAAGTTACTATCTTTTTTCCAGCCCCAGTTTTCTGGGTTCAATGCGTTTCCTCGCCGTAATTGAACTTGATAAAAAGTACGCATTGAATGCTGACAAGCTGCACCTGAAGAAGGTGGTAACTTTGATAATAACACCGTATTGTTCTTCAGACCAAGATATTTGTTGAAGTGGACGTATCTCAACTCGTTTATACTTTTTTCAGTTTGCTTAGCCCCATACAATGCGAGAATATATCTTTCTCCTGCTTCTTCTACCTGCTCGCGTGAGGCATCCAGGTTATTAAAAACGTTTATCGTATCTTGCAAGTCGATCTTTTTACCAAGCAGAATCGACTGAACCTTGCCTTTGTCGTAGAATGCCGATGTAGTATCGCATCCACTTACAGCATGCAGAAATAGGATCGATTCCCTGCAATTTTTGACCACATCTCCTTCTATTAGGCTTCGAGTGCTATAAAGTCTCTTTTTTACAGTCACTTGGCCCTCTTTCAGCAAGAATATATTCTTATGTGGTGGAGTCAGTCCCAGTAAAAGAACCAACAAAGCAACGTCTTGCCCAACCACTACGACATTCTCGTTTCTTTCGGCTTCTTCTATTGCCGTATTAACAATGAGCATATCTGCGTCATCATTCGCTGTCCCTCGCTGTTCAGTCGGTTGCTAAGCTGCAAAATAAATCTTTCCTTGTTTAAAATATTGCTTAGTAAACTTGCTTTTGTTTGGTTATAGCTGGCATCTGCTCATAAAACTCTATTCTTGGGCACTTCCGGTTTCGTCTCAACCTCTCGGAGCTTTTGGTACTTGTACAGTTTTCACCGTAGCCGTCAAATACAACGACAACCTTCTCTCCGTAACATTTTTTAATGTACGCAGTGTAAATATCAGAGTATGTCCCTTCTTTTGGCCAAATCACTCTGTGTATTAGAGAACCGCAATCTAAAACGTAAAATCGATCGCTATCCAGAGTCGGTTCAGGGACATTATTAAAGATTTCGTATAGGGCAGATTTCTTTGTTTTTCTCATCCCTCCGTTTTATTCAAACAATGAAAGAAGTACTGTCGACAATTCATGACAAAAACAGTCGCGTATATCTTTTGGGGAGTGGGTGGTACAGACAATTCTTTGGAATAGTTGAGTCCACTTTTATAACATCTTCATCACTAGATATTTTTACTGATTTGCTAGAATGTGAGATCGTTTTGACAGTATGAATTCGTTTTAACTTGACGTCTCCGAATTTGGTTCTATCACAGTCTTTTGCAGGATTTCTTGTCCAACAGATTTTGCCTTAAAGCAGTTGACTTGCTCATCTGCGACTGTTCCACTAGATAGTGATAAAAAATTCTCGGTTTGTATGAATGGGGAGTGAACTCTTAACCATTGAATAAACTTGTCACAATCTTGCTTAGCTGTCCGAATGGCGGTTACTAAGCGGCACACACGGGCGACACACTGCCAAGAACGGTAACGTCGCAAATCCAGATCGGTGTTCGCGTGCGAGTATTTAAATTGTGATTATTTGCTGGTTATACATTTTTAGTAAACTTTGATGCACCATAGCTTGAAAACTATAACTCGTAATAAAATGAATGTAAGTACTTGTTTGTAGGTAATTTATTGACAAATAATTTAGTCTTCAACTATTTTGTCCTAGCTTGTATAGTTTTCCTGAAAATTGAGTAAATCTGTAAAACGGAACACTTTTCAAGGGGGGGAGGGGTGCAGCAGGTTGTTGGCTGGGCGGGAGGGTTGTGTTCTATAATGTACTCACTTATAGGTATAACACAGCTGTCTCGCCCATACATTGAAATCTAGAATGAATATATCAATTGTCAAAAGTGGCCACTTGTAGCAGTTTTGCAAAAAATAACATATTGCTGATATTTACAGGTATAAATTATCAATTAAACAATAGTTGAAATACTCAATGATTTCGATTAAAGTCCATAAGAATGAGTAAACTATTTATTTCTTTTGGCGGCGCCGGCCGGCGCTAGTGTGATAATCGAACCACCTTAAATAAATTTACGGTCGTATCTCGGACACAACCCGCTGCTTTTAATTTAATTGATACTTTTTATTTCAGGTTTTAGACAACTCTTCTAAGAGTGGCACGATATGGGTAGCGAGACATTTGCCGCAGAATCGCGATGTGTTCATTACTTGCGCTGGAAATGGCCACGTGAGCCTTTGGAAATAGTAAGTGTAGATGTATAGTTAATCAAGGGTCCCCAGGAGGCTCAAGCTTCAATACAAACGTAGTTCCGCTATAATACAAAAACTACATGCCGGAATGATTTCAAACTTTGCGAATATATTGAGTAGACACATATCAATGTTTGTAATTGGTTTTCGATGTACTAATATAAAACGAAAAAAATAAGAGCAGTTTCAAACTTTCAGTACAAAACTAATTTAAGCCTTCCCTTTTTTTTTATTCATATCAGCTCATATACGTCCCCACCGAGGGGCTCGAGCCTACCCTGAAATAGGGCGATCGGGCCTTAGTCAACCACGCGGGCCCAGTGTTGGTCGACTTCACACACAACCTGCGAGTTTCTTCTCAGGCGTGTGCAGGTTTCCTCACAATGTTTTCCTTCACCGTAAGAGCATCGGATAAACGTACATATGAAATCTAAATTCAAAATCACATTGGTATGTGGCAGGTTCGAACCACGACCTCCCGGACGAGGCGGCGGCCCTAGCCATTACGCCACCGACGCTCTCCCAGCCTTCGTTTAGTTATGTTTAAATTTACTACAGTGAAAACTAATTACAAACATCGATATGTGTCTACTCAATACATTTGAAAAGTTTGGATTCAAGTTGTCATGTACTTTTTGTATTAAAGCGGTTCTATGTTTGTATGGGTATTAGCCACCTGGGGAACCTTAAGAGATCATTTTACTGTTTTCAATACATTTTTACATTTAAGTCTGTCTATGTAGTAGTTCGGAGTAATTACGAGTAGTATACTCGTACTTAGTAAGCTTCGAACAATAAGCTGTTATAAAGTAGTTAGTAAGATCTAGTTAAGTTCGAACTGGGTTGGTTATTGCTCGTTCTATATACGACACTAAACAACAGTGTGTTCCAGTGAGTGGGTTTCATGTTTGAACCGCCTCCGTCGCGTAATGGTCAGTCCGTTCGCTTCAGGAGGTCGCGAGTTCGATTATAGGCGGGGTCTAACATTCCATCAGGGGCGACTTAGTTTGGGCCGTCCTTTAATCACGTGAGGTTTTTAGGACACTTTAAACCCCTCCCTCACCTCTTTGGTGATACGTCCTAGGTTTTAGGGTCCCGGTGTGGTTTAGGCTGAGGTTATAATTGAAAATATCAGAAATTACTAAAATTAGGTACTGTTACTAAAATGAGGCCTGCCTACGCTACGTCTTCCGGTGCGCGGTCGCCACACGAGAACTTTACTGCCCCAACGGCCATCGGTTATTATTATTTAATTAATTTATTACTAAAAAAAATATTTTACAGGCGACACATTAAATTTCACTTTTTAGTCCCACGAAAAAATACACGAGATTGTTACATTATCTCCTCCTTTGCCATCGTGGTACTTTCTCATCTCTTTTTCCTGTTCGAACCTCGCGTGATTAAGCCAATAAAAAACCTGGAATAAAATAAGAAAGTACGATTAGTAGTTTTTTTTTTTATTCACAATTGGTAAACCCTTGACAAAATCTCACCTGGTGGTAAGTGACGATGTTGCCGAAGATGGAGGTGGGCTTACCAAGATTCCCCAACGCAATGGGGAACTGGCTATCTTATCTTCATGCCGGAACACACCAGTGATATCAACATTGATATTTGGCGACTAGAATAAAATAAGATGGTGGTAGCTAGCCAGGCGGGCTTAGAAAATACCCTATCACCAACCAAACCGAGTCTTACAATTGACCCCGCCGGGAATCGAACCCGCGACCTCCTGTGTAAAGCCAGTGAACTTTTGCCTCTGAGCTACGGAGGCGGTTGAAAGCAGATGAAAGCAGCATAGATATAGGCCGTCAACTACTTGCGTGGCACTCCTACCTATATTTGTGCGCGGGTGGCGAGGTAGGGCTTCGCGGAGTGTGGGCGGTGTAGCCGGACAAGTAAGCGGGCGCAACCAGTATTTTCTGGCGCTTACTCGCCCCGCCGCCATCGTTTGTACCCTGCCGGAGTTATGCACTAAGTTGACGGCCTACAGTTACTTTTATGAAAGTCGGTCGACCCCCAGGACGGAGTGTTTGACGCGAGTCGGTAGCGGCGAGCGGCGTTCATCAAAGGTGCCGTTAATTCTTCTCAGTTTTATCATATCACTTCCTTTCAGTGAATACCCCGAGCAACGCTTCCGCACTGACGACAAAGGCGTGGCGGTGGGCGTCGCGGGCACCCTGAAGCGACTCCAACGGATGGTGATAAGCTCGCAGCCAATCAACGCGCTGGAGTGGAACCGCGACCACTTGGGGCTGGCTGTGGCCACGGCTTACGACCAGTGTGTCAGAGTTCTGATCGCAACTAAGCTCAATCTCCAGTGAAAATGTTGAACGAGAAAAAACTACGCAGAACTGGTATGTTTGTGAGTGCTAGTGAACAGTATTGCAATGAGCAAAGAGGATGTATTCTACGGTCACATATGGTGATAAGTTTTTTTTTCTAATGACACTATTTATCCGTCTATGCTTTAAGGGCCGCCAGGAGGCTCGAGTTTCCATACAAACGTAGTTCTGCTTTAATACAAAAACTACATGCCAAATTGAATCCAAACTTTGCAAATATATTGAGGAGACACATATCGATGTTTGTAATTAGTTTTCGATGTACTAATATAACGGAAAAAAATAAGAGCAGTTTCAAACTTTCAGTACAAAACTAATTTAAGCCTTCGTTTAGTTACGTTTAAATTTACTTCGATGAAAACTAATTACAAACATCGATATGTCTACTCAATATATTTACAAACTTTGGATTCAATCCTGCATGTAGTTTTTGTATTAAAGCGGAACTACGTTTGTATGGATTATTCCGATGTAGACGACGGCGACCCAATACGTTAACAATCCATGAACGGTCCCCACAGCTGGGGTTGGTGCATGGCTAGTGGCGACCTATACTGTCCAAGCCGCCTATAAGGCATTTGACTGGGCTTAATGACTACCATCTAGTTGAACAACAGATTTACGTGCCTTGCGAGGCGCGGTAACGGTCGAGAAAAATGCCACTAACAATCAAACCCATCCCATACAGGTAATGACTGTGCTTTAACAGTTAACCTGCGTGATCGACCCAACCACGCAACTCACATTGAGCAACGACCGCTTTACCCGCGTGCGACCCACTGCTTTGTATGAATTAATAGGAAGGACTCCGACCAGGTCGCGCGACAGTATTCAAGTTAGATCGTTTAAAAATTGAATTTGCTGCCATACTGTACTAGTTTACCTATCTTTCAATCCCTAACTTAAGGTTGCCTGGTGGAAATCGCTTAAAGCTATAAGACCGCCTTTGCACTCTATGTATTTTACAAATTTTAAGTCCTGTATTGTTTTTTTGGCTTGCAATAAAGTATATTTACTTACTTACTTATTCATACAAAATATTGGGTCGCGGCTGCCTTTCGTCGTCGCCAAAATCGGAATACCACCTTTGTTATGTGAAATATATCTAATATGAGCACTATTTAAGTTAAAATATTTTAATGTATCGTTTGAGGAATAAATTGTTTCCAAAGAATTTGGTACTTTTCTTAGTAAATGAAAAATCCAATCAATTTTTTAACTCAAAAGAGCGATTTAATCATTTTTAATCTAGCACTTAACAGTAATTTAATAGTTATAAATAAATTTAAGGCTAGCGTTCAGTTCTTATAACCATTAATGATGTTAGAACAAGCTGGCATGGTGGTGTGTGATCACGATAAATTTATCGTATGATTCTGCCCCAGGTATCCCCGCTACTGATGAGTAGCGCCGTCAAAATACTGAGGGCTTTGTGCCACAAATAATGCACGGTCGGTTTGATCACCAATTTAATGTGATACACATTCACGACTGTCGATATAGAAGCGTCACTACATCTTTAACATTTTCTCCTCCTAAAGAAAATAATGGTATTATTAAAGGCTGCAGGCTTCCGAGGCTGCAGCGTAAATCGCGTGAAATTAATTATGTATTTTATTGTTTGTACTATAAAGAATCAAACTTTGTGAATCGAACAATGTATAACAATTCATTTGAATTACTTCTTGTGACCAAACTGTTTTAAAATCAAAAAGCCTGTCAGATCTTTTCATATGCGACGAATCATAGAAGAATGGTCCTAAAAATAGCCTAAAAACGTCGATTGTCGCTAGATTTATAACAAATTTCAAAATTTTACTGCGACACAAATTATATCTCCATTTCAAGGAAACACAATATTTACAATATACATATAAGGGTCCAGACACACGGACCACATTTCAACTGAAAGCCAGCTACAAATTAGCAGGTTAGATGCAGTTCTCTTAGTTAATTGCGCTTTAACTGCACACTGCGCATTTGCAGTTGGAATGCAGTCCGTGTCTGGACCCTAAGTCAACACACATATTCGCGGTCATATATTTGAGCTGCTTAGCTCTGCATGGCTTCGTTTGCATTAGTAGCCCTATCATAGTTGTACAATATACATACATAGCTTGTACCCCTTTCTTTACAAAACTTATGCGCTTACATCTAAATCTGTGCAATTAATTTTAGAAAACTATTTTGCTGCTTACAAAGCTGTTTTTGTCGGAGACATTGCCACTCATTTTGACAAGTTAATTGTAAAAAAAAACCTAGATTATTTCTGTATTCTGTTAGCTAATGTGCACTACGCCTGAAAATATATTATCAACCCTTCCGAATTCACAATTAGCTCCGGCTGAGATCGACTGCTGTACTCGTAGTCTCAAATAGGATTGGTTGACGCAACTTATCACTACTTTTTAAATTAATTAGAAAGTAACAGTTGAATCAGAGGGTTACGAGTTGAGATCGAACCTCGTGAAATTATATTTTATCTATAATAATACATGGCATTACATATCACTCATGGTGATAACCGTTACACGCGTTGCAATGCTGTGATTGAGACCATTGTAAGACACACCATGAAATACAATCACATGTCAGTCCTCAGGCTAACTGCACGCTGCTAACCACAGCCTACGTTAAAACGCTCGCTTACTAACTATAAAAGCATTTCACACACTAATAATACCCCAACATAAATTACTTAACAATAACGTACCTACAGTATCGAACAGTATATGATATTTACAATTAATTAGCTAAATCAACATTTCATTCATATTGTATCAATCATCACTCCGCGGCCACATGAAGGATGCCTTACAATAACATTTGTTTATAATATGCATGTTTGTTAGTGCAATCAATATAGCTTCTTTTATTTTTTGGATAGTTTATCTTGTTTCAAAATCATACCGATGATCATACATTCCAGCCATAGAGCCATTATAATCAGCTAAAAATACAATCAATTTAAATCATTGTTAACCTGTGAATATTCTCGCAAATTTTACATGATGACTTTAACAGTTGACTGTAGAGCCACTTTAACAAGTATAATTAGACATTTACTTCGTTAGTCAAACATTTTATAGAGATGTAACAACATTGGTGTAGGGCCGTTTCTACTTAACAAACTGGACCACTTTCCCCAAGGAATCCATAGTCAATTCTCCAAAAATCGAGGCTCCATACAAAAATGCACAAAATTCGTCAATCAGCTGATCAATTTGCGAATTGGCTTTTTATACTTTGGGAAAAGTTGTAAGAGGCTCCTACACAAATTTTGTTACACCCTGTATATGGTGAAATTGAAATCGTTGGCCAATAGTTAGTCAAATTTTAAACTAAGCATCCCATGAAAGTATAAAACCATTATATTTATATTTTTTTAAATTTAAAATCGGATCAAAAAGAAACTAGACAATCCATACAAAGTTACACACTATTATCATTATTATCTGTGACCACACAATCAGTCAGTACTAGTGTGACAAGTGTATCATTGGAAACGCTAAAAACGTTAAAAAACCGACTTCAATCGTAACAACCAAGTACAGTTAGCTACATTTTTAGGTTTTGTTAATTTCCTAAAAAGTACAGAACCGATTTTGATACAATTTGTATGGGACAAACCTGGCAGCATACCCTATGGAATAAAAATAGGTTCAAATCTGCGAAAATTAACAAACAGACAAAAACGTATAGTTGAATTAAGAACCTCCTCCCATTTTGAAGTCGGTTGAAAAATTGTTTTTCTCCACTTTGTATGGGTTCTCCAGGAAAACTTGTTCAGCTTTACGATTAGACCCCCACTTTACAATTGGCCAATTTCACTCTGCACCAAAATAGTCATACTTAACACATAGTTTTATTACATGAGCGTAAAAATAAACTTTATAAATATTTGCATCTGTTGTCTGTTTCTAGAAAAATGCATTTCATTGAGTTTATTACTATTAGGCTAGTTTTAAACGGCGCTAAGCGATTAATCAGCACAAAATATGCTATCACATTGTTTGGGTCGTTCAGCCACAGTGAGATTCTGTGTTCTGTGTCAACCAGTAACCGGCCAAGATGTTCCCGAGACCGACTCGACCTTGCGATGCGATGGTATTGTAACATAGCGAAAGCAAGTGTCGGTCGTTATGAATGGCATAACGATCGACTGTGTTGCAACACTAGGCGAACGTTTTTAAATTATTAACATTTGCCAAAGATGTGAACCTGAAACAAAAACAAAGTATTTTAGAAGAATTTAGGATATTAAGTGTCGTCGGGAGTAAGTCACAAAACCACTCGAATCTAATTTGACTGATATAAGACATCGCTGGGTGCGAAGTACTAGGTGGGGGTAATATAATCGATTGCAGCGGTCATAGTGGCCAAAAGTAAAAATAATGTTGGCGCTGTCATCTGTCATACATATCTAATAATAATCTGTTTAGACTTGGTTACCTAATTTTAATAAAACCCGGTCCATAAAATAACTCTCATTTCGATCTGAAAACGATATTTAATTTATCACTAGGGATACTGGAACAATTATACATGTTTATTATTATTGAATGAAACCATTAAAGTAGCTTTATCTTCTTGATTTACAGTAAAACTACAACTAAAAATGAAGTAAACAAATCCTGATATATTCAAAATAAAACACACTTTTTAACCTCATTTGATTTGAATGACCAAAAATAATTTTACAACCCTTTGTCCACCCAAATCAAGGTATCACAGTTATTTTGGAAATAAATTAATAGATAATTTTGAATTATAATAGTATTTTGTCACAATGTCGTGATTAAATGTCAAAACGTCAGAGCCAACAAAGTTGCGGACGCTAGGAGGCGCTGAACTCGTGCACAGAGCCAGATCATCTGGCTCAGATGTGCGTACGCATATGACAGGCAGCGTCGCCACGCACGACTCGCGCCGAGTTGATACGCAACTCGCCGAGCCCTAGGTAGTGCCTCCCGTTGAGCGCTCGTGGCGACGCACGCTCGAGGGACGTCCACATTTAAGCAAATTCATCCTGCCTCAGCCTGAGGCTGCCCCTAGTACGTACGAACCTCTACCTCTACGGTTAGGGGCTAATAGATCACAAAAAAAACCGTCACGTTACATTACGACAAAACAAAACTTTGTTATAACTAAAAAAAGTCACCTTTCAACTCATATACGTTCCCACCGAGGGGCTCGAGCGTACCCTGAATTAGGGCGATCGGGCCTTAGTCTACCACGCGGGCAAAGTATATATATTAGTACTAACATACAGTATGGACACTCCCTGCCGCTCTCTAGATTGCGATCTCACCCCCTCGCCACCCAGATCGATACAGATTTGTTACAGTTTGGATTTCAAACGTATAGAGTTTCGCCGCCATTTTGTTTGTTCCGTCATTCGTTTTTAGAAATGTAATTTCTGGCCCGTTTTATGAAGTGTCCAGGGTGTGACGCGGGCCCAGTGTTAGTTGGTCGACTTCACATTCACACACAACCTTCGAGTTTCTTCGCAGGCGTGTGCAGGTTTCCTCACGATGTTTTCCTTCACAGTAAGAGCGTCGGATAAACGTATGAAATCGAAATTCGAAAACACATTGGTACGTGGCACGACTCGAACCACGACCTCCCGGATAGGAGGTAGCGGCCCTTGCTGTTGCGCCACCGACGCTTAATGTAACATTACGACAAAACAAAACCTTTGTTATAACTAAAAAAAGCCATTATATCAACTCATATACGTTCCCACCGAGGGGCTCGAGCGTACCCTGAATTAGGGCGATCGGGCCTTAGTAGACCACGCGGGCCCAGTGTTAGTTGGTCGACTTCAAATTCACTCACAACCTTCGTTTCTTCGCAGGCGTGTGCAGGTTTCCTCACGATGTTTTCCTTCACCGTAAGAGCGTCAGATAAACGTACATATGACATCGAAATTCGAGAACACATTGGTACGTGGCAGGATACGAACCAAGACTCCCGGACAGGAGGTAGCGGCAGTAACCGTTACGCCACCGACGCTCTTTATCTAAAAACATACATATAATAATTACCTGTGGGTTCAGTCAAGGTTGTCTTGGAAGATGAGTCGTACGTAGCCCGGGGTGCCCTGCAGCGGCGACGCGCAGAACGGGCATATCGCGTGGAAGCCGTTCGTGCCGTGCGGGATGTCTACGCTGGCCCAATATCTGCAACCACACAACGTAAGTTTATGAAAATGATATCATATCAGCTCAAATACGTCCCCTCCGAGGGGCTCGAGCCTACCCTGAATTAGGGAGATCGAGCCTTAGTCGACCACACGGGCCCAGTACGGGTTGGTCGACTTCACACACAAAATGATAATGATAATGTTTTGTTTATTAAAGCACTTACAAGTTATAAACACATTTAATCAAGCCCTAATTTCCAAACTAGTCGTTGGACTGTGTCTTGGAAACTAGTTTCTTCCCATTTTTACCGACTTCAAAAAGGAGGAGGTACTAAGTTCGACTGTATATATATTTTTTTTAATGTATGTTCACCGATTTTTCCGTCAATTGTGGACCGATTTTCAAAATTATTTTTTCATTCGAGAGAGTATACTCCCAAAATTATAACCCTCGAAAAGTCATAGAAACGTTATCCACGCGGGTGAAGCCGCGGGAAACAGCTAGTATTATATACTTTGAATAAGGTAAGTACCAACACTTATTTACATATTTTAATTAAAGTAAGTAGTATCCTTATTTATTTTAGTTTAAAGAAGTGTGTGAGGATGTGTGTGTGTGTGTGTGTATGTGTGTGTGTGTGTGTGTGTGTCTGCGCGCGTGTACTCGTACACCATAGTAGATGAAAGATTTAAGAAATTCGTTAGTTCGTTCGTTAAAATCGTTTTATTTTTTATCTTTAACTAGCTGTCCCGGCGAACTTCGTTCCACCTTACACTATCCTACACTACCCTACCCTAAACTACATTACACTACCCTAAACTACACTACACTACCCTACCCTAACTACACTACACTACCCTAAATCCAATTTATTTTTTGACTGATAGTATTTTTTTTTAATGATGAATATCATATTTTAATACTTATTATCCTATTCCGGACGAAGACAAATGCAAAAACACAAAAATCATAAAAATTGGTCCAGCCGTTCTTGAGTTAAAAATGGTGTAACTAACACTAACAGATTTTACTCCTAATTTACTCGTAATGAAATAAACTTTAATTTAGTTTTTATTTTGAAAGGATGGCGCAAATATTTTAAAAGATATCGCAATTTTTATAACCGACCCGTTTTCTTTGCGATCCAGTGTATACTCGTAAACTAAAACTAAAACTGACCAAGCGAGACACGTACCTATGTACCCAATAAATACATGTACATACACAAAAGGGTGGGTAGAGAAATAATTTCGAGCTATATATTATGAGTGATTGTCACCAATAGAAGTTTATGAAACTGTTGCATAATGAGGATTATCAAAACACGAGTGGTGAGGTTTTTAATAGTATAACTGCACATCTAAAAAAAAATACAACTTTGTTATGTCTTTATACCCCTGCCAAAATTAGTGCTAATCGTCTTTGATCTAAGCCGCGGACAGACAGACATGGCGAAACTATAAGGGTTCCTTGTTGACCAAGGAACGGACATTGGAGATGACTAGATCTGGTTACATAGTCATAATAAGGATGTAAGCTTCGAGTATACATGAATACTCTAATTGCCGAATCAGTTTTCAAAGTTCAATGCAATTTTTATAAGAAAAAATAAGTTTTTATTATTGATTGACCTTTTGGCGACACTTCATAAAGTCTTTTATTTAGTGACTAGTGTGATGTCTTTAATGATCCAATCCCCGGAGCAAAGGCGTTTTCTTAGTTATTGGCAACAATCAATCCCATCCAACAGGATGGGGCAATTTTTTGGCTAGTTAATTTTCTTGAACTATTCTGAGTGACGAAAAATTATGCGGGGTATTCCCAAATATGACATTACATTAGTAACGAAGAAACTGCTGCGATAAATCTAAAGCTATAAAATTAAAAACATGTATTTTTTGCCTTAAAAATGGCGATTTATTGAGGTGAAAATACCCGTCTTCGTGTGTTTAAAGCCACCGTACTCTCAAAATATCAAAAAAATTGGCGCACATTTACCACAATTTGATTTCTGAGTCTACCCGCTGTTTTGTGAATAAATTTTGTTTTGATAACTCTTTTTTAATATTATTTTCTTTAAACTTTTTAATCCAATGGACTATTTCATATTTAAACACAATATGTTAGAAAATAGCGGAGGCTGGTTTGAATTTATATTGATATATTTTCTAACCAGCGCCAACGGCTGAAAGTACCTTGCAGTCTTCGATACACTATCGATGCTTGCGGCCATAGCTCAGAACAACTTGCGAAAAAAAACAGTTTTCTGTCGCTCTCGAGAAATGAACAATAGAAGCGACATATCGTTTCGTATACTCACTTGACAGTCCGCTCGGAGGCCATGTGCCCGCACGGGTTGAACGCGTACGTCGGCGGGCCGGAGTCCACGTAGAAGGCTGGCTCGATGCCCATGCAGACGCGCACCACGGGGCCGTCCGTGAGACACATCGGGCAGCGGCGCTGGCCCGCGTCGCTGCCGTCCGCGCCCCAAGAATGTTCGCCTGGAATCAAACAAAGGACATTAGTACAAATTCCAGGACCGAGATTGGCTGAAGAAGAGGTTTGGTTGGTGGTAGGGCATTTTCGTAGCCCGCCTGGCTAGCTACCACCATCTTATCTAATTGCGTTGGGGAATCTTGATAAGCCCGCTTCCATCTTCGGCATCATCGTCACTTACCATCAGGTGAGATGATGCTAAGGGCTTATCAATTGTGGATAAAAAAAAGGTGCAAATCACAACGCTAATTTGGAACAATCAAGTAACTACACCGACTTTCAAAGCCACTAACAGGTGATCAACGGGATTACAGGACCCTATTACTAAGCCTCTGTTCTACGTTTATCCGTCCGTCTGTCTGTCAGCGCGCTGTAATTAAAAAACCGTAATAGGCAGACAGTTGAAATTTTCACAGCGTGTCTATTGCCGCTATAACAACAAATAATTAAAATTACAAAATTCAAGCTCCCCATACAAGCAACGTTATTTTTGTTTGTTCTGTCTGTCTGCCATCGGGTTGTATTTCGTGAACTATAAAAGGTAGACAGTTGAAATTTTCACAGACTGTGTATTTCTATTGAAGCTATAACAACAAATAATAACAGGAAGGGGAACCCTTATACAAGAAACGTGACTTTTTTTTGTACGATGGTATGCTAGTCCGACTCGCCACATGGCCGGTTTTTTAACACTTTGACTAGCCCAAACCACAGATTACTAATTAGTTATGCCCAAACACAAATGTGTCGTATTACGGCGTAGAAGCGGCAAAACCCTTAAGATAGGCTTCCGTGCTTTGCGGCGGATTACAGCCGCCGCCGGCGGTCATACTCGCACTTTGAAAATGTATGGCGCCGCTTCCGATCGGCCGCCGTCGGCTGTCGCAGGCCTCGGGGGCGCCATACTCGCACTTTGAAAATGTATGGCGCCGCTTCCGATCGGCCGCCGTCGGCTGTCGCAGGCCTCGGGGGCGCCATACTCGCACTTCGAAAATGTATGGCGCCGCTTCCGATCGGCCGCCGGCGGCTGTCGCAGGCCTCGGGATCGGCGCCATACTCGCACTTTGAAGATGTATGGCGCCGCTTCCGATCGGCCGCCGGCGGCTGTCGCAGGCCTCGGGATCGGCGCCATACTCGCACTTTGAAAATAAATGGCGCCAATTCCGATCGGCTATCGGCGGCTGTCGCAGGCCTCGGGGGCGCCATACTCGCACTTTGAAAATGTATGGCGCCGCTTCCGATCGGCCGCCGGCGGCTGTCGCAGGCCTCGGAACGCCATACTCGCACTTTGAAAATAAATGGCGCCAATTCCGATCGGCCATCGGCGGCTGTCGCAGGCCTCGGGGGCGCCATACTCGCACTTTGAAAATGTATGGCGCTGCTTCCGATCGGCCGCCGGCGGCTGTCGCAGGCCTCGGGATCGGCGCCATACTCGCACTTTGAAAATAAATGGCGCCAATTCTGATCGGCCATCAGCGGCTGTCGCAGGCCTCGGGGGCGCCATACTCGCACTTTGAAAATGTATGGCGCCGCTTCCGATCGGCCGCCGGCGGCTGTCGCAGGCCTCGGGATCGGCGCCATACTCGCAATTTGAAAATAAATGGCGCCAATTCCGATCGGCGGTCGGCGGCTGTCGCAGGCCTCGGGGGCGCCATACTCGCACTTTGAAAATGTATGGCGCCAATTCCGATCGGCCGTCGGCGGCTGTCGCAGGCCTCAGAAGCAGCGCCATACTCGCACTTTGAAAATGTATGGCGCCAATTCCGATCGGCCGTCGGCGGCTGTCGCAGGCCTCGGGAGCGGCGCCATACTCGCACTTTAAAAATGTATGGCGCCACTTCCGATCGGCCGCCGGCGGCTGTCGCAGGCCTCGGGAGCGGCGCCATACTCGTACTTTGAAAATGTATGGCGCCGCTTCCGATCGGCCGCCGGCGGCTGTCGCAGGCCTCGGAATCGGCACCATACATTTCCATAGGCCGTCTAGCTTTAAAGTCTACACGTCGTAGCGCCTGCCGCACAGCCATAGTAAGGATGTTGATGAAATAGAAACAGTGTTTACAATTATATAGTTGTCAGTCAATGAATTATTATCAAATGAAAAAAAACAGGATTGTCTTATCTTGTCAAAGTAAAACTTATATTTGGTACTTAATAAGCACAATTTTTACAAAAGCTGATGATACAGACGACGTGGTGGCATGAATTGAAAAACATAGGTAGGTAACGAGCAATATTTGAGGTGTCGCTCAACTAGTCAGTGTAATGGTGTAAAGAACGATAATGTAGATCACTACCACATTTCTCGATACTCACCTTCACAGACGATGAGATTACGCTACACTGTAGTTTATACTTCTCCCATAGCTCACCTTGCACATGTCCACAATTGAGATACACGTACGGCTGGTTGAGGTCGTGGTGCGCAGACGTCGAGGTCAGCTTGCGCGGGATCACCAGCGTGTTCAGGCCCACGGGGCACTGGGGCCTGCCCGCGTTTAGCTCATCCACTAACGCTTCTAAGTCGCGTTTTGTCTGCGAACGAAAAATGGTATTAAAGTAATGGTAATGGTTTTTAAGGCCGTATGAATAGACCATCCCATCTCTTCAGAACCAGGGGATGGGTAGCAGCGTCTTTTTCACGCACTGTGCCACCACATCACAAACTGCGATCGCCCTACCGACAAGTGTTAAAAACCCCCCAACTGGGATAGGCCTGTGTCCAGCAGTGGACACCCTCTGGCTTTGAGATGATGTTCATCATCATCACATGCCAAAGCAGGTTGATTAGTAGTAGCAGGTTTTTAAGAGTAAGCAAGGAAACACAAGTTTTAAAATATTTCACACTAAAGCAGTGGACGATTTTCGGCTGTTAAGATATGATGAAAGATAAGACGACCATGTAGCATGTAGAGCGAAATCACGCAAAGTATGGGAAGTGACATTGTGGCTTCGTGGGACATTACAACCGCCTCCGTGGTGTAATGGTTAAGTGCATTAGCTTCACATCAGGAGGTCGCGGGTTCGACTCCCGACGAAGTCTAACTTGGTATGACTCGGTTTGGTTGGTGGAGGGGCATTTTCTAAGCTTGTCTGATTCGCTACCACCATCGTATCTAAGTCTTGCCGCCAAGCATCAATGTTAACAGCATAGATGTGTTCCGGCTTGAAGATAGGAAAGCAACGTCACCGTTGCGTTGGGGAATCATGGTAAGCCCGCTTCCATCTTCGGCATCATCGTCGCTTACCATCAGGTGAGATGATGTCAAGGGCTTACCAATTGTGGATAAAAAAACATGTCTTATTACCCGACTACCAAAGAATGTATGTATCTTTGTTTGTCTGAGCCTGTAGCCTAAACGGCTCAATGGACTTTAGAGTGCGAGGTGTCGTTAGATTATCACCCAGAGGTGACAGAGGATACATTTTTATTTCGACTGCCGAAAAGGCGGGTACTATTTTTACACAGTCGCGTTTTAAATTAAATTTGTTAAGATTATTTTAGCTGTAAGATTATAAAGGCTATTCTTTTTCTCTTCTTCTACCGTGTCGACGGCAAGTTATATCTCTCCTGCCCAGTATGTAGCCACCTTATCGGCGTGTAGATGTTATTAATTTGGATGGGACATGCAATCAGTGGACATCAAAATGGCTATGACGAACGTGATTAATACGTACAGGTGAATTTTTAAGTCCCTCTGCACTCCTCCATAGCAGCGTTGCTCCACATAAGTCGATCATAGTGCCGTCTCTGAGAACATTTGTTTCTGCTTGGCATGGTAGACCCTGAAAAAGAAACGCACGCATACTTGAAAAAACACACACACGCTTTTTAAGAAATGAGACTTACATTTTTTAATAACAGTAAATCATTCCAATATTTTAATTCACACTAAAAGACGCATGTCTCTCACGCCACTTAGCAGGAATTATATTTGTATTCATCCACTGCTTAACAAAGGCCTCCCCCAAGGATTTCCACGACGACCGGTCCTGCTATACCCGCATCCAGCGGCTTCCCGCGATCTTCACCAACTCGTCGGTCCGCCGCTTAGGAGGCCTTCCTGCGCTACGTTTTCCGGTGCGCGGTCGCCACTCAAGAACTTTACTACCCCAACGGCCACCTGTTCTAGGAGGCCTTCCTACGCTACGTTTTCCGGTGCACGGTCGCCACTCTAGAACTTTACTACCCCAACAGCCATCTGGTCTACGAGCTGTGTGCCTTGCCCACTGCCACTTCAGTTTAGCGATTCTGTGAGCTATGTCGGTTACTTTGTTTCTCTTGCGGATCTCCTCATTTCTGAATCGATCGCGTGGATTCGTCGATTGATCTCTTTCTTGAAGTTGGATCTACCTAGCTGGACTGATTGTCTCAGGTGTTCGTCAACAACTTCCAGTGTAGATATTTGTATTAATTTGTAGTAAAATCGTAATTTATAAAACAATATGTAGCCACCCCGGTCTCCCGATATAAATCCATTAGATTTTTATTACCGGGGCTGCATCAAAGAGAAGGTTTACTTCAAAGCTATCAACACCGAAGCGCAACTCCGGGAACGAATATTCGCTGCAATGCAAGATATTAAAGTTTCGAGGCGAGCACGACCTATTTTTAAGAAGATGCCGCTCCTGTATTCGTGTTGGTGGCCAACAATTTAAACATTTAATTTAGATTTAAATCCATGGTTTAATAATAAAAATATTTTAATTTTTTTAAAAGCATTTTAGTTAAAAACCCTATAAACTGATCAAGTGATCAAAGGTTGACTGGAATAGATCCCTTTAAGAGACTAATCAATTCCGCCCTGTGCACATTTTTCCTGACATTATTGTAAGATTTTGTGCATTAAAGAGCTTACAAAAAAGAAAAAAACAAAAACCATAATCAATGGGTTAATTTTAAATGAGCTCATTTTGCAGTTAAAGTGCAATATATATTTTGTTGTATATTGAATATTAGTAAATTTTTAAATAAAAAAAATACTTAATGGGCTTACTTTTAAGAAAACATAGCCTAGTATATATTTTTTTAGCATAAGGGTTCAAAGTTCGGTGATTCGTCATATCGACCGAAGGACGTCCACAGCTGGACATAGGCACACCCTGGACACTTCACACAACGGAAAAGAAATGACATTTCAAAAAACGAATGACGGAATAAACAAAATGGCGGCGAAATCCTATACGTTCGACAACCAAACTGTAGCCAATTTGTATCAATCTTGGTGACGAGGGGGTGAGGCGGCAATCTAGAGAGCTTCAGGGAGTGTCCATACTGTATGTTAGTACTAATATATATACTTTTACATAGGCCTCCCCCAAGGATTTCCACGACGACCGGTTCTGCGCAACCCGCATCCAGCGGCTTTCCGCGACCTTCACCAGGTCATCGGTCCACCGAGTGAGAGGCCTGCCTACGGTGCGTGGTCGCCACTCGAGAACTTTACTGCCCCAACGGCCATCCGTTGTACGAGCTATGTGTCCCGCCCACTGCCACTTAAGTTTAGCAGACTTAAAGTTCAAAGTTCGGTGATTAAAACTTGTTAATATTGAAAAAAATAATCTTGATCTTTTCTGCTCCAGCACAGCATCCGTTAGGAAAAGCATTGCGAACATCTTTTCTAACTAGTTTATTTTATGTTGCATATAGGTGGAGACTTGTTATTAGCATCGCCGCGCCGTGCATATTTAGTTACAAATTGTAAAATTTTGCTGTAAGACTCCCAAATAAAAAAAAAATTGTAAGTAAACCGTAGCCATTTCGAACAAATCTTTGGTTGCATTCGATAGCCTTATTCTTCAGTAGTACTAAGAAAAAAACAGAATCACATTACACCTAAATTTGTAGATATCGCATTCATTATATTGACCCAAGGTAGGGATATTCAAGAATTTTATAAAAGTGCCAATATCTCGAAAACTATGAACTTTACATATTCCGGCAAGTCATGACCTAGCCCATCAGCACTCGCCGGGTTGACGTTGGTTTATGGGACAATCTACAGGAGATTGTCAGTTTCGTCAAAAATGTCAAATACTTCGTTTAGCAAGGAGAGCGACGATTTAAAAGAGCCAAGTTGCCAAGTTGTACGTATTCTTGTAAGCTTCTTCCATTTCTCTATTTAATTTAAAACTGTGTTGTGATGTGCAACTTTGTTTTATGTATTTTTGTGAAATTATCAACAAAGACATAAGTAAAAGTGTTACTAACAATCTATGGACTTAGAATGTCTGAAAATAAATTATTATTATTATTTTATTTTCAAGCGACTTCCAAAAAGGAGGAGGTTCTCAATTCGACTGTATGATTTTTTTATGTGTGTTACCTCGGAACTTTTGACTGAATGAACCGATCTGAATGATTCTTTTTTTATTTGAAAGCTAGTACTTCCCGTGTGGTCCCATATAAATTTTCATACATAAAAATCGGTGTAGTAATTTATTAGAAAATTAACAAAAACCAAAAATAATAATGCAAAATTGTTCGATGGAAGTCGGTTTTTTAACGTGTTTAGCGTTTTCAATTATTTTAAACGATGTAAAACGTACCTTTTGTTGTGCCGATCTGCTTTCCCTCAACGAGAAGACTGCCCCACCAACGGACGTCTCGCGCCAAGGGCCGCATGTCGCACTGCCGCCGCAGAAGTCCCCTCGGGGATGCATTATCAGTACACCGTTCGTCGTCAGTCCGTCAATCTCGTGGTTTTCCGTCCATTTTGTCGCTTTCTCCTGGAAACGTTATAAACTTATTAGAATTTAATTGTTAAAAGCAAAGTAAGTAAAAATATTGCTTTGTTTGTACAAGCTAACATCAGTGTTAGTAACATTGATGTGTTCCGGCTTGAAGATAAGATAGTCAGTTCTCCATTGCGTTGGGGAATCTTGGTAAGCCCGCTTCCATCTTCGGAATCATGGTCACTTACCATCAGGTGAGATGATGCCAAGGGCTTACCAATTATGAATTTAAAAAAAGTTATAAATGCTGATTACGCTTCCTGATATCAGATCCAGATAGGTTTTATCACAATAATATTATAAAGGCAAAAGTTTGTGAGTGTGTATGTTTGTTACTTCTTCACGCAAAAACTACTGAACGGATCTAGCTGAAATTTGGTAGGTAGACAGATTAGGACCTGGAATAATAACACATATTAAGCTACTTTTCTTCACCCTCGAAAAGTCATAAAAACGTCCACGCGGATGTAGCCGCGGGAAACAGCTAGTTTTATTTATAAAAACACAAACGGTAATGTACAGTGATACGTATGTGATTAATCATAAACAAAAGGTACATTCCAACAACGTGTTCCACAAACATTTATCAGTGAAAGCTTACTAATCAGTCTACCGCTATCTCTCTCTCTCTTATCGTGTGGCACAATTAACCTTTCTATCCGAGGGATACACGTATAGTTTACCGCTATAAATCGTGTACATTTTACTACAGGCAAAGCAGCGAGAGATTATTTTGCATCTGTGTCAGTGCGCACCAATAGGGCCCATTCAGCCGTAAAGTCTATTCGCTTAGATAGTGTCAGTACGCCCGAACAGATCACTCCTATGTAGTTATTTTAATAAAACACGAATATAAATACTACACACAAAGCCTCCGCTGTCTCTCTTCTCTAAAGCATCATATCTGAAACTAAAGTGTCTATCCTTAATAATATTATAAATGTGAAAATGTGCTTGTTTGTTTGTTTACTTTTCACGCTTCTACACCTTAACCGATCTTGACAAAATATGGCATGCAGGTAGCCTGTATCACGGAGAAGGACATAGGCTACTTTATATCCCGAAAAAATAGCATAATCCAATGCAGTTCCTCAGGGAACTAAAGAAATACTCTTTTTTTGGTTAATTTCTTTTACATCGCAACGGAACCATGGATTGTTGTGATTTTTAGCACAGAGATGGTTGAGGAGGTGAGAAACGACATAATTTACTAATCACTCTTAAAGACATTAATAAAAACGATGTCCAGTAAAAAGGTAGTATAATATAAGCCGAGGTAAGGTATAGCGAACTCACCCCGAGGAATATATTCCTTGAAGAGTCGAAGCCTGCGGCGAATATGCGGCAGTTGTTGACGTCATTCCTGTCGGCGAGGATGCGACACGCGAACCGCGATATCGTGCTCTGCAGCACTTTGGTGTCGCCGGTCTTGTCTCCCGCAACCGTGTCCATCACCACGAAGTCTATGGGCGACTCTGATGATCTACCGATCTGTTGACAAGAGTGCACAATTATTACACAAGTCATCACATCAGCTCATATACGTCCCCACCGAGGGGCTGGAGCCTACCCTTAATTAGGGCGTTCGGGCCTTAGTCGACCACGCGGGCCCAGTGCGGGTCGGTCGACTTCACATACAACCTTCGAGTTTCTTCCCAGTTGTGTGCAGGTTTCCTCACGATGTTTTCCTTCACCGTATCACACAGGATTAAGAGTGTGTAGGAATGTGTGTTTCTTTGGATAAGCCTGAGCCTTAACCGCTTGATGGATATTGAAACGTGACGTGTCGTTAAATTTGTCTTGATCCCAAAAACTATATAAATATATTTCAAGTTTTAATTTTTTTATGAATTTGGTAAGGTTAGCAATCCCTTCTTCTTAGGCAGTTGAGTAAAAAACTTTATTTCGGTACAAAAAACTAAAAAAAAATCTCAAAGATAGGTCTACACCTCAATAGGTGCTCAATAGGTCACAATAGGTGCTAGATAGAAAACGTTTTACCTAGTCATCTATCCACCGCAGGCTCACATTACCGTTGTTCATCATTATCGTTGCAAGTACTTTCTCTAATAAAATCATCAGTTTTACTAGTTTTAGTATTCCTACTAACGGGAATTTTAAACTAATTCTGTTAACTTTCGCACTTACTTTTAAACATACGATCGTACATTGTAATGTTTATAAGTTATATGTATTTTTCAAGTGGTTTTTATAATGTTATTGTTTTTAATTCTCATTTCGTTTATTCGTGTAACTTCCTTGGTGGACACGTTTCACATACTTAGGTATACGTATTATGAAGTGCGACAATTTTGGGAAATCCACGATAGAGGTAAAACTGGATTGCCAAGGCTACAACGTATCGCTGTGGTATCGCTAGGTTTGCAAACAGCAAACAAATACATGTGTATTACTGTAATCAATCTGCCACGACGAATTCATACGTAGATTTGTACTTGGGCCACACTAAAGCGTTAGTAATCAGTCTTTATTCTTTGACTAAAGCTTTTGCTTTACTCATAAAATCCTACTAAAATTTGTAAGAAAGTATTGATGTACGTTTTTTACTCTTTCACGCAAAAACTACTGAACGGAATTGGCTGAAATTTGGTAGGTAGACAGATTAGGACCTGGATTAACACATAGGCTACTTTTTTGGCACTGCGCATCCTCGAAAAATCATAGAAACGCTGTCCACGCGGGTGAAGCGTCGGGAAACAGCCAGTAAACTATAAATAACAAAGGATAGAAAGTATAGGTATTTTAATGGTCATAGAGAATGCAACTTTCCGGCTCCCAGCAGATCAATGATCATATATGCACCCTTAGCATCAAATGATTTCTGGTTTGCTGGCGGTACTCTGTACAAAGAGGAGCTGATTTAGAGAATAATCGGATGGTGGCGCATCGGGGGCCGGGTCGTTCCTTTCCCTCTAATATGGTTGGTGGGAGCGATGGCTGACTCCCGCGTTATACTCGTGACCGGGAGCTGCCCGTGCGAACTGGCCTACTCTTGTCAAAGGCGTTCATGACATTCAATAATTTTATGAACAACTTTTCGTGTCATGTTGTTTTTATGTTATAATCTGGTTTATTTCTAGGATTTAATTTTGACATTATTAACTAATGAATGTTTATTTCTTGATTTTTCTCAAATGAAATTATGTTATTATTATTTTATGACTATCACAAAAAGAGTGTAATTTGCACCAATTTTAAATAAATACCTTGAATCTTGAATCTAGATCATCTTCTCGGCAACGTTTTTGGTGTGCCGCAATTTTTGGTCTGTTCTCATTTTTAAAAGTCCTTAACAGAAAGAACTGTTACTTTTCCGAGTCGAAACATAATAAAAAATTCTACAGAATTTGAGCGACAATGCCTAAAACTTTTCCGTCTAAATTAAGTTTATGTGGAGTCCAGAGACCACAATTTCTCGACTCTCAAATTTTTCTTACTTTTTTTGTATTATATTGATATTATCATATATTAATAAACGAATCCATCCACGTTTTTATTAATTTTGTTAAATTCGAAGAACTAATTAATTGATGTTGATCCTTTAAGATCACTTAAGTTTCCTTTTAAAGGTCAACTTTTAGAAACCACATTCTCCAACGAGTTGTTGATGGACGACCTTTGCTAATATCGCCGTAGTAAAAAACCCGACCACAACCAAATTCAGCATATTTTTGCTTAGAGATGTTGGTTTCATTTAAGCCCATTAGCATTTTGAAAGCGAGCACTGACTCGTGCAAATGAAACAAAGTTTTAATGTTGGTAAAAACATCGCTCTCAAATATCGGCAATGTCACTTTCAGTGGTTATAAAAGTAATTGACAGTTTAAAACACAAAAAAATACGCTTTAATAGCAGACCGAACTAATGCATACTTCATAGATTATATTTTTCTTTACATTTTTTGGTTATTATTAATAACTTATTATTATAGTGATGTTAAGGAGGTGGTTTTATTGGAACCAAAGTCGAAGTCGGAGTTTTTGAATTTGGTTTGTTCGGAGTCGGAGTTGGAACCGGAGTCGTAGTTGATAGCAGAAGAGATATTTGTGTCGAGAACAGGCCTAATAAAATAAAATAGTATACAAATATTATTCAGTCATCCTCTTTAATTTGGAGAGAGGGTAACCCCCGCCCCCCGCGCGACATGTATAAGCCCGCCGCCGCCGCTATCCGCTACGCTTCGAGCTCCGATTTTAAAGTGTCGGAACCGGAAGTTCAGACTTATCGGAGTCGGAGTCGAAGCTCAGTAACATCCCTAATATATACATACAGATGCATCTTACAAAGCGTATAAAAACGACGAGCGTTTTCTGGCGGGAAATGATTTCCATATACCAGTTTTTTACGGGAAGCCCTATTCATTGTGAGCTAGGTATAACAGAAGCAGCTCGTAGCACATACGATTATAAGCTACAAAGTTTTTTCCTAGAATGTGTCATTCTAATAGATAACACAAAAAATGTTGACCATGCTTTTGCATAAAGAACTGAATCATAGGTGAAACCCACTGATATGTCCGAGTTGTTACCTACTACAACCTTAGCAGTCACACCCCGGGCCGGACACTGCATACAAAGGTCGTGAAATGACATTTCTAAAAACGAATGACGGAGAAAACAAAATCACGGCGAAATTATTTAAGTTCGAGAACCAAACTATAAGCAATCTGAATCAATCTGGGTGACGGAGGGGAATTAAGAGGGCGGCAGGGAGTGTCCATACTGCAAGTTAGTACTAAATACTAATATACAGTGTGTAACAAAATTGGTGTAGTAGGTCCCGTTAACTGGGGCTTCTACTCATCATACTGAACAACTTTTTTTCTACGACTTTGTTGAAAACGTAAAAACCGACCGATTTTGTGCATTTCAGTTAATTTAATTTTTGAGAATTGACTATGGGTTCCTTGAAGAAATGGTTCAGTAGGATGAGTAGAACCCCCAGTTAACGGGACCTACACCAATTTTGTTACACCTGTATATACTTTGTGCAGAGTGGTCATCGTTTAGTATTGGTATTGGTATTATCGGTGAAAGGCTATCCTGATACCCTCATCTGGGGACACTCACTCTGCAAACGCCATTTTCACCAGTGTTCGGCTTTATCTTTTTATCGGTATCTACTGATACTTCACGTGCCTTATATGGTAAGCCACTCTGTTGATTTCACTCGCCCCTTTGAAGCTAACCCTCTCTAAAACCGTAAAAAAATAAATGTTTTTCTAAAAAAAAAAATTTGCAGAAAATTTTCAAAAAATATAATTTCAAAAAAAGGCGTAACAGAGGTGAGGACGTGAGTGAGAGTACTATGTTTTCCATCTATCTATGTAATACCGTGAGTGTATCTGACTGGTGGTGGCTGCTGCCTAACTAATCGTTCACTTTTCGTTGCTCACCACTCAGTTGTCGGCCACATGCCATCTACCCGTCGAATCAAGTGCCACTTAGCTCCACGTTTGAAACTGCAAACCTTTGTCTGCACAGCAACGCACTTAAGGCGCAGTGGTACGTGATGGTACCTAAAAATCAACTTAAACAGGTTTTCAGAATTCATTTTTGAAGTAGGTAGTTAACAGTAAATTTAAAATCTAGGAAAACATATTGGTATTATTGAGAATAGTTACGAGGGACTATGTCGAATGGAAACACGATTTAATAAAGTTGGCTCGATAGAATAATTTCGCAAAGGCACCTCTTTTAGAGCCATTTTATCGTCTATTTTCGGTTTTATTCTTAAAATAAGTAATTTGATAATATGATTTATTTACTAAAATAAAGTTCATAGGTGACTGAAAACATCGATTGGATTTTTATTTAAGATAAATATGATGAAAATAAAAACAACAACATCGAAAAAGTGCAAAAGTTTGGTTATTTTCTTCCCTCTTTACACGTAAAGAAAAAGACAAAGACAGATTTTTAAGTACCACTGGGCCGTGTGGTTATTTTCTGCCCTCTTTACACGTAAAGAAAAAGACAAAGACAGATTTTTAAGTACCACTGGGCCTTAAGATCAGTTTGCCGTTTCCTGTGGCCGGATCAGTGCTCCTCCCCGGCAGCGCGGCGGCGCGAGGCGCAAGCGGAGACGCGCGCTCGCCGAGTGTGAAGGCTGCGTTACGTCATGTTCCGTAGCGCACGCGCACGCAACGCTCTACTTGACAATGCCGCGTGCAGCTGGTTGCAACCAGGGATAACGTGTAGGTTATAAAAAAAAACCTAACCTCTACAAAATCGACCATTATCACAGAATCTTCTAATTATATTTTTGCTGGCTGTTGATTTTCTTATAATACCAGCCAAGTCCTATACCTTCTAATCTACCAATAAATAGTGTATTTATTGACTAACTAGCTTTTGCCAGCGGCTTCACTCGCGTTAACATAGTTTCTATGACTGTCCTCGAGGGTGCGCAGTGCGCGAACCGCTAACGGCTCGCAAGCGTGAAAAAAGTAGCCTCTATGTCATCCAAGTCCTAATCTGACTACCTACCAAATTTCATTCAGATATGTTCAGCTGCTGTGGCGTGATTGTGAATCCATCTAACCTTTAACATTTATAATGCTACGATTAGATCGTCGGCTTATGAGATTTAAAGGTATTTTTTAAAAGATTTTATTTAACTTGCAATGTACGTATGTTTGTTCGGGTGAAATCTTGCAAGTTAATTTTAACCCACTTCCCGATTTCCGATTGAGCTGACATTTTGTACACTATGTATATCGCGTGACAATGCAATATTAAAAGTTTTTAGGTTTATCGAAAATTATTAATTATTTGGAAGATGTAAAAAATATCGAGCGATACTATTGCCTAGAAGTGAGCACGGCGAGCACCGAGGTGTTGTGCACGTGCGCACCTAACCATTCGGTCACACTGTTCCGCTGAGCGCACATGCTTTCGCGGCCTCAAATATCATGCACGAAACAAACTCTACAAAACACAATACAATATGGGAATAATGATAATAGCATTGAAATCACTTTCATATACAGACCCGAAGGCACTGCACAGCGCGAGTCTCCGGGCACACCCTGGACACTTCATACAACGGGCCAGAAATGACATTTCAAAAAAGGAATGACGGAGCAAACAAAGTGGCGGCGCAAACAAAATACGTTCGACAACCAATCTGTATCAACCTGGGTGACCAGGGGGTGAGGTCGCAATCTAGAGAGCGGCAGGGAGTGTCCATTCTGTATGTGAATACTAAAATATATACTTTGCTCCGGGTGACCGGGTGATCCCTCACGGAACGTTGGCGGTCACGCAACCGCTGCGCCACCATGCACAAGTACATGCCAACCAGACTGCTTTTAGTTTGAGGCAATGGAAATGCATTTGGGCACCCTTAATTATGGGGTTCTTCAACGAGTTTTAGAAACAAATTAGAATCTTTTATAAAAAAGAAAAATATAATGGTACTAAAATCAACTGAAATTGAAGTTTATTGATCCACTATAAAACCATGTATGAGGTGAAAGAGAAAATTATTTTAGGTGTTCAAAATATAAAATAAATATTCTTTATAAAAACTTTAAGCCTTTGGCATCATCTCACAGCTAAAATATACAGGGTGAAACAAAATTGGGGAAACTCAGCATACTGAACTGATTTCCCCATTAGTCATTACTCAAAAAAAAATTTTGGCCGCTCCATACAAAATTGGTCAATCAACTGATCGGCTTTGCACGAAAAGTTAATTTTTTTTCCGAATTGACTATGAGGCTCTTCATAAACGTTGTTCAGTATAATGAATAGAAGCCCCAGTTAACGGGTCGTAGACAAGTTTTGTTACAATCTATATAAAGGTGTAACAAAATTGGTGTAGGTCCCTTTAACTGAAATGGGAATAAGCTCTCTCTGGTGTTTTCAAGACTGAGTAAAAATAACAAATATTTTCAAGTGCTGGGTGTTAAGTTGTACCACCCTACCTTCAGCCGTTCAAGATCTTACAGATAGTCAGTTTAAGACCTTTATTAAGAATAATCTTTATATAAAATTAATGACTTATTCAATGATACAAACGCGTGGAATAATGATGGCTCTCTAGCTGTGTGCTAAATTATCTTTATTGTAGTTTTGTACATTGTTCTTAAGATTGACTTTTAAAATGTGTACCTAAGGTACCTACTTTAAATAAAGAGTTTGAATTGAATTAAAAAAAAAGTTTTTTATTTATTTATAATTGGTAAGCCCTTACCATCATCTCACCTGATGGTAAGTGACGATGATGCCGAAGATGGAAACGGGCTTACCAAGATTCCCCAACGCAATGGAGAACTGGCTATCTTATCTTCAAGCCGGAACACATCAATGTTGTTAACACTGATGTTTGGCGGCAAGACTTAGATATGATGGTGGTAGCTAGCCAGGCGGGCTTTGAAAATGCCCTACCACCAACCAAACCGAGTCTTACAATTTGACCCCGCCGGGAATCGAACCCGCGACCTCCTGTTGCGAAGTGAATGGACTAACCATTACACCACGGAGGCGCCTCTACTTGTCATACTGAACAACTTTTGTTCTATGACTGGTGAAATCGCCAAAAAAATAAACTATTCATACAAATCGACCATTATTCTGCATTTATGTATGGAGGATCCAAATTTATTTTGAGATGTATGGAGGATCCAAATTTATTTTGAGAATTGTCTGTGGGATGCAAGTTGTTCAGTGTGATGAGTAGAAACCCCAGTTAACGGCATGTACGCAAATTTTGTTACAACCTTATAATAATCTATAGGAAATGTACAGAACTAATTGCGTCATTAAATAATTTTACACGAGCTCCCTGGTAGCACAGATTACTAAATAGTTACTTCTGGTAGTGACTAGTGACCGCAAACAGCGGTAACACCCCCCCCCCCCCCCCCGCTCCCCCGCCCCCCACTCTCGAAAAACTCTTATCTCTGAAGCTAAATAACCTTCGTTACGCTCTAGTTAAAAAAATATAAATTAACTTACTTATCAATAAATAAGAATCGCACAAATCAACTACGCCATAAATCCTTATGTACTAAATATTATAAACATGAAAATGTGTTTGTTACTATTTCACGCTCCAACACCTCAACCAATCTTGACGAAATTTGGCAAGGAGGTAGCCTGTGTAATAGGGAAGGACATAGGCTACTTTTCACTATTATATAATATTTGCATAGTCCGATACAGTTCCCGAGGGACCTGAATAAAAGACTATTTTTAGTTGAAACGTCGCAACGGGGCAACGGATTGTTGTGATTTTTGCACAGAGATGTTTAAAAGGTTTGGAAATGACTGCTAATAAGCATAGTCTGAGACAGTGTCCTAGGGATCTATTCACTAGAGATCTAGGGATCTATTTCTCATTTCCAGGCTCGCACACATCGGCGTCGTCACAACGAAGCAAAGACTGTCGTAATTTTTTGCATAGAAATAGTTGAGATGGCGGTAGGGAAGTAACATAGACTGCTTGTCAAAATAGCCCGATATATGTAGTTCCCAAGGGATCTGGGGAAAACCCCTGTCTATGCTCGCGCACCACTTGTCCCAAAGATAGTAGTAAAAAACGATGCCCACGCTAACAAAGCAACGGGCAAAAGCTAGTAAATAAATAAACGTTTATCTATCTAGCTATAAATCTTTAAATAAGCTTTATTACTATTTTATGATCATAAGCCCTAGTTTTATTATTAATTCATGATCTTACAAATAACTAAGTTTAACTCATTAAACCGCACATATTTGCTTAAGAAACAATAGTTATTAGACAAGTTGTTATTTGGCGCGAGTTACTCTATTGAAACCTGATCAAGGGATGAATTCTAGGATTCAAAAATAGAATCAGGGATTCAAGGGTACGAGACGCAAAATAACTTTTCTGCCGAGCGAAAAACACTATTTTTCAGCTTACTACAGATATTTGTTTTTGGTGGAATTTTAGTCGAGGTCTTTGTCAAGACAGTAGACGTTTTTCGGCTGATTTAAAACTTAACTCAGGCGCGGTCGCAGCCAACTTTGGATGGGGGGGGGGGGCATTATTAACAGTAAAATGAGGTCACATAAGCAGATGTTCGTAAATTGTATTGACGTGTTCGATTTTGGGGGGATCATGACCCCTATGACTAGATTACTAGTACTATTCCACATCAACAGTGATTCCCTGGTCTTCAACTGTTTTTTTGTCTCATTGGATCTTTCCGCCTCTCAACCCAGAAACGAATATAACAAAGAAGTTGAACGGATATGCGTGTTAAAATCAAGGTTCAATAATTGCTTAATTTTTAGGTGTACTAAAACCCAAAGCGTAATAAGTTCCGCGTGTAATTATTACTCTTGCTCGCTTCGTCAGAGTTGCTTTAATCTCGCATTTTCCACACGCAGACTGCGCCTAATAATTTTACATTCGACACGTGCGTCCCCCTTTAATGGAAATTTTAATTAATTTATCCATGCACATGGTAATTATTTCTAGGTAGGATGTACACTGTAGGTACAGGGTGTAACATTAAGGTGCAGTGATACTTTAAGGAGGGCGTGTACTCATCAAACTGCACAACTTGTTGCCGTTTGAAGTTGAGGAATAAAAGATGGTAAAAATATCTTCATCAATAAACGTGTCAGAGGAGTGTTTGAGTAGGCTTGCCAGACGTCAGGATTTTTAGGCACCAGTCAGGATTCCGGCCGGACTTTGACAATGTCAGGAATTTTTTGGTTATTTACGTGTTTATAGGTCTATTATCAGCAGCATTTTTCATTGTGTGGAGATATAGAGTAGGCACAATGGCAGATTGTGAGTCGGAGAGTGACCGTTTGGCACTGAAAAGGAATATTATAAGCGGTGTTTTATTACTATGACTACTGTGCGTCGTCAAACCGCGCACGTTTCAGTAAAATGTCAGGACTTTTTGATAAAAATCAGGCTTTGTATCAGGACTTTTCAATTTAACATCTGGTAAGCGTATGTTTGTGGCTCTTTACGCGCAATTCAAGCGAGTTTTTGCGACGTTTCATAACGATAGACGAGATTTGGATTCACCACTATACACCACAGACCAAAGAGCAATCTAAACAGTGGACAAAAAGTGGTGAACCCTGTCCAAAGAAAGCTAAGACAAAATTATCGGCCGCCGGCAAAGTGATGGCAACTGTTTTCTGGGATTCTCGTGGAATAATATTTGTGGGTTACCAACAAATTACAAGGGAAGAACGGTAAAAGGGCCATAATATGCGAATTCTGCAAAAATTAAGAGATGAAATCAAATTAAAACGGCCGCATTTGTCAAAGAAAAAAAAATGTTCCATTACGACAACGCCCCAGTTCATACCAATGGTGTTTTCGATTTGCGATCTCATCCGACGGTGTTACGGTGACGGAAAATATCGTGAGGAAACCTGCACACTCCTGCGAAGAAACTCGATGGTTGTGTGTGAAGTCGACTAAGACTAAGCCGCATTGAGCCCGCGTGGTCGACTAAGGCATAACGTACTAATTCAGGGTAGGCTCGAGCCCCACGATGGGGACGTATATGAGCTGTTATGATGATATAAATGTGTCGAAACAGCGTTATGTGACAATAAGAACTATATAATGGTGTTTTCTTTATGGTTTAGGCTCGATTGACAGAGGTCACGCGTTCGTACATGCAGCGGTGCCATGCTGGTGTGCTGCAACGTGCCAACTTTGCTTACACTACATAAGTAATGCCATGAAGGTTTACGCAAATTAACTGAATAGCATAACAGTATCGCGTTTCGATAAAGATTTGATTTAAAAGTTATTTGTAAAACCTGGAAATATGATTATTTAAAGTTAATGGGAAGTTGTATTATCTGTTGCGACTGCAGCCTCACCAACAAGCAGCGGCAACCGGGTTAGGAGTGCTGGCTGACGACGACGCGGACTACGCCCGTACGATTCATGACACATCCACAGAGACAGACACATCATCGATCGAAACCAACAGCCAAATAGGCGACCTTATCTTTTAATTTAATTGCTCAAAGCATCATACTGTTTTTTTTTGTACAATCTTTGACTCCATTACTGAACAAAGGCCTCCCCAAAGGATTTCTACATCGACCAGTCCTGCGCTTCCCACGTATAGCGGCTTCTTCAAACAATGCCAACTTTAAATAATGGATTCATCATTCAGTGAAATATTATAGTCTATATCTACATATATCGCATCAAGTGAATCACTGCACTAGACCCGCTACAACATCACAATTTGCGGGTAATCGCAAGACGTAAATTACTAGGTAGTTATTGTAAACAAAGGAAGCAAGGAACTCATGTCAGAGGGCATGAGTTCCGAGGGAGATGAGTATTTTTAGAATTCCAAGGCCTATAACGATCAGATCCTCATTGGCTCATAGCTGCCGGAACTAAAGTAGCCAAAAAGAAGCAAACGCAATTCAAAATAATACTACCAAAATCTGACCAAAATTTAAAATAATAAAAACTGAAACTTACATAGAAAACTATGATAGACTATCTCAATCGTTTAATAACATCGTGTCTCGCATTGTACATCACTCTTGCACAAGTCTCAACTCTTTAGGACTGTTAAGTTAAATTCCTAAAATGTTCAATAATACTACATTCTCACTGACTTACCTATGGAAAACAGATATGTAGGATACGTCAGTATATAGTTAATTCGATTATTTAACAAACTCTCTGTCAAAGGTGCCGCCCTAAGTTCAATCACGCCGCCCCTTTGACGGGAGTCGTCAAAGATGTGGTTAAAATAAGCGAACGAACTTTGATAGATTTTTTAAACAATCAACAATTAGTAAGCCCTTGGCATCGTCTCACCTGATGGTAAGTGACGATGATACCGAAGATGGAAGCGGACTTACCAAGATTCCCAACGCAATGGGGAACTGGCTATCTTATCTTCAAGCCGGAACATATCAATGCTGTTAACAATGAGTTTTGGCTACAAAACTTAGATAAGATAGTGGACAGTGGTAGCTAGCCAGATGGGCTTAGAAAATTCCCTTCACCAACAAATAGAATCCGCCAGGAATCGAACTCGCGACATCCTTACTAGTCACTGCTACAGTTATATCGTATAACGATCTAATTTGGATAGCTAGGTCAAAGTTTTAATAAATTTTCTATCACAAAACCAATAGGCACCTCAATCTTACCTCACTATTACCTACTGTCATTCCTTACTTATCCTTATTCTAATCCTCGCTCTAATGTTCACTGTCCCAAGTTCCCAACCGAAACATCTACCTGTGAGCCTAATACCGTCCCAAGGGAGAATGCGTAGTTATTGTACAGAATAGAGGAGACAAAAGAACCGCAAGTGTGAGTAGCCGGATGTGTCGGCACCACAAGCAATCATTATGGTTTTTCCGTCGTTCGTAACTTCAGTACGTGCTCGCTGATATGAGTTCATTGGGATTATCTGTATGTTGATAAAGACACTCGTAGGCATGGCCGAAAACCTTAAGAAATACTACAGTAACCAACACTGTTATGAAAACAATACGAAAATTTGTCATGCACAATTTTGAACATTATCAACTGGTAACACCGCCCTCAGTTCGATTTAATGGGCTTCTTCCATGATGGTAGGATAAAATGTTTTACACAGGGTGTAACAAAATTGGTGTAGGTCCCGTTAACTGAGGGTTTTACTCGTCATACTGAACAACTTTCCCCAAGGAACCCATAGGCTATTCTCAAAAAAAATTTGGACTCTCCATACTAAAATGCACAAAATCGGTCGATCAGCTGATAGATTTGTATAAATAATTTAAAAAAAATACAATTTCAGCAAAGTCGTAGAACAAAAGTTGTTCAGTATGATGAAGCTCCAGTTAACGGGACCTACACCAATTTTGTTACAGCCTGTATAAAATAGGTACTTAATAAATGATATACTTAGTGCTTAAATGTTAAGTCCAAATACTAATTAAAATCTGTATGCTACCGGCGGAAATTTCATATAATTTACGAAACTTTTCATAAAATAATTTACAGTATATAGAACAACACGATTTAATGGTAAACCGAACTAATTCATAATGATTTTTTTAAATTCTATTGTCATCTGTTTTAAACACGTGTGCAAAATCTCGTTTTAATCCAATTTTTTGAAGTGGGTGAAAATTTAACGTGATTTTCACCTATCTATACACCTACAGGTGAAGCTAATACAACTAAAGCGTGTAACAAATTAACAATTTAATAAAAACACTACCCCTTTTTTTGGAAAGAGGAGAAAAGTGTATCCTATGTCACCCACGGGATCAAGACGTATCTAACGATACCTCACACTCTTTAATCCATGGAGCCGTTTAGAAGGTGTTGTGAAATAAAGAAACATAAGTACATATACTCATACATTACATCTGAAAACATTACACTCATTTTTGGTGAGCAGTCGTGTAAAAACAAGCCAGCATTGACTTATTATATATTCAGCTAATCATTACCAAAAAAACAGAAATCCATTAATTTTTTTTTTGTTTATTTAAGGACTAATAAACAGTTACACAATCTGTATTATAATACAACTCAAATAGTTATCTTATTACTAATTGTGAAAACCATAACGTTAGCCACAGTTACATTTAAGTTATCGTTGAGAAACATTAAAAAGTAAAAAGTGTATAACAACTGGATGCATTTTAAAAATGATTTTTTGTAAAAAAAAAAAGGACCATAAGCACTTGCAGCATGTTAAGATTAGTTAGTTTATAGGGTAGTTATTTAAGGTAAGATTATTTTTTTTTTCAATTGGTAAACCCTTGACAACATCTCACCTGGTGGTAAGTGACGATGTTGCCGAAGATGGAAGCGAGCTTACCAAGATTCCCCAACGCGATGGGGAACTGGCTATCTTATCTTCATGCCGGAACACACCAATGATATCAACATTGATATTTGGCGGCAAGACTTAGATAAGATGGTGGTAACTAGCCAGGCGGGCTTAGAAAATTCCCTACCACCAACCAAACCGAGTCTTACAATTGACCCCGCCGGGAATCGAACCCGCGACCTCCTGTATAAAGCCAGTGAACTTTGCCTCTGAGCTACGGAGGCGGTTTTTAAAAATTAGATAATTGTGATCAGATTAGTAAGAGAACAAGGTCGATACTTAACTATGCAATATTAATTTACAATCTAATTAAGTGACTTATTATGAATTCCTCTTAATAAAAAAATTAAAAAGCGTCTTTGGCTCAACCGGTAAAGACTCGGTTCTTCTAACCAGAGGTACCGGGTTCAAATCTGGACGGCCAATGTACCAATGAGTTTTTCAAAACTTACGTACATACTTACCGATTGCTTTAACGGTAAAGGAAAATCGTGAGGAAACCTGCACACGCCTGCGATGAAACTCGAAGGTTGTGTGTGGAGTTGACCAACCCGCACTGGGCCCGCGTGGTCGACTAAGGCCTGATCGCCCTAGTTCAGGGTAGGCTCGAGCCCCTCGGTGGGGACGTATATGAGCTGAGATGATGATGATGATGATTATGAATTCCTATTTGAGCATTCAGAGTGTTAAGAATATTTGATCTAAAGGCATTCCCAAGATATCCATCCACAAACTGGAATCTCTACCAAACAGATGTTCACTGACACGCGCTGTTCGTGTTACCACTACGAGCACAATCCCATTACATTTCAATCTCGCGACAGCGCGTTTCATTAGCTCGCTCGTCTCGGGTCTCTCTATATTGAGCAATCTCAGCAATTTGAGCAACTCCTATAACTTTTTTGAGGTTTGCCACAGAGTGCAGTGGCGTGACGGCTCAGATGTAAAGACCGCTACAGACGACTTTTTAAAAAATCTACAATTAGTACGCCCTAGGCATCATCTTATCTGATGGTAAATGACGACGATGGAAGTCGGCTTACCAGGATTCCTCAACGCAATGGGGAACTGGCTATTTTATCTTGAAGCCAAAACACATCAATGCTGTTAACATTAATGTTTGGCGATGAGATTTTGATAAGATTATATCTAGCCAGGCGGACTTAGAAAAAACCTTTCCACCAACCAAACCGAGTTTTACAAAGTTAAACTTCGCCAGGATTCGAACCCACGACCTTCTGATAACGCCACGGAGGCGTTTAAAATTTGATTTTATCTGCGGACCTAAAGCGACAGTATAGTTAAGGAGAACAATGAAAGTTATTGTTGCGACGTTTTATAGCTAGAGTAGTTCCAGTATAGCCACCAAGACTGCCCCCGCCCCCGTCCAGCTTGCATCTCATTTTCTTTATAATATCAATATCCCTCCTGGCCCCGATACGAGGGCTAAACCAAAGTATATATAAGGTGTAACAAAATTAGCTGAAACTATTTTAACTGGTGCTTCTACTAATGAAACTGAACAACTTTCCCCATGGAACCCATAGTCAAATTGCAAAAAAAATGGCTCTCCCATACTAAATAGATCAGCTGATCAAAAGTTGTTCAGTTTCATGGGTAGAAGCACCAGTTAAAATAGTTGCAGCTAATTTTGTTAGACCTTATATATTAGTACTAACATACAGTATGGACTCTCCCTGCCGCTCTCTAGATTGCGACCTCACCCCCTCGTCACCCAGATTGATACAAATTGGTGCTAGTTTGGTTCTCGAACTTATACTTCTTTTATTTATTAAAAATTTGAGTACGGTTGACTACATCTCACCTGATGGTAAGTGACGATGTAGTCGAGGATGGTACACGCAAACTCAAATAATGCCTATTCACTCTCGCCTTGAAGATCCCCAAATTGTAGGAGCCGGGAAACACAGATGCAGGCAAGGAGTTCCACTCCATCGCTGCCCGCATAATAAATGGGGAAGCGTAACGCTTCGTACGTATAGGCTGAATATAAACAACATAGGGGTGGAACCTCTCCCTGCGTCTCGTTGACCGAAGGTGGAATGGAGCTGGGGGAATGAGGTCGTGCAGTTCTTGTGCACACTCTCCGAAATGAATTCGATAGAATACCGAAGTCCGAAAGACAGGCAACTTTTGCGGCGATGCTCAAGGCTTTGGAGCTTGTTTATGATAAGCTCATCGTCGCCAATGATTCTCAGGGCGCGTCGGTCGATGGCGTCCAAGGTATCCAGCTGATAGTGGGCTGATCCATCCCATAGGTGAAAACAGTACTCCATACAAGATCGGGCTTGTGCTTGATATAATGAAAGAAGCTGTCCAGGAGTGAAGTACCGTCTCACGTCAGAGAGAATACCCAGCTTCATTGCAGTAACTTTTGCCTGGGACTCAATGTATTGACCGAAATTGAGATTAGGTGTTTATTCCACGCCAAGAAGCTCAAGGTGGTCGGATATCGGAAGGAATTCATTCCGGAAAGTAGGAGTCAAGTTGAAAGGACTCCTTTTAGCGGAAAAGATTCACGCCGTCCTAGACGCATTGAACCTTACGAGGTTGGAATCACCCCAATCAGACACTTGAGACACTGCCTGAAGCGATAGGTTTATGCGCTCTGTCATGGCCTCTCTCAAAGAAAACGTCTCAGCGCCGTTCGCTCGTGCACTGGATAGGTACCTTTCCACAATCACTTTGCTGTGATTTTGTTTGCACCGTCATTTGTTTTTAGAAATGATATTTCTCGCCCGTTGTATGAAGTGTCCGGGGTGTGGCTAAACAGCGCCAGGACTAGGCGGTAGCGCGATAGTGAAACCTAAGCTATCTTGTGCTCTGTCGGTTCGCAGACATTTCCGAACGTCTGTACCGGCCGCTATATTACAGGCGCAGGCGCAACGCAACGCCGTCCGGTCCATATCCCGTTACTTTCCGTCTTGCTTCAGATACATGGTGAAGTTAACGTTTCTTGAAGGTATTGTGTCGATGGAAAGAATTATGTCGAAACCTTGGAAAAAATTATATTTATTACAGGTAATAATTAATAATTTGCCTAATACAGCATCAAGGCAGGCCGTTTGCGGAATGCAAACGGAAATAAACTACACTCCCCATTTAAAAAAAAAACCTTCTCCCAAGAAGGTCATACATTTTAATTTTTTTATAGTCAGTACCTTTTTGGAGTTTCTCTCGATAACCATTTACAGCACTGGGGACGAATAGGAAAAAATTCCCATTCGTCCCTAGTGGTAAAAAAGCCAGTGTTTAGTACTGGGAATAACCCCATATTATTGATGTTGGATTTTTTTTTCAATTGCGTAATATTGATAAAATACCGTCACCGCTATTTAAAAAAAAACCTTTTTTGTATGAAAGGTATAGAATTTTCCCAGTTATACCACATACATAAGACAATATATTGCAGCGTTATTATGTTTCGATGATGACAAAAATTGGAAAAACATTCTGTGGCGCCATTTTGGAGTTTTTTTTTGTATTAGAGGTACCTTTCATATTTTGAAAATAGAAAATTTAAAAAGATACCCCTTGCATTTGCAATTTATTTTAGAACTATTTAGTTTAGAAACTCATGTGTAAATTTTCCAGTTTCCCCGTAAAACAGATGGAAGGACATACCATACATACATAAACACACATACATTAAAAAAAAATCTCCACCACTTTTTTGTTGTCTATTAGTGATATAGAGTTACATTTTTATCAAAATCTAGTCGTTCTAAAAAATTGGCTAAATAAAATAGGTAAAATAGGCTAAAATTGCCACAGATTGTGAATTGGGTGCCAAAATACAACGCACACGCCGCAGGCTAGACGAGTAGGACCAACATGTAAGGGAGTGGGCGAAGGTGGATTTGGATGTAGACAAGTGGGACGAAACAGAATAATTAAAAAATCAACGAGGAACGAGGGTCATGGGTTCGATCCCCACCCAGGGCAAACATTCGTGTTTCGAACAGGTTAGTTTGCTGTGTCTGGGTGTTAAATATCTATTTGACTGTGTATGTATTTGAACATATGTCAGTACTTATGTGCATATCAGCCTTGGTTCCCATGGTACAGGAATCCTAGACCCTAGCAAAGTATATATATTAGTACTAACATACAGTATGGACACTCTATGGCTCTCTAGATTGCGATCTCACCCTCTTGTCACCCAGATCGATACAGATTGGTTACAGTTTGGATGTCGAACGTATAGGATTTCGCCGCCATTTTGTTTGTTCCGTCATTCGTTTTTTGAAATGTAATTTCTGGCCCGTTGTATGAAGTGTCCAGGATGTGACCCTAGTTTGGGGCCAGATGACCGTGTGTGATTTGTCCCTGAATATAAATTATAAAAGATAAGACATACTTAACCATGGACCGGGAATACAAGTTTAATTAAGCAACTTCTAAATTACAATCACACCATTTTGTATAGATAGAGGTACAAACGTTAAATGTGGTACTTGTGACTGTAGGGCCAGGATAGTATGACACAGGTAGGTAACCTCATTTACTATCAGCTGACCGCACTGAGATAAAGATATGTATTTGCTATTAACCGCAAAACAACGTAACTAAATACTACGTTAAGTTACCGTTAGCCACTAGTGATGTAGTGATGCACTAAGGAAAAATAACATAGAAAATTTATTGTAAATTATTAGTCAAAAGGTTCCGATTACGTAATTGATCATCAATATAGATTTAAAGATTATCAATAGTTATATAATAATAAGCTATGATTACAAAGTTGCTGGCTTACTATTAGAATAGAATAGAAAATGATTTATTCATTATGTTTTATTTTTTTTATTAGTCAAAAGGTTACGATTTACATAATTTGATTTTCAATTTTTTAAATTCAAAATTTGAATGCGTTTGACGACATCTCACTTGATGGTAAGTGACGATGTAGTCGAGGATGGATGGTACACGCAAACTCAAGTAACGCCTATTCATTCGCTCTCGCCTTGAACATCCCCAAATTGTAAGATTCGGGAAACACAGACGCAGGCAAAGAGTTCTAATACAGATTTACAGATTATTAATTTTGAATAAAACACTACTTTAATAATGTTGTTAGTATACTATTAGTCAAAAGGTTCAGATTACCTTGTTTGATATTTAATACAGATTTAATTAATAATGGAGCATAAAAAAAAATATTTTTTGTTACTAAAATTGCAAGGTTGCTTTTAAAAAAGTGCGCCTAGTACAATAAGATAATGACAATTGATGTTTGCTGCCAAGGTCCTAACTGTTAAGGTTGAAATTATTGAGTAACATTTCGTCAAGCCCACAGATTAAACACGAGTATCGTAACAAGGTCACAACTTACATCCCTTCTCATTAAAACTGTAGCAAATGTACTGCTCACAATGTCTAGGGATCAAGTAAGATTTATCATAAACATTAGGTCGGGGGAAAAGTTTCATCGTATTTTGAATACTTAAGTGGCAGTGGGTGGGGTACATTGCTCGTAGAACAGATGGCCGTTGGGTCAGTAAAGTTCTCGAGTGGCGACCACGCACCGGAAAACGTAGTGTAGGCAGGCCTCCCACTCGGTGGACCGGTGACCTGGTGAAGGTCGCGGGAAGCCGCTGGATGCGGGCAGCGCAGAACCGGTCGTCGCGGAAATCCTTGGGGGAGGCGTACGTCCAGCAGTGGACGTCCTTCGCCTGATATGATGATGATACAAAATCCAACAGGACGACCAGAGCGAGCTGCATCTTAACGTTAAAAATTCCAGACTGAATACGCTTGAATAAAGTTTGTGCTACTGACTGATACTGATCGCTTGAATAAAGTTTGTGCTACTGACTGATACTGATATTTTTATTTGCGGCCTGTGTCGCTAATTAGCTTTTTTTTCAAAAAATATCAAAATGTAGCGAATTCTTTGCTACTTTCATTCATTTTCGTAGACAGGAAAAATAATTTAAAAATGGCGGAAATTTTTATTTTTATTAAAATTTCGAATGTTCACCTTCTAAGGGTACCGAAGTCACAGATTACTAAATAGTTATGCCGAAGTCAACAAGGAACCCTTATAGTTTCGCCATGTCTGTCTGCCTGTCCGTCTGTCCGCGGCTCAGCTCAGAGACTATTAGTACTAGAAAGCTGTAACTTGGCATGGGTATACATATTAATCACGCCGACAAAGTGGTAAAATAAAACCATTAATAAAAAATTTTAGGGTACCTACATGTAAACAGAGGGCGAATTTTTTTTCGTTGACATATCCTTTCGTGTGGGTTATATTAAGCTTTAAAGTGCTAATTTTTCTTACAGTCGTCTCCTCCCCTCTACCAGCTAAACCGCTATTTCAGGATATCAGATTTTTTTAAATAGTAGGACATAATATAATCAATTTAAAAGGAAAACTATCACGGCTAAGTTGGCTTTCTTAGTTAAGGCAAAGTATATATTATTATATTAGTACTAACGTAGTTTAGGCACAGTATTACAATATAGCTAACTCCGCGAGTTTGCCAGGCTGACTGACTACAGGCTTGTATGGGCTTGTACCTACGCCGGTGGCGGCGTCGTGCGACATCAAAATTTTTGCGCTACTGTAAGCCATATCGTAATACTGTGGTTTAGGAGTAATAGTCGATCAACTTAAGATGTGCAATTGGATTTGTCAAAAGTTCATAGTTTTTCCATACAAAATGTTCTATTACCAACTGTAAATATAATTTTGTGATATAAAATAAACATTTATTTTTTTTATTAATTTTTCGGGACCCTATTTTGCGCGAGTCCGACTTGCTCTTCGCCGATTTTTTTAAATATAATTTTAAAATGTTTTTTCGTTAGTTTCATTCATTTTCGTAGACAGAAAAACAATTGAAAAAGGGCGGGAATTTTTAATTTTATTAAGATTTCGAGTGTTTACCTTTTTAATCTTATTATAACCAGGGAGGTACAAATAATTCAAGCAGAGATTTCATTACAAATTTCTACTTACAAAGTACGACAGACTTCACCGACCTATTCAAAACAGGGTTTATGAAAAGCTACAGGGTAGGATACAAACAAGATGGGCAAGGGTTTTTTTATATAAAAAACTTGATCCCTAGACAATCTTGAGCAGTATACATATACCTTTTTTGGACGGAATTCATTAACTAAAAGGCAGTTTTAAACAAGAAATAAATAGCTTTCAATTGAGACACGTGCGTATCTAAACGACAAATAGCACATAATAAGCTTTCTTAGGCTGTTAACTCCATTCCCGTTTTCAGACATGATATACAGTGTAAACTCTGTATAACGTCACTCGATATAACGATTCACTCTTTAAAACGTCAAATTTTCTGGCTCCAGTTGGTTTACTTTAACGCTAACTCCTCTCTGTATAACGAAAACTCTCAATTAACGTCACAAAATGCCCGGTCCCTTGAGTGTCGCTATATAGAGTTTACACTGTATATACATTTTCTTTTGCGATAACAGTGATTCTAAATAAATAACGAACCTGTACTTGTATCTTACATTCTATGTAATAAAGACCTTATCTGTCTGAACATAATAAATATACATAGCCATTTCAGATAATAAGCCACTCTGGCTCTGGCAGCAAGTCATGTCTTGACCAGGGTTCGAAGTGATAATCATAACGTCGATAATTATCTTCATCTTATCAGCTCATATACGTCCCCACCGAGGGGCTCGAGCCTACCCTGAATTAGGGCGATCGGGCCTTAATCGACCACGCGGGCCCAGTGCGGGTTGGTCGACTTCACACACCACTTGCGAGTTTCTTCGCAGGCGTGTGCAGGTTTCCTCACGATGTTTTCCTTCACCGTAAGAGCGTCGGATAAACGTACATATGAAATCTAAATTCGAAATTACATTGGTACGTGGCGGGATTCGAACCACTACCTCCCGGACATCAGGTAATTATCTTAATAATTATAAAATTATTTTCAAAAACAAAACAGTAATACTTTACTTATCTTTGACTAAACGCTTAGCGCTATGTCCTGCCATGTTTATCCGAACACGGTTTGACGTTTCGTGTTGTACCAATCGAAACGCGTCAAACCTCGAACTCGAAAAAAAGTCACATGAATGAAATAATTGTTGATTATTAAACGTACAATTAAAAGTTATGTGGTTATTTTTTTACATAATATTTTTGTACAAAAAAAAGTAAAGAGACAAAAATAAGAATCAATGCCGATAATTATCGTAAATTATCACGATAATTATCAAAGAAAATAATTATCTTGATAATTTCGAATCCTGGTCCCGCGACCTAATTCCTGACATAAAAACCCTGTTCGGACTCGCTACTGCACGACGTTCACTGCGGCAAACTGTGGTAAAGGCTTTATCTGAATAACCGCTACCTGCCGCAGCTGTCATTAATTTACCACACAAACCGCAGCAAGCAAACCACAATTCGTGTCTTTCGCCACGCTACCACCGTGGTTTCAACTAACCATCTGACTCCCGCCACACCCTGGACACTTTATACAACGGGCTAGAAATGACATTTCAAAAAAGGAATGACGGAACAAACAAAATGGCGACGAAATCCTATTCATTCGACAACTAAACTGTAACCAATCTGTATCAATCTGGGTGACGGGGGGTGAGGTCGCAATCTAGAGAACGGCAGGGAGTGTCCATACTGTATATAAGGTCTAACAAAATTAGCTGAAACTATTTTAATTGGTGCTTCTACCCATGAAACTGAACAACTTTCCCCATGGAAACCATAGTCAAATCGCAAAAAAAAATTGGCTCTCCCATACTAACTCGATCAGCTGATCAGCCAACTTAGTATGGGAAGTTTAATTTTTTTTATGAGATTTGACTATGGGTTTCATGGGGAAAGTTGTTTAGTTTTAAAGGTAGAAGCACCAGTTAAAATAGTTTCAGCTAATTTTGTTAGACCTTATATATGTAGGTAGTACTAATATGTATTCTTTGCTCCCGCGGAACCTTCGCTCTTATTCGCGTTACGACGTGTGGTAAAAATTAGTAAAAGTCTAAAAATTCGAAGAAACTCTCTCTGTCCGCGGATATATAATACAAACAATTTAGGCCGCAAAAAACCATATCCCAATTTCCAAGACGAATCAACGATAGCATAGCAAATATTTCTCTATTTACTCCTGGTAATGAAGACCTTATTACATATTTCTACCCTTGCTAGCGTTTTTGAAATTCCTTCCCATTTCCTTCCCAATTCTCGTAAACGGTTGTTGATCCACCAGTTCTATAACAGCTTGTGGATTGACGTCACTCAGAAATCGCTCAATGTCCTACGCGTCCAATATAACAATGGTTTCAGGACGTTGTTGGGGTTGCCCCGTTACTGTCTCGCGTACGGCATGTTTGTGCAAGCGCGTGTCGATGGGCTTTATGCCATTTTGCGCAAACGAACAGCCTTCTCGCTGAGCAGGTTGCGCGCCAGCCCCAACAGCATCCTGAGGGTTATAGCAGTGCGATATGACTCCCAGCTAATATTCACATTTCATACATATGCTGGTTAGACAGGGACCACATGCCTGCATGCTGTGGTTAAAAATGAGTGAAGTGTGAAAATGGTTTTGATCGTAATTATTGTTTTTATTGACTCGGTGGCTCAGTGGTTAGTGCTCATGACTGCTGATCCGAGAGTTGTGGGTTCGATCCCCATTCAGGGCAAACATTTGTGTGATGAGCAGATTTGTTTGCTCTGTGTCTGGGTGTTAAATATCTATATATGTATGTATTAAAACGTATATAAGTATGTATATCAGTCTCTGGTTCCCATAACACAGGGAATCCTACTTTGGGGCCAGATGACAATGAGTGATTTGTCCCAGAATATTCATTTATTTATTCTTCCCCTTTTTGTGTTTTACTAACATTAGTTTATAAGCAAGGAACTAACAAACAAAATGAACTATAATATGTTTGTCTGAATGATTAATAATAAACTAATTAATAAGGAACCTGATATTATATTCAGATATCTTCAGACACGAGGGTCCAATTGGCGGCGTGTACAGTTATCCGCCCGCGGGTTCGGGCGACAAAATAATGGCCTACATCACGTGACGGCGCGGCGGCGGCGGCGGCTAAGGAACCAACCACTTTCAAATTATCTTATTTATTACCATAAGTGAGCAGTTCTTGTATATAATATACATATTTAAAATTTGTTTCTCGGAAACGGCTCCAACGATCTGGATGGAATTTTGTATTAAGGTAATGTTTTTAATTCCAAGTCCATCTAGATAGGTGCCATTCATGAGAAAATTAGTTTCCTACAAAAAAAATGTGTTTTTAGTTTACAAGTCTAGAAGATCGCCCGGATTTTGTACCTTAATATCACAACTTACATACTGGTAGCTAGAGAGATGTATTTTTATCAGACTTATTCGAAAAACGACACGTCCGTAGGTAAAAATCTAAAGGCTCTACACGTAACCGCGGGCGATGCTAAGTGCAACACCAGGCAACCGCCGTCTATCCCTTGGATAGCACGGTTAATTGTGCCACACGATAAGAAAGAAAGAAATATTACCAATAACACTCGTAATTAGGAATAATACTTTAAAAAAACTAAAAACTTAAAATGTTTAGGTAATTACTGAAAATACCGAACTGAGCTGGTACACACATGACCAGCTTCAGATCGTCTTTTCCTTTTTTTTTCCAATTGGTAAACCCTTGACAACATCTCACCTGGTGGTAAGTGACGATGTTGCCGAAGATGGACGCGGGCTTACCAAAGTTTCCCCAACGCAATGGGGAACTGTCGTATTTGAAAAAGATCTAGGAAAAGGTCCCACTCCCATACAACGTCCTTCTAGCTCTAATTCAATTCAGATTTTTTCTTTGGAACATATTATCGAAGAAGACACGGTACCTAAGTATATGAAACGCCCCTCTGTCCCCAGAGTCTTTGCCGGCAGCCGGTACGAGTTCTATCCTTCTAGCAATTTCCGGGCCACATATACTCGATCACCAACTGCTCCCATCCCAGAGCCGGATTCACTCTAAATGTCACTAATAGTTGAAAACGCTAAACACGTTAAAAAACCGACTTCCATCGCAACATCTTAGTAAAATTTTAGCATTATTATTTTTGGGTTTATTGTTAATTTTCTAATAAAGTACTACACCGATATTGATAAAATTTATATGGGACGACACGGGAAGCACTACCTTTCAAATAAAAAAAGAATCATAAAAATCGGTTCACCCAGTCAAAAGTTCTGAGGTAACACACATAAAAAAACATACAGTCTAATTGAGCACATCCTCCTTTTTGGAAGTCGGTAGAAAACAAATTAGGGCAATCATTTACTTGTGAGGGGATATCACACGAAATGATCCAATTTCGAAAATGACCCAAAGAACCAACTTGATTTGGATCAATAATCATTGGTTGGCTTTGCTTGCCCCCTTTTGAAATAGTTTGTATTAAAATTACCTAACCATTTTATTTAGAAATTAAAAACCCGACTGTATAACATTACCTCTTTTTTTTGGGCAGCCGGGTTATAATTTACTTTATGTCACTTACGGGAACAAGACGAATCTAACGACACCTCGCACTTCAAAATCCACTAAGCCGTTTAAGCTACAGACTCAGCCAAGGAAACAGAAATACATACATACATCCGAAAAACATTACCCTACTTTTTGGGAAGTCGGCTAAATAATAATTTTATCAGGAGTGGTAAAGAAACAGAAATACATACATACATCTGAAAAATATTACCCTACTTTTTGGGAAGTCGGGTAAATAATAATTTTATCAGGAGTGGTAAAGAAACAGAAATACATACATACATCCGAAAAACATTACCCTACTTTTTGGGAAGTCGGCTAAATAATAATTTTATCAGGAGTGGTAAAGAAACAGAAATACATACATACATCCGAAAAACATTACCCTACTTTTTAGGAAGTCGGGTAAATAATAATTTTATCAGGAGTGGTAAAGAAACAGAAATACATACATACATCCGAAAAACATTACCCTACTTTTTGGGAAGTCGGGTAAATAATAATTTTATCAGGAGTGGTAAAGAAACAGAAATACATACATACATCCGAAAAACATTACCCTACTTTTTGGGAAGTCGGCTAAATAATAATTTTATCAGGAGTGGTAAAGAAACAGAAATACATACATACATCCGAAAAACATTACCCTACTTTTTGAGAAGTCGGCTAAAAGTGCATTTTATCAGGCGTGGTTGAGTTGAGAGAAATGACAATTTTGTGTCCGACACCGAAATCCGGCATCGCATATCTCATCTAGCCACTTCCTGGCCTCTTTTTTTAGGGTTCCGTACCAGGACCAGGTAACGGGATCCTGTTACCAAGCCTAGGTACGCTGTCCATCTGTCCGACCTCTAAATTGAACCGTAAAACCTTTTGAACCGTAAGAGCCAATAGGTAGCCGCCTGAATTTTTTGAAGAATAATATGTGTTATTTTGTCGGGTTTACTAACATAAAAAAGTAGTATAAGGGGGGGGTCGACAGTCGTCACACAAGAAACGTGTTTTTCAAAGGTTTTACTTTGCTCTATCGTAAAAACGGCAACACATGCAAGCGTAAAACTTGGTGTGATTATAGTAAAAACCCAATAAATAATAAAAACCGGCCAAGTATGAGTTGTACTCCCGCTAAGGTGTGTTTTTTTATTGTCTAGATAGTGTGTGTAATAAAGAGTGTATATTTTTATCTTATCAAAAGAACTCGAACCGAATGAAAACAAAAATTACGTCGCTCTAAACATCAATGTCTTTTTATTGAAATGAATAGGTATCATTGTTGTACTCCCGCGGAGGGACTTGGTGGTACGTAATCCTTGGTGCGCGAGTCCGACTCGCACTTGGCCAGTTTTTATACTTAAAATATCGTTGTTTCCTGGCCACACTGCTCGGTATTCAGCTCTCTGCTCAGGTGCGTTCCAGTTTCTCACACGGCCATTACAAAAACACGACAACACTCATGCCGTGCTATCGCGTATCGCTATCTTCCCTTTTCGGAACTCACTAAGGAAAGTAATTGAGTTTTATTGCTATAATCTTTAGAGAGCACGATTTAGGCAATTTTATATATTATCTAACTAATATTATAAATGTGAAAATGCTTTTGTTACTAAAACTAATATTATAAACTAGCCGTCCGCCCGCGGCTACGCCCGCGTTTTTTCGATTTTCCTCGTGGGAATAAGACTTTTTCCGGGGTAAAAAGTAGCCTATGTCCTATTCCTAGACCTATACTATATGTGTGCTAAGTTTCATCCCGATCAGTCTGGTGGTTGAAGCGTGAAAGAGTAACAAACATCCATACATACAAACTTTCACATTTATATATAATACTAGCTGTCCCGGCGAACTACGTACCGCCTTACATTACACTACCCTACCCTACACTACACTACACTACCCTACCCTACACTACCCTACCCTACACTACCCTACCCTACACTACTCTACCCTACACTACACTACCCTACCCTACCCTACATACACTACAATACACTACACTACCCTACACTACCCTACCCTACCCTACCCTACACTACACTACCATACCCTACCCTACACTACCCTACCCTACACTACACTACCCTACCCTACCCTACACTACCCTACCCTACCCTACACTACACTACCATACCCTACCCTACACTACCCTACCCTACACTACACTACCCTACCCTACTCTACCCTACTCTACCCTACATAAAAACCTTCTCCTGACAATAACGAACTCGACAAAAAAAGAATTAGCGAAATCGGTCCAGCCGTTCTCGAGTTATGCGCTTACCAACACATTTTGCGATTCATTTTTATATAATATATTAAGTTATAATAGTAGGAATGTGAAAATGTGTTAGTTTGGTACTTTTCACGCTTCAACACCTTGACCAATCTTGATGAAATTCGGCATGCAGGTGGCCTGTGTCACGGGGAAGGACATAGACTACTTTTTATCCCGTGAACATAGCATAGTCCCAATGTAGTCTTTTTTGGTTCATTTCTTGAACATCGCAACTGAAGAATGGATTGTTGTGATTTTTGCACAGAGATGGTTGAGGGAGTGGGAAATGACTGCTTATAAGAATAGCCCGATCAAGGGTAGGGATCTGAACAAAACTTAATGTCCACGCTAGCGAGCCGCTGGCGGCTCGCGCACTACTCACCCTCAAAGACAGTCATAAAAACTATGTCCACGCGGGCCAAGCCGCGGGCAAAAACTAGTCAGACATAAAGATATAAAGAATCAAACAATCAATCAAGAGTTCATTTGTTAAAATGTGTAAAATGTTCATTAAAATTCTAGATAGTCTCAACAGATTTAGCCAGGGCTAGACGTAAATTACATATAATTATCAATATTTTTGATATTAAAAGGTTCAGCATTACGAGTAAGTAGGTATATTAGAAATTTACTTAAAAAAAACATACTCTGCTCAACATTGCCTAGGGATATTTTAATTTTTTTTATACAAAACATGGTTACTTGAAAAGCTATTTAAATTCACTTAGGACATGGCAAGTACTACAGTATGAAAACTTTCAAGATGGGCAAGTGCTTCATTTACGAGTACCTTCTCAGTTCTTATAAACATGGCTTCTACTAAATTTAATTAAACAATCTGTGCCATCCTTCAATTATAATATCATCATCATTACAGCTCATATACGTCCCCACCGAGGGGCTCGAGCCTACCCTGAATCAGGGCGATTAGGCCTTAATTATAATATAAAAACACTAATTTCATTTTCCGCGCGTTTTTACAAAAAAACACTAACCTAATCTAAATATATATAACTCAAAGTTGACTGACTGACCGATAGTGACTGATAGTGATCTATCAACGCACAGCCCAAACCACTGGACGGATCGGGCTGAAATTTGGCATGCAGGTAGATGTTATGACGTAGGCATCCGCTAAGAAATGATTTTGGGAAATTCCCACGGGAACCGCAAAAATCGGAATCTGCGCGGGCGAAGCTGCGGGCATCCACTAGTAATTTATAAGAACTGAGAGCGTAAATCTCTCTTCCTCATCTCGAAAGTTTCTACCCTACACATTTCCTAAGTATTTTTATAGTTTTTTTTTTTTATATGAGTGCGTTTGGCTGCACCTCACCTGATGGTAAGTGCCAATGCAGCCCAGGATGTAACACGCAAGCTCTAATAGTAAATTTTGTATGAATATTTTAAAATATCCCTATAGGCAAAGTTGAGGTGTGTATATCATTTAAGTTTCATAATCCATTAAAATTTACAACAAATCAAATAAAACGTTTAAGGTGAGTATATTCCATTGTCCAATTTATAAAGAATTAACCGTCAAATATTGATTAAGGTCATAGTAACATAGACATACTAATAAATAAGTCATGAAGTGTCTGCGTTTGAATAATAACGAATTATCTATCTGTCCTATACCCTTTAGAAGCCTATTAAATACTCTGGAACCCAATAAAGAATATGCTTTTATCACAGATCGCTGTTTTACGTTTAAATTTTACCCGCCTCCGTGGCGTAAGGGTTAGTACATTCGCTACACACCGGGTTCGATTACCGGTAGGGGTCAACCTAGTAAGACTCGGTTTGGTTAGTGGTAGGGCATTTTTATAGCCCGCCTGGCCAGCTACCACCATCTTATCCAAGTCTTGCCGCCTAACATCAATGTTAACATCATTGATGTGTTCCGGCTTGAAGATAAGATTGCGTTGGGAATCTCGGTAAGCCCGCTTCTATCTTCGGCATCATCGTCACTTACCATCAGGCAAAGTATATATATTAGTACTAACATACAGTATGGACACTCCCTGCCGGTCTCTAGATTGCGCCCAAACCCACTTGTCACCCAGATTAATACAGATTGGTTACAGTTTGGTTGTCGAAGGAATAGGATTTTTTGTTTGTTCCGTCATTCTTTTTTTGAAATGTCATTTCTGGCCCGTTGTATGAAGTGTCCAGGGTGTGCATCAGGTGAGATGATGCCAAGGGCTTATCAATTGTGGATTAAAAAAAAATTATTGTAGAAGTAGCGCTAACTGTAAATACCTTTTGAGTTTTACGAGGACCGTTATATGGAGGAAAATAAAACGTGATAAAATCATATCGCGGCGTTGTCGTCGCGTCGTGTCAAAAGTGCCGCTTTGAAAAGCGCGTTAACAAAGACGACAGTTTCCGAGAAAGGCTCGTCTGTCCCGCGAGCCATTCAATATGCTTTAACTGTTGTACCTATTTGTTACAAATACTTTCCTACTTATTTTACGGTGGGCCGTCCATTTGGCGCCGCGCCGTTTGTGGGCCGACAAACAATATGCGGTAACCGCTTCTCTCTTCATCGTGAACTGAACAAAAACTCAGACATGGCGCAGTAAACGGTAAACTTATATATTTGGTAATACACACTCACCGTATTCGCTTGAACGGATTTAAATATTCAGGTTAAGATAAAATAATTTTAAACAGAAAAAAAACCGACTTCAAACAGGAAACTACGATTTCTCTGGGATGCCATCATCAGATCCTGGTTTCCTTATTATGAATATCTCCTTTCCAACAAAAAATAATCATCAAAATCGGTTCATAAATGACGAAGTTATCCGCGACCACACACCACACATAAAAATATATATATATACGGTCGAATTGGGAAACCACCTTCTTTATTTTAAAGTCGGTTAAAAATTGGCAAATATAATCAAAGAAATCAAATCTAGTGTATCGTCAATTTATCTTCTCAGCCGATTTGGGGATGACGTGAATTGTTACAGAACTCTCATGAGAGTAATTTATAAACGACGTGAAAGTTTTTCTTTAGCTTATGGTTAATTTTAATGTTACCATATATAAAATAAAAAACCGGCCAAGTGCGTGCCGGAGACGCGCAAATTAGGGTTCCGTAGTCTTTTCAAAAAATAAATGTATATTAAATTATATATATATATATATATATATATATATATATATATATATATATATATATATATATATATATTAGCAGTTGGTAATAGAACATATCAATGAAGCCACATGACTCTGTATTGGTTAATGGAACACATGCATTATGGTTTGATGATTCCTACTGGCGAGTAGGTGAGTGAGTTTAACGTTGTTACATAGATAGCATTATAGGTAAAAATGAAAATATTAAAATTAGAGTTTAAAAAAGAACTAAAAACCGACTTCAAAAATAATTTTACTGAAAAATATGCAATAATATTTTTATATATGAATACACGAAATTAACCTATCAAATGTTTTCAGATGTTTGCTGGAATGACCTCAAAAAAAATTGTATGCCCCTAATTGTTTTCGTACCTACCCTTGATTTCGTTATTTTTGGTTAATTTTATGTATTCATATATAAAAGAAATCCTTCATATTTTTAAGTGAATTTCTTTTTGAAGTCGGTTTTAACATTTTTTAAACTTACTATAACTATGTTTTTAACTACTCAGTTATGATTGTCCTGTAATTCGACTTATTATTTGTAAATATACAACATAAACATATCGTATGAAAAATAGATGAACTTTTTTCTTATCCAACTGCACACCTCAAGTTGGTCGACTATTACTCCTAAACTAAGAAAGTCTTCTTGGCCGTGATAGTTGTCCTTTCAAATTGATTATTATGTTCTGCTATGTATTTACAATTGTTTTCACATGTCCTGAAACAGCGGTTTAGCTGGCAGGGGGGAGGGGGGGAGCAACTCGACTGTAACAAAATTAGCATTTTAAAGCTTCATATTTCACAAACCGATTCCTGAATCGAAAAATATATTTTTTTTTTTTTGCAAGTGGTAAGTGACGATGTTGCCGAAGATGGAAGCGGGCTTACCAAGATTCCCCAACGCAATGGGGAAACTGGCTATCTTATCTTCATGCCGGAACACACCAATGATATCAACATTGATATTTGGCGGCAAGACTTAGATAAGATGGTGGTAGCTAGCCAGGCGGGCTTAGAAAATGCCCTACCACCAACCAAACCGAGTCTTACAATTGACCCCGCCGGGAATCGAACACGCGACCTCCTGTGTAAAGCCAGTGAACTTTGCCTCTGAGCTACGGAGGCGGTTAAAAAAGGTTAAAAAATGGTTTTAGTAAGTAGTTTTAAAAGACCTATTCAACAATCCCACACACGAAAGGGTACCTCAACAAAAAAATCACCCCCTCTTTAAATGTAGGGGAGGTAACCCTAGAAAAAAAAAACATTCAAGATTTTATTGTACCACTTTGTCGGCGTGATTAATATGTATGCCCATGCCAAATTACAGCTTTCTAGTACTAATAGTCTCTGAACTAAGCCACGGACAGACGGACAGACATAGCGAAACTATAAGGGTTCTTTAATGATTTCGGAACCCTAATGAATGAAACGGCAAACAAAGGAACAACATTTTTTGAAACGGATCCTCTACATTCCCTTTCCGAAAAAATCACAAAGAAAGATCGAACGGTAGCAGAATTTAAGAGCTGGTTTAAAGCAAAATGAACGTTTTGGAAATGATTTATCCGAATAAAATTATGCTTGATAAAAAACTCGCTTTAGATTCTGACTGAGGGCTGATTTAAGGCGGTTCGATTAGCACACTAGCAACAGAAACAAATTATTTACTCATTCTTATGGACTTTAATCGAAATCATTGAGTATTTTTCGCAATAGGGGGGCAACAACTATTGTTTAATTGTTAATGATTCAATGATTTCGAATAAAATCCATAAGGATGAGTAAATAATTTATTTCTGTATGCGGCGCTTGTGTGCTAATCAAACCGGCTTAAGGCGAAAATACTCATAGTTTCCTTGATAGAAAAAAATCAATAAGATCAAAAATAACACAAATAAATACAAAAAATAATATTATGTAAAATGTACTTGTAAAACGATCTGTAGAAACATTTAACCTAAAAAATTTAATGCCGTGGGAAACTATGTATTTTTTTTTAAGTGAAACTTTTATTACATCGTCTCAAATTTATTCGTCTGTTTGTTGCATGTCGCGTGACGGTCGCTTTCGTCTGACGGTATGATCGTTTCGTCCTCTGTACCGTAGCGAGAGCAGCCATGATCGTTTCGTCCTCTGTAAAGTTTCACTTATACCGTGGTTTCATAAAACCACACACTTATTTTTTTTTGTTCTTTTTTGTTTTATGTTTTTAATTTTAGAGAGTTATACTCGTACATCACAATTATTAGTTTATATGCCTAGGAGACGCCGAGCAACGCTCGTAAGCCCAGGTTCTAATAATAATCCTTTCCAAACAGTAGGTCCAGTAGTGGACTAACACACTGAGATAATCCAATATCTATTTAGATTGAAGCAATATCCTGTAATAACAGATGTTGCTACAATTATAAAGTTCGGAATTTCAATTGTCTCGTAGGTTTCGAGAATGTTTGTGCTGTACAGTGGGTTCCACATTAAATTGAACGCTCTGACGATGGTTCTGCTTAACGCAAGCGGACATTAAACTAACGGGTCATTTAGAGGAAGGGAATTTTGCTGCCAGGGGACATTTTGCGAAAGGGATATTTTGAGGAAGGGACATTTTGCGAAAGAACATTTTAGGAAGAAATATTTTCTACATTTTGCAAAAGGGATATTTTGAGGAAGGGACATTTTACGAAAGAACATTTTCAGGAAGGGACTATTGCTACTAGGGGACATTTTGTGGAAGGGACCATTTGCTAACATTTTGCAAAAAACCAGATAAAATTAAGGAACCTAAAATGTTGTTTTTTTATTTTTTATTCAAGTATGTACTATGTATTAACAGTTCGGGTAAGATCAGATAACTTAGTGTACCGATTGTACGAACTTGGTGGGCGGGCTGAATGTAGGCGAAAACATGACATAGGTACAATATGTATTTATCGAATACAATTATCTGTCGCACACATAACATATGTTAATGATAAGTGACAAGGATAAACAAACTTAATTAACTTACAGAGGACTTCATTAATTAAAATAACTGAAAGTTATTTTCATAACACTTCCTATTCTCAAGTTAATAACTATGAGAGATAAGTAGATAACACAACGTAATAGTAATATAATTTTAACGATCTTTTGTTAAGCATGTATAAGGAAATTCAACAGATAATTCATCACATTGGCACAAAGAGGTACTTTCTGTACGAACTTAAAATAATTTTAAGTAACTTTTTGATGTGTAACATCTTTCCTCTCGGTTTTCCGCAATCTTTCAAGATTTCAGATTTCAAAATATTTATTCAAAATAGGTGCACGTTACACTCTTTCTGATGGTCATAATAGATAGCGATTACATTAAATGTCAGATTGTGAAAAAATTATAAACAAACAATCATCAGTTTATAATGTCATAAAAATCATTAACGTAAAACACATAATGTCATTTGGACATGAAAACAACACGCAAGTTATACATGAAAATTATTGAATTTGTCGTTAATGCGTTTGACAAGAGTAGGCCAGTTCACACGGACAGCGCCCGGGCACGAGTATAACGCGAGAGTCAGCCATCGCTCCCCTCGACCATTTTAGAGGGAAAGGAACGACCCGGCTCCCGGCGCATCGGGACGAACTACGGACGAACCCACCATCCGCACGAACATTTAAGCGAGCATGCGAGCGAGCTTGCTTATTCTAGTAGAAACAAGCTGAGTACCAAAGCGGCAAAGATTGAAGATCAATCAATGTAAAATTTGGAAGCTTGTTCCATAAACCTTTTAACCGCCTCCGTAGCTCAGAGGCAAAGTTCACTGGCTTTACACAGGAGGTCGCGGGTTCGATTCCCGGCGGGGTCAATTGTAAGACTCGGTTTGGTTGGTGGTAGGGCATTTTCTAAGCCCGCCTGGCTAGCTACCACCATCGTATCTAAGTCTTGCCGCCAAATATCAATGTTGATATCATTGGTGTGTTCCGGCAAGAAGATAAGATAGCCAGTTCCCCATTGCGTTGGGGAATCTTGGTAAGCTCGCTTCCATCTTCGGCAGCATCGTCACTTACCACCAGGTAAGATGTTGTCAAGGGTTTACCAATTGTGAATAAAAAAAAAAAAAAAAAAAAAAAAGCTTTTTGCAGTCTAGGCAAACTCTGTTCCGAAATCCACTGCAGGTGTCAAGTCAACAACTCAGCGTGGCACAGTAGATTTTAGACGCCGAAAAATGGACACTATCGTTTAAATGCCAAAATCTGATGGACCTTTTCATTTATAATCCACGAGAAGAACTCTAGTGTGATAAATATTGTTGTTATTTTTACAGCGTTTTCCTAAAGGCTGGAAAATCGAATTGAAAAATAGGAAAACTTTTAATACTCCTAAACAATACGAGCAGTTGTAAACTCAACAGCATAGTATTGCAGGCCTAATAACACATTTTACAAGCGTCAATTGGCAGTCCTACAATGAGTATTTAGAGATTTATTCCATATTTAGTGTTTTTTGAATTATTTTTTTTCTCTGGATCTGTGTAATTAGCGGATTATTTACTAACGTGAAAATGAAGACGTAACCATTACCTACACGCTCTGTTTTTTGCGTAATCCGATAAGGCGGAACAGCTGAGTGGCACCATTTTCCGTTTTCTATAATATAATAAAACTGTAACGGGGCCGTGTCTGTACATGAAATATTTTTGGAAAATAATAACTGTGGTGGACATTACTAACGATACAGAGGCCAAAACAACAACTTTTGGAATTTTTGTCTGTCTGTCTGTCTGTATGTTCGCGCATCACGCAAAAACTACCAGGCCGATTTTGATGAAATTTTGTATGGTGGTTCCTTATAGCCCGGGTTAACATATAGGATACTTTTTATCCCGGAAAATACAAGAGTTCCCGTGGGAAAATCAAAAGTATTCATTTATAGAATGGCTCAACACGCAAATGTGGCTTGACCTATTACAATCAAATTTTACACGTTGATACCCTTATCGCAAACTAAAACTGGAACATTATGAATCCCAAAAAAAATAAGGATTCCTGCAGGAATGCAAAAAAATGTATCTTTAAAATGGCTCAACGTAACAATAAACAATATGAAACCATTACATTGGGATGGGGTGTTTTGAACATCATTGTATAGTCGGGTATTCTTTATCCAGGAAAACTACAGAGGTCCCGTGGGAAATTATCTATCGATACTCACAATAATAAATATAGAGTACTTTTTCAACATAATATAAGCTACTCATACCACACATTATAATCATAGCAGCAAAATGTCAATAGATGGCACTGCAGGAGTAATAAAACGCGCTTAAGTTGTGTTAAAACATTAAAATATTATTTCATACTTTTGAGTGGATTTCTTTTAAGTATTTTTCAGCATACGCTTTTTACACAACTCTCTGGAACTATGGCGCGTAGCGATGTGTTTCATAGACGAACAGATAGGTATTTTTTTATAGATTGCAATCGTGTAAAAAAATTAAAAACACATAAATCGAGTTTAGCTTCTTTTAACACAGATATGGGAACTCTTCTGACGGCGACTATTTGCGTGTGGCAGTTGCTCTCCGCCTGCAATATCAATATCTGTGAACCTCATCAATGTATTTGTGCGGCGAGAAAGAAGCATAATAAGTACTCGGTCTTGAAGGCAAATTATTGCTTTGTGCCGCTGGTCTGTGAGACAACCGGCTGCTTGCCTTCACAAAGGAGATTGGCCGTCGCCTTCGGGAGAGGAGATGTGACCTGCTGCTAAGGTTGTCTATTGCCATCCAGCGCGGCAACGAGAAGTGTGTCATGGGCTCCTTTGGAGCTGATACGACTCGAGGATTTGACCCTTATTAATATTTTTAGGAAGTTTTATTACTAGATTGATACAATGATTTGAATTAGTTTTTCGATAATATAGGTATATGTGTTATTTCATCATATCAGTTTATATACGTCCCCACCACTCGACCTGCCCTGAGTTAGGGCGATCAGGCCTTAGACGATCACGCGGGCCTATTGCGGGTTGATTGACTTCACACATAAGCTTCGAGTTTCTTCGCAGGCGTGTGCAGGTTTCCTCACGATGTTTTTGTCACCGTAAGAGCGTCGGATAAACGTACATACCAGTATGAAATCGATATTCGTATAGATTTTGTTAAGTGGCAGCATTCGAACCACGGCCTTCCGGACAGGAGATAGTGGCCCTAACCGTTCTGCCACCGACGCTCTATATGTTATTTAAGATTTAGAAATCCTTACTTATATTATTATAAATGTGAAAATGTGTTTGTTACCTATTCACACTTCAAAACCTCTACCAATCTTAATGAAATTTGGCATGCAGGTAGCCTGTATCACTGGGAATGAAATAGTCAACTTTATATCTGTGGAAATTATCATAGCCCGATGCAGTTCCTGAGGAAACTAAAACAATACTCTTTGTTCGTTAAGTTATTTAAAATCGTAACGAAAAAATGAGTTGGTGTGATTTTTAGCACAGAAATGAGGTGGAAAATGATATAATTTACTAATAAGTATATCCTGACATAGTTCCCGCGGGATCTGTGGACAACTGTTTTCTACGCTCGCGCACGTCGGTGGCGTCGCAACGGAGCAACGGATTAAAGTAGTTTTTTGTATAGAATTTGTTGAGGGGGTGGGAAGTGACAAAGACTGCTAATCCGAATAGCCCGATACAGTTCCTGAGGTACCTGGAGAAAACTCATGTCCACGCTTGCGAGCTGATTGCGGCACGCGCACCACTCACCCTCAAAAATAGTCATAAAAGCGTCCACGCGAGCGAAGCCGCGGGCAGAAGCTAGTTCATAATAATTTCTTACAATTTCCGCACCTAGGGTTGTCATAATAGAAAATTGGTTTTTAAGAAAATATTTTAAACGCGGTAAAAGCTACTAAAAAAAGAGGTAAAAAACCACCGACAAGAGCACGGCTCTTAAATTATGATGATGATGATGATGATGAAAAGGTAGTTAAATTAATGGCACTAAAATGACAAAATTAGAAAACAACAGGTTCGCATGCTATTTGCTAACCAATAAATTTCAGGCGTTTTAACTGCCATGGAAAGTGACAACCCTAGCCCAATGTTAAAAAGTTTAATATCTTAAGAGTTCCGCAATATCGGACAGTAAGTAACTTAGAACATGTATGGTGTTATGAAAGCCCGAGCGAACTAAAAAGGTCACAGTGCATAGCATAGAGACACCAACAGACGTTCGATGACGGACATGTTATTACAACTATGATGGAAATACGGGGCAAAATAGGAAAATTTTCCTGACGGAGGAAATTTATTCTATATAATAAACGTGACGCGCGAGATAAGGGTCTTTTCGGTGTATAATTTTATAAAGTAATATCACAAGTGTCAATAACATACTATAACAACAGTCAATCCCACCTAGGTGATCAAACCAACGACGCAAATCACACTGAGCTACACGACTACACGTTATGCCGTTGGTGCCGGTTGCTATCAGTAGATGGCAGTCGTCAGATGCCCTACAGGAGGCTTGAAAACTTCTGACAGTGAAGTCCGACACGAGCTCTGCATACCGGACTTGGCTACCGCGTGTGTGGAGTATGACCTGACCTTCCCGAGCTTGGGAAGGGATCCGTGCCCCAGCAGTGGGAACGTTACGGGTTCTTAATGACAATAAAATATACTGAAATGTATACGTTGATGACACTTGTTAGAAGAAGTCGAAAAGTAATGTAAGGAAGTCATGTGTTGTTAGGGTTCCGTACCAAAAGGATAAAAACGGGACGTTGTTACCTCAGATTACAGAACGTTATTACTAAGACTCCGCCGCACCCTGGACACTTCATACAACGGGTCAGAAATGACATTTCAAAAAAGGAATGACGGAACAAACCAAATGGCGGCGAAATCTTGTACGTTCGACAACCAAACTGTAACCAATCTGTATCAATCTGGGTGACGGGGGGTGAGGTCGCAATCTAGAGACCGGCAGGGAGTGTCCATACTGTACGAGTATGTTAGTACTAATATATATACTTTAAGTCCACTGTCCGTCTGTCTGTCCTGTCTGTCCATCTGTCACCAGGCTGTATTTTATAAACCGTGAGAGCTATACAGTTGAAATTTTCACAGATGATGTATTTCTGTTGCCGCTATAACAACAAATACAAAAAATTAGAAAAAGTGAAAGCCTCAATACCAAAAACGTGTTTTTTTTAAACGTGAAGAAAGTAGCGGCATCTAGTATGATGGTAAGGAACCCTATGTAGTAGCGCCATCTAGTATGATGGTACGGGACCCTATGTGTGCGGTTCTGACTCGCACTTGGCCGGTTTTTTGTGTGCGTTTACACGTGGAATTCTAGACCCTAAAGCAAAAAGTCTGATCAGTGAGTACTAGCTATTCCCAGTGTCTTTACGCGCGTGGACATAATTTTTATGACCATTTGAGGGTGTGAAAATAAATTTTATCCAGATCCCTCGGGAACTATGTCATGTCGGGTTATGCTAATTAGTAGTCGTTGTCACTTCGTTCCCCATCAACTATCTCTGTAGAAAAAAATGTAGTTCGTTGATACGTTGAGAAATGAATGAATGAAATGAATTTTACCAGATCCCTCAGGAACTATGTCAGGCTATTTTTTTTGGGTATGAGGGGAATAAGACCAAGGGAGGGTCCTAATGGATCACCGCAACCTACAAGATCTAAAATGTCAAGCTAAGTAAGCATAGTCACAAAAATCATTGATCCGTTGCGACGCGATGAAAGGACAAACATACAAACATTTTCACGTTTATAACATTATAACCAAGTAAGCATTAGTAACGCTTGCCTTATCGCAGCTAACCGCAAAGTAAACCACAATCAATCTACGAATAATGCAATTACAAATGCAATTAAGTGCTTTAATATTATATAGCGAAAAAAATTAAATATTGAACAGAACTAGAGATTTTAAAATAAAAAAAAAAGCTACCACCGATTTCAAGGGAGGCGAAGGAATATGATGGATGTGTTCTTCAAATACTTTTTAATCACTAGCCTTTGCGCGCGTCTTCTTCTGCGTGGATATCGTGTTATAACCGTCCTTGAGGGTAAAATTTTTGACCGTTTTCATTTGAATTATTGTGCCTGCCAATGTTAAAAAAGGTTTCACAAATAGTTTTTAAAAGGACTTATTAAACAACCTTTGTATGTACTCCCATACTTATAACAGCTGCTCACAGTAACACGATTCTCTATTAAATAAAGATAAAACTAGTTCATTAGAGATTATATAAAGCTAAATAATGCCAGCATAAGCTGGCCGTGCAACTCTATGCGTGATTCAACCTACGCGAGGCCTGTTTACACTGGTAGGTATAGCTGGATGTGATCTCCACTGTACATAGGTAACAACGAAAATCCACGAGATAAATGAAGCGAATGATGGAAAATATCATTTACCTGTTATAGGTAAACCTATTTGGAAACTGATTGAAAATAGAATAACTAGAAGAAAACCGTACATTTGGGCGAATCGTAACGTATCGAAGCGAATATCGGAAACCGATTCGGAAATTATGCCGCGAGAATCGAGCTAGAGAATCAGGCTTCGAAGTGGAAATATTACAATACTACAGTTATAGTACACTAGCTGTTTCCCGCGGCTTCACCCGCGTGGACAACGTTTCTATGACTTTTCGATGGTGCGCTCTCGAGCGTGGAAAAAAGTACCCTATGTGTTAATCCAGGTACTAATCTGTCTACCTACCAAATTTCAGACAGATCCTTTCAGTAGTTTTTTGCGTGAAAGAGTGACAAACATACATCCATACATTCTTATAAACTTTCGCGTTTATAATATGAGTAGGATCACTGGCAGCGGCCAGCAAAAGAGCACACACACACACAATTTGTGGGCTTGTATTAATACCTTTCTCAAATAATGCGCGGAAAATAAAACTAAGTTTATCACTTGAAGTCATTATGTCAAATACTATTCAGAACAACGAACAGCAATAATTTTTCACGCGCCAAAGTGTTCATTTGTTTTTTTTTATAAACAGCTTTCTATTTGAAAGCCAGTTCGAAATTTAAATAAAACTTTTGATAATAATAAGTTACGCCTTTGGTTGCCATGTTTCGGTGTAAAAGATCGTTAAAGGTTAGATTACACGACAGATATGGATTTTCATACAACTTATGCGGCCGCTGCTCGCATGTATTTGGCCAGTACTGCAATTTCGATTTATCTCGAAGACGGTCGTCAAAATAATGCTCAAATTTCCAAGCATGTGTGAGAAAACGTATTTTGCCCTAGTGTTATTGCAAGTTTATACTAGATTGCCAGGAGTGTCAGCAATCCATCCAATACACCGCGTCAATGATTGACAAATATCACCTCAGGCGACCTCAACCAATTTCATTATTTGTAAGTATACGATCTCTTTGATATTGGAATTGGATATCACCCCCAGTAAATGTTACAATCTACAATTCGATTCGCCCCACTCACTGCACCGCAAACAAGATAAATTGATTTAAATAAGAGATATACTCGTATATAAACGAAGGGAAGGAAGGGAATAGAGTAAGCACACAGAGATTTTATTATATCAGCTCATATACGTCCCCACCGAGGGGCTCGACCCTACCCTGAATCAGGGTGATTAGGCCTTAGTCGACCACGCGGGCCCAGTGCGGGTTGGTCGACTTCACACACAACCTTCGAGTTTCTTCGCAGGCGTGTGCAGGTTTCCTCACGATGTTTTCCTTCACCGTTAGAGCAATCGGTAAGTATATGTACGTAAGTGTTTTCGAAAAACTCATTGGTACCTGTTCGGTCCAAAACTTTCTGGCTGGAAAAATTTGGCGGCTTAAAAAAAAATTATAAAAAGATGTCATCGCGATTGTCATTTAGTCTGCTTTTTCGAGTCTGGTTTTGGCGTTTCTGTTGGTTGTAGTTTTGATTTTACGGCGTTTTAACGATACGAATCCGGAAAACTTTCGAAATGATCAAATTGGAATATCGTTCCGTGATCAAATTCCTGACTAAGGAAGGGGTCAGCCCGACCGATATAAAAAAAAGGTTGGATGCCGTGTACGGGGATTCTTCTCCATCATTTTCCACGGTAAAAGAATGGAGTAAACAGTTTCGATTGGGGCGGGAATCCATTGACGACGAACCTCGCTCCGGCCGGCCTATAGAAGTACTCACCGAGCAATTAGTGGAAGAGGAAGTTCTGAGTGATCGAAGACTAAAGACTAAAGAAATAGCGGCAAGAACCGGACTTTCCAAAACTTCAGTACTTAGGATACTACATGATCATCTTCACATGAATAAAGTTAGTGCTAGGTGGGTACCCAAACTTCTTTCGAGCTTGCAGCGTACTGAGAGAAAAGCGTGTTCTCAAGAAGTTTTAGACGCGTATAGGCGTTACGGAAAAAGTTATTTGGAGTCGATTGTTACGGGAGACGAAACCATAAAGGCCAAGGTAACGCAATCCACCAAAAAGATTATGGCAACGGTATTCTGGGATTGTCAGTATTGTCACGGAATACTAATGATTGACATAAAAGAAAGGAATACCACGGTAAATGGCAGCTACTACGCCACCCTTATTGAGCAGTTGCGAGAGGCGATCAAGCAGAAACGACGTGGAAAACTTAGAAGAGGTGTTCGGCTTCTCCACGATAATGCTCCCGTTCACACTGCTGCAATTGCCAAAGCTGCTGTAGCTAAATGTGGCTTCGAGGAAATTCGCCAACCCCCCTTACAGCCCAGACCTGGCCCCAAGCGACTACTACTTGTTCTCGAGACTTAAGGCAGACTTAAGGGGAAGACGATTTTCTTCGGATGATGAAGTGGCCCAAGCAGTTTTTACCCATTTCGAGGACAAAACTCCAGAATATTTTTATAAGGGGATAGAAATGCTTATCACGAGATCTGCAAAGTGCGTTGAAATAGAGGGGGACTATATCGAAAAATAAAAATAAAATTGTAAATATATCTACTTGTTTTCTTTGTTAGGCCGGACACTTTTGGACCGCACCTCGTACATTGGCCGTCCACCAGATTTGAACCCGGTACCTCTGGTTAGATGGACCGAGTCGTTACCGGTTGAGCCACCGACGCTTATTCAGGATATACGAGTACAGGGAGATTTAATCGACATTAATTTGAAGGTTGCATATTTAATGCGAGTGTCAGAAAGAGCGACATCTCGAAAGTTGCGAATAAACTGAAATTACGTCCAGAACAGGATAAAGCGGTGTGGAGAAAGTCTCTAGACATTCTTTAAGGCTTTAAGATGCCTCAATACGAGCAGATTGATACGTGTTAAAATAATATTGAAAGTAAATCTATCAATTTTAAGTTCAAATCAATGCGGGCTCAACGCGGCTGTTGCGTTGAAACCGAACGCCCAATTCTCGATTTTTACATGTTTTTATTACTTTTCTATACCTTCAAAGTTTTAAAAAATGTGTTCAATTAAAATGAAAGGTCTTAGAGTCACCGATTTATGTGTGTTGGTTTCATTCAACATTAACTATTTGTTTTTGAGAAATTTTGCAATTAATACCAAAAACAGGGGATAGTATATTTTTTTACATCAAAAGTGGTAATATTTTAAAAATTGTTTTTAATTAAATCGATTTTTTTATTACTTTAAGAATTATATGTATTTTTTCTATACACACAGTCTTTCAATAATTTGAATTGAACACTGTCATTTGGCCCAAACATAGGATACATCACTTCTTGTACAGTATTATTACGCTATTACTGTACCAACTTATTTAAAGACTTAACCAATCTGAAACGTTAAACTTTGAGCGTCGCTAGTGAAACTCAGGCGCAGCTGGTGGCCGACAATGTTAGTTCAAAATAAAGTTCATCTAGTGCTTCATTTTATTAACCTTATTCGTTGTTGTACTATGTCCGTCGAATACATCCGAAAAAACACTTTTTTAAGATCCTCGTTTGAAGTCTCATTTGACAGAAATTGTTTATAACGAAATATTCCTAGTAGTTTTATTGATATATCAAGGCATTGATTATGTAATTCAACTATATACATATATTTCATGAGTTTCACAGAATATTGCTCTAAAAATATCTATATACTGCTCACGAAGGTAGTCGTAACCACCACGTCACGGTGCGCACTTATATGAACGTTATTTCAGTGTAGTTACGATCGAAATTTGTAACGACGCAAATCTAGCTGCTAATTTGAGGAAGGTTAAGCACTTAAGTCCGATAAAATTTAAACAGTATACATTTTTCATATGAGACTGGGCCCTGCCGATGCTAAATCCAATAAAATTCACATAAGGCTTAAGAGCCCGCTGGAGTTCATAAATCCCATACAAACGTAGTATTTGATTCATTTGATAACCAAAGAACCGATTTTGAAATAATTTTGTATCGATAATCGGATGGCGTATATCTGTGTCTGTACCGCATTACTTTTTTGAAAAACGAAACAGGAATCCATTATTAACCAAAAAACTTGTTTTTATTGTAAAAGACGGAAAACAAGTTTATTGGTATTAAATGGATTCCTGTTTTGTATATGATATGATGATGATGATGATGATGACATTACAATACAAACCAAAGATCAACGCGAGCGACTTTTTTTTTCAATTTAGTTCAGACTCCTTTTTTTATACACAACTGGTAAGCCCTTGGCATTATCTCACCTGATGGTAAGTGACGATGATGCCGAAGATGGAAGCGGCTTACCAAGATTCCCCAACGCAGTGTAGAACTATATCTTATGATGGTGGTAGCTAGCCAGGCGGGCTAACAAATGCCCTACCACCAACCAAATCGAGTCTTACAAGTTGACCCCACCGGGAACCGAACTTGCGACCTCCTGGTGTGATGCGAATGGACTAACCATTACGCCACAGAGGCGGTTAAAAGCGATTCTTAGCGCGAGTAAGACTCACACTTGGCCAGTTTTGTTATTAGTAACTAGAATCAATCACACTAAGATTTACGCTTGTATTACCGTTTTTTTACGATCTAGAGCTAAATCAAAGACTAGGGAAATATTTAAATCAAAAATACCTACAAAAACACGTTTTTGTATAAGTATTATATATATATATATATATATATATATATATATATATATATATATATATATATATATATATATATATATGTATGTATTTGGAATAATTTCCTTAATTTTTCACATTTTATAATTTTTAGTATTAGTGTTACAGCGACAATAGAAATAGACACTGTAAAAATTTTAACTATCTATTACGGTTCATGAATCACAGCCCATTGACATTTAAGTCAGACAGACGAACATTTAGTAATAGGGTCCCGTTGGCCATCCTTTGGGCACACGCCGGATACTGCATACAACAGTCGTGAAATGACGTATCTAAAAACAAATGACCGAGCAAACAAAATCACGGCGAAATCCTATATACGTTCGAGAACCAAACTTTAACCAATCTGTATCAATCTGGGTGACGAGAGGTTCAGGACGCAATCTAGAGAGCGGCAGAGAGTGTCCATACTGTATGTTAGTACTAATATACTCGTAAATTCTGCAAAAAAACTAATCAGGTTTTCTTTAAGTATTTCAGTCGTTACAAACAGGTTTACGTAGTAATGAAGTTCCGCCATGGATACCTTCCCACCTTTGTTGTCACCGATACAGCCTACGACGCGACGCCATCAATTGGAATGTCTCGTAACCTTCAGTCATACATAATATACAACGTACCTACCTTCCCACATACATACGAGTACATATCTATGGACTATGAATGAGGCAAGACTCAAGACTGACCTATGCACCACGAAACATAGACATACATATGTATTCATCATATCAGCCGAAGGAAGTCCACTGCTGGACATAGGCCTCCCCCAAGGATCTCCACGACGACCGGTTCTGCGCTGCCCGCATCCAGCGGCTTCCCGCGACCTTCACCAGGTCATCGGTCCACCGAGTGGGAGGCCTGCCTACACTACGCTTTCCGGTGCGTGGTCGCCACTCGAGAACTTTACTGCCCCAACGGCCATCTGTTCTACGAGCAATGTGCCCCGCCCACTGCCACTTAAGTTTAGCAATTCTGAGAGCTATGTCGGTTACTTTGGTTCTCTTACGGATCTCCTCGTTTCTGATTCGATCACGCAGAGAAACTCCTGTATTAGTTTATTTTTATTAGTTTTATAGACATTTGATATAGGTTAAATACTTCTTCAGCACAAGTTTTCCCTATCCTTAACGCAATGGCAGTCACTCGAACTTTGTAATCTATATATCGCAGTCATGTGGTTAAATCTGCTATTTGATTGATAGGCTAGCCCGTTGGTGGAATGGCGACATTCAATTGAATGACTAGGCCGAACGTTGGTTGAACAAATGTCACTCAACGTTCAACTAGTTAGCTAATTGTAAGCTAGCCCTTTGAACATGGCAGACGTAAAATCCCATACAACGAAAAGGGAGCTTTGTGTAAAATCTACTGAGTCAAAAACTGTATATGAGCGAGCGAAGCGAGCGATATTAGGTTCGGTCAGGTTTGATTGTTTATACAATCAAAAGTTCCTCCCCATGGGTAGCAGAATGCTTCGCAGAAGAAGAAATCACCGGTTTATTGCAAACCGGCGGATTCTACGTAACGGCTGCGACATATGTATATCCCATTCAAAGACTTGGCTAAATGACGTTCAGTCAGCAAAGTCGTTGAACGTTAGATTCAATCAACGGGTTAGCCTTTCAATCAAATGGCAGATTTAACCAGATGGATGCGAAACAAATATACAAGTGTACCGCGTACAAGTCAAACTTTGAGATACGATAAAAAAATCAAAATATACCGTTTTCCAAAATATTTCTTTTTTAATAAGTTTGCATAATAAATAAAAATAAGGAAAACTTGAACGGAACGGAAAGGACTGACAGCCTATCTAATTGGTCAAAATAGGTTAATTTTTAAGAGGTGATAATCGCTAACGCCGTCTGCATGAACAGTCAAATTTTCGCCGTGGGTTGACAGTCCTCTTAATGGGGTTTTAAAAAAATAATAGTTTCTCAAAAACTTTTTCAATTTTTTAAATTTATTTTTGGTCTAAGATAATATGAGTTATCGCATAATTTTATTAAACTGTCATAAAAAAATATTATCTTCAAAATAAGTCCAAAAACTCGAAAATCGCTTGAAAAATACCCAAAATAGGGTCAAACTACATGAAGTAATGTAATCGTAATAAAAAAAATGAAAAATTAGTACCCCCCCTTTTGTCATTTTCGCTCGATAACATTAAATTGTAAATTAATATCTCAAAGTTTGTCGACTTGGTTAAAAATGACAATCAAATGCTGCTCATTGATACGCGCATCACTCAAGACCGCCTGGACCAATTTATATATTTTTTTAATGTTCGTAATAGTCCGAACAAGATTTATAAAAATAAAAATTGCCCGAAAAATTGGGGTAAAGGTTTTTTGAAGTGTTTTTTTTTTATGGGATTTTTTATCGAGCCATTACTCGCGATTCAAACAAGGCCGCGAGCAAATATTTTTTATTTTTCAATTGGTAAGCCCTTGGCATCATCTCACCTGATGGAAAGTGACGATAATGCCGAAGATGGAAGCGGGCTCACCAAGATTCCCCAAAAAATATCCAAATTGGTCCAGGCGGTCTCTGGTGATGCGCGTATCAATGAACAGCATTTAATTGTTATTTTTGACCTAGTCGACAAACTTTGAGATATTAAAATACAAATAATAAATAAAAGATAAGCACGTTGCGGTTGGGTTTTCCCATTTGTATTGAAGGAATACCTATTGTAATGTAACTTGTTGTTCATTACAACACGTCTGTACCATGAACGTTCATGTGAGTTTGGCAGGGACACGCGGCAAACTGGTCGCATTGTAGAAAACGCCGAATAACATTTGGCGTGAAATAGGTCAGCTGCGGATACACAAAATTTCTTCGCATTGGAACATGGAATTTCCCAGAGCATCCAACAAGAATTTAATTTAGTTGAAACATTTAGGGCCCGCGTGGTCGACTAAGGCCCGATCGCCCTAATTCAGGAAAGGCTCGAGCCCCTCGGTGGAGACGTGTATGAGCTGACATGATGATGATGATGAAACATTTAGTTAACAATCGGTTCTAGTTTTTACTTGTTTCCAGGACCAACTGACTATTAGAACAATTTTATTAATAGGGCATCAAAGCAACAGCTAATGCAACTATCTACCTGACTGTGAGCCTTCGATAGCTCAGTTAACAGGTAATATGATAAAAACAAAGATGATTTAGCTTTTGAAATCACTGTAATTCACCCGATATTAACACCATGAAAAAACGCTAAACACGTTTAAAAACCGACTTCAATAGCAACAACATACTACATTTTTGCATTATTATTTTTGGTTTTTGTTAATTTTCTAATAAAGTACTACACCGATTTTGATAAAATTTATATGGGACCATATGAGAAGTACTAGCTTTCTAATAAAAAAAGAATCATCAAAATCAGTTCACCCTGTCAAAAGTTCCAAGGTAACACACATAAAAAAAACATACAGTCGAATTGAGAAACTCCTCCTTTTTGGAAGTGGGTTGAAAATATTATTACGAGCTACATCGATCAAAGCCAGATCGCCCAATCTGACAACTGTCGCTGCCAAAGTCACAATAAACATATTTTTTTAAATTGTGGGGTTGTTCACACTGACCGTGAAAGACGAACAGTGTACTGTCACAACTTGGACACTTCATACAACAGGCCGGAAATGACATTTCAAAAAAGGAATGACGGAACAAACAAAATGGCGGCGAAATCCTATACGTCCGACAACCAAACTGTAACCAATCTGTATCAATCTGGGTGACGGACGAGGGGGTGAGGTCGGAATCTAGAGAGCGGCAGGGAGTGTCCATACTGATGTTATTACTAATATATATATATATATATACTTTGGTACTGTTCCCATTGTAATGCTGTAGAATTAGAGCCTGGCTATGGTGTGCAGTGAAAGTACAAGGTCTACAATATTCAAAAATAATTCCCCTTAGGCACTGTAAGTGATTGTATTGTACACAATACCCAGGTACGTTGCAGAATAGAGAAGTAATAAATAATGATCGGTTCATTGTTTACCATTGTCAGTGAAATATCGTCCATATGTTTTTGGGAGTATATCCCACATCACGCTATTGTAAGAGACTGAGCCCCGTCTACTTCGGTGACCATAAATAGTTGATTTTATAGGACTTTTGGGGTGAAAATACAAATAAATTACTACGGAACCCGAAAAACCGGCCAAGTGCGAGTCGAACTCGTGTACTAAGTGTTCAATACCACCACATCTCTCCACACGAGTACAACAGTTCATTTCGAACAAAAATTATCAACGATAGCGATACATCGGTTCTTTTTTTACTAATTATGTTTAAACTCCGCGCTAGTACGACTCACAATTGGCCGGTTTTTATTATCTGTGACGATCCAAATCTGAAGGGACCTTATGGCGGGATTTAGTTTCTGAGATAATCTAAGTTTTGTGAAATGTGTCAGAAAATCGTTTTTTTCTTTTATTGCTTTAATAAAAAGAACGTTATCAATAGTATCTTTTCAATTAACTCACTTTGATATAGGTCAATAAATTAAGGGTTTTAAATCCCTGTTAAGTTTAGTAGAAAAGGGACCTTATGGCGAGATGATTTAATTATACAATAAAATATTTTTTTTAGGTCCTTATTAACAGCTGGTAATAAATAATGCAAAGGAAATAACTTTGCCGTTTGTACAGACTGTACCATACAGAGCCAAAAAGCACACAAACTCGTGAGGCTGGAATAACATTTACAGTAAGGAGCCAAGAAGATAAGAGTATACTACAGGAAATATATTATAATACACGTGATTTGCCAGAAATCAATTTTAATCGCACTCTGTCTGACCCCCGAAATGAAGATTTTGCAAGAATCGTGGCATTAGAATTAGAGCGCATGCCCGAAAACCAGCGTACTAAAGCGTATTCAACAATATTTGACACTATTCACATGTTGAAGTCCCAAACGCCCGCTGTAGAGTCTCTTCCCATCGCTGATTGTAACAAAAACGAGTTTGCTGGTTTGAGTGCATCACAAAAGAAAGAGATATTAAAGAAAAGAGTCCTTAAAAATATAACAAACAAGGCTTTTTAGATTACTTTTACTAAAGGCCGCCGTAAGGGCCCTTTTATTAAATCTCTCCTTCTTACTAAAGTTTTTCATCGTTGATTTGAAATCTAACCGTTTAAAAATATATATTTGATCTCTAAAGTCACTGTTAAATTAGTTGCAAATATAATTATGGCAGAATTGCACTAAAATATTGATATTTCATGTTTTGATTACATAATTGGGTTTAGTGTCTCCCATAAGGTCCCTTTTCTCTGAAGTATGGCGAAAATTATACCGTTCCTACGTAAATAAAAATTGTTAAAACTTTTAGATTTAAGGCAAATTATGTTTGTGAGGTTGATAATTATGTTGATATATGTAAACTTTATGACGTAATTATGAATAAGTATAAGGATTTTGTTTATAGAGTCTATTTTTCATAAAAGAATTGAAATTAAGAAAATAAATAAAAATAACTGTTGCATCTTAGATATTTTAGTTTTATTTGTATGTTTGATTATCCCAATAAATATAATTACTAGAAAGTCGAAAATAGCTAAAACTATTGCGTAATTATGAATAATCTGGGAGTTATTGTATTTTCAATGCTTTGTCGATAATTTGCACCTTGTTGTGTTTGGGCTTCACTAGCTCCCAAAGTAGGAAAGCTCATGTACAACTTATGTGTTTTTCCGTTAGATTACATCATGGTCAATTGCAATATACCATCAGCTACATAACTTCACACTATAAGGTAGGTTTTTGGAACTCCGAACTTTATCTGTAATTTTCTTGAAACTGGATATATCGATGGATCAATTTTAAAAATTTATAATAAAATAAATAAAAAAGCTAGGAGGTTGATTCTTGAAATAATAGTTAGGTCTATGATTCTAGATTTCATTTCTGTAGATAACTCATTTCCGCCACAAGGTCCCATTCCATGTGGACTACCACATCTGTTGTTTTACTTTAGAATTAGTACTATAGTTACATTTGTATAACTTACAAATAAGCAAAACAAAACAACTTTAAAAAAACACGTTCCTTTTATGGAGGACCCACAAGTTTTATTATTTAACTTTTCCGCTTGCGGATCGCGCACCAATCACCCTCAAAAGTCATACAAACAATACCCACGCGAGCGAAGACGCGGGCAAAAGCTAGTAATTTAGATATTTTTCAAACTTTAATTCTATACCTATATCGACGGCCGTGATACTATAGTTATTTATGCCACTGGCAAGTAAGGAGAGCCATTGTAACATAAGTGCTAGTTTGTGCCACGAAGCGAAGCTGAGCGGCACAATAGACAGCACGATTGTTACAATGGCTAATTGCGTGCAGTGGCATACAATACTTTTTTTACGACCATGAAATAAATAAAATACATTGAATTTTTTTCATAATCAGATATTGAATTTTTGAACAAAATCCATAAAAATAATTAAAAAGTTTCATTGTAGTACAGTTGTTTCGTTTTGAAATGATCATTGTTAAACGACTTGAAGGAATGAATACTTATTTTTGAAGCCAAAGCCATAAAAATATTTTTCTACTTCAATTTGGTGATTTGCTTGATACATAACCTCAAATCATATGAAAAAAGTATTCATTGGCTCAAAAATTCAATATATGATTATGACAAAATTTCTATGTATTTTGTGCAAGATGCCAAGGCCATGCATGGCTAAATATCGCGTGTGATTAGGCTGTATGGATAAATTTTTGACGGCTTAAAATTTTCTTTTATTATTTTATTTCATGGTCGTAGAAAAAGTATTGTATGCCACTGCACGCAATTAGTCATTGTAACACTCATGCTGTCTATTGTGTCACTCAGCGTCGCTTCGTGGCATAAACTAGCACTCATGTTACAATGGCTCTCATTAATTGGCAGTGGCATAAATAACTATTAAAAATTTCATTGTAGTCCAGTTGTCTCGTTTTGAAATGATCATTGTAAAACGACTTGTAGGAATGAATACTTTTGTGATTTGAGGTTATGTTTTAACCAAATGGGATTAGACAAAACTCGTTGGTGTATAACATCAGTTCAGTATTGATGTTTAGGTAATTTCATGATTACAGCTCATATACGTCCCCACCGAGGGGCTCGAGCCTACCCTGAATCAGGGCGATTAGGCCTTAGTCGACCACGCGGGCCCAGTGCGGGTTGGTCGACTTCACACACAACCTTCGAGTTACTTCGCAGGCGTGTGCAGGTTTCCTCACGATGTTTTTCCTTCACCGTTAAAGCAATCGGTAAGTATGTGCGTAAGTTTTTTTTGAAAAACTCATTGGTACATTGGCCGTCCAGATTTGAACCCGGTACCTCTGGTTAGATGGACCGAGTCGTTAACGGTCAAGCCACCGACGCTTTTTAGGTAATTTAATGTAGATCAATTGGTCTTTAGGCATTGCTTAGTCATGAAGTGCAAGGTTGGTGTTCGAATATACTTAACTACACAGAATAAATAGTTCGATCAATTAGGAGTCGAAATTGCGTAACGTATTTATTGGTTTACTTTATTAGCCACTTAGAGAAGATTGAAGATCACAGGAGTTTTGAAGAGAATCGTCTGGTGCGCGTGAGCAATGTGGAGAACAAGAGAATAAAACGAAGAAGGACGTGAAGACCCGACTTGCACTGGGTGCAGTTTTATAGACGCCCTACGGTGACTGGGTGTTCCACGTCAGAATGAGGCTGCTGCAAATACTGTCAAGAACTCTAGAGAAGATTTTTATTGTACTGGCACTAGCATTTCAAATCAAAAAAGAAATGAAGACGAAAAATGAAGACTTGTCCCAAAAGGGCTTGTACCCAGACATGTTAATATATTTTAATTAGTACAAGGGATGACCGACAGGAAAACGGAGGGAAAACGCCTTGTTGGACGCCCCGGGTACCGATGGAATGACGAAGTGCAAAAGGACCTGAACGCTCTCCAGAGAGCTAATTGCCACGAATTGGTGCAGGATATAAGAAAGTGTGGTTATTTGGTATCGGAGATCATTTTTTATACTATGGAGAAGCGAAACGACCGCACAGTCCACCTAATGGTAAGTGGCACTGTGGCCCGTGGACATTTGTAGTCTCAAGGTAAACTAAACCCTTCAGATTGCTAATGCGTTGCTAACCCTGAGGACTTAGATCATCAAGATCATCTGTGGCTGTGGGTCGCTGAGTCAGCGAAGTAAGATAACTTTATTGGTTAGATAATGATGTATAGCATAATAAAGTGGTGCTCCAAAAAATTCAAATTTATCTTTGCCTCCCACAAAGATTTGCCTTGCCCTACACACTACGTGGATTCACTTAGCCCCTGAGGACGTCGAGGCTGTTTTCGAATGTATGTGGACTGAGCCGAGACGTACGCGCACTCAAAGAGGTCAAATGCATTCGTATAACGGACTAGTATAATAGGCGCGTGAGTTGAATGTCTAATGGTAGGAGTTTAACCGCGGCTTCGCCCGCGCGGATATCGTTTTTAGGGTTCTATAAATAGGTATGTCTGTGTATCTATTTGGTCTGTTTGTCCGACCTTTATAAGTCTGTATCTTTTGAACCGTAATAGGCAGCCGGCTGAAATTTTTACAGAATATGTGTTGTTATAGGAAGATTTTGTTAGGAAATAATAAATCAAATTAGTTGTTGTGTTTTTTAAGGTTTTTTTTTTGTTTTTGCTCTATCGTAAAAACAGTGATAGAAAACAATACATTTATTTGTTCAAGACAGCGCAGCGCAAGACCGGTCGTCGTGGAAATACTTGGGGGAGGCCTTTGTCCAGCAGTGAACTTTTATGGCTGCTAAGATGATGATGATTTGTTCAAGAATTCGATACACTTTGGTTTTAACAGTGCTGAATTGCGCGAGCTCAACCTTAAATTAAGGTGTAAAAATATCAATTTACTTATGATGAATTATAGTACTAATGATTAAACTACTACTTCTGAAGTAAAAACTAAAAATATTAAAAACTGGCCAAATGTGAGTCGTGGTAACGCCAAGGCAAGATTTACAAAAAAAAAAAAAAGAAGGTTTCTTGTAAAGGGACGCCCCTTAGTTTTCAACTATTTGTTAGAAATAATCCTACAATAACACATTCATATTATGTGATCAACCGGCTATACCTATTACCATAAGATAGACGGACAGAGAGACGGCGGCGGCGGCGACGGCGTGACGTAAGCCTAGTACCCGGGTCCCGTTGTACAGTACTGTTTGGGGACGGAACCCTAAGAACTTGATGAGGAATAAAACCCAATACGCATTGATTGGTGAACGCGTTTAATACTTAAAGTACAATTTGTAAGTATAAATTGATATTTCTCCCTTGGATTCCGCTCATCATGCTGATTGCTGAGTAACGCCCTGATCTCGTCCAATCAGTGTTGCCAGACCAGTGCAAGTGAAATGTCGTACAGGTATTCGAAAATTATCGTACCAGATGAAAAATTATCGTACAACTGCCGGAACCGCGCGAAACGCGCTATTTCGCGTAACAAAAAACAAAGTTAGTCACTTAACAAAGTTGAAAGTTCGGTAATCCAAGTAATTTGGAACTTTTTAACAAATAAAAAAAAAAAACATATACACTTGGGTAGCGAACTTAACTTTGAATCTAAGGAATAATAATAAATGAAGGGAACTATGTATCATTGTCATTCATTCGTTGATTTGGCAGATTCGATGGGAAGTCCCCAAACATAGACATTATTTTGTATTTTTAGATAATTTTAAGGTACTGGATACTAGTCTTTTCACCCCACTTCGGAGGAGGGTTGGAAATTATCGTACTTTGACGTACGATAATACATATTGTATCGTACATCGTACCAGTGTCGAAATTATCGTACGTCTGGCAACACTGCGTCCAATACTTACGAGTATGTATTAATCATCTATCTATGCTATTCGAATATAAGAACGTAACCAAGAAATAAAAACGTCCAATTGAAATATTTTTGATGGTAAATTAAATTAAATTAAAGTAATTATTTCGGCGTCAAATTGACGTGATAACTAATTACATATTGAGTATAGTTCCAAAAGGCAAAGATAGCATTCATCAAAATATGGGGAACTCCGAAACTTTATTGAAAAAACTATAAAGGAAAAAAAAAATCGACGACGCTTGAAAAACATTTTTTTTCCTTCATGATTAACACGGGTTTTTCCAAATGGTCGATATCAGAAAAACATTCGCTATCTAAGGCGATGACCACTGACGCGTGACCCCAAACAAAGAAACAAGATAACTTAATAGGTTATAATAAGCTTCACTAGCTATGTCAGGGTCAAATCTTGCGACCGACTTTTCTCCTACTTCTACTTAACAGATTTTCATCAAACTTCGCTTGCGTATTCAATTATGGGTCAACACAATAAAATAAAGATTTCAACCTTTGAAAACCCTGATGCTGTACAATACAATATAATAGAGATTTCAACCTTTGAGAACCCTGATGCTGTACAATACAATATAATAAAGATTTCAACCTTTGAAAACCCTGATGCTGTACAATACAATATAATAAAGATTTCAACCTTTGAAAACCCTGATGCTGTACAATACAATATAATAAAGATTTCAACCTTTGAAAACCCTGATGCTGTACAATACAATATAATAAAGATTTCAACCTTTGAAAACCCTGATGCTGTACAATATAATATAATAAAGATTTCAACCTTTGAGAACCCTGATGCTGTACAATACAATATAATAGAGATTTCAACCTTTGAAAACTGTGATGCTGTAGGGGAACTTATAATAACATAATGCACATGCAGTTGGTCAACTATTACTCGTAAATTATTAAGTCCTCTTGGCCGCGATAAAGAACCCCGTACCAAAAGTATGGAAAATGTGGTTTCAGTTAAATATTCTAAGATTTTGATAGAATATAGATTTTAACGTCCTGAACAAAAGTCTCTATGGGGGCTACCACTGTTGCCGAGTCCCTTTCAGAGTTACGACTGATTTTGTGCCCTCAAGGAAATCGACTCTAGTACCAATTCGCACCTTGTCACAGTGACAGTAATATCAGTAATATGACACCTCCAGCGTCTTTCTCAAGTGCAAAATAAATCGTTTCATAAATATTTTACGAAGTTCTTATTACAACGACACACAGATCATTGGAACATATTTTTGTGCATATTAATGCACGCATATTTTTAGAGTAGTACCAAACAAAACAAACTATTAATAACGGGTATAATGAAAGAAAAATAGTGTTACTCGTTAAATCTTGTTTAATTAATAAGAGTCGATTGTTTAAATAAATAGTTGGTAATTGCATATAATTAATGATTTGTTGTCTGATACAAAATCAGTCGTAACTCTGAAAGGGACTCGGCAACAGTGGTAGCCCCCATAGAGACTTGTTCAGGACGTTAAAATCTATATTCTATCAAAATCTCAGAATATTTAACTGAAACCACATTTTCCATACTTTTGGTACGGGGTTCTTTCCTTGCAAATTAATTACATGCCCTAATATTTTCAATTATCTTTAGAAATAGCGCTATAGCTGGCAGGAGGGGGGGGGCAGGGGGACACGCAACCAAATACTATCACTATAAAGCTTAATATGTCCGCAAACGGAACCCTGAATCGAAAAATTGTTTTCCCACGCTCGCAGTGTTTCCGAACGACCCATCCACCGACATAACATACTATGGGAAAGACGATAAAAATAATCATCCCCACTTTACGTATAGGTGAAGTACCCTAAAAAAGTTTTTTTCCATGATTTTATTTTACCACTTTGTCAGCGTGATTAATATAATAATCATTATATCAGCTCTTATACGTCCCCACCAAGGAGCTCGAGCCTACCCTGAATTAGGGCGATATCTAAATTCGAAATCACATTGGTACGTGGCGGGATTCGAACCACGACCTCGCGCCACCGACGCTCAATATATACCCATGCCAAATTACAGGTTTCTCTTGTACTAAGAGTCTCTGAGCTAAGAGGACAGACAGACGAACGGACATGGCGAAACTATAAGGGTTCCTTGTTAGCTATGGAATTCTAAAAAGGTTTTATTCTATATTTTTTACGTAAACTTTTTACTTTAAGTATTTAATGATAAAAAAATCAGCAATACATACATATTGCACTGAATTCCACAGACTTGCACCGGGAAGTTCAAACTAATTCGTTTGCCAAACTATACTCCCTCAGCAAAACGATGATCCAATGTCTAGACGTGCAAATAATAACGCTTCCGATACCCCGCATGCAAACCTCGTGCGATGAACCAACCATCCTCCTCCCGGCGCGGCGCGGCGCGGCGTCTCTCCCTTTTTCCCCCCTCTCCCCTTATGAGGCCCGGATAATGAACCCGATGCCAAATGGTTTATTTATTAATTTACACTTATAGTACACCAAAAACAATTTCGTAATGCTAATATAGTGTACAGTCTTATTGCTAAAAGCAATCTCTTCCAGATGTCAATTAATTGGTTTTTACCCGACTGCCGCCCAAAAAGGAGGGTAATGTTTATTGGTAATGTTTTTACGTACGTCTGTTTCTTTGGCTGAGCCTGTATAGCCTTAACGGATTGATGGATTTTGGAGTCACGGAAATGACAAAATAACCTCTTTTTTGGGACAGTCGGGTAAAATGTATCCTAAAATAAACATTGGTAGATACACTAAGAGCATGTCACTCACGCTCGCGCTCGCGGGATCAACACAAATCTAACGACACCTGGAACTCCAAAATTCATCAAGACGTTTAGGCTAGAGGGCGTGCCAAAGAAATATACATACATAGAATCGGTAAACTTAAGTGGCAGTGGGCAGTGGAACAGATGGCCGTTAGGGCAGTAAAGTTCTCGAGTGGCCACCGCGCACCGGAAGACCTAGCGTAGACAGGCCTCCCACACGGTGGACCGACGACCTGTGGATGCGGGCAACGCAGGACCGGTCGTCGTGGAAATTCTTGGGACAAGCCTTTGTCCAGCAGTGGACGTCCCGAGTAGGCTACATTTTACCCGACTACCCAAAAAAGAGGGATACCTAATATTTTAATGCAGTCGGGTTTTCAATTTTTAATAAAACTGGTTAGATTATTTAAACTAATAAAAGGTTTTATAACATCCTTTGTAAGTCGACTGAGATAGGAACCGGTACTTATCCCTTACTTCATTAAGTTGGAAGATATTTGACAAGGAAAGTCTAGCGAACATAAGAACTTCGGCAATTTCTTCAGTATTTAATTCAAGTGCCGAGATGGTAAGTCACAATTATTATTGTAAATTACGGTCTCGCCATCGTCTGAGACAGAGATATCTTTGGTGTTACAAGTTGTTAAGGAACTTAGGTTCTGAAAGATTAACCAGAAAACCTCTAATACTTTAAACTTTCACGATTATTCATACTGACAAATTGAAAACATCAAAAATAACGAAGCATAGTCGAAACGTTGAAGTGAAAACAACATCAATTACATATATAAAATCACGTCAAGCCCCGTTTTCAATTTGTCAAAAAACTTCTAGCGCTAACTATCCGAACACATAAATAAATGAATGTGTACGCGTTTTATTATGCAGATATTTTTTTTCGCCTATGTGAAAATCTGAGTATCATTTTATGGCATTTGCTTATTATCAATACCTAACTATCCTTGTAGCAATATCAAATCTAAGTTTATAATATAGCTTTTTCCCGCGGCTTCGCTCGCGTGGGCATCGTTTTTATGATTGAGTGTGAGTGGTGCGCGAGCTTCAATCCCGGGAATTATATCGGGCTATTCTTAATAACAGTCTATGTCACTTCTCACGCCCTTAACTATATCTATGCAAAAAACCACGTCAAGCCGTTGCTCCGTTGCGACGCCGACGTGCGCGAGCCTGGAATTGAGTTTTACTCAGATCCCTCGAGAATTATCTCAGGCCATGCTAATTAGTAATCTATCTCAATTCCCGCCCTCTTATCCATCTCTGTGCAAAACAATCCGTTGTTCCGTTACGACCCTAAAGAAATCAACCAAAACAGTCATTTTTTTCAGTTCCCTCAGGAACTCTATCGGACTATGCTATTTTCAGATCCCTCAGGAACTCTATCGGACTATGCTATTTTCAGTTCCCTCAGGAACTCTACCGGAACATGCTATTTTCAGATCCCTCAGGAACTCTATCTGACTATGCTATTTTCAGTTCCCTCAGGAACTCTATCGGACCATGCTATTTTCAGATCCCTCAGGAACTCTATCGGACTATGCTATTTTCAGATCCCTCAGGAACTCTATCGGACCATGCTATTTTCAGATCCCTCAGGAACTCTATCGGACTATGCTATTTTCAGATTCCTCAGGAACTCTATCGGACCATGCTATTTTCACGGGATAAAAAGTAGCCTATGTCCTTACCCATGACACAGGCTACCTGCATGCCAAATTTCGTCAAAATTCGTTGAGAAGTTGATGCGTTAAGAGGTAACAAACAAAAAAACACATTTTCACATTTATAATATTAGTAAAGATCGTAAGTTTTTAAGTAACTATAGGAAAAGAGCCATAAAAATACTTTCCCCAGTAAAAACACTGTCTGGACTGCGGCCAACAAAGCTTCTCGAGTTGCGGACGCGACGATATTTATCGCCATTTATATGTACGCCAAGATTGCTTCAATGTTGCCCATATACTTGCATTCGCTACGAGACGACCACTGAACTGAAACTATACAGGAAAAATACACGTACTTTACGATCAAGGGTCCCGTTATTAATGTTAATTGTAAGAGTTCATTAAAATAATTAACTGAAAAGTAAAATATTATAACAAGTACAACTAAACCATATTAAAACATCTAGACATCTACAAATTGTTTAACAAAGAAAATCTGAGTAATGGTTGGAAGTAGAATAAAATTCAAGCAGCAGTGGTTGAAGAACAGGTTTTCAAAAAGTGAGAAATAAAAAAGGAAACCGGACATTTTTTTTTCTTTCTAGCTACTGTCTGTCCCTTGGATAGCACGGTTTATTGTGCCACACGATAAAAAGAAGAAGAGGGGAGAGCGAGTGGTAGCGAACGACGAAAGAGTTACGAAGGTATTGTGATGGAAAAAAATATAATTTGAGGTTTTGATTGGGATCGATTGTCTTACATTATAAGAGTCCAAACAATAAAAAATAAAAACCATTCAAGTGCGACTCGGGGTCACACAAACAGAGTTCCGTTCCAAAACTTTTAAATACATACCAACAGAACAAGACCTCTCAGCACATACTTTGTGCAAAAAAAAAAGTTTTGCAAACTACAACGCGTAAATGAAAGGAGTTGAGAGAATTTCAAAAAAAATAACTTCAAAACTATTTACCTTACAATATTTTTTTTTAAATGAAATTCTTACAACCAACCCTTTTATTTGATGTGTCATATGTGTCCCGTTTATTTACATTACACGTCCGTCTTTGGGCCACCGACTTACATGTGTGTGTGTGTGTGTATCAAATTTAAACTCAATAGGTCCAGTAGTTTCTGAGAAAATTCGCTGTGACAGTCCTGTATTGTTTTTTTGGCGTGCAATAAAGTATATTTACTTACTTACTTACAAGTGATCCTATAATGGTTTCGTTTTTACCTTTTATAAACTAACCCTAAAAATGACTGTGTGTTTGTAAATATCTGTCTTGGCTCTACCTCAAAATACTATAACTAAATTTTATTTTTAAATCCAGTCCAGTCTATTATTTTTTGTCTCCAAAAGGGCTCTAACATTTTCAATGAACATTTGTGGATTACTAGAACTTAATAAGGCCTACTACACTAGGTAGTTCATTATTCCATAAAAATCGTAATACGTACCCAAATACGTCCCATGCAAATGTTACATCTCCTCTCTTTGCTGATAAGTAGATGTATTGTAATGCTGATTTACAAGTGAAGGCTATGCGAAAAAGTATGCACAGCGTGGCTATACAATTTATTGCTTCTTGAATAAACTTGAAATTGAGTAAGTGTGATTAGGCCAATTGTAAAGTTGAACTATGTATTACAAGATTGACAGCCAGAGACTAGAGTATATGGTCTAGAAATTAAAAATAAAATAAATTTTGCGCATAATGGCAAAGTAAAACTCACCGTGTGGTGAAATTTTAAAAAAAACATAAAGTGTCAAACGATAAGCGGATTCAAGGAGTCTTATCGCAAAGCTTTCCATGTAATAGCGTTTTATCGATCACACGGTGGCAATCGGCGCTCGTCCACGTGGGTACCACTACAGCGGTGACAGGCACCAGTTTTGACTGCTCTTGTTAAATCGGCAAACTCTTTACATCCAATTGGTGAGGAGTCTCTATGGATCATTATTATTATCATTATTTTATTTATTTTTGTTATATTTTTTTTTAACCGAAGACCATCATCATCTCACGACTATGGTGTTGTCCAATACCTTTGACTATCTGCTAATAACCGACCGATCAGCAGATTGGGTGGGATCAGGGGAGCGGACTGCTAGACATTTAAGTTACTTTTTATGATCTGGCAAAAACGAAGTTTTGTTCTAGAAATGTTTGAAATACCCACAAGTGACGTCATAGATTTAAAGCGTCATTGAAGAACTGAACTTATTTTGTGAATTTGATTAACTAATAAAATAAGGTAATTTAAAAAACTAAAAAACCCGACTGCGTTTCTGTGTAATTTGGAAATGAAAAACCCTAAAACAAGAAAGTCGTCATACCCGATTGCATTTAACTTAAGAAAAATTGTAGCAGTCGGGACCCATTCTAGAAAGTCAGCCGTCTAGTCAGTATATTGGAGTAATCTAAGCCAAAATCCATCCAGCCGTTCAGGCTGCAGAGCGTGCCAAACACTTATACATACAAACATACATACATACATACTCTCGAAAAACATAACCCTCCTTCTGGCGCAGTCGGGTAAAAATTAAAGACGTGATGGAAAAACAAATCAAGTACCTCAGGTTCTTTGAAAGTTCAAGAATTATATTTCAGATTTTATTTTGATGCAGTTCGATCCTCTATTGTCAGTTTAGGTCAGTTTTTCGACCGACTTCAAAAAAGGAGGGGGTTCTCAACTCGGTTGTACCTATTTTTTATGTTTGTTACCTTAGAACTCCGTCATTTATAAACCGATTTGAAAAAAAAAATATTTAAAAGGACATACTTTTACGATTGATTCCATAAAATTTTCATCAAAATCGGTTCAGTACTTTTCTAGGAAATTAACAAAAACAAAAAATTTTTTGCTAATTGAAATCGGCTTTTTAACGACTTTAGCGTTTCCAATTATTACAAATATGGCATGTAAATAAGTTAACAGTTTGGATATTAACTATTGTATACAGGTGTAACAAAATTGGTGTAGGTCCCGTTAACTGGGGCTTCTTCTCATCATACTGAACAACTTTTGTTCTATGACTTTGCTGAAATCGCAAAAAAAAGTTTTTCTTCATACAAATCGATCAGCTGATCGACCAATTTTGTGCATTTTAGGTTCAATTTTTTTTTGAGAATTGACTATGGGTTCCTTGGAGAAAGTTGTTTAGTATGATGAGTAGAACCCTCAGTTAACGGGTCCAACACCAATTTTGTTACTGTATACTGTAAAAAAAGTAATTTAATAACACTAAACAACTAAATGATGATATGAGATTATGCCAAGGGACTGACTTCGACTGACTCGGTGGCTCAGTGGTTTGTGCTCATGACTACTGATCCAAGGGGTTGTGGGTTCGATCCCCACCCAGGGCAAACATTTGTGTGATGAGCAGATTTGTTTGCCCTGTAACTGGGTGTTAAATATCTATATATGTATGTATTTAAACGTATATAAGTATGTATTTCAGTCTCTAGTTCCCATAACACAGGGAATCGTACTTTGGGCCAGATGACCATGTGTGATTTGTCCCAGAATATTTATTTATTTATCAGTTGTAAATTTTAAAAAATCATTTCAGAATCGTCAATTGAAATTATTACTGATTCCGTTTTTAGGGTTCCAAACTCAACAAGGAACCCGTACATATATTAATCACGCCGACAAAGAGACAAAATAAAAAAATTAAGGAAGCTCTCCTACACGTAAAGTGTTATTTTTTTCTCGTGTATCCCATGGTGAGGGAGAGGGATGTCGTTGGACAGGTCGCGGTCGTACAAAAACATTGCGGGTGTGTGACAACGATTCTTCGATGCAGAGATCCGTTTGCGAAATATTAAGCTTTAAAGAGCTCATTTTTGGTTCCCCTGCCAGCAACAATCTCAAAAAAATTAAATAGTAGGACAAAAACAAAACTATCACGGCTAAGTAGGCTTTCTTAGTTTAGGATAAGAGTTTGTATTAAAAAAAATACCCTTTTTAGGGTTCCGTACCCATAGGGTAAAAACGGGACCCTATTAGTAAGACTTCACTGTCTGTCTGTCCGTCTGTCACCAGGCTGTGTTTCATGAACCGTCATAGCTAGACAGCTGAACTTTTTACAGATTTTGTATTTCTGTTGCAGCTATAACAACAAATACTAAAAATCTGAAATAGTGAAAAAATAAGGGGTCTCCATGCAAAAAACGTTTTTTTTTTAAAACCATGATGAAACTAGCGCCATCTAGTATGATGGTACGGGACCCTATGTGTGCGGTTCTGACTCGCACTTGGCCGTTTTTTTAACCATGCCAATTATTTATAAACCACCTCTTTCTTGTCTTGACAAGTCATCAATGTGTATTAATTTTGCTGACAATGTTCCAATCGTCGAATTTGAACCGACCAATCAGCTTCAGAGAGTTCCATCGACAAACCCTTGGCAACCAATCGCTGATGATCACACCGTTCTAATCAGCGAACCTCCACACGGAGATTAACAATAACCGATCGGGAAACTCTTGATAACCAATCTATGAGCATGTTATCGATTTCACAGCTTTCATTCCCGACGGGTTTTTTTTTAACTTACAATTGGTAACCCATTGGCATCATCTCACCTGATGGTAAGTGACGATGATGCCGAATATGGAAGCGGGCTTACCAAGATTCCCCAATGCAATGCAGAACTGGCTATCGTATCTTCAAGCCGGAACACATTAATGTTGTTAACACTGATGTTTGGCGGCAAGACTTATAAGATGGTGGTAGCTAGCCAGGCGGGCTTAGAAAATGCCCTACCACCAACCAAACCGAGTCTTACAAGTTGAACCCACCGGGAATCGAACCCGCGACCTCCTGGTGTGAAGCGAATGGACTAACCAAATGATTCAAAGAGTTCCAGTCAAGGGGTCTTGACAGCCAAACGCTGAGCGAGCATCGTATCGATCACGCCGTGGTGATCAGCGCTCGTCCACATGGTACGCCGAACGTTGTCAAGCACCGGTATTGATTGCGGAGTGTTGGTTGCGCGGCGGTCGGCACGGTGACGTCCTTGGCCCGACCACGCCGTCTCCTGCCTCCCGCCGCGCCCGCCGCCTGGCTTTGACGTCACCCCCGCCCCGATGCGGGTCGGGTCACTAGTGACGTCATGGTCTCGCATCTAACTCTACGGTATTTTTTATGCAAGCAGAACACTAATGCAATACCTAGGTAACAATACATAAGTATGTATGGTCCCGTTAACTGTGGCTTCATAATACTGGATAACTTTTATTCTATGACTGCTGAAATCGCAAAAAAAATCTTCATTCAAATCGATCAGCTGATCGACCAATTTTGTGCTTTTTGTACGGAGGGTCCTAATTTTTTTTTTGGAGTGACGAGTATAACCCCCAGTTAACGGTTCCTATACCAACTTTTGGTATACACACCCATGTGGTGTGTGTGACATGTGACGAAGTGTTTCACACCACGCATTGTTGAGGAAAACAAACGTCATCTCATTGATATTCGTCTCTATAGGGTCCTTCTGAAATACCAGAAAATAATTTACGGGTGTGGGGGGGGGGGGATTTAGCTCATGAAACTGATAAACTTTCCCAAAGAACCTATACTGAATTCGCAAAAAAATTGGACCTACCCTACAAAGTTCGGTATCAGCTGATCAACTAGTATGACAAGTCCAATAATTATTTTGCGAATGGAGTATAATACCATAAAATTATTTTCAGGTACACAAGGTATAACAATTAAGGCTAAATGTGTTTAAAGTTCGACCATTAGAATTAAATATCTGCAGTGCTCTTCTGAAATACCGTTAAAACTTGAAAATGACTGCTAAAACTGATTTTTTATTGGTACCTTTTCCATACAAATTTTGTTATCAGATTAATTTCTAAAAATGTTTCTTGAGTAATATTGATAAGTTATATTATAGCTGAAGTAACTTCAGAAGAACCCTATAAATGCAACTGAAACTTCCTTAGTAACAAGATCAGATATCAAACTATTATTTAATACAAAAAATAACTTGTTTTTACATTATCTAGGTAAGATGTAGGTTAGGTAGATAAAAATTATCCAAGTGAAGCGTTTTTCACACCATTCGTGGTGATTTTTTTTACACTCCTGATCGCATCTAATGAAATCAATTTTCAATTTTACTGTTTATTCTGTACTACTATCTGTATATTTTTGTAATTGTACAATAAAGCATATTTGATTGATTGATTGATCTACGTGGCCACTCTGGTGTCTCGGGTAGATTTCCGTGGCATAATGGCAGACAGCGATTGCTGATACACCACAGACGTTGTTAACGTGGCCACCGTCGGATGTGCCTGGTAGGCGACAGAGGGAAACTGAGGTAGCAGACCGTCAATGCCCTTGCAAAAGAACTTATCGGTCAGTGAGCCACCGGAACGTAACGGAAATCCTAGAAGTCAGACAGTTTTCATTTGAACTTGGAAAACGGAAATTTGAACACCAAATTAATAAGGAAATGGGAAAATAAAATTGAGATTCCCGAGGCAAACTTTTTCATAGGGTATGGATGGAGTTTTATGGCCCTTTGACGGACAGGATGTCAGACTTCCTTATCTTTTTACCCCACTGCTGTGTATATGTCTGTTTCTTTGGCTGAGCCTAAAAACTGCTTGATGTATTTTGTGGTGCGAGGTGTCGTTAGATTCGTCTTGACTCTTGCTTGATACCGTGAGTCACATAGGATTCATTTTTACACGACTTCTCAAAAAACCTTCTTTTTGATGTTTTAATGCAGTCAGGTTTTCTAATGTTTAATTACATTTGTTAGTTTATTTCCTACAGTACCGTTTAGAAAAATAATATTTGTGCCGTTAAATTTATTGTATACATTAACTGATTCGTACCTATTTAATACATTAACTGAATCGTACCTATTTAATGTTCCAAAGAGAAGAGTTCAAATAAAATAAAATAAAATAAAGGTGGTAGGTGCAATTTATTTAAATGGATATAATGTGCCTACTATATTAGAATTACAATGAAAACCAATTACAACTACACTATTAACATAGATTCTACTGACCGATTGACCCAAAAGTTTACCTATTACAACTAATCATCTGCATATATTTTTGATATAATAATCTTTGCAGATTGAGAACTGATTTTTATGATTCTTCTTTTATTTGATATGGTTTACGAAGTAACTAGTATATCATCTGTGATATGGTATGCTGCCAGGTTGGTTTCAAAATCGGTGCAGTATATTTTTAGAAAATTAACAAAAACCAAAAATAATACTGCTAAATTGTACTGAGTCGTTGCGATGGAAGTCCGCTTTTATAACGTGTTTAGCGTATTCAATTATTCCGGACTTTTTATCACGTTGCTTCCTTTGGTGTTTCATTATAGTCACTAGTCAGCCTTTTGTGGCACCTTTGTTGGCACCAAAAACTAACTGAATAAATAACATACGCTGTAGTAGATGCACACATTATGCATGTGTTAAAAAAAGTCACAATTACTATATTACCAACAACCAATGAAATTAAATCAATTTTATTAAATTACCTACAACCAATAAAATTAAATCAATTTTATTAAATTACCTACAACCAATAAAATTAAATCAATTTAGTCGTAGCATTAAATCTTTATACAGGGTTATTGGTAATTAGACCGGATCCTCTTAAGAGGGTATAAGGGAAGTTATTTGGTATAATTTTGACCTCATATTGTGTTATCCGAAACTCAACCGTTTTTGAGATATTTGCTTTTTAAGATTTTTTGTAGAAAAATCAGTTTTCCTCCTTCAAAAATAAATGAAAAAATAACTATTCATTCAGATTTCGTTTTGTTTACATTTTTGGATAGAATACATTTTAATTCTTAATATTCAACAATAAAATCATAATATTCTGTATTAATACAGAAAGTACAGGCCACTTCGTAAAAAACAAATCAGATTTTTTGTTAAACTGTCTACTTAAATGTGATTTTTCTCGAAGAAAACCCCTATTAGTTGAGTCTGCATGTTATTTTAAAAACATTTACACATTTCTAGCTATCCAACGAGGTAAAAAACACTGCATTTCGTGGCATGGTTTCAGAGAAAATGTGACAAAACCAAAACCGGGTAGTAGAAACTAAAGGTGTGAGGTTGCAATAATAATTTAAGGAAGTTTTTAGAATCAAGGTATTTCTTTCAATTTTTTTTCTAGTGACTTACAATTCATTCTCAAAGTGCGTGCCCCTATTCCTTATGCAAAGACGCATCCGTTTGCGTAACTCACTTTTGACTACTCTAGTTGTCAAGTTTGTTTTCATTTCTTCGACTGCACTTATTATGCGACGTCTTAATTCGTCAATCGATGGCACAGGTGAAGGAGAAACGTCATAAACGAGGGTTTTCATGTGACCCCATATGTAGTAATCGACAGGGGTGAGGTCTGGACTCCTCGCTGGCCACGGAATAGGTCCTCCTCTGCCAATCCATCTGTTCGGAAAATGTTCGTTAAGCCATTCACGAACACTCATTCTGAAGTGTGCGGGGCAGCCATCATGTTGGTACATCATATTTTGTCGTGTTGCTAGTGGTACCTCACTAAGAAGGTCAAAAACTTCATTACTTAGGAAGTTTTCATAGGCTTCGCCATTTAAGTGGTGGGGCAGGAAATAGGGACCAATTAAATCGTCGTCAATAATTCCCATCCACACATTAAGTGAAAAACGTCTTTGCGATCCTTGTGGCCTTTTCTTATTTGGGTTACGGTCAGCTTTTGGTGCCCAATAGTGGATATTATGATAGTTTATAATGCCATCCTGGTCAAATCTCGCCTCATCTGTCCACAGAATTTTTTTTAAGTAACTAGGGTCCTCTGTATCCGCGTTGAGCATAAATCGGCAAAAATCAATCCTCCTTGCCGGATCTCCTTCTTCTATCACTTGTAATGGTATGGGTAGAGTCCTGCCCCATGCACTGTATGCCAAACTTTCCATTGGGTTATACCAAGACGTCGTGCTACCATGTTGGTCGAGGTGGTTGGATCCTCTTCAAAGTAACGAAGAATGTCTTCTTCTTCCTCCACACGATAAACACGAGGTCTGCCAGCATCGATTTGTCTTCTCTGAACGCTACCGGTTTCTCGTAGTCGCCGATACACTCCGTCAAAGACACTCTCATCGGGTAAACGGCGGTTAGGAAATCGAGACTGATACTCCGTACGAGCACGAGTAGAGATACCGTTGGCATATCCATAGCAAAACATTATGTCCGCATATTCCTCATTTGAAAACTCTCGAGGACGAGGTTGGACGCGGGGATCTGCAGCCATAATTTGATCGTCAATCAAGTCCTTTAATACACGCCAAGTCGTCGGGAATGCAATCAGTCACAAAACGTTTACAAGCCAAGTCACAAAGTAAAGATACCGAAGTCCAAAGATAGTGGAAAGCGTCTACACAGTACGAATCGCACGAGCAAACTGGACTTAACAACAACACAAATCTGCTAGCAACGTGAGCGAGAGCGAGACAGAGCATACGGAGCATTGAAGTAGTATCGCTTATTGACCTCGGATCAAAAACCACATTCTCGGAATTCACTACCTGGGCCTATTGTTTTCACATTTTCTTTGAAATTTTGTAACTAAATGCAATGTTTTTTTACCTCGTTGGATAGCTAGAAATGTGTAGATGTTTTTCAAATAACATGCAGACTCAATTAATAGGGGTTTTCTTCGAGAAAAATCACATTTAAGTACACAGTTTAACAAAAAATCTGATTTGTTTTTTACGAAGTGGCCTGTACTTTCTGTATTAATACAGAATATTATGATTTTATGATTGAATATTAAGAACTAAAATGTACTCTATCTAAAAATGTAAACAAAATGAAATCTGGATGAATAGTTATTTTTTTATAAATTTTTGAAGGAGAAAATCTGATTTTTCCAAAAAAAAACTCTTAAAAAGCAAATATCTCAAAAACGGTTGAGTTTCGGATAATGCAATATGGGGTCAAAATTATTCCAAATAACCGCCCCTATACCCTCTTAAGAGGATCCGGTCTAATTACCAATAACCCTGTATATAAAAATGAATCTCTATTTCCCTTGGTCATCGCATCACGCGGCTGGACCGATTTCGCTCATTCTTTTTTTGTTGAGTTCGTTATTGTCAGGAGAAGGTTCTTATGTAGGGTAGGGTAGGGTAGGGTAGTGTAAGGTAGTGTAGTGTAGGGTAGGATAGGGTAATGTAGTGTAGAGGTGGATAGGGTAGGGTAGGGTAGTGCAGTGTAGTGTAGTTTAGTGTAGTGTAGGGAAGGGTAGGGTGTGTAGTGTAAGGTGGTACGAAGTTCGACGGGACAGTAAGTTATACATAATATACAATGCTGCCTTATGTCGGTGAACACTGAAAATGTAATAATAATCCCTCTTTTGGGCAGTCGGGTAAAAATGTATGCTAATATGTCACTCACGGGACCAAGACAAATCTAATATGTCACTCACGGGACCAAGACAAATCTAATATGTCACTCACGGGACCAAGACAAATCTAATATGTCAGTCACGGGACCAAGACAAATCTAATATGTCAGTCACGGGACCAAGACAAATCTACTATGTCACTCACGGGACCAAGACAAATCTAATATGTCACTCACGGGACCAAGACAAATCTAATGACGTCAAAGAAACAGACTTCAGTACATACATACACTCCAAAAACATTACCCTCCTTTTTTGGAGAGTCGGATGAAAAAAAAACCTTTTAACTGCATTCATACTTGTTTGTATAATTACTTTAGATATCAGTAAAAGCAAACACTAGGTATCGTATTGAAACAATGTAGTGATTAATGCACTTTATTATATTTTTGCGCATTTAATTAAAGCTGAGTGTTTTATTTATAATGTAATGCTGGTATTGCTATCTATACTAATATGATAAAGAGGTTACGCTTGTAAGTATGTATGTAAGTTTAGACGTATGAGGTAATCTCTGAAACTACTCAACCGGTTTTAATAAAAATAATGTTTCACCAACATTTGGAATGACCTCTAAGGATCAACATAGACTAAATAATTTTCTCAAAGCATAATATTCTTAGGTACAAGCTTTTATTTAGGAAAAAACAAATTTCTCAGCAAACCCTTTCATTTGATGCCCATATCATAGGGGTGCATAAAAAAAATCGGGTCCGCCATCTTTGGAAGTCTGTCATACATATTAGATTTAAAATGACGTCACTTAGCTAACATACATTGTGCTCCAAACTTAACGCGTATGCAAAATTCCAGCTCAATCGGAAAGCTCAAGCTTCCAAGATTTGTCCCAAACTAACTAAGACGGCAAGTTAATATAAAGCTTGTAAATACAAATCACGAGCCCTTTGCGGTTTGCGTACTGCGCACCCTCGATATCCAAGCGTCAAAGCCGCGGGCAACTGCTCATAACTTATAAATGAATGAGCGATAACATCCTATTTATAAATAAATGTTTCAGAAATCGGCCAATGTTCAATTCTCTCTATCTCTTATCGTGTGGCAATATTAACCGTGCTATCCAAGAGATAGACGGCAGTTCCCTGGTGTTGCACTTAGCATCACCCGCGGTCACGTGTAGGCCATACAGATTTACACCCACGGACGTGTGCAACGCGACCTTCATACACATCTGGAATCAGATGTGCCAGATTCCTCACTATATTTTCCTATACCGTTAAAGCTATCGGTGCGTATATGTACGTTAGTTTCAAGAAACTCATTGGTACATTGGCCGTCCGGATTTGAACCCGGGACCTCTCTGGTTTGGTGGACCGAGTCGTTACCGGTCGAACCGCCGACGCTTCAATACGCTGACATAACATGATAACACGTCCTATGCAAAGAACCGCCACATCAAAGTTTGCACAAAACGCGGCACTAACGTTTTTTTATTAATTTTCCTGATGTACGAAAACGAATAACATACCTACTCGTATATATATATATATATATATATATATATATATATATATATATCAGGTCCTTACTAATATTATAAATTCCGAAAAGTGTTTGTTTGTTACATACCTTTACACGCTTCAACAACTCGACCAGTCTTGATGAAATTTGGCATGCAGATAGCCTGTAGGTGTCACTGGGAAGGACATAGGCTACTTTTTACCCCGTTAAATTGCTAAGGAAACTGAAAAAAATACTCTTTTTTGGTTAATTTCTTTAACATAGCAACGGAACAATCGATTATTGAGATTTTTTGCACAGAGACGGTTGAGGGGATGGGAAATTACATAATTTATTTACTAATTAACATACCCTGACATAGTTCCCGAGCGATCAGGAGAAAAGTCATTTCCACGCTCACGCACGTCGGCGTCGCAATGGAGCAACGGTATAAAGTGATTTTTTTGCACAGAATTGGTTGAAGGGCTGGAAAGTGACATAGATTGCTAATCAAAATAGCCCGATATACTTCCTGAGGGACCAGGAGAAAACTCACGTCCACGCTCGCGAGCCGTGGCTATAGTTATCCTCAAAGACAATCATAAAACAATGTACAGCTGAGCGAAGCCGCGGGCAAAAGCTAGTAATAAATACGATGAATATGTGGGAAAAGCTCTGTGCGGCATTCCCGGCCCCCGACGATATGAAAGGTTTTTACAATACATTGCAAGTAACTAGTATCTCATCTGTGACATTGCAACGCATACTCCAGATGACATCGCGTTGCGGTTCTTAAGATGGAATCTGTTAGAAGAAGTTAATGTTAATTCATCAATCGCTACTCTATGATTTATACTTCGAGTTTGTAGTACCGATGGCAATAAATCAATTAAAGATACATCGAGTTCAGTGATATCTGTACCTTCATAGAGAAGTAGGATTTGAATTCAAATAAAGTAAAAAAACCCGGTAAAGTGCGATCCGGACTGGCGCTCCGAGGGTTCCGTACCATCACACCTCTCCACAAAACTATGACAATAATACCTATTAACATCACAAACAAAAGACATCAACCCGAGCAACAGAAAAATGAGGTTTTTTTTTTTCATTTTGGACTCCTTAGCGTAAGTAGATATCACACTTGGCCGGTTCTTGTCATTTGTTTTTCAAGCGACTTCCAAAAAGGAGGAGGTTCTCAATTCGAATGTATGTTTTTATTTCTGTGTGTTACCTCAGAACTTTTGACTGGGTGAACCGATTTTTATGATTCTTTTTTTATTTGAAAACTAGCGTTCCCGTGTGGTCTAATATAAATTTTATCAAAATCGGTGTAGTACTTTATTAGAAAATTCACAAAAACCAAAAATAATAATGCAAAAATGTACTAAGTTGTTGCGATGGAAGTCGGTTGTTTAACGTGTTAAGCGATTTCAATTATTTACTTCAAAATTACTACTATAATCACAAGTTTTACGCTCGTAAGAATTACCGTTTTAACGATAGAGCAAAATAAAAAATACCGCTAAAAACACATTTTCCCCTATCCTACGTATCTCTTAATTTTTCACTTGTTATAATTTTTATTATTTGTTGTTATAGCGGCAAAAGAAAAACACATTTCAACTGACTACCTATTACGGTTCATGGAATACAGCTCGCTGACAGACAGACAGATACACAGGGAAGGCTTAGTAACAAATAAGGTCCCGTTGGTCAAACCTTTGGGTGTATGGAATCCTAACAACGAAAACCCCCATACGACTTTAACTGCCCATCCAAAAGTTATATATAAACAAGACATAGTATCTAACTACCAACTAGAACTCTATTGTGTATAACAATAGACGCCATTCTACAGTTACTTCACTAACAGCGTAGATAGCGCACTTAAATGAAAATTATTTTTTATTTAAAACACTAGCTTTTGCCAGCGGCTTCGCCTTGTGGGCATCGTATTAATGACTACCTTCGAAGGTGAGTGGTGCGCGAGCGTGGACACAAGTTATCTCCAAATCCCTATCCCAGATCAGGCTATTCATGGGCTATTCTATTAGCAAGCTATGTCATTAGTTCATTACCCACCCCTCAACCATCTCTGTGCAAAAAATCACAAAAATCTAGTGTTCCGTTACGATGTTAAAGTAAAGAAATGAACCAAAAAAATATTTTTTTTTCAGTTTCCTCACGAACTGCATCGGACTTTGCTATTTTCACGGCATAAAAGTAGCCTATGTCCTTCCTTGTGCCACAGGCTACCTGCATGCCAAATTTCATCAAGATTGGTCAAAGTTGTTGAAGCTTGAAAAGGTAACAAAAAAACAATTTTTTATCATTTATAATATCAGTAAAGGGTTTTGCTGTTTCCTCTAACTTATTTTGAATAGTCTAATACAAGATAACTAAACAGGTCGCTACAAACAATTGAATGGGTCACTCTCCTCTAGCGCACAGTTCAAAAAAACAGAAAAACAAATTAAATGTTCACGAAGACAATTTAGCGCATTGCGCCTCAAGGCCTCAACAAAGGAATCAATGTGCCGTCGTCGAGAGTCTTGTGCCGACTCGTCCTACGCTACGCCATTTCCACCCACAGTGCGTTCAACCCAGACGACCGAAATGTTTTTTCCGTTATCACCACACCTCTAATCATACCTGCTCGTACTTACCGGTTACCGGCGGAAGGGAAACACCAGACGATAATGAATAAATAGAGTTTAAAAAAACCTAAAAAACACGCTTTTAAAGTACATCAGACTAAAAAGTAGAAAATAATAATTAACAAAAAATACTAGTATTATTGTGAAAAAGTGTGGGTTGCTCGATAGACGAAAAATATGGCTCAGAGCGCCCCACACTTTTTCACAATAATACTAGTATTTTTTGTTAATTATTATTTTCTACTTTTTAGTCTGATGTACTTTAAAAGCGTGTTTTTTAGTTTTTTTTAAAAGTCTATTTATTTTTTAGTTCAAACTTATGAAATTATTATATTGTCGCTGATTCTTGAAAAGTCTACAAAGTTTGAATTAAATCTGTCCGTTTAAAGTGGGTCAAACAAAACCGAGTCCAAAGGAGTCGATTACATACAAACATACAGGTGAAGCTAATAAAAGCGTGATAAAAACACGAATGCATACAATTTGCGATAGTTTGTCTTATTTGCATACATTGTGGCAAAAAAACTATCGTACAAAAACTCCCCGCGCTAACCAGAGAGGGTCGAAGTCCAAAGCATTGGTTATTGGGTAAATTAATTAATGCCGTGTACGTAGGCATAGTGGAACTACAAAGGACCTTAGAGCGTCCTTCGCAGAGGTCGCCGACAAATTTTGCAAAGGTCATGGACGTAGGAAAAGGGATGCGCACTGCGCAGTATACTTTAATCTCGCCAAGTAAAGACGACGATGAAATTTAATAGGTAAACATAGTATTACAAGAAATCCTCACTGTTTATTATTTTTAATGCTCATAAAACAAGATAAGTTTCAAAATTGGTTAAAATACATCCTATGTCACACTCGGGATCACGACGAATCTAACGATACCTTAATCCATCAAACAGTTTAGAAGATATCTTGGAATAAAGAAACATACATACATACGTTAAACGTGGAAACAATACACTCCTTTTTCGTGTAAAAATAAAATATGACAGGTCATAGAAAACAATGATTCGCTGGTACGTAGCTCGAGACTTCGTAACAAAGGGACAGCAATGTCATGCGAATCATCGTCATCATCATCATATCAGGTGAACGAAAGACGTCCACAGCTGAACAAAGGCCTCCCTCAAGGATTTTCACAACGACCAATTACTCTAGATTGTAGCATAAACCTCCAAAAAAAAGTTTTATTTTGCGGAAGGAAATCGTAATCCAGGAAAATTTAACCGCCTCCGTGGCGTAATGGTTAGTCCATTCGCTTCACACCAGGAGGTCTCGGGTTCGATTCCCGGTGGGGTCATCTTGTAAGACTCGGTTTGGTTGGTGGTAAGGCATTTTCTAAGCCCGTCTGGCTAGCTACCACCATCTTATCCAAGTCTTGCCGCCAAACATCAGTGTTACCAACATTGATGTGTTTCCGGCTTGAAGATAAGATAGCCAGTTCTCCATTGCGTTAGGGGAATCTTGGTAAGCCCGCTTCCATCTTCGGCATCATCGTCACTTACCATCAGGTGAGATGATGCCAAGGGCTTACCAATTGTGAGTTTAAAAAAAAATACACAACTCAAACAGTATTGTAGTAACTGAAGCACAATGAAACAGATCCAGGGTTCATTAGCACCGCCGAGGGTATGGCGGAACGCCACTGGGTAGGCCAGGACCAACGCATTGTTCGCACCGGGGGGCACTGCCCCATATGTGCGCACGCGCAGTGCGATTAGATACGGGCGGGCGCACGGGTGCGTAAACAGGGATCGGGTGACAGTCAATGGGACCACTGGGTTCGCTTCCATGAGGAAATAAATGGATGGCTTAGAATGAAGGCTTAGGGCATACCCTGGAGACTTCATACAAATAATGATGATGATAATCTAAGGGCTGGGTTCCGAACCTGGGGGTAACTTATTCTAAGGACTGCAAGGTATTGAACTTCTGAATCCCGTCGAATAAACTAATTTGATAAAACAAATTCCAGTTATAAGGACTCCTAGCAAAATTCAAAGAACAGACCAGTCCATAATTAGCCCTCTAGGTCTGAAAAAGAACTCCCTTCCCAATATGCGGGGGCACGAAGAAATAGCAACAACGATTGGTTCCGTAAACTTACTCCTCAGGACATCAATCAGTGAATTTTCAACGATTTTTAGAGTTCCCTACCTAAAAAGTAAAAACAGACTTTATTACTGAGATTTCGCTGACAGTCTGTCTGTCCATCCGTCTGTCTGTCCATCCGTCTGTCTGTCACCAGGCTGTATTTCATGAACCGTGATAGCTAGACAGTTGAAATTTTCACATATGATGTATTTCTGTTGTAGCTATAACAACAAATACTAGAAAAAACAGAAAAAAAATATATCGAGGGGGCGCTCCCATACAACAAATGTGAATTTTTGGCCCGATATTGATAACGGCAACAGGTAAACGCTTGTAATATTCACAGAATATTTAGTTATATATTCACTTCAAAAATAAATAATTAAAATAAAACAAATATTTAAGGGGGGCTCCCATACAACCAACGTGATTGTTTTTGCTCATTTTTGCTCGATATTGACAACGTTAACAGGTAGGACGCTTGAAATATTCACAGAATATTGAGTTGTATTATTTACTTTAAAATTCATATTTAAGGGGGACTCCCATACAACAAACCTGATTTTTATAGATAATGGTACGGAACCCTTCGTGCGCGAGTCCGACTCGCACTTGGCCGGTTTATATATTTTATTTTTTTATTCAGAATTGGTAAGCCCTTGGCATCATCTCACCTCATGGTAACTGACGATGATGCCGAAGATGGAAGCGGGCTTACCAAGATTCCCCAACGCAATGGGAATCTGGCTATCTTATCTTCTAGTCGGAACACGTCAATGTTATTAACACTGATGTTTGGCGGCAAGACTTAGATAAGATGGTGGTGGTAGCTAGCCAGGTAGGCTATGAAAATGCCCTACCACCAACCAAACCGAGTCTTACAAATGGTGTGAAGCGAATGGGCAAACCATTACACCACGCAGGCGGTTAAATTTATCGTTCTTTCATTATAACTATATTAATTTTTCATAACTTGTTACTTCGTCGCTTTCTTACGCCACGTCTTACGGTGCGCGGTCATCACTCTAGAACTTTACTGCCCCACGTACACACGGTTGAATTTAAATAAAAGCTTGTATAATGCGTGACCCGATAACAGATAATTAGTGAATGTACAGCCCGATAACTCGTGTCATGTACAGAGGCCAGCACATCAAGCTATACACTCGTAGTGCGATTCTGATCCATACGCATTCGCCATAAGAACGGTACAAAGTCCAAAGTGTGTAGCTTGATGTGCTGGCCTGTGTACTTGAATTAAAATAAAAACTTGTACTCGTACCTATCTAAAAAGAACTTCGTCCATGACGGGGATTCCCGACTACACCAGTTCATTTCTGAAGTGAAAACTTCTTTAGGCGCGTTGGGCACCAGGAAAAAAACGTAAAAAACGTGTAAAATTGTATTTAAGATGGGAAAAAGCATTAAACTCGAGACACCTTACCGTTACCTGTTACCGAAACTTTTAAAACTTTTGCTACCTTTATAAAACGATACGATACGATAAGTTACGATACGATACGATTATAATAAGAATTTAAAAAAATAACATTGGTGTATTGTAGACATGTGCGCCGATGCTCATTTGACCGGCGGCGGCGTCTGGCATCTAATTTGCCGGCGGCGGCGGCGTCATCGGCGTTATCGGCGTGGATGGTGAAAATGAGTAAAATACGCCTCAATCTCCATTAAATTTCTTATTTATTTCCATATAATCAACATCATTATGGCACATTTATTTGAGATCACTCAATACAATTACAATTGTATAAAATCTAAATATCAATAACAAAAAAAACCTTTATGGCGACAATCAACAGAAAAAGAACAAGGAATTATAAAATAAGGAAGTACAAGCAAAATATAATTATGTAACAAATACAAATAATATGCAAATTATTTTAGCTTTTGTACTTGTTTCTTGCACATGTCATAGTTGTCATGTATAAATATGATTCTGTCGACTGAAGTAGGACTTAACCGTGACCTTTTAGCCGTAATGGTTAATCCTGCGACTGAAAAAACTCGCTCGCTTGGTGTGCTCGTGGCGGGAACGCTAATTATCGCCCTAACGCAGTTAAACAGCCAAGGATAACTATTCTTCTTTTCCTTCCAATAACGAAGTATGTTTCCGTCGAGCATATCCTTGGGGTCACATCCACTAAAATATTTCCAGCATTCGGCCACTATAGGATCATCGTTACTACTACCAGTGCCAGTTGTATACTTCTGGGACAAAGCCAAAAGAAAGTTAGATGAAGATGATGTGGACGGTTGAGTGATTAGAGCGGAAGAAACTATCTCACTGTGCTCATTCGCCTTCGTTTCTTGTAAAATATCAGATTCCCTGACGTGTTCTGTCACAAATGCAGACATAAAGGAAACTCTCGTTTCTCCTTTTTCCTCAAGGTATTCGTCAATTACCGACATTCCTTGGAAACGGCAATCAAGAAGAGCTGCCGCGATTGTCAATTTATCAATAGGAAAGCGGTGATTTAATTTCGCCAGCATGTTTCTCTTCATGCGGGTCATTGCAAGAACTTCGTCGTCCCCCGTTTGTTTCAATGCTTGTTCCACTTCGCACCTAAAAACCAGTGCAACATTGATTGTGACTGAGTTTGAAGCACTCATAATATTAACGGCATCCCGAAAATTTTTCAAAAATTTTATTAAATCGCCCAGTAGTTTCCACTCGGAGTCATCGATTTTTAAATCAGATTTGTTCAGTCTGACGAGGAGTCTGTGAACAGGGTTTCGGTTGCATTTGTTAAATAAACTTTCCAACATCACGAGTATGCTATGCCATCGAGTTGGAGTAGCCGTTTTTATTGAAGTTACAGAAAAGGTATTTGTATTTTCATCAGGTTCCTCAGATTCTTCATTGACAGGGATGATCTCGTCTAAATCAACTACATCTCCAGCTTCATCAATATCAGTCAATAAGCGTCTCTGTTCTTCATCTGCATCTTTTTTTAAGTTCAGGAAGTTTGTACCTAAGACTTTTCACAATTTTCTTACCTTTTGTAACGTAGACCGTGACCAAGGCAAAAATGTGAGTCCATATTATCCGATAATGACACTGCTCTTTTAACATTCGAACCACAATCAGTTACCATGACCGTTTTCTTCTCTTCAAGTTCGTATTCAATCAGTAACTCTTGTATATGTTCTTTAATTTTTTCTCCTGTCTTTTTTCCTTCTATAATTTGAGTAGCCAAAGTCACACTTTCAAAATCAAGGAAAGAACTTAGAAAATGTAGTGTCAGCGTTATATAATTATTTCTTTGGAAAGCATCGCTCCACAAGTCCGTCGTTAACGCTACACATCGAGGACTAGTGTTTTTTATCAAATCTTTAATATGCGCCTTCATACTATCGTATACGTCTTCTAAAGCCGTCCTGGAAATAGTAGTTCGGCTAGGCAAATCTTCTTTTTTAAGAATCACATTATACTTTAAGAAAAAGTCAATCATTGCCTGATCAGATACCATATCAAATGGTAGTAATGATCTACATATCCACAAAGTCAGATCTCGGGCAAAAAGCCATTTTTTATTTGAATCCACCGATTGACTGGTATCTGACTTTTGAGGACGAGTTTTTTCGAAAAATGTAGTTATTCTTTGACTACTTCCACCAGCTTTTTCGGGTTCTTTTAAATTATGGTCGTCCCTTAGATGACGAGAAAGATTTCCTGTGCTTACTTTTGCACTGTAAGATTTTATTTTACAGCTGAAATAAAAATTAAAAAAGCGATAAGCAAAACAGGTGTATTAGTTGAAATAAAATGGTTAAATTAGGTATTAAACGAAAAAACAAAGATTCTATGTAAGCATTGCGTAGTTATGGCACATTTCTTCTCGCTGCAAACAGCTGGTATTATTATTAAGATTTTGCAGGCTAATATAGCGTAGGTATTTAAGCTTTTGTATGGGAGTGATGTATCTGTTACGACGTAACTATTTAGTAATCTGTGGTCTCACATAAATATTATCAACATCGGTGTAGTACTGTTTTTTTAGAAAACTGACAGAAACCAAAAATAATAATGCAAAATTGTACTAATTTGTTGCCATGGCAGTTATTTTTTTAGACCACTTTTTACAAAAAAAAGGGGGCCAAATTTTGTATTTGAAACGTATATACTACTAAAAATATAATAGCAATAAAAATATGCAATGGAAATTTTTCTTTGTTTGGAAAATATTCTTTTAAAATAACAGAAGTTAAAAGAGGGTTGTTCGAATTTTTATTGCAATATACAAGCTTCATACAATTCAGAACCTTTTGGCGAGATTTGTGGTGAACGAATTCGTAGTTTTATTTTATTGTTTTTGCATTGTTTTCTGCTAGAGTTTCGTTTCTCAAAGTGGTGCGTTTTGAAGAAAATCATCTGGTGCACGTGAGCAATGTGGAGAACAAGAAAATAAAATGAAGAAGGACGTCAAGACGTGACTGGGTGCAGTTTTATAGATGCTCTACTTTGCGGGTGTTTCACCTCAGAATTAGGTTGCTGCAAATACTGTCAAAAACTCCAGAGAAAATTTGTAATGCCAGTGCATTTCAAATCTAAAAAGAAATGAAGACGAAAAATAAAGACTGTCTCAAAAGGGCTTGTACCCAGAGACGTCAATAATTAAATTCTAACCAACCTATCAATTCAAACAAAGGTCTCCTACATTAAAAGTATGACCGGTCTTTTTCATTTACGAAGGGAAATCCCAAAAGAAAAGTAATTGTAAACATACTTATTCCTTATCGTCAATTCGTGTGCATCATTTCAGCGCATCATGCGATTGAAAAATTTCCCTGTAGACTATATTTAGTTTAGATCACTTTTGTAGTATCGGCCTTGTTTTTTAGAGTACGATTATCACACAGATCTACTAATTCAATAGATTAAACACAAATTAACATAAACCTGCGACGATATTGCTGTGCTGCTTAGTTAAGCAGGTAAGGTAGGTAAAAAAATATTTACAGTCATAAGCCCTTTACTGATAGGACTACAATGATTGACTGTAGCAAAAAAAAAACGACAGTCAACACCATCCAACTCATAGCATGCCAGCCATGCCAGCTTATTACAAAATGCAGACTGCAAACAAAACGCACACAAACTAACCTCAAAATTAATTTATTTTCTAACAGCTACACAGTAAAAACAAGTTATCTTACCATCCCATAGGATCGTCTTCATTTTTTTCTTGGGCCTCTGAAATGCACTGGGAGCAGAATACATTGTCTGTTAAGATGGACCTCTTCTTGCCATCTTTTTCAATAAGTAATGTACCAAAATACTTCCAACCGTGACTGTTTTTCGAGGACGAATAGAGTGTTTTTACGGAAAAATGTTTTATTTTGATCTTCTGTATCGAATTCCGATCTAAGTTGTCTGACATTTTCTCAGTTTATCATTTAAAAGCAGAAAAGAACGAAAATATCCAATTCTCAGTTGTTTTGCGCAGCCGCAGCGTAAACTGACAAGTGACAAAGAAATGCAAATGGCGTCGAAAAAAATAGCGTCAACCAGTGTTGCCAAATAGCGATCTAAAAAATTACTAATTTTGTTAATAAAAAATACTATAAATACTAGTATTTTTGTAACAATTAATTACTAACTATAGACGCCGATGACGCCGGAAAAAAAATCGGCGGCGTCGGCGTGACTAAAACGGCCGGCGGCGTGCGCCACGCCGATCGGCGCACATATCTAGTGTATTGGTTTTAACTTTTGCCGGCACTCCCGGAGTGGTTAGGTTTTTTAAACTACAAATGGTTTGTTTGTTTGTTTGTAAACTCTTTATTGGCATGATTGAATATGGAACATAAAAGAGATATGTATGGTATAAAGGCGGACTTATCCCTTAAGGGATCTCTTCCAGTCAACCTAATAATGACACTTGAATTAAAAACAAAGAAAAAAGGTAAGAGCAAAAGTTACAAACACGACTGAACATATAAAGTGTACATAATTTTAAAATTTTAAGAAAAAAAAATCATGGGACATAATGTTACTGACATATTAATACCTAAAAAAATAATAATTATACTACTAATATAAACAGTAGTAATATGTATATACAATAAATATTACATAGATAATATATAAATAAATAATATATAAATAAATTTACGAGCTCAGGGTTCAGTTTTGGGACTCCACATCTTAATAGATGCCTTGAAGGTGGCTAAGGAAGGACTTAACCTAACGTCGACAGGGCGAGCGTTCCAGACACGCGCGGCTTGAACAGTGAATGACTAAGTGTTATACCATTGGTATCATCTCTATCTCACCTGATGGTATGTGCCAATTTTGCCAAATATGGAGTGAGGATCTCCTCATTTCTGATTCACTTTACTTTCTAATAAATTATTGTCAAATTATTGATTTGCAAACTTCGTGCAGAAAGTACTTTTTTTGGTCAGATTGCATAGGTTCATTGAGGGAAGTTGTACAGTGTCACGAGTTACGTGTACTGTTCGCCGCTTTTCAGCTAATAAAAAGTAATCTTTAAGAAAACAACGCAATTTCTATTCACGACACGATAACAACAAAGCATAAATAATAAAAACATTCAACAGGTGAGTTTTGAAACAAAGCAGTTGCGTATTTAGTTCGACGGTAAACAAAACGGTAATATTAAAAACAATGTTGACAGTATGTTATGTACTTGACAGCAATCAAAGTTTCAGTTTTTCAACACATTTTCTCAAATTAATTTTGATGATGTTTATCTTGGAGCTAATATCAGTTGGCAAAGAATTATGATTGAGCCCTTATGTATTATCATTTACCAATATTAAGAGCGTTGTTTTTAACCAACTTTAAAAATAAAACAAACATACATACATACAGGACAAACTGAGAAACTCCTTTTTTTGAAGTCGTTTAAAAAGCTTAAACCGACTTAAAGAAGAAATTTACTCAAAAGTATGAAATAATATTTTTATGTGTGAATACCCTTCTTTATTCACAATCGGTAAGCCCTTCCTTGGCATTATCTCACCTGATGGTAGGTAAGTGACGATGATGCCGAAGATGGAAGCGGACTTACCAAGATTCCCCAACGCAATGGAGAACTGGCTATCTTATCTTCCCGCCGAAACACATCAATGTTGTTAGAAAATGCCCTACCACTAACCAAACGGAGTCTTACAAGTTGAACCTACCGGGAATCGAAACCGCGACCTCCTGGTGTGAAGCCATTGGACTAACCATTATACGCCACGAAATTAACCAAAAACAATTTGAAGTTGTATTCCCGGTGACAATAGATCCTAACTGTGACATACTAACAGTTAGCAAAAGAAGAGCAACATCAACCTTTGCAGAACACCTCAATGAACATGCTCACACCTTTGACCCGACAAGCGATACAAAAATCTAAAGGAAGTTAACTGCAGCCAAACGCACTCAAATTTTTAATAAAAAAATAGTAAAAAAAAGTTATAATTTAAAAACCTAAGTTGTCATTTTTCGAATTTTATGCTTAAATTTGTCATTTTTTAATTTGACATTCAGATACAATCATTGTTATATTATCTATTTAGGTACAATAAGATACAAAAACTACCATTTTGGTAGATTTTTTAGAATCTGTTATCCTATTTTCAGTAAGTATACCCTCACTTATATATGAAATAAAGTGGGTAGTCTACGGCCTGAAGATGATCACGAAACCGGTTGCAGTATAAACAAAATTGTGTTTTATATAAAAAATGTGGAATAGTGCAAGAAAAATCACAAAAATGTTCGACAATAGATCCTTTTGGTATTTTTAAATTTTGAAGGTGATCTGATGATAAACTGCGAAGGCGAAATCAAGGATCTAGGATCGTCTATGGGAAATACTGTGAAATATCTGTCAGCCTGGCTTTATAAAATTTGAAATCAAGCACAATGAATTTAAAACTCTTTTCAAATAAAAGCGAGTACTTACCTAAATTTTTTGGGTTTTTCGAAATGAGCTTATTTTGTTGATACCTTGGCGATACAGATAACCTAACCTATTATGTATTTTGCAGGATTTTCATAATAGGCCACGGAACGAAGTAACACAAAAGACCCGCCAAGTGCGTGTCGAACTTGCACTGCGAAGGATCCGTACCACCACACCGCTCCACACAACTACATAGTATAACGACAATGATACCTATTCACATTATAAACAAAAGACATCAATGCGAGCGACAAAAATATGCATATTTGTCATTCAGTTCGGATTCCATACCGCGAGTACGACTCACACTTGACCGATTTTTATTATTTATTGTGTTATTTCAGTATTAGTACTATAATTTCACAAAGTTTTACGCTTGTATGTATTACCGTTTTTACGATAGAGCTAAATCAAAAACACTTCTAAAGACGTAAAAAAAACAGGTTTTTTGTATGGAGATCCACCTTATATTTTTAATTTTAGTAATTTTTAGTATTTGTTATTATGGCGGCAATAGAAATACACATTCTGTGAAAATTTTAACTTTCTACCTGTTATGGTTCATGAAATACAGCCCGCTGACAGACGGACCAACGGACGGACAGACAGCGGAGGCTTAGTAATAGGGTCCCGTTGGTCACCCTTTGGGTATCTTTTTTTTTTCGTGTCGTGTCATGTCGTACCCCTCATTATGATATGTCAGCCGAAAATCGTCAACTGCTGGACAAAGGCCTCCCCCAAGGATTTACACGACGACCGGTCCTGCGCTGCCGGCATCCATCGGCTTCCCGCGATCTTCACCAGGTCGTCGGTCCACCGCGTGGGAGGCCTGCCTACGCTACGTTTTCCGGTGCGGTCGTACCCCTATTCGTTTATAATGAAGAACATTGTAGTGCATCGTTTTGTTGGAGGCAAGCAAACAGGCACTGGGCGGTCTGCCCGGAGATAAGCGCTCCCTACCAAGGCACCAAGGGACGCGATTAGATCCATGTTGACACGATTTCGAAATAGAACGCGTCCATTATCTTTGTTGTGTTGTAATTAAGTTCCATTATTATCTTTATGGCGCCGCGCCGCTGTCAAATGAGACAATTTATTAAAAATACTCTTTAGGGTTTCGTGCACCGAAACCGTGACTAACGGGACCCTATTACCAAAATATATACATATATTAGTACTAACATACAGTATGGAGACTCCCTGCCGCGCTCTAGATTGCGACCTCACCCCCCTCGTCACACATATTGATACAGATTGGTTCTCGAACGTATGGGATTTCGCCGTGATTTTGTTTGCTCCGTCATTTGTTTTTAGAAATGTCATTCCACGAGCATTTGTATGCAGTGTCCGTGGTGTGCTCTTACTAAGCCTCCGCTGTCTGTCCGCCTGTCTGTCTGTAAGCGACCTGTATTTCATGAGCCGTTGTAGATAGACAGTTGAAATTTTCACAGAATATGTATTTCTATTGCCCATATAACAACAAATAGAAAATTAGAAAAAACTAAAAAATAAAAATGAAAAATACAAATACCAAAAATACAAAAAATATTTCTCCATACAAAAATCGTGTTTTTTTATAGGTATTTTCGATATAGCTCTATCTTAAATACGGTAATACATAAAAACGTAAATCTTGGTGTGACTACAGTACTATTACTGAAGTAAAACAACAAATAATAAAAATCGGCCAAGTGTGAGTGTACTCGCGCTAAGGAGCCCGAACCGAATGACAAAAATAGTATACTTTGTCGGTCGCGTTGATGTCTTTTGTGTGTTATGTGAACATTGTCGTAGTTGTGTGGAGAGGTGTGGTGGTACGGAGCCCTCGAAGCGCTAGTCCCATCGCACTTGGTCGATTTTTATACCGAGGAGAAGTGAAATCTGGCCAATGGCGGATGTGAAACTAAATCAGAAAAGGCACACCCTGGACACTTCATACAACGGGCCAGAAATGACATTTCAAAGAACGAATGACGGAACAAACAAAATGGCGGCGAAATCCGATACGTTCGACAACCAATCTGTATCAATCTGGGTGACAAGGGGGTGAGGTCGCATTCTAGAGAGCGGCAGGGAGTGTCCATAGTGTATATAAGTACTAATATATTATATACTTTGACACAGGTATACTCGTAAGTAGGTATAAGGAAAAATATAATTTATGCTCACAAATAGTTCAGTTCTCATTCATATGGAAAATAAATACAATTGAATTGGAAAGTAGGCTGCTCTGTGACGCACTTGTTTTTTATGTTCGACACTTTATGGTTTTCCGGCTCTTTTCATATGAATACGTTAGGATTTTTCCAATAACTCAAATATATGTGTCGATAGAAAAACATTTTTTAGAAGATTTTGTTTCAACTTCTTGTTGAAGAATAAAAAGAAACATCAAAAGTGGTCAATTTTATTCCTCCTACTTCAAGCTACGTAATTGGCATTGTTTTTTTTAATAAAGCATTAAAAATATACAAACAATTTGAAGACATTTCGATTTTATGCTACAGAAAGTAAAATAATAAAAAACTAAATTCTTTTATTGTCAATTAAAATTAACACTGCGGCTGTTTTTTCCAAGTGTTTAAGCATGTGTCTTCCTTCATCACTTTTTAACATTTAAAATAATGAAAAAATAACTAGTAATAAAAAAAAATATTAAGTTAAAAATAAGTACCACAATTTTTTTTGCCACTTGCGAAAATTAATTAACCTTTGTATATCAATTATAAGCGACGAAAGACGTGTACAGTCTAGCTAGGTAGTTAGTCCACACAACATACCTAGGCCTATTGAATTAATTTGATACAGATGGTACAGTGCTGCCACATGCCTGTACGCCAGCTTATGCATGTATTATGTCGCAGCCGCCGTTACGTAGAATCCGCCGGTTTCCAAAACGGCGCGCTGAATGGTGCCGGATTGTAAAACGGCAACGTTATGCAGTTGAGCGGCAGATTTTGCGCCGCTTTGTAAACTAGGTACTGAGTAAAAAACCTATGATTTCTGCTTCTGCAAAGCATTCTTCTACCCAGAAGGGGGAGCCTCGTCCAGCGAGGCTCTTTGACTGTATAATTAATCAAACCTGACCGAACCTAACATCGCTCGCTCATTTAAAATATGTTACTCATAGTACTCATTAGTTTCTACACAAAGCAGCGCCTCATACAATGCGGCGAATCTTAAGCCGAATTTCTTCAGCCGAATTGCAATCCGGCTGAACGTAATGTCGCCGCATTAAAAAAACGCTGCCATTTTACAATCCGGCGTTTTTCGGCGCGCTGTTTTGGAAACCGACGGATTCTACAATACGGCCTTCACACATACACACAAAACCTTTTCTTGCCTTTATATTTTCAAGTGCAGGAGATTCTACAGAGACTAACCTGGAACATATCTGTGTCGGGATCCTCGGTGTACTCGACGATGACGGCCTGACTCCGGTTCAGGGTATACGAGATGGAGTGCTGGCTGGCATCGAGGATAGCCTTGCTGCTGTGCGGCGTTTTGACTACGTAGTGCTTGGAACGGCGGACACCGTTCGCCGCTGGTCTCCGGTACAGCACGAATTTGCTGCGCCGTCGGCCACGCTCCCCGGCTGGGAGGTACCCATTGTATCTGCGAAAGATTTAAGAATAGTAGAATATGGTAGTTTTTTTACGGTTTTGCGCTATCAAAATTAAAAGGATAAGGACGTAATTAAATTGGTCCAAATTTATATAAATACAATAATATGTGACTGTTGGCATTAAGCGTATCACTTGAGAACGGCTGGACCGATATATTTTTAAAAAAGTTCGAATAAGGTAAGGAAGTTCGAGCAAGGTTAATTCGAATGAGGTTTTCAGGAATGAATAATTTGAAATTCGGTAAAATTATAAAGTGATATTTTCCATTAGATTTTTGTATTAACTCAAGACCACCGATTATAGTGCACCATCGACTATAGTCATGAAAACGAAACACGCGCGCGAAGCCGCGGGCAAAAGCTAAATTTTGTCATGCACCTTGATATATTAATTGGTAAGCTAAAATATGAAACTAAAGTAACATAACAATAGAATGTTTTTTAAACAACTTTTACAAAACTGAACAGTTGGGTAAATAACCTAGGCCCAGGTGTTCAGACAGTTACGTTAATCTTCTAAAGCTGTCCTCCATCAATATCTTACAATCAATCAATCCAGTTTAATTCACCTGAAAATGTTGACAGTCGCCATCAACACTCTATTAATTCTAGGGCCTACCTATAAAGATGAGAAACCCAGAGCAGGCTCCCAGCGTGGCACTGGCGAAAAACCTACATTTACAGTTGAATTTTGCGTGAGTGTCTTAACGTGACTTACGTCCTTTACTTCGGGCGTAAATACACATTTTCGTTTATTGCGAGCTTACCGTTTTATCAGTATACCTTTATTTTCTAACTGCCGATAGTTATTTCATGAGCCTAACATAATTATTATGTAATGTAGTTCGGTTCAAGCCCTCCGCCCTCCAGCCAGCATTACTGCAGCAAGGGCGCGGGGACCCAAGAAACCAGAGGGGGGCGTAGATAGGATAGGAGTGTAGCTCGACGCAGTCAGGATGAGGAGCGATGGGAGTTTGAACCAGCTTGAATTCAGAAAATCGTAGCTAGTATGGGGAGTATACATTCTATAAGTTGGTGTGTACATATTATATGTGGAAGGAAGTTTACGGCTGCTTGTAATTAGATAGATACGGCTGCTTCCTATTGGGTCTCCCCTTCCGACTCGGTTTCTGTATCTGTTTCGGGTGTGTTAAGATCGCTTCTTTTCTGTGATAGCGCTATCCATTGGTTTATTGTACGGTCGGTGTATCGTCGGATATCGTGGCTGAGGGAGAAATCAGTCTCCGTACCTTGCGTTTTCCTTCCTTGTAGTTGTATGCAGCGTGTAGCAGGTGTGGAGCTTTACATCTCGTTATGTGTCCAAGGCAGCAAATCCGCCGTACCTTTATAATCTTTGAAATAGTTTTGCCTTCTAAAGTTCCCGAATTTTCTGTTTTGGAGGATCTTTTGCCACTTGTAGCATGCTCCTTAGAATGTGGCGCTCTTATTGCCCAGACGAGACCTATTGTATTTTTTTAAGGGCTTTTACGTTGAGTCTATATGTCATTGCGGGGGAAATAACCTTCTTGTATATCAGGCGTACTATTTGCCATTCCATTTTATTGTTGTTGATAAACTCTAGTAATATTTTAGAATATTTCATTGCCTTGTTGCATCTCGTTTTGATAGTAGATTTCCTGCTGTGTTGTAGGTTCCAACTCCAAGGTACTTAATCTCATTGACCGGTTCTATGGGTGTACCTCCCACTAGTACTGGTCTAAGTTGATTAGCCGCTGGCCCAAAGGGGTCGCGAACTACCAATTTTGTTTTAGTTTCGTTTAGAACAAGATCAACTGTGTTGAGGAGGGATTTGAGTTTTGTGACTATTCTGTCTAGGTCGGTAATTTTGTTACCTACGATTATCGTCGGCAAAGGACAATATGATTGGTAATTTAATATTGTAGTCCTGGGCGAGTCTTACTGACAGTTCTTTTTCTTCTAGAGTTCTCAGCACATCGTCCATTAGTATAGTAAATAGGCTGGGTGATAGGGGCATTCCTGCTTGACTCCTCTTCCTTTGTTTATGACTTCCGATTGTTGTCCGCACCAGGTGATAAAAGTATTTTCATGCATGCAAGCGTTAATTATGCGGTTTGTAAGCGAAATGTCTCGGTTACGGGTAACTAATATCGTCGCCCCCAAAACGTAGGGACGTAACCTAAAAATACAAAATTTTACAGGAGAGTCGTTTTTCCAGAAAAAGTAACTTCAAAAACCTAAAACATAATGAAATTGCATACGTATGCCCAATGTGTTTTTTTTAGAGATAACTTGGACTATCTACTTTATTTATAAGTCATGAAACTACAACATATACTTTTAGATTTTTTAGAAAAAATTCAAAACTTTTTTAAAAACCTGTTTTTTTCAGTTACGTCCCTACGTTTTTTCACCAATTATTATAGTTATAAGTTAGGCCTGTTAATTTGAAGTTATTTATCTTCGAATTTTCTACAGGAAAATAAGAATTTCAAACCAAGAAAATGATAAGAATATATGGAATCAACTCGTTTTATTATGAAAATTACAAATAAACTTACAGTACAGACAGGTAAATAAAAACTTAAGACCAAAATAATAACCTAGTTAACATTATTCATTCTTCATAAAAAGCAGTATTTTTATTATAAAGTTAAGCTAGATGCAGAAATACTTAATGTGGCAATGCCTGGTAAAATTGAACATATTCTTCTCTTCTTATTACAGGAGTATCACCTTGACAAAGGGACATTAGATCGTTGTATTTATCACTGATAATTTTGGAGGTTGTGAATAGACTTGATTTACTCTTTCCCTGAGCTTGTTGTTATTTTGTCGTTTTATAGACAAACTCCTGTAGTTGGAGTCAACATGACTTTTTTTGAAGAAAATGGTGTCTGGATAAGCTTTCACAACCTTATATTCACAAATTTGCGTCCAGTCAATAGTATCGCCGCTTTCATTATCCTTTCGAATTGTCAAGAGTCTTATATTTTTTGACAAGTCTTTAAAGTCTAAAAAGTCTTGGAACGACAGATCATGCAGCACGTATGGTTGGCTACGTCTCGCAAGAATAATAGTGGTGGCGATTTGTGCTGGAACAAAAATATCTCCCGCATTTTGTATGGCATAGCTTATGGCGCTGTGGGCTGAATCACCCTCACTTTGACCGTGATGAGGCTCAAAGAACTTTAGACTGATTTCTTTTTTTGACCTCTTGAAATTTTGGACCTCTCTAACATGGTTGATCAGCTGATCGGGGAGTTAGTATGGGAAGACCAACATTTTTTCGTGAATTGACTATGGGTTCCTTGGGGAAAGTTGTTCAGTTTCATGAGTACGCCCTCCAGTTGAAATATAGTGCATAACTTTGTTAAGACCCTGTATATAACAATTATTAATCTCCAGTTCTGAATTAAATATTTATAGTAGGTACATACGCAATTTTTTGACTCGCCTTGATTTTCATTCTTTTCGACCAAATTATTGATTATTCTCGCATTTACCGAGCAGCTCCGGCTGTGTACAGATGATGAAGAACGCAGCTCTGATAAAGGAATATTATCCGAAGAATCGTATTCCGAGGAACTATCAATATCACTTTCTAGAGCTAAAACAGTCCCATAATAATATTTTCTGCCGTACCACATTTTAACAGCACTACCTATTCTCATAGAATCTATAGACTTCTTATTCACCATTTTTAGTTGGTTTTTAAACACAACATTACGTGTCCCATCTTTCCACTTCACCAAAACGTCCATTTTTAATAGATTTTGTTCAAAAATTTCAATTTTCAACACAATTCAGCAATTATTTGCACAGTCCGGAAATCCGACAAGGTTAGAACGTGTTTGTTTTACGAATGAATAACAAGTGAGCAAGGATGCGTGACCTTCAACTTGTAACTAGAGAAATGGGTCAGTGATATTATGCGAAAACAACACAGAGATGCTATCTAGCATTAGATGCGCCTATTAATTTGTTAGTCTTAACTTATAATTTCTTTGTCACGAAGAGGCGAAACTTAAGTTTCGTCCCGAGTTCAGTTCGAAGTTTTGTTTCATGTACAGACTTAAGTTCAGTTTCGTCCTTACGTGTAATCTTGAAATATCATTGAAGTTTGTTACGTCCCCTCCCATCTCCGTAAGTATTAATGATACAGTTACGGCTGTTTGTGGAAAAAAAAGAGCAAAAAATTCTGAGTCGATGTATGTAAGTAACTCTTTTTTAAACAAAATGTTAGTTACGCCCCTACGTTTTGGGGGCGACGATATGTCCCTGAGCGCAAGGAGGTCTACGGTGTCGAAGGCTTTTTCTATGTCTAGCGCTATTAGGTATATTATGTCTCCAGATCGCCAGTGTATGTCTAGAATCCTTCTTAATGTGAATATGTGATCGTCTTTTGATCGATTTGCCAGAAATTCTGCTTGGTATGAGTCAAGTTCTTGTATTTTATCATCAAGCTTTTCTAAAAGGTAGCTGGCATACGGTAGCCTACATTGCATATATAGATCCTTCTAAAATCTCCTACTTGTCTTTTTTTTAGGTATAGGTACTTGCTTGGTTAGTCTCCATTCATCCGGAATGTTTTTATATAGCCAACAGTCTTTCATAATTAATTTTAATTGGGATAGGAACGCCGGGGGTGCAGCTTTATAGAGTTCTGGTACGATTTGATCTGTGCCGGGAGCTGTTCAGTTTTTCAGTCTAGCGATAATGCACTCTATGTATGCTACTTTGGACTGTCAGCCGATAAAAATCGAATAATCTTTCAAAACTACATAGTTTTACAAAAAAGTGTCGAGCGAAAACCAATAAATCGTGTTTTGTTTTAGACATACCTAAGAAAAAGGTTTAAAGAATCATGTGTAGTTTTCACGTTCAGCAACCATGCGGCTGTCTCAACATATTGTAGCAAAAATGCACTCATTATGGGAGCCTGTCTAAAAAAAATTGTTTTAAAGTGGCATTAGTTAAAAGAGCGTTAAAAGCCGGGTCGTTCCTTTTCCTGTAATAATATGGTAGAGATGATCAATGCTGATTCTCGCGTTACACTCGTGGCCCGATGCTGTCCGTGTGAACTGGCCTACTCTTATCAAAGGCATTATTGATAAGATAAATTCAATAACTTCATTATAACTTCTCGCGTGTACTTATAACTTCTCGTGTCACATTTTTTTCAAGTTCTAATGACATTATTTTATATCAAAAATGTTGTTTTGACGTTATATTAACTAATGATGTTTAATTTAAAAAAATCTCAAAATATAAGATTATGTAATGCAATAACCTACTTTGAACTTATAATATTAATACAGAAAAGAGCTGTAGTTAAGATTTACATATCTCAATTTTCAAATAATAAATGAATATAATAAATAAATAATGTATTTTATTTGCTTTCATAGATAGAAAATGTTTATTCCTAGAAACAGAACGCAATAAAAAAATATCAGTAATAAATAACAAATAGCTTACTTATTATACAGGGTGGGAAGGAGAATACCGACAGATTTTAACCATGGATTCCTGATGGCATTACAAGTAAATAATGTTATGTCAACATGGGTACAAAACTGCCTCATTAACTTACTTAATTTCGGGAACAAAAAAATCAATTAACGATAGTAGTCCCTTATGAACGAAACCTTAGTCTAAACTTTAGACTTTAAAGAATGAAAAATGTTGTATGAAGATGACAGTATGACACTTGATTAAAATCTCAAGATAACAAACGTCAGATAAACATCTGATATTATTAGGGCGTGTTATCCTTGAGATTTTTTGAACTTGTGAACTATTTAAAAAATTAATATCTCGAAAATTAGGTTTTACTGGCTACGAATTATTCGTAGTTTACTGGCCCATGTTTATATTACTTTTTTTTTTGTCTAAATAGGCATTAGAATCTTTGGTTAAAATCTGTCGGTATACTCCTTCCCACCCTGTATAGTACACTAGTATCTCATCTGTGATAGTACTCTATATTATACTGTGCTTATATATACTTAACAATGTAACTAGAAAACCTTTACAACTAAAACAGTCTGTAGCACTGTGTCCAGGAAACGGTCGTGACGTCATTTCAAAACGATACAGACTCTATAAGCCAGATGTAGACATACATATGTGTGGCATGTGTCAGGTAGAACAATTCGTGAGACGAAAAAGCATCCCCTACAGTGCCCTACACTGCCCCAAAGTACCCTTACACGTACAATAGACAAGTAGGTAGACAATTCAAGTGAAGACTCGCCATTTTTAATTCATTCATATCAGCTCATATACGTCCCCACCGAGGGGCTCGAGCCTACCCTGAATTAGGGCGATCGGGCCTTAGACGACCACGCGGACCCAGTGCGGGTTGGTCGACTTCACACACAACCTGCGAGTTTCTTCGCAGGCGTGTGCAGGTTTCCTCACGATGTTTTCCTTCACCGTAAGAGCGTCGCATATGAAATCTAAATTCGAAATCACATTGGTACGTGGCAGGTACAAACCACGACCTCCCAGAAGGGAGGCCAGCGGCCCTAGCCATTACGCCACCGAAGCTCTCAATCGACTCGCCATAATATTATATTTATAAGAAATAAAAGTAATCTGTCAATTACTTCGTAGTACATTATCTTTTATTTCAAGTGAACGTGTCGGATAGTAAGGAAGTGTAGTATGAACTGTGAAGTAAATAAAACTTGGCGACAGATGTGTGAACATCTCCAACAGAGCGGAACATCTCATGTCGTAATTATGTGGATATAAAATGTGACAGTAATTCAATGTTTACATATACATACTAATTAAGTTATCTTACTTCGTTTATGTACTTATTTATTGATAAAAGTAAGTGAATGGGTTGGTCTGATAAAATATCAGAGGCAGGCAACAGAGACAACCTACCAAATATTTCTTTATAAGTAACAGGAAGGCGAAGTAATATTTTTCCTTTTTGCCCAACTGCTCAAAAAGGTGTATGTGTGTACATGGCGTAAGTATATTGTGTGTATGTATGGTTGTTTCTTTTGTTGCGTCTGTAGCCTAAACGGCTTGATAATACATACTATTTTAAAAGTCGAGTTTTCTTTTTCATCTGTTTCATCCTCATAGCCTTAAGCGATTGATTACATAAGTACAAACCAATGATGTAAGACTCTGTCAGCAGGTCAGTGCCAGTGGCAGGCAGCCGACCACCATCCGTCAACAGTCAGTTCAATACAATGGCTAATTGTCACTATCAGCAGACGATTCAATAAGCGATGGGAAACGCGCAACTTCCGTGAGAATTGTCTACGAGATACCGCAGGTACGCACAAAGCGAGACTCTATCTCTTTGTAGAGAGATAACTATTGTATGGCTAGGGTAACAGTGAGAGTCATACGCGTTTACCGAGTTCTATGAGTTTTTGTTTTAATTTTACTCAACATAATATAAGCCTACGCTGAATTAGGGTGATCGGGCCTAGGTCGTCCACGTGGACCCAATGCGGTTGGTCAACTTCACACACAACCTTCGAGTTTTTTCGCAGGCATGTGCAAGTTTCCTCACGATGTTTCCTTCCCCGTGCGTAAGAGCGTCGGATAAACGTATGTACATATGAAATCGAAATTCGAAAACACACTGTGGCAGGATTCGAACCACGACCTCCCAGACAGGAGGTAGCGGCCATAGCCGTTACGCCACCGACGCTTTTATATATACAGATTTAACAGCTGTTCGCTATGACATTAAAAATCATAAAAAGCTATGTACGTATATTTACTATAGCCTATAGTCTATACTATATAGACTATTGAGATATTGAGATTTCCTATTGAGTTTTTAATTTGATTATTATACAGTTTATTTTTATTATAGCTACATAGTGGTCCCTGCTAACTAGAATAATAAAAAAGTGGTCCCTGATCAAGAAAAGGTTGGGAAGCCCTGGTCTATAGGAAGGTTGTCCTTGTTATTGGTATCTTAATTAATTACCGTCTGAAGAACGCAAATGACCGATAACAAGTTACCTTTTATCAGAAGGGTCTATTGTTGTCGGCTGCTAAGCTCATGATGATATTACAAAGTGCGTTGGCATCTTCATAGCTTGTATTTCTGCATCGTAGACAAACAAGAAAACGCTGTTTATTTTATTACACTTATGTTTTTTGTTGTCAAGAAATCCTAATATAGTACTTTTTTATCTAATGTAGGGTTACCATCTGACTGGATAAATCCGGTCTAGACCGGATTTTAAGAGTATAGACCGGACTCCGCCCGGATTTCATTAGAGACCGGATTTTTCGTCATGCCAATAAATAACAGCGCCGCCCGCGCGAATGTAAAGAATTTTACAGTGAAACTACAAAAAATAAATAAATTTTAAAGCTGTGGTAAGTGGACAGAAATAAAACAATGGAACTTAGTTATAATCTACTGAGTTTTATTTTCGGCCAAAGACCGGATTTTTTTACAGAAATTAGGATTTTTCAACACTTGCTACCGGCTCTTCGATTTAATGTCCTGGTAAAAGTATTTTATAAAAGATATATTTATAATTGACAATTACTAATTTTCCTGTCATGAAGACAGCTGCAGACTCCTCAGGATAAATAAGGTCTAACAAAATTAGCTGAAACTACTTTAACTGGTGCTTCTCCCAATGAAACTGAACAAATTTCCCCATGAGACAAAAAAAAATTGAACTTCCCATACTAAGTTGGCTGATCAGCTGATCGAGTGAGTATGGGAGAGCCAATTTTTTTTTGCGATTTGCCTATGGGGTTCCATGGGTAAATTTGTTCAGTTTCATGGGTAGAAGCACAAGTTTAAAAAGTGTCAGCTCATTTTGTTAGACCTTATATAGATTACAGCTACTCATTGACATTGATAAGTATACGACAAGCCCATAGATTTAAAAATTAAACAGACAAGCAAAAAAAAATAGACTAAAATGAAATACTGAATTAATAAATATCAACAATGTTGCATTGCGCCACGAAAGAAACCGACAAATGAGTCGACGACACGAACCGCATGGGAAGCTGAACAAGTGCAACCTTTGTTTGTTACTGCATTGTACAACCGTCGACGTAATACTGGATGGGACTGTGACATAACTGCACTTTTTGTTTTTGTACAGTCGGTTATGTGCCGCGCGGCGCGCACCGCCCCGAGAACCGCGCCTAACGTATTCTTTGAAATTTTGGGATTCAAGATATTTATTCAAAATAGGTGCAAATTGCTTTCTGATAGTCATAAAATAGTGATTACATAATTTCGTTTGTAAAAAAATCAAGAAATAAACAATCATTAGTTAATAGCTTAGCTACCGCCATCTTATCTAAGTCTTGCCGCCAAACATCAGTGTTAACAACATTGATGTGTTCCGGCTTGAAGATAAGATAGCCAGTTCTCCATTGCATTGGGGAATTTTGGTAAGCCCGCTTCCGTCTTCGGCATCATCGTCACTTACCATCAGGTGAGATGATGCCAAGGGCTTACCAATTGTGAATAAAAAAAAAGACAAAATCCAATCCTTGATATAAAAAAAACAAATTATGTCATTAGAACATGACAAAAAAATATGGCACGAGAAGTTATACATTAAAATTATTGAATGTCATGAACGCCTTTGACAAGTATAGGCCAGTTCACACGGACAGCACCCGGTCACGAGTATATAACGCGAGAGTCAGCCATCGCTCCTCTCAACCATATTAGAGGGAAAGAAACGACCCGGCTAATGGGAAAAATTAAATAGTTTCTATTCTCTTACGTGACAATTATATGTAGATTCAACTAGTTAAAATAGTCCCCAAACTTCCCATTTTCCTAACGCAACCAAGCAACAACGGCGATATAAATAATGCAGGTCTATTTTAAACTTGTCTATGGCACGTATTCTATGCGAGGTAACAAATTGCTTATTGCCGCCAGACACGACATCTTTAGCATAATCATCATCGATCGAGTTTACAAACCTAATTTTTTCGTGACAACCCGACCGTCACATTTGGGTCACTGAGCAAATAATCGAACGCGCAGTTTCTTAGGGCTCCGAGATAAATGACCGAAGCACCGAGGGCTGAGGACAGTTAAGGCAATAAAACTGATAAATTGGGAGAGAAAGCTATTGTCTCGGACCGTGTTCCGAATCACCGGAATACGGAAACGAGAAATAGCCAGTTTTGGTACACACAAAGTGGTGAAACTTTGGAACCAAGAACAATGGTCTTGAAGTTTAATGGCGATGTCGGCGACTGATCCTGGGAGAGACTCGTTATCTACGTTGTTGGTGCGCATTTAGTCTTCGAGGAAAATAAGAAAGTCTTAGGTAAATGACAACTGGTATTTTTAGCGTCTTTACTTACCGATATTCCTGGTTCAGACAAGTGCCCATTTTTTACCAAATAACAGCCTTTTATTTTAGTTATTGAAAAACCCACACCTATTTAATAAATTATACAAGGTTGTAAAAGTCGCTTCTCTCTCTTATCGTGTGGTACAATTCACCGTGCTATCCAAGGGACAGACGGTGGTTGCCTGGTGTTGCACTTAACATCACCCGCAGTCACGTGTAGGGTGTAGGGCATTTCTAGATTTACACCTACGGACGTGTACAACGCGACCTTCATACACATCTGGAATCTGATGTGCAGGTTTCCTCACGGTTTTTTCCTTCACCGTTAAAGCAATCGATAAGTATATGTACGTAAGTTTCGAAAAACATATTGGTACATTGGCCGTCCGGATTTGAACCCGGGACCTCTGGTTAGGAGGACCAAGTCGTTACCGGTTGAGCCACCGACGCTTTTGTAAAAGTAATAGTTACAGATCTTGCGCTAGTCAAGTATATTAGTAATCAAATCTGATAGAATTCTGTTTCTGAATGATTGACAAATTTAAGTAAATATATAAGGTGTAACTAAATTAGCTGAAACTATTTTAACTGGTGTTTCTACCCATGAAACTGAACAACTTTCCCCATGGAACCCATAGTCAAATCGCAAAAAAAGTTGGCTCTCCCATATTAACTCGATGGAACCCATAGTCAAATCGCAAAAAAAGTTGGCTCTCCCATACTAACTCGATGGAACCCATAGTCAAATCGGAAAAAAAGTTGGCTCTCCCATACTAACTAGATCAGCTGATCAGCCAACTTAGTATGGGAAGTTTGATGGGTAGAAGCACCAGTTAAAATAGTTTCAGCTAATTTTGTTAGACTTTATATGCATATGTCAATTGTTACAAATGCGGGATATAACTAAGTTGGTAGATAGTAGATATAACTTGTAATTGCTGGCGTTGTCGTTGAAAAAACATTTTTTTAAAAAGCTATCCCCGCCCCGACTAACAGTGTTTAACTACGTTGTCATCCCAGTAACATTAGAGAACCCTTTCCACTCCAAAAGTGTTTAACCCGGCGAGGATGTGGTGGGAAAAGTTACGTGGAGCTCGTGGAGAGTGTATTTTAATAGCTAAATTTATATTTTTCAACAAAGAATTTAAGTTGACTCTATTAGTTAGATAATATTGTATGGATTATTGTATTTTTGACCTGGTGAAAATCGCGGGAAGCCGATGGATGCGGGCAGCGCAGGATCTGTCGTCATGGAAATCCTTGGCGGAGGCCTTTCTCCAGCAGTGAAAGTTTTTCGGCTGATATGATGATGATGATTTTGAAAAAAAAGCACATGTGATAGTACAAAATGTTTTTATCACATTTAAGGTTTAAAAATACTGAACTGTATGAAGACAAGGCTGGATTTTACAACTTTTGCTAGGGTGATATTTACTCTTTTTGACTTTGCGCATGTGTGACTCTCGTCGCAGGCGGACAGGGTGTTGAATGGTTATTGTGGGGCGGGTCTCTTAGCAACAGCTAGCTAGAGACGTCAACACCCTATGACATTTGACGGGGTCAAAATGACCCCTCCACATCCTGGCCGGGTTAAACGTCGTTTTAATCTCATTAGTACAAATGCAATACGGCCTGCTCAAGTCGGGGATACCATTTCCTTCTCAATAATTGAATTAGAAGCTCGTCGCGGACTTACGTAAGACGAAGAAGCCCTGACGACGTTAGATCGATGCGATACACGAGTGCAACGAGTATGGCAGGGTCAATTGTAAGACTCGGTTTGGTTGGTGGTAGGACATTTTCTAAGCCCGCCTGGCTAGCTATCTTATCTAAGTCTTGCCGCCAAATATCAATGTTGATATCATTGGTGTGTTCCGGCATGAAGATAAGATAGCCAGTTCCCCATTGCATTGGGGAATCTTGGTAAGCCCGCTTCCATCTTCGGCAACATCGTCACTTATCACCAGGTGAGATGTTTTCAAGGGTTTACCAATTGTGAATAAAAAAGAAAGCGACGATAGCGATGGTTTGGACTTGGGTATGAAGTTTTCTACGACAGGTACCTATTGTTTAATTATACAGGGTGTAAAAAAAATATGTAGGACCCATTAACTGGGTGTTCTACTCATCATACTGAACAACTTTCCCTAGGAACTCAGTCAATTCTCAAAAAAAACAATCGAAGAGCTACTGTGCTGTTCTGCGGGGTTCGGACAAATACGACAAACACTGTTGTGTGAAATTTCGCCATATTTTCATTCTAGTTTTTTTTTTACTTTGATTTAACTTTACTTTTACGCAACTTTACACCGTTTTCTACTAGAAAAAAAATTACGTGATATTTGCTAAAACCCCCTCTCCCCTAAGTGAGATTTGGAAAGATTTAGCTTGACCCTCTCCACCCCTTAATCACCCCACGTAATTAATGGACGCCCCCTTACTGTTTACTAATAATATAAGATTTCACTATGCGAATCATCACTATAATCGGTTAAGTGCAGACTTTTGCGTGATGAAGCATTTTATGAATTCAGATTTTGGATATTTCTCCAGAAACCTTGACTTTTCCGGGATAAGAAGTATCTTGATGTAACTCCAGAACATGAGGTATAATTTTGCAAAGTTTATCTCAAATTGCTTCAGCCGTTTGTTTGTGATGCGTGAACAGACAAAAATTCAAAAGTTTTGATCTTTACAACAATGGACATACCGTGTCTGTTTGCAACATGAAATTTCATGAAAGATGTAAGTTTGTGGCTCACTTCCAGTTTTATTATACTTAACTAAAAGCTTTGTTTTAAGCTTTTTCTCTTCAATGTCGGTTACCTGTAAATCTACGTATATACATACGTACTTATTTAATAGGTCTAACATAACATGTATGTGCACTTAATCTTGGATGGATGGATAGCATCAGCACTTACGTCTGCGAGATTGACTGATGACGCATTGTGTACCAAATCGATTTTCTCTAGACGAACTCAATGGATAGGATTATTAGTGAATGCTGGTGTCTGGGGAAATTTTGCTGTCTTCATAACTTATTTACGACTGACGCATATGTGATGTACACTACATGACTTATTTATAGAGCATTTATAATTTTCCTGCTCTGTATCCAATTATGATTAGGGGTCGGCGCAACATGTTTATCTTTTCCATTCTTATCCATTTCTAGTCATCTCTACATTCACTTCTTTTTTAAACTTATCATCTGTCAAAAATTTCATCCATCCTCTCTTTGGTCATCTTTTCCCTTTGTACCCCACCATTTTATGTAAGATATTTTTCCGAAGCCCCTACGAGGAAGATTGAAGAAAGATATCGTCAGACCAGACTGCGTGGTCATAGATGTCTGATCTTTTTTTATTTTTTTAAATCTGTCTCATTATGTACGTTTATCCGACGCTCTTAACGGCGAAGGAGAATATCGTGAGGAAACCTGCACACATCTGCGAAGAAACTCTAAGTTTGAGTGTGAAGTTGAAAAAACCTGCACTGGACCCGCGTGGTCGACTAAGGCCCGATCGCCCTAATTCAGGGTAGGCTCTAGCCCCCCGGTGGGAACATATATGATCTGATGCGAGTGAGTGAGAAATCTGTCTTTATATAACTAAAAAACAAAGTGTGGGGGGGGGGGGGGGGCAAACTGTCGTTGGTTTAAGATGAGACGTCTAGTTTTCACTTCCCTGACTCTTTTTTTTATTTATTTTTTCCATTGACCTCACAGGGAGCGCTCAAGGCTTCACTACGCGGAGCTCAGGCTTGGGCCTCGCAGTTTAGACTGTATGGCATGGAGCTGTAGCCTTCCTAATAGAAAAGGCGACTGACTTGGTTGCGATGGAGCCGCGATTTGTTACTTGGTCGCTATGGAGGAAACAGATTCTTTTGTTACTTACGTCACGGCCCAGGTTTTTGACTTGTTACCGCATATGTGATTTAAAGAAGTTTCACGTCAACTTCACTTTTTTTTATAAGCCCTTGGCATCCTCTCACCTCATGGTAAGTGGCGATGATGCCGAAGATGGAAGCAGGCATACCAAGATTCCCCAACGCAATGGGGATGCTAGCTTTATACAACAAAAGGAGCGCTTTTTGGGTTAGTGAGATGAAAATAACACATCATGGTGGGCAGTTCGTTAAGATATGGAGAAATTTAACCGAGATGGATTCTTTAAAAATGTTTGTTTTTACGTGTCTAACAAGTCTGATAAACGAAGATAAGATTTCGTTTTTTCCAGTAACGATAGGTAGTCTGGAAGAGATTGTTTTTTAACAATAAGACCGCCTATTGTGCATTATATATATACTCTATCCCTAAGAATTAGCTTTATGAAATTGTATTTTGGCTTACTATAAGTGTAAATAAAATAAATAAAAATAAATAAGATAAGGGAAGCGTATTTTCCCACGATTGGTATGGCCCTAGGCATAATCTCAACTCACCTTGACGATGATATCGAGGATGGAAGCGGGCCTACCTAGATTCCCCAACGCAATGGGGAACTGGCTATCTTATCTTTTTTTTCTTCATAGCTTCGTCAAGTTCGGATTAAGTTCAAGTTTTTTTTAATTATTTATTTACAATTGGTAAACCCTTGACAACATCTCACCTGGTGGTAAGTGACGATGTTGCCGAAGATGGAAGCGGGCTTAGCAAGATTCCCCAACGCAATGTGAACTGGCTATCTTATCTTCATGTCGGAACACACCAATGATATCGACATTGATATTTGGCGGCAAGACTTAGATAAGATGGTAGTAGCTAGCCAGGCGGGCTTAGAAAATGCCCTACCACCAACCAAACCGAGTCTTACAATTGACCCCGCCGGGAATCGTACCCGCGACCGCGTGTAAAGCCAGTGAACTTTGCCTCTGAGCTACGGAGGCGGTTAAAGTAGGTAAATCCTAACTGAAACTGGGAAGAAAGTAGTTAATTATTTTGTCACCGCCGATGGCGCGGAGAATCCATTTCACGGTATTACCTTAACTACATCGAGCCGTAGCTAATGAAACTTTCCAATATTATTTTCATATTTCAGTAAATTAACTCTAAAATATTTGAAATTAAGGCGAGGTATTGTTTGGAACAGTTGTCTCCGTCGTTTTCTTTACGTGTAAAAAGTAAAGAAAATAACCACACTTTTTCAATGGTTGTTCGTTTCAATCAAAAACAACAATGAAAGTATAAAAAATGATAACATTACTCACTTTGTATTATAATAACAAATATTGTTGTATATTTTTTTTAAATTTATCCTTCAAAATATTAGTCATAACTAGAGTTGAAACTAACGGTGTAGACCTATTTTTGGGTTTTTTTTCTATCGAGCCAAAACTGCTCAATCGTGTTTCTAATAGCTTTTGGCTTTAATGAACATCATGAAAAATATGGGTATTTTTTTCAACCTTGGGTTTTCTATCGTTTAGGAGTAATTGACATCAAAAGTAACGAAAATCTGTAATATTACCGCCTTAAGAAGTATTTATATTGGAGGCTAGAAGACTATGTTGATCAGCTCTCGGCGTCGCGAGAATATTTTTGTACGCTTTCAATTTAATTTTAAACTGTAAAATTGGCTTGTTTCCCTACGCGTGCCATTGCGTATAGGATGATTCAATACGCTTTTGCCCCAATTTTTTTTTAAGTTTGCCTGAATTCTTAGCTTTAATTAGACCTGTAAAATGTATAATATATACTCGCGAGCGTTAAAACCCGGCGGGCAGTTTGGAAGGCCTCATTAAAAACATCTACTCCTTGGGGGACAAGGATTTCCACGACGAACCGGTTCTGCGCTGCCCGCATCCAGCGGCTTTCCGCGATCCTCACCAGGTTGTCGGTCCACCGCGTGGAAGGCCAGCCCACGCTACGCTTTCCGGTGCGCGGCCGCTACTCAAGAACTTCACTGCCCCAACGGCCACCTGTTCTACGAGTTACTTTTGTTTAGCTATTCTGTGAGATAGGTCGGTTACGTTGGTTCTCCTGCTGATCTCCTCACTTCTAATTCGATCGCGTAGGGAAATTCGAAGCATAGCTCGCTCCGTTGGAATATTTATTATTATTATTTGAATATATTTTTTTTATCTATTATTCACACACAAGGTATTCATTAAAATTTCAAGTCACCACCATATTAGCTCATATGCGTCCCCAACCGAGGGGCTCGAGCCTACCCTGATTACGGGCGATCGGGCCTTAGTCGACCACGCGGGCCCAGTGCGAGTTGATCGACTTCACACACAACCTTCAAGTTTCTTCGCAGGCGTGTGCAGGTTTCCTCACGATGTTTTCCTTCACCGTAAGAGCGTCGGATAAACGAACATATGATATCTAAATTCGAAAACACATTGGTACGTGCAGGATTCGATTCACGACGGCACTAACCGTTATGCCACCGACGTTCATACTTAAAATTTCGAGTACTGCAAAAAAAAGAGGGGTGGGTGCCGGGTTATAACGCTCGCGAGCGCATGCTGGCATCCACCGAGGTTTCATTTACAGAGCCAGGACGACTGAGCGTTTCAATCCGAGTCTCCTTGGCATATAAACTACTATTAATTTTTGGGTGAAAACCTTTTTTTTTTAGGATTGTCACCTATCTAGATATAATTGGAATGTAAAACAATTATACCTAAATACAAAATTTCATCCAAATCGTTTGAGCCGTTTCCGAGAAAGCAATTTTAGATACATAAATAAAAACGTTTGTTTGTCACTACATTCCTAATTGCTCACTTAAAGTAATAATGATTTATCTATGTTAGAAAGATACAAGAATTCACAACGTGTTTCTTTGCGACATTAACATTAAACTAAAGATACCCGTAGGTACGTGTTTGTGTGCGTATTGTAGGTGATTTATATTTATATGTTTATACACTGCGCTGTTTATTTCGGAACCAGACGCCCCCGCCGGCTTCCGCGAGTGCAACGGGATCATGCCATGCGAAACAAAATAAAACATGTCAAAATCACTTTCGTAACGTTACGTTATTACGTCATAAAACGCTTTTTAAAATAAATTAGCACAATTAATTCGAGACTAACTTTACGTCTTTTCATCCCGTACGGTTACCTCATGAAACGATTTAAAATAAACTAGTGGGACCCATGCTGCGCCGCAGCATTATTTTTTAATTATGAACATCGAAGGTGTGCGTTAGGCGACCCGCAAGCGGCTCGCCTTCGTTATTGTTAGTGAGAATGCACCGAACTTCCCTCCAACTCGACCAATTTAAGTGAGCAATAATAATAAAAGAGCTCATTCTAACGAGAGTTCTTAGACCAAAAGGAACGCGATACTTCAATAAAAACCAGAGATAGAGTAAAAGCCGGATAGTTGCCACACTTTTTGAAATCACTCTATATCTCCCAGTACAAGAAACAAAAAACTTTATTTGTAAAACTGGCCGATACTTCGGTTTTTTATCTACAAATTTATGAAAAGTAAAAACATTATCTTAAATATTTTTAGAGTATTAGCGATTTTCGCGGGCCTCTATGTTTTGGGGCATCTATCCCACATAGGAGATAGTTGCCTGATCCATGTAAATTACGATTAGGATAGATGCCCCGTCGAGAAACAGGACATCTACCCCGCAAAAATTTTGTTCGCATTTTGCCTTCCCATGTAATCGCACAGAGACACGAGACACGGACAACTTAATGGTAATTGGAGAATCTTTCGATAGATTAGTAAAATAGCATGCGATTCATCCGCGACACTAGAGTAATTACAATCGGGGCAACTTTACCCCTTGGGACAACTATCCTGGTTTTACCCTCATCATATCAGCCGAAGGAAGTCCACTGCTGGACATAGGCCTCCCCCAAGGATCTCCACGACGACCGGTTCTGCGCTACCCGCATCCAGCGGTTTCCCGCGACCTTCACTAGGTCATCGGTCCACTGAGTGGGAGGCCTGCCTACACTACGCTTTCCGGTGCGTGGTCGCCACTCGAGACTTTACTACCCCAACGGCCATCTGTTCTACGAGCAAAGTGCCCCGCCCACTGCCACTTAAGTTTAGCAATTCTGAGAGCTATGTCGGTTACTTTGGTTCTCTTACGGATCTCCTCGTTTCTGATTCGATCACGCAGAGAAACGTTTTGAAGGTTTCACCCTATTGAGAAGGAAAGCTACGAAAATCGCATTTGGGTAAACTTCGAGAAGAAGGACGAAACTTAGGTGATTTCCATGCTTGATGGATAAAAAATTGTGGCATCAATACCTTTCATTTAAAAAAAAATAAGCAAATCGGTTTGATAAAACTGGCGGACGGACTCGAAATAGATTTCTTTTTTTTTTCGTTTTTTAGGATTCCGTACCCAAAGGACCCTAAACTAACTAAGACTCCGCTGTCCCCGTCTGTTTGTCTGTCCGTCTGTCACCAGGCTGTATTTCATGAACCGTTATAGCTAGACACTTGAAATTTTCACAGATGATGTGCTATTTCTGTTGCAGCTATTACAACAAATACTAAATAATTTTCGAAAAACCTAAAAACTTATAGGTACAAGCTTTTAATATTGCATTGTCACGCGATATACATATGCATGCAAAATTTCAGCTCAATCGGAAACCAAGAAGTGGGTCAAATTTAACTTGCAAGATTTCACCCGAACAAACATGCATACATTGTTAAATAAAAGTTTGTAAAATTAGAAAAAAAGTGAGTCTTCATACAAAAAACGTGTTTTTTTGAAACGTGTAGCGCCATCTAGTGTGATGGTACGGAACCCTTTGTGCGCGGTTCTGACTCGCACTTTACCGGGTTTTCTTTTATTTATTTGAGATGGGCGAAAGTTACGTGATATTTAATGCTTGATACCAAATCTATGCATAAATACCTTTCATTAAAAAAAAGGCAAATCGGTTTGATAGAACAGCCGACGGTCTCGGATGAGATTTTATATATTTTTTTTAAATGTATTGAGAAAAACGAAAGTTAGGTGATTTCCAATACTTGATGACAAATCTGTGAATTAAATACCTTTCATTTAAAAAAAACATAAGCAAATCGGTTGGTTAGAACAACGGCCGAACGTACTTGTATTACATTCTAGACGGAGCGCTATAGCCGCTTGCGGGGACGATTTTTTAAATTCACAATTGGTAAGCCCTTGGCACCATCTCACCTGATGGTAAGTGACGATGATGCCGAAGATGGAAGCGGGCTTACCAAGATTGGAATCTGGCTATCTTATCTTCGAGTCGGAACGGAATACGTCAATGTAGTTAACACTGATGTTTGGCGGCAAGACTTAGATAACATGGTGGTAGCTAGCGAGGCGGGCTTAGAAAATGTCCTACCACCAACCAAACCGAGTCTTACAAGTTGACCCCACCGGGGATCGAACCCGCGACCTCCTGGTGTGAAGTGAATGGACTAACCATTACGCTATAAGGATGACAAATCTGTGCATCATAATTCATAACCTTTCATTTACAAAAAAAAGAAATAAATGTGAACCCACGGCGAAAATTAGTTTTCATACAAACGGTGAAAGTGATTTTCACCCCTTAAAAGTCACCGATTTAGATTTTTTTTTGATAGGTTGTCAGTCAGAGCAAAAGCTAGGTTTAAATAGGTTCCGTTTTTAGGGTTCCGTACCCAAAGGGTAAAACGGGCCCCATAACTAAGACTTCGCTGTCCGTCCGTCTGTTTGTCTGTCCGTCTGTAACCAGGCTGTATTTCATGAACCGTGATAGCTAGACAGTTCACAGATGATGTATTTCTGTTGTGGTAACAAATAACGCTAACAACAAATATTTAAAATTAGATAAAGTGAAAAAATAAGGAGGGGTCTCCATACAAAAAACGTGTTTTTTTAAACGTGAAGAAACTAGCGCCAACCCCTTTGTACTAGCGCCATCTAATATGATAGTACGGAACCCTCTGTGTGCGGCTCTTACTCGCACTTGGCCGGTTTTATCAAACTATTGATTAAAAATAACTAAATAATGGCCAAAATTAGTTTCGGATGAAAACACGGGAACGACAACAAAATTGAACTTATTAATTTTATTGGTAAAATAAAACCTAAAAACCTAGCTTTTATTCTGACTGACAACATATCCCAAAATTGATCAAAATCGGTTAACAGTTAGGTAGAGAAAATCGCTAATCACCGTTTGTATGAAACGTCGCAGCTTCACAATCCTCTTAATAAGGCAACGCGGGCCAAAACAGATTTAATTAAAACAACAAAGACTATTAAGTACAGCAGTTTACAGCACACATAAAGGAGTGTCCACTTTATACCTTACGCAACAGTTACGCTTGACCTAAATAAGGTCTGAAGTAGGTCCACGACGGATTATCTGCGCCGTGACGGAGCCGAGGGGCAAATCGTTGGAACGTGATCGGAACGAGGATCTGCCTGACGTGGTCATGACCTTCCGACTCGACGGAGCCCACTTTCCTTTTAAGTGCATCGCGGAGTTGGTCGTGAACTTGTGACTGAACATTAATGTTGTTTTTCACCCGACTGCCCAATAATTGAAAACACGTTAAAAAACCGACTTCCACCGCAACAACTTAGTACATTTATGCATTATTATTTTTGGTTTTTGTTATTTTTCTAATAAAGTACTACACCGGTTTTGATAAAATTTATATGGGACCACACGGGAAGCACTAGCTTTCAAATAAAAAAAAAAGGATCATAAAAATCGGTTCACCCAATCAAAAGTTCTGATGTAACACACATAAAAAAAAACATACAGACGAATTGAGAACCTCCTCCTTTTTGGAAGTCGCTTGAAAAGTAGATGTATGTAGATATGTATGTCTGTTTTTTTTTGTTTTTTTTTATTCACTATTGGTAAGCCCTTGGCATTAGCATCATCATCTTGGTTTCGGCTAAGTCTGTATTACGAAGTAACCAGTATCTCATCCTTGCCTGTAGCCTAAACAGCTTCATGGATTTCGGAGTGGGAAATGTCGTTAGATTCGTCTTGATCCCCTGAGTGACATGACATACATTTTACCCGACAGCCCAAAAAAGGAGCGTAATGTTTTAACGCACTCAGGTTTTCCAAGCGACTTCCAAAAAGGAGGAGGTTCTCAATTTGACTGTATGGTTTTTTTATGTGTGTTATCTCCGAACTTTTGACTGGGTGAACCGATTTTTATCATTATTTTTTTTTATTTGAAAGCTAGTGCTTCCCGTGTGGTCCCATATAAATTTTATCAAAATCGGTTAAGTACTTTATTAGAAAATTAACAAAAACCAAAAATAATAATCCAAAAATGTACTAAGTTGTTGCGATGGAAAATTACGGTAGCCTAAAATGAGGGCGAGGGCAACAAAATCTTACCAAAACTCAGTTAAAGAGAACTTCATTTTTTTAATTCAAATAATATACCCTGTCGATTTTTTCCTCTTTTTTTACCGATTTTTTATAGAAGACATCAATAACGCTTTATGTACCTATTCAGCAGTGTGAAGTGAAGCAAAATACATGAAATCTTTAAAAATTATAGGTGAAATCTCACTCATGCTGGACGAGGGTACAACCACAAAACAGTGGTACAACCATATCTCACTAAATTAGGATTTTTTTGGCGAGCCAACCTCACGTAATTTAGGGATCTTCAAGGCGAGAGTGAACAGGCATTATTTGAGTTTGCGTGTACCATCCTCGACAACATCGACACTTTCTATCAGGCGAGATGTAGTCAAATGCACTCAAATTTTCAATGATAAAATAATTTCCTTCAGCGTTTAATTTTTTCTTACATCGATATTTAACTTTCCTAATTTTGTAAGAACTTGCAAACGAATAGGTACTTAAAAACTAATAAAGGACAATACAGCGATCGGGTAAAAATGCATACATATACACGCGATATAAGTAGGGAAAACTAATTTTTTTACACTTAACTCGAGGTATTGATGGGAACAGGTTGTCTCCGTCTTTTTCTTTACGTGTAAAGAGTAAAGAAAATAACCACACGTTTCCAATGGTTTATCGTTTCAATCAAAAACTACAATGAAATTACATATAAAAACTAATAACTCACTTTATATTATCATAACAAATATTGTTTTTTTTTATTATTTATCCTTCAAAATATTAGTCATAACTAGAGTTGAAAGCAACAGTGTATCTTTTCTATCGAGTCAAAACTGCTCAATCGTGTTTCTTATAGCTTTTGATTTTAAAGAACATCATCAATCAACAATAAGGGTTTTTTTTAACTTTGGGTTTTCTATCGTTTAGGAGTAATTGACGTCAAAAATAAAGAAAATCTGTAATCAAAATGCTCAGCAGTTAGCAATATGTAGCGACAATATGACAATAACCTACTATTAAACTTTCCAGATTTATCATCACCTTCATCACCAAATCAGCCGAAAGAAGTTCACTGCTAGACAAGGGCCTCCCCTAAGGATTTCCACAACGACCGGTCCTGCGTTGCCCGCATTCAGCGGCTTCACCGCGATCTTCACCAAGTTGTCGGTCCACCGAATCGGGGGCCTCCACAGCTTGCGCCATATCTTTATATATATAAATCTTCTGTCCGTGTGTTAGTCATTGAACTCCTCCTAAACGGCTGGACCGATTTCGCTAATTATTTTTTTGTCGAGTTCGTTATTGTCAGGAGAAGGTTCTTATGTAGGGTAGGGTAGGGTAGGGTAGTGTAGTGTAGTGTAGGGTAGGGTAGTGTAGGGTAGGATAGGGTAGTGTAGGGTAGGGTAGGGTAGTGTAGTGTAGGGTAGTGTAGTGTAGGGTAGTGTAGGGTATTGTAGGGTAGTGTAGGGTAGTGTAGTGTAGGGTAGAGTAGTGTAGGGTAGGGTAGGGTAGGGTAGTGTAGGGTAGGGTAGGGTAGTGTAGTGTAGTGTAGGGTAGGGTAGTGTAGTGTAGTGTAGTGTAGTGTAGGTTAGAGTAGGGTAAGGCAGTGTAATGTAATGTAAGGCGGTACGTAGTTCGCCGGGACAGCTAGTCAATTTATAAAACTCGTAAAAATTTACTGTAAAATTTGTGACATGTCAGTTATCAATTCTCTTCGCTCCCGGAAGTATTACATTCTTGATTCTTCGCAGGACGTTGGTAAGCGAGATAAGCATAGTTATTAGACTATAGTTATTTTATTACATACATACATCTACACTGAGTGAGTACTGTTTGTACATTAAAATGTAAGGACTACTGACTATAGGATGACAAGAGACGTCGCTGTGACGTCGCGATGCCATCCATACCCCGGTAGTGAGCTGTCAACTCCTCAAACATATATACACCTACCTATTTACATTCCACGCTTTATGTGATGCATGATGGATGATGCATTAGCTTTATGGGACAGCGTAGTATTTACAGTTGACAACGATGAAACACTTTCATTGTACTGTAATTCATTTGTATTCATTATCACATAATTACAATGGATTTCGGTCCATTTTACAATGGCACAAAACTTAACTACATGCTACTACCCGAGAGACATCGATATTTCATGAACCGTAATATGTAGACATTTGAAATTTTCACAGCATGTGTGTTTCTATTGCTGCTAAAAGGAAAAATAATAAAAATTAAAATCCTCGTACAAAAAACGCGTTTTTATAGGTATTTTTGATTAAACTCTATCGTGAAAACGGTAACACATATTAGCGTAAAACAACAAATAACAAAGTTGTACTCGTGCTAAGTGGTCCGAACTAAATAAAAAAAGTATATTTCTATCGCTCGCGTTGATCTCTTTTGTTTGTAATGTGAATACAAACAAAAGAGATCAATATATAAATTAATAAATTCCAATCGTCAACGGTTGAACCAACGGCCGATCCCCAGGCATACCACCTCGCCTGGCGGAGATATCTTCCTTTGCTTTCGAAGAAGAGTAGGAACGCACCGTTTCTACAAACTTTAACTTTTTATAATACTAGCTGTTTCCCGCGGATTCACCCGCGTGGACGTTTCTATTACTTTTCGAGTGTGCGCAGTGCGAAATAAAGTAGCCTATGTGTAATCCAGGTCCTAATCTGTCTACCTACCAAATTTTAGCCAGATCCGTTCAGTAGTTTTTGCGCGAAAAAGTAACATACACACTCACAAACTTTCGCCTTTATAATATTAGTGTGATTAGTTTAGTTTAGACTAGAGATGTGGCGTTACGGAACCCCCGGTGCACGAGTTCGACTCGAACGGTTTTAAGTTCAAGTGTTTAATTACCAAACTGGATTTTACACAAATTGTCGAATAGAGCGTGAAAGTAACCAACCAATTGACCCCCCGCCGAAGGGCTTGCAAAACGATTTCACCGAGACCGTTTGTAATTACAGTGGAGTGCCTTGCTTGCCTACTCAACTACAATATTAATTTGTTCTATTTATTTTATTAATTAAAGGCTGGCTGCAATCTAGCTTTTTGTATGTATTTTTTATTTAAGGCGAGGCATTAATTAGAACAGTTGTATCGTCTTTTTAACGTGAAAAGAGTAAAGAAAATAACCACGCTTTTGCACGTTTTCAATGTTTTTTCGTTTCATTAAAAAATTACACTTGTTTCAAAATCCAACTGGCATATTAATGTGTGTGTTTAGACTCTCTCTATCTCTTATCGTGTGGCACAATTAACCGTGCTATCCAAGGAATTTAGAGGTATTAAATCGGTCTCGTTTGCCTGTAGAATGGAAATCTCTGTTTTAAAAGAGGTTTCTTTGATGTATTTTTTTCTGTTATAAAAGTGAACGAATGCAACTGACAAAATGAAGTCATTGAAATGAAGAATCAGGATCAGGTTACAAAATATCACTTTCATATGTTTTGTAATTGCTGAGAAAAATCGAGATCAGTTCTCCATTGCGTTGGGGAATCTTGGTAAGACCGCTTCCATCTTCGGCATCATCGTCACTTACCATCAGGTGAGATGATGCCAAGGGCTTACCAGTTGTGAATAAAAAAAATAAAAAAAAGAGATCTTTGCGACCAAAGTTTCCAATGCGTCGTCGTCTTAAGGCTTTTTGCTCATTGGAAACCCGTGAAACCCGGTTGTTTACGAACGAAAATAGTATCTGTTTGAGTGCTTCTGTGCGGAACAAATCTACTGTAAGTAATTAATCTTCGACCACTCGCAGATGAATCACTTTCCTTGCAAGGTCCTGAGAGAGATACAAGTTTCTTTTATTTACCCTATATCCTTTATATTAACGTCACCTTTTGCAGGAGTCATGGAGTTATGGCGGACAGTGGGATAATTAATGATTTTCCAAAACTATTACATTGACTATAAATACGTGATCAGCTAGTCTACTTGAAAATGACACGAAAAACAGACCTTTTTTGCACAAAAGGTATAAAACATACCAAATTTAAAGAATAGCAGTGCTGAGGTTATTTAATAATGTCTACAATTATTATTATTTTCTGTTTAAATATCACACATGGTCATCTGGCCCCAATGTAGGATTCCCTGTGTTATGGGTTACCAGAGACTGATATACATACTTATATACGTTTAAATACATACATATATAAATATTTAACACCCAGACACAGAGCAAACAAATCTGCTCATCACACAAATGCTTGCCCTGGGTGGGGATCGAACCCACAACCCTCGGATCAGTAGTCAAGGGCACTAACCACTGACTACTGAGCCACCGAGTCAGTCAACAATTGCTACAATTGCTATAAGGGCATAACAAAACTGGTGTAGGATCCCGTTAAATGGAGCTTCCCTTAAGATCTTTTTCTAAGAGATCCATACTTAATCACCAGTTTGCATTTTTTAAACTGAAACTTTTATTACATCGTCTCAAGCTTTTTCGTCTGTGTGTTGCGTGACGGCAAAGAGATTATTACATCGTGTCAAACTTTTTCGTCAGAGCAGCCATGATCGTTCCGTCCTCTGTTCCGTAGCTCCAAGACGAGAGCAGCCATGATCGTTTCGTTCTCCGTACCGTAGCTCCAAGAGGAGTGAAACTTTTATTACATGATCGTTTCGTCCTCTGTACCGTAGCTCCAAGACGAGAGCAGCCATGATCGTTTCGTGCTCTGTAAATGTCTATAATGTGAAAAAATGTTTCACTTTTACCATATAAAACCACACACTCTTTTTTTATTCTTCATACAAATCGACACCAAATTAATCTTAATTAACTGGTAGTTGGATACCAAACGGCATCATTTCATTATCGCATCACGTATTTAATACATAGTTAACCCATTTGAAACTGCGCTCGATCACGATCTCGACCCACGACGAATTGGCTGGCACTGGCACGTCGGTTGTCACTCCATCGTCACCCAATTACAAATAAAATTGTGTAAAGTAGATTTTAATTTGAAATCAGTAGGTAATCTTAGTGAATTTGTAAAGAAACGTGAGAAAAACGCGGAACATAACGTCCTTGGTTTTCGGATTTATTGCAAATTTTTAGAATAAGCTGTCGATTCTGTCGAGTTGAAGCCTGTTTATAATTGCATAAAAAATATGTTTTCTTTTCAGTGCGATCGATCTATCTTTAAGTAGTGATACTAAACTGGTTAAACAACTAATTTATTTGACTTCCAAGTTTTTAATGTTGTACAAATACTGTTCGTTAACTAATTTTTAATCAAATCACACAATTATAGTACTCGTAAGTGCGGCAACGATATGATCCGTCAATGAATTTAGCAAGAAGTGTGTGTTACAGAGGTCCACGTTTTTATGCACAATCAGTGTTTACGTATGGTGAATAAACAGATGTTATACGAGTATTACAATTAGATACATATAATAAATATACTTACTTATGTTTTTGTACGTTTGTTCCGCGCTATCTTCACAGATTGTAAGGCGCTTGTCATGAGTCTTTTTTTATTCGATAGGGTATGCTGTCAGGTCGGTCACATATAAACTTTATCAAAATCGACTAAATTCTTTTTTAGAAAATTGACAAAAAACATATGCAAAATTGTATTAAGTTTTTGCGATTGAAGGAATGAAGTCTGTTTTTAACTCATTTAGCGTTTTCAATTATGATAATTTATTACATATTCCTGTTTTCTCTTTAGCTTTATAAGTACTTAGACTTGGGTAGTAGATAGATAATAATGTTCAAAACACGCTAGGCAGAGCGTTGCGTTGCTAACATAAAGCTGTACATACACACTGTACATACAAATGAAAGTACAATAGGTAGTGAAAGACTTACCCGAGTATAACTAGCTCGCCGTATTTGACCAGGGGCTTGGGTTTATGTTCAGAGCCACTTTCTCCGGCCTCCTCCAGTATTGGTGATTCCGCACTGTCCGCAGCACTGTAACAATCAATACAAATGTTTTTTATAATCTCCTATAAAATAAGCTTACAAAGTTTTGTCTGAATCTATGTATCTATATATATAAAAGAAAGTCGTGTTAGTTACACCATTTATAACTCAAGAACGCCTGGACCAATTTTTATGATTTATGTGTTTTTGTATGTGTCTTAGTCCGGAATAGGATAATAAGTATTATAATATGATATTCATTAATAAAAAAAATGTTATCAGTGAAAAAATAATTGATTTTAGGGTAGGGTAGGGTAGTGTAGTGTAGGTGTAGTGTAGTTAGGGTAGGGTAGTGTAGGGTAGGGTAGGTTAGTGTAGGGTAGGGTAGTGTAGTGTAGGATAGGGTAGTGTAGTGTAGTGTAGGGTGTAGAATAGGAGAAGTGTAGAATAGGTAAGGGTAGTGTTAGGTAGTGTAGGATAGGGTAGGGTAGGGTAGTTTTGGGTAGTGTAGGGTAGTATAGTGTAAGTTGGAACGAAGTTCGCCGGGACAGCTTGTAATTTATAAAAGAAAGTCGTGTTAGTTACACCATTTATGTATAACTCAAGAACGGCTGGACCAATTTTTATGATTTTTGTGTTTTTGCATTTTTAAAATATGATATTCATCAATAACAAAAAATATTATCAGTCAAAAAAGAATAGGGATGACGAATGCTAGTCATCTGATTTACTTTTTATCATTTGTCAAAAACGAAATTTTGTTCTAAAAATGTTTGAAATACCTAGGCGTGACGTCATAGTTTAGCAGTATATCATTTATGTACTCATTTTATGATTTTGGTGAACTAAAAATCGAAGGCTTGATGGAAAACAAAACGAGTAAGGTTTTCCTAAGTTTAAGTAGGAGGACAATTTAGTGATCAAGAGTTCATAATTTATTTCTGATGCTGTCGTCATTCCTATTAGTTTTAGGATAGATAGCTAGATAGTGTAGTGTAGTGTAGTGTAGGTGTAGTTAGTGTAGGGTAGGGTAGGGTTGTGTAGTGTAGGGTAGGGTAGTGTAGTGTTGTGTAGCGTAGTGTAGGGTAGGGTATTGTAGTGTAGTATAGGGTAGGGTAGTGTAGGTTAGTGTAGGGTAGGGTAGGGTAGTGTAGGGTAGGAAGGTAGGGTAGTGTAAGGTGGAACGAAGCTCGCCGGGACAGCTAGTTTGTAAATAAAAAGGATAGTTTTTTCGCGGTATTCCTGTTTGCCACGGATAAACAGGAAGTAGCGAACAGTTGTTACGTGACAGAATACAATGAACTCGAAATTACATAAAAAACAAAGCACGATCTCTGATGGTACCTCTTTTCCTCAAAAGAGACCTTGAACTTTAATTTATTTTATAGTCAATATTTAAAATATTTTACACCACAACCGACCAGGCGGTCTAATGGTTAGCGCTCCTGCCTGCTAGGTCGAGAGTCGTGGGTTAGATTCCCACCCGAGCAAACATTTATGTGACGAACACGTTTGTTTTCCGTGTCTGGATTTTTAATAATATCTTATATTAACTTTTAATTAGTTCTTGATAGCAAAGGATATGTATGTACTTGTGATTACAAACATCTTTCCCAAAGAAACTATGTCACATATGAAAAAAAATTTTTGACATACATTTCTTACGGTGAAGGAAAACATCGTGAGGAAACCTGCACACGCCTGCGGAGAAACTCGCAGGTTGTGTGTGAAGTCGACCAACCCGCACTGGGCCCGCGTGGTTGACTAAGGCCCGATCGCCCTCATTCAGGGTAGGATCGAGCCCCTCGGTGGGGACGTATATGAGCTGATATGTATACATTTTTGACGATTTGATAACTTATTATTATGTATTGGGGACCAAAAATTTTTTTTCAGTTTAGACATATTAGTTTCTTTGGGAAAGTTGTTTGTAATAATCACGAGTACATTGATATCCTTTGCTATCAAGAACTAATAATATCAGCCACAAATCGTCCACTGCTGAACAAAGGCCTCCAAAGGCCTATCAAGAACTAATTAAAAGTCAAACTGTATACATGTACTCAAATATAAATTTACTAATTGTGTATATTTAGTCTCTGGCTCCCATACTACAGGGAATCCTAGTTTTCGGCCATATGACCGTGTTTACTATTATTATTATTCATTATTCTTTCTTTCTTATCGTGCGGCACAATTAACCGTGCTATCCAAAGGATAGACGGCGGTTGCCTTGGTGTTGCACTTAGCATCACCCGCGGTCACGTGTAGGGCATTTAGATTTACACCTACGGACGTGTGCAACGCGCCCTTCATACACATCTGGAATCAGATGTGCAGGTTTCCTGACGATTTTTTCTTTCACCGTTAAAGCAATCGGTAAGTATATGTACGTAAGTTTTTATTATTCATTTATTCTCAGGTACTTAGGAAGTACAGGCCCATAGATATATAAATAATATACCATAGATACTATAAATAAAATACATTATGTTTAAATTTAAGCCTGAATATCTATTTATTTATAGCCTGTCAAGTGGTTTTAAACATCCTCATGCCACCCACAGATACCGGAGGGCCACCTCCGCCGCCCAAAAATATGTTGTACAATGTACATAGTATGTAATTTTATGTTAAGCCTCTAAATCTTAGACCCAGGAGTGGTGCCCGACTGTGGGTCAAGATTAGTGATGTAAATTATCACAGGACCGGTTGCCAGTAAGGTGGCCATGATGCAATGTTTACTGAGATTTTTTAATCAAAAATAAACAACTAATAAAAGTACAGTTACATTGTAATACATATTACATATATTAAAATTTGCCTTACCCGGCAACGATGTCATTGTCCAAGCATGAGGCATGAATGAAATGATTTTAGTTGTCATCCCACTAATATTATAAAGGCGAAAATTTGTTAGTGTTTATGTCTGTTACTTCTTCACGCATAAACTACTGAATGGATCTGGCTGAAATTTGGTAGGTAGACAGATCAGGACCTGGATTAACACATAGGCGCACTGCGAAGTCATAGAAACGTTGTCCACGCGGGTGAAGGGGAACAGCTAGTAATACAAATATACAAAATTGGTGTAGAAACCGTTAACTAAGGTTTCTGCTACTTATCATAATGAACAACTTTTGTCAAGGAATCCATAGTAATTACTCAAAAAAAATTGTCTCTCTATACAAAATTGTTTAATTAAGCTGTGTAGAAGAGTAAATATATGCAAATTAACTATGTGGGTCTTTGGAGAAAGTTGATCAGTATGATGAGTAGACGCCCAAATCAACAAGTTTTACATCCATTTTGTTAAACCTTGTATCGTTAACAACGCATATAAACGTCCCCAATGCTGGGACATACTACACAAGTCCAGGTAAGTGGAGGTTGAACTATATACCACAGATAAGATACTAGTTACTTCGTAAACCATACTATCCTTAATTTTTTAAGCCGCCTATAAGGCATCTGACACGAGTTAACGACTGCCATCTAATGATAGCAACCGACACCATCGGCTTGACGTGCATTGTTAACCACGGCAACAGCCGAAAAAAATGACACTAATAGTCAATTATATCCAGGTAGTGACCGTGCTTTAGATCAGTTAACCTGCGTGATCGACCCAACCACGCAAGTCGCACTAAACGACGACTTTTTATATCAACCCTGTATACATTCTTAACAAGAAGACAGAAAATACGTGATTTAAGGATCGTTAAAAAAATATTTAAAAAAACTGCTTCCCAGCTCGTTAGCTATATGTAATTTCATTACTGGAGAGTAGTATTTCTTTGATTGCAATAATCTTATAATAACACACTGAGAGGCACAGAACACAAATCTCATACAGCCAAGTGACAACACCATAGTCGGATAAATAAAAGCTTCTTGGTCTGAGGTTCGCGCGCTGCGTTTTTCAAATTTTGAACGAAACGACGCGACGGAAGCGCGGCGACGGCGGCGCTGTGATTGAAAAAAAGAAAATCGGCGGAAAAGCAAGTGTGCGTAGAGGCATTCCCTACTCTGGTCACGGTTTTAAATATCGAGTGTATTTACTTAAAATTATATTAATTATTGCTTTAATTTCCTTGATTTGTTTGAGTAAAGCACTATACAGGTCGCTACCGGATCGTCAATTGCTGGATTCGTATTATTGAAGGCCCCACCTGCGGCACACCCTGGACACTACATACAACGGGTCAGAAATGACATTTCAAAAAAGGAATGACGGAACAAACAAAATGGCGGCGAAATCCTATCGACAACCAAACTGTAAACAATCTGTATCAATCTGGGTAACGAAGGGGTGAGGTCGCAATCTAGAGAGCGACAGGGAGTGTCCATACTGTATGTAAGTACAAAATATATATTCTTTGCCTGCGGTTCGGCCTTTAAACTCTACTCAGCTCTTTCTCCAGCAATCGCTTAATTTCCTGCCCTCTGCAGTAATAGTGTCACGTCAGGAACAACTGATGGTAACCCTACTCGTACAGGTAGCCGATGCACTAGCATTATTACGCAAGCATAAGCCAACTAACAGTGGCCATTAATCAAACCATAAAGCGCACTTGGTCCTTTGTCTGCCTTGCCTTCTATTTGCGTCTTTGACATTTCAGTCGTCCTTTGACCAACCAACTAGGCCGGTTGCTAAACTAAAACTTCGTCGAAGACAAACTTAGATACGTAATCTCAACTAGTAGAGAAATTCAGATAAATTTCAGCATGTAAGTAAATAGACTATACGTTAAAGTTTATGCGTTTGATCATGTTCTACAATGTTCTGATTTGCCGATAACACAATGACTTCTATATTACTGGCGTACGTTAACATAACGCTTGGAGTATTGCAATATTTACAATGTTAAATGGAAACTAGACCACGCTATCTCACACTCAATGATGATTCCGGTCGTTTGACCTGTATAACGCGCGTGGTGACTAGTGACAGTTTTCAAGCGATTTCCAAAAAGGAGGTTCTCAATTCGACTGTATGTTTGTCACGTGATATCTTCCTAGATTGTGAACGGATTTTCATGATTCTTTTTTATGCGATAGGGTATGCTGCCAGGTTGATCCTATATAAATTTTGTCAAAATCGGTTAAGTACTTTTATAGAAAATTAGCAAAAAACCAAAAAATATGAAAAATTGTACTTGTGATTGAAGTCGGTTTTAACGTGTTTAGCGTTTTCAATTATTCAAATAGAAATAAGAAGTTTCCGCAAATTGGAATGTCAAAGGGTTTATTTATTTTTCCTAGTTTAGTTAGTTTTCCTTAAATAATTGTTGTTATGAGTTCACTATATGGCGTTGACATCAATTTAGGAATCTAAAATGATAGTTCGTTAGTTTAAGTTTTGTCAATGCATAGAAAATAGTAATTAACATCAAATTAATTTAATTATCCAGAAAAAAAAAAATGAAAACACGATTTTACACAGAACTTAAAACAAAGAGCCTATTCCTCGTTAACCGGTTACTTGGTCAGATGTACAATTGTTTTATTTAGATTTGTTTTGGTGCTAAATATATTTAAATAATTAATTGAATCAAAGAAATAATTATTGATAATTATAGTTTGCGATATAATGTTCCCAATATGGAAATAAGCACCAACTAGGCACAAAAACCCATCTGAAAAGCTCGTCATAACATAAAAAGTCGTCACAAGTACTATTAGTAGAAAATAGTAAGTACTTTTTACCTATGGTTAAGACGAAAAACACCCAAAACTTTTATTTCCCTAAAGTATTTTATACTTTGTTATATAAAAAAATATTGGTATCTACTTTGGTATACATCTTAAATAACTTGTTTTCAACGATTTGGTAAGTTTTTATTAACAATAAATTGAAATTGAATTCGTAAAACACCATGACCATTCTTATTCAAGGATCATTGTCGATTATGATTACATTGAAGGGGTCAAAGCCCTCTTGCTTCCTATTGGAGAGAGCAACAGGGTTGGTGGAATCTGGTGCCTAGTGCCATTTTGCCCCCGGGTCCCTTCAGTTATTTCACTCACAGTAGTCTCTCGTACTTACCCACAAAGGAACACGTCCTTATACGGAGAGCAAAAGAACGTAATAAAATATTTTTCATCACACCTTTTTAAAAAACGAAGATTGCTTCCTCAACAAGTGCAATCAAAATTATACTTTGCTCCCTGTAGGGAGGTTTATTTTCCTTATCTGATTGGTCCGCGTTCGTGAAAATAAAATGTCAATGTCGCAAATTAACATAAAATTCTCCCTAGCGATAAACTCTCTTTTGTGATTGGTTAGCAAGGAGTTTGTATTAAAATACAAAATCTTTGTTGGTTAGGCGAACGCATAATGTATGAAGAAGTTACTAGTCGGTTAGGTTTTGGCGGCAATGCGCGCTGAAAAAAAAGAACGGTCATGTGCATTCTTCTTTCTTTTTATTTCTTTTTCTCATAAATTGAGATGAAAAATTATGTGTGTCACTCGGGGCTAAAATGTTTTATTCTCGGGCGACGTATTTTGAATTCCTCGCTAAGTTCAGGATTCAAACTAACATCCTCGGAACAAAATATTACTTTGAGCCCTAGTTACACAAATAACTATTTCAATCATATTTTTTTAATAAGAAAACGCAACATTATTCCAAGCTTTTATTTATTTTCACCTGTCTCGGTGCTTGTAGTCTAACTTTGAAGTTTAATTGACACACTTCCCGGATTCCGATTGAGCTGAAATTTTACATGCTTAGGTAAATCGGATGACAATGCAATATTATTATGACATGGGGGCTGACGGTCGTCGTAGAAATCCTTAGAGGAGGCCTATTTCCAGCTGTGGGCGTCCTCCGGCTGATATGATGATGATTATGGAGGCTGATCTGTTGATGGAGCAAGACGGTAGCCATTGGAACTCGGTAATAAAACGACACAACCTCATCGGGTTTGGTCTCGTTTTTAGGGGCTCATTTAATTCATCTTGACAACGACTCTGGTTCTATATGATATCCAGGGTATGATGATGGGATCAGAAGGTGGCACCCTGGAAGGCGGCTAAAAGCTTGTAATTAAAAGGTTTTACGTTTTGCTTGGCTTGTTTTATCTCCTAAAATGGTACGAAAAGCTCCTTGTCCCTAAAACCTATGACAGCGGAGAGGATGCTCCCGGCCCTCAATCATTAACATTATAATATAACTCACGCCTGGCCAGCTCAACGTGTAATTCTGACTCAATGAAGTAATGGTGTGTAAAAGATTAAATATGATTCATTAAATTGGTTCAGTGGTTTTGTTCGAGGCTTTGAAAGCTAGTGGTGAAATTGATATGGTCGAGAGAAAGATTTAAAAGTTATTAAGGAAGTTGGACGAATTATCTTTTATTTTAGCAGCCTATACAAGCATTTCTTTTGTAAGTAGGTACTTAATCAGGTTCTTCGTTATTTAAACCATCATAGATATACTTCATTTAAAATAAGCTGATTTACCTTATTCCACTTGAGATGGTCAGTATTCTAACAAATTAACAATAGGTAAAAAGCAAAATTACAAATTTTGAAAAAGCCCATGCCAGATGTGAAAACGTAACGGAAAGAGGATTAAAAACTTTTTTGAAAGTAAAAAAAAGAAAGTAGGGGGTAAAAAGTAGGAAATAAGAAAAAAAAGATAAGTTAAAAAACAAGCAAATAACCGTTCGGTCCGTCGTAGGTCGTGGGTAAAAATAGGCATAGAAGGGGCAGGTCAAAGTTCTGTAGTACATAATGTATACTCAAAGGATAAAAGTATAAAATCAGTCTATTCGCCTAAAAATACGGCTTACAATTTTACAAAATTACTGCAATAAAAAAAATTGGAATGAGCTCAGATTATTTCCTTATTTTTTACGTGTGGAAAAATCTGTTCCTTATTCAATACAGTACTTTTGATTTTAGTATACAGTAGATTTCTTGACCCAATTTTCTACTTAGAATTATTATAGTATGTGTTAAAATTCTCGTTTGTGCCGTGACACATCCCATTCTAGGCAGCTTAAGTTTGACAAAACGTAGGGTCATACTTGAGATATGCTTGACTTGGCATGACGAGTCATCAAATGGGCTGACTCAGGTAGTTCCCAAACCATGCCCGTTTGTAAGAATTATATAATAAAAATAAAAAGCTAAGAAGACTCATCAAGTTGGCTGACTCAGGTAATGCCCAAGGCCATTTGCCCGTATTATAAAAAACCGGACAAGTACGAGTCGGACTCGCCCACCGAGGGTTCCGTACAAATGTGTAGGTACATAATATAAATCATACATAACATAGCAAACTTTTAGGTACAACATACCCGTACACCAAAATTTTAGGTACCTACCTATACATATACAAGAAAGGGACAATTTTTTTTTCATACTTTGTCATAAATTGAAAAATAATTAAAAATCTGTTTATTTTGTGCCACTGAAGCCCTTTCATATAATACCCCACATGACACGGTTAACTAAATTTTCAAAAAAAATTTAGACCGCCGCCGTTCCTTGCATTATTGATTGATTACGTACTTTAAATAAAGACTATTTTTTTATGATTTAATTGTACAGTTTTCAAATTTTTCCTTATACTTGTAGTATAAGACGGTATCACTTGCCCAATTTCATAGTTATAGGTCAACGGGAAATACCATAATATGAATTTAGATTCTCTTGAGAGTGTCGAAATATTCATTTTTTGGGGCTTAAACGGCTGTATCTTTTTTTTACGTTAACTTAGAAGTTTGATTTTTTCACAGCTTCAAGTCAAGGGACTCAAGACCGAAGTATATGGTTTTAATTTCAACTCGATACCTTCACGCGTTCCCGAGATAAACGTTCTTGACATACAGACGGACGGACAACAAAATGATCCTATAAGAGTTCCGTTTTTTTTCCTTTTGAGGTAGGGAACCCTAAAATACGTAAAGCTAAAACACTGGTTTACCGGGAGCATCAAGACTTCAACGCATTGTATACCAGCAAGAAATGGTGCTACCAACAATTATTCCCTTTGCATGTTTAGCGCAATTTCCCTATACCACTTCATTACTACCAGTGGCGTTTATTAGTGGCATAGAGTCAGTACAGTACAGTCAGGCAGTATGCTCGAGCCCCTCGGTGGGGTCATATGAGCTAATGTGATGATGATGATGATAGAGAACATGTTGATCAAAATCTCAAAGTAGACTTTGGACAAACACATAACCTTGTATTTGCTCCTCCGCCGCTCGGAGGTAAAAGGGGTGTCTGATTTTTTTAATTTATAGGTAAGTTTTTTTTTTAATTATGTTAGTATATACGAGTACTCTAAAAATTAATAACATCTGCCTATTTTGACCCTTCCTTTCTACCAACTCCCACTACTTTCAGCATGATTTAGACGTTTATTATTATATCAGCTCATATACGTCCCCACCGAGGGGCTCGAGCCTACCCTGAATCAGGGCGATTAGGCCTTAGTCGACCATCGCGGACCCAGTGCGGGTTGGTCGACTTCACACACAACCTTCGAGTTTCTTCGCAGGCGTGTGCAGGTTTCCTCACGATGTTTTCCTTCACCGTTAAAGCAATCGGTAATGATATGTACGTAAGTTTTTGAAAAACTCATTGGTACATTGGCCGTCCAGATTTGAACCCGGTACCTCTGGTTAGATGGACCGAGTCGTTACCGGTTGAGCCACCGACGCTTCTTAATGATTTAGACGTTTATAATATAACTAATTGTCCTAAAATAAAAGTTTTTACTTTAACAGCACAGCTGGCACAGCACACACTCAATAGCGCTATCACTGTTAGTGAAAACATGAAAGGGGATTTCCTTCAATAACGATTTTCGGTGGAATCCCCGTGTTGGTCTCGCCCGTCTAATAGTGTTGCCACTATTAAGTAAATAGATTTGGTAGTAAAATCCAATTAAATCCGAAATTAAATAAAATGAGTTTACTTACATATAAATTTAATCCGGAAAAACCAAGACCCAAAAAAAACCCGAAATAGTACAGTGCGAAGATAATTTTCGAAAACTGCGGTTTTTGCCAACCCTGTCCAATACAAAAGCTAAAATCGTTACGTGGAGTTAGTTATGTTTTTTGTGGGTCCCGTACATTTTTTAAGCTTAACTTTAAATTAGTAGGTTATCTTCATACAATGGTACATCGCGAGGTATGTATGTGTGCGCGCCAGTAGGCACGCACCATACTTACGCACACTACTTTATATAGGAATGTTATGCCAAGCCATATTTGATACGTCCATCCGTCCAGTCTAAAGAGGAAAAGGGCTCGTAAAGTAAACAAATAAACAAGTAAACTAATTAATTAAAAATTAAAAACCCGACTGCATACAAACTTAACGCCTCTTTTTGGCCAATCGGGTAAAAATGTATCTATATCATATTATGTCACGCACGGTACAAAGACGAATCTAACCTTACGGCATCTCGCACTCCAAAATCCATCAAGCCGTTTAGGCTACTGAGCGTGCCAAAGAAATACACATACATACATACACTCGAAAAACCATAACCCTCCTTCTGGCGCACTCGGGTAAAAAAGGAGAATATAAACAAACCAGATCACTTGACGTCTTGTTTTCTACGATTTTCAAAGCTGTTTACAGTAAATTTACATGTTAATAACATTTAATACACATTTCACATCTAATTGAGTGTTAAAACTATAAAAAACAGGGCCAAATGCGAGTTAGAATCTCACAAAGAGAAATGAATCTAACGATTTTAATGAAACTTTGTGAATAACTGGACTTAATAAGACCTACTTCACTGGGTAGTAAATTTTTCCAAGAAAATTCCGAGTAAAGTACCTCCCATACAAAAGTATTGTATAGTATGGCTGTACAATTTGTTTATGTTATGTTTATTTTCCTTAATAAGCTATAAATGAGCTGAAATAGATTTGTGTGGAAAATCTTGCTGTCATTAAGATTCTCCTCCTGATTTCTTTGCGGAATGATTGCCTTTCTCAATTATACATTTCCCATATTTCCTATTCGTTCTGGGACAAAAACACGACCTGTTTGAACAAAATATAATAAAATCTTTTTTTTTTTTTTTTTTTTTACAATTGGTAAACCCTAATGTCGATGTCAACTAATGAATTATTGAATTAAATATTTATAATTGGAAACGATTAACACGTTGAAAACCTTCAATCGCAACAACTTAGTACAATTTTGCTATTTCTTTTGGTTTTCTTAAACTTTCGAAAAAGTACTTAACCTATTTTGATAATATATTTATACGGGACTAACCTGGCGAATAAAAAAAGAATCATGAAAATCGGTTACAACCTGTGAAGATATCGCGTAACAAATTATTTCCCGAGAGTCTCGAAAGATATTTGGTCCCGACATTCTCCCGAGGTTCTAAATCCTCCTCCCTTTTGGAAATCGTTTGAAAATAATAGTTGAAAATGACCTTCGACCGTTTGTTTGTCGAATGGCCCGCATGGCTAGTACAAAATTCTGCGACTAAAACGCTAAACACGTTAAAAAACCGACTTATTTTGGTTAATAAAGTACTACACCGATTTTGATAAAATTTATATAGGACCACACGGGAAGCACTAGCTTTCAAATAAAAAAAGAATCATAAAAATCAGTTCACCCAGTCCAAAGTTATGAGGTAACAAACATAAAAAAAAAAACATACAGACGAATTGATAACCTCCTCCTTTTTGGAAGTCGCTTGAAAAGTGAATATGTAACATTTGTTATCTCATAGTGCGTATAATATTATAGGTATTCTGTGCAATCGACGGATGCATGCAGCATGGCTTGGCTGACGCACTGAGGCCTGTGGCGACGCGCATGCGTGCAGGAAACACCGGAAGTCTACGTAGAATCACACTTACACGACCGGAATTTATGTGACTCATTTCACCCAAACGACAGCCGAACGCAGTCCAATGTCCAACACTTGGTCACAGCTACCTAGCACAGATTACACAGACTAGTTCGGGTGGTAACACCAAACCACATTTTTAGCGTGACCAAGGCTCACAGGATTACAGACATGTTCGATAGCATCCCTAAACCACATTCCGCCTGGCTGGGATTTCACGCGTCGGTACGCTTTTTTGCCGATACGATACAGATACCTACTCTCATAAAATAGTGAATTTTATTTCCTGGATAGTTATTAACCCCCGACGTAAAAAAGGGTTGTTATCAAGTTAAACGTGTGTATCTGTGTGTCTGTTTGTGGCATCGTAGTTCTTAAACAAATTGACCGATTTTGATGCGGTTTTTTTTGAAAGCTGACGTGATCGAGGTGGTTCTTAGCTATTATTTATGAAGATCTGTTCAGCCGGTTGAGGATCATCCGCTCTTATCTAGATGATGAAGGGATGTGGGCATTGGGCAACTTATACAGGTCTGATTAATTCAAAATTTGGTGCCCTGTTACTATGTATAATAATATTGCAAAACCAAGGCTACCTTGACCTGATGCTGCAGTATCTCTTGGAATCTGCAGGATAACCAACTCCTTACCAACCTACAGCAGACGCATCGTATTTGGGATCACTGGGATAGCAAACTAATAATGAAATAAACGAAACAAGAGGCGCATTTACATTACATTTTTAAAGCACAAGTCGAGTTGTAGTTGTATCAGCAATAAAAATATCGCCAATATATGTATCTGTATCGCGTGCATCCCTGGTTTCAAGTTTACATTATACATATTAGTACACCATCCAGCGGATTCCCGCGACTTTCACCAGGTCATCGGTCCACCGAGTGGGAGGCCTGCCTACGCTGCGTTTCCAATGCGCGGTGGCCACTCGAGAACTTTACTGCCCCAACGGCCATCTGTTCTACCAGCTATTTGCCCCGCCCACTGCCACTTAAGTTTAGCAATTCTGAGAGCTATGTCGGTTGCATTGGTTCCCCCTACGGATCTTTTCGTTTCTGATTCGATCACGCAGAGAAACTTGCCCATTGCTCCATTGCCCTTTCTACAACTTCTATTGTGCAATACCCCTCTGCGAATTTTATAAATGGTAAACGTAAAGTACTTCAGCTATTCGTTAGCTTATTAGACAGTTCTGACTCACTGGATGCCTTTCCTATGTTGATCTAATTCTCACGGCTGTTCTCCTAATACGGAGGGCCCAAACATAGAATTGGCAATGGTTTCACTGCACCGCTGTTTTGCAACACGATGCCAGTATCGTGATCTTTCATGCTATCGATTTTGGTACTCAGCATTGGTAGTAGGTAATAGTTTTTATAAGTATATCAGAGAAATATCAGAGTTTTGAACGATGTTGTAACATTCATTTGATGGAGTCAAAACCTGTTCCGGCACCATTCTGGTCATCAATCCCCCAGTCATCATAAGCCAAATATACGACTACTAGCTTTTGCCCGCGGCTTCACCGGTGTGGACATCGTTTTTATGACCGTCTATGAGGTTGAGTGGTGCGCGAGCTGCAATACATTATTAGTATATTTCCACACTATCTATAGAGCATACATTTTAAATTTCAAGTCTCTTACTTCAAAAACATAGAATTTTCATACAAACATCCAACACCCGTTCTACCCCCTTAGGGGTGGAGTATCGTACAATCCGTTCTTAGCAGATGTCTACACCTATAAGGAGCCTACCTGCCAAATTTCAAGTTTGTAGCTGTTATAGTTTCTGAGATTTCGTGATTAATCAGTGAGTGGTATTTCGCTTTTCTATATATATATATAGACCATATGCAATAATAGAATCCCCGAAGAGTTATTGCATTTCCAAAATATTGAGAGAGACTTTCCGTCATTCACAATTTTCAACGTGTTCAGAATTTGAAACGGAGCCACAGAATAATGACGGCGAAGCAATTTGCGATACGATAACCATTTCACACGTTTCCAAGCTTACACGTTCAACGAAGCGTGTTACCGAAAAAAGAACGTTGCCTAATGAAATAACACGCGCAACAACAGAGCTTAATACTAAAACAATAGTTGCGCAATAATATGCATTGTGTACTTAAATCTCTGTCAGTACTTTCACCGTTCGCGTCGCACCGCACGACCGCGTCACGATCTTGTCGGCGCCGACGCAGACCACTTGAGAAGCTGTCTCGATCTCATCGTCCTACCCGATTTACTCTAAACCTGAACTGACTTCATTATCATATCAGCTCATATACGTCCCCACCGAGAGGCTCCAGCCTACCCTGATTTTAGGGCGATCGGGCCTTAGTCGACCACGCGGGCCCTGTGTGGGCTGGTCGACTTCACACACAACCTTCGAGTTTCTTCGCAGGCGTGTGCAGGTTTCCTCACGATGTTTTTCCTTCGCCGTAAGAGCTAAAATGTTGTAATGTTACGATATTGGTATTAATCTTGAAACATGAAAGGAGCATAAGATTTTGATGTATTTCACATTTTAGCCGCCTCCGTGGCGTAATGGTTAGTCCATTCGCTTCACACCAGGAGGTCGCGGGTTCGATTCCCGGCGGAGTTCTAAAGACTGTGTTTGGTTGGTGTAAGGGCATTTTCTAAGCCCGCCTCGCTAGCTACCACCATCTTATCTAAGTCTTGCCGCCATACATCAGTGTTAACAGCGTTGATGTGTTCCGGCTTGAATATAAGATAGCCAGTTTCCCCATTGCGTTGGGAAATCTTGGTAAGCCCGCTTCCATCTTCGGCGTCATCGTCACTTATCATCAGGTGAGATGATGCCAAGGGCTTACCAATTGTGAATTAAAAAGAAAACATTCTTAGGATAGGATCACGAAAAAAGTGATCAAGAGACGGAAAAAAAACTGAAATTCTGAACGATGATCAATAGTACAAACAAATGAGAGATCCTGGTACAAAATACAGAACATAAGCAAAGCAAGACAAAGAAGAACAACAGAATATCCATTGCAACACGAAACAGCAATAACGTGATACGAAATTCTGTGTCACTCGTAACAAAAAAAAATACAGTTGAAGGTCATTAAAACAAAATTAGGGTCAGCGTGGAAACCAAGACGAACAACCAACAATTCAAGGCACTGATGGGCGTAACAGGAACTTCAAGCACCTAATAAGAAGCTCAAATCTTTTTATCGGTTCGCAATGTACAGCGTAAAGCCGGACATGAGCTAACGGTCAACGACGACGACGGTCGAACGGCCATCATTCTTTTTATACTAAGTAACGGAAATTAACTTCGTCAACCCTAACAACGAATTCGGCGAACTGACCACGAAAAATTCACGGTCAATGAAGAGAATGACAAAAACTAGAGAGTGCGTATGCGTAGGTAGGGCAGATAGGTTTTCGTGTTTTTTTTTATTAAAAAATGTTTTCTATTTAAAAAAAAAATCGAGCGAGACCTACAGTACTCGCATATGTGTAACATGTGACAAAATACTTTAGGTTAGTTAGATTTGATGACGATATTGTACCTGGGTGGCGGATCTGACAGTAAAGAAAAAAACCGACCAAGTGCGAGTCGGACTCTCGTAAAGTAGAATTCCGCGCTTTCGTGACTTTCTGTTACACATTTCCGTCCCATGTTACACATTTCCGTCCCATTTCACGAAATCACTCCCACAAATTGCAGGAAAGCGAGAGCAAATATGTTACACATCAAAAAATATTTTAGTGTAGTTTTGCTGTTAGCACAGAAAGGCAAATGAGTTTTTAAATACTTTTGCGCCAAATTATACATATTAGTACTAAAATACAGTATGGACACTCACTGCTGCTCTCTAGATTCCGACGACCTCACCCCCTCGTCACCCAGGTTGATACAGATTGGTTTAAGTTTGGTTCTCGAACGTATAGAATTTCACCGTGATTTCATTTGTTTCGTCATTTTTTTTAGATATGTCATTTCGCGCCCGTTGTATGAAGTGTCCGGGGTGTTTGTTGCGCGGTGATACTACTGAGCTTTTAAAAAAGAAGATCGAATGTATTTGCTGATTTCTAACATTTTCAGAGAATACTAATGATATGGTGGGGGAAGTTTTACACACAATTAAACCGCCCAAGTGCGACTTGGGGTCATAAAAAAAGGGTTCCGCACCAAACAGAACAAGACCTTTCAGTACATACTTTGTTCTAGGTAAATAAGGGGTCTACTTATTCTGGACTTTGAAATTTCATTTTTCCTGTGGGAACGGAAGGACTTTAGATTTTCTCATACATTTTCCTGCAATCTATGCATTTAACCTCATATACTGTGGTTTTTTTTTAAGATTTAAGGCCTAGAAGTATTGGGAGATAAGGGGGGAAATGGTAAATTTTTGCTTATTCTCCAATAACTTCAAAACTATTTATCTTAAAATTATAAAATATATAAATTTGAAATTCTCACAACAAACCCCTTCATTTGATACGTCACACAATATATTTTGAAAAACTTTTTTTCAAACTAATTTACCCCCTAAAAGTGGCCCCCATATTTGAAATTAATTTATTTACCTTACGTCCGTCTTTGGGTCACCGAATTAAAAATGTGAACACAATATTTCATCTGAATCGGTCCAGTAGTTTCCGAGCAAATTCGCTGTGACAGACGGATGGACAGACAGACAGACATAGAGTGTTTCTATAATGGTTCCGTTTTTACTTTTTGAAGTACGGAACCATAAATAGGCAACAAGAGCTGTGAGGAGGCAAACTAAATCACTATAATTATGAAGAAGCTATTTCATCATCATCATCATCATATCAGCCACAAATCGTCCACTGCTGGACAAAGGCCTCCCCCAAGGATTTCCACGACGACCGGTCCTGCGCTGCCCGCATCCATCGGCTTCCCGCGATCTTCACCAGGTCATCGGTCCTCCGCGTGGGAGGCCTGCCTACGCCACGTTTTCCGGTGCGCGGAAGAAGCTATTTAATGAGCATTAAATACAGATTTCAATCAATTAAATAAAAAACACGACTCCATAAAAAAACCATTATACCATTTGCGTGTACTAACCGTGAGGCTATGTATGAGAAACGATTTAATTATCTCATCTATCTATCCTCGACTGCATCGTCACTTATTACCATAAAAAAAAGCACTAAAATTTTTAATGAAAAAAAATCCCTTTTTGGGAGTCAGGTAAAATGTATTCTACGTCACTCACGGGATCAACAAGAATCTAACGATACTCCGCACTCTAAAATCCATCAAGCCGTTTAGGAGATATCATGGAATAAAGAAACATTTCACGAGACCTGAAAACAACTATATATGTAACTCCTTTTCTGTGGGCAGTCGTGTAACAAAAGTGAAAAGAAGGATCCAACTTGTGCGTGTTGCAAGTTGCAACATGTAGCTTTAAAATTTGGAGAACCGCTCTGTTTCGATGAGTTTGGAATCAGTCAGGCAGGATCTAGTGACTGATGACGGAATCAAGTGATTCGACGACCATGTCCGTACACAAACAAATTTGGTAGAACATTGGATACCTAACGAGGCCAACCGGCTGGGGTCAGCGAACCGCGGCAACATGTCAGCGCCTGCATACGTGCGCGAGCGCGCTGCATGCACTAGGGGTTTTGAATTGTAGGTATTTGTTTCGTAGCGCTTAACTAGCATATAGCAGGTAGAAACTACTGAAGATAATAAGTACCTATGTTACAGAAAAGTCCGAAGGTCCAATCTCCGAGATGATGATAACCTTATCTTTATTAAAAAAACTAGCCTTTTCCCGCGGCTCCGCCCGCGTGGACATAGTTATTGTGACTGTCTTTAAGGGTGTTAAGATTAGTAATTTATGTCGTTTCCCACCTACTTAACCATCTTTGTGCAAAAAATCACAACAATCGAGTATTCTTTTAGTTCCCTCAGGAACTGCATCAGATTATTCTATTTTCTCGGCATAAAAAGTAGCCTATGTCCTTCCCCGTGACACAGGCTACCTGCATGCCAAATTTCATAAAGATTGGTCAAGGCGTTGAAGCGTGAAAAGGTAACAAAGAAACAAACAAACATATTTTCACATTTATAATATTAGTAAGGATTGTAGGTACCTACCTAATTCAGTGATTATGGGTCTCCTATAAACCGTTAAGACATATAAAAGGCAAAATCTTTAGTTGTACCTCTGATGTACCTTCAATGAATTGATTCATAAAATAAAAGTCCCACAAGCAAGGCACATGCGCCGCGCCACGTTGGTTGCCCTGGCGCATCGTTCGGCGCGTGCTCGAATTATTTTATTGTCCAGGGAATTAACGGTAATGGGGTGTGTAGTTTAATCCCGCTATTATATTACATTATTCTAAACTAGATTTAGGTGAGTTGATGCGATATTTCAACGAATTTACTGATTTACCAGCAAAAGTGTTTCCCCTAACCCCTAACCGACGACGATAGAACCATCTGTCGTGCAGGTGTGCGCGGCGCATGCAGGCCGACAGCAGGTGTTCTCTCCAGCGGATATTACTTTACCGTCCCAAATAGACAGATAGATTTAACCAAATTTCCCGAAACTTGGGTAGAAAAAGAATATGATCCAGTTATGGATAAAAATCTTCAAAAACTTTCTTTATTAATGTAACAAAATATAAAATGCCACTATTACACTTAGATAAGTATTATGAATTGAGGCAGTGTGACCATCTCGAAAATGATGAATCTGCCCGACACTAGCGAAAAATCCGCCAAAACCTGCCAAACTCGACTCAGAAAATGCCAAAAATATGCAATCATTTTATTGCCTCCATGGGGATGGAAATGAATAAGTAATATACATAAAATAACTTATTCAAAGGCATTCGAGATAATTTTGCTCAAATTATCCAGTAATAAAAACGGTAAATTGTGTTCCACTAGCATAGTAGCACTAAAATTTTATTCTGCTGTTTTCACTCTCTTTGAACTGAAATATCAAAAAACTGTTGCACCTGAAATAGTTGAATGAAATAAGATTTTCAAAACTTACAATCTCCGGTAAAAAATGAATTAGAATTAAAAAACAAATAAGAACAAGGGAGGTAGGGAGCGCGCGGGTTACGCGGAGGGCTGGTACTTGTAGCGTAGCGTAGATAGTAATTTTTGTTTTCTTTGATACTGCACGCACGCATACACACAATTTGAGTTAAAATGACACGACAAATGTAGCCAGCTCAGTAAGTAAAATATTTTCCTAAATTTTCTTACCTAATATAATAACTAATAAGTCATGAAAATAAAGTAAAGATTAAGACATAGAAAATTATAAGTTTTCTCAATGTCTATAAGGATTTCCTTGAAATCTGCCAAATTCTGCCCCTTTCTTTCTTGATATCTGCCAAATTGTGCCACTTTTTCTAAATCGTCCGCTTGTTCTGCCAGAGGTCAAATTTACAAGCCAAATCTGCCCAAATGGCAGAAATCTGCCATAAATGGTCACCCTGAATTGAGGGGTTATTCCAAAGAGATTTACTTCCCACAACTTACTTAAATCACGAATCTTGGCCCAGACCGATTGTAGCATGTAATTCGGAAAATGACATGACCCTGTTTGATGATTACATGACCCTGTTTGATGATAAGTACGAATATCTGGTTTTTTTAATGAATCACCCTACATAATAATGATCGTCGTATGTCGGACTAGGTTGGGGATTTTACGTCTGCAGCTATTTAATTACCTAGTCGTCTTTGTTTTATCTAGATAAAAAAAAAACATTGAGATGGCTAATGAATCCATTTTATTGATTTTTATAACAAGGTACATATGTGCGAAAGCTGCAGCTAACCATAGCTTATTTCGTTCTAACCGTGGCATACCTACTCTCTGGAACCTGGAGTGAGTACCTAAATTTATGTTTAACAAAATAAACACAAGCTTGGATAGAAATGATTTGGTTTTTATTTTTAAATTCTCTCAATATAAGAAAATACTTGACAAACATCCTCCTTCGCGTGCAAAAAACACGGAGGGCTTCCAAAGGCGGTAGCCACCACTATGCAACTTTAATGAGGGGAGGGTTAAAGGGCTTCACAAACATTAAACGTCATTGTACCTTCGCAAAGGTTACGATAAAAATAAAACTCGGGTGCTCTAAATATGGAGCGTGGTGATAGCCAGCACCGCCGAATTAGGGTGACCGTGGGTTTTAGGCTCTAGGCTTCATTAAGTAACCGTAAGTTTGATGACCTTGTGACGTCATGCGAGGTGTTAATTGTGCTTAGTAGACAAAAACGGTTGTGCGAGCAGGTGTGAGCTCACGACATGTAGAACTCTGTGATGGCTGTGATGAATAATAAACTTTCAAAGTCTTGGTTATAACTACTTTTCAAGAAGTTTAGTTCATAAAGTTCTTTCCCTTTTTGGAAGATCAAGATAAGTTTTTTTTAATTCATTCATTACTAAACTATTTTTTTAGTGAAATAAATTGGTGTAGGTACGTGAATGTATACAAGAAAAGCTTCAAGTACCTTGCTTCAAGTATTTTCCCATACACTGTTTCGATCAAAGATTATTCTGTACATAGTCAAGTAAACAATGATGTAATGGGGATTCAAGTAGCAAGCTCTTCAGAAAATATGGTCCTGTATGTTATTGGAAAAAGGAAGATGATTGAAAATATAAGAACTATAAGAAGTGTGTATGTGAGAACAAACATTCAATACAGAGCAATGCCTTGAGAATCTTAAGATGCACACACTCACCCCTACTTGAAAATTACTTGAAATTATTCAGTATTAACCACCTCCATCCATTTGCTTCACACCAGGTCGCAGGTTCAATTTCCGGCGTAGTCTAACTTTGTAAGACTCAATTTGGTTGGTGGTAGGGCATTTTCTAACCCGCCTGGCTAGCTACCACCATCTAATCTAAGTATTGCCTCCAAACATCAATTTAACTTTGATGTGTTCCGGTTTGAAGATAAGATAGTCAGTTCCCCATTGCATTGGTGATTATTGGTAAGCCCACTTCCATCTTCGTCATCATCGTCACTTACCATCAGGTGAAATGATGCCAAGGGCTTCTCAATTGTAGATAAAAGAAATGGGCATCAAGAGTGCAAGTGCATCATACAGGTAAGGGGATGTATGTACACTTTGGGGATCTAAAGCTCTTTGCCTCCGTGGAGTTGTGGTTAGTCATTTTGCTTCACATCAGGAAAAACCTAGTGGGTTCGATGATGGGTATTTTCTGAGCCTACCTGGCTATTGCTCACCATCTTATCTACGTCTTGCCGCCAGATATCAGTGTTAGCAGTATTCATATGTTCAGGGATTAATATAAGAGAGCCAGTTCCACATTGTGTTGGGAAATCTTAGTAAGTCAGCTTTCATATTCAAGATACTCATCACTTACCATCATCAGGTGACATGATGCTAAGGGCTTACCACATGTGATTAAAAAAATATCTCTATAGACTTTTTGGTGGAGCTGGGCTATCAGTGACGCTAGCCTTTAAAAGCAAAAAGATGATAGCCTGATTGAGGAAAGCATTCCCTCTCGTATATCTACCAGATACACTAAACTACCAGGTTTATGATATAGCGTCCAGACTGAGCCGATTGAGGAAAGCAGTAGGGATGGGCCGAATGTGAATTTAACTGAATATGAACTTTGGCCAAATATTTGGTGTGTAAAAGTTTGAATTTCGGCCAAAGTTAGCTGTTATTTATCACTGCAGTTACACTAGAGCAACAAGTTATGACAAGTATCATGGTCCTCAGATCAAAAATAAAATGAATAAGACAGAAACAGTAAGAAAATGACAGATTTTTTATAATATTAATGTAACGGGCACAACATTATCGTAACTTGGCAAAGGTAAAGTGGTTTGTTTGTATTTTTCGAAATATAGATGTCTTTATCAAAGTCTGATTGTAGAAGAAGATGGTGAATTGCATTAAAATTATTAATTTTAAGAAGCTCAGATCTACTCCATGTACCCCAAGTTCGGCCGAATACGAAGTTTGGTTAAAATGTTCAAAATCCGGTTAAAACAAACGTAAAATGAACTTTGGCCCATCCCTAGAAAATAGCCCAATCCAAAGTACAAATCTGGTAAAGGTTGCGGGAGGACTCTAGATGCTCGCTTAGCAGGACCCATCATTATGGAATTCCTGGGAGAAAGAAGTTAGCAGTGGACGTCTTTCAGCTGATATGATGATGATAATGAAGGGCTTAATAAATAAATCTTAAATTTACGAAAAGCCCATTTCTTCTACAGACATTTTTAAACTTTTGTCCTTGTGCAGTACAACTCATTTTTAGCTTACCAAGTACTATTTGTCTTATTTATTTTTAGCTTACCAAGTACTTTTTGTGTCGCCAAAATTGTTCAACTTGTACGGCGAATACATTATGAGAAAAGCACTTGAGGACTGGGACGAAGGCGTATCACTAATCTCAGGTACGCTGATGACACGACCATAGTTGCATCGAGTGAAGTAGATATGGCAATTCTGCTGAAGAAAATAGAAGCTGAGAGCGCCAAACTCGGTCTTAAGATCAACCATTCGAAAACCAAGATCATGGTGGTGGACCGAGCGCAACTTCTGCCGCAAACCGATGCACTCGACGGTTACGAAAAGGTTAGTCAATTTGTGTACCTGGGATCTTTGATTACAAATGAAGGCAGCTGTACAGATGAAATACGCCGAAGGGCCGGGATGGCCAAAAGTGCAATGGCGAATTTAGACAAAATCTGGAGGAACCGCGGTATTCGCCGGAAAACCAAAGTGAGACTTGTTCGGGCCTTGGTATTTTCGATTTTCCTTTACGGTGCAGAAACCTGGTGCTGCAAGAGCAACGACAGCAAGAAAATCGATGCGTTCGAAATGTGGTGTTGGAGAAGGCTGCTCAGAATTCCGTGGACCGCTATGAAAACCAACGTGTCCATACTGCAGGAGCTTAACATCACGACGAGGCTCTCAGCAATCTGCCACCAGAAGGCCCTACGCTTATTCGGACATATCATGCGGTCTCCTAAGCATTGTCTGGAGAAACACATGATCGTGGGTCAGATGGAGGGAAGACGAGCCAGGGGCAGAGCACCCTCAAGATGGATAGACGCCATAAAGAAAACTGTGGGGCCGGACATCCAGACGGCAGTCCACAACACTTACAACCGCAGCCAATGGAGAGCAAGCTGTTGTGGTCGCGATCCTCAGCACTGAGGGACCGAGGAAGAAGAAAGTACTTTTTAATTAGAGCATAAAACGGTTTCCCATATACACTGCCGAACACTTCCATGGGCCCACTAGCGTTTTCAGCTTTCACGGACAGTAGCTTTAAGAAACTGTTTGGTGAAGTAAAAAGTTTCCATGCAATTTTGAAGCTGGACTATAACCATCTTTTTTAAATTCCTTTAATTTCCTTATAAATTTGAATTCAGGAATTTGCAAAACAAAAGAAAACCTAATATTATTATTATTATTTGGTTAATACACTAGCAGCTCTAAGAGCTGATGTGTGTATATCACTGCACTTGTGTTTTAAAATGTTTTATCAAGTCTGTTTTTAAAACTGTTGACTATTGGAGCACTTATGACTGTTTCTGGGAGAGAGTTCCATAGCTTCATCACTCGAAATGGCAAAAAGTGTGTTCTGGGGTTGCTAGCACATGGAGGTTTTGTTAGTTTCAAAGAGTGCCCTCTTAAACCTTTATTCTGGTTCATCATGAACAGGTCACCTTTATTCTGGTTCATCATGAACAGGTCCTTTAAATATCTCACATTATAATGGTCATTGAGTATCTTGTATGTTTCTATAAGGTCTCCTCTCTTCCGTCTCTGTTCCAGTGTAGTCAGGTTGAGTTCTTGGAGGCATTCTTCGTATGACTTATGTTTCAGAAATGTTACCATTTTTGTTGCTCTCCTCTGAACTTTCTCCAACATTTCTATGTCTTTTTTTGAAATAGGGATTCCATATTTGGAAACCATACTCCAGCAGTGGACGAATGTATGTTTTATAAATAGTTCCTTCGTAAAATTATAAAATGCTTTTCTGACCATGTAGAGCATGGAATTGGCTCTTTTTGTTATGTTATGTGTAAATCCCACTTAAGGTTATGTTAATGTGACACCAAGATCCTTTTGTGTATGAACTGCTTGGAGAGGCATATTTTATTTATTTATTTATTTTATTTTATTTCCTTAATGAAACCTACAGCATATAATTTTAGTATTTGAATTTTAAATACAATTTTACAGGCCAAAAAAGATTTCATACGTAAATTTTAAACTTTAAACAGCTGTTAAGGGATGGGTGAGAATGCGCATTGTGAAGTATAAGTCTGCGTGTATGTAGTGTTTCTGCGCGTGGGGAGGGAGTGTATGTGTTTGTGCGCATGGGGAGGGAGTGTATGTGTTACTGTGCGTGGGGGTGAGGTGTATGCGGGGGGGGGGGGGGGGGGGAGGTGTGCGTGTGGGGGGAGGTGTGGGAGTGTGTGTTTAGTCGCAATTTAAATTCAGGATTTCACCTACACGTTTCTTGAAAGAAGATGAAGTTAGATGGTATATGTCCAGCTCCGAAAATATTGAATTGTAGGAATGAATACATCTTAAAACAACAGAATTCTGAGCGTACGTTGTATGCGTTCGAGGTTCATAAAACAGACGCGCGTGTCGCGTCCGCTTGCCAGGAACAGACAGTGCAATCCGTTCAACGAGTTGCGGGCAGTCGAACAAGTTGTTGACTATATTGTGCAGGAATACCATTTCACCTAATTTTCGCCTGTCGGATAGGGCTACTATTTTGTGATGTGTTAGGCGTTCCTTATAAGTGGAACATTTTTGGTCAGCTCTGCGATTTAGCAGACATAAACCTCCGTTGAATTTTTTCCAAACGATCCTTGTGTAGCGCGAAATTCGGTGACCATATTATCTATGTTGTATTGTAGTTAAGGATTAGTATTTCCTATTTGCAAAACTGAACACTTTGTGGCATTCAGTGCAATAAGCCAGTCCTTTGTCCACTGAATGATGCGGTCCAGGTCTTGCTGTATTATCTTGTGAGTGATGAGTGGATTCCCTATTATTTTAGTGTCATCTGCAAATATTGATAGATCAGACTGAATGACACTTTTCAAGTCGGTGATAAAGATCTCAAACAGAATTGGTCCAAGAACAGGTCCTTGTGGCACGCCACTGTGAACATCAAAAGAATCTGAAAGAGTGTTTCCAACTCTCACTTTAAATTTTCTACCAGTTAGAAAGTCTTCGATCCATCTGAGAAGCTGTCCACAGATTCCGAAATGGTCTACTTTGGTTATCAGCCTTTTTATAGGGACGCAGTCAAATGCCTTCTCATAGTCTAGGTATATGACATCTGTCGGTTGGCGCTTATCCCAGTTACATGTCCATTTTTCGAGGCACATCAAAAGATTTGTGATTGTTGATCTCCTAATGATTGTGATTGTGATTGTTGCTCATCATCACGGGATATGGTACCACACAAGCTAGCCACTGTGCCAAAAACTGACGCGAGCTTACCGAACGGGTCGCCTTCAATATGCGCGTAATCATATGCAGTGGACTCAGTGACAAAGGAACCGGGTACTCTTCACAGATGAATCCAAGATTATGCTTTATGGTAATGAAGGAAGGAGAAAGGTATACTGAAGGAAGGGAGAGCATTTTTTGCAGTGCTGTATTGAAAAAAGGGTAAATTTCAGTGGAGGGTCCTGGACAGTGGAGAGGAATATCTGCAAAGGGTAGAACTGGCCTCGAGGTTGTCACGGCTCCCCAATCGCCTACACTTGATGGCGACCAATACATTAGGCAATGTCTAGAGCCTTATGATGCCGTACGCCAACTTTTCGGGCGACAATATCATGTTTAAGCGACAATGCAAGAGCCTATACTACATTGTGTCGTCTGTTAATACCTTCGAGACATCAATATTGCAGTAACAGACTGGCCAGTGTGAAGCCTAGATATATACCCGATCGAAAATCTATGGGATGAGCTGAAGAGCCGTGTTCGAGCTCACCAACCAGCTCCAGACGATGCAGGAACTGAAAATTGCCATATTAGAGGAATGGGAGACCATCCTACAGCACGTCATAGTGATGCTGATCAATTCCATGCCTATCCGCATGAGGGCCGTTGTGGACACCTTTGGAGACAACACAAGTTACTGATTAAAGTTTTTTTTAATTAAACCATACTGTTGTATTCAAACCTCCAGTACAGATTTTGTTGTTTTGAAAGGCACTTATGCAGCTCCTAACAATAAACTCATTTTTTACAGTAGTTAGGATTCAAATTTGGAACAATAGGGATTTAAAAAATTGTGAGTTGTCAGGCTTTAGAACTGCAATAATATTTTTATTCCACCTTAATTTTTTTTTGAGCTTCAGGTTATGAAAGCTGAAAACACTAAGTGGGCCAATATAAGTGTCCGGGAGTGTATAACTTAAAATTACTACTTACTTCTTGAACTTCATACACTTAAGCAAGACACAAAATTATAATTTATAAAGTTTCATTAAAATAGGCCAGTCTAATTTCAAGAAATAGTCTTTTATGTTTGTATGGGAAATGATTTTTGAATATGCTCTTAAGGTAGTCCTTAAAATTGTGCTTGATTTCCTAGGTCCTTGGTTGAAAAAGGTTAGAAAATGCTGTCCTAGAGCATAGTATTTTTTTTTTAATGTACGATAGAGTTACTATTATTATATTTACTGTTCTAAGCACCTGGGTTACATTCTACACAAAAACCTTGTTTATGTGGGCACACAGAGCGCTGAATGGCTCTGTGGAACTGGTAAGTAGCAAACACTGGTTGGGGTGTACTTACCAGAATTATCAATATCAGGGGTAAACAAACTGAAAATATACATGCCTAGTAGGTATTCAATAAAACACAGCTTAAATTGTACGTTAGAAAAGAATACCAAAACATAATAATGGATAGGGACTTGTGTAGAAAGACAGGTTCAGGTGCTCCAGTTAGTGCTCCAGGGAGTGCAGCACTGCCAGTGGTAACACCTCGTTGAAAGCAAAAAAACTTACCGTTTTACCACCATGATAGAATCCGTGGGCTCGTTTGTGGACCCTATGATTCGAACTATTCTTTACAAGGGGAACTAATAATAACGGGAACACCATGAATTTGACCAAAACACCATCAATTCAACAAAAAATCACACATCGCTAAAAAGCGAGAAAAACACTGCTCTCCATTACTCCGCAAACGACGAATTTACACTTCACTTTTGGAACCATGAATCGTTGATCACAAACCAAATCACTTTTGGAGAAATCACGACTATTCGTAGGTAGGGCAATATAAAATCTAACGCGACACCGTTTTATATTATACGCAACAAAGCGCCTTTACACAAACACAAACGAAAACTAAAATTTTTTTTACATTGCGCTGCGACTTCAGTCCCGACTTGAGTTGCGTTGCTTTTTGATTTTGATTGAGCTGCTACGGCTACGCTTTGTTTGTTTGCAGTTGGCTATGTTGGCAGCGTTGCAGCTAACTTCACTGTATTACCAACATTGTAAACATTCGTTGTGTTCCAAATTGTGCACATATTACAAACGTCATCACTTTAAAAGATCAAATTAGGAATCTCGAGTTTTGTTTACCGAGCGTTTTTCTTCTTTTTCTAAAACCGCAGCCAGTTGTAAATTTCAAATATAATTTAAATGGCACTCAAGCTTTTTGTTTTATTCTTTGAAATTGCCGAGGGCCACTTCATCACTACATAGTGTAAAATAAAGTCGCTTCCCGCTGTCTATCTGTCCCTATGTATGCTTAGATCTTTAAAACTACGCAACGGAGTTTGATGCGGTTTTTTTAAATAGATAGAGTGATTCAAGAGAAAGGTTTATATGTATAATACATGCATAATTTAGCAGAGAAACACTGATAATTTTATAGGTTTCTAATGTGATGTCGTAAATAAACACATTTTTTTTGCATTGCAAACACTGGTTGAACCCTACGAGATAGATCAAAATAATGTACTACAGTATTGTACATCTTAAAAAGGTCTACAAAAAAGTCCACGATGGTATATGTCTATCTCTTAGGCATAACCCACAATAATAATTTTTTTATCCTTTACTTTTTACGAGAAATATTGGATTATTTACGAAGCAATTTTAAGAAATACATCATTAATTCTTATCCAATTAAATACCTTAAATACATTGTGCATTTAATATAGATCAATATGGCCCTTTACAGTATGTAATGTAAGTTAAATGAATATTTTCGAAGATATTACAGATTTAAAAGGCCGCACTTCGCCCTATAGCACTTTATGATTAACAGCGAGTAAATTTTGTACAGTTGTATTTTTTCTATTAATGCGAAGCCGGGGCGGGTCGCAATATTATAAATGTTACCTTTTCACGCTTCAACACCGTAACCAATCTTGATGAAATTTGACATGCAGGTAGCCTGTGTCACGGGAAAGTACATATGCTACTTTTTATCTCGTGAAAATAGCAAAGACCAATGCAGTTCCTGAGGAAACTGAAAAAGACTTTTTTTTGTTCATTTCTATAACATCGCAACGGAATAATGGATCATTGTGAGAGTGGGAAATGACATAGACTGCTAATCAGAATAGTCTGATCTGGGATAGGGATCCGGAGAAACCTAATATTCACGCTGGCGGCGGCTCGCGCGCCACTCACCCTCAAAGACAGTCATAAAAACGATGTCCAAATGACATAGACTGCTAATCAGAATAGCCCGATCTGGGATAGGGATCCGGAGAAACCTAATATTCACGCTGGCGGCGGCTCGCGCGCCACTCACCCTCAAAGACAGTCATAAAAACGATGTCCACGCGGGCGAAGCCGAAGGCAAAAGCTAGTACTCCATATAAAAAAGCTTGTCGAGCAGGAATAGTCTAATGAGTCTTTGAAAGCAAAAGCATAATTAAATTAGTAAACACAAACTCGTGGCGCCATCTTGTGCTCCTAAAAGAAAGTGCTGTAAAAATATTCATTGTTATAATCTATATACTTTATATCAATCTACTCTACTCACTACTCATGAAATTGAAACACTATCCTTGGAACTCATACTGCAAATAAATATCCACACAAAGTTGGCTGATTTGATCGGGCTGATTAAATTGCATATTCGGGTAGGTATGTTATATGCATTAAATTATATGCATTAGTGACTTTTCTCCACAAGTCTCACAGATTTCAAATGCTTCTCTCCTTCAATCAAGACAAAGAATAAGTAGTCACTGATGGTGATCATAAAAAAAAACCGGCCAAGTGCAACTAGGGGTCACACAAACAGTGTGCAGCACAAGAACTTTTACTTTCAACAGAACAAGACCTCTCAGTATATACTTTGCTCTAGTTACTATCTAGTCTACTTATTCTGGACTTTTTTTCTTTTTTTTCTGTGGGAACCGACGGAATTCACATTTTCTTATAGCATTCAACCTCATAAACTGTATTTTTTTAAAGATTTTAGGCCTAGTAGTGTCGGAAATAGGTAGATTGTTAGTTTTCACCTATTTTAATACTAAATAATAGTAACTTCAAAACAACACAGGGAATCCTACTTTGGGGCCAGGTGACCATGTGCGATTTGTCCCAGAATATTTATTTATTTAACTTAAAAATAAAAAAAAATCATTTATATGAGATTCTCACAACAAGTTATTTCATTTGATATGTCACACCATTTAGCACGCAATTTTTTTTAAATTTTTCTAATTAACACCCCAAAATTGGCCCCATATTTTTTTTTAGATAAATTAATTTATTTACTCTTTGGGTCACTGACTTACACATGAGTACTAAGTTTCAACTCAATCAGTCCAGTAATTTCGGAGCAAATTGGCTGTGACAGACGAACAGACAGACACGCGATTATAGGATTGTAATGGTTCCGTTTTGAACTCTAAAAACATTTATACACTCCTTCCTAATAGCTAAGACCAATTCCATCATGTCCGTTATGACGTTTTGGTTGACATCACTGTCTGTTCACGAATAGCGGCCTCATAAGATCTGTCAAGTTAAACGATAAGGCCACGCACGTCGGACTGTTGCAGTACAGCATGACGAACTCGTACTGTGTTAGTAGTATTTTTTGGAACAACCTGAACGAACATCCGGCACTGTGCTTCCGCTAAGATTGCTTGAAAACGAAAAGAGAAACACCAATTTGTTTTCTGTAACTTTACACAATACAAAAAATGCACACTGCACGCGCAATGTACACCGCAAACACAGATGAGATACTAGTTACTTCGTACCGCAAGTGACTTTTCTTCAGCCATAAAATGCTTATTGCAAGCAAAGTACCTTGGTATTAACTGTTCAAGGAAATACACTAAGGTACCTACATAGTGGTGTCGATTCGGCGTCAACACGACTTAACTTAATTCCCAGGACTAATTAAAATTTAAGCATTGTCTTTGTCTTATCAATACAAAAAGAAAAGGACAGATTGAGTAGATTTAGTTTAGTCCTGTCAATTAAAGAAATTAAACAAAAAAGAGTATATTTTCAGTTCCCAGTGGACATCGTTTTTATGACTGTCTTTATGGGTGATTAGTAAATTATGTCGTTTGCCACCTACTCAACCATCTCTGTGCAAAAAATCATAACAATCGAGTATTTTTTCAGTTCCCTCAGGAACTGCATCAGATTATGATATTTTCCCGGGATAAAAAGTAACCTATGCCCTTCCCCGTGGCACATGCTACCTGCATGCCAAATTTCATACAGATTGGTCAAGGCGTTGAAGCGTGAAAAGGTTACAAACAAACAAACACATTTGCACATTTAAAATATTATTAACTCATATAATCTCTCTTGTTTCAGATAAACAGCACAAATAATGAATACGGCAAGAACAACGCGTAAATTGGAGAAATTATAGGGTCAATTCGTAAACCTCGCAACTAGTGGCGCACTTGAATGCGAGATTTGCGCCGACCAATGGGTGAGCGGCGCGGGAGCATGGATGGCCCATAGGATGCGCACGCGCGTCACCCTGGCGCCAATATACTTTATCCTGCTGCTACATTGTACTGTGTACGCGTTCATACCAGGAGCCGACGGTAAGGGAATGAGAGTTTATTTTGGGAATTGCCACAATGGAAACATTAACGTAATGAGAGCAACGGCTTTCAACAGCGTACATACGCGTAATAAGTATTCCCTGAGAGGAATTTACAAAGCTTTACCTACAATACGCACGAATTTGCTTGAATTACTAAAATCAGAACAAAAACCTGTTCGCTAAAGCAGCTGCTCACGATTCATAAGAATTTTTTGTTCGTTTTCGGAATATCACGTCTACTAAGTGTATAAGATAATCCCTTTTGCAAAACGACACTTCTCTGTGTAATTTACGTACCTTAAATTGTCTTCAAAATATCAAAAGTTTAAATTGATGAGAAAACTTCCTCGTCTTTAAAACTTAAAACCATAATATAGGAAAAAAACTGGACTCCCCACGGAGAGAACATACATCTTCTCACAGGAGCTTCTAACATTTTTTAATTTGTATGGTACCGTAGGCAACAAGGAACCCTTATAGTTTTGCCACGTCTGTCTGTCTATCCGTCTGTCTTTCCGCGGCTTAGCTCAGTACTATAAAGCTGTAATTTGTCATGGGTATACATATACTACATAATAATTACGCCGACAAAGTTGTACAATACCTATAATATTTTAAAAAAAATTAAGGATATCTCTCCTAGATGTAGAGAGGGGTTGATTTTTTTTCGTTGATGTACTACATCGTGGGGGTATCGTTGAACAGGTTAAAACTACCATTTTAGATTTTTTTGCGAAATATTAAGCTTGAAAGTGTTTATTTTTGTAAGAGTAAAGTGTCCTCCCCCCCACTCCTACCAGTTAAACGTTATATCAGGACATCTGAAAGAAATTCTAAATAGTAGGACATAATTAATTAATTTTAAAAGAAAACTAATACGGCTTAGTAGGTTTTTTTTTAGTTTAGGAGTAATAGTGGTTGCAGATGGATTTTTAAAAAGTCATAAAGATATTTCATGCAAAATGTTCCATAACCCACTGCAAGATAATTTTAGCATACAGATAAGGCTCTCATGAATCTAATCTTGGTAAGCTCGCTTCCATTTTCGGCATCATCGTCACTTACCATCAGGTGAGATGATGCCAAGGGCTTACCAATTGTGAATAAAAAAACATTCTTAAGCATTGATTTACCTTCAAATGGATCAAGTCTGGCAGGCAGGTGCGGAACGTTAATGTCAAGTGGGTCTGATAATCACAAATATCATTTTATGAAATCGTTATGTCGTAGCGATATCATAAAATTGACGATTCCATGAAATGAATGATAGACCGTTTCATAGAATGGTTGTATTTCATGAAATTGTCAACTAAAACTGATATATCATTTATACGTCAACAATTTATGATACGAGTATGTCAATCCACGTATGGCCAGATCATGAAATGCACGACTATTTAATTAAATTGTTGACTAGATCATGAAATGCATCACCATTTCATTAAATTGTTGACTGGATCATGAAATGCACGACCATTTCATTAAATTGTTGACTAAATCATGACATGCATGACCATTTCATGAAATTGTTGACTAGATCATGAGATGCACGACCATTTAATGAAATTGTTGACAAGATCATGAAATGAAGATTGAATGAAGAGGACGTCCATTGCCGGAAAAAGGCCTCCCCCAAGTATTTTCACAACAACCGATCCATTTGAGAACTTTACTGCCCCAACATCCATCTGTTCTACGAGCTATGTGCCCCACCTACTGCCACTTAAGTTTAGGGATTATGATAGCTATGTCGGTTACTGTGAATCTCCTACGAATCTCCTAGATTCTGATTCGATCACGCAGTTCCCTGCATAGCACGCTCAACAACAACCGATCCATTTAAGAACTTTACTGCCCCAACGTCCATCTGTTCTACGAGCTATGTGCCCCGCCTACTGCCACTTAAGTTTAGGGATTATGATAGCTATGTCGGTTACTGTGAATCTCCTACGGATCTCCTCAATTCTGATTCGATCACGCAGTTCCCTGCATATATATATATCTGCATAATATATGGCAAAAAATAGGGTTTCCTCGTTACACAATGTGTGGTCCGGCACGCACTTAGCCAATTTTAATTTGAAGCATTTTGACATTATACGCTACTCGTATGTTTATCCGTCACAAAACGTATCTAAACGTACGGAATGCTTAACTTTCAAGTTATTTATATAAAGAAAAGTCCTGAAGATGCAGCTTCCTTCCAGGACCCGTGTCCAGCCAAGAAGCCTTAGAAGACGGGAACACCACCCTGCTGTGTGACTCCACGCCAGAACTTGCAGGTGATGAGCTGATGCTTCTCGTCTGGTACAAGAACAACGCACCTATTTACAGGTATAAAGAACAATATACTGTTTAATAAAATATATCTCGATAACTACGCTACATGATGTCTAACTACGTAACTACCTACTACGCGAGGAACCGCAGTGAGAGTGACTGAAAATTCATATAATTTTCGAAAAACCTAAAAACTTTTAGGTACAAGCTTTTAATATTGCATTGTCAAGAGATATACATATGCATGCAAAATTTCAGCTCAATCGGAAACCGGGAAGTGGGTTGCAAGATTTCACCCGAAAAAACATACATACATACATACATACATACCCTGCTAGTGAATTGAAAGCTTTTAAAAAATCATCTCTCTTTTACCTTAGGCTAAGCACTAGATTAAGGCCCAGTGGTACCTTAAAATCCACTTAAACAGGTTTTTAGAATTCATTTTTGAAGTAGTTAACGGTAAATTTAAAATCTAGGAAAACATATTGGTATTACTGAGAATAGTTACGAGAGATTATATCTGGACACACGATTTAATAAAGTTGGTTCGATAGAATAATTTCGCAAAGGTACCTCTTTTCGAGCCGTTTTATCGTCTATTTTCGGTTTTACTCTTAAAATAAGTAATTTGATAATATGATTTATTCACTAAAATAAAGTTCATGGGTGACTGAAGGAAAAACACCGAAGGATTTTTATTTAAGATAAATATGATGAAAATAAAAACGAAAACATCGAAAAAGTGCAAAAGTGTGATTGATTTCTTAACTCTTTACACGTAAAGAAAGAGACAAAGACAGATTTTTAAGTATCACTGGGCCTTAAGTAGAATCAGCACTATCTATCAATTGCAAGACGCGAATCACATTTTAATCAAGTCATTTAAATTCATCCTTCTATAAATTTCTTTCAAAGTATCACTTTTTAGTGCAACTTGGTATGGAATAATGGAATAATAATTAAAAAGTGAAATAAATAAATATCAAGTATTTACGAGTAATACCAGCGATTTGAATTACTGTTATGTTAAAAAAAAGTTTATAAACTGACCTATGTCATATTAAACAAATATCTTAAAACGTCATATTAATTAAAAATAGTTTGCTTACCTAAATCGTAATAAGCACTTAATTTAATAATATTGTTATGATTTTAGCCCACATTTACACACACATAGACACACAAGCATATCTTCGAAAAAACTATTTCTTGTTCTTTAAGTTAAGATATTTTTTTACTTATAGCAGTTTTTTATTTATTTTGCTTTTTAACTAACCTAACTTAAGAGTATCTAATTATATAGTTACAATAGAAAGTTAAATATTGTAATTTATAGCAGGGATTCATTAACTCCTGAAATACAGGTTTCTACCTAGTTTAGGAGTTAAGGTTCACAGTCTTTGTAATCTTTCTCTTGTACAATAAAGATTTATTTATATATTTATATTTAATCATTTGTGTACTTTGACTACTTTGAAATTTTTTACCCAATGAAAATATGTGTCTTCTTAAGCAGACTGCGTTATAAAGTTTAATTAGTTTTTAAAAATTCCCGCTATCCCGAATCGCAGCCTATCATTCTGCAAGATAATATACATCAAAACATATTGAATAAATTATTCTAAACCACTTTCGGTTATTATCAAATACTAATTTACATAAGGCTGTGACGAAGACATACTATTTATTGTATTTCAAATCTGTTTTGTGTCATTTTCTTTCTTTTTCATTTATTAGTTTTTGCCGCATATCTTTCCTAATTCGATTTGGTCTATCTCTTCTTCTGTAATTCCCTGTTTTTCATCACTATTCTGTGTTATTGGTTTATTCACTTTATTATTTTCTTGTTTCAATATAAATAGCTCAACTAGCGGTAAAAGCACATTTATTTTACGTAATTAAACCTTTCCCTGCCCTCCATTTTGTTTTTTTTTTATTATGCAAGCTTAGACGCGGTACGCAGGGCGCGTCTGCTGGACTTTGGTCTCCCTCAACGCTCTGACAACACGTTAGCCCAGAATCTATACTTCCCACTAAAAAATCTGCCCTTTTTCCAGTTTCGATACCCGCAACGGCATTGAATGGTCGAGCCCCTCTTACAACTCCACTGGGCGTCTCCGAGCTGACATCAACCGGCAGCCTACTGTCATCGTCGTCTCCCACCTCAGGCAGAGCGACCAGGCCCTGTACCACTGCAGGGTTGACTTTGCCCTGTCACAGACCAGGAATATTGGCGTCAACCTCACTGTTGTCGGTAAGTTACTTGACTTTGATTACGGTCACGTTTGTTCTGACTATCCTTTGTTTGACTTTAGCTAGTCATGTTTAGTCATGACGATTCTTATTTAGACTTTTGTTACAGTCATGTTTGTTACGGTCCTCTTTTGTTCGACTTTAGCTAGTCATGTTTGGTCATGACCGTCCTTATTTCGACTTTTCTTATAGACATATTTGTTACGGTCCTCTTTTGTTCGACTTTAGCTAGTCATGTTTGGTCATGACGATTCTTATTTCGACTTATGTTACAGTCATGTTTGTTACGGTCCTCTTTTGTTCGACTTTAGCTAGTCATGTTTGGTCATGACGATTCTTATTTCGACTTTTGTTACAGTCATGTTTGTTACGGTCCTCTTTTGTTCGACTTTAGCTAGTCATGTTTGGTCATGTCGGTCCTTATTTATCTAGTCATGTTTGGTTATTCTTTATTCTTTATTGGTTAATTTACAATAAGAGCTTACAGTTTCCCAAGACGCTCTATTGTTAATATTTACAATTACAAATTTCAAATATTTACAATTACAAATCATTGTTGTTTAAAAATATGTATAAATTTTTAATTATTATAGGCATGCTATCCACAAAAATGACAATATGTTGGATCTCAGCAACGAATCCATTGAGCAAATGTATTGCCCTAGACGTAGTTTTGACGATCCTTATTTCGACTTTTGTTACAGTCATGTTTGTTACGGTCCTCTATTGTTCGACTTTAGCTAGTTATGTTTGGTCATGACTATCCTTATTTTGACTTTAGTTACAGTCATGTTTGTTACAGTCCTCCTTTGTTCGACTTTACCTAGTCATTTTTGGTTATGACCATCCTTAACTTGACTTTAGTTTCAATCGTGTTTTATTTACAGTGTGTATTTTGAATCATAACAGGTAGCTGATTAAAATTTTACTTAAATATGTATGTGTTATCATGGCGGATATCCCAACAAACTAATAATAAAAATTAAGGAGTGTATAGCGATACAAGAAACGTGTTTTTAACATCAAGTACAGTAAGCCTAGTCAGCCCTTATCGTCTGAAATCGAGGAAGACTGACCCTGTGACAATGACTTTTCTGATCTGAGCTTAGGCACAGGACCACACTGCTGCTGGCACAGACCACCCACCTGGATGCTGAAATCAGTCGTACAGGTCAGTTACGCTCAATAAGTTCTAAGACTAAGATTCACTTCGAAAACTGGCCACAGATTCCTCTCCCTAGTATACGTAAATTACCTGTGGAGCATTTACATTCCTTTCAAGTTAGACAAGAGCGTATTTCTCACTAAACTTCCCCAGCTGGAATCCACTGAACTAAACTCGTTAAACGTAAACTCTTGGCAACACCTGGTCTCCGTCGGATCCCACACACGTCTGAATGTTGTTTATTTTCGCAGGCCACCCCGAACGACGACGATGAGTCTTCAAATATTTTGTCAGCTTGTCAGATGATTGATTGTGATGTATCTTTTAACAATTAAATTAGAGGTAGGTATAATATAGGTAGGTAGTATACTTAATATAAATTGTCCTTCATTTTCTTGAATCTAGATTCTAGTTCTAGTTCTTTCATTTTTAGATTTGGAAAAGAAAGTATAGTTTTTCGGGTGTATGTGTGTACGTATGTCTGTTTCTTTGGCTGCGCCTGTATGTAGCCTTAACGGCTTGATGAATTATGAAGTGCGAGGTGTCGTTAAATTCGTCTTGATACATTTTGACCCGGCTGCCCAAAAAAGACCAAGATACCAAAAGACCGCGGGACCTACCTGTAGAGTAGGTAGTGATTCTCTTCCACGAGGCACTCGCCTTGCAGAGCACCAGGACAAGCGTCTTGGCGGCAAGACCTACCGTAACGGGTCCTTGTCTTCACCTTATGGTGTTGGCAGGAATAGCGGCCCTCACTGTATGCCCAAGGGGTCGGTGAGTGGGGACGCTATATCATAAACCTGGTAGTTTAGCATATCTGGTAGATATACGAGAGAGGAATGCCCAAAAAATACGGGTAATGTTTTTTTGAAGTCGGGTTTATATTTTTTTTATTTAATTGATTAAGTCTATTCTGTCAGGATACCTTTTAACTGTTTTTCAATATCAGTCAGAGTTAATAATAAAAATTGTAGTTCTATTCGTTCGTGTTTTTAAAATAGATGGTTTTAATGAAATCGTTAATTTCACGATATTGTCAGTTTCTCGCGACTGAGATCTGAATTATTATAATTACATGAACCGCCTCCATGGCGTAATGGTTAGTCCATTCGCTTTACACCAGGAGGTCGCGGGTTCGATTCCCAGTGGGGTCAACTTTTTTAGACTCGGTTTGGTTGGTGGTAGGGCATTTTCATAGCTCGCCTGACTAGCTACCACCATCTTATCTAAGTCTTGCCGCCAAAAATCAGTGTTAACAGTATTGATGTGTTCCGGCTTGAAGATAAGATAGCCAAATCCCCATTGCGTTGGGGTATCTTGGTAAGCCCGCATCCATCTTCGGCATCATCGTCATTTACCATCAGGTGAGATGATGCCAACGGTTTATCAATTTGGATAAAAAAAATATATGAAGAGAAAAACCATTTGAAATAGTTAAAATTAAAGGATATTTGTGTCCGATTCTGCCTGCCACTTCTTCTCGATATGCAAATTTAATAACTAACTTATTTTTCATTTGACCTTTACGGGGTGGAACAACATTGGTGTGGGGCCCGTTAACCGGGGCTTGAAGAACCGGCCAAGTGCCAGTCAAACTAGCACTCCGAGGGTTCCGTGGTTCCGTACCACCACACCTCTCTCCAACTACATTGTAATAATGACAATGATACCTATTCACATTACAAACAAAAGACATCAAAGCGAGCTACAAAAATATGCTTTTTTTGTCATTCAGTTTGGACCCTTAGCGCGAGTGCGACTCACGCTTGGCCGATTTTTTGTTATTCAACCTTAAACACCAAGTTTCATCCTTGTATGTGTTATTTTTTGTATTTGTTGTTACAGGGGCAACAGAAATACACACTCTGTGAAAATTTTAACTGTCTACCTATTACGGTTCGTGAAATACAGCCCGCTGACGGACGGACAGACGGACAGACAGCGGAGGCTTAGTAATAGGGTCCCGTTGGTCACCCGATGGGTGTACGGAACCCTAAAAAAGAATTACAATATTGATCAACCAACTGAACGATTTGTATGAAGAGTTAATTTTTTTGCGAACTGACTATAGGCATAGTACAAACTGTAGACACAATTTTTTTGCGAACTGACTATAGGCATAGTACAAACTGTAGACACAATTTTTTTGCGAACTGACTATAGGCATAGTACAAACTGTAGACACATTTTTTTTGCGAACTGACTATAGGCATAGTACAAACTGTAGACACAATTTTTTTGCGAACTGACTATAGGCATAGTACAAACTGTAGACACAATTTTTTTGCGAACTGACTATAGGCATAGTACAAACTGTAGACACAATTATTATTTTTTTAGGGTTCCGGAGTTTTTTTTTGTTTTTAGGGTTCCGGAGCCTAAATGTCAAAAATGGAACCCTTATAATTTGTCATGTCCGTCCATATGTTACAGTCAATTTTCTCTGCCACTATATAGCACAAAAATGAAATTTTGTAGACAGATGTAAAATTATGCCTTACAAAATAGAAAATGAAGTAAATATGTCGAAAAAATCTCAGGGGAGACAAGGGACACATAAAAGTGGGTTGAAAAGTTTTTTGAGCGGCGTATCGTTGAACAGAACTCATAAAATGAATATAAAGTCTCTTTCAACACTTTTTATTTTAATTAAAGCAGCGTTTACAGAACATTGAGCTCCAAAGTATCACTTTTCTTGTCCCGGTCTCTAACTTTATAACTATATTACTAAAATGAGCAAACGAAAGAATAAAAGAATAGAATAGATTAATTTTATTGAGACACCAGGCACATAATATACAGGGAATGGTACATAATAACTGTTATGTTAAAAATAAACATTTTACTTAATTATAAATAAACGAGAGGAAGTAAATACATATAACAGGTAGTTTAGGTATAAGCCCGGGGATATCAAAAGGTCCCAGCTCAGCATATGTAGCAGAGACAAAGCCTCAGCTGCGCTGGTGATTCTGCTGTAACCTTGCAAGAGATGAACACACTTCAAATCAAATGAGTTAGTTAAGAAAACTAATAATATAAGAAAAGAAATGTGTGAAATGTGCGTCTTACGTAATCGAGTACCCTTAATCATTAAATGACTAAATGGCTGTACACCAAACAAAATTAATTAATCTTATCTCATAAGGTTATGAGACCGTAAATAATAAAGAATGAACCTCCGCCTCTTTGTTGATGAAGTAGTAGATGTTTTTTTAGTTGTTTCATAAAGCTAAATTTAGAATATTGAAGAAAGTGTATATTGGTGATATAAATACAGATGGACCTTACTAAAATGTGGAAACGAAAGTATATATTGGTGATGAAAATACAGATGGACATGACTAAAATGAGCAAACTAAAGTAATTTGGCATTTTAATTATGTAATATTTTAATTATGTATATAAATATGTAATTTCCAAGAAAACTGTAATTTGGCATTTTAATCACGCCGATAAAGTGGTAATATAAAATATTTAAAAAAACAAATTAAGGGTACCCCCCCTAAATCTAAACATGTTTTGTTATATGTTTGTCCATATATTTCTCATAAACTTTAAATCAAAATGCAATTTTCCTTTTTTTTGTTGGATTAACTTATCTTTCAACTTAGGGAACAGTGCTAGTTTCATAAAAATGAGTTCAGTAGTTTGCAAGGAAATTACTAGTAAAACACATCGTCGGTGTAGCGCCACAGTTTTGAGAATGAAAGTAAGAAAAAATAAGTAAAAGTAAAGTAAAATAAGAAAAAATAAGTTCCTAACGATTTTAGCGTTGTTAATTATTATTCCAATAAGTTGGCTCACTTACTTCGCCCAGGCATGAAATTTTATTTATTTTTTCAGGGTACCATGCCTCAGAAGGTAAAAACAGAACCATTATAGGATCACTCTTGTGTCTGTCTGTCAAATGTCAAATTTGTCCTGAACCTACTGGACCGATTCAGTTGGAATTTGGTACACATTTGTAAATCGGTGACCCAAAGAAGTAGTGTAAATTAATATAAATATAAAATTAATGAATATTGAACATAGAGGCCATTTTTGGGGGGTAAATTAGAACATTTAAAAAAGTTTTGCAAACTATATCGTGTAATATATATAATGAAAGGCCTTTTTTTAAATTTAAGGTGAATAGTTTCGAAATTATTTAAGAAAATTGACCAATCCGCTGACCCCCTTCCCACCCCCTTTATCTCCGCAACTTCGGGGCCTTAAATCTTAAAAATCACTGCATATTAGGTGGAATGCACAGATTACAGGAAAATCTAATCCTTTCGTTCCCACAGGAAAATCGAAATTTCAAAAGTCCTAAATAAGTAGACCCCTATTTACCTAGAGAAGGTATTTACTGAGAAGTCTTGTTCTGATGGTAGTTAAAGTTTTCATACGGAACCCTATTTGTGTGACCCCGAATTGCACTTGACCGGTTTTTTTACTAGTTCAGTATTTTTTTCATTTAGCTTCCTATTTTATTAATTTTCTTTTATTATTTTTGTTTCATTCATGTTTTGTATATTATTTCTTAGGGCCGACAATAAATGTCTAAGTTGTTTCCTGGTGGTGTCCGTTTGTCTTGTTATTTTATTATCTAAGCTCTTCTCATACAATTTCATTGAGTGGGACATTAATTTGATTCCCCTTTATTTATTGCAGTCCTGTGATGAAAGCGTTCGTTCTGAACCTTATTTAACGCGCGACGTAAAAAGAATGGTATTATAATAAGCCCATGTCTGTCTGGCTGTGTATCTATACATGCCGTTGCAGTTCCTAAACGGGAGGAACAATTTTATTGTTTGTTTGTTTGTTTGTGAACTCTTTATTGTACAACGAAATATACAATTATAAATACAGAATAGAAGTAGCATGCACAAACGCGGAATTATCCCCAACACAGGGATCTCGTCCAGCTAACTGATTGCTAACTCTTTATTGTACAAAATATACACTTATAATAATATATAAAAAAGCTTATGATAAAGGCGGACTTATCCCTTAGAGGGATCTCTTCCAGTCAACCTAAACAATAGTAAACAGAGGACTTAACTAGGACAAAGAAACACGTACCTAATTGAGTACGCCAGTAAAAGAACATTAATACAACTAATATTATTAATATATATTATATGTATATTTATCTATCTTTTTCTATCTTAGTTTCGTAAAAAACTTCATTAAGGGTCCCCAGGAGGCTCGAGTTTCCATACAAATTAAGAAAAACTAAGTGCCGAATTGAATCCAAACTTTGAAAATATATTGAATAGATACGATACATATCGATGTTTTTAATTAGTTTTCGATGTACTAATATAAAACGGAAAAAATAAGAGCAGTTTGAAACTTTCAGTACAAAACTAATTTAAGCCTTCGTTTTGTTACGTTAAAATTTACTACGATGGAAACTAATTACAAACATCTTAATGTGTCTACCCAATATAATTTTAAAAGTTTGAATTTAATCCGGCATATAGTTTTTAAATTAAAGCAGAACTACTATACTAGGTGGTAACGACAAATTTGGTAACCATAACGGAAATGGATAAACTCAGGTTGAGAGGATAAATGGCGACCCTCTGATGTTAAATATGTCGGTCTGTCTGCGCAAAGTGGTTGCGTTATGTAGTTATAGCGCCTGAAAAACTAGTTATCGTGACCAAAAAAACGATAAGGGAAATGGGAATTTTATACATAAGATATAAAATGAAAGTATTGTACTTATTACAATTATGTATGTATGTATGTATAAGTTCTTTATTGCACACAAGGAATAATCACAAAATGGTTTTATCAGACTTAAGTGTACAAAGACGGTCTTATCGCTAAAAGCGATCTCTTGCACACAACCCTTGGCAGATGAGATATAATCAAATATATTATGTAAAACAACGATAGCGCAAGAATCTGATAGCAAGGTACCTATTTTCCAAAAGGCTAAGAAATAATAATCCACGATAAAAATATATGTTTTAAATATAAATATGAGTAGATAGATAATAATCATTGTATTATATATATATACCAATATATAAACAAGTATAAATATACATATATACGCACATAACTACTGGATCAGGAAAAATGCAGAAAACTAATTAACTAAATTATGCAAAAACTAACCAAATATTCGGTTGCGTTAAGGAGCAACGCCCGTTAGTACATAGTAGGAATTCTGGACTTCAAATTTACACCAAAAAGAACAACAGCGAAAATCACGCTGCCAAACATACACATACATAAGTAACGTTGTGGTGTGTGGGCATGTATTACATTTAAGACAAATACCAAACTGTTAGGTACTCTTCACCTTTAGTCTACTTGTAATATTAGGACAGATATATTAGTAAAGTTTATCGTAGGCTTGTAGGAGCCGAAGATATAAGGTTTGCCCTTCTAAGAGATATAACCTTTTTAAGGGCTATTTGCATACCTAACCTTATCATTACAATATGTCTCTTTTAACTCGAAAACTTCTCTTCTAGTCTTTTCAAGTGTATACTTCTGCCCAAATATCCTCAAATCATCTCAACTGATGAATTAAATTACATTTTAAATATTGTTTGAAGTTATCTACACAGATGAGGGGCTCGAGTCTACCCTGAATTAGGGCAATCGGGCCTTAGTCCACGACGCGGGCCCAGTCGACCAGGTCGACCTATATGACGATACATAACAGTGCAAAACCATTTAAACTTCTAACCAGAGTAAGTTACTGCCTAATCTTTATTTTTTGGATTAGTGGGTACAATAAAATTGGCCAAGTGTGTGTCGGACTACGCGCAAAGTAGGGTTCCGTAGTATCTCAAAAAAACAAATGTAAATTTTGATAGTTTTGCAGTAGGTATGGATCATTTTGTACAGAAAATCTATATTTTTTTACAAATACAACTGCACATCTTAAGTTCGTCGACTAATAGATAACTCTTAAAATGAGTAAGCCTAGGAGTTTACCCGTCACAACTTAACTTTTAAAATCATTACACGTCCTTCTTCTTCATCTTCTTTTCGAGTCGACGGCAAACTCAGATAGTCCCATCCCAAAACTGAGTCACGCAAATTGCCTAACGTCCTATACTATTACCAATACTTTCAGATTTCCTGAGACGCTGTTAAGCTGATAGGGACATAGAATATCACAACTTAAAACTTAATATTTTGTAAACAAATCATTTAATAAATAAAAAAATTTGTTCGCCGACAACACCTTTAAGACCTATTCAACGATACCCCACACGATGGACTACGTGAATTAAAAAAACATCCCCACTTTACATATAGGGGAGGTACCTACGCTAAAACTTTTTTATAGATTGTATTACATTATTTTCATAGGCGTCACATATTTATATAACCGTACCAAATTTCAGTTTTAGGGCTGTAACAGACTTTGACAAAATCGGCTGTGACATACTGACGGACAGACGGACGGATAGCCCGAAACTAAAGGGGTACCGAAAAGGTGGCAGCTCCAATCACCCAAGGAAAAGGTGGCAGCTCCAATCACCCAAGGAAAAGGTGGCAGCTCCAATCACCCAAGGAAAAGGTGGCAGCTCCAATCACCCAAGGAAAAGGTGGCAGCTCCAATCACCCAAGGAAAAGGTGGCAGCTCCAATCACCCAAGGAAAAGGTGGCAGCTCCAATCACCCAAGGAAAAGGTGGCAGCTCCAATCACCCAAGGAAAAGGTGGCAGCTCCAATCACCCAAGGAAAAGGTGGCAGCTCCAATCACCCAAGGAAAAGGTGGCAGCTCCAATCACCCAAGGAAAAGGTGGCAGCTCCAATCACCCAAGGAAAAGGTGGCAGCTCCAATCACCCAAGGAAAAGGTGGCAGCTCCAATCACCCAAGGAAAAGGTGGCAGCTCCAATCACCCAAGGAAAAGGTGGCAGCTCCAATCACCCAAGGAAAAGGTGGCAGCTCCAATCACCCAAGGAAAAGGTGGCAGCTCCAATCACCCAAGGAAAAGGTGGCAGCTCCAATCACCCAAGGAAAAGGTGGCAGCTCCAATCACCCAAGGAAAAGGTGGCAGCTCCAATCACCCAAGGAAAAGGTGGCAGCTCCAATCACCCAAGGAAAAGGTGGCAGCTCCAATCACCCAAGGAAAAGGTGGCAGCTCCAATCACCCAAGGAAAAGGTGGCAGCTCCAATCACCCAAGGAAAAGGTGGCAGCTCCAATCACCCAAGGAAAAGGTGGCAGCTCCAATCACCCAAGGAAAAGGTGGCAGCTCCAATCACCCAAGGAAAAGGTGGCAGCTCCAATCACCCAAGGAAAAGGTGGCAGCTCCAATCACCCAAGGAAAAGGCTGGAAGAAAAGGCTCTTTTTGGAAGATGAAGAAAATTAAATGACGTCACAGCGCAAAAGCAAAGATATCAAGCAATATTTATTTATTATGCAAAGGCTGAAAAGTTGTTATTTGGTGCGAGTTACCTTTATTGAAACCTGAAAGAGAAAATGATTCTAGGATGGAACCACGAGTGAAGCGAGTGCTCCAAAATATAATCCTGAGCGTAAGCGAGGGTTTCAAAGATATAATCCTGAGCGTAAGCGAGGGATTCAAAGATATAATCCTGAGCGTAAGCGAGGGATTCAAAGATATAATCCTGAGCGTAAGCGAGGGATTCAAAGATATAATCCTGAGCGTAAGCGAGGGATTCAAAGATATAATCCTGAGCGTAAGCGAGGGTTTCAAAGATATAATCCTGAGCGTAAGCAAGGGTTTCAAAGATATAATCCTGAGCGTAAGCGAGTGCTCTAAAGATATAATCCTGAGCGTAAGCGAGGGTTTCAAAGGTGTGAGACGCAAAACAACTTTGCTGTCGAGCGAAACCCACAATTTTTCACCTCACTACAGCGAGGAATAATTTTCACCTCACTACAGCGCAATTTTTCACCTCACTACAGCGAGGAAAATTTTTAGATGCAATAAAACAGCGGTTCTAATTTTTAAAACTTTTCCTACGCTTGAAGATAAAACGCAATTTAGCGCGCTAAAATGGAATGACAAACAAAACGTTTTTAAACGTGTGAGATGAAATAAAAACCGGCCAAGTGCGAGTCGGACTAGCACTCCGAGGGTTCCGCACCACCACACCTCTCCACACAACTACATAGTATGATAATACTTTGGTATAATGACGATGATACCTATTCACATTACAAACAAAAGACATCAACGCGACCTACAATAATATGCTTTTTTTTGTCATTCAGTTCGGACTCCTTAGAGCGAGTACGACTTACACTTTGCAAATTTTTATTATTTTGTTGTTTTATTTCAGTATTAGTACTATAATCACACCAAGTTACACCTTAGAAATAATTCTAAAGAGCTATAAAAAATCACGTTTTTATATGGAGACCCCCCCCCCCGTCCTTATTTTTTTTCAGTTTTTCCAATTTTTTCTATTTTTTATTACAAAGGCAACTGAAATACATGTTCTGTGAAAATTTTAACTTTCTACCTATTACGGTTCATGAAATACAGCCCGCTGACGGACGGACAGACAGCGGAGTCTTAGTACTAATAGGGTTCCGTTGTTGGTGACCCGTTGGGTGCACGGAACCCTAAAAATTTTAATTTAACGTCATCTCGCAAAAGATTCGCCAGAGGTACGTTCGTAAATTAATTTTCTAATAAGATAGTCTATCTCTCTACGTTTATGACTAACCAGGAGAACGTAAATAGCCATTAGGTAGTTTTAGAATTCATAAAACTAATCTATACAGTTACTACGACGCCATAAAACTGGTAATACTTGTGTAATTTTAAATTTGTTGTCAACAAGTTTAGTATTTATATTCAAAGTACAGACCCAAGGAATATAACTCGATATTTGCATCAAAATATGGACGAGCAAGTGACATAAAACTAAGCTAATGTAAAACCGTTCAAGTGCTAATCAGAATCGCACACAAAGGATTCCGTACCATCATACTAGATGGCGCTAGTACAAAGGGTTCCGTACCATCATACTAGATGGCGCTAGTACAAAGGTTTCCGTACCATCATACTAGATGGCGCTAGTACAAAGGTTTCCGTACCATCATACTAGATGGCGCTAGTACAAAGGTTTCCGTACCATCATACTAGATGGCGCTAGTACAAAGGTTTCCGTACCATCATACTAGATGGCGCTAGTACAAAGGGTTCCGTACCATCATACTAGATGGCGCTAGTACAAAGGGTTCCGTACCATCATACTAGATGGCGCTAGTACAAAGGGTTCTGTACCATCATACTAGATGGCGCTAGTACAAAGGGTTCCGTACCATCATACTAGATGGCGCTAGTACAAAGGGTTCCGTACCATCATACTAGATGGCGCTAGTACAAAGAGTTCCGTACCATCATACTAGACGGCGCTAGTTTCTTCACGTTTCAAAAGAAAAAACCCGTTTTTTGTATGGAGACTTTCACTTTGTCTAATTTTTAGTATTTGTTGTTATAGCGGCAACAGAAATACAGAAATACAGCGTGGTGACAGACGGACCGACAGATAGACATATGAACGGACAGCGGAGTCTTAGTAATAGGGTCCCGTTTTAACCCTTTGGGTACGGAACCCTAAAAAGGAACTTTAAATCGAAAACCTTAGGCTAGTATGTGCCTACTTATATGTAGGTACACAGGCCAGTACATCAAGCTACACACTTTGGACTTTGTACCGTCCTTATGCCGAATGCGTATGGATCAGAATCGCACTACGAGTGTTTAGCTTGATGTGCTGGCCTCTGTACAAAATCCTTGTTTGTTTATTTGTTTACCCTTCTTGCACTTCGCATCGGATCAACGTGACTACTTTTTATCCCGTGAAAATAACATATAGTCTAACACAGCTCCTGGTGGAACTATTTGTTGATTTATTTCTCGTCGCAACGGAACATGGGTTTGACATGATTTTTTTGCTCAGACATAGTTTGACGGGTAAAAAGAGACAAAGACTAGTAATCAGCATAGCCCGACCTGGTTCCCAAGGGATCTGGGGAAAAATGATGTCCATAACAGCGAACGTTATGCAAAAAAGCAACGCAATCACATTTTTTGCACTGATGAGGTAGTTGAGGGAGTAGGAAGTGACATAGAGAATACAATATTATACAGTCAAAAAACGCTAAACACGTTAAAAAAAACGACTTCCATAGCAATAACTTAGTACATTTTTGCATTATTATTTTTGGTTTTTTGTTAATTTTCTAATAAAGTACTACGCTGATTTTGATAAAATTTATATGGGACTAAACGGGAAGTACTAGCTTTCAAATAAAAAAAGAATCATCAAAATCGGTTCACTCAGTCAAAAGGTCTGAGGTAACACAAATAAAAAAAACATACAGTCGAATTGTGAACCTCCTCCTTTTTGGAAGTCGGTTGAAAAAGGATACCCACGAAGAAGAATTCGCGGGCAAAACTAGTTTTGAATATAGTAACAGTATTTCAAAAAAATGTGCGTGTTAGCTCCGACGCGCGGCAGGAGTCTACTCATAAATCAATATTCGGCCTATTTATCGGCCTTTATATTTTTCGGCCTCCTTCGGTCTGGCTTGGAATGCTCTGAGCTCGTCCTGTGGCCTCGCATTAGGTGGCATGGTCATGTTTCCTTAGCCTTCGTGACTGAACCCTAAAAGCAACGATACGAGTTACCGATCAACACTCGATTTCCCACTTCATATATTTTTCATATCGGGCTCTTTATATAAATAAATTCTGAAGGAGTAAACTTCAAAAAAATATCTAGCGAACGTTCTTTTTGGCTTTGGTTATTAGGTTACTTGATGACTTGTCCTAATTTTAAGGCCGATAGTGATTAAGTACCTAATTATACCTAACATCAATCACTATTAAAACGTCATGCCTTGACCTGGACTTAAAATTTTATTATGAGTTATAAAACTTAATGCTGTTTAAGTGTTGGCTGGCGATAGGTCTTTTTATCAGACTTCAATTTTTGTAGGTGGTTCTCAATTGGACTGTAGGTATGTTTTTAGGGTTCCGTACCCAAAGGGTAAAAACGGGACCCTATTACTAAGACTCCGCTGTGCGTCCGTCTGTCTGTCTGGCCGTCTGTCACCAGGCTGCATTTCATGAACCGTGATAGCTATACAGTTGAAATTTTTGCAAATGATATATTTCTGTTGGCGCTATAACAACAAATACTTAAAATTAGAAAAAGTGGGTATCCATTTGTTTTTTTTTGTTAAACGTGAATAAACTAGCGCCATCTAGTTTGATTGTACGGAGCCCTTTGTGTGCGGTTCTGACTCGCACTTGGCCGGTTTTTTGTGTTTCTTACGGAATTTCTAGGTCTGATTTAAACCAATTTTGATGTTTTTTTTTGTTTACAGGTTGGGCCCCCAAGTTGGTCCTATATAAGTTTTATCAAAATACGATAAGTGCGTATACTTTTTAAGAAAATAAAATTAAAATAATAATAAATATACAGAATATAAAAAAATGATGTATGACACGGACCCGTTGAGAGGGGCTTCTACTCATCATACTGAACAACTTTCCCCAAGAAACCCATAGTCAATTCACAAAAAAATTCGACGATCCATAAAAAAATGCACGAAATTTGTCAATCAGCTGATCATTTTGTATGAAAAGGAACAAAATAGCTTGGAAATAGAGTTCTTGTCAGCTTGTTCTGCAACGTGGCTGTTACGTCAATCGCTGCGAACGAATCGTACCAAAATTGTGGTTTTTAATTTATCATCATCATCATATCAGCCAAAAATCGACCACTGCTGGACAGAGGCCTCCCCCAAGGATTTCCACGACGACCGGTCCTGCGGTGCCCGCATCCTTCGGCTTCCCACGATCTTCACCAGGTCGGTGGTCCACCGCATGGGAGGTCTGCCTACGCTACGTTATCCAGTGCGCGGTCGCCACTCGAGAACTTTACTGCCCCATCGGCCATCTGTTCTACGAGCTATGTGCCCTGCCCACTGCCACTTCAGTTTAGCGATTCTGTGAGCTATGTCGGTTACTTTAGTTCTCCTGCGGATCTCTTCGTTTCTGATTCGATCACGCAGAGAAACTCCGAGCATAGCACGCTCCATTGCCCTTTGGGTGACCTTGAGCCTTCTTATGAGGCCTATAGTAAGCGACCATGTCTCAGTCAAAGACTTTTGGTCTCAGTTCCGTAAGTCATCACTGGCAACATACACTGGTCAAAGACCTTAGTCTTGAGACACTGCGGTATTTGGGACGTGAAGATATTGCGAAGCTTCCCGAACGCTGCCCAGCCGAGTTGGATTCGTCGATTGATCTCTTTTTTGAAGTTGGACCTACCTAGCTGGACTGTTTGTCCCAGGTATACATATTCGTCAACAACTTCCATTGTGTTTTTAATTCATTATAAACAAAATAGGAAGAATTTCCAAAAAGTAAGAAAACAAAGTAATAAATTGATATTGTTTTGTTACGTAGTTCATAAATTATCATAATGTTTCGATTAAAAATGCAGCAGTTCTATGGTTACAACTAGAAAAAAAGGATTCATAAGAATTTTTTTACTATACTTCTGAGTCATGTTTCAGTTCTGAGTATTGAAGTAGAATTCGAGGAAATCAAAATCACTATTCATATCCTGTAAATGACAAAACAATTTGTTTTCGACGTTGGCGGCGCGGCGGTATAAGCCTTAAGGCATCGTGTCCATTAAACGTCACATAACTATGATACGTTAGCATTAATGTATCTTCTTACGTAGATTCCGACCTTAATTACTTCTAATGAAAATATGTCTGTTTTGCCGTATACCATTAGGCCTTGCTGTCTTGTCGTAAGTTCATTAGCGAAGTGATTCTCTACAACTGTGCCAAATTAATTAACGCTGCGTGCATGGCACAATGCAAAGCCGCGATTAAGATGTGTTTGTTTGTTTGTGAACTCTTTATTGTACAACATAATTAAAAACGCTAAACAATTAAAAAACCCACTTCCATCGCAACAACTTAGTACATTTTCGCACTATTATTTTTGGTTTTTGTTAATTTTCTACTAAATTACTACACCGATTTCAATAACATTTATATGAGACCACACGGGACTAGTGCTTCCTATGTGGTCCCATATAAATTTTATCAAAATTTAGTACATTTTTTCATTATTATTTTTGGTTTTTGTTAATTTTCTAATAAAGTACTACACCGATTTTGATAAAATTTATATGAAACCACACGGGAAGCATTAGCTTTCAAATAAAAAAATAATCATAAAAATCGGTTCACCCAGTCAAAAGTTCTGAGGTAACACACATAAAAAAAAACATTTTTGAAGTCGCTTGAAAATAGAACGATAGATACTGAACAACCTCTCGTTTTGTAACTCCCAATCATGGTCACTTTACAAATAAACTAAGTTAACTATGAAGATAGCAAATGAATTATATAATTCAAATACTTGTATAGGTAATGTATCTGCGTGTAAGATTTACCGACTCCAATAGAAAGTTTAATTACACCTACTTGAATAGGATTCCAAAAGTTGACATCCAAATCTGGGGAAAATGTCTCGATATCTTATTGAAGACAAATTTATTTGCGCTACAAACTTTGGGGTTCTTGGAAATATCGCTCAGCTGAAAACTTTTATCTGAGTTGCATGTTCCAAGGCTCGCGAGGGATTACAATCTATGCCTGCTGGCTGTGATTTACGCATCGCATTGCCTATTGCCTATTAGCTTATTATATAAATTAATTACCTACCCTAATTTGTATAGATTTGTTCTGCTACAAATAACCTACTGACTGATTGGTCTAGCTAGTGGATATTCGCTAAAACTACCAGGTTTACGTTAAAGCGTCCACACTTTCTTACCCTTGGGCATACAGTGAGGGCCGCTATTCCTGCGAACACCATAAGGTGAAACAAGGACCAGTAACGGTAGGTCTTGCCGCCAAGATGCTTGTCTCGGTACTCTTCAAGGCGAGTGCCTCGTGGAAGAGAACCACTACCTACTGTCCAGGTAGGTCCCGGAGTTGTAGGCACGCTCACCTCCCGCGGCTTTCGCTGCTGGCGGTTCGATCCTCGCTTGGGACGCCAGAGAAGCTGGCTCACACATATCCGGTGTGGTACCGGAGCTGTAGCTAGTGGATAATGTTCCTGTCTGCTAGGACTAGATTCGTCCTGGTATAAAAAGTATTAACGTTCCCCAAATGCAATAAATCATCATCTAGCTACGGCCTTATAAATCTGAGAGCAACTTTGAACGCTTTGCGTCTGCACTCTTCGTCTTTAACCGTTCGGTGGCTCAACCGGTAACGACTCGGTCATCCTAACCAGAGGTCGTGGGTTCAAATTCGGAAGGCCAATGTACCAACATGTTGTTCGAAACTTATGTACATAATATACTTACCGATTGGTTTAACGGTAAAGGAAAAAATCGAGAGGAAACCTGCACATCTGATTTCAGATGTTTATGAAGTTCGTGTTGCACACGTCCGCAGGTGTAAATCTAAATGCCCTACACGTGACCGCGGGTGATGCTAAGTGCAAAACCTGAGGCAACCGCCGTCTATCCCTTGAATAGCACAGTTAATTGTGCCACACGATAAGAAGAGAAAGACTCCGGTCTTACACTCTCTTGTTAATTCCTTTTTCACTCCACAAACTCTAAACCTTATCCAAAGTTCGCTTTTTTATCTTCCCTTGCCTCTGCATACCTCTCCCCACAAATAACAAAAACAATAATCTTGCAAATAGGACCCTAGGGACATTTTTATTTTCTTATGAGATGATTTTAATATTCGTACGATCCACGTATTTTGTTTCAACTTATCTGACTCCCATATTTTCATCTACTCGTAACATGCCTATCAAACTTATCACAAATTACCAGCAACTTAGATTTATATAAATTACATTTATATCAGCTCAAAAACAATTATGTAAATGATTATTTTACAAACAATGGCGCCCGCGCCGCGCCGCGCCGCGCCGCTCGCTCGTGGACAATCGTGACTTCGTAATCCTGTTTGATCTCTCGCTTCATTTCATATTCAATCCGATTATGAGGAGTTGTAAGCTCCACCGAAATGTTAGGAGACTTATAAAAGATACAAGTTTGGTATTGTCGGTCGAAGATCAGCTCAATCTTTTCAAATTCTATTCAAATGCCAATAAGGTTCAAAAGTTTATGAAATGTTTTTGGGTTGAGTGTTTATGTAAGGTATTGCAAAAGTATTGTATATTTTTCCGTGTTGAAGAAGGTTTTCATGTATATTTATACAATACAATATTGTTTATTGCATCACAACAAAGAATAACAATTTATCAACTCACTAGCTTTTGCCCGCGGCTTCGCCCGCGTGGACATAGTTTTTATGACTGTCTGAGAGGGAGCGAGGTGCGCGAGCCGCAAGCGGCTCGCGAGCGTGGACGTGACTTTTCTCCAGATCCCTCGGGAACTATGTCAAGATATGCTTATTAGTAAATCAGGTCATTTCCCACTCCCTCAACTATCTCTGTGCAAAAATTCACACAATCCATTGTTCCGTTGCGCTGTTATGTTAAAACGCGTTACATCACCGCAGTGTGTCAAGGCTAAGGTCTTTGACCAGTGTGTTGCCATTGATAATATACGGAACTGCGACATGGTCGCTTACACTAGGGGCCTCATAAGAAGGCTCAAGGTCACCCAAAAGGCGAAGGAGCGTGCTATGCTCGGAGTTTTCCTACGCGATCGAATCAGAGATTAGATCTTTTTTTTTTTAATTCACAATTGGTAAACCCTTGACATCTCACCTGGTGGTAAGTGACGATGTTGCCGAAGATGGAAGCGGGCTTACCAAGATTCCCCAACGCAATGAGAACTGGATATCTTATCTTCATGCCGGAACACACCAATGATGTCAACATTGATATTTGGCGGCAAGACTTAGATAAGATGGCTTAGAAAATGCCCTACCACCAACCAAACCGAGTCTTACAATTGAACCCGCCGGTAATCGAACCCGCGACCTCCTGTGTAAAGCTAGTGAACTTTGCCTCTGAGCTACGGAGGCGGTTAAAAGATTTTTAGTTTAGTATCTGAGATCTGTAGAAGAACCAAAGTAACCGACATAGCTCACAGAATCGGTGGCAGTGGGCAGGGCACATAACTCGTAGAACAGATGGTCGCTGGGACAATGAAAGTTCTTGAGTGGCGACCGCGAACCGGAAAACGTAGCGTAGGTAGGCCTTCCACACGCTGAGCCGACGACCCTGTGAAGGTCGCGGAGAGCCGCTGGATGCGGGCAGCGCAGGAGCGGTCGTCGTGGAAATCCTTGGGGGAAGCCTTTGTCCAGCAGTAGACCTACGTCTTTCGGCTGATATGATGAAGATGACATCGAACCTACACCATTATAAGAACTGCATTGCATGTCAAAAATGAACCACTTTCAGAAAAAAATAATCCATTTTTAGTTGGCCGATGAACTGAACAATTTTGTTGGAGAAATTAAAATTACGAAAAAATCCGTTCAAATTGAATAGGTATTTATTTACTTATTTAATTACACTTTCACGGATATACAATTTGACAGCAATATGATAAGGGGCTCCCCCTAGCCACAAAGTAACTAACGCAGCCATCAGAAAAAGTCCTTTCTCGGGGGATAAGGCTGGACTCACACAGCGTGTGATATTATTAAAAGAGTTCTTATCTCAAATAGGACTAATGGTACTGGTGGGACAAGTGAGTACCAGTTGTACCATCAATGGTAGATTATGATAATGTGATGTACAGTGGGCCGGCTTATAGGTAAGAGGGCAGAGAAAAAGTAACTAAAACATTTTAAGATGAACATAGCTGAATAAGGAAGAAGAATGTTTTTTTATACACAATTGGTAAGCCTTTGGCATCATCTCACCTGGTGGTAAGTGACGATGATGCCGAATATGGAAGCGGGCTTACCGAGAATCACCAATGCAATGGGGAACTGACTATCTCATCTTTAAGCTGGAACACATCAATGCTGTTAACACTGATGTTTGGCGGCAAGACTTAGATAAGATGGTGGTAGCTAGCCAGGCGGGGTATGAAAATGTCCTACCACCAACCAAACCGAGTCTTACAAAGTTGACCCCGCTGGAAATCGAACCCGCGACCTCCTAGTGTAAAGCGAATGGACTAACCATTACGCCATGGAAGCGGTTCTTGAGGAAAGTTGTTAGCAAAAAATAATAAAAATTAGAAATACTGAAAAATTCAGGGGAGGTCCCTATACAAAAAAAACGAATTTTTATGCATTTTTTTGATTTGGTTTTGTCATAAAAATGGTAATACCGGCAAGGTGTTATTGAGGAAGTAATTCTGAAGTAAAACAACAATTAAAAATCGGCTAAGTATGAGTAGTACTTGCGCTAAGGAGACCGAACTGAATAAAAAAAACCTAACCACTCCGGGAGTGCCGACAGAAGTGAAAACTTTTTACAGTTTTATAATTTTTGACCCTCCGAGTGTTCCTGGCGGCGTCGGTTACATTAAAGGTTACCTATAGTGTCGCGAATTCAATGGCTTTTTCCCATCTCAAAAAATGCCCAACGCGCCTAAAAAAGTTTTCACTTCAAAAAACTTTTACCGTCGCTCACGTTGATGTCTTTTATTTTTTATGTGAATAGGTGTCATTGTCATAGCTGTGTGGAGAGGTGTGGTGGTACGGAACCCTCGGAGCGCGACCCCGACTCGCACTTGGCCGGTTTTTTACAACAGTGCATAACTTACCGGCGATATCTCGAAGAATGTAACACTTTCAAATAATTTTGATAAGATTCGGATAACAAATTATTACTCCACACCAGGGATGTTGCAGATGCCGATATTTTCACATCCGCGGATGCGGATGCGGATGCGGAGTTTAGCAGGCTCACATCCGCGGATGCAGATGCGGATGCGGATGTATAAGATATTATGTAAATAAAGTCTATTAATGAAGAATTAAAACAATGACAACGTAATTATTAACATTTTTATTGTAATCAAACATAAGTAAGTACTTATTTTTTTGTTAAATATAAGTAAGGTATAATGTAACAAATTTTTTAAACTTCACCTACTGTTTTTATATCAGTAATTGAATTTAAAAATAGGAGCATTATACTTGATGAAGAGTAGTATTGCCGCCTTTTCTGATTCAAGTCTGTACTGTCTGTCAGTCTGTCTGTATAACGAATTTCGTCATAAAACGATATTTTTTCCTACAATAAAACGTATTACCGGCGTAATATAATAGAATTTACCTTGTGATCTTATGGATATTAGTCTTAAATAATATAAAGTTTTCTTGTAAACTCTTCTTATTTACATTTTACACACTGTATCACAACAACATTAAAAAAAACCAGAGATAACCATGAGGTGATAACCATAGATCTTGGTCACTGCACCGTCACCTCTATATACAAACCTCCTGGAACCCCGTTTGATTAAAGTGAATTAAACTGTTTGTGCGGTGCAGTTCAAACGATGAAACATTTGACATCGTGCCCTGCGTGCCCCTACATCTGCACGCAGGAAGACCTCATGACAGCGGCTGATAATGCTGTTAACGTGGCCAAATTCTGGGCTGCTACAGTGTAGTGTCTGCCATCGACACGCTAAGAAGAATTAAAAAAAATACCTATCTATCTTTATGATACGATAAGTAGTTCACTTTCACTTCACAGTGCAAACAAACACGTAATATTTATTCACTTGCAAGAAACAAATGATGCACTAGCTAGAACAAACAAACGTGTCGAATCTTGTCACCAATTTCTTCGCTCCCATTGGTTATTGTCACGTCACGTGACTCACTCACTCACGTGCGACCGGCACGCGTCAATCACCGGCCCCGCCCAATTTCTTTCTTGTAGCTACTTGTATAATATTCGCATCCGCATGAACATTCGCATTGATTAATGCGGATGCGGAAGCAGATGCAGATGTCCAAATCAATGCGGATGTTCCGCATTTGCGGATGCAGATGCGAATGTTCGCAACATCCCTGCTCCACACGCCTACTGTAATATAATTTTGTATTTCTGATCTTTTTAGAACCGATAACGACGACGCACGAATGAGCGAATGCAATTTTATTATTGAGATCAATTTATTTTTAGTTATTTTCCCGTTGCGCCTTTCTTGCACTTTGCACATGAAACCCATTACTAGAACAGTTACTTTATATTATAAAAACAGTAAATAATTTACTAAATTAGGTAGTTTGTGTAAATATAATACAAATATAATTACAATAAATAGGGACCTGTCAAGAGAAATTATATTAATTTGAATTCTCACTGAGAGTTGACTAGACGTAAATACTAAACACAAAAAGTTATCTAATCAAAGAAAAAAATATAAAGAAGCCCAACCAACCCAAACGGGCTGCGCGCGCGCACTTCTATTCTGCGTGCATTTGCGACGCTTTAATGCCTTTAATCGGAGTCGCGGGATGACGCGACGCGGTCCTGTGCAGACATGTTCAAGTGTTGGCTTTGTATGACTGTGCACCAGACAAGTCTTGTGTATGCTCATATGCTGATGAATACGACCTATGCATGCATAGAATGAGTCATTTACTTTGATTTGTTAGGATTTGTTGAAGCTTGTCTTTTTAACCGACTTAAAAAAAAGAAGTTTCTCAATTCGACCGTATATATTTTTTTATGTGTGTTCGCGGATAACTTCGTCGTTTATGAACCGATTTTGATGATTCTTTTTTTGTTGGAAAGGAGATATCCCAAGGGTGGTACCATGATAAGTAAACCAGGATCTGATAATGGATTCCCAGAGAAATCGAGGGGAACCTTAGTTTCCTGTTTGAAGTCGGTTTTTTTTGTTCAAAATTATTAGTTACCCAACTGCCCAAAAATGTTCTCGGGATTTATGTATGTCAGTTTCTTTGGCTGAGTGAGCCTGTAGCGAGGTGTCGTCAGGTTCGCCTTGATACCCAGAGTTGCGAAGTAACTAGTATCTCATCTGTGCCCAGAGTGACATTTTTAAAAGAGTGGAAATCCGGGTTCTCAATTTTTAATTAAATTGAATGCGTAGGTACGTATCTAGTCTCGGTAGGTATGCATGTGTGAAGCAGCCAAATCACAAGCCAAATTGTGAAATTAGCCGTTGTATAAACCGACTAGCCGCTTTGGGTAAAAAAAGTCAAGTCGACGGAGCGGAGCCCGGCTATGGAACCAAACTGTCTGTAGTTTCGAGTCTATACGTCGGACTCGGTTATATTCGGATTTTTTTTTACTCAGAACCTTAGTGTACAAAAGGGCTAGTCGGTTTGTAAACAGTTAATTTTGCAATTTGGCTGAAACACAATCAGCATCCACATTCCACTCTCACTGATATGATGAGCTTTTACTTCTCAAAGAACTTTTAACATTGACAGCTGACTTTTACAGTATTGACATTTGACACAATTTTCACCTGCAAAAATCTTATTTTTTGAGGTACCTACCTCGAGATCTATTAATTTTTCCAACATAAAAAGACTACTATGTTGTTCTGTGCCCTTTACTTTACTTACCTCTTTGCCAAATCGGCTTAATAGTTTAAGATTGGGAGAGTAACATACAGACTGATAGACTAGACACACAATCTCTACGCAATAACAGCTATCCTACAGGAACCAAGCATTTTACCGCGATAAAAATTAGCCTACGGTAATCCAGTGCTTAATCTATCTACCTACCAAGCAAATCCGTTCAGCCGTTAACGTGGAACAAACGAACATACTTTCACATTTATATTGAGTATTTTCAAGCGACTTCTAAAAAGGAGGAGGTTCTCAATTCGTCTGTATGTTTTTTTTAATGTGTGTTACCTCAGAATTTTTGACTGGGTGAACCGATTTTTATGATTCTTTTTTTATTTGAAAGCTAGTGCTTCTCGTGTAGTCCCATATAAATTTTATCAAAATCAGTGTAGTACTTTATTGGAAAATTAACGAAAACCAAAAATAATAATGCAAAAATGTACCAAGTTGTTGCAATGGAAGTCGGTTATTTAACGTGTTTAGCGTTTTTAATTATTGGCAGTAATGTGTGATTAAAGTTTTGTCGCAGTTCACTGCTTTACAGTAATGTGAGGTGAGGCCAAGTGGTGCACTCAACAGACATCAATTAGCTGCCTATTTTAAATAAATATAAAACAAATATTTAGAACATATGAACGGTGTGTGTTACTTAACAAACCTTAAACGTCCCCACTGTTGGGACACGAGTCTCTTCCAAACTGTGGAAAGTGAGGCCATACCCCGCACGCGGGGGCCAAGTCAAAGTCATGAACGTTGTGCCAACACATTTTGCGTAAATAAGTACCTGCCATCAATTTTGAAATAAAAAGAAACGAAATTGTATACAGAAGCCATCCTTCAGCAGGCATTTATTTTTCCATATAATACATGCAAGCATATTTACTTACACTTATATACACATCACAGAAGTGCTCTTTAACATTTTACGTTAAGTCTGACAAATCTGTTTTTTTATTCACAATTGGTAAGCCCTTGCCATCATCTCGCCTGATGATAAGTGACGATGATGCCGAAAATGGAAGTGGGCTTACCAAGATTCTTAAACGTAATCTATCTGGCTATCTTAATTTCATGCCGGAACACATAAATGTTGATAGCATTGTTGTTTGGCGGCAAGACTTAAGATAAGATGGTGGTAGCTAGCCAGGGGGGCTTATAAAATGCTTTTCAACTAACCAAACCGAGTCTTACAAAGTTAGACTCATTCGGGAATCGAACCCGTGACCTGATGTGAAGTTAATGGACTTAACTATTACGACACGGTGGTGGCGATGCTATACAGTATACCAGAGGGTGAAGACTCCACGACAAAGTATGCACAGCGTGGCTGTACATTATTATTGACCGCCACCGCGACCGCAATACAATACAATATTCTTTATTGCATCACAACATAAAAAAAAGAAATTAACAATAAAGAAGAAAGCCTATAAAATAGGCGGTCTTATTGCTAGGTAGCAAACACGCCTGCCTGGGGGGACTACCTTATTCGTTTTATAAAATTGAATCAGCTATTTAACCTAATTTATGTACAGTTAGGAAGAATTACTTATAGTATTATAAAAGGTCGGGGAAAAAGTTTCCTCGTATTTTGTAACTATTAATTAAGGATGCATCCGATGCCGATACCGATACCGATATATCGGCGATACTTCGGGTTTACCGATATAACGGTATCGGCGATATTTTTATGGCAGATTCAACGATACTTTTTAAATTTCGCGCTTTAAAAATGTAATGTATACGCGCGTGTTGTACCATCTATTTCGTTGCAAACGAGGCATCTGTCGCATCTGAGAGACTATTTTCAGGTGTTATTCAAACAAACTTGCGAAATTGCCTTTGCCCGCAAAACTTAAGAATGCTTTGTTTTTTAAATAAAAATCTTATAAATGTTAATTTTGATTACTAAAACTATTAATTCGTTGTGTTTTATTTATTCTACCTTACTTTTTCAATTCAATAAGCGTATCGGTATCGGTATCGTATCGGCAAAAAGGCGTATCGAGGCATCCCTACTATTAATTAAAAATCAAATCTCTTTGCTTGTATTGTTTGCACATGGCTGGTTATGATAAAATTAAATAAGTGGACTTTCGAAATTTTAATGAAAAATAAAAAAGTGAAATTCCCGCAATTCAAAAATTTGTTTTTTCTGTATATATGAAAATGAGTAGAAGTAACGAGAAATTCGCTACATTTTGAAATTTTATGTAAAAAGGTAAAAATACAACACAGGCCGCGAATAAAATGTGTGCTGTTTATGGACCTAATGCAGTATCAATCAGTATCACAAACGTGGTTCATGTGTTTCCAGTATGGAAATCTTAAAGTACAAGATGCAGCTCGCTTTGTTCTCCCTGTTTGAATTTGCATACAAAATACGAAGAATCTTTTTCCCCGACCTAATATTCACCCTTCGTACTGTTATGTACATTAAACAAATATATTATACAAATAAATAATAAAATACATGATTCTAGAACAACAGCTCCAATATTCAATTATATTAAGTAGTATCTTTTGTTTACATTTTCTTTTCATACTATGTACCTATCTCTGTACACAATAATAAAAATCAGTCTATATCGCATCTAATTTACTAATTACTTAACAGGAAATGTTAACAATATTTTTTTTCCAAACAATACAATTCAGATGGACTTAAAATTGAAAACTGACAAAACAATACATATCTATATAGGTAATTTTAGCGGCACAATTCACGGAACACCATTTTTTCGCAATAGATTTCATACAAAGGAGCGTTCAATCAAACAGCAACAGTTTTTTTTATTATTAAAAGTTTTAGTGCGTTTGGCTGCACCTCACCTGATGTTAAGTGCCGATGCAGCCGAGGATGTAACACGCAAGCTCAAATAGTGCCTATTCACTCTCGACTTGAAGAATCCTGATTTTTTTTTTGTAAACAAGAAAAGTAAGGAAACTGCGAAGTATGCAGTCATTAGGTTAGATCCCTGGCTACAAATGTGTCGTAAGGTACATTCTGCAGATTTTATCTGCAAAAGCTTGTTATCAGCTGCTATATATATTAAGTACTAGCTGTTTCCCGCGGCTTCACGTTTCTATGGCTTTTCGAGGGTGCGCAGTGCGCGGAAAAAGTAGCCAATGTGTTAATCCAAATCCTAATCTGTCTACCTACCAAATTTCAGCCAGATCCGTTCAGTAGTTTTTGCGTGAAAGAGTAACAAACAAACATCCATACATTCTTACAAACTTTCGCGTTTATATATAATATTAAGTAGGATGTTTCTAATGTTTGCGTAACAGCAGTAAGTTTTCCAAATAAAAGAAATTAAAAAAAAGTGTGTGGTTTTATGAAGCCACGGTAAAAGTGAAACTTTTTTTCACATTATAGACATTTACAGAGCACGAAACAATCATGGCTGCTCTCGTCTTGGAGCTACGGTACAGAGGACGAAACGATCATACCGACCATCACGCGACACACAGGTGAAAAAATTGAGACGACGATGTAATAAAAGTTTCACTTTAAAATAACTCTCGGGGTACTCCGTAGGCTGCTCCGAGGAGAGCACACGGCAAATCTTCCACACGTTGTGTTAAAACGTAATCATAATCAATTAATCATGCTTTTTGTTCTGAGCAGTTTTTGGTCTGCAGAGGTCCCGAGGATCTGCGGAATGTTGTGCTCTTCCAAATATTCGTAGCTAAGGTTCTAACTTTGCAGTTTACTCACTTTTCTTGATTTCCAAAAATAATATCGTTGTTGTTTGGACCCCCCATTTGTAAGAAAATGTATTGAGAAAAAATTGGTGTTCCTTTAAATTGTGCTGCTGTGTGCATTAAAAAAATTGATACGTACCTACTTTATTTTACCATACTTCATTTTAAACGTGTGGCGGCACCTGCAGTAACCCACCACAGAGAAAAGTGAAAATCGACGAGAGCATATATACAACATCTAGAACGCGCTATTAACATTTCTTCGCTACTATGTATACAGGGTTTAGAAAAAATTGGTGTAAGACCAGTTAGCTGGGAATTCTGCTCATTATACTGAAGAACTTTTCCCAAGGAACCCATAGTCAATTCTTCAAAAATAAATTGGACCCTTCATACTAAAATGCACAAAATTGGTCGATCAGCTGTTCGATTTGTACGTAGAGTAAAAAAATAATTGCGATTTCAGCAAAGTCGTAGAACAAAAGTTGTTCAGTATGATGAGTAGATGCCTCATTCATTACATCCTGTATATACAAGTGCCAACCATCCACGGTTGGTCCACGGCCGGACCCCAGGCATACCACCTCACCTGGCGGAGATATCTCCCTTTGCTCTCGGAGAGTAGGAACACACTGTTCCTGCAAACGTTTTAAACCTTACACAAAACCAGGTAAAAATATTACAAATATTTTCCTTTCTCTGAGAACCCTGTAGTAACTATTATAAAATCGATTTAATCACTGTACTTGGATAGTATGATGGTAGTGAATGAACTATACTTTCAGCTCCAGTCAGAATCTTGAAGGAACGAAGTAGATTGAGATATCCCTGAGTGTAAGTTCACCTAGCTACCTGACTTCCAGTCCTCATCCAAGGAGGTTGCATTTCATGAAAGAATGTATAGCTTGTTCATATACAGCTGGGTGAAATGTGGTCGGCCGGTGAAAGCTTAACGCAGATGGCGCTAGTGTCCTTTGTCAGTTGATAAAATAAAATACCAAAGAGAAAACAAACAAAACCAAAGAGGACATAAATCACTACGTTTTAGTACCTTTGTTTTGGGATAATGCTACGCTAGCGCCATTTAGACAGTTTCAAACCCCATCGAAACCACTGGCCTTGTCGACTCATGAAACTGGACAAGTTTCGCCGAGGACAATCGAAGCAAAGCATTTCAACCATACACTATAGCCCGTCAAATTCGTGCGCAGCGCACCCGCGGGGTACAGACGTTGGCGGGGGCGAGGTAGCCTTTAGCAAAAAGTACTATACCTCTGATATTTGCGTCAAAGCCCACATCTTACCGTTGGAAGTGCACGAAGCTTAGCGCTAGAGTCTTTGATTAATTGTCCCCAGATTCAGAATAACGGGGACTAGCGAAAATAGTGCCCGAGCTCCCTTTCCCGCCTTTGGCCTCCGCATGATTGTATGAAAGTAGCAGCAGCGTAACTCAGTACTCCTCGTAATCGTAATAGTCGTCCTCCTGGCCGTTCTGCAGCATGGCAGCCAGCGAGAGCTCGCCACCAGCCTCCACTGTCTCCGGCTCGATCTCGTCCTCGTAGTCTTCGCCGCCGTCTGCAACAATACGATATGCTTTGAATTACATTAAGTACTGGTAGAAAGACAGACGTCAATACATATCGATCAGCTGATTGGCCAACTATGATAGTTAATTTTTTTTTTGCGAACTGACCATTTGTTTCTTTGAAAGGTTGTTGAGTTTCGTCTTCTCATTCACCCCCCTGAAATTGGTCGACTCTGTGTATGTCAACATTAAGACAGTTCGATTAGCACACTAGCGTCGCCAATAGAAATAAATACGACTTTAATCGAAAAACTTTTGCAAAACTGCTAAAGGTGGCCACTTTTGGCAATATCGACAAACATTTGTTGCTGATAGGTAAAGTTATACAACAACAATTAAAAAAAAACACCTTGTACCCCTTGTATGTGCGCAAAATACTCAATGATTTCGTTTGAAGTATTATTATTATATTCTTTATTGTACACAAACATTTAAATGACAAGAACTTAGAGAGGACGTGTACAAAGGTGGACTTATCTCTATTAGAGATCTCTTCCATCCAACCTTACCGGGTGTTAGGAGACTAAGTATGAAGTAATGAAGAATGAGCTAATTATTTATTTTTATTGGCAGCGCTAGTAAACTCATTGAACCGCCTATTATTTTCGACGAAATCACGTGATTAAAAACTGTAAAATCACGTGATGAGCTTCGTCAAATCGGTTACCCCTGTTTGCGGTGACTTCAATTCTATAATTTATCCAAAAGAAAATAGCACAAAGTTCGCTCACCTGAAATTCAATGTATTTGCGAAAATAGGCTATTCGATTAATAGTAATTTGAGTTAAAATAAAAATAAATTCTTCAAGTGTCTATTCTCGATCAATCAGTTTGTTTATTTTCTCGCCACAAACTTGTCTCACATAATTTTTAAATTTTTCATAATTAATACAAAAACATAGTCTGTGGTAGGCTGGAGCCTAAACCACAGATCAGGTACAAGTTACTTCGTGAAATTAATATAAATACAAATAATATTTCATAAAATAGCAACGCGTGACGTCATAGTTTTTCCGCGTCATTGATGCACTTGTTTTGTGATTTTTAACCGACTTCAAAAATGGAGAAGGTTCTATGATCCACTGTATTTTTTTTTGTTTAATTAAAACGCAATTCAAAACAATAAGAGAAAGATTTTTATTCAAATATTAATGGGTTTTATTTTTCAAATCTCAATTAGGGGGGTGTAACATTTCATAATTTATTTTTGATGCAGTCAAGTACCCAATTCTATTTCACGTAAATGGCCCCACGTTTGAATATACCATAAGGCAGCGGTTCTGAAACATTTTTTAGCGACGAAGCCCTTTTGCCACACTAAATATTTGACGGAGCCTTTAAGTAAATATATAAATAAACAAAACCTTGTTTTTTTTGTTTTCAGCTTGTCACTGCGCCCGCTTGCGCCAATTATAACTACAATTTAAAAAAAAAATTACCACTCGACCGTAAAACTAGAATAACTCGAAAACCATTCTATATAGGTTATAATATTTTGATTTAGTTTTTGAAACATCTACTTTTGTAGCCTTATTTATTGTGCTACCAACGACATCACTTTTTACACTTACGGCTGCCGTAAGGCATGCTCCTCTTTGAATTTTATTGTAGTGAGATTTCGCAAATACAGTGTTGTTCGTGCTCGATATAGTGGCGTACAGTGCAAAAAGACTTGTTATCTGTGGTGTGCATAAGATTTTACTTTCTCTTTGCCTTCTGTATGATCGCTACCAACCGCGTCCAAAGTCGTTGTATAGTAATTTAATAAACCAGTAAAAATACAGTTTTTGTTCATAATCATTACCTACCTGTATTTTTACTGGTTTATTAAATTATTATAAAACGACTTTGGACGCGGTTGGTAGCGATCATACAGAAGGCAAAGAGAAAGTAAAATCTTATGCACACCACAGTTAACAAGTCTTTTTGCACTGTACGCCACCACAGTATATATATTAGTACGCGCCACTATATCGAGCACGAACAGTGTAATTTTCATAATGTTCGATTTTCTCAGCTGCGTTTATGTCCGACGATCCATTACGCGATCTTACGGTGACGTAAAGATTTCCACAAGGAAAGACTGGACTGTGAATGTTCCGACAGACGTATCAAGTGCAGGAATACAAGTCTAGAGGCATTGTACGTAATACTACTACCCGCCCAAGCCATCTAAATAATAAAATTATAAATAAATATTCTGGGACAAATCACACGTGGTCATCTGGCCCCAAAGTAGGATTCCCTGTGTTATGGGAGAACGAGAGACTGATATACATACTTATATACGTTAAAATACATACATATATAGATATTTAACACCCAGACACAGAGCAAACAAATCTGCTCATCACACAAATGTTTGCCCTGGGTGGGGATCGAATCCACAACTCTCGGATCAATAGTCAAGAGCATTAAGCACTGAGCCACCGAGTCAGTCCGAAATAAGCGAGAGTGGAATGCGGCCTCCCCTTCCGCTTACCACCTCAGGTTCCACAGATTATCGTTCGCACCTTTGATACATTTTCACGGTCGTCGCTAATATATATTTTTTTGGTATGTAGGTATCGATTTTCTTTTCACTATCGGTACCCGAGCCACGTGCGAATGACTTCACGTTTGGCTACTTGGCTTAGTCGGGTAGTTTTATCCAGGCCTTTAGATTTTAAGTGGCTAGGTTTGTTGCGTGAGCGTCGGTGACGTAATGGTAAGTGCCGCTACCTCTTGTCCGGGAGGTCGTGGTTCGAATCCCGTCACGTACCGATGTGTTTTCGAATTTCGATTTCATATGTACGTTTATCCGACGCTCTTACGGTGAAGGAAAACATCGTGAGGAAATCTGCACACGCCTGCGAAGAAACTCGAAGGTTGTGTGTGAAGTCGACCAACCCACACTAGGCCCACGTGGTCGACTAATGCCCAATCGTCCTAATTCAGGGTAGGCTCGAGCCCCTCGGTGGCGACGTATATGAGCTGATATCATGGGGGTTTCTTGATCACATACCTTCAAGACTCGGGGATTAGAGGATCATATCCGTTTGATCTTTATCCAGAATTAGCATTACCCAGGATTAGCAGGTACAGCAGACACGAAGTCTACGGGAGGCAACATACTTCAAATAACAAGTCAAGACATGGCAGGTGTAGAGAGGGTCGGGGTAATAGGACTTGTCAGCTCGGGGCTGGGGGAGGGGCTTTCTTCTTGCACTGAACCTTTTTCTAAATCTTTCCTAACCAGCATTTTTTATCTATATTGTTCGTTACCTGTAGGTCCAGGCGTAGCAGGTGTCGCGGGGGCAGGGGTAGCGGGGCTGGGCGGCGCGGGGCTGGGGGGAGGGGGTTTCTTCTTGCGTTTCTTCGGTGGCGACGGCGGGACCGCCTGCTCTATTACTGTGACGAGTTCCGATGGTGTTGTAGGTTTTGACCTGTGGAGTTCAGTAGCGCTTGAGTACATATAATATATTCGTGATTGCGCTGCCCGTGAACAAAGATGGGAGTCTAAATGTCGGTTCCATAGCCGAGTCACCATTATGGATTTTGCTAGATCCTAATTTCTTCTTTGCACAGAATAGTGCCCGAACTTCTGCACACTGGAAGAGCTCAACACAGCGTCACCGGCCGCACATCTGACCACCAAAGTGTAGAGCCATTTACTCGATAGAAGAAGAAGTCAGTATAGTTTGTAGAATAGTTTGTCCCACGTCTTATTACTTTGAGTAAGCAATTCTTATATTATGTCACCGTAAAATTTTAAAAACTTATAAATCTAACGGGATCTATCTCGTAAGATTGTGAACCGTAACATACTGCTTACAATTTCACTAGTGTCATTGTAATCTCACTAGTGATATTACAATAACACTAAGCGAAGTGAACATTAAATAAATGAGCGAGCGAAGCGAGCGTTGTTAGGTTTGGTCAGGTTTGATTGATCAAACAGTCAAACAGCATCGCGCAAAAACTGTACAGTGTCATTTCCGAGTGGGCTCATAACTGGTTCGTATTAGTGCACACCTAATAAAAAACCATTTTGTCAAATTACTAAGACGTTCCGATAGTTGTCACTAATTTGAGCTTTGCACGTTACTGTTTTATTATTTTTTAATCCACAATTGATAAGCTCTTGGCATCATCTTACCTGATGGTAAGCCACGATGATGCCGAAGATGGAAGCGGGCTTATCAAGATTCCCCAACGTAATGGGGACCGCCTTTATTATCTTCAAGCCGGAACACATCAATGCTGTTAACACTGATGTTTGGCGGCAAGACTTAGATGAGATGGTGATAGCTAGCCGGGTGGGCTTAGAAAATGCCCTACCACCAACCAAACCGAGTCTTACCGCCGCTGGGAATCGAACCCGTGACCTCCTGGTGTGAAGCGAATGGACTAACCATTACCCTACAAAGGCGGTTGAAAGTAAAGTAAATGCTCTTTCATTTCTATTACGTGCCAGCGATCTTGAGCTAGTTAAGGATAAGTTACTAAAGATTGTCAAAGAATTTTCTATTCTAAACTTTAAAAGTTTCAAAGTTTATACAGTATCACCATAGTAACAGAGAATTTCAGAGGGGATTCAGGAACAGAACTTACTCAGCAGCAATCTTTGTATCGCTAGAAGTAAACGCCGGCACGCCGGGCCAGTAGATTTTTGATGTCGTAGATGATATTGGATCTCCTTCTCTGCTATAAGGACCTGCGGCAATAGTACTCACTCAGCAGCATGCTTGGTTTCGTGAGGAGTAGACAGCGGCACGCCGGGCTAGTCAAAACAGTTGATATTGGTGCTAATCTCCTTCTCTGCTAGAGGGACCTGCGGCAACAGTACTCACGCAGCAGTATTGTTGGTATCGTAAGGAGTAAACAGCGGGCTAGTCAAAACTCTTCAATATGTCGTAGTTGATATTGGTGCTAATCTTCTTCTGTGCTAGAGGGACCTGCGGCAACAGTACTCACTCAGCAGCATTCTTGGTTTCGCTAGAAGCGGGCAGCGGCGTTCCAGGCTGGTCCAAGCTCTTCAATATGTCGTAGTTGACCTTGGTGCTAATCTACTTCTCGGCTAAAGGGACTTGCAGACACAGTACTCACTCAGCAACAATTTTTGTATCGCTAGAAGTTGGCAGCGGCGTGCCAGGCTGGTCCAAGCTCTTCAATATGTCGTAGTTGATCTTGGTGCTAATCTTCTTCTCGGCTAACATTTTCTCGATGGCTTCCCCAGCGGTTGCCGCGCTGCCGTAGATGCGCTTTTTGTATGAACCGCGCACTTTCTTCTTCTTATCTTTGTTCTCTTCTTTCTCTTTCGCGCGAAGCTCTTCTTTTACTGGAAATTAGCGAAATAGTTCAATTAAATAAAATATGATTATTTATCCATAGTCGTCTTATTTGTCCCCTTTTAATTGGAGTCGGCTTTGTATGTTTTTCGTCTCCGTTCAAACCTGATGCTTGTCAATTCTTGTGTCACATTCCTAAGGAGCTATATTACTCTTAACACAGTATTACGATATTAGTTACTAGCGCTGACATACGCAGATACGCAAGAGATGTCACAAAATGGAGAATAAATCAATTATGAATTATGATTTAAGTTTAATTATTTAATCATTTTTATTATGATTTATAACAATAAAGTAATTTATTGAGTAAGATTAATCTATACATATTTAACCAAATACTTACGCGACACTTTATTTTAGTAGTTTTAAGATTGCGATTATTATGTTTTATTACAAACGTAACTAGCCTACTGTTGCCTGCGTGGCGCGACGCCATCCAGCTCCCGTGACCGACCCGTGGTACTACCACTGTGTCCTGTCTACCCCACGCCTGCCGTTTACCGAAAACACTTACACAAGCCTTGCCAATAGGAACAATAATGGGATATCTAACTTTGTTATTGGTTCTTAAAAAGAAGATTAAAATACCTACCCTTTTTTGTTAAATGGATCTTGTTTATTTAAGAGAAATACCTAAACAAACATCGCAATGAGAATTCAAGCTCAGTTCTAACCCGCGCGATAGGTACTTACCCACCTACCTTTTATACTTAAAAAATTGAAATCAGATATTATGTATAATAATCTTGACACTACGTGCCTACTTATTTATTATGGAATTAGGTAACTCAATAAATATTAATAATACTAGACGGATTATCTGCATAGATAATAAATACGTAGGTAGGTACCTGCCTATTCATCTATGTATTAGAAGCGTCAGTGGCGTAACGGCTAAGGCCGCTACCTCCTGTCCGGGAGGTCGTGGTTTGAATCCTGTCACGTACCAACGTGTTTTCGAATTTAGATTTCATATGTTCGTTTATCCGACGCTCTTACGGTGAAGGAAAACATCGTGAGGAAACCTGCACACGCCTGCGAAGAAACTCGAAGGTTGTGTGTGAAATCGACCAACCCGCACTGGGCCCGCGTGGCCGACTAAGGCCCGATCGCCCTAAGGGTAGACTCGAACCCCTCGAGTGGGGACATATTAGAGCTGATATGACGAGTTAGGTACTTACTTAGGAATATACAAACTTACATACCTACCTCTCGTCACGGGGAACACTAAGTACCCCATTACACGTAAGTAGTGGTTATTAACGTAATTAGTGTAAACATATTTTGAACTCGCGGAGTTTGCCGAGCTGTGCCCCCGCCGCCCGCTACCCCGCGACTACCCTTCTTGCTCTGCGTAAGTACATTCGTTGCGCTACTGTAAGCCGCTATATTGTAATACTGTGCTCTTAACCCCCATTCATCACTTCTAAGGTTTTCTCTTGCATCTATACCCTTCCTATGTAAATGTGGAAAAAGTTAACAGATTATTCTCCATTGCGTTGGGGAATCTTGGTAAGCCCGCTTCCATCTTCGGCATCATCGTCACTTACCATCAGGTGAGATGATGCCAAGGGCTTACCAATTGTGAATAAAAAAGAAAATCAAACTGATTTCTTCGGACGGCGGCATTTCGAAAGATATCACACATATCCCTCTTAACCACACCTAAACATATCTCATTAGGCCCCTGCCTGTCTCTATATCATTTTAATTCCTTTCTTTTATTCTTTCTTTTTATTCACAATTGGTAAGCCAATACAATGGGGAATTGGCTATCTTATCTTCAAGCCAGAACACATCAATGCTGTTAAAACTGATGTTTGGCGGCAAGACAAATAAGATGGTGGTAGCTAGCCAGGCGGGCTATGAAAATGCCCTAACCACCAACCAAACCGAGTCTTACAAAATTGACCCTACCGGGAACCGAACCTGCGACCTCCTGGTGTGAAGCGAATGGACTAACCATTATTCCTTTAGTCCATATAAACGTAAAAAATAGAAAAATGGGTAAACTATTTTTTCGGGGGGCGAGCGTTTCAAAAGATTTTCCTCCATCCCATTAAAACTAATTTAGTCCTCCAATTAACTAGCTGGTCCTCCAATAAGGTAGCTTTCGTGTCAAAAACAAATTCTGGTCTAAAAAAGTTTGAAACAGCAAGACGTGACGCCATAATTTTTCTTCATCATTGACGTAGGTGCTAATTTTGTGATTATAATTCACAAAAAATTGAAAACTTATTGAAAAATCAAAACAAGCCAGTTTTTAAAGTTTTAGTAGGAGAGCTAAATATAATCCTATTTTGTTGCGACTTAAGTTTGTGAATTACCTTTATTTTAGCATAATCCTATTTTGTTGCGACTAAAGTTTGTGAATTACATTAATTGAGCAAACATAACTCACTTTTCTGTTCCTTCAAGTATCCAGCATTGATCTTATTCCACATGATGGTCTTGTGGCGGGTCTCCTCGTCGGTCATGATGATGGTGTTGAGGTACTCCTCGTCCTTCTGAGTGAGCCACAGCTCCTCTGGGTTTTGCAGGTCCTTGCCGAAGGGCAGCTTCGGCTCTGGTTTAACGAACTTGTCTGATCTGTCTTCGTTGGAGAGGCCTATCACTGCTAGGTCGGGAGCTGGAACATAGTATTTTTTTTGCTTTAACTAGACAAAGCTGTCACATATATTTTAGTAGATTAGCTAGATTTTGTTAACTGTTTGTACAAATGTATGGATACATTACAAGAGACTCCCAGCAGTGGGCATTCTAACACCTAGACAGCTTCTTTCTTTACGTAGCACAAGTCCGATTTTGTATGGAGTACTGTTCTCACCTATGGCACACCCTGGACACTTCATACAACGGGCCAGAAATGACATTTCAAAAAGGAATGACGGAACAAACCAAGTGGCGGCGAAATCCTGTACGTTCGACAACCAAACTGTAACCAATCTGTATCAATCTGGGTGACGAGGGGGTGAAGTCGCAATCTAGAGAGCGGCAGGGAGTGTCCATACTGTATGTTAGTACAACCTATATATACTTTGCCTATGGGATGGATCAGCCCGCTGTCAGCTGGATACCATTGACGCTATCGACCGATGCGCCCGGAGACTCAGTGGCGACGATGAGCTTGTCAAAAACAAGCTCCAAAGCCTTGAGCATCGCCACAAAGTTGCCTGTCTTTCGGTATTCCATCAAATTCATTTCAGAGTGTGCGCAAGAATTACACGATTTGATTCCCCCAGCGGGCTCACCAAGATTCTCCAACGCAATGGGAAACTAGCTATGTTATCTTCTATGCTGTAAGCATTAATGTTTGGCGGCAAGACTTAGATAAGATGCTGTTAGCTAGCCGCCGGGCTTAGAAAATGCCCTCCCGAGTCTACCGTTTTTATTAGTAAGTAGCTATAAGTTAGTCTTAGTGGGTTAATCTTCTTTTTTTTCTTTTTTACTTTATTGTTACCATAGCTTTACTCATTGTTTTTTTTGTGCCTGGTCGGTGAATAAACGGTTTATCTATCTATCTACCGTGAATCGAACCCACGACCTTCTGAGGTGAAGTTAATGGACTAACCATTACGCCACGGAGGTAGTTTCGCCTTTCAATTAATAAACACTTCTTTAATAAACAACGAGTTAAAATGTGATTAAATTGTCATTTAAATAAGTAAGACTCCAAGATTTTGTTTAAAAGCTAGGTTTCTATATATTTTTTAAAACAATTTTTCGTTCAGTGATTTCATAAAAAACTAATTTCGGCTATTACTTGTATATTTTTAATCATTAATTTAAAAAAACGAAACCTTATGGGTTTATTTCCTAGCTTTGTTTTGACCTGCAACCTTTTCAAAATTGATCTAAATAGGTCAACGTTTATGAGGTAAAATTCGCTATCGCCGCTTATATGAAAAGTCTAACTTTACAGGTAAACGTACTCCACTAGATGTCACTAATAAGGAAAATCCTCGGGGGAGGCTTTGTCCACTAGTGGACATCTATCAGCTGATATGATGATGAAATCTTACCAAGCCCCTTTTCGAACTTGAGTTTGTCCGGCCCCCCGCTCTTAGGATCCACGTCCTTAGCGATCTCGCCGATGAGATTCAGAGTGTCCTCCGCCGCGAACCGAGAAGCCTCAACGTCTTCTGAAATACCTTCATCTAGAACAACCAAAAAATGTTATATTAATGTCACCCCGAGTAGGATTTACCGTTGTACAGCTACACGAATAATTTAAAATTTTAGTTTTACTGACAGCATAAAAACGTAACCCCTTTTTTTGGCCAATCGGGTAAAAATGTATCCTAAGTAGCTCACGGGTGACGGGACCGCGGCGAATCTAACGACACATCGCACTCCCAAATCCATCAAGCCGTTTGGCTACAGAGCATACCAAAGAAATAAATATACATACATACATATATTTATAGTATGTATGTATTTTAGTATGTTATATTGTATATATGTATTTTTGTTTAGTATTTAAATAAGTTTATAAACTTGTTTTTTTTAAATTACTTTTAGTTATAGCACTTCTATTAGTTATAATATTAAGTTAGATCGTTTAAAACTTGAATTTGCTGCCATCCTGTACTAGTTTACCTGTCTTTCAATCCCTAACTTAAGGTTGCCTGGTATAAATCGCTTAAAGCGATAAGGCCACTTTTGCACTCTATGTATTTTACAAATTATAAGTCCTGTATTGTTTTTTTGGCTTGCAATAAAGTATATTTACTTACTTACTTACATAAACTCGAAAAGCATAATCTTCTTTCTGGTGCAGTCGGGTAAAAGAAACAACTGCTTACGCCAAAAATCATATTATAAATACATAAGAGTACTGCTGTTGTTAGATTTTTTTTTAAATTCAACTAGGGCTTTCACTAATGTACTCAATTCGCAAAAAAAAAACTCCCAATAAGTGATCGATTTACTCCCCCATACAAAGTTAGCGACCAGCTCATCGATTTACCTATAGCTTCTTCCATCCCAGCGGTTATAGATCCTAGCACAGGAGTAGTAACCGCTTTGCTCCTTCTAGAGTTGTCTCTCTCTAACTGTGCTTCTATCTCTTTCTGTAACTCTGTCAGCTCCTTCTCGCCATCCTCATCTTCCATTAGCTGAAAAAGAGAACGGTTTTCAAATAGATCTGCATCATAAATATGTACGTTATACAGGTTGCAAATATGGACTTCTGCGAAAATTTTGCCTAACATATTCTTGTCATCAGTTAAAAAATAATTACTCGCTGAGTATATCATCACCATCATCATTATATCAGCCAAAGGAAGTCCACTGCTGGGCATAGGCCTTCCCCAAGGATTTTCACGACGACCGGTTCTGCGTACATATTTTAACAAAAATAAATTTACGATGATAATGTAGAATAGATACTGTATAGAAAATATTAACTCCTAAAGCATTTGGCACTTATAAACTACAACGAACTATATTTCAGAGAGTTATTCGTTACTAAGTTAACTATAGTAGGTACCTACATCGTTTAAAATTTTCGATAAAGTATATCATATACTCACAAGAGTAGGTACAATTTTTGATAAAGTATATCATACTCACAATAGTACATATACTCAAGAGCGTCGGTGGCGTAACGGTTAGGGCCGCTACCTCTTTTCCGGGAGGTCGTGGTTCGATTCCACGTACCAATGTGTTATCGAATTTCGATTTCATACGTACGTTTATCCGACGGTCTTACGTTGAAGGAAAACATCGTGAGCAAACCTGCACATGCCTGCGAAGAAACTCAAAGGTTGTGTGTGAAGTCGACCGAGCCGCACTGGGCCCGCGTGGCCCGATCGCCTAAACTCAGGGTAGGCTCGAGCCCCTTGGGTGGGAAGTATATATGAGCTGTTATGATGATGATGTATACTCAGCGAGTAATTATGTTTTAACCTATGACGCCGCTAGTTAGGTAGGAGATTGGTTCCTAGACCGTTTGTAAAGACAATTAAATAAGTACAATACAACATCTACAGTTTGCTTTTGGCACTTGTAACGGGCAAGCGTTCATAAATGGAAAAAAAACGGTAATTTAGAATTTAGAATGGGTCCCGACTGCCACAATTTTTCTTAAGTTAAGTGCAATCGGGTATGACGACTTTCTTGTTTTAGGGTTTTTCATTTCCAAACTACACAGAAACGCAGTCGGGTTTTTTAGTTTTTTAAATTACCGTTTTTTATTTTATTCATTTTTTAGTTTTATTATTGAATGAGTTTGTATAGTAACCTATATACACAATGACACACATTAAATTTACGCAGATTATTAACTTATCAGTTCATAGAAAATCCATAGAGCCGTTCTGGCTGCAGAGCGTGGCAAACATTTGAATTTGACGCCAAAAATCCGCCATTTTGTTTTTATTTTATTTTGATATACCCAGTGTCACTCACACAGTAAATACGTATCTAACGACATCCCCCAAACTAAAATCTATCGAGCCGTTCAGACTGCAGTGCGTGCCTTACATTTGAATTAGGCGCCAAAAATCCGCCATTTTGTTTTTTTTTATTTTGATATACCCAGTGTCACTCTCACAGTAAATACGAATCTAACGACACCTCTCAAGCCAAAATCCATCCAGCCGTTCAGGCTGCAGATCGTGCCAAACAATTATACATATATACATACATACATACTCTCGAAAAACATAACCCTCCTTCTGGCGCAGTCGGGTAAATATAATGTTTCGGCGTTTCCGAGGCACCGTGCCAGTCCACGCGTCACCAAAAATTACTAACATTGGTTAAGGTAGATACTAAATAAATGAACATACCTATAATGTATTTTATTTATAGTATCTATCTCATGTTATTTTTTTAAGTTTTTAAACTATATCTATTGGCCTGTACCTTAGTACTAATTTGCCTGAAAATTAATAATAATAATAAATCGAGGGTTTTAGAGCTCAATGTTAGAAATGGAAGAATAATTGGTAACGCTGAAAACGTTAAAAAACCGACTTCAATCGCAACAAACCAAGTACAATTTTGGTTTTTTTTTTGTTTTTGTTAATTTTCTAAAAAAGTACTTAACTGATTTTGATAAAATTTATATATATATATATATAGGAGCAACCTGGCCAGTATACCCCTATCGTATAAAAAAGTATCATGAAAATCAGTTCACAACCTGCGAAGATATCGCGTAACAAACATACAAAAAAACGGCCTACTGCGAGTCAGAACCGCAAACAAAGGGTTCCGTACCATTATACTAGATGGCACTAGTTTCTTCACGTTTAAAAAAATGTATGGAGACCCCCTTATTTTTTCACTTTTTCTAATTTTCAAATGTAATGTTACAGTAGCAATAGAAATATATCTTCTGTGAAAATTTCAACTGTCTAGCTATCACGGTTCATGTGATACAGCCTGGTGACACAGACAGACGGACGGTCGAACTGACGGACAGTGAAGTCTTAGTAATAGGGACCCGTTTTTATCCTTCGGGTACGGAACTCTAAAAACAAATACCTAGTCTATTTGAGAACGTCCTCCTTGGTGAAATCGATTGCGAAAATAAATTGCCTGCGACCACAGAGTTTTCTTAATATATCTATAGAGAGAGACGCAATATATTTTCACGGCCCGACGAAGAAGTTCAAGTAACAGATTCAAAGACGTAGCAAAGATAATTAAACTGTATGAAAATTACACTGTATCTGTCTCACTCTCACTACAGCAACAGGGCCTCTACGTAACATAGAGTTTTACTCTGCAAAAAATATTATAAAAACTCTTTGCCTACGACATGAATGAATTTTAAATCGAGCATCGACTCATTAAACTGAATAAATATCTCCAAGGAACCTACAAAAATTGGATTCGTATAGTAATAAATTAGCCGATTGGCCAATTGTGTATGGAAAGTCCAAATTCTTTTGCTCCGATTGTATAGGTTCCTTAAGAATAGTAGTTACTTCAGTTTTATGGTATATAGATAGATAGATAATTTATTTTATCATTGACAGTTTACAAGGAATAAAGTAATAAGGTAGATACTAATACGTATATTTTTACTACACAAAAAACAACATTAAAAATAAAAGACGTAATAAAACAAAATTACCAACTAAGTTAAAACACAAACAGGACGAACGAAGTACTGCCAATGAAAAGGCACTGACTCAGCATAAATGTTGTGGATTGTGTTCCCACAGCTCCACAACGCTGGTATTCTGCCAGTACCAGGGGTTGCGTCGTGCGCACCTCGAACGGTAAGTAAAAAGTAAAAATTTGGTCAACTATTTCAAATTCACCCTGTACAGTTAATAAAACTAAAGATTAAAAAAACACTGCTTGGTATTACGTGGCACTGACTCGATCAATCAAAGTTATCCATCATCCATTTTTTCAGCAAGTTTAACAATTAAAACTCACTGAAAATAGGGATGATGGATGACTTTGAGTTCTTTTTTGTTCTCTGTCGAAAACGATATTTTGTTTGAAACACCTAGGCGTGACGTCATAGTTTTTGAGCGTCATTAATGTACTCATTTTGTGGTTTTGATGAATTAAAAATTGAAGACTTGATGGAAAACAAAACGAATAAGGTTTTTTTTTTGATACAGTAATTTTACCAACTGTATGTACCTAATGCAATAACTATTTACCTTTTGAAGTCTTTCCTTATCTCTCTTTCTAGCAGCCTTAAAGGCAGGTGGATCTTGCTCCTCCTCAAGGTCTACCGTCATGAATTCCTCAAGAGTCAGCGCACTTGACGGCGTCTCTCCAAACTCCATGAGTCGTTTCCGAAGAGTTGACTCGTGGACCTTCACCACTCGCACCACATCGGCTGGAGTTCGTGAGAAGTTGTGGAGTCGGGCTGCCATTAGGAGGGCTGGAAAATGAAGTGGAGCAGTTCATGGTTAGGTACTATTCTAGTGGTTATAAATGAACCGACCATATCATTTCTTCTAAGGTGGACAGGGCTCATTAAGATAATCTGTACAAGGCATCGTCTACATATTTGCCGCTAGTTTATAAAACCGTGCAGCGTTCGAATCTTATTGAATTTAGAAGCTCCACATGAATGATATAGGATTAGTAAAATTGTTTAGTTACTCATACTCGTACTTACTCATTATTCAACTTTGTGCAAGTTCATTCCAACTCAAAAGATGGTGGGAAAAAGTGGTCCAAGAGCCGCCGCAGATTTTTGTTAGGTATATCAAAAGTAAGAGCGTTTCAGTGGCTGCAGAAAGGAGGTGGTCCTATCAAAACCTGGTCCGGGTGACTTGAGATATCTGCTGTCAAACCTAACTCTTACTTGCTAAATGATAAGATGCGATAAAATTTATAAGACAAAATACACATAGACAACTTAAATACATAAATACTCGAGGACTATAAGCCAAAATATCAACTTTGGACCTGTTCAACAATTTATAGTATGTTGTAATATAATGCGATTCAAATGAAAGAACTAAATTGATGGGATGACTTCCAGACTGTTGACAATATACAATAATAAGTTAAAAAAAACTTAAAAACACGCTTTTAAAGCATATCAAACTAAAAAGTGAAAAATAATTCTTAATATAAGCTGAAACAATAATGAACGAAAAATAGATAGATAGATAGATAAATCATTTATTCATTGACAGTTCATTTGACACAAAGAACAAGATTAAAATAAAAGACGTAATAAAGCAAAATTTAAAAACTAAGTTATACACAAACAGGACGAACGATAAGTACTGCCAATGAAACGGCGCTGACTCAGCATAATGTTGTGGATTGTGTCCACAACGCTGATATTCTGTCAGTACCGGTGGTTGCGTCGTGCGCACCTCGAACGACTATTTCAACACACCTTGAATCCTATACGAGTTACCTATATGTCTAAAACTAAGGGAATAGGCAGTTACATACAGTTTGTCTTTATACCTACATGTGCATTATACATTTTAAATACCCATACTTAAAGCCTAATGAAATTATCATCTTCTTTCTTTTAAACATGGCTAAATACTAGTATTGTTGTGAAAAAAGGGTGGGTTTCTCGATTACGAAAAATATGGCACTGGTGCAGGATGATGCGTCGCTTTGGGTAGGTTCTCGAAAGCTCGGGGATAACTTCTGGTAAACAGACAGTGGTATATTATATTAAGAATTATTTTTCACTTTTTTTGTTTGATGTGCTTTAAAACGTGTTTTTTAGTTTTTTAAACTATATTTAATTTTCAATTTTTAGTTCAGGATAATGAGATAAACTTATGAAATTATTATAATGTCACTGATTCTTGATAAATGTCATCATCATCATATCAGCCGAAGGAAGTCCACTGCTGGACATAGGCCTCCCCCAAGGATCTCCACGACGACCGGTTCTGCGCTGCCCGCATCCAGCGGCTTCCCGCGACCTTCACCAGGTCATCGGTCCACCGAGTGGGAGGCCTGCCTACACTACGCTTTCCGATGCGTGGTCGCCACTCGAGAACTTTACTACCCCAACGGCCATCTGTTCTACGAGCAATGTGCCCCGCCCACTGCCACTTAAGTTTAGCAATTCTGAGAGCTATGTCGGTCACTTTGGTTCTCTTACGGATTTCCTCGTTTCTGATTCGATCACGCAGAGAAACTCCGAGCATAGCACGCTCCATTGCCCTTTGGGTGACCTTGAGCCTTCTTATGAGGCCCATAGTAAGCGACCATGTCTCAGTTCCGTACGTCATCACTGGCAACACACATTGGTCGAAGACCTTGGTCTTAAGACACTGCGGTATCTGGGACGTAAAGATATTGCGAAGCTTCCCGAACGCTGCCCAGCCGAGTTGGATTCGACGATTGATCTCTTTCTCGAAGTTGGACCTACCTAACTGGACTGTTTGTCCCAGGTATACATATTCGGTAACAACTTCGAGTGTAGAGCCTCCAACCTTCAGAGGAGTAGGTATGACACGGACGTTTGACATAATTTTCGTCTTGTCCATGTTCATTCTAAGACCCACTTGTTGAGAGGCTCTACTGAGGCCATCGAGCATTGTGCCTAAGTCGTCCATAGTCTCAGCCATGACCACGATATCGTCAGCGAATCGAAGGTGGGTGATGTACTCGCCGTTGATATTGATGCCGAGTCCACCCCAGTCCAAAAGCTTGAAAACATCTTCCAGGGCGGCGGTAAACAGTTTCGGAGATATAACGTCTCCCTGTCTCACCCCTCGCTGCAGCTGGATAGGTTCCGAGTTTTGATCCTGGAGGCGAACCGACATGGTGGCGTTTTCGTACAAACACTTCAGCACTTCGATATATCGATAGTCAATTTGGCACCTCTGGAGAGACTGTAATACAGCCCAGGTTTCGACCGAATCGAAGGCTTTCTCATAGTCCACGAACGCCAAGCATAGTGGCTGATTGTACTCTTCGGTCTTCTGTATAATCTGCCGCAGCGTAAGTATGTGGTCTATGGTACTAAATCCTTTTCGGAAACCGGCTTGTTCGGGAGGCTGGAAGTCGTCAAACCTGCGTGCGAGACGATTCGTAATGACCCTCGAAAACAGTTTGTATATGTACAAAGTTTGAATTAAATCTGTCCTTTTATAGTGGGTCAAAATCGAGCGCAAAGGAGTCGGTTACAAACATACATACATACAAACAAACAAACATAATAAAGGTGAAGCTAATATAAGCGTGTTAAGAAGATTTTTATCTGACATAAACACACACTGAAGTCACACCCTGGACACTTCATACAACGGGCCAGAAATGACATTTCAAAAAAGGAATGACGGAACAAACAAAATGGCGGCGAAATCCTATGCGTTCGACAACCAAACTGTAACCAATCTGCATCAATCTGGGTGACGAGGGGGTGAGGTCGCAATCTAGAGAGCGGCAGGGAGTGTACATACTGTATGTTAGTACTAATATATATACTTTGCTGAAGTGCTGCTGAAGTGTCCTCTATTTTAGTACTTACACCTAACACTCTTGGACCATGCTGCATACTAGATAGATAGATAGATAAATGCTTTTATTCAAAACACAGCAATACAAAAAGATAAAAAAATAATAAAGAACAATGACAAACTGACTAATTTTCCCATCATCTATGGTTGGTATAACACAATAGAAACATTGTGTTTACCAACTAGTCTATGGATGAAGGATATCAGAGATATACTTGAACTCGCAACTTAGTTCCTCACTTAGCTAAGGACAAGACAAATGAAGGATATCATCTACTCACCAGCTCCACAAATGCCCGAAGGTCGTCTACCAGAGTGGATAGAGTCCCTCTTCATCCTCTTCACGAGGCGAAGAGCTGTCATGCTTACATCATGCTGTTTCTCCTCGAACTGGAGTTGTGAGGCGAAACGCAGGATGTAGAGACATGGATCTGATGAAGAAAATTGAACATTGTCTAATGGTGATAAAAAGTGCAGTTGAAAAAGTTGTTAAGATAGTTATTACTTGTTATCTTCTTTGTTTAATACTTTAGACAATAAGAAAGTATAGGATATATCTATATCGTACTCTTCATCACCATCATATGAGCCGAAAGACGTCCACTGGTGGACATAGGGCCTACCCAAGGATTGCCATAATACCATCCCGCTGCCTGCATCCAGTGGCTTCCCAAGACTTCAACGGATCGTTCGTTTTCGGGTGCGCGGTCATCATATTAGCTGAAAGACGTTCACTGCTGGACAAAGGCCTCCCCCAAGGATTTCCACGACGACCGGTCTTGGCGCTGCCCGCATTCATCGGCTTCCCGCAACCTTCACCAGGTCGTCGGTCCACCGCGTGGGAGGCCTTCTTACGTTACGTCTTCCGGTGTGCGGTCGCCACTCGAGAACTTTACTACTCCAACGGCCATCTGTTCTACGAGCTATGTGCGCTGCCAACTGTTACTTCAGATAAGCGATTCTGTGAGCTATGCCGGTTACTTTAATTCACCTACATGTAGGAGAACCAAGGAGATCTGCAGATCTCCTCATTTTTGATTCGATCGCGTAGAGAAATTCCGAGAATAGCTCGCTGCATTGACCTTTGGGTGACCTTGAGCCTTCTTGTGCGGTGCACTGAGCCGGTGTACGGTCGCCACTTTTTAACTTTACTACCCCAAAGGCCGCCCATTCTACGAGCTATGTGCCCTGCCTACTACCACCTCAGTTTAGCGATTCTGTAAGCTATGTATGTTACCTTTGTTCTACGGATGCAACCAACAACGAGTCACTCATAGGAATACTTAAGTTTAGTTTTAATACGACAGATGACAAAGTGATTTTTTAAATATTCTATTCACGATTTCGCGGTCACGAAAACTGTTAAGTTTTTATTAATTAAGATTAAGAATCCTCACTTATATTATAAACGCGAAAGTTTGTATGTATGGATGTTTGTTACTCTTCCACGCCACAACAGATAAACGGATCTGGAAGAAATTTGGTAGATATACACAGATTAGAACCTGGATTAACATATAGGCTACTTTTTTCCTGCGCAATCTCCAGGACAGTCATATAAACTATGTTCACGCGAGCGAAGCCGCTGGCAAAAACTAGTATCTAATAATGATTGTCAAATGTCTAATGATTTTTTGCTTGTTTGACTAGTTTTACTTTTAAGTGACAGAGCGAGCATTAGCGAGCGGCGAAGGAGTGAATGGGGTATTGTGACGGCAAAAAAAGCGAAATTTAAATTTTGATGGGGATCGATTGCCTTATTGATACACATAGAGGTCGCGGGTTCGATTCCCGGCGGGGTCAACTTGTAAGACTCGGTTGGTGGTGGTTGGTGGTGCCTTTTCTAAGCCCACCTGGCTAGCTACCACCATCTTATCTAAGTCTTGCCGCCAAACATCAGTGTAAACAACATTGATGTGTCCGGCTTGAAGATAGCCAGTTCTCCATTGCGTTGGGGAATCTCGGTAAGCCCGCAAACATTTTCGGCATCATCGTCACTTACCATCATATGAGATGATGTCACGGGCAAAGTATATATAATTAGTACTAACATACAGTATGGATGGACACTCCCTGCCGCTCTCTAGATTCCGACCTCACCCCTCGTCACCCAGATTGATACAGTTTGGTTGTCGAACATATAGAATTTCGCGGCCATTTTGTTTGTTATGTCATTCCTATTTTGAAATGTCATTTCTGGCCCTTTGTATGAAGTGTCCAGGGTGTGCCAAAGGCTTATCAATCACATCACATTATAAAGGCGAAAGTTTGTGAGTGTGTATGTTTGTTACTTCTTCACGCAAAAACTACTGAACGGATCTGGCTGAAATTTGGAAGGTAGAAAGATTAGGACCTGGATTAACACATAGGCAACTGTCTATACGCTCGCGTGCCGCTTGCGGCTCGCGCACTGCGCACCCTCGAAAAGTCATAGAAACGTTGTACACGCGGGTGAAGCCGCGGGAAACAGCTAGTTATGAATAAAAAGAAAAAAGAGTAGAAAAAATTTAAATGCATGGTTGTCTCGGTGTGTGTCCATGTTTCTGTGCGTTCGTCCGGTGCTCTAGCGCCTAAGTTACCGGACAGATTTGGGTTAGAGCAATGTTATTTTGACATCTCCAGCCGTTTTTCCAAAATTTCTATCTTTTTTTATTTTGGGTTGCCACCATAGACAAAATCACATTATTTTTTTTTCTCATAAATGGCTCCAACGATTTTGGTGAAACTCTGTACGTTACTGTAACTTTAACTGTGGCGTATAGTAGGCCATCTACTATACGCCACAGTTCACTATTCCATCAAAAGTCGGAATAAGGTACTTATTACCTGTCATACAAACGTAGTTTTTTTGTTATTTTTTCTCAAAAATGGCTCTAAAGAGCTTAATCAAACTTTGTAAATAACTTGAAATTAATAAGGTCTACTGCATTGGGTAGTTAATTTTTCCAGGAAAAATCTAATTTATTTATTTTAATATTGATTATTATTATTTATTTCTTTTACAATGTAAATTTTTCATCAAGTCTTACCTTCTTTTCTACTAAGTATGCGTAATGTTTTTTATTGATTAATTGATGCCTGCGGCTTTACCCGCGAGGCAAGGATGTCGAGAGTGCGCGGTGGGCGAGCCGCCCATGGACATTGCGCGGTGCGTCGACCCGCTAGCGGCTCGAAAGGCTTTTTTATGTTATAAACCTTCCCTGATATGATGATGATGATGACGCTCTTGCTTAACCAATGGAGTACGTGGCAGGATTCGAACCACTGTTATCTAAACGAGTTAATTAAAAACTCGACGGCATAAAAACTTAAACCCTCTTTTTTGGCCAGTCGGGTAAAAATGTATTCTATGTCACTCGCGGGATCAAGACAAATCTAACGACATACACCTCGCACTCCAAAATGCATTAAGTCGTTTAGGCTCTACAGAGCGCGCCAAAAACAAAAAACATACATACACTTGAAAAACATAACCCTCCTTTTGGCACAGTCGATTAAAAATATAATCTCATCAAAAACATTTTTCTGTAAAAAATCGCCAAGTTTCGTGAGTATCCCCTAAAAGTATATGAGATCAAAAGTGGAGCTATCTTCTGGCATTACTTTTTAAAAATAAATATTCAGTCAATTGCACCGTAGTTCTCTTTTAAACATACTAAGTAAATAAAAATACTTAAACTTATGATCAATACATTTTATGCACCATTGTTGCCTTGAACTTTATTTTATCTCTCTTGTAAATATAGTTTTCTGACTTAGCAATCACGAAATATTTTTAATTCTATGTAAATTCTATCCAGCTGTTATGGATGCATCGTCCCCATGTTTATTTTAGTACTCTCGACCTCGAGCCTTTTTCGACAGGTATTAGTTAATAATGCAATGATGCAAATTGATGGATAAGAGACCCTTGTGCGGGGTTGTGATAATCCTGTAATTGCTATTTAACATTTCATATGTTTTTACTGAAACACTACTTAAAACAATTATTCAAAGTGACTGCATCCATTCTGCATACAAGCTGTAGCTCTCACTACAACCTGCTGTGTGGCCCGTCCGACCATTTCCAAGTAACAAACCGCGAGGGACGCGTATTAACCATCAATTGGCACACTAAGTAAGAAACTAATGGTACATAATTGGGTATAATTTTATAGTTTAGCTCAAATTAATCGATTAAGAAAAAAAAAGATGTTAAGAACCTCTTTTTGGCAGCAGGTTCAAAAAAATTAAAATATATTTTTTTTATTTTTTTTCTTTAACCTTTTTTGTGTTTTTTCCTCAAATGTTTTGGTTAATTTTATGAGTAGATCACCATAGAATTGAATTACCTTTCAACTGAGACCATTTTGAAGTCAGTACTGCTGCTAATTCAAGAGAAAACATATTTCATGAAAAACTGCAAAAAAAATAAATTTAAAATAGAAATGGCTGCCATTTAGAGGGGAGAACGATGCAAACCTCTAATTTCATCGACGAATATGGTGTATTACATGCCCTTAAAATGTCGGTAACCCTATCCGATACACAATATATATTTTGATGATTAGTGGTGATAAGGAATACTTTGTGCGCGATTACGACTAACACTTGGCCGTTTTTTTAATTTTTCCTTTGTATATAAAAATGAAAATTGTTTATTGGTTACCAAAAAATTATCGGCTTTTTAAGGCTGAGACCTCCTTTTAGGTAAAAAAAATACCTGTGTTAGGAAATCTCACTCTTCCATCGCTTAGTCTATGGTATATATAATTATTGGCAAGTAACAGAGTCTATTTAAACTGAACATGGTATATCTACTAAATGTGAACAAAACTATGCTAAAGTTTTAAGGGGGTTCGATGAAGCTCCTCAATGCTCAATTCTCGCTAGATGGCGCCTGCTCCACAAATTTTTAGTTTTAATTTTTTTTTGAAGTCGTGGTTCCACATTTTTACCTTAAAAACGTTAAGCGCACTCTTTACATAAATATTTAACTGTCGAAAAACAAATTGCACAATTAATTGCATTGTAGTATCCAAAAATCGCGATTATATGTTCCTTCACGCAGTTTTGAACTCGACACTCACACATCCATTGAATATTGCAATCGGCAATCATCGCATTTCCGAATACAAACGAATGCTTATTCCATGTCCATCAATTACAAGATTTATCGTGTAACAGAATTTGAATTCAGAACTAAGTACTTTATTGTTGTTTTGTTTAGATTCCCGCACGAACTATATAGAGCTCTAAAATTATCATTATGTATAATATACTAACGAAATTAATAAAAATATATAAAAAAAACAAAATAAATTCTTCAACCGACTTCCAATAAAGGGAAGGTTAAATGTTCGACAATAGGGTATTGTTTTTTTGGTCTCCTTTTTTTCGGAGTGCTGACCTTAATTAGTAATTACACTGGAATGTGCTTCAGTCCTAACTTCATTTAGGATATTGCTCATAGTTCTTCTTGAAATTCCAGTGGCATTAGCAACTCTCTTAAACCTTCTTAAAGTAATTACTTTCATTAACATACTAATTTTTTTTAAACTGTTGGCTTCGGTTACATAATATTTATAAACATTGAAGATAATTTCGCGTGACTGGCATTGTAAAAGTTTCCCTTTTTTTATAGATATTATCTGAAAACTTTAAATTCGTTCAATTTTAAATTTGGGGTTTTAACAACTCTTTATATATATCGATTAACATATCGACGGTAAAAAGGAAGTAGGGCATAAGCGACATTTTGGTCAAAAATGAGTTATAAATGCCATCTTACGTAAAATTTTCCGCTCTTTCGAATGCGCTTATTCCCATGGCTCTACGATGACTGTTTTGGCGTTTATGCCCTAGCAAAAATAAACATTTTCCCAGTATTATTTTTCGTAACCGACGAAAATTCAGGTCATTTTTGCTATAAAGGTGCTTGTACCCCTACAAAAATGATTTATTTTGGGTTTGTTGTCGGTAATGCTTTTTTACTTCATAAGCGTGTCGAGCTTTCGGTTGTTTATGCCTTTTAAGCTTTTCCCTCAAAAAGTACAAACGTTGTTTATAGCCTACTTCCATTTCGTAATTTAACATAGCTATGGCGCTTGTATCCGATATACAAAATTCATTTTCATATTACTCTGTCGGTTATACCCTATTACCATTCAGTAGTTAATTACAGCTATGTATGTTATGCCCTATTACCTAAATTTATTTTAATATCACACTGTTGGTTATACCTTACTTCCGTTTACAATACAAATACAGTTTTGTCGCTAATATTTTATTACTTAAATTAAATTAGATATCATGGTGTCGATAATTCCTACTTCCACGTTCTACAATCATACTTATACGTCACTTATATTGCAATACCCAATAAGGATTTAATTACGAGTCGGTGCTTATGCCATTTGATATCACAAAAGTAGGTTTTAAGCGCGTCGCTTGTCCGAAAAACACTCTGCCGCATGCTGTGACGGCGAGAGCACGCGCGACTTGTGTGCTCCTTTTTCAAAAAGAACGGACCGGTAAGCTATCGGTTTTTGAAAATATCTTCTATTTTATCGTAACTGGTCCTTGTCTTCACCTTATGGTGTTGGCAGGAATAGCGGCCCCCACTGTTATGCCTTAGGGTAGGTAAGTGGGGACGCTATATCATAAACCTGGTAGTCTAGCGTATCTAGTAGATATACGAGAGGGGATGTTTGTGATTATGTATTTCATTCAATGGTATTTATTTTAGGTTCAAAAATAGAAAGGAAAGGTCGAAAAAGGAGAAGGGACATTTTGGATATTTTTATTCACGGGGCACACCTATATGAAAGTCGATGCTGCACACGCAACAATTCAAAATCAAGTTAAAAATACCACTATCTGGGCTCCTTCGCAATGGTATACGGTTTTTCAGACGGCAAGACAAAATCCAAAGCCTTTTGATGTTGAGAAGTTAAATCACACAGACTTTTAGAGATGGGACCTTCTCGCTGACAAATACTTCGTGGGTAATTAGTAAAATACGAGTCGCTACTTTTAAAAATAACCGCACATCAGCTATGGTCAAATACTCGATGGACCCGGAGGCAACCGAGTTTCATATAGAAATCGTATCAAAAATTCTAAGCACCTGCAAATTTTTGAGCGTAAGCACAACGATTTGATGAAACTTTGCTCGGACAATGTTATACCTCAATAGTTTCAGACAGAGTACTTTGATTTAACTTTCAGCAAAAAGGCAAAAGACTGTTTGGCCAAATCTGATATCGAAGATGATGGAGATCAATAGTATTTTGAAAACAATTTTGATATTTTTTGTTATTTTTTCTAAGAATATTTTGATAGTAGGTTTCGGATCAAGACTGATTAAGAATAGTTTTGATTTCTAATGTTAAGAAAAAGGTGTGATTACTAATGTTAAGAAATAGTTGTGATTTCTAAAGTTGATCTCGAAAGCTATAAAGTAAGAAATTATTAGCAATGATAATTGATCTAAGACTGTCCTGTTCAATGTGATAAACAAAGTAGGTACCTACCAACTTCTGCAGAGCAGGAAAATTTCAAAATAGGAGAGCCTATATAACAAGTTAACTATTTATAAACTGAGATACATAAGAGTGGAATGTAAATTGAAATTTACGTTTTTTTATACGTATCTGTGTGTGCTGTATTTTTATCTATAAAGTAAAAATTTTGTTCCATAAGAAGTTCCTTTTAGTAATTGTTTTAGATAGTAATTGTTATTACTAGTACTTATATTTCTCCACTTCATTCGCTTTTTGACTGATTATTTAGGTATTGTAGTGCGACTTTGTATTTTTATTTGGAAAGAATCTTTAACGCTTAAAAATTTAAACGTACTTAGTTACATTTTTTTTATTCCTTTATTCCTATGTTTCTTTGAATGTTGTTTTTTGACTTAGATACCATGTTATGTTTAACAATGACAAATAAGTCTTAAGTTTTGAAGCTTTGTATTATTTTCTATAATGGTTGTTACTTTTTTAAATGTTTTATATTACGGATACATACCAAGTTTTCGTAATTGATTCTTAAGTTACTACCTACTAGCTGCAGTATTATTGTTTTCAAAAATGATGAGCAGGTTAATATCTACCCACTGTTTTTTAGTAGCTTTGATTTGTCTGGATAAAAAACTTAACAAAAATGTCTTTTTTATTTAAAAACATCCTACTATGCGCTTGTTAGTAAATAGGTAGGTAGGTGACACAAAAATGAGTATAATGACGAACTATCATCTTTTAAATCTACCATTTATTGTAAATTTGAATTACTTGAACGGGTAGGGTATGCTGAAATAGGCCCCTAAGTCTTTTTCTATGAAAATCGACTCCCTAATACTTACAAGGTACTTCACCCTATTTTACGAGTTGGGCACCCAATTACAGTGTAGTGTACCTACAAGCTGCAGTATTATTGTTTCCAAAAAATGATGAGCAGGTTTACCTACTCACTCTTTTTATGTAGCTTTCATTTTTCTTGATTAAAAACTATTAACAAAAATGACTTTTTTTATTTAAAAACATGCTACTATGCGTTTGTTAGTAAATAGGTAGGTAGGTGACACGAAAATGAGTATAATGACGAACTATCATCTTTTAAATCTACCATTAAGTGTAAATTTGAATTACTTGAACGGGTAGGGTATGCTGAAACAGGCCCCTAAGACTAAGGATCCTTAGTCTTATTCTATGAAAATCGACTCCCTAATATTCATAAGTTTCTTGACCCTATTTTACGAGTTAGGCACCCAATAACAGTGTAGTGTACCTACTAGCTGCAATATTATTGTTTCCAAAAATGATGAGCAGGTTTACCTACCCACTTTTTTTAAGTAGCTTTGATTTTTCTTGATTAAAAACTATCAACAAAAATGTCTTTTTTTATTTAAAAACATCCTACTATGCGCTTGTTGGTAAATAGATAGGTAGGTGACACGAAAATGAGTATAATGCCGAACTATCATCTTTTAAATCTACCATTTAGTGTAAATTTGAATTACCTGAAAGGGTAGGGTATGCTGAAACAGGCCCGTGAGACTAAGGATCCTTAGTTTTTTTCTATGAAAATGGACTCGCTAATACTTATAAGGTACTTCACCCTATTTTACAAGTTAGTCACCCAATTACAGTGTAGTGTGATGCCCGTTTTAGCTCTTATCGTGATGAAGGATCGTGTTGGTTGCGCTACTTCATTATTTTTGGGGTGTCTTTTCATCCATATTTCCATAGACTCACGAAATACCAAATGTTGATTATCCTTCTTTTCCTTTGCTTTCAAACGACATTGTGTGTCACTAATGTCTTATATCCTAATATTGTTTTAAAAGCCGACTGTTTCTTGTGCTCTATTATCTTTTATACAACCACTGTGAAAAGTACCTTATCCTTCTTTTCCCATAACACTTATTGAACTGTCTAGTCTCTTATACCCTTTTACCTTGCGATGTGAGAAATCGGTATGTCCCTTAGGCTTCTTATCCTTTAATATTATATTTTGTTATTAGTATCTTATGCCATATCTCCTCATTGGAAAATTAAAAGCTATTGTCATAAGCGACACAAACTACTTTAAATAGCGTCAAATCATAAAAACTAAAAATACCGGTAACTGCTCAATTTTTTTCTGATTTTATAAATGTTTTAGTTTTCACGATATCTTAATAAATGACAAAAATACGTCATTTTTTCTAAAATTTAAAACTTTGAACGGCTCTCCTGAACATTTTATTTTTTGTCACTTATGCCCTATTTCCTTTTTACCGTCGATATTTACTTTTTTGAACTGAAAATTTCTCTAGGCGCGTTGGAAAATTTTGAGATGGGAAAAACCAACGTCACAGATACCATGAAGTGAAAACTTTTTTGAGATTGAAAAACTATTGAACTTGCGACACCGTCACCGTCACCTTGAAGTGAAAACTTTTAAGATGGGAAAAACCATTGAAACCGCGACACCGTCACCGACACCTAGGTGAAAACTTTTGACATGGGAAAAAAACCATTAAACTAGCGTCACCGTTACCGACACCGACACCGTTACCGACACTGTTACCGACACCGTCAACGGCACCGTTACCGACAGCTTGAAGTAAAAAAAAATTAAGATGGGAAAAAAACATTGAAACCGCGACACCGTCACCGACACCTAGGTGAAAACTTTTGACATTAGAAAAAAACCATTAAACTAGCGTCACCGTTACCGACACCGACACCGTCACCGACACCGTTACCGACACTGTTACCGACACCGTCAACGGCACCGTTACCGACAGCTTGAAGTAAAAAAAAATTAAGATGAGAAAAAAACCATTGAAACCGCGACACCGTCACCGACACCTAGGTGAAAACTTTTGACATTAGAAAAAAACCATTAAACTAGCGTCACCGTTACCGACACCGACACCGTCACCGACACCGATACCGACACCTTGAAGTAAAAACTTTTTTGACATAGGAAAAATGGCGTTTCAAATTATGTATATTATTTATTTATTTACACTTATAGTACACTAAAACAGTTTCGTAAAGCTAATACATAAAGTTATTATAATGAAGTGTACAGTAGGCGGTATATAGTATACTAGCTGTTTCCCGCGGTTTCACCCGCGTGGACAACGTTTCTATGATTTTTCGAGGGTGCGCAGTGCGTGGTAAAAAGTAGCCTATGTCTGAATCCAGGTCCTAATCTGTCTACCTACCAAATTTCAGCCAAATCCGTTCAGTAGTTTTTGCGGGAAAGCGTTACAGACAGACAGAGTTACTTTCACATTTATAATATTAGTAGGGATTAGTAATAATTCTTCAATCCATGAAAATGAAAAACAAACAAAAGACAGTTTGTTATATTCTCTTTGCAAACGATTGACTTGATGCAGTGACAGAACGTAAGAGCGGCAACATGCACGCGCGTCGGTCGGTTGCATGGAGCGGCAACGTCGCGCATCTTGTGTATTTACACGACATTTTGTCTCGCACACATTCGTAAATTTAATGAAAATTGAGCGTTGGTTTATTCCATAATTTTAAATGAAAGTATGTTTTTTTATTAATCTTGCGCAAACAAATACTTGAAAAAAGTTTGTAGCACACATAATTTACGCTTTATTCTGTATCCTGAACCAGATTATTGCAATTGTTTTTTGTATGATAATCGAACCACCTTAACTAAAAGAAAAACAAAGATGTTGAATTGATGCAAGTGGATTTTGGTGTGTGTGTATGTGTGTGTGTGTGTGTGTGTGCGTGTGCATGTATGCGTGTGTGTTGTGTTTGTGATTCACGCTAAAACCTCAAGAAGGCGTTCGGCTTCATCATAGCTGAGGGATTCTAACCATAGTATTAGAGTTTTTCTACACTCAGGCAGGTTCATTGGATAGATGAGCAGAAGTTTGTTAATTTTGTTATACAGATAGGAGGATCGATTATTAAACTGGCGTGAAGCAAAAGTAGTTCTATTTATTAATCTATCTTTTATAGGTATTATATTTTTATTTCTTTTAGAGTTTATTTTAGGATCATAGGGGAACGATTTATGTTTTTTTAGGATGATTCGAAGAATGTAAAGTTTTCTTACTGTGAGTAGATTAGTGAATAAGTAAAGCTGCTCTGTTGGAAATCTAAAGGGCTTACAGCACATGACCTTTAACAGCGCTCTTTGCGCACGCTCGATACCTAGGAAATATGTTTTGGTCGCACCACCCCAAACAGGTATACAGTAGTCTATAAGCGACTGAACTAGAGTAACATATATTCTCTTTAAGAGTATAAAATCAGCAATGTGTCTTAGATTTTTGAAAATCCATATCGACTTACGAACTCTGCCGGACACTAGCTCCAGGTGAGCGTACCAGTCTAAACGAGGATCCAACAATACTCCCAAGTACTTTATAGACATCACTCTTTCTATTTGGGGACATGAGCAAGAGGCATCAGGGATAGAAATACAGGTGTGAATCTTGACTTGCAATTCATTATCTGGGCTTGTTCTCCTATCTATATTATAGCACATATATTTAGTTTTAGATACATTAAGCGTAAGTAAATTGGCATTTAGCCATTTTGCAACCTTTGCGATTACTGATTCAGCAAGATTACGAACAGCAAGCCAAGTGGGACCATGAAAAACAAGAGCCGTATCATCTGCGTAAGAGAAAATTTCTGTGTTCATTGCTTTAAGGTTACAAAGATCGTTTATGTAAATTAAAAACAGGGTTGGGCCCAGCACACTTCCCTGTGGAACACCATAATTGACATTCAAATCTTGGCTTATGTACTGTCCTATTTTTACCCGTTGTTTACGATCGGTCAGGTAATCTTTGAATAAAGCAAGTGGAGGACCACGAATGCCTATAGTTTCGAGTTTTTGTACAAGAACGGGAACAGAAACGGTATCAAAAGCCTTTTTTAGGTCAATAAAGACAGACATACACTTATTACCCTGATCTAAATATTTGGTTATTAAAGAGCTCAGGGCTATTACGGCATCTTCCGTTGATTTACCTTTTCTAAACCCATACTGGGTCTCTGAAAGTATATTGTATTTGTCTAGGTAATTGGATAGTCTAATGTTTACAAGTTTTTCAATGACTTTCGAAATGGTAGGTAACAATGAGATTGGTCTGTAGTTGTTTACGTCATCCCTGTCCCCATTCTTGTAAATTGGAATTACGGTAGCCCGTTTAAGCAAGGTAGGAAAAACACCTTTACCAAAACATAAGTTAGTGAGATGACTAAGAATAGGAACTAATAATGTACTTGACATTTTTAAAAATTTTGTGTTAATGCCATCCCATCCCGGTGCAGTCTCAGATTTAAGACTCATTAAAACACTGTGCAATTCATGTGGATCAGTATCCAGCAGGACAAAGGATGTAGAATGTAGTTTAGGCCTTATTTTTATATCTTCATTTAGTGTTACCTCATCATTCGTCTTAATTTTAGATGCAAGTCCTTCTCCTATAGTAGAGAAATATTGGTTAACATAATCGACAGATTCACAAGCGGTAGTTTTCGTATTTAAAAGTTCCAGATTATTGCTATTGTTTTGTTTTAAGTTAGTAATATTTTTAATACAAGTCCATAGGCTTTTTGGATTTCTAGTGGAGATAGATAATTGCTCCCTCTCATAATCACGCTTGAGTTTCTTTATTAGCTTATTACAAAAATTGCGATACCGCTTATAGGATATTGACAGAAACGCATTGTGAGGATCAGCTCGTAAGCTTTTTTGCATTTTGTTTCGATTTCTAATGCACTTAAGTACACCAGGGGTTATCCAAGGCTTTATAATTTGTTTATTTTTAGAAATTTTAATAACTGAAGTATTTTCTCTCAATGCTAAGGATATATTATTGATAAAGATTTTTAACAAACTTTCAGGGTCATCACAAAATAGTAGGTCAGACAAGTGCATTTCTTCTAGTCTTTTTAGTGCACTATCAAAATCAGTTATAGATTTGGTGATGGCACTTTGATTTTTGTTGAAGTTAGAGGATAGTTTTAGAAGTATCATAAGGTGATCCGTAATGCTTGTATTAAGAACTGCAATATTTGCACTAATATGTCCAATTAATTATCCAACAACTATTGAATAAATACAATTTATTAGATTTACAAAGTAGGCAGTTGCAGTTGGAAGAAATGTTTTTGTACGACATTTGCCGTACATAACAGATTTGATTGTATATACCATTAACCAATAGTTTGTTACAAAACCCCAGTAAGATTATACAATAATCGATCAACTCGTACGCATAAATTATTCTCAACATCATTTTGTCGTACTAATTCCGGAAATAGATCTCCACTATATCGATGTGTACATACTTGTGATAATATATTTAATAATATTGATATTTTTGCTTTACCGGTAGATAAGTATCAGAAAGATGTCATCGATGCTTTAAAAAAGTTACCATAAGTATTGTCGCAGAGGCTGCGAATTCAGAGCGCACTTTTATGTTGGTGAGTATTACCTTTCGTTCACTCACTTGCCTTTTTTATGATAGCAACACTGAAATATGAATATGATTGGAAGGAATGATTTTCCGAACGAATAGTTTTTGACACAACTCTTGCGCCAATCGCGGAAGACATTATGTTTTTCGGTGCGCGTGGCTAGAAGGATGTGTAGTGCGTCTGCTCGTAGTGCCTTTAGCACCAAGATGTCCCGGTGAGTCGTAGCCATAATAGATATCGAGTTACTTTAACTGCGATGGAGCGACCTCATGTTAGGTAACCTTTGGGTTTTAACCTCGATGAGTAACTGTGATCATGGCGGGTGTTCCGGGTTGGTGTGGGCACTGAGATCGTTGCTATCTTGTTGGGCGTGTGGCAGGAATAAAGGGGAGGTTTGGAGTTCCTACAGGGGTATAGCCCCATCGCGAAGCTTGGCTTAGGTTATTATAGCAAGCTTAAGATTCAGGCAGCGCGCGCAGCGCGTTGTACCTTCTTGCGTAAGACTCCGTTGTGCCCCCTACGGCTAGGGGGCTTCGTAGTCGTTACGTTGCGTGATAGGAGCGGATAGCGGTCCGGCTTCATAGTACTCAGTGTCCTGTGGAGGTTTGGTAGAGCGCGGCTCAGGCCATATCCATCATGGTGATGATGGCTCCACGGAGACACGGTCTCCCACCTAAGGACACAGCATCGGGAGACGAACCGTCTCGAATATGATCATGGAAAAAGTCGGCTAATATGATGTTGCTTCCATCGCCGTTCGTCTAATATTACATTGCTATTTTACTTCATATCATGTAGGTACCTACTTATATCGCGGTTTTCATGTTATTATCTTTACACCCTCATATTTCGCCGCGATAAGTATTTTATGTAAATAAATTTAATTTAGTTACTTTTGTTTTGTTTATCATTAAACAATAGTTAGCAGTAGGCATTGTGTTAGTAACTTGCTTTTGTTATAAACTTGATCTAGTAATTTATTAAATTTAAATAGTTTTAGGTTTATGATTTATGATTTTCATTTCTTATTTTCTATTTTATTTTAACTATGGTCAAAGTTGTCGTTGGTTACATCGGGGGGACGGCAGTGCCCCCGCCAAGTCGAGCGCGAAGCAAACACTGCCGGTACTATCCTTTACTGGAACCATTTCGCCGCATTTTCAGGCCCCTATTTGAGAACCTCTGGATAAGATCAGAACGCAGAAATTTTCGTCATCCAGTAAGCTATAATCACATACTTAAAATCCAAAATTTCAAGTCTGTAGGTCATTTAGTTCCGAAGTTAAGCGAAAGCAAAGTTTCGCATTTATGACACTCACTCACTCACTCCTGATCATCAGAATAGAACTAGTACTTCCAATAAACTCAGAGAGCTGAAATTTGGTACAGAGTTAGGGTTTAATGGTAAATTAATTTTTATAGGGAAAACTACAAAAACTAGGAAAATTGAAGATCTGGAGTACCTGGTGACCCTGATTAGAAAACACAAGAGCCCAACCAAACTATTAGAGATCGACATACCGCCTTTACAAAAAATATTCAACTTGGTGGGCCGCTTCATTTGATGTCAAAAATGGAAGGTCTGAAGTATCTGATGAAGAACCCTCAGCTGGTCTCAGCTGTATTAGAGATATGGTAATGCCCCCTTCTACTATTGGTACATAAAAAAATCGACTGTCATTGCAAAAATCCAGCGTAGTGGGACACATCTTCTAATTTAATCTAGCCTATAGAGTCCCACTGCTGGGCAAGCATTCGCCCATTCTGCTATACATAAGTATTATTGAAATACGCAGCTTTATTAAGCCTACAATTGACTGGTTATTGAATCAACGTTTTCCAAGTGGCAATTTCCATCGTCAATGGGTTGCGGTTCTGGTGACAGATTGGTGCAATGGTGTCATGGAGCACCTGGTTTTGTACCCTTGTGTACCCTTCAACGGCGAAGTCACACAACATTAACTATAATAATAAAGAAATCGCAGTAAGGAACCTTAGACTTAGCACGACTTTGTCTAGATTACATTACTTTTAAGAGATAAACAAGCAGCTCCATCGAGACTTGGCTAGTTTTTTACAGAATGTTTTTGATGGGTAATTACCTATGCCTTAGGACACATACTTTAACAATTTCATATTATGTAACTGTTAGTTTAAATCCTCAATTAAAAAAAAGAATACCTCTCCATGCCTAATTTCAACTTCCTAAGTCATCTGGAAGAGGTCTATCTTTTTGATTATCAGTGAGTGAGTGACGATATATCAAAACTTCGATATTTTAAAAACAGGTTAAGGTAACTTTTAATTTGGAATATACGCTGACTACATTACGTACACAATGCAATATTAAATACAGGTTGTTTCTTTTAGTCCCTAACAAAGATATTAAAAGATCGAAAATGCGTTGAGTTGCTTCGAGAAAAGGGTGTACGGCCGTGCTTGTCTGCTCGACCTGGCGGGGGACACTGCCGTGCCCCCTGACCATTGGACTAATTTAAATGTCGTATTCAAAAACAATTATTCTTAAGCGCGAGCAAAAGTCAAATTCCGACTTAATGAACCCGAACACAAAAGAAGTAAATAATGATAATTATATTACAATTAATTACGATATTTTTAACGACTTTTGATTTGCAAATCTTAAAGTTACTTATGAGAAGTTACACGCAGCGCAGTATTAATGTTAGAATTTGTTAGAACAGAAAAATAATAAATAAACCTTAAAATGTTACGAATTAAAAAAGAGCAAGCACAAGAACAAAGTTTATGCTACTAAATTCATCATCATCATATCAGCCGAAGAACGTCCACTGCTGGACAAAGGCCTCGCCCAAGGATTTCCACGGCGACCGGTCCTGCGCTGCCCGCATCCATCGGCTTCCCGCGATCTTCACCAGGTCGTCGGTCCACCGCTTGGGAGGCCTGCCTACGCTACGTTTTCCGGTGGGTGGTCGCCACTAGATAACTTTACTGCCCCAACGGTCATCTGTTCTACGAGATATGTGCCCTGCCCACTGCCACTTCAGTTAGCGATTCTGTGAGTCCACCAGTCAGAAGATTTTTAAGCCGCCTAAAAGGCAACGACTTCTACGAGTACTAAGCGATAACAACCGTCGCCAACTGTTTAACGTGCCTTGCGAAGCACGGAAAGGGTCGATGACAACGCCACTAACAGTCCAACCCATCCAGGTAATGACCGTGCTTCAGGTCAATTAACCTGCGTGATCGACCCAACCGCGCCAGTCGTACTGAGCTACGACCGCAAAGTAACTGTACATCGTAGTGAATCTGATCACAGATCAGATAAATAAGGTTGGATTGGAAATGTGCGCTGGGCAGGCGCGCCTCAAGTATGATTAGACAATCATACTTACCGAAGCACGCGTTTATACTTTTTATTTGCGTGTGGTTGTGTTTAACGTACAGACTCTCGAAATGGTGTGAGACACAACTGCAGCCCTGTGTTCTAAGTGTGTTTTGTTTATTAGTGCGCGCAATTCGTGTATACATAAATGTGTTATTTACGACGCTGGTTTTCAAACAAAAGTGTGACTATTGCCAATCCAACCTTATTTATCTTACCCGTGAATCTGATGATGCAATTTAAAATTGCTTAGTTTCATAAAAGTGAACGTTTGAAGTAAGTACATTCTTTGTCTCACGTGCACATTAGTCCACGTCCCATAGTTAGGTAGGTAGCTCATGCAAGAAACTTTTTAATTACCGACACGTTTTAACAATACCTCGTTAGAGATGGATTTCATGACTACTTGTATAATGTATGCGTCGGTACCCCTATTTTGCATTGCTAACAAATAAAAGACCTTCTGCGAAGACCTTCACCTTGCCTAACACAAAATTTTCCTAATCTGCAAATAAGCACACTCAAGGTTTAGTTAGCATCGTTAAAATACAAAAACAAATGATGCGGCAAAAACGATTCTGATATCCAAATATGTATAACGAGATTTGTCTTACAGTAAAACGAATAAGGAGCGCCTACATAGCGTAAAAGTTGTAGCAAAGTATATATAATTACAGGTTGAACACTAGCACTAAGAAAATATTAAGATCCTGTACCTACAGTTTGAGTTTAACATACAGTATGGACACTCCCTGCCGCTCTCTAGATTGCGACCTCACCCCCTCGTCACCCAGATTGATACAGATTGGTTACAGTTTGGTTGTCGAACGTATAGGATTTCGCCGCCATTTTTTTTGTTCCGTCATTCTTTTTTTGCCCGTTGTATGAAGTGTCCAGGGTGTGGTTGTAGGAAGTGTTAAAAAGGGTAGATGGGGGGCTGGTCGTGAGTATAAATACGGATGTGTGATGGGGCGCCGAAGGTGCCAATGAGGTTATTGGACGGTTGAAGGGTCGTTGAGGGTGTCGATTAGGGTGTTGTGCTGTGGGTGATGACTGGGATGAGGGAGGGATGTAGAGGGGTGTGGGGGAGGGAACTCCATCCACTCCGGGTGTAAGGAGTTGAGAGGCCTGCGCCACCATAGCAAAGTTTTTTTTGATTTATTATGAGCTGCTATATAGAATAAGTAAAAATGATGTGATGTAAAAATTCGCAATTTTATTTTAAAAAACTATATAAATTAAAAATTTAAAAAATCGGCTTCTTTTTCTCACCAATTATTTATAACCTGTTAATTAAGAACATTCCATAGAACCCAAAAACGATACCTATACCAAGTAACTAGTACCTCATCTGTGCCTATACTGTAAACTGGTAAGGAGTTGTGGTATCCTGCAGATTCCAGATGATGCTGCAGCATCAGGTCAAGGTTACCATGTATTGTCATCGGTTTTCAATACGTGTGCAAATTTTCGATTTATTCTGACGTCTTGATGTGGGTGAAATTCACGTTCAAACATGCAGTTATACTCAAAGCCCCACATAAAAACCGCTATGCCGCGGGCAAAAGCTAGATGCCTTATAAAACAATCAATCAATCAATCAATCAAAAGTTTATTTGTAAAATATGTGTAACATGTTCAAAGATCTTAAAAATTCTAGATTATATAGCCAGTAATTGGCATACAAATACTTATAGTGTAGTGTAACATATTTTGACTCTTAATATGAATGAATAACTATAATTAGTAAATTTAATTAATTATATAAACGGTTATAAATATACTAATAAATTACAATAACCTTCATTGAAAACCGACCTAAAAGAATATCATTAAAAAAATAAGGGCCCCATAAAAATATCTCGCACAGTGCTCCAAAATAACTAAAATCGGCTCTGCACCTACAATACAATACAATACAATGTTCTTTATTGCATAACAACATAAAAAAAAAGAAATTAACAATACAGTGTGACTGGTGGTTACACGACGGACGCATTTTAAGAGGTGAATCAGAAGACGAAACTGAACCACTTTTCTCAAGAAACCTATGGTCAATTCTAAAAAATAATTACTTTTCATATAAATTGGTCAGCTCAATAACCAACTTTGTATGAGAAGTCCAAATTTTTTTTTGCGAATTGACCATTGGTGCCTTGGGAAAAATGTTCAGTTTCGCCTTCTGATTCACCTCCTAAAATGCGCCCGTCGTCTATCCAGTCACCCTGTATAGAAGAAACTACACCTACTTTTACTGCGAAGAAAGTACCTTAGTAAAGTAAGCCAGCCGCAAACAAAAACATATTGAAACAACGTTACATAAGTTGAAGTGTGAACTGGACTCGGCCAAAATATTTCGAATCCAGTTCTTAAACTGGGTTAATTCAAGTTTGAAAGAAACAAACAGAAGCATGCGTTCACCGCACCAGCGCGCAGCGGCATCCGCACGAACTTTTCAATGAGTTTTGAATTCATTAGAGGCAAATTTTTTTGCATCGAATCACAAACATTCACGGGCAACTATTTTTCTGTTTATAATAATACTAGCTTTTGTCCGTGGCTTCTTATCTTTTATACGACCTGTCTTTGAGAGTGAGTGGTGCGCGAGTCGCAAGCGGCTAGTGGACATCAGTTTTCTCCAGATCCTCATATCAGGCTACTCTGATGCTAATCTATGTCTATGTCACTTCCCACCCCCTCAATCAATTCTGTATAATAAATCACTTCAATCCGTTGGACCGTTGCGGCGCGCGCCGACGACGTGCGCGAGCGTGGAAATGAGTTTTCCCCAGATCCCTCGGGAACTATGTCAGGATACGCTAATTAGTAAATTATGTCATTTCCCACCTCCTCAATCATCTCTGTGCAAAAAATCACAACAATCAAATGTTCCGTTGCGATGTTAAAGAAACTAACCAAAAAAAAAGGAATTTTTCATTTCTCTCAGGAACTGCGTCAGACCATGCTATTTTCACGGGAAAAAAGTAGCCCATGTCCTTCCCACTGATACAAACTACCTACAAACTACCTACATGCCAAATTTCATCAAGATTTGTGGAGGTGTTGAAGCATGAAAAGGTAACAAATAAACAAACAAACACATTTTCACATTAATAATTTACAAATCACATTTTTTTAGGATTATCCGTTTACAAAGTTTAAGTATACCTAGGTCAGTTTTCGGCCTACAAATAAACGTTACGTAAAGCACTAGTTCGCGCACACTACTGGGCCAACGCCCAACATTCACTACCTACACCACAGATGAGATACTAGTTACTTCGTAAACATATTGAAAAAAAGTATTACGTTATCAACCGACTTCCAAAAAAGAAGAGGTTCTCAATTCGACTGCATGTTTTTTTGCGATATCTTCGCAGATTGTGAACCGATTTTTTTGATTCTTTTTTTATTAGATAGGGTATGCTGCCAGCTTGATCCCATATAAATCAAAATCCATGTATACTCAGTACTTTTTATAAAATTAACAAAAACCAAAAATAATAATGTAAACAAACTATACAAGTTGTTTTGATTGAAGTCAGTTATTTTAACGTGTTCAGCGTTTTTACAGGGAGTTTTTTAACAGCGTGCCAGCCCTATGTAGGTCCTGCTCGTAAAACTGAATAACGTTCTCTAAGGAACCCAACCCATACTGAATTCATAAAAAAAATTTCAGAAATCATACAAATCGACCAACCAGATAGGTCAATTTTGCATGAAAAGTTCAAAACATATTTTGTGAATTCAGTATGGGGTCTTTAGGGAAATTTGTATAGGTTCATGGGAAGAACTTACCTTTAACGGCTTGCACGCTTTTAAAAAATAGGCCAAGTGCGAGTCGGACTCGTACAAAGTAGCGTTCCGCATAGAGATGAAACGGATAGTGGTTTGGCCGGATACCGGATATCCTGCCAACTTTCAAACCGGATAGCCGGATATCCGGCCGCCGGATATCCGGACGAACATTGCCGTTTGGTGCATCGCAAGAAGCGAGCTTGTGTAGGTGGCGGACTCGGTTGATTTCGGGTCGTTTCGTACGGTCTTGTTTATGAAAACAATCGGAACCGCTTGTTGCCTCATAATGGGGAGAAATTAGTATTCGTTCACCATAATTTGCCCTTAGTATAGTACGAGTACTAATTAATTAAATTATTTTTTTAAGTTGTCAAATGAAAATTCTGTGCTAGTTTTTGTAAATTATTAAATAAGTATAAATAAAGTACTTGCCTAAATTTAAATTGCGTATTTTTTAATGGCGACTTCATCTTTCCAGCGATACCTTGGTCGACCCTTTTCGACTTCTTTTGGCTGCTCGATCCTCTCCCATTCTTTCTACGTGTCCTAGACCTCAAAGAGTTGGGAGTGCCCGAATGGTCAAACGTGGCACAAAATAGGATAGAGTGGCGCACTTTAATGTCGGAGGCCAAGATCCACTTCGGGTCGCTGAGCCAGCGAAGTAGTAGTAGTAGTATTTTTTAATATCCGGTATCCGGCCGAAACGGATAGTGCTCTGTTATCCGGTATCCGGCCGGATAGTAAAATATGGCCGGATAGGCCGGATACCGGATAGTAACCGGATATCCGTTTCATCTCTAGTTCCGCAGTTAAAAAAAAAAGTATATTTTGAAAATAAAATTGTTTTTGCAGTTGGTAATAAAAGATTTTGTATGGAAACTCTACGAAATTTTGACAAATCCTACTACTGCACATCTTAAGTTGGTCGACTATTATTCCTAAACTAACAAAGCCAACTTAGCCGTGATGGTTTTTCTTTTAAATTGATTGTATGTCCTACTATTTGCTTTTTTAGAAGTCCTGAAATTGCGGTTTAGCTGGTAGTTACACTTGATTCTAACAAAAATTAGCACATTAATGTTTAATATTTCGGAAAACAATCCCTAAGTCGTAAAATGGTTTTAGCAAACCGTCAGTTGTTTCGAAAGACCTATTGAACGATCAAAAAAGCGTCGGTGGCTCAACCGGTAATAACCCGGTCCTCCTAACCAGAGGCGCCGGGTTCAAATCCGGACGGCCAATGTACCAATGAGTTTTTGCGAAACTTACGTACATATACTCACCGATTGCTTTAACGGTGAAGGAAAACATTGTGAGGAAACCTGCACACAACCTGCGAAGAAACTGGAAGGTTGTATGTGAAGTCGACCAACCCGCACGAGGCCCGCGTGGTCGACTAAGGCCCGATCGCCCTAATTCAGGGTGGGCTCGAGCCCCTCGGTGGGGACGTATACGAGCTGATATGATTGAACGATACTCCATATGATAGGGTTCATGAACAAAAAAAAACACCCCTACTTTACAATACATGTAGGAGAGGTACCGTAATTTTTTTTTGACAGATTTTATTACAAACTTTACAAGCGTCACAAATTTGTAAAAGCATTCCAAATTTCAGCTTCACTGCTGTAATAGCCTCTGAGCAAAACGGCTGTGACATACCTACGGATAGACAGACAACCGGACATGGCGAACTCTTTTAATAAGAGTTCCTATTTTGACAATAGAACTCTAAAAAAACCAGCCAAGTGCGAGTCGGGCTCGCGGACCGAGGGTCCCGTACCACCAACAAATATTTTTGTGTTTCCAACTCGCACTTAACCGGTTTTATTTTTGATTGGTACGAGCATATTATGGACTATACATTAGGTGGTCGCATTTCTGCGTTTTAACAAGACATTATAAATTGTGCGCTAATATTGTCTCCATTCTTGATTTGACCTTTAAAGCAAGGTGTGGGCCATATTGGCCATTGAAAACACGAGTGCGGTGCTCGGTGCACACCTGAATGTATTGTATATGGTCTGCTTACCAAGCACGCATGCGCGCCCTGCATTCTGATCGGCTTGCGCCTTCTACTAAAGATCCATAAATTCAATAAATTCAGGGACAAGATAAGTCAGACGGTCATATCTATCATAAATACGATTACATCTAAATTATGATATTTGCAACCCCACAGAGCAGTCAAACCTGTTCGTCACACGAATGTTTGCTGTGAGTGGGAATCGAACCCACTACTCCCGTTGTAGCAAGCAGGGGCGCAGACCACAAAACCACCTCAGTTACTCAGTTAATTTTCACAAAATTGCATTGGACGAAGTTAAAACAGCATTTTGTGTCCAATTGAATAAATTCCAATAATAGTTTGTTTGTTTGTATTTAATTTTTGTTTAAAAAATATATACTTAAAAATTAAAATAATTTGCAGTTTGCAATTTAAAGACGGACTTATAGTGATTTTTGTATAGAATTGATTGAGGGGGTGGAAAGTGACATAGACTGCTAATCAGAATAGCCGAGGGATCTGGAGAAACGCTAAACGTTCACGCTCGCGTGCCGCTTGCGGCTTGCGCACCACTCACCCTCGAAGACAGTCATTAAATAAAAAACTATGACCACGCGGGCGAACCCACGATCAAAAGCTGGTATTCAATAATTTTATAGTTGACATATTGTTTTCATGTCCTAATGACATTATTTGTTTTTTCATCAATGATTTAATTTTAACCTTATTAACTAATGAATGACATTATGTACATGTAATTACTATAATAAAACCATTAGAAAGAGTATAATATCCTAGTGGGGGTTCTAGAGAGCCCAATTCAACGACAACGTACCGTTGCAATATCTATGTTAACAATTAACAATAAATGCCTATTTACCTAATTTAAATATATACATTGTGAATAGCGTATTCACAAAATCGCTTACACCGCCGCCAACCATCAACTTTGTAACTACTTTTTACTTCAATTAAGGATTTTTTATCAAAAAAAAAATCGATTTGTAATTTACAGGATATGAGAAGCGACTATGATTTCCTCGAATTCTATTTTAATACACATTACTAAAGAAAACCTTTTTTTCCTAGTTGTAACTATAGAACTGCTGCAAATTTCATCCAAAATTTATGGTAATAATTTATAAACTTCCAAACAAAACAATATAAAATGATTTTGTTCTTTTACTTTTAAGAAATTCTTCGTTATTTATTTATAATAAATTAAAAACCACAATTTTCGCACTATTCTTTCACAATGATTGACGTAACAGCCACGTTGTGCAGTACGAGCTGACAAGAACTTTATTTCCAAGCTACTTCGTTCGATGTTTGAAACATCGCGAATCGAGTTGCTAATTTTAGGGACGGAGGAGCCTTAAAGTAACTACTGCTTCAAAATGAATGGGCTGAATCTTATGAAACTTTATACACATAAGCAAGTCGCGATACTCTAGTTTGTGGATAGACTGCATTTTCGAAATACCTTTTTTTTAAAAAAAATAACGATTAGCGCACACTATGAAAACCTTAAATCACTATTATTTGGTAACACTATTTTTCGAAAATGTAATCTATCCACATACTAGAATTGACTTGCTTATGTGTATAAAGTTACATAAAATCGGTCAATCCATTTTTAAGAAGCAGTAATCTTAAGTTTGTATGCGAAACGATTTTGTGAATACGCTTTTAAGTTATATCCGCTGAACCATAATTGAATAAAGTTACTCTGTATAAAAGAATAATCAATTCATATTCATAGATATTTCATCTCTCAAAGTCAATCAATGAATTATAATTTATTCTAAAACAAAAAATAAAAAATAAAAACAACAGTACAGATAACAAAATAGGCGGCCTTATTGCTCAAAGCAATTTCTTCCAGGAAACCAACAACAAACAACAAACAACTCCATTCAAAACAAGGGCTGTATAAAGCAAACAATGTCAATAATATGTTTATGCTAAACGTTAATTGAATAAACTAATCCTGTTTAAAGGTTCATAATTAAAGGAACAACTGAGTTCTACATCTCGGTCATTACTGTGTTTATAAAGCTAACAACATAGATAACAATAGACTTATAGCACTTATAGCCTCAGATCAAATAACAGTTCAGATAGAATGCTGCAAACACTCAAGTTGAAGCGACTTTTTGAAAAATGTGTTCGGTTACTTGTACTATTATTATCATCTGTGGTGCGGTGTCGGTGTGTTATGTGTGTGAACGTGTCATCGACGACTTCTTAGCAGATACCACCGAGTACTTAGGAGTGCTTTTGATGTCTATGTGTGCGTGTACAGTGTACGTACAGGTTTCGAGTGGTTTTGATTGGCCTCACCAAGGAGGCCTCACATTGAATTAACGTGAAGTTCTATCTGAATTTTTATTTTATCTAAGCATATAGCTTCTAATACATTCCGGATTTAAGTCTTTCGTACAAATATTGTCTGTCACAACAGCACAAAACTCAATTACACGGGTATTAACTACCTACCTATCAATGAGCCAACACGTATCGAGGGAACATTGCCCAACTTCCATCTATGTCGTACATATCCATTGAAATACTACTACTACGTATAGTAATTCAATGTACGTATCGGTTATGATACGCCACAATCGGATTTCTAAACTCATAAAATTAAATTTCACGGTGCTGTGCAATGGATTTTGAATATAAGTTGTTTCATAAAGCGCATCAAGAGTTATTTGATGATTTTTAGGGTTGCGTACTCAAGGTTACTAAGCCCACCGCCTTACATTGTACGTCCTTTTGTTTAAAGGGCTGTGTCTTTTGAACCATAACAGGTAACTAGCCGGTTGAAATGTTCACAGAATATGTATTATTAATACTATGTTTTAACATTGAATCTATTAACAGATACCAGGTAACAGATCCTACTAATCTTACGCCGTCTATCTGTTAGTCCGATTTTTTTTTTAAATCTTTATCTTTTGAACCGTAATAGGTCGCCGCCTGGTTTTTCTTAAAAAAGGTAAAAAATTAAAATGAGTCACCATACAAGAAACGTGTTTTTTGTTTTTTTTTTTTGCTCTATTGTAAAAACGGTAATATATATGTAGGTACATAGAAGTGTGAAACGTACTGTGATTATAGTGCTAATCCTGTAAGTAAAAACTAATAATAAAAATCGGCCAAGTTTAAGTCGTACTCGTAGGTACTACAAATGAAAATTAAACATTTTTCTGTCGCTCACTTTGATGTTTTTTGTTTGAAATTAATAGGTGTTATTTTTGTACTTGTGTGTGGAGAGATGTGGTGGAACGGAACCCTTGGTTCACGAGTCCGACTTACTCTTGGCCGGTTTTTTTTTGCTTTACACATACAAGCATCAAACCGGATGAGATTAGGACAGATTCCAACGTAAAACAAACAAAACCGGCCAAGTAAACGTCGGACTGGCGCTAAAATCCCAAATTGAAACAAATAAAAAATAACAAAACACTAAACACGTTAAAAAACCGACTTCCATCGCAACAACTTCGTACAATTTTGCAATATTATTTTTGGTTTTTGTTAATTTTCTAATAAAGTAAAACACCGATTTTGATAAAATTTATAAGGGACCACACGAAAAGCACTAGTTTTCGAATAAAAAAAGAATCATCAAAATCGGTTGACCCAGTCAAAAGTTCTGAGGTAACACACATTAAAAAAACATACAGTCGAATTGAGAACCTCCTCCTTTTTGGAAGTTGCTTGAAAACATTATATTATGTACTGTTGGTTTCGTACCCATTACATACCTTTGACATATCCTGGACACTTCATAAACGGGTCAGAAATGACATTTCAAAAAAGGAATGACGGAACAAACAAAATGGCGGCGAAATCCCATACTTTCGGCAACCAAACTGTAACCAATCTGGGTGACGAGGGGGTGAAGTCGCAATCTAAAAGAGAGCGGCCAACACAAAAATATTGTATTTGTGGTGTAATGTAACACAGTAGTGTGGTGGTACGGAACTGTCGGTGCGCGAGGCCGACTCGCACTTGGCCGGTTTTTTATTATTATTTTATAATAGTGTTTGGTGATAGTCACATATACCACTGGCTTTTGGTACCTCATTATATACGTCCCCATCGAGGGGTTTGTACCTACTCTGAATTAGTGCGATCAGGCCTTGGTCAACCACGTGGGCCCAGTGCGGGTTGGTCGACTCCAGACACAACCTTCGAGTTTCTTCGCAGGCGTGTGCAGGTTTCCTCACGATGTTTTCCTTCACCGTAAGAGCGTCGGACAAAAGTACGAGTACCTACCTACATACAAAATGGAAATTTGAAAACACAACCAATTGTGCATAAAAAAAAAAAACATTGGTAGATTTTCGTGGCAGGATTCGAACCAAGACCTCCCGGACAGGACGTAGCGGCCCAACTTTGGTGTAACGACACCAAAAAGTAACTACCCAATATATATTTTTTATTTAGTGAAAATTATAATAAAAATATTTTCATTTATCATCTGTAGATACTATGTTTACTTAAAATATATTCAGCCGTTTCTTTTCTAGAAAGTTCAAAGTCACGTATGTTTTTTGCCTGATTTTAATTGTTTGTTAGACTGAGTGGTTTTTGGAATCTTCATAAAATACTTAACATCTCCACATACACATATTATGTGATTTACAAATAAAAATATCCATTCATACAAAACCAACTAGGCTTCCTGTTAAACTGCCCCGTATGTCAGATATCTAGCCAAGTTTTCTTAGTCCACCTCGCAATACCTTTCTACATATTCGCGGTCTCTGTGCTGGATCCAATTTTTTTTACAAGCTTTACATTTACTTGTCGTGTTTTGAGTGAGTCTGGGACAAATCTTGGAAGCTAAATTAGAACCGCTTCTCGGTTTCCGAATGAGCTGAAATTTCGCATACACGTTATGTTTGGAACACAATGCATGGTTAGCTAAGTGACGTTATTCTAAATCCAATATGGCGGATTCCAAAGATGGCGCACCAGTTGTTTTTTTATGCACCCCCATGGGTGGATTATACAATGAAAGAGTTTGCTAAGAATAATTCTTTTCAAATTAAACTTGTTCCTAAAAGGTTTTAGCTTTTCCAAAAATTATTTTACTGCGATTGTATTGTATAGGTTTCATGAGAAAAATTGTTCAGTTACATGAGTAGAATTTAAGAATACCTCCTATACAAAAAAGATTTTTAAAAAATTCTCAAAAATGGCGCTAATAATGTTTTCCAATTTTCTGTTATCGACAACGTTTAGGTATTAACTCCTAAAATATGCAGTATCTGGTATATCTGGTAAAACTCTTAAAATGATACCCATCATTTAAAAAAAAAAACCTCCAAAATGGCGCGAAGTTTTATAAAATTGACGTAATCGAGCAATGTTACTATAATATATGCTTTTTTTCCGTAAAGAATTATCTAGATTCATTATTCGTTTTGTTTTGTACCTGAAGAGAACTCTTGAGAAGTTCTTTAGATCCTCTCCATCATCAGCCGAATCGTGATCACCATTAATTTCTAGTCGATTTAATAATCAGCTGGCCAGAAAAGCTTTAACAAGTGATACCAGCGTTGTGGATCATTGTAATCCACAACATATGCTGAGTCTTTTTCGCTGAGCCTGCACGGTGCACAGCTCAACTGGTAACATGTATCTTTGTGTCTTTTCTACACTTTCCCTAGTATGGTTAAATGTATATTTTACTAGCTTTCGCCAGCGGCTTCGCTCGCGTGAACATAGTTTCTATGACTGTCTACGAGGATGCGCAGTGCGCGAGCCGCAGCGGCTCGCGCGCGTGTAAAGAAGTAGCCTATAATCAAGGTCCTTATCAGTTTACCTACCAAATTTCATATAGATCCGTTTATCTGTTGTGGCGTGAAAGAGTAACAAACATGAATACAACATACAAACTTTCGCGTTTATAATATTAGTAAGGAAGTAAGGATTTATTTGTTGCGAGTTGTGTCGGTTCGTGAATAAAACATTTTTAGTCTATTCCTGATATAAAAACGAAATAAAATGAAAACTAGATAGTCAACAAAGTCGATTAAATTTAGGTCATTCCAGCAAAATTCGGGCAGGAGTCACGTGCCCCGACCAGAGTTAGTGGCCTGCCAGCCCACTACAGTACCAAAGTCGCATAACAATAATCTACACTAATATTATAAAGAGGTAGAGTTTGTCAGTTTGTTTGTAGGAAGTAATCTCTGGAAGTACTGTAAACCGATTTTAAAAATTATTTCACCAGTAGAAAGCTACATTATTCCTGAGTGATTTTTTTTTTATTCACAATTGGTAAGCCCATGGCACCATCTCACCTGATGGTAAGTGACGATGATGCCGAATATGGAAGCGGGCTTACCAAGATTCCCCAACGCAATGGAGAACTAGCTATCTTATCTTCAAGCCGGAACACATCAATATTGTTAACACTGATTGATGTTTTGGCGGCAAGACTTAGATAAGATGGTGGTAGCTAGCCAGGCGGGTTATGAAAATGCCCTACCACCAACCAAAAAGAGTCTTACAAAATTGACCCCACCGGGAATCGAACCCGCGACATCCTGGTGTGAAGCGAATGGACTAACCATTTCGCCACAGATGCGGTAAAATATAGGTTAAATATAGGCTATATATCAACGCTCGCGAGCCGTTTTCTTACCGCATCGTTTTTATGACTGACTTTGAGGTCATGTCATAATAACGACATACTCAAGCGAAGCCGCGGGAAAAGGCTAGTAAGTAAATAAACCTATGGATCTGATCTGACAGGACACATTTAACCTTCTGTTGCCCGTTATCTGCAAAATTATTATTAACACTCCCTTATAGGGTGTTGTTTACGATTCGATGACGTTGTCTCGTAATCTCGTAGCCACGACTTTGCTCTAGAACTTTAGTTGAGTAATTTTATCTGATAACTTTAATCATATGTCTAAAATAAAAAATTGGCCAAGTGGTGTCGGACCACACGCAGAGTTATGTATGTAGTCTTCATGCAGGTGTAACAAAATTGGTGTAGGTCCCGTTAACTGGGGCTACTACTTATTATCATACTGAACAACTTTTGTTCTACGACTTTGCTGAAATCGCAAATAAAATTTTTGCTCTTCATACAAATCGATCAGCTGATAGACCAATTTTATTTTATTCATCAAATATCAATTAGGTATGGTGTGGCGACATCTGCAGCACCCGCCACAAACAACTACATACCTCAACTCAAGACTGAACCATCGATCATACTATGTGGAATTACATCTTCATCTCGATAGATGGCATCTAGAACGCGCTATTAGAATTTCTTCAGCGCTAAGCATATATACAAGCACCAACCATTCACGGTTGGTCCACGGCCGGACCCCAGGCACAACACCTCGCCTGGCGGAGATATCTCCCTTTGTTCTCGAGAGTAGGAACATATCCGTTCCTACATGGAACAATTAATTTTGTGCATTTTAGTATTAAGGGTCCAATTTCTTTTTGAGAATTGACTATAGTTCCCTTGGGGAAAGTTGTTCAGTATGATGAGTAGAACCCCCAGTTAACGGGTCCTACACAGTTTTTTTTACAACTTTATAAATAAATTTTAGTTTCAAAAAAGTTATTTTTGCAGTTGGTACAGAACACTTTGTATGGAAAATCTATTAACTTTTTACAAATCTAACTGCACATCTTAAGTTGGTCGACTATCACTATTAAACTAAGAAATCCTACTTGATAATTTCCCTGTGATACAAAGCTATATGCCCTTCTATTTCGATTATTTTTAAGATTTACTGAAATAGCGGTTTTACTGGTAGACGGTGGGGACTATGACACTTCTTCTTCTTTTCGAATCGATGGTTTGATTATTTATCTACTATTATTATTCATAAACAAATCATTTATCTAAAATACTTCGCAAACCGGGTCCTGCGCTGCCCGCATCTATTGGCTTCCCGCGATCTTCACCAGGTCATCGGTCCACCGCGTGGAAGGCCTGCCTACGCTACGCTTTCCGTTGCGCGGAGGCCTTTGTCCAGCAGTGGACGTTTTTCGGCTGATATGATGATATTGACTTCCCAAACCCTCAATAGTTTCGTGAGTCCTATTTAATAATAACCCACAGCACACGATGCGTTGCGTGAATAAAAATATAATGCACCCACATTACCTACATGCAGCGAGGTATTAAATTTTTGATGTGTAACATCTTTCCTGCAATTTGTGGGAGTGATTCCGTAAAATGGGACGGAAAAGTGTAACAGGAAATGCGAAAGTTTTTAAGGCTAAGGTGACATGGCCATGCAGCCTAATGTGAGGCCAAAGGCAAAGATGGCCTACTATCCGAAGGCCCGGCCCGTGAATGTACGAAACCGATAATTCATTAATTTTATAAATATTTTGTCACATGTTACACATCATATGCGACTACTGTAAGGCTATCTCGTTTTTTTACAGATTTAAGTCCATATGACGTATATAAAGGTGTCCCGGATTTGTTGAACCATACCAATTTTCAGCTTTATGGCTATAATAGTCTTTGAGTATAACTGCTGTGACATATCGATGGACAGACGAACATGGCGAAACGATAGGTAAAGGTACTTAATGCAACACCAGGCAACCGCCGTCAATCCCTTGGATCCCTTGTGGCACACGATAAGAGAGAGACTAAATTTGACTAGGGATCTCTAATATACAGGCTAACTAAATGCGTTAAGGATCACACATAGTGCAGGAGTTCGAAGTTTTAACTCTACAAATTGATAAATAAATGTATAAGAGTAATGAGTTATGATGCTTTTATAAACTAGACCGCCTTTTTACCGCCTACGTAGCTCAGAGGCAAAGTTCACTGGCTTTACACAGGAGGTCGCGGGTTCGATTCCCGGCGGGGTCAATTGTAAGACTCGGTTTGGTTGGTGGTAGGGCATTTTCTAAGCCCGCCTGGCTAGCTACCACCATCATATCTAAGTCTTGCCGTCAAATATCAATGTTGATATCATTGGTGTGTTCCGGCATTAAGATAAGATAACCAGTTCCCCATTGCGTTGGGGATTCTTGGTAAGCCCGCTTCCATCTTCGGCAGCATCGACACTTACCACCAGGTGAGATGTTGTCAAGGGTTTACCAATAGTGATAAAAAAAAATAACCAACGGACGGGCCCTGATAAGGGTTGCTTGTCCTAAATCCATTTTGAGACCATCAAACTAATTAAACACTGAGAGAACAACAGCTTTTCTGAAAAAACGTGCAGTTTTCTCTGTGTTTCCACCCTTTATCACTCCTTCAGGATCCACTTCACCATTAATACATATATTTATTATTAGTGGTTAACTAGCTTTTGCCCGCTGCTTCGCCCAAGTGGACATCGTTTTTATTATTACTTCTTTGAGGGTATGAGTAATGCGCCAGCCGCGCGGCTCACCAGCGTGGATATGAGTTTTCTCCAGATCCCTCAGGAATTATATCGGGCTATTATGATTAGTCTATGTCACTTCCCACCCCCTCAAACAATTCTATACAAAAAAACACTTCAATTCGTTGGTGTGTTGCGACGCCGACGTGTGCGAGCGTGGAAATGAGTTTTCCCCAGATCCCTCAGGCAGGAAAAGGGTAAGCTAATTAGTAAATTAAGTATGTCATTACCCACCTCCTCAACCATTTCTGTGCAAATAATCAAAAAAATATGTAATAAAATATGTATAAAAATATGTATATAATATTTAAAAAAAACATTATATGTCCTACTATTTAATATTTTTTTTCAGAAGTCCTGAAATAGCGGTTAAGCTTAACTGTAACAAAAAATTTCATTTTAAAGCTTAATATTTCGCAAACCGAATCTTGAATCAAAAAATAGTTTTAGTAAACCCGCTGTTGTTTTACGTTTTTTTTTTTATTATTCACAATTGGTTAACCCTTGACAACATCTCACCTGGTGGTAAGTGACGATGTTGCCGAAGATGGAAGTGGGCTTACCAAGATTCCCCAACGCAATGGGGAACTGGCTATCTTATCTTCATGCCGGAACACACCAATGACTATAAGTCCTATTCAACGATATGGTGTGTCAATGAAAAAAAAATCAGCCCCTCTTTACATGTAGGGGTTACAAAAAAAGTTTGTCGGCGTGATTAATATGTATATTGTATACCCATGCCAAATTACAGCTTTCTAATACTAATAGTCTCTGAGCTAAGCCACAGACAGACGGACAGACATGGCGCAATCATAATGGTTCCTTGTTGACTTCGGAACCGTAAAAAGAGCGTAAATTTTGATGCAGTCGGGTTTTTAATTTTTGATTAATTCAAATTATTAGAGTATACAATCCTTATGTGTATTTCCAAATGTTTGTTTATTTACATGCCTTTTAAAAAAGAGTTGTTTCAAATGTTTATTAAGTCCAAGCGACTCTGACCTTCACCAAGAACGACCATTCGTTTATTTCTTTCCAAACCAAATGTTGCTTCCTGATACTATTAAGTCCTGATGTAGCTTCCTCATACAAAGTCCTTGTACAACTATCCTTGCCATTATTATAATCCTTACCATTATTATAATCGTGGAAATGTGTTTGTTTATTACCATTTTAAGCTTTAACACATCGACCAATCTTCATGAAATTTGTCATGTAGGTAGCCTCTGTCACTGGGAAGGACAAAGGCAACTTTTTTTCCCGTGAAAATAGCATAGTCCGATGCATTTTCTGAGGGAACTGAAAAAAATACTCTTTTTTTGGTTAATTTCTTTAACACCGCAACGGAATAATGGATTGTTGTTAAACTTGGTGTTATTATAGTACCTACTAATTCTGAAGTAATACAACAAATAATAAAAACCGGCCAAGTGTGAGTCGTACTCACGCCAAGGAGTCCGAACTAAATGAAAAAAAGCATTAACGTGTCGCTTGCGTTGATGTCTTTTGTTTGAAATGAATAGGTACCATTATTATTATAGTTATGTGGAGAGGTGTGGTGATATGGAACCCTCGTAGCGAGAGACTCGCACTTGGCCGGTTATAATTTCGTAGTATTTGGGCCTGCATTCATAAAAAATAACCAGTGATTAAAATAAATCTATACGGAATGTAACAAAATTGGCGTAGGAACGTCAACTGGGGGTTCTACTGGTCTCATCATACTGAACAACTTTCCCTAAGGAACCCATAGTCAGTTCTCAAAAAAAAATAAAAAAAAATTGGTCGATCAGCTAACCAGGTTTCAGCAAGGTCGTAAAACTAAAGTTGTTCAGTATGATGAGTAAAAGCCCCAGTTAGTGGGACCTACATCAATTTTGTTACACCCTGTATATTAAAATTGATGAAAAAATGAAAATGAAATGAAGTCATGATGAAATGTAAGCGCGAGCTCGTCTGGCCGTTCGCGTTCTATCCCACCGATTCGCTTAATTATTTTTTAATTAAATGTAGGTATTGATGTACAGACTCAAATTTCAATTATTTCGCACTTACATTTTTAATAAAAAAAAATGAGTTGTCATCATGCACTGGAAATCACCCCCGCAAGCTGCTAGCGGCTCGCGCACCGCGCTTCCTTAAGAATGTAATAAAAGTCCGTCCGGCCGTTGGCGATGGCCACCTTTGGTTTGGTCGATAATCATGGAGTGGACTGTATTTTCCTGGTTTGAAGTATCGGGCAATGACAAAGACGTATCAATAATTAGCTAATTATGTTAATTCCAATATTGATTTGATTAGGCACAAACAAATTAAATATATCGGAGCGATATTACGCAAAGTTTGGTGGATTGAACGAGAGAAAAAGCAATACTAATGTTGCTATAAAAAAAGCGTCGGTGGCTCAACCGGTAACGACTCGGTCCATCTCACCAGAGGTACCGGGTTCAAATCTGGACGGCCAATGTACCAATGAGTTTTTCAAAAACTTACGTACATATAATTACCGATTGCTTTAACGGTGAAGGAAAACATCGTGAGGAAACCTGCACACGCCTGCGAAGAAACTCGAAGGTTGTGTGTGAAGTCGACCAACCCGCACTGGGCCCGCGTGGTCGACTAAGGCCTAATCGCCCTGATTCAGGGTAGGCTCGAGCCCCTCGGTGGGGACGTATATGAGCTGATATAATAAAATAATGTTGCTATAGTTAAATATAAAATTACATAATTTATGTTGTTGCCAGCAGCCGTTCCATTAGCGTTCCATAGTAGAAGCAAATTATATCCATCCGATTTGCTTATAATATTTGTTTCAATGAATGGTTCTATATAATTGATGCACAGATTTGTCATCAAGCATTGGAAGTCAACTAAATTTCGCCCTTCTCAATATATTTAAAAAATATCCGGCCGCTTCTATCGAACCGATTTGCCTATTTTCGAAGTGAAAATTAACTTCTTTAGGCGCTTGGACATTTTTTGAAATGAGAAAAAACCATTGAACTCGCGACACCGTCACCGACACTGAACCAGGAACAATCGGAGGGTCAAAACTGTAAAATGTTTTCACTTTTGTCGGCACTTCGGGAGTTTTTTTTAATGGTAGGTTGTTATTTATGTATATAGTATTTGTTATTAAGCATTACCTAACTTTCGCCCTTCTCAAATAGAGAAAAATATCTATTTCGAGTACGTCCGGCCATTCTATCAAACCGATTTGCTTAATTTTTTTTTATTGAGATATTGATGCACAAATTTGTCATCGAAAATTGAAATCACCTATATTTCGCCCTTCTCAAGTTTTACCTAAACAAGATTTCTTAGTTTTCATATCTGCGCTCTTTAATTTGAGCTATTGCCTACTTAAATTGGCTGAGTTGGAGGGAAGCTAGGTGTGAACATTCAACGGGCAAATTTCTCGCACACCGCGCACCATCGATCGCGAGCCGCTCTCGGCCTCGGCTCACCCACCGTGCACCCTCGATGTCCTTAATATAAAAAATATGCTGCGGAGTAGCACGGGTCGTTAATATTTAAATTATTTCCATAAAATAGTCTACATTTTCATCATCATATCAGCTCATATCATGTCCCCACCGAGGGGCTCGAGCCTACCCTGAATTAGGGCGATCAGGCCTTAGTCGCCCACGCGGGCCCAGTGCGGGTTGGTCGACTCCACACACAACCTGCGAGTTTCTTCGTAAGCGTGCAGGTTTCCTCACGATGTTTTCCTTCACCGTAAGTGCGTCGGATATACGTACATATGAAATCTAAATTCGAAATCACATTGGTACGTGGCAGGTTTCGAACCACGACCTCCCGGGCAGGAGGCGGCGTACCTACCCGTTACGCCACCGACGCTCTTGACGCTATATTTTCATACTACATTTTAATACCTTATTTTGTTGAATAGTGCCAATTGAGCCATCAGTAGATAATCTTTACAACTATGTTTATTTGCGATTGTGGCATCAAGCCTTCTTCGGCTCAGTCACAGCTCAGTGTGCAGGTGGTGTTACATGCTTCATGCGGACCGCGAGCGTCCGACCTCGCGCGAGCACAGTGCTGGCCCGGCCGTGATGCCTACAGCCACCTACAGCGCACGCACGGCACGGCACTTGACGGCACGCGCACGCACGCGCAGTCGCTCGCTCCTCCGATCAGCGCGCGCGTCAACCGTGCGGCGTGCCGCTGGCGAATTCGTTTTTTTATTATCTGTTTAATTTGTTCACGTACAGCGCCGCCGTGGCCGTGTTGTGTTGTGAAGTGTAATTGATTAATAAGTAGTAATGGTGAAATGGGTCCTTAAGGTGTGAAATGAGAGTTGTCGGAACACAGAGGAAACTGCACAGTTTCTTAGGAACATTGTTGTTTCGCTGGATACTGAGCAAAACCGATTTGTTTTTCTTCGTTTACCGGTTTGTTCTTTTTTCTCATTTTATAAAATATGTCAGCTTTATTTATGTTGCTACCAAAGTTTTCAATTACCCAGTATGTTTTCGATATTTCCAACCAACAGTGGCAACATCATCACTTACCACCAGGTGAGATGTTGTCAAGGGTTTACCAATTGTTAATAAAAAAAAAAAAAAAAAAAAAAAGATTTTACAATGAACGACTTGACAGAACATAAATAAAAGTTAAAGGCCTCATATAAATATTTAATGTTTTGATAACATTTGCATGACGCTAAGTTCATTAACCATCAATAAATCTAACCAATTTAATTAAAAACCCCACTACGTAAAACATCATCCTTCTTTTTTGGAAAAACGTGTAAAAATGTATCCTATGTCAATCCCGGGATCAATACGAATCTAACGACACCTCGCACTCCAAAATCTAGCAAGCCGTTTGCTCAGCAAAAGATACATACATACCTACACTCGAAAAATATTACCCTCTTTCTTGGGCAGTCAGGTTAAAATAACAGACGATGGACGCATTACAACAGTTGAATAAGAACTCGAAACTGAACAACTTTATCGAAAGAAACCTACAGTAATTAAGTAAAAATAATTGAGTTTATAAAAATAGATTCAATCATTAACAATGTCGCACGGCAGGTAGTTAGGTTAGGTAGGGAGTGGGTTCTTTTTAAAAAATTCCGATGCGACCAATTTCATTTATTATTGAGTTATGGATAAAATACAAGACCTAAAAAAGAACATGAGAATTAGAAAACGATACACACTTAAATTTAAAATAGAAATCACAGAAAAAACACAAATTTAACCTACCCAAAATGGGTCTTAAATAAGGAAGAACAATTTAATTTATTTTAATTAGTAATTAATATAAGTATGATTAAAATAATTTCGATTTTTTAAAGATGTTGTCAGATGTCTGTCTGTCATCCGCTTAAATCCGGAAAAGATATAGATGGAATGAAAAAAGATTGAATAACTGCGCACCGCGCTACAACAATTTTTACGAGAAGCCAAAAATAACTGTTGTGAATTTGCCATTGTTTACTTTAGGAAAGTTTCGTCTACTCAATAACCCCCTGAAGTGTGTCCGTCTTTAAACCAGTCCCCCCCCCCCCAAAAAAAAGGACAAAGTGAAATCTTTTAAATACTGTACCGTTATTCGGCTAGAAGGGACTGAATATACAAGACACACGCCTACTTGCACGGGTAAGCGGTTTTGTTTGTAAATCCGTTTGCAATTAACGGGACACGAGGTGTGCCATACATGTGCCTATTGAAATCAAGGCGTAGAAAATACGAAGACAGCTTTCGCTTGCATTTGAGAGCAGCAAGCACAAATTTGTCTTTGAGCTATTTGTATGTATGTCTTGTGATATCAACTGTAGGTACCTCTTAAAGAGGATGTAATCACAACGTTCTATTCTATCCTTTCATTTTTGGCTTCGATTTTAGAGTTCTGCCAATGTCATGTCAGTCATAGGAGTGACACTTCAGCAGATGTCCGGTTTTGCGGAATTTAGATGTTTACCCAAAGTTTTCCTGATGATGTTCTAAAACGAGGACAACACAAATACCATCACCAACATATAATGATAAATTTACTTATTTGGACAGTTATAATATATTATTGTACAATCATATCGTTTTACTTTTCAAGCGACTTCCAAAAAGTTCTCAATTTGTCTGTATGTTGTTTTTTTTTATGTTTGTTACCTCAGAACTTTTGACCGGGTGAACCGATTTTTATGATTCTTTTTTGATGTGTAACATCTTTGCTCTCGCTTTCCTGCAATTTGTGGGAGTGATTTCGTGAAATGGGACGGAAAAGTGTCCAATGGGACGGAAATGTGTCCCAGGGAGTCGCGTTTTTTCAGGCTTTAAAAGCGCGGAATAGGCAAAGGTATCTATGACCATACAGCCTAGTCTGCCGTATCTTTGCCGTCCTTTTTTCAGGCTTTAAAAGCGCGGAAAAGGCAAAGGTCTCTATAACCATACAGCCTAGTCTGCCGTATCTTTGCCGTCCTTTTATAAAGTATTTTGTCACATGTTACACATCTTAAGCGAGTACTGTAGGTCTCGCTCGAATTTTTTTTTATTTGAAAGCTAGTGCTTCCCGTGTGGTCCCATATACATTTTATCAAAATCGGTGCAGTACTTTAGTAGAAAATTAACAAAAACCAAAAATAATAATGCAAAAATTTACTAATTTGTAGCGATGGATGTCGGTTTTTTTACGTGTTTAGCGTTTTCAATTATAAATTTACTCATATCGATTGCCCAGCGGGCAAGCAATACTACGGACTTTTTGTCGGGAATTTGTAGCGTTCAGTTTGACATTTTGTGGTTTTTGATGTTGATTTTTATTGTGTAGCATATTTAAACAAACCGTATATGTGTCGTTTTCAAAATTTATGTACGTCACGAAAGTGTCAGTAAATTGTACCGTCAGGAAATTGTAAAAATAAGGCCGCGTTTAAGACAGTATAATATTTGAATATGGTAGTTTCAGACAACTCTTTATTCAGAATGTTTGAACACCAAACGTAAAACAATAAAACATTAAGTAATCACTTTACAAACTAACTTACTTGTATAAACAGGAAAACTTAAACACAAATGAATTAAAATTATAAATATAAGTATTGTGTCTTCCTCATTGGCTAGTGCAAACTCCTCGGTTAGGTTTCTTCTTTAGATATTTGTACCAATTTAAATTTTTCGTTTTTTTTTTCAAATAAGAAATATCAAAAATTTTTTTTTTCTAAATTTTACTTTATTCTCAAAATTAACTATTATTTCTCACTAAAAAATTAAAATATACACAAATGTGGTAAATGAATCCTTACAAATTAACTTATTTTTGATGAAAATATATCGTCACGAACAGGTAGTTTTTTTTTTCACAAATAAAACCTATGTTGGTCTGGCGCACGCACCTCAATGACAATACAAATAGCGGGGTGCCATTGTGATGATATTTTTACGTGATTTGACCAGTGTTTCCAGTTATTAAAGTTAAATTTCTACTCACTGTGATCCAAAAAGTTCTCAAATACGTCAGGAAATCAGTGTCAAGAAATTGTTATACTTATAATTGGGGACATTTTTTAAATGTTGTTTTTTATATTCATAACGTCATTTTAAATAGTTTAACCAATTTCCATATCATTTGACCTTTGCTATAACTTTATATACAAACAAACGACCAAGTTTCATATAAAAATTCTGATTAAAAAATATATTTCAAATGTCATCAAAATACCAAAAAATGTACGGTAAAGTTTTGCTATCTCTTTTTCAGCTCATGATTTTCATCACAATTTATTGTCTTTTATCAGGAATCAGCTACGCTTAAAACAGTCTGTGAAATGTAAAAAATATTTTAGTTGTAACCATCGTTTTTTAAACTTTAATTACGAGGACAAACGTTTAGTAGTGTTGTACATATAATTTGAAAATGTCTCGTATACTGTGTTTCGAGTTCCCATAAAGAAGTCTGCGAAAGCTTTAGCAATTTTGCTAGTGCGTAGGTTAGGTTATTTTATAGACTATATATTATATGATGTGAAGAAACAGTGACCTTGAAGACTGAAAAATTAGTAAAGACGTAAAATCTACAAATACTATCATAATATTATTATATTGAAGACAAGGCGGTATGACCAATGAGCCTCAGCCTGTCCTAAAAAGGGCGAGAAAAAAGTGATACCACGTCACGATGACCACGAACACATTTGTAATCCTGACTATACAACAGTAGGAGCAAAGTATATGTATATATTAGTGTAGGAGTAACAATTAATGGAATGGGGCTTGGTGAGAACATAATATACTGTAGGTACTATTCGATTAAATAGAATATTATAATCATAGATCGGAATAGGTAGTTTATCCGGCAATTATGTCATAACGTTGTCAATAGTATGGATAAGCTTCTCCGGATTTCCGGATTTGTGGGTCTTACAAAGTGAAATAAAAACTTTTTTGGAATCATCTTTTTATTGTTTATAAATGCATAAATTACTTATTTAAAACAAATTACACCAATAATTATACAATAAGAATTAGTAAATAAATAAACAAATGGGAAAATATATTTGTGCAAGTATTTCTCAATTAAACCTTGCACGCACGAATTAGCATTTTGTTGAGTCTTGAGTTAATTGCTTCTAAATGAAAAAAAAACCGGATACCAGATAAAATTAAGCATATCCAACGTTGCAAAAGTACATGAAAAAACGGGTGGGGCTGTGTCGGGGCACACGGCCGTTGGTTTTAACGTGAATACGTCTCGTAACGGGTAATATGTAGTTTCTATATAAAATATTATTATTATTAATATTATTATCTGCGTAATTTCAACCGTCCCAGCTGCAGATGTACTGGCACCGTCGTTGATCCGCTCGGCCGCATTCATTACTTTACGTTGCCGGCACTGCTTGACTCGTTTTATTGGTACCATTCGATTGCTGTTGAGATGCCCTTTCCAACCGTATACGATCTCTGTATTTCGATTTGGCTTTTCGACGCGTATAGGCCGACATTATATATTTTTTGATATTATTTTTTTATTTAAACACCTTATTATAATCACAGTTACAATTTTACACTAATGTTTTATATATAATCGATAGATTTTGACGAGAGCTGACGATTGAAACTTGAATGAACGTCGTAGCTTCACCGAGTCAAAAGTTATACTAAATGGAAATCTCGATACGCAGCAAAATGACCTTCAAAATGGCGGGGCTGCCCCCTCCCCCGCGCGCGATGTGTTACAGTCCATACTTAGCGTAATAAATTCTTTGATTCTTTAGCTATCAAGTGGTGTAAACGAAATTTGGATGGAGATGATAGATATGTAGCTACAACACTAAACTGTATCCCCCGATTTTGTTATCATTCTTTTTTTTGGATTGCATCCCTATGGAGGTAATTTTAAAGACGTATTCACGTCAAAAACTCTACCTATTCCGATCATTGATTATAATTGAATGGGGTCAGTACTAACGCTGCAATGCACATTTTTGATGTGTAACATCTTTGCTCTCGCTTTCCTGCAATTTGTGGGAGTGATTTCGTGAAATGGGACGGAAATGTGTAACATGGGACGGAAATGTGTAACAGGAAGTCGCAAAAGCTCGCGCTATTCGATCTGACGAATGAGCTTTGCTCTCACTTTCCTGCAATTTGTGGGAGTGATTTCGTGAAATGGGACGGAAATGTGTAACAGTGATTTCGTGAAATGGGACGGAAATGTGTAACAGGAAGTCGCGAAAGCGCGGAATTCTACTTTACGAGAGTCCGACTCGCACTTGGTCGGTTTTTTTCGTTACTGTCAGATCCGCCACCCAGGTACAATTATCGTCATCAAATCTAACTAACCTAAAGTATTTTGTCACATGTTACACATCATATGCGAGTACTGTAGGTCTCGCTCGAATTTTTTTTTTATCACGCTTTCACTAGCTTCACTTGTATGTTTGTATGTAACCGACTCCTTTGGACTCGATTTTGTCCAACTTTAAACGGATAAATTTAATTCAAACTTTGTAAACTTATCAAGAATCAGCGACAATATAATAATTTCATAAGTTTGAACTAAAAAATAAAAAATAAATAGAGTTTAATAAAACTAAAAAAACACGCTTTTAAAGTAGATCAGACTAAAAAGTAAAAAATAATTCTTAATTTAAGTTGAAAATAAAAATTAACAAATTACTAGCACACCCCGGACACTCCATACAAACGAGCGAGAAATGATATACATATATATAACTGACGTATCTATAGGCAAGAATGCAGGTAGGGTTGAATCACACCGGGGGTATTGGTCACGAAATGTTTGTTAGTTATTTACTGAATGCAACAGTGTGAATACTAAACTCTTTTTTTTTCATACTTTTCGTTGTAAACAAACACCGCTCGAACAAAAAACACCACTTTCCGAATACACCATACACATTATGAGACTAAAAAACATTGTAAATGGTAACTGCGATGTGGACGTATGAATTAACACTGAAAACTGCTATTATTTTGTACATCTTTAAACACTTTTTCCATAAAATTGCGAAATTGATAAAGGATTTTGTCACAGATTAAAAATCGACATGATAGTTTTGTTGCTTTGGTGTAGAGATGGGACGAAGTGAATGACTGAATGAATGATTTTGAACTGTTGTTGCGAGGTTAAAATTGGGTCATCTTTGGGCTCAACTGTACAATAGGGTACATCGATTTGGAAGTCCGCGATTGTTTTGTAAGAGATAGGCTTTAGCTGAACATCCATACCAAATTTCAAGGTTCGGTAAATTAGCGGTTTTTGAGTTATGAATTTTTAAAAATTGTATTTTTAGGTACTCTTTGGTCTTTTGTTTTGTGAGTTTATGTAGGACCAAAGATGACTTATTACTGATTGTATAATTTGATTCCAAAGATTCATAATATGGGGTCCGCGGGAAAAGCACGCGGGGCCGACTTGAGGGCGGGCAAACTTGGGGGTGACAAATCGAAAACTAGGGGGTAATCTTTTTTGTTAGGTAGTCTTTGACCGAAAAATCGCTACTGCTTATTAAAAAGGTCATCTACTTCTATGACGCCGAAAATCGCTAACGCTTATTCCAAAAAAAGGTGTAAGTCAATTTGATCACTAAGATTCATGATATGGGGTCCAGGGGGCCCAGCCCCCTCCACCCATTTAAAACCCCCAACAAACCTTCGGGATCCGAGGGGGATGTGGGAGTATCAGGACGGGGAAAGCACGCGGGGCCCGGACCCCTAACGGGGGCGTAAGCCCCGCCACCCATTTAAAGCCCCTAACAAACCTTCAGGATCCGAGGGGGATGTGGGAGTATCAGGGCGGGGAAATCACGCGGGGCCCGGACCCCTAACGGGGGCGTAGCCCCCGCCACCCATTTAAAACCCCCAACAAACCTTCGGGATCCGAGGGGGATGTGGGAGTATCGGGGCGGGGAAATCACGCGGGGCCCGGACCCCTAACGGGGGCGTAGCCCCGCCACCCATTTAAAATCCCCAACAAACCTTCGGGATTCGAGGGGGATGTGGGAGTATCAGGGCGGGGAAAGCCTGCGGGGCCCGGACCCCTAACGGGGGCGTAGCCCCCGCCACCCATTTAAAACCCCCAACAAACCTTCGGGATCCGAAGGGGATGTGGGAGTATCAGGGCGGGGAAAGCACGCGGGGCCTACAAACTCGGGGCTCCTACTTCTGCATTCTCATGTTAAACCTAACACTACGACTGTGCGGGGTGGCAAGCTAAGCTTGCCTCCCCGCACAGTCTCCGAACCTAACGGATCCGAGTCGGGGTGCTCCGAAAGTCCGAGCTCGCTTCGCTCGCTCCCGCTTCTATTTAGTACTCCCCGTACCTCACTCGCGGACCCCGTATTATGAATCTTTGGGATCAAATTGACTTAGACCTTGACCTTGAAATGACCTTGACTGATTGACCTTGACCTTGACAGATTACCCCCTAGTTTTCGATTTGTTACCCCCAAGTTTGTCTGCCCTCAAGTCGGCCCCGCGTGCTTTCCCCGCCCTGATACTCCTACATCCCCCTCGAATCCCGAAGGTTTGTTGGGGGTTTTAACCCCATATTATGAATCTTTGGAATCAAATTATACAATCAGTAATAAGTCATCTTTGGTCCTACATAAACTCACAAAACAAAGACCAAAGAGTACCTAAAAATACAATTTTTAAAAATTCATAACTCAAAAACCGCTGGTTTCCTAACCTTGAAGTTTGGTATGGATGTTCAGCTAAATCTCTTACCAAAAAATCGCGGTCTGCCAAATCGATGTACCCTATTGTACAGTTGAGCCCAAAGATGACCCAATTTTTACCTCGCAACAACAGTTCAAAATCATTCATTCAGTCATTCACTTCGTCCCATCTCTACACCAAAGCAACAAAACTATCATGTCGATTTTTAATCTGTGACAAAATCCTTTATCAATTTCGCAATTTTATGGAAAAAGTGTTTAAAGATGTACAAAATAATAGCAGTTTTCAGTGTTAATTCATATGTCCACATCGCAGTTACCATTTACAATATTTTTTAGTCTCATAATGTGTATGGTGTATTCGGAAAGTGGTGTTTTTGTTCGAGCGGTGTTTGTTTACAACGAAAAGTATGAAAAAAAAAAGAGTTCAGTTGGGCCTTTACGTTCGGTAACTGGTTGGTTTTTATTCCTGTGAACGAAATCACAGCGGCGCGCAAAGTAAATATAGTGAATAAAAGTGCTTGCGTAGCTCGTCCTTTACGTTTGGTACCCAATCTACATCCAATCTGAGTGACGGGGGGGTGAGGTCGAATCTAGAGAGCGGCAGGGAGTGTCCATACTGTACGTTAGTACTAATATATATACTGTGTTACTAGTATTATTGTGAAAAAGTGTGGGTTGCTCGATAGACGAAAAATATGGCACAGAGCGCCCCACACTTTTTCACAATATTACTAGTAATTTGTTAATTATTATTTTAAAACTTATATTAAGAATTATTTTTTACTTTTTAGTCTGATGTACTTTAAAAGCGTGTTTTTTTTAAACTCTATTTATTTTAACTTAGAAGAGTAAATCGTCACTACTATTGCTAGATTCAATGTGTCAGCCAAGTGTGAAAAGCAAGGGCGACACAGGTCGTGGGTTATTATATTTGATATATCAGCTAAAAAAGCACTTTTGACCCACCCGTAACTTAAAATCTGTTTGACCTACACACTCGTACATACTGCCTGTATAGTATGCATAGCCCGGCATAGTTTCCGAAGGATCTGGAGAAAACTCATTTCTAAGCTCGCAAGCCAAATGTGGCTCGTGCACCACTTTTCCTCAAATATAGTCATAAAAACTATTTCCACGCGGCCGAAACTGCGGCCAAAATCTAGTTATCTATACAGGTTGTAACAAAATTGGTGTAGGTGCCGTTAACTGGAGCTTCTACTCATTATACTGAACAACTGTTGTCCTATTACTTTGTTGATATCCCAAAAAAAATCATATAAATCGATCAGCTGATCGATCAATTTTGTGCATTTTTGTATGGATGGTCCATTTTTTTTGTAGAATTGAGTTCCTTGGTTGTTACACTTATACAGGGTGTAACAAAATTGGTGTAGGTCCCGTTAACTGGGGGTTCTACTGTCATACTGAACATTTTTCTCCAAGGAACCCATAGTCAAATCTCTACTAAAATGCACAAAATCGGTCGATCAGCTGATCGATTTGAATCAAGAGTAAAAAAAGATTTACGTTTTCAGCAAAGTCTTAGAACAAAAGTTGTTCAGTATGATGAGTAGAAGCCCCAGTTAACGGGACCTACACCAATTTTGTTACACCCTGTGTAAATAAAAGATGAATTGTATTCGTTGGTAAACGCATCACTTGAGACCGGATGGACTTTGCCTATTTTTTTTAATATTCGTAATAGTCCGAAAAAGGATTTGAGGAAAAGAAAAATTGGAGAAATTTCCCGGAAAATTAGTAAAATTGCCCAGAACATTGGAAAATTACGGAATAACTTTTTCTGTGGGATTTTTGTATGAACCAAGACCATAACTCACGAATCGAACGATGTATAGGCGTATTCACGACACTACATTTGCACAGGACGTATGTCCGGTCGCTAGTAAAAAATAAAAAACGACGGGTTGCACTCCGGGAGTGCCGGCAGAAGTGAAAACTTGAATATTAACGTTGTGCATTTTTGATATTTTGGAATGGTTAGGGAATAATTTTGCACGAAGTACTATCATTTATGTGGTAGAATACAATATTTATTTATTGCGCTATCGTACACAAACATGACAATTTATATTACATTAAAAAGTTTATATCTCAGAAAAATCAACAAAAAATCAACTCCATCCGTCTTATGAATTTTCGATCAGGTCACGTGTCCTGACGCGAGTTTAACATTTTTTACCCATTACAAAAAAAGTGCACAACGCCGCTAAAGAAGTTTTCACTTCAAAATGTGCTTACAATATGGGTGTAACATATCTTGGGAACAATGTCTTCCTTCTATTTCAGTTTCATTTGGTATGCACAACAGCGATCTTCGATGAACGGAAGCAGTGTGGACTTTTTCGAGAGCCTCATCGAGGAAGATGGCCGTTTCGCCGAGCTCAACTGCCAGCAGCCAGGCCATATGCGGGGGCCACGAGCTCGTATGCCACCTAGGCTACAAGGTGGGACCAAATAATACTAACTATTACTAGCAGGACCTTCGGTTCGTTAGGTGTGTATTTCAATAATTACATACACCTTGATTTGCTGGATATCTGTCCATCCACATTCCATTAGACCATCATCTGGTTACTAACGGCAATTCCGTTTTGGTAAGGAAGCCTGTATAATGCATTAATTTAGATGCACACAAGATTACACCTACATATTTCCTCATAGTATACAACACTATTTCAAAGGTCAATCCACAGGTCAATCAAATTCAAAATCAGGTGAAGATCCCTGGCAACTTTTGTTTTTTTTTTACTGGGCAACCCAGCGAATCTGTTTATTTTTTTAGTTTTAAGGACTTTGAGATCAAGGCCTCTAGTCTAACAATTCAATCTCTCAATTGGTTCTCAATTTTGTTACGCGATATTTTCGCAGATTATGAAGTGATTTTCATATTCTTTTTTTATTCGATATGCTGCCAGGTTTGTCCCACCCATATAAATTTTATCAAAATCGGTTAAGTGCTTTTTTGGAAAATTAACAAAAACCAAAAAAATACAAAACTTTATAAGTAGTCGCAATTGAAGACCGTTTTTTAACGTGTTTAGCGTTTTTAATTATCTCTACTAACGACTTCGTTTGTCATGTCGGCATTCCTGATAGCAGATAGGTGGAATTGCCGGAATCAAATTATTGACAAATACAAGCAAATTAAAGATAGACTGCAGACATTGCGTTTTTCAGCCATCGATTTCTATGGTTAAAGTTGCAACCGACGATTGATTGTCGGAAAAGAGTTGATATTAAATGAGCGCATTGTTCGTTCCTGGCAACATTGGAGCATATTCAACGAATAAGGATTTAGAATTTTGGTTGCTAAAAATATATCGTATTTTTTCTAAAAATCCCCTTTCAACTCTTTTTGGATAGACTATATTATGAAAGTTCCATACCTCCTTGCCGGTTGGTTATTTACCTGTTACCGGTATTTTATACGTGTTAATATTCACAGTAACTTACTTTGTGTTGTGACCGATACATTTCGGGTAATTACTCGAGTAAATTACTTGGAATATGCCCCGGTATTTTTTTCTATACCTACACAAAATAAGTTGGAGCGCATGGTTGAAGTAAATTACGAATCGCACAGAGTTATATGCTGTCCACAGATTTGAATAGAAGGATCCGCCCGTCTCCATATTTGACTCAGATTTTCTTGATACAAGCAAAAAGTAGCGCCATCTAACATAACTCGTACGAACTAGCGTGGGCGAGAGTTGACGTCAGTGCCGCGTTAAAAGAACCTTGGTAGAATTGTCGCTTTAAAATTCGTTTATTTAATTTGTTTTCAAGAAAAAATACAATGTAAGGTTACTTAACGATGATACAACATCCCATGTTTCTTTTTAGCCTTTCTTTCATGATTTTTACAGCCTCTAACAACACGATAAGGCATTTTTATATGGAATATCTTTCCACCGCACTGTACAATTTCCCGCAGACGACTGAGTCGCGAGTGTGCGAAACTTTCGATTTTCGCACCAATTCGCTGGGACCATTAGTCGCGCGCGTTGGCCGGGTTCTTACGCCAGTAATATATAAGTCACTGATGCTGTCATAATATATCGTAGGTTTGGAAGTTGAATGTAACATGTTAGGATGGAACGCGGCCCTACATTCGGCACAAATGTCGCTATCCCTCCCCTCCCCAGCCTTACCTCTTCGCCCCTCCCAGTGTTGCTAACTTAGCTCTTTTAGAGCTAAATCTAGCTCTGTATTAAGCTTTACAAGATAGAATTTAGCTTTATAGCTCTTTCAATTTAAAATTTCAGCTTTTTTTTATTGAAAAAATATTTGTTGTTTTAATCAATTGTTTACGTAAACTCATAAATCCATTCATAAATTGAACGCAGTCATACAATTCCCAACTCTACGAGTCGCATTCCGAACTTACGGTCGCGGTCTGACAGGAACCGTTCGCTCTGACAACAGTGTAGCCTATTGGAAATCTCTAGTTGCTGTTAGATGTTAGAGCGTAGGTGTGGAACGCGCTTCTGGTGTTATCACATCTGTGCGTTTGATGTATGCGCGTCTTCTTCCTGTCTCCTTGTTCTTCCATCATGTTTGAATAGGGAGATACACATAGACACGGTTTGGTTTGTGTCGGAAAGAGATATGTAGTACACCGATTAGTTCTACCGTGATGGTCAATGTTTGAGGGCAATCCCCTTTATGCATAACTCGCACAACTTCCTTGTATCAAGATATTTGCATGTAAAAAAGAAAATTTTAAGTACGTGTTTAGTAATTACTAATTTGGCAAATTTGTAATTACTAAACACGTACAAAGTGAATTTTGTGTGTGAACTGTGAACCAACATGTCAGTGAGTAAGCCATACAGTCAAAAAATCAGATGAATGGCTCTCTGAGCCTTCTTTTCAAGGTTCGATGATATAGCTCCTTTTGATAAATAAATTTAGCTCTTTTTAAACTTTTTTTAGAATGGCTTAGCTCTCTTAGCATATACGGCGTTGGCAACACTGCCTCTCCCTCTCCCCCGCAACCCGCAATACAAAATGGCTGACGTTGCGTAGATAGAAGCTCGCGGCCCAAATGTTTGAGTTAAAAATTTAAAAGTCTGTGAGGTCACAGGTACATAATGTCGAATTTGTGTTCCAGAATAGTTTCAAAACCTCCGAAAAGATTACAGGATAGTATGTCAGTTGCTCAAACGAACGCTTGGATGAATGGTGAGTTCAGTAGGTACTCGTTGTAAATATTGATTTTGTTGTCGCCAGTTGCATTGCATACCAAGCAAGTTATTTCTCGACGTACGTCGACATTATTACAGGTCAAAAACAGGTTAATCAGTCTATTAGCTGCTTAATTTATTTTGTTTGTCAGATTCACAATAATAAGTTCATGTAAGGTTATGTATGAGGTTTATTATTAGTTGCCCTATATAGTGTTGGCGCAGAAAGCTGCACCTCAATGTTATGTGTACGACAAGGATATGTTTTAGTATTTGTTCTGTGTTTACGTGAATAACGTTGTGCATTATGGGTGTTTCAGCTGAGAACATAAACAATGGCGGTGGTCTCTCGCTATCGCCGCCGCACACCATTTCCCAGCGCGAGACTGGCACCCAGGTGTCGCAGTGCTACAGCGGGCCCCCGTCACCCAGCGGCTCGGCAGGCACCCCCACGCCCGCGTCGCCTGCGCCCCCAGGCGCCGCCACCATTGACCCCAACTGGCAGGCCACAAAGCCAACAGTCCGGGAGAGGAATGCAGCGATGTTCAATAACCAACTCATGGCTGATATAACATTCATTGTTGGAGGAAATGGTTAGCATTTATTTGTACAAGTCAGCTAATTATTCTAATAAGACCCTCAGTTTGGCAATGGTGAATTGATCCAGTTTTAGTTGTGTTTACCACTAATTTTAGTTCAATTAATATACCGAACATCGGTATAAAGGCATAAGTATCGTTTTGTCTAAAAAGCAGCTGGTCTATGTAGCATCTGGTCTAAAAACCAAATCGTCTATGTAGCATCTGGTCTTAACCGATTGAGTATTAATGGGACCCATCTGTCCCGGTAAGTTGTTCTTTCCGTTGAGTATTAATGGGACCCATCGGCCCCGGTAACAACACGCGACCTTATGCTCTAAAGTACACAAATATAGTTAAAACTGTGTTGAAACTGCCTTGGGTTGATTTATGGACTTACGTCGTTATTAAATTCCGCTCTTAGTGCCATACGCAGTTTAATATAAAATCATAGATAAACTTTTCATAATTTGACAATTTCTTGTCATTTTCCGCCATTTTGGAAAATGGCGGGTCCGCCTGAAGGAAGGGAACGTCAATATTCAAGGTCGGCCTGGACGGTTAAAAGTAGCTCATCTATGTAACTAAATAAATGAGCAAGCGAAGGTTCGGTCAGGTTTGATTGATTTAAAAGAGCAAAGCGAGGCTCCCCACCCTGGGTACCAAAACACTTCGCAGCAGAAGAAATCATCAGAAGATTAGACCAGTTGCTATTTAGGCGAAAAGTGTTTTAGACCAGGTGTCATGTGCGCTTTAGACGATTTGATTTTTAGACCACCTGCTACATAGACCAGCTGCTTTTTAGACGAAACAATACTAACCCGTATAAAGAAACAAAATAACCTGAATAAATAAAAAAGTAACATTTTTCAAAATAATATCTTTCTACAGGTCACACCCAAGTTATTCCAGCTCACAAATATGTGTTGGCCACAGGCAGCTCAGTTTTTTATGCTATGTTTTATGGTGGACTCGCAGAGTGCAGGCAAGAGATTGAAGTACCTGATGTTGAGCCATCCGCATTCCTCACTTTGCTGAAGTAAGTGTTAATTTACAATGAGTATGTAAGACAATGTAAAACTTCGTAGTAACAACTTTTTCTGTTTCAATTTCAGATATTTATACTGTGATGAAATTCAGCTAGAAGCAGACAATGTATTGTCAACACTTTATGTAGCAAAGAAATATATTGTACCACATCTAGCGAGAGCCTGCGTCAATTATCTTGAGACTAGTCTTACGGCAAAAAATGCCTGTCTGCTCCTCAGCCAGTCTCGGTTGTTTGAGGAGCCAGAACTTATGCAACGGTGCTGGGAAGTGATTGATGCTCAGGTACGTGAATCAGCTGAAAATCTCTCGATAAGCTGCCTAGAACAGTCTCCTTCGTACAATAGTCTATTTATCGAATTATCAGAATCCTCTAGTCATGATTTCTCAAGTCCGGAAAGTAAGGACAGCATTGAAAGTCTTCATATTTGCAATTAGTCATTACATTTAATACTTGAATTAGAAAAATAGCTGGTATTATAGTCCATATTTGGTTGTGATACAATAATTTTAAGAATAATGTGTATTTTCCATTAAGTTTTTCTACAAACATTCCATTTTTACTGTGTAACATAGTGTCGATAACTGCAATACAATTTTAAATGTAAAAGTAGTGGATATTGGGTAGGTGTTGTCTGCATGTTATTTGTTAAATCTATGACTGTCAAACAATATTATGCATAATACATATCCATACTATACTTACTATTGTAAAAGATCTTAATAAAGGTATTGACCAAAATTGTATTGCAGTTTTAATTTCTTAACCTTTTGTATGACACATTCCCGTATTTGATTCCAGGCTGAAATGGCCCTGACTTCTGAAGGGTTTGTAGACATCGATATGTCAACCCTAGAGTCTGTGCTGGCAAGGGAGACTTTGAACTGCAAAGAAATAAATCTTTTCGAGGCTGCTTTGGCGTGGGCTCAGGCAGAGTGCGCGAGACGGGAGATAGACATCACGCCGTCGAACAAAAGGGCAATGCTCGATAGTGCCATATACCTGATCAGGTTCCCAACCATGTCGTTAGAAGAGTTCGCTAACAGTGCGGCGCAACTTGGAATTTTGACTCCTCAGGAGACAATAGACATATTCTTGCATTTCACTGCAGCAAGCAAACCACAGTTGTCATACCCAATTAAAGCAAGAGCTGGCCTAAAAGCTCAGGTATGTTTAATATGTACATTATGCACTTTTCAAACAATTTTCTACTAAAATAAGATTACAATTGAAATATTTTTTTGTTTCAGATATGCCACCGATTTCAATCTTGTGCATACAGAAGCAACCAATGGAGGTATCGAGGAAGGTGCGATTCAATACAATTCTGTGTTGACAAGAGAATTTTTGTGATGGGCTTTGGGTTATACGGCTCCTCAAATGGTGCCGCCGACTACAACGTCAAGATAGAACTGAAGCGCCTGGGCAAAGTGTTGGCTGAAAACAATACCAAATTCTTCTCCGATGGATCCAGCAACACTTTCCATGTTTACTTTGAGAATCCCATACAGATTGAACCTGAATGCTTTTACACTGCCTCTGCCATATTGGATGGAAGCGAATTAAGTTATTTTGGTCAGGAAGGTTTGAGTGAAGTTTACATGGGAACAGTCACATTCCAGTTCCACTGTTCATCTGAGAGTACTAATGGAACTGGAGTGCAAGGAGGTCAGATCCCGGAGCTCATCTATTATGGACCAACATTGAACACCACAATGACAAGCTCCAACACAAATGAGGACTGACAAACAAGTAGAGTGCGGCCTTTCAATTATTACTCAGTATGAATGAAATCTGGTATGTAGTTGTTTGAAGTCTTAAAAATATTGTAAATTACTCAACCATTCCTTGAATGTTAATATTTGTTTCGTTAAAAGTTTGAAGTTCTTGTGTATATTGTTGAATTTGTATAATGGAGGTACCTTAAGCATGTGATATGTATGTTGTGTAAAGCTCTCTAAAAATAGTATTCAGGAATGGAAGGAGTGTAGGTATGTCTTAAACATATTACAACTAATCATTATTCCTTGAGTAAATATTATAGATACTTACTACAAATACAAATTCTTTTTATTATTTTATATTTAGAAAAGTTATATTATGGTGTCTAACAGCTGTTGACACAATATAGATTAAACTTTTCATTAGACCCCCGGAGTCAAAGAGTTCTATATTAGATACGAGATGGGGTCGTCATTGGTTTATCATCTCAAATATAATTTTTTCAGGATAGAACTCACTTGATTAGAAGTTCAATTTCATATTCTCAAAAAAAAACTACTGGTCAAGAATCAAAACTGAGAGGGCTCATACAAATAGGGTTCCTCTCCAAGATTTCCTAGAACCTCTTAGTACATACATCAGGTCTACTTAATATGGAATATGCTTATTAGTTTATTATTGAAAAACTAAGTATAATTCATTTCAGCAGTTATCCTCCAAACTAAAAGCTAAATTCTAGTAACTTTATTGATAACTTTATGAAATCATTGAAAATTAAAAACCCGACCGCGTACAACCTTAACCCCTCTTTTTGGCCAGTCGGGAAAAATGTAACTTATGTTCCACACAGTATCAAGACAAATGTAACGATACCTCATACTTTTAAATCCTTCAGGCTGTAGCAGGTAACATATTCTGAGGCAGTCTGCTAAAAACATTTTATTAAAGTAATGCTTCAAAAAAAAATGTAACTTTATGTTCTAAGAATTGTTTCCTGCTCAATAAACTTAGTTCAAAAATCTGCAAAAAAAGAGTTTTCCAAATTTTCATATTCATTTGCAAAAATTAAATGAGCGGGTTATAGCAGATTACTAAATAGTTACTTCGGTTTAGGTTATAGTCCAGGCAGAATAGGAAAACAGCAGAATAAACCTATGTACGTAGGTACGTAGTTCCAAAAGTTTCAAGTTAAGTAAGGGTAAGTACCCCTCGATTACAGACGCCGCGCGCAAGGCGAGGGCGGGGGCCTTTCGCAAGTGATTGTTATGTTTTGCCCTTGATTGTGAGATACGGAGTTTCCCTACGTTATCGAATCAAAAATGAGTATATCCCTAGAATGAAGGTAACAGACTAACTGAAATAATTGCTAAACTTAAGTTAAGTGGGTGGGGAATTGCCAGTGATTGTTTTGTCTTTGTGAGGTATGCAGTTTCCCTGGGTGATTGAATCAGAACTGAAGAGATCCATATGAGAACCAAGGTAACTGACAGCTCACAGAATCACCAGTGCCAGTGGGTGGGGTACATAGCTTAGAAAATAAATGGCCGCTGTGGTTGTAAAGTTTTCGAGTGGCGACCGCGCACCGGAAGACGTAGCTCAAGCAGGCCTCCCACTCTGGTAGGCAGGAAGCCACTGGATGTGGGCAATGCAGTACCGATCGTTGTGGGGGAGATCTTTGTCCAGCAGTGGACGTTACTTGGCTAAATGATAATGATGATGTGTTATTTGTATAAAAATTAGAATATGAAGGGAAAAGGAGACCTGTATTTTGACTGATATTTTAGCAGTTACCAGAGTGTGAGGTGATGCTCAAAAGTTCATAACAAATAATGCAGGTACTCACCTGTAGGAGGAATGTTGATGCACAGTGCTCGAGATAACTTGAAATATGTACGGCCAAGCTGATAGCAGCAGATTTGGAGAGCATCACTTATATCTATCAGTAAATCTGTGTGAATTGGTTAAGGGAATTAAAGTGGTTATTGTTAGGGGCGGGCTGGTTTCCGCAACCAGGCGACCACTGGACCCATTTTGTGCGATTGGCTGGCATCACTGCCAGCCCAGCTCCTCCAAGAAGCCCACAAAAAAGTGGTTTCAACAGATTCATCAGCCAAATACTTCAGTGTCTCAAAATTAAGGTCTTTGACCAGTGTGAGTTGCCAGTGATGACATAGAATTGAGATATGGTCTCTCACTATGGGCCTCATAAGAAGGCTCAAGCTCATTCAAGGGTTAAAGAAACGAGTAGGCTTGGAGTTTCCCTGCGTGAAGATCCATGGGAAAACCAAGGTAACCAACATAGTTCACAGAATCGCAAAACTTAAGTAGCAGTGGTTCGAGTACATGTGATAACAGAACATTGTTTGGGCAGTAGTTTTTGAGTGGCAACTGCACACCATAAGACATAGCATAATCTGACTTCCCATTTGGTGGTCTGATGACCTGGAGAAAGTAGCAAGAAGCTGCTGGATGTGGACGGAGCAGGATTGGACACTGTGGAAATCCTTTGTCCAGTAGTGGATGTCTTTGGGGTGACATAATGATAAACAGGTTGTTAATAAGTCTGAGGAACATTATTCATAGGATTTGATTTGCATTTGCACAATTCCACTTTCAACAGATATATTTATTAACTGTAATGTTTAGGTTGTGTTACAAAAACTAGCTGAAGCGGTCATAGCTTAACGTGACCATTGATGGTTGGGTTCATCTCACATAACTGACCTGCACAGCACAGTTATTATACCTGGATGGATTTAATTGTTAGTGGTATTGTTCTCAAATGTTTTCATTTTTCACAAGGTATGATAAGTCCGTATGGCTCCCGGCTTAGAATAGGGCCATCCTATTTCATCCAATAGGTGTCGTAAGAGCCGACTAAGGGACTTAAACCGGAGGATGGGCAGCAGCGTCTTTCCGTGACTTGCAGCCAATCTGCAACACTGCGATCGCCAACCCGCCTGCCAAGCGTGGCGATTACGGCAACACCCCCCAAATGACCGACACAAAGAAAAAACGGCCCCTAGTCCCCGGCGGCCCCGCTATTCCTGGCTCCGGTAGCGGTCAAGGTAACGGCGGGGCATGGGGTGCGAAGAATCCCCGGCAGATGCCAGGCTACCAACACAAAAGACCTCTGGCCCTGGCAACCTACAACACGCGCACACTGCGAACCGACGTAAAGCTAACAGAACTCGAGGAAGCATTGAGCAGGTTACGATGGGACATCGTAGGATTGTGTGAAGTCCGAAGAGAGGGGGAGGACACCATAATCCTTAAATCCGGAAACCTGCTCTATTTCCGGGAGGGCGACCAACTGTCCGAGGGTGGTGTCGGGTTCCTAGTCCACAAGTCCCTCATTAACAATGTGGTCCGGATCGAGAGTGTTTCGACGAGGGTAGCGTACCTTATTCTCCGAATTACCAAACGGTATTCGCTGAAAGTTATTCAGGTATATGCACCGACCGCGCAACACTCCGACGACGAAGTGGAGCTCCTATATGAGGATATCTCTAGAGCTCTACATAATAGCTCCCGGACTCAATACACCATTGTTATGGGGGACTTCAACGCGAAACTGGGCAAACGAAGTGATGGTGAGCTGAGAGTGGGGCAATTTGGATATGGAGAGAGAAATGCACGTGGCCAGCTGCTGGCCGACTTTATGGAGAAGGAGGGCCTCTTTATGATGAACTCCTTCTTCAAAAAGCCAAAACAGCGAAAGTGGACATGGTTGCATCCCAATGGCGTAACCAAGAACGAGATCGACTTCATCTTGTCGACAAGAAGGCGAATATTCAATGATGTCTCTGTGATCAACTCAGTCAAAACAGGAAGTGATCACCGAATGGTAAGAGGCACATTGAATCTAAAGACCAAGCTAGAAAGATGTCGACTGATGAAGTCCACACTCCGACCAGCGCCCATCCAGCTCCAAAACCCCGAAAACTTTCAGCTCGAGTGGCACAATCGCTTCGAATGCCTAGGAGACTGCGAGAATGTGGACGATTATAACGACAGGTTCGTGGAAATTGTCCAAACGGTCGGGTCTAAGATTTTCAAAACTCGCCGTTCAAACAGAACCAAAAAAATCTCTGACTTCACCAGCAACCTCATGGAAGAAAGACGCAGATTGGTTTTGCAGTCCTCTGAAGACGCTACTCAGTATCGGCAACTAAACAGGCAGATCTCTAAGTCTCTAACTCGCGATTTGCGCCACTTTAATACAAATTGTATTAAAGAGGCGATTGAAAACAACAAAGGCTCAAAAGTGTTCGCTAGAGATCTGTCTGTTGGTCAAAGCCAACTGACCAAGCTGAAAACTGAGGACGGCAGGATCATATCGTCTAAGACTGAGTTGCTGGAAGAAGTTGAGAAGTTCTACGGACAATTGTACACGACCACATGTCCGCCTGTCAGCGATCTGGCTAAAGACCCAAGAGCTAGACTTACCCGACACTATACCGAAGATATCCCGGACGTCAGCCTGTACGAGATTAGAATGGCTCTTAAACAGCTTAAAAACAATAAGGCACCGGGTGATGATGGAATTACGGCTGAACTTCTGAAAGCAGGTGGAACACCGGTACTTAAAGCTCTTCAGAAATTATTTAATTCCGTTATACTTGAGGGACAAACGCCTAAGGCATGGCACAGAAGTGTGGTCGTGCTTTTCTTCAAAAAGGGCGACAATACCCTGCTGAAGAACTACAGACCCATCTCACTTCTGAGCCATATCTACAAACTGTTTTCGAGGGTCATTACGAATCGTCTCGCGCGCAGGTTTGACGACTTCCAGCCTCCCGAACAAGCCGGTTTCCGAAAAGGATTTAGTACCATAGACCACATACATACGCTGCGGCAGATTATACAGAAGACCGAAGAGTACAATCAGCCACTGTGCTTGGCGTTCGTGGACTATGAGAAAGCCTTCGATTCGGTCGAAACCTGGGCTGTGTTACAGTCTCTCCAGAGGTGCCAAATTGACTATCGATACATCGAAGTGCTGAAGTGTTTGTATGAAAACGCCACCATGTCGGTTCGCCTCCAGGATCAAAACTCGGAACCTATCCAGCTGCAGCGAGGGGTGAGACAGGGAGACGTTATATCTCCGAAACTGTTCACCGCCGCCCTGGAAGATGTTTTTAAGCTTTTGGACTGGGGTGGACTCGGCATCAATATCAACGGCGAGTACATCACCCACCTTCGATTCGCTGACGATATCGTGGTCATGGCTGAGACTATGGACGAATTAGGCACAATGCTCGATGGCCTCAGTAGAGCCTCTCAACAAGTGGGTCTTAGAATGAACATGGACAAGACGAAAATTATGTCAAACGTCCGTGTCATACCTACTCCTCTGAAGGTTGGAGGCTCTACACTCGAAGTTGTTACCGAATATGTATACCTGGGACAAACAGTCCAGTTAGGTAGGTCCAACTTCGAGAAAGAGATCAATCGTCGAATCCAACTCGGCTGGGCAGCGTTTGGGAAGCTTCGCAATATCTTTACGTCCCAGATACCGCAGTGTCTTAAGACCAAGGTCTTCGACCAATGTGTGTTGCCAGTGATGACGTACGGAACTGAGACATGGTCGCTTACTATGGGCCTCATAAGAAGGCTCAAGGTCACTCAAAGGGCAATGGAGCGTGCTATGCTCGGAGTTTCTCTGCGTGATCGAATCAGAAACGAGGAGATCCGTAAGAGAACCAAAGTAACCGACATAGCTCTCAGAATTGCTAAACTTAAGTGGCAGTGGGCGGGGCACATTGCTCGTAGAACAGATGGCCGATGGGGCAGTAAAGTTCTCGAGTGGCGACCACGCACCGGAAAGCGTAGTGTAGGCAGGCCTGCCACTCGGTGGACCGATGACCTGGTGAAGGTCGCGGGAAGCCGCTGGATGCGGGCAGCGCAGAACCGGTCGTCGTGGAGATCCTTGGGGGAGGCCTATGTCCAGCAGTGGACTTCCTTCGGCTGATATGATGATGATGATGATGATAAGATATTGGTGCTTGTTGCTATCACTAGATTGCAGTTGTTAAGCCATATCACATGCCTTATTGGCAGCTAGCATGTAAAACTTCTGACAGTGGGGTATGCCACCAGTTCCACCAATCTGGAGTTGGCACCCGTGTGTGGCCTAATATGGGCTAACCTTCCCGAGTTTGGAAAGGGACCAAAACCCCTCCCACAGCGGGAGGGGGGAGCCTGATTGTGGTTTTTGACACAACAGGCTATGGGCTCAAAATAAAGGAACTAACTAGATTTTTTTGCAGTTAGATCAAGACTACTTACTTTTTTGAAAATATGTTGTGTCTGGTTTTTTTAAATTTCATTTCATTTTTCAAGCTGTGGAAACCTACTTTTGTATTGCAACTATTTCACCTGTTCCTTTTTACTAATCAACTCTTGCAAGTTAAAAAGAAAAATAATAATAAGGTTGTCTGGAAGAGATTGCTTTTAGCAATAAGACTGCCTACTGTACACTATATTATAATATCTCTATGTATTAGCTTTACGAAAATGTTTTTCGTGTACTATAAGTGTAAACCAAGAGCGTCAGTGGCTTAACGGCTAGGGCCGTCGCCTCTTGTCTGGGAGGTTGTGTTTCGAATCCTGCCACGTACCAATGTGATTTCGAATTTAGATTTCATACGTACGTTTATCTGACACTCTTATGGTGTAGGAAAACATAGTGAGGGAACCTGCACATACCTGCGGAGAAACTTGCAGGTTGTGTGTGAAGTCGACCAACCCGCACTGGGCCCACGTGGTCGACTAAGGCCTGATCGCCCTAATTCAGGGTAGGCTCGAGTACCTTGGTGGGGACATATATGAGCTGATATCATCATAAGTGTAAATAAATAAATAATAAGTCGAAAGGATACGAGCTGTGCCCTCAGTCCTGCATGTCAAATAGACACATGCAGCCTGTGTGTGGTTGGACGGTCGACCAGTGGTAAGGTGCCGTGACAATGCCATTTTGAAAAAGTTACAAGCAATATCTATACACTGCTGGTTCAGTCGTAGCTGCTGGCAAAGACTTGTGATTCCATCGCGGGCTTTCCTCAATGTCACCTCTCTGGACTCCTGTCCAACACCAGCATTGAAAGCTAAAAAAATACATAAATGTATTTATAGTAAGTTTTATCTGTTTTCATGAAATTTGATGTCAATAAATGCTTCAGCCTTGTGACTCCTTATAATTAACACAAAGACGAATATTCTGCTGGAGTATAGCATCGGACACAAGGAAAGTGCTACAAATACTGAAATTATTAGCACAATAACTATTAGTAATTTACCTCTTCCAAAGCCAGTAGCTCCGCCCTTCGAGTCGGCTGATACGAACTGTCCAATTGCCGAGGCACCTCCATGAGCGTTCTCTTGGAACTCAACTTCAGAGACAATGATATTGTCCTCCAGCACGGTACCGCAGCTAGTGCATACGGCATCCCCTCGAGCGGGGTCAACTTCGATCTCCGAGGACCCACAGTGCTTGCATTTCTTGCCTGACATGCCGGAAGGAATTCTTCCTTCCGGGATCTTACTAGTCGAGCAACTTCATTCAAAAAGTACTAGGGGTAGGATAGGGACGGCTTCAGACAGGTGGATATGAAAAAAGCATCACATTTACACCATTTCTGAACTGAACTGAAATGTCAAATTCCTGAACTGATAGGTCAGGCTGGTCCACAGATCTAATATTAGTTTTTTAGATCTGTGGGCTGGTCTGTCTATATTTTTATTGATAATATATTTACGTCTCTGGGTACGAGCCCTTTTCAGACAGTTAAAATTATTGATCATCATTTCAATTGTGATTTGTGATGCTGGTGTGTCGGTGCATTACAAATCATCTGAGGTGTTCTTTACAACCCGGTTGCAATAGGGCGGGCGTCTATAAAACTGCACCCAGACAAGCCAGGTGTTCAGGCCCTCCTCCTTTTTAACACGTGTTTATTAGCTTCACTTGTAACTAACTATGTAAGAAAATCTTGGAATCTTAATTTGACCCACTTCCCGGTCTTCGATTAGGATGAAATTTTGCACACGCTCTGAGTTCTGATGACAATAAATGACTAGCTAAGAAACGTCATTACAAATCCAATATGGCCTCCCCAAGATGGCGGACTGGCTGTTTGAAATCCACCCCCATGATATGGGTATCAAATGAAAGGGTTTGCTGTCAGGAATACGAAAAAAATAGTCACGTGACTTAAATCCAATATGGCGGACGTTCAAGATGGCATACAGGCTATTTGAATTGCACCCCCATGATATGGGTATCAAATGAAAGGGTTTGCTGTCAGGAATTATCGCTTTAAAAATTCGTTTATTTAATTTGTTTACAAGAAAAAATATTATGTAAGGTTGCTTAACGATGATACGACATCCCATGTTTCTTTTTAGCCTTTCTTTCATGATTTTTACAGCCTTTAACAACACAATAAGGCATTTTTGTATGGAATATCTTTCCACCGCACTGTACAATTTCCCGCAAACGAATGAGTCGCGAGTGTGCAAAACTTTCGATTTTCGCACCAATTCGCTGGGAGCATTAGACGCGCGCTTTGGCCGGGTCCTTACGCCAGTAATATATAAGTCATTGTTTTTAAAACTTACAATCTGCTGTAAAAATTGAATTAGAACAAAAAACACATTAATACTTATTGTAAAGTAGGTAGGTACATAAAATCCACGGCGTATAAGTTGAATGGCTACTCTACATAATCGAAAAAGACAAGGGCGTATTTACATCTTTAAACTTCTAACATATAGCTCTGTCCCTCTAGCTGGCCCATAATGTAGAGGAGCCGGAACACAAATGGCGATCGTTCCCGCAGGTAGGTAGGGAGCATGAAGGGTTACGCGAACTCGTAGCGTAGCGTAGGTAGTGATACAGTAGGACCTTTATAAGTCGAACATCAAGGGAGACGCCAAAAAATTCGAGTTATAGAGTTTTTGACTTAAGGAGGATTTCGACTAAGGCGGATTTTGATCGACATAAAGAGGTTGAGATTCATTCTTATAAATTTTAAGTTAAAATAAATAAAAATTCAAGTTGCAGAGGTGACACACATATTTCAAACACCTATGAGTCCTATGACAAACATCAGACACCAAGCAAGCAAACACGTGTTAACGTGAGTCATAAATTCGTGGTAAGTAACCAACACGTAATTTATTTATTTATTTATTTACACTTATAGTACACCAAAAACAATTTCGTAAAGCTAATACGTAGGGATATTATATATAGTGTACAAAAGGCGGCTAGCTAAGGGATATTTGTAATGAAATGGAAAATATTCAGTTTAATCAACTGTTTTTAATATTAATCATTATAACTTAATACATTTTCTATAAAATAATAAACCAAAAATGCTATCTTTTACCATAAACAAAAACAAAGTTCGAGTTTAAAAAAAACGTTACAAGTAGGCCTTATTTTACTATGGTAGGGTAATAGGACTTACTTCACCATTAGTAAATATGTATGTACATATTATATAGGGTGACTTTTAATTAGTTCTTGATAGCAAAGGATATGAATGTACTCGTGATTACAAACAACTTTCCCAAAGAAACTATATGTCAAATACGAAAAAAAAATTTTGGTCCTTGATACATTTTTGCCGATTTGATAACTTATTATGTATCGAGGGCGAAATTTTTTTTTTCATATTTCACATATAGTTTCCTTGGGAAAGTTGTTTGTAATCACGAGTACATTCATATCCTTTGCTATCAAGAACTAATTTGAGGTCACCCTGTATAAATACTACAGTTTAAATATATTTGGTGAATTAAGATCATTAATCACAGTATTGTTTCATCCATGTGATTATTGATCTCAAATCCTTTACTACCGGACTGGCCTTATTACCCGAAGGTATCTTAATTCTATTTATTGTATACTCCTTTGTTTTCTAAGAAACATTGTCGACAAATTCTTAAAGTCGGTAACTTATTTTTCTTCAAACTATACAGATAATATGTTTTAAATTACAAGCTGTAGAGGATGCTATGTTTAAGATACAGAGGTCCAATTTATTTTTTCGAGTTATGAAGGGAAAATATGTACCAAATTGGCTTGCAGGGACTCACTAATTATTTCGAGTAATAGAGGGCTGGGATTTCGAGCAATGGAGGTTTTGGTGTTTGAAGGGAAGGGAACAAAACATTTTTTTGGAGGTTTCCAACTTATCCAGGTTCGAATTAACGAGGTTGTACTGTATTTATTATATTTGATATTGCACGCACGCACACAAACAAGGTGAGTTGAGTTGACACAGCAAAAGTTGCCAACTCAATAAGTCATAAAAAATAAAGTAAAGAATAAGATACGTATACAGGGTGTAAAAAAAATGGTGTAGGACCCGTTAACTGGGGGTCCTACTCATCATACTGAACAACTTTCCCAAAGGAACCTATAGTCAATTCTCGAAAAAAATGCACAAAATTGGTCGATCAGCTGATCGATTTGTGTGAAGAGAAAAACATTTTTTTTCAAAGTCGTAGAACAAAAATTGTTCAGTATGATAAGTAGATGCCCCAGTTAACGGGACCTACACCAATTTTGTTACATCCTGTATAAGGATGTTCTTGAAATCTGAAAAATTCTGCCACTTTCTCTAAATCGTCCGCTTGTTCTGCCCAAAGTAAATTTAGAAGCCAAATCTGCACAATTGGCAGAAATCTGCCACAAATGGTCACCCTGCTGAACTGACCGGTTACCGCACAGATAAGAAAAATAGCCTCGACATTTTTTCGACATTTTCTTGCACCATTCGACGCGAGCCTCTTTTAGATCCTTAGTTAAGTTGTGCAGGATCAAAGCGAAATTTTTTTTTATTACAGCTAAATGATCATGCAAAATCTTATTCATTCTCGTCATACATATGCCAAGAGTCGCCTCTATCTCGCGAAACGTAACTGACGGTCATGAATTATAAGTTTACGCACAGCTTTAATACTTTGGTGTACAATGACTGATATCGAGAGACCTCCCTTAACTTCGTCTGTGAGCATACTACGTCCAAGATTGAACTCACTATACCAGTGATACACAGTGGTTTTAGATCCAAAGTTTTAAAGTTTTATCACCAAAAGTCGGAGTTAATTGATCTATCCACTGTCGTTGCATAAAAACAAAAATAGTAGCGTACCTACTTAAGAAATAAAATATAGCGACCAGTATTTATTAAAAGTTTAAATTCAGATATATCGTTTAAAAGTGTTCGAGTAATAAGATAAGATAACATTTATTCGACACAAACAACAAAAAAGGTACAAATAACACAAAGAAAAAGTAGAAAAATATGAGTACGAGTACGGTACGATTGTAAGCATGCTAAGTGCAATTTGTGAAGAGGAGGAATGCCGGAATGAATCCGGATACATAAGTAGCAGCCTATGTACTTACATGTTGGTTATTCATGACTCAGGAGTAGGCGTTATCATCGTTGCTAGTTACAGTGTAAAATAATAAATAAGGGATAGTGCCACATCAATTATGCTCTCTCTGTCAGACACAGGAAGGGAAGTACATTTTCCCTACTGCACCACTTTCTTTACCAACCGCTCTAATTGCACAGATCATCCCCCTCCTGTTGGGGAAATACACCTATGAGATCCCATGATCTCTCCAAGCATCTACTTCTAATCCACCTAAGGGGGCCCCAATATATTAGAATGATTTAGTTCTTATTAGTAAGTACGGTAGGGACAGAGACAGTATCAAAGGCCTTTTTAAAGTCAAGGAATACAGTAAGGCATTTCTTAGCACCATCAAGGTGACTGATGATCAGAGAGCTTAAGGATAACACAGCGTCTTCTGTAGATTTTTTGTGTCTGAAGCCATACTGTTGGTAGGATAAAATATTGTATTCATTGAGATATTTTATTAGCCTGTTATTGATCAACTTTTCCAATATCTTAGTGATAGCCTACAAAACAGATATAAGTCTGTAATTATTTACGTCATCTCTGTTCCCACTCTCTTAAACCGGAGTTTGATAGTTTTAGTGGGGCGGAAAAAATACCCTTTCTAAAGCATAGGTTGGCTATGTGACAAATAATCGGAACTAGCACTTTGTTTGCTAGCTTTAAGAATTTCAATGGAATTCCATCCCACCCTCGTGCACTGTCAGACTTAAGATTCATTAGAAATTTATATACCTCTTCATCATCAGTCTCGTGGAGAATGAAGGAATCGGAATACGCAACAAAGGTTATAGGATTTACTATATCTTGGGCTAAATTCTCCCCTATTATTATTCATGTATTCTCAGGTAACATAGTACTAAAAGTACAGATCCATAGATATCTAAAAACTTATGAAAATAACATAACATAGATACTATAATTATAATACATTCTAGGTATGTAAGTATCTAACGTAACCTATGTTAGTAGTATTTAGTGACGCGTGGATTGGCATGGTGCCTCGGAACTCGGAACCGCCGAAACACGAAATCCTTCGGCCAGAAGTCGGCGCTGACAATGATATCCCGCAGCGCAGAGGCTTCGGCACGCGCACCACATATCTACAACTTGAAGTGCACGTAGTGGCGTGACTCCAGCGGGAACACCCGCAGGCCGTAGCCGGACTTCTAGCGGAGCTCGGAGTACTCAGTCACGTCCTTAGCGCGATGTTTGGTGTGGCGGCTCGCATCACGGAGCCCTCTTCCGGTGCGGCTGTAGCACACAAGCTTCTGCGAAGTTGCCTGCGGACTTTGCACCTCCTCTTTACCAAGGTTGGCGGCGACCTCGGTTTTCCGGACGCCTTACGTGGCGGGTATGCTAGAAAATACTTATTTATGCTATTACGAGTAACTAAGTCTACCGGAGGGGTGGGGGAGTAACATTAAGCAGATGGAGATTATTACTTTTATTTTGTAACGTTTTTTATGCAGTTCCAGAGACTCTGCAAGTTTGTCAAATTAAAAAAAATGTAGATGTTATGATATAGATCATCAACTAACTTCAGATTTCGTTTTAGTATTTTGGCAATACAGTGCAAATTAGTCCCGATTCACCCCATTTTACTACGACTAGAAGTAGCCTACGTGTGGCCACTTCTATCCCTCTCACTTTAGCACAGAAGTGTTGCAATCTAAGAATTTCTACTAGAAATGTGGGTAATTTGGTACTAGGTAAATATCGGTAATTTTTATAAGACTATGCAACACCGAGATAGAAATTGCGAATTGCGATTGAAATTGGCCAAGTGCGAATCGGACTCGCACACTAAGGGTTCCGTACCATTATCTATAAAAATCACGTTGTTGTATAGAAGCCCCCCTTAAACATTAATTTTATTATAATTTGATTATTTATTTTGAAGTGAATAATACGAGTTGTATTTCAGTGAATATTTTAAGCGTCCACCTGTTGCCGTTATCGATATCGAGCATACAAATCATGTTTATTGTATGTTAGCCCCCTTAAATATTTGTTTTATTTTAATTCAATTATTTATTTTTAAAGTGAATATATGAATAAATATTCTGTGTATATTTCAAGCGTCTAGCTGTTGCCATTATCAACATCGAGCAAAAACGAGCTAAAAAATCACGTTTGTTGTATGGGAAGCCCTCCCTTAAATATTTGTTTTATTTAAATTTAATTATTTATTTTTAAAGTGAATATAATATAACTAAATCCTTTAGCTAATACGATGATATAACTAAATATTCTGTAACCATTTCAAGCGTCTACCTGTTGCCGTTATCAATTTAGAGCAAAAAAGAGCAAAAATATCACGTTTGTTCTATAGGAGCCCTCTTATATATTTATTATATTCTGTTTTTGAGTATTTGTTGTTATAGGGGCAACAGAAATATTTACATCAACTGTGAAAATTTCAACTATCTAGTTATCACGGTTCATATATATATACTGTGGTAATAGTGTCCCGTTTTCACCTTTTAGGTACGGAACCCAAAAAACTATGCACGCACTACACACAGTAAAACCGCGGTGGGAAAAATGAGAGTCTATACTGGTAACACATAATGATGGATTGATTTACGTTAAGTCGCATTTAATAAGAAAAACTTCGCATTAAATCGTTATGTTTTTGCCAGAATGCACTATATGTCTAATCACAACAACTTGTTTTGTAATTATGAAGCAAAGAAAACCTCAATAAATCGATAGTACGAGTATGCCTACATACGAGTAAAATGATATCCGTTCATCTCTTCTTTCACTGCGGTTCTTACAGCCCAAAATGCTGCAACCTCCCATCACTTGCACATTGAGAACACAAAAGGGTATTTATTTACAAAGAGCCTTTATCTCCAAACCATACGAATCTCTTAAAAACTGCGATAAAAATACTCGGCCACTCAATCGTCGCTACGCGACTGTCAAAAGTGTCAAATTTGACGTTTATTTAGTCAGAAAGCCGGCCACGCCGATAAGGACAAAAAATATGTCTGCCTCTCATTCTTTCTTGCGAATTAATTAATAAACCTTTCTTGTCTAGCAGGCCGTGACGTCATATATACTACTTCTAGTCGTAGTAGTTCTGTGATACATACCTAGTGGTACATGTAGAACAAGAGCTATTATAGCAAAGAGGTGTAATTACATTTGTGCGCAGACTAATGCGTGCGAGCAACATTTATCTATCTCCTTCTGACATAGGTTAATCATGGGTTAATCTGATTATATCTGTCAAGTAATCACTATGTTCTAATATCTGTTTCTAACATGGTTTGTCCATAGGCAGAAGAGAAAAGGAGCATATGACATGAAGAGTTAGTTATGGGCATGGGACTGGAGGGTTATAGAAAGAAAGGTACTGGATGGAATTAAAAATGATAAGGAAGAGTGTTGAGTGACGCAGGAATTAACCGGAATGAGACCAGAATGGAGCCAAAAATATTTAAGGTTGACCCCAAATGATTCTGAATAAGGCTAAAATAAATAAATAATGGTTATAAAAATACTTTACTTACCAAAAAAGAGTAAATACAAAAAAACAGAAATATTAATACTACTAAATAATAATACAGATATATTATTATAACATTGTAAAGTTATTTTTAACTAGTTGATTCATAAAACACTTGACACACATTTTTATTAACTTTCATTAAATGTATCAAATACAATTGTGTTTCAAATGCTACTTATTCATCGAAAATTTGTAACAAACCACACAGCATTTATCTTTTTAAAGTAATAACGACACTGTAATTTTACATATTATGTCTGCATAGGTATTTAATTTATTTTAACGCTGTACCTCACCACACTAGGCCATGCACGTCTGTCTTGTGTTGTGAGGGCTAGATCAAAAGATGAGTCACCTTTGCTGGCGGCCTCTTTGACGGCCCCTTTGTCGGCAGCCGTCAAAGCTGCAGCTAATTCAGCAGATGAATTTTAGACAAAACAGATACTCTTACTAGGAAAGACGAATTAGTATGAATACGTGCATAAGTTAGTGTTACAATGATGATGATGATGATCTGTGTAAAAAAGTGGTATAAAAGGATGAAAGAAAGAAGATAGAAATTGATTACGCATCTGTGCACGGATGTGATTACAGCAATTGAAAGTGTTACGAACATTATGACGTCATTCTGAAATACTGTCATGTGATTGGTGTAATATCACATCATTTCTAAAAATAGATTAGTGAACTCACTCTATTCTTTGTTCGGCTCGAGTTCACAACTAGCTTCAAAAAGTGGGCTGGTGCAAGTTATCAGTGGGCGGTTAGGACATTTTGTAATAAACAACAACAGTTGAGAAATTCTCGGGCGGGCAGGAGAAGGGCATCCCTCTCTGGCTCAGCAAGCGGCCGGCCGCAGGCAGGTGCTACGTCATCGCTCAAATAATAATGAGTCATCATTGTTGTTCTCATAATCTTTTTCCACCCGCTTTAGGTATTTTGATTTGCGTTCGTGCTGTCATTTGATTTCTAAATACTGACAGATAAACTTCGTATCTGTAGTCGTTTGATTAAACATTAGCAAAATTCGAGACGAAGCTGTGACGTTATAACCTTGGTAATAGTGTGTGGTGTGGTAGTCAATTACGTACCTACGTAAAACGGCTGTGAATTGTGGACCTTTGCAAGCAGCAGTGATGACGATGAAGCTGGATGTCAGTGATAGCCAGTCAAACCACTCGGACTTTTCGTGTGACAGCCAGTCCTCTCAAGGATCAGGCACCAATGACTTCATATCCTCAGTACCTACTTCCAGAGCCGTCCTCACGGTATGTATCTTTTACCTGTTGATTCTAAAACTTCGAGATTGTTTGTGCTTGTTCTAATATGAACCTTGTTGATTTCTGATGACCGTCAGAGTAACTTTGCATTGTCAGAGTTATTGTTTCTAATCTGTTAAAAACAAACGGAAATGTTGCTGGTTTCAGAATAGCAGTTGATAGGTATACCTCCTTGAGAAACCCACCCACGTCCTGAGATCTGCTAAAGAAATGCCACCAGAGCTGGGCATCTACGAAACCTAAGAGGTTCCAGTCTGATAGTTGATCAATGATCCTAGTCCTATAGTATAAAATAACCACAACTTATCTTCTTACTTTGTATTTTTTCTATAGCAGCCCTTTTAATTGCACCCCAATTGTGGGCATTTTCAGAAAAACGTCCACCCCCCCAGTTTTGTCGTGTCCCGCGTGTTTGAATTTTTATAACATGTAAAATTTATATTAAACTCAATATATAAATGATTGAAAATACATTAAGAATATTATATTCAACATAATCTTATAGGTATTTTAATATAACTTCGGGTAATATTAAAATTATAACAATTATTTAACACCAAGGTGGTGAATTTTGACGTGTCCCACTCAAAATTTGCCCGGTGTAAAATACGATCGTGAAATTTTTTTGTACTGGGCCATACTGAGGTTTGGGTATCATTCGAAACTAGTCTTAAGTGCCATTAACCTCGGCACGTTTAGAATTTTTATCTTATAACATTGCGAAAAGATTTAATTTACAAAAATATCGTAATTCGTGTCGCAGGTGGACAGGTCACCTTTGTGACGGGAACAAACTCAATTAGGTTTCTACCAAGCATGTTTTATTATTTTAAATGGCAAGACTATATTCTAAACTCGCTGACCACCATGAAAAAAAAAACAGTAGTGTCAAAACGCTTCAAGATCAGACGTGTTGTTTTTGTTGTGCCATTTTCGCCAAGGTTTCGTCGGTCAGGTATGTGACACATTATCTTGTACTCTGTTTTCTTTTTGCCATATTAAAGCTTACTGTAGCAACCAAAATCTAATAACAAAATCATATTTCACTCGCTAACAAACGTATAATTAGCGATTACCTCAAAATTATTTATTCAGTAAGACTGGTAACAGGATGTGACGGTCACTTTTGTGATATTTTGTTGCGTCACATATAGTGTGACCCAAAAAGTCACAAAGGTGACACCATAAAGCTGAGACTACATGCCTCGAACAGTTGTTCGGCGATCAATGTATGGACAGGCATTAATAAATGTTTTTTTTTAAATTAATTAAACAGGGTTCACTCTATTTTATAGCGTATAAAAAGAAATCTCTAGTAGGTACCTCTGTAACAAATTTCAATACATTTAATTAGAAATTGTTGGTTTTATAAGGGTGTGACAGAAACAGACAGCAGGACGGATGGACAGATAGACTGAAGATATGAGGGTTATGAGTGTTTTGTCACCTATGGAACCCTAAAAACACTTGCAGTAAGTACAATGAATGTGATAAATATTTACCAGTATATTGATATCTTTAACAGTATTACAATTGTCTTTTTTTACTTCATCTACATCAATAATAATAGTACTTTAAGAACTGAAAAAATACCTCAGCAAATTTATCAGAATCTGCAAGCATGTAAACCAAGCATTACACAAATAATTCGGTCACTTTTGTGACTGTCCCACAAAATGTGACGGAGAAAATTGGCTTTTTCTCCAGTTTTTATTATTGTTGTGTAAAAATAACTTGATTTATTATATTCTTATATTATTTAGCTATGTAGAATCATATAACTTTACCGTCTTGTCGACGAAATTAAGATTTTATGTTAAAAGTAACGTTTACTTTGGGACCAGTCGTTACAAAAGTGAATTTGAAATTACTTTAATATTTACATTTATTGATTTGGTTACTATATTTTATACTTTTTTGATAGAATTCATGGTCATCTTTACAATCCAATTGATTTTTTTAAGTCCTTCCCTACAAAGTTTTACAAAAATAATTATTTTTGGTTGTCACAAAAGTGACAACATTTTTCTACCTTGTTGGTTAAAATTGAGGTTTTCTCATAAAATTGACTAGTTATCGTAGAATAAAACATTATTTCGTATAGAATCGGTCATGTATTACATATCTAAACTCAAAAATCACCAAAAATACAATCTTTAAAATTAAACCATCATTTTTACCAGGGGGAGACGTTTTTCTGAAAATGCCCTTGTGCTCGATATACTGGGCTTTTACTTGTAATTTTAAGCAACATTCTCCAAAAAAACCCTTCTATGTTTGAAACATCCCATACAAAGTTTTGTTAATCAGTTTAACGTCCATTTATATTTTTTTTATGATTCAATTCCCACCAGCAGCAGTAGTATAAACATGTATATGTCGCAGGATAATTTGATAATCCGTCGTTTCGCGAAAATCCTAGGAATATTAGATACTATGGAGTAGAAAACTCCTAATAAAACCAAATCGAACGGAGCCCCGCTATGCGGGGCTCCTTTTTACGGTAGAAAAAGACATGCTAACCAAACCTAACCTACCTAACGAAGCGGGGCTCCGTTCGATTTGGTTTTATTAGGAGTTTTCTACTCCATAGTATCTAATATTCCTAGGATTTTCGCGAAACGACGGATTATCAAATTATCCTGCGACATATATAAACTAATTCTGGGAACAAACCACCACACAAAATAATATTTTATGCTAATTATCATGAAATTTGTCTTTATTTATGGGGATAACCAACCTGAAGCGCTTAACTGTAAGTGTTTCTAGTAAAACTTAGGCACTGTTGGTGGTCGACAATGTTAGTTCAAAATAAAGTTTTCCTAGTTCTTGATGTTGTAATTTTTGATCGATTTCATATTTTATATGCATCAAATACATCTAAAAAAAAAATTTTTCCAACAATTTTTCCAACATCTTTGATTGTAGTCCTAGTTGACTGAAATTGTTTATAATAAAATATTCATTATAGTTTTTTTGATATCATAAGGAAGGAGTTCTGTGATTCAACTAGTACATTTCATTAGTTTCTCAGAATATTGCCACAGATGAGATACTATACTAGTTACTTCGTATATTGCTCTAAAATTATCTATATTGTTCACAAAAGTAGTTGTAAACACCACATCACTACCGCACTATTATGAACGTTCTTTCAGTGTAGTTTGGATCTAAATTTGTACTGATGCAAGTCAAGCTGCTAATTTGAGGTTGGTTCAAGCCTTAAGGAAGAATGAACACAGTCTTGATGCTTAAAACTATTAAAGTATTCAGTAATCTTTGTGCCTACTTATTATCATCATAATGGCTCTGTGCCTCTGAATTAGGGTGATCGGGCCTTAGTCGACCACGCTGGCTCAGTGGGGGTCAGTCTACTTCACACAATCTTCACGTTTCTAGTTATTATATGTAAGCTAATATTAGTAGCTCCTGCCTTTGCACCATGAAAAAGGATTAGGAAAATACCCATCATTAGCACTGTTTAGTTCTTGTTTAAAATTGACCATTTATTCTTTAATGAGTGTGTATGTGTTTATTTTGACAAGGTCTTTATGAATGAAGTGCTTATTTGTTATTTATTTATTTTTCAATCTTTTGCCAAACCTGCTGCTTATACAATAACATCAATAGCACTTATCTATACATATTATAAAACAGCTCCCTCCACTGCGTCTTCCACATGTATTTATTTACTCTTCCACATGTATTTAGGAACTCTTAGTGTAGGCACACCTCCCACACTGTGGATCAATGACCGCAGCGCAGAACCGGTCATTGTGGAAATCCTTGGGGGAGGCCTATGTCCAGCAGTGGACATCCTTCGGATGATATGATGATGAGGAAATCTTATAACACCATTCTGTCCTATAGTCCAACACAGTTAGATTGTCATACAACTCATACATATCACATTTACAATCACCCATTTTTGTAAGCCTTTACAAAACCTTAAAAATGTTAAGAAAAGGTAGTTTACATTACTATGTAAAAGTTTATAGTGTGCCATCTTGTTTACCACATAGAACTTTATCTAGTTCTGAAAATAATATGATAAGATTATTTAACACTAATGTGATAATGATAAGAGCATTTTATTCCATACCTCAAATAGAAAAAGGGACCCTTGGGGGATCTCTTTGTTGTCAGTCTGTCTGTTTGTCAAGACCCTTTTTTTCAGAAACGAGTGGAAGTATCAAGTTGAAATTAATATACAATACTTAGGTACATTAGTACTAATTACTTTGACTTAGGTCTATGGTCCCATGACAGACTTATTCTTGGCCATTTGAAAAGAATTCATAATACCTAATTTGCTTCTTAATCCTCTCATGAAGATATAAAATTTTCCTGTTAGAATATACAGAAATACCAACATAGTGTGATTTGTTTGAACTGTTAGCGCACTATTTTAGGTAGAGAGGAAGTGTAGCATAAATAAAACTGAAATTAATATTAATACACCAGAATTTAAATAAAAACTGAGAATTTATTACAAAGAAGAGGTTACATGGTCAAGGCCCGGTACCATTTTTTGAGTTTTCCCAGAAATGCCTACCGTGTACGGAAGTTTTGGGTGTTAATAATAAGTATTGCAAAAATTTGAGAAACATCCTCAAGGACAATTTTGAGGATAAATTGTCTTATTTTGGTACTCTTGAAATACTATTTTAAAAAGTAAAAAAAAAATACTGGCCTAGTACAAGTCAGACTCGTGCAAAGTGGGTTCTGTAGTCTTTTCATAAAAATAAATATTTTTTTCAAAAAACAAACTGATTTTTGCAGTTGGTAATAGAAGATTTGTATATATAAGTGAAGATCTGTAAGATTAGGAACTTTTTACAAATCCATCTGCACATCTAAGTTGGTCAAGTATTACTCTTAACCTAACCTAAGAAAGCCTTCTAAGCAGTGATAGTTTTCCTTTTAAATTGATTATATGTCTGGATGTGGGCAGCGCAGGACCGTTCGTCGCGGAAATCCTTCGGGGAGGCCTTTCAGGCCAGCAGTGGAAGTCTTTCCGCAGATATGATGATGATGATATGCCCTACTATTTATAGTTTTTTTCAGATGTCCTGAAATATGACTCTAATAAAACAAAAATCAGCCCTTAAATTCACGAATAGTCCTAAAATCGAAAAATGGTTTTCACACACCCACAATACATTTTAAAGACCTATCCAACACACCATGGGATAGATGAATAAAAAAAAATCACCCCCACTCTCACTCTAAAAATTTTAGGATTTTTTATTTTACCACTTTGTCGGCGTCATTCATCATCATCATCATATCAGCCGAAGGACGTCCACTACTGGACATAGGCCTCACCCAAGGATTTCCACGACGACTGGTTCTGCGGTACCCGCATCCAGCAGCTTCCCGAGTGGGAGACCTGCCTACGTTTTCCGGTGCGCGGTCGCCACTCGAAAACTTTACTGCCTCAATGGCCATCTGTTCTACGAGCTATGTCCCCCGCCCACTGCCGCTTAAGTTTAGCAGTTCTGAGAGCTATGTCGGTAACTTAGTTCTCCTTCGGATCTCCTCGTTTCTGATTCGATTACGCAGAGAAACTACGCGCACAGCACGTTCCATTGCCCTTTGTGTGACCTTGAGCCTTCTTATGAGGCCCATAGTAAGCGATAATGGCTCAGTTCCGTATGTCATCACTGGCAACACACACTGGTCGAAGACCTTGGTCTGAAGACACTGTCGTACTCGGGACGTAAAGATATTGCGAAGCTTCCCAAACGCTGCCCAGCCGAGTTGGATTCGACGATTGATCTCTTTCTTGAAGTTGGACCTACCTTACTGGACTGTTTGTGTTTATTCGGCAATAACTTCGTGAGTGTAGAGCCTCCAACCTTTAGAGAGGAGTAGGTGCGACACGGACGTTTGACATAATTTTCGTCTTATCCATGTTCATAAGACCTACTTGTTGAGAGGCTCTACTGAGATCATCGAGCATTGTGACTAAGTCGTCCATAGTCTCAGCCATGACCACGATATCGTCAGCGAATCGAAGGTGGGTGATGTACTCGCCGTTGATATTGATGCCGAGTCCACCCCAGTTCAAAAGCTTAAAAACATCTTCCGGGGCGGCGGTGAACAGTTTCGGAAATATGACGTCTTCCTGTCTCACCCCTCGCTGCAGCCGGATAGGTTCCGAGTTTTGATCCTGGAGACGAACCGATATGGTGGCGTTTTCATACAAACACTTCAGTACCTCGATATATCGATAGTCAATTTGGCACCGCTGGAGAGATTGTAACACAGGCCAAGTTTCGACCGAATCAAAGGCTTTCCCATAGTCCACGAACACTAAGCATAGTGGCTGATTGTACTCTTCGGTCTTCTGTATAATCTGCCGCAGAGCGTATGTACTCGTATGTGGTCTATGGTACTAAATCCTTTTCGGAAACTGGCTTGTTCGGGAGGTTGTAAGTCGTCAAACCTGCGTGCGTAATCGTAATGAAATGACTCTCGAAAACAGCTTGTAGACATGGCTCAAAAGTGAGATGGGTCTGTACTTCTTCAGCAGGGTATTGCCACCCTTTTTTAAGAAAAGCACGACCACACTTCTGCGCCATGCCTTAGGCGTTTGTCCCTCGAGTATAACGGAATTAAATTACTTCTGAAGAGCTTTAAGTACCGTTGTTCCTCTTGCTTTCAGAAGTTCAGCCGTAATGCCATCATCACCCGGTGCCTTGTTGTTCTTGGGCTGTTTGAGAGCCATTCTAATCTCGTACAGGCTGGCGTCCGGCATATCTTCGGTATAGTGTAGGGTTAGTCTGGCTCAAGGGTCTTAAGCCAGATCGCTGACAGGCAGACGTGTGGCCGTGTACAATTGTCCGTAGAACTTCTCAACTGTTTCCAGCAACTCAGTCTTAGATGATATAATCCTGCCATCCTCAGTCTTCGGCTTGATCAGTTGGCTTTGTTCAACATCACTCGCGAACACTTAAGAGCCTTTGTTGTTCTCAATCGCCTGCGCAAATCGCGAGTCAGGGACTTCGAGATCTGCCTGTATAGTTGCCGATGCTGAGTAGCGTCTTCAGAGGACAGCAAAACCAATCTGCGTCTTTCTTCCATGAGGTTGGTGGTGAATTAATAATGTCGGAGGTCGGCGTCATTAATAAATAATAATACATAATAATAAAAGCGTCGGTGGCTCAACCGGTAACGACTCGGTCCATCTAACCAGAGGTACCGGGTTCAAATCTGGACGGCCAATGTACCAATGAGTTTTTCAAAAACTTACGTACATACTTACCGATTGCTTTAACGGTGAAGGAAAACATCGCGAGGAAACCTGCACACGCCTGCGAAGAAACTCGAAGGTTGTGTGTGAAGTCGACCAATCCGCACTGGGCCCGCGTGGTCGACTAAGGCCTAATCGCCCTGATTCAGGGTAGGCTCGAGCCCCTCGGTGGGGACGCATATGAGCTGTAATGATGATGATGAATACATAATAATGCCTATGCCCGAATTTCATTTTTTTAGTACTAAGAGTCTCTGAGCTAAGTCGCGGACACTCAGTCATCAGACCGACATGGCGAAACTATAAGGGTTCCTTGTTGACTGCGGAACCCTAAAAAAGGGCACCCCCGGCAAATTATTTAAAACATCTATATGCAAAATTTCATTAAAATTAGTCCAGCAGACTCCGCAAATCGGGGGTATGGACACACATACAACATACAACACACATACATTTTTTCTATGAGTGATATAAGAGTGCATTTTTGTCAAAATTTCGCTGTCGGTTTTCGCGTGGTCTGACACGCACTTAGCCTTTTTTTTTGCTGAGTGTTCATAGTTGTTGATTCACCAACTAACAAGAGAGACATTTTAGGCCCAAAGCCTCTATCATAAAACTTATTTAAGATAAGATAAATATCCTTTATTGCACACCAAATATACAAAAATAATAATAAAACTTTTTAACCAGCAACACAATGATATGCAAAGGCGGACTTATTGCTTTAAGAGATTTCTTCCAGCCAACCTTTGGTGAATGGAGGAGACGAGAAGGTGGAACGATAGCGGGTGGGTGCATTAAAAAGCCAAGTTTTCAATAAGCCATTTAGGATTTTTGAAGCAGCTTTAATGTTTTCCTCATCTGGATTTTTCAACCAGAAGTAACTTTTGTTAGATAGCTGCTTTGGTCCATAAAAGATCGTTGGGGAATCTTGGTAAGCCCGCTTCCATCTACGGCATTGGCCACTTACCATCAAGTGAGATGATGCCAAGGGCTTACCAACTGAAACCAAAAATAACAATGCAAAATTGTTCGAAGTTGTTGCGATGGAAGTCGGTTTTTTTAACGTGTTTAGCGTTTTTAATTATTGTAAAAACGGTGTGTCTTCTTTTGACTTCATAATTTCATATTATTCAAAAAACTCTACACTCTATAAAAAACGTAATATTAATATAATCATCATAATTATAATTTAAGTATTTCTCGGGTACCATTTAATATAACATTAGGTACATATTTGAGCTTAAATAATTATTGAAGATACTCGTAATTATCACAAAAATTGCAATTTGATAACATATACGAGGTGCGGTCCAAAAGTGTCCGGCCTAACAAAGAAAACAAGTAGATATATTTACAATTTTATTTTTATTTTTCGATATAGTCCCCCTCTATTTCAACGCACTTTGCAGATCTCGTGATAAGCATTTCTATCCCCTTATAAAAATATTCTGGAGTTTTGTCCTCGAAATGGGTAAAAACTGCTTGGGCCACTTCATCATCCGAAGAAAATCGTCTTCCCCTTAAGTCTGCCTTAAGTCTCGAGAACAAGTAGTAGTCGCTTGGGGCCAGGTCTGGGCTGTAAGGGGGGTGGCGAATTTCCTCGAAGCCACATTTAGCTACAGCAGCTTTGGCAATTGCAGCAGTGTGAACGGGAGCATTATCGTGGAGAAGCCGAACACCTCTACTAAGTTTTCCACGTCGTTTCTGCTTGATCGCCTCTCGCAACTGCTCAATAAGGGTGGCGTAGTAGCTGCCATTTACCGTGGTATTCCTTTCTTTTATGTCAATCATTAGTATTCCGTGACAATCCCAGAATACCGTTGCCATAATCTTTTTGGTGGATTGCGTTACCTTGGCCTTTCTAGGTGGCTTTTCACCAAGACGACGCCACTCCATCGATTCCCTTTTAGACAGGGGATCATAGTACAAAACCATGGTTTCGTCTCCCGTAACAATCGACTCCAAATAACTTTTTCCGTAACGCCTATACGCGTCTAAAACTTCTTGAGAACACGCTTTTCTCTCAGTACGCTGCAAGCTCGAAAGAAGTTTGGGTACCCACCTAGCACTAACTTTATTCATGTGAAGATGATCATGTAGTATCCTAAGTACTGAAGTTTTGGAAAGTCCGGTTCTTGCCGCTATTTCTTTAGTCTTTAGTCTTCGATCACTCAGAACTTCCTCTTCCACTAATTTAATACATTGCTCGGTGAGTACTTCTATAGGCCGGCCGGAGCGAGGTTCGTCGTCAATGGATTCCCGCCCCAATCGAAACTGTTTACTCCATTCTTTTACCGTGGAAAATGATGGAGAAGAATCCCCGTACACGGCATCCAACCTTTTTTTTATATCGGTCGGGCTGACCCCTTCCTTAGTCAGGAATTTGATCACGGAACGATATTCCAATTTGATCATTTCGAAAGTTTTCCGGATTCGTATCGTTAAAACGCCGTAAAATCAAAACTACAACCAACAGAAACGCCAAAACCAGACTCGAAAAAGCAGACTAAATGACAATCGCGATGACATCTTTTTTATTTTTTTTAAGCCGCCAAATTTTTCCAGCCAGAAAGTTTTGGACCGAACAGGTAGGTAGCTGTTTGCTATTTATTGAAGAATAAGCAAATATACAACCAGAAAAACAATGTTTTGTATTAATCACTGGTGCAGTAGCAGGAAAGAGTGCCGTGGCGACGACCCCGGCGCGGTGCTGACGTCAGCGGTCGAGGAAAACCGCCAACTGGTGTGCCCACGCGCACACAGCCAGGCCAGAGCCGCGCACATCCACAATTGAGCGAGCGAACTTTGATTGACCATTAAGTTCTATTTATTTATTTTTCTTTTTATTATGTCAAATATCGGCTTTTATCATGAATAATTTTAAAACTGTTTATCATAAAATTATAAAAAAAATATAATTACCTGAGATTCTCACAAGCCCTTTCTTTTGATATAATATCACAGTAATATTTTATTTTTTTGTCTAACCCCCCCCAAAAGTGATCCCCATGTATAAAATTTTATTTTTTTACGTTACACGTCCGTCTTTGGGTCACCGACTTACATATGTGTTCAAAATTTCAACTCAATCGGTCCTGTAGTTTCCGAGCAAATTGGCTGTGACAGACGGACGGACAGACACGAGTGATCTTTAATGGTTCCGTTTTACCCTTTGAGGTGCGGAATGTCTAGGAAAGCTGTAAAAAAGTACCGCCCGCGGCGATAAAGACTAATCTGGGGAACCCTAGGCACTAGGCACTAGATATCAAGCCATCCCACACAATAAGGTAACTGCGAGCCGTAACGAGCCTGAGAGAAAATGCCCACACATCTTAAGAGTCTCCAGGAGGCTCGAGTTTCCATACAAACGTAGTTCTGCTTTAATACAATAACTACATGCCGGATTGAATCCAAACTTTGTAAATATATTGAGTAGACACATATAGATGTTTGTAATTAGTTTTCATCGTAGTAAATTTTAACGTAACTAAACGAAGGCTTAATTTAGTTTTGTACTGAAAGTTTGAAACTGCTCTTATTTTTTTCCGTTTTATATTAGTACTTCGAAAACTAATTACAAACATCGATATGTGTCTTCTCAATATATTTGCAAAGTTTGGATTCAATCTGGCATATAGTTTTCGTATTAAAGCAGAACTACGTTTGTATGGAAACTCGAGCCTCCTGGCGGCCCTTGAGCCCGCTGGAGTTCATAAATCCCATACAAAAGTAGTTTTCATTCATTTGTTAACAAAACAACCGATTTTGAAATAATTTTATATCGATAATCGGGTGACGTATATCTGTGTCTATACCGCATTACTTTTTTCAAAAACGAAACAGAAATCCATTTTTAATCAATAAACTTGTTTTTAAGGTAAAAGATGGAAAACAAGTTTATTGGTATTAAATGGATTCCTGTTTAATTTTTCAAAAATTAATGCGGTACAGACACAGATATAGGTACATCACCCGATTATCGATATAAAATTATTTCAAAATCGGTTGTTTCCTAAACAAAAAAAAACCTCATTTTTGAAGTCGTTTGAAAGGAACACAATAGTATTTGAAATCCATAGCTTTTTGAAGTGAATTTTGTGAAACGAAATATTCATTGTGCTACTATAATTGCATGATATACTCGTAGATTATTTTATTTATATATTTTATTTTTTAAGGAAAACTAGGTTACGTCAGTACTAATATATATACTTTGATTAAGTTACATTATAATATGATCAAACAACAATTAAATAAGGAACATTGAGAAGTTTTCGCCTTTAGGTTAGAGATAAGCTAGCTTGACGTACGCCATATGGATACAGTTTCGAACAGTAGCAGTACAACAACAGTAATATGAAAAATAATAGTACTACAAACATGAAGAAAAAAAAGGAAGAGACCTTGTAAAGAAAGATCAGTTCTTAGCAACAATAAAATAGAAAGAAAAAGTTAATGATATCCTAAGGTTAATTACGTTGTTTGAGATTGAGAATTGAGAACCAAAGAATTCGCTATTGTATATGCGTAGTAGTATATAGTAGTTATAGTAGTATATAGTGGGATTTAGGTACAACTCAAACAACAGCTCGGTGTCTATCGATTGCACGCACGCGTTCGCTCATTAGCAAGTCAATATTCAACGGGTTCAGTTAGGTTGGCCAATGGCCAATAACTTGTTGTGGCCTGTGGCCTCTGTTTAGGGGCTGGTAATTTTAATCAGTGTTTTATTTATCGAGTAATTAATTAAAACATGCTCTGGGAGTTGATAGACCAATGCTTTCAAAGTTTTAGAAAGAATACTCTTTTCTCTTTAAATTGGTTGTCGAATAACTTTAGGAATTATTTAAACATTAGAAACCAGTCTGCATAAAAACTTAAGCACAATTTTTTTGGCCAGTCGGGTAAAAATTTATCCTATGTCACTCAGGGAATAAGACTAATCTAACGACACTCGCACTCCATAAAACATCAAGGCTACAGGAACGTGCCAAAGCAATAAACATACATACACTCGAAAAACTTAACCCTCTTTTTGACGCAGTCGGGTAAAAATAAACGATTAAACCCGGAGAAACGAAGCTGCCTGTCTCACCATTCCCAAAATGTGCGCCTGTTTGTAAACTTGTAGTACTTAACGTGGTTCTAGAGAGCCCAATCCAACGATAACTTACCATTGTAGTATCTATGTTAACAATAAACAACTATTATTTTACAGAACTTAAAAAGTTTAAGGGGTGTTTCAGGGTTGACTGTAGAACACACATATGATTAAAAATTGAATTATGTTCGTTGGTATCGGCATGACTGAAAACGACTAGACCGATATGGCTTTTTTTTCTTTCCTTAATGGTCGTAATACTCATGGTCCGATTAAGGTTTTTAGAAAAAGAAACATTGGAAAATAGGAAAAAAACTGGAAATGCTCTTTTCTATGGGATTTTTATATGAACTCAAGATCATAACTCACGATTCAAATGATCGATGCAACGTCGATTACATGATCATAATAAATAACTCATCGACATCGACATCCACGCGGGCGCAGCTGCAGGCAATAGCTCTCTAGTTTAAAATAAAAGTCCATTTGTAAAATTTCATTTTGGACTTCATACAAGCCATTTTTCACTGAGTATGACCAAAATTTTGTGCAAATGTATTTTTTAAATATTTTTTCTGTGTTCTAAAGTTGTTTGCACTAAAGAATATAGACAAAAAATATACACTTTTACACCCTGTCCTCATATCAGCATATACGTCTCCACCGAGGGGCTCGAGCCTACCCTGAATTAGGGCGATTGGGCCTTAGTTCAACCACGCGGGCCCAGTGCGGGTTGGTTACACCCTGTACCATCATTTAAACTGCAACAAAAACACTAGTCGTCAGCTTCAATCACTCTACCAAAATGGCTCCTGTTGCCAAGTGTTTATTTGTTTTGCAAGATTTGGGGATCCCAGAATAGTTGAATTAACACACAAACGATTTAGTCATCCATGAAGAGCTTGATGAATTGAGAATATCGAGATCATCTGGCAACTACTGCCTTTGATTTGTTTTCATGTGGCTTTAAATTGTGTGTGCCTACAGTGTAACCATGGAATCTGGTAAGAAGTATGAGAACACATTTATTTTGGCTTATGATCGCACGGGGCGGTTTCTCGGAAGCCGGGGTGTTAGAGTGAAGTTGTTAACCATGGCCTTGGATGAGGCGATTGCGTGTTCGGTGTGCCGTGTGCCCTTGATTACCTGCCCTTGAACTAGACTTTCAAGGGAATATCGATACAAACATTCATCATTCAGTTATACGTCTAAGGACTATTATTCTGCGAGTATTCTGTACAGGCATGTTCTTCTATCAGTTTTTCTTCGGGTCAAATAAATGTTACGTTAACTGTTTTGTAACATACACAGCAGTAACTGATAAAGTGATAATTAATTAAGTACACGAAAATATTTTTCATATGGTGTAATCGTGTACATAAAGAGTAGATAAAAATGATATAGTCATACATAAGGAAAATTTAATTCCGCTGAATGTTTTTAGAACTATTGACAAAACCTGATAAGAGGTTCTAATGAAATCTAAATTATATCGTTCACATGATGTCATACATAAACATTAGGTAATCTGTATGTAGGTAGTTGTTCGAGTTTCCGTTGGCAGGTGATCTGATGACAAATGTCGGCTTGGCTATCTATCAGACAGCTTGGCACTTCTTGGCATCAATATCTTTGAGAGGAGGCTTGTGAAGCATTTTATTCATTCACACTAAATTTTTTGGAAATGCTGTTAGAACCGCTCTTATTATGATAATAAGATAGAAGAGAATTTACTCGAAGACCAATAAAAACCACCTTTTAACCACCTCCGTGGCGTAATGGTTAAGGACATTACTTTCACATCAGGAGGTCGCGGGTTCGATTCCCGGCGGAGCGTAACTTTGTAAGGCTTGGTTTGGTTGGTAGAAGGGCATTTTCTAAGCCCGCCTGGCTAGCTACCACCATCTTATCTAAGTCTTGCCGCCAAACATCAATGCTAACAACATTGATGGTTCCGGCTTGAAGATGAGATAGCCAGATTCCCATTGCGTTGGGGTATCTTGGATCAGCTCGCTTCCATCTTCGGCATCATCGTCATTTACCATCAGGTTAGATGATGCCAAGGGCTTACCAATAGCGAATAAAAAAAATTGCGATACAAAGTATGTACCTACAATGTACACACGGTGCCACATCAAGCTATACAAAACCAGTATACGCGTGCCTCGCGTATGTTGAAACGCAAAGGCGTCGCGCGGCCAGCTTATACTGGTTTTAATAGCTTGATGTGTCGCTGTCCGTACATATAATTTTAAAAACCAGCCAAGTGCGAGTCGGACTCGCGCAAAATAGGGATCCGTTTATATAAAAAAAAATGTATTTTTAGTTAGTAATAGAATTTTTTGTATGGAAAATCTAGGAACTTTTTACAAATCCTTAAGTTATGACTATTACTCCTAAACTAAAAAAGCCTTCTTAGCCGTGATAGTTTTCCTTGTAAATTAATTTTATGTCCTACTATAATAGGACTAGTAGTAAATAGTAGTGCTAACTATTGTTTAGAGTCAAGTGTCCCCGGGAACAATAATTGGCACTTTAAAGTTTAATATTTCGCAACCAATCCCTGGATCGAAGAATGAATTAAGCAAACCCTCATTAGTTTTAAAAGACCTATTCTACGATACCCCACACGATACACGATAAGGTACGTCAATGATCAAAAATTCACCCTCTCTTTACATCTAAAGATTTTATTGTACAACTTTGTCGGCGTGATTAATATGTATTACATAGGGGGCGTCCATTAATTACGTGAGGTGTTTAAGGGGGGGAGTGGGTCAAGCTAAATCTTTCCAAATCTCACATGTGGGAGAGGGGGGTTTTAGCAAATATCACGTAATTTGTTTTCTTGTAGAAAACGGTGTAAAATTGCGAAAAAATAAAGTTAAATCAAAGTAAAAACAAATCTAGAATGAAAATATGGCGAAATTTCACACAACAGTGTTTTTCGTATTTGTCCGAACCCCGCAGAGTAGCACAGTAGCTCTTCGATTGCGTTTTTTTTGGTAATAACTCCGAAATGTTTTATCAGATAAATTTATTTTTTTTATTCAAAAAATAAAATTTTGTTCATCAGATAATTTTTTTTATTAAGCTTAAAAAACTACATCAATCGCTGCACACCGCGTGAAAATTGGTTGATTCATTTAAAAGTTATAGCAGTTTGAAGATTGAAAAAATTCGTGTTTCATCAAACTTTTATTAGACTTTTTATAATCCAACGTGTTTCTAGCCAAAACACAAATTTAAAAAAATCTCACGTGAGATTTGGGGAGGGGGGAGGGAGTTGAGGAAAATCTCACGAAATCTCACCAGAGGGAGAGGGGGGTCAAAAAATCCTGAAAAAAGCCTCACGTAATTTATGGACGGCCCCTAAGCCAAATAACAGCTTTCTAGCACTAATAGTCTCTGAGCTGAGCCACGGACAGACAGACAGACATGGCGAAAATATAAGGGTTCCTTGTTGACTTCGGAACCCTAAAAAAAAAAGAAAATATTTAAACGCCCATTTTATCATAGCAGAGTGTGTAGGTACACCAATCTATACATATAATAAAACTGTAACGGGGCCGTGTCTGTACATCAAATATTTTTGGAAAATAATAACTGTGGTGAACATTACTAACGATATAGAGACCAAAACAACAACTTTTGGAATTTTGTGTGTCTGTCTGTATGTTCGCGCATCACGCAAAAACTACCAGGCCGATTTTGAAGAAGTTTTGTATGGTGGTTCCTTATAGCCCGGGTTAACGTATAGGATACTTTTTATCCGGAAAATTCAAGAGTTCCCGTGGGAAAATTCAAAACGAAGTCGAAAACAAAGAAATAGTCCACTATCATTAACAAGTCAAAGAGATATGCCATTTGCTTCTATTTGTTATATGTAAATGTATTGAGATTTGAGAGAGAGGTTATATATATGTAAATGTATTGAGATTTGAGAGAGAGGTTATATATTTGTTCCAGACCGCAGTCAGCTTCATTTGTTTTTGATAAGCGATGGTCGCTTTTGTGGTTAGTGGAAATCGGGTTAGACTGTTCGTTACTTTTGCTATGAATTATAGAACATAGAATATTCTTCTCTTGATACTTTCTGCACACCCGCACTTGTGCGAGAATCGCTAACTCTCTCTGCTATCATCGTGTAGCTAGCACTATTAACCGTGCTATCGAAGGTACAGATGGCGGTCGTCTGGTGTTGCAAACTGAAATCAAAGTATATATATTAATACTAACATACAGTATGGACACTTCCTGCCGCTCTCTAGATTCCGACTTCACCCCGTCGTCACTCAGATTGATACAGATTGGTTACAGTTTGGTTGTTGAACGTACTGGATTTCGCCGCTATTTTGTTTGTCCCTCATTCGTTTTTATAAATGTCATTTCTGGCCCGATGTATGAAGTGTCCAGGGTGTGCTGAAATCATAAATTAGGTGATTATGGCTCGATACGAAATTCAAAGAATCGAGGTTGCTCTGATCATAAATTAGGCTCATAGTTATATACTAGCTTTTGCCCGCGGCTTTTTTTGATTGTCTTCGAAGGTGAGTGGTGCGCGAGCCGCAAGCGGCACGCGAGCGTGGACTTGAGTTTTCTCCAGATCCCTCAGGAACTATATCGGGCTATTCTAATTAGAAGTCTATGTCACTTCCCATCCCCTCAACCAATTCTATATACAAAATTCTTTTTTCCTTTTTTATTTTTTACTTTTTAGTCTTATGTACTTTAAAAGCGTGTTTTTTAGTTTTTTTTAACTCTATTTATTAGGGTTCCGTAGCAGGTAACGGTAAGACTACGAAGTCCGTCTGGCCGTCCGTTTGTCGGTCTGTTTGTCTGTCTGTCCGACCTTTAAAGGGCTGTATGCTCTTGACATTAAAAAAAAAATTGACATTTCATAACACTCTTAAGAATTGTTTAAAAAGTTATATTCTACTAGCTTTCAGAAACCTGAAATATTTAAGACGATGTCATGGAAAAACTATTTTATTGATTCACTAAACTATTATGCACTGAAAAAAATATGAATTTGGCTCGGTACGTAAAATACTTGGAATACTTTGTCGTTTACGACATTTTGATTCTGCATATAGAATTCGCGCGTGCGCGTAGCCGCCGCCATGCCATGATACAAAACCGGCCGCAACCGCGCCACTGACTCAGTCTGATATAAAACATTCTGACTACGCGTACGTGCGCGGTACACACCTCCCAACTTCATGACTCATACATACTTATCACAGTGAATTGAAAAGAGTTGCTGAACTTTGTGAACTATTTTTTCGTGTTGTCTTCTAACTTTCCCTGGTGGCTAGTTGTTTTGAACAGTCTGCGAGAAAACCAGTCTTGATGTCTCAGCTGGTGCCGTACCATCTCATCAGCAGCGAACAGGACGACAGTCTGATGTTCGCGACCATGTTCGAGTACCAGACCGATGACTACGATAAGCCGGTGGTGAGTTGTTCTTTGCTATTGTGGGTCAAATATGTGGTTCTAACAGTTGTCCTTCCATGACTTAACTTCGTAAACGGCTTTCTAAATTTCAGTTTCTGATGCAATTTGAACATTATTTACTGCGTCAATTTGACATGTTTTATTTGTTTAGATGATTTTCGCTGTTCAGGGTTCCGATTCCGTAGTAATTGTTTAATTTATTAGAAAAAGAAAATATGGTTGTTACATATTCTTACCCGACTGCCTCAGAAGGGGGGGTTATGTTTTTCGAGTGTATATGTGTATGTAGATTTCTATGTCCCTGCTACAGCCTGAACGGCTTGAAGGATTTTAACTTATGAGGTATCGTTAGATTCGTCTTGATCCCGTGAGTTACATAAAATACATTTTTACCCGACTGGCTAAAAAGAGAGGTTATGTTTTTACGCATTCGTGTTTCGAAATTGTTTATGTATTCCTAAAGTTATTTTATAAATGTTGTATATTGCTCAGTATAAGCGTATCTTAATAGAAGTCTAGTGATTGATTATTTATTGTTGTACTTAAGATTTGCTAAAATTTTTGTGCTTCTTGACGTCACAGTCCAGTTTTTCTTTCACGTTCATTGAAGGTCGTCTGCGGATCTGCGCAGAATGTATTCTACTTTAATTAATAAGTCTAATAACAATAATACCATGGATAGTTTATTGCACCTTCCGGGAAATCCATCGTGCCTGTCCAATGAACGAACTATCATTTATAATATAATCTAATACTTTATTGTAGTTATTACAAATTGTTTGGATCATGCATAATTATTTTTTTATATTTTTTTATTCACAATTGGTAAACCCTTGACAACATCTCACCTGGTGGTAAGTGACGATGTTGCCGAAGATGGAAGCGGGCTTACCAAGATTCCCCTACGCGATGGGGAACTGGCTATATTGTATGTATGCTGCTACTTCAACTTGGGTATCGCTTATTTTTGGTTATAAATATATCATCATCATCATATCAGCCCAAGGAAGTCCACTGCTGGACATGGGCCTCCCCCAAGGATCTCTACGATATATATATTGTCACTAATTCTAATTCCACCAATAAATTTTTAATTGTGTTGGGTGGAATTAGTAATGATAGAATTAATTTTAATAATTATTGTAAACAACCAAAATATGAGTGATATAATGTTCCACCAAGATTCTACAATCAAAAGTTATCAACTAGCTTGGATATCATTTTATAGATTATTTTGTTGGACGTCAATGCAATTAATTTTAATTACTTAAATCGAAAAACAAATAATGTTATAAGTATTATTCATTAAATTGCACTCCTACTCAAAAAACTTTTTCGTTTTGGTGTTAAATTTAAAACGTTTTTTTTTATTAATCAAATTCACAAAGTTGGTAGTTTGGTACCTACCTACATCAATGTTCTTGAACAACTGATTGAGCGCCTTGCTATTTGAAATATTTTAGATTTAAACATTTTTTAACAGTTTTAAGTTTTTGATAGATGATAAAAAGTAACTCAAATGTCTAGCAGTCAACTACGTTCATTATTTTTTATAAAAGTTCCACCATTTTCTTACAGATGGCGATAGTAGTAACTTTTTGTCCTTATCATGTTTTCGTGACGTGACGTAAACCTTTTCGATGTTGTTTACGGATAAGTACATGCGAAATGCATGCATCGTAGTTAGTACCTATTCGTAGTAATGTTTGTTTTTTAGTACTGAAAAATTGAGACGCAAAAACCATAACTAGTTAATTGTCTTCTGTCTGTGTCTTACATCAACAACGTTGCCCTCAATTTTAACCTTGAAAATAAGAAAATGCATAGGTAGGTACCTAGTGTTACTAAATTACTGGTGTTTTTAAATAACTTGTATCATATAATTCATACATTAACATAAACCTAGACTTTAAAACAGCTATCATCAATGCGTTCCGCTCTAACTGGCTTCTTCTACTTTGATGTAACTTTCTTTGACGTCACGGTTCGCGCGATCAGTGACGTAATCGTAGGGGAATGACGTCATCCATATAGACCACTAACACTTCGACGCGACGTTGATTATTGGTGTAAAACAAATACCTACGCATTAAATAATTCCTCGAACTTACCGGCAGCTGTTCCATCATATTACTTTAATTTTATTATTATGCCTCCGTCTTTTAAGTGTAAGATTTGCAGCCGATATTACCTTTATCATAAAGAAAAATTATTCATAGCAATATAATATACCCGTTTTTGGGGGTCTGTAGTCAAACAACAAACCCTTATCTAAGAATACGAACTTAAATTTTGCGTTTGACAAAAATTGAACCAATATTATATACGGGTGCCCATAATTCTCGAAATTATTAAATTGTTCAATTGAATAGAAAACCTACCTAGAAGGATAAACGTTTGACGCTTGTCCAAACCGCAAACTTGTTTAAAAACATGTTTACCACAGCTACTGCTCTACATTAAACAATTTCTTGGGGCGTTTTCCTTAATAACATTAACCGCATCAATATTGGCTTTATTTTAAAGCAGAGTTTTATGGTTTTTGTGCGTATCCATGTTTGTCCCTCTTTTTCGAACTGTCCAAAACGCTGGATATACTTTTATTTTATTTTGACATGCGCAGTGTCGTTAGATTTGTCCAGATCCCCGAGGGTCATAGAACACGTTTTATAAGCTCTAGGTTATTTTACGTTTATCTTTCAGGCTAGGTCTATGTACGCTCTTATGTACTTTCGGTATGGATTCTTCTAGAACCAACTGATCTCTAGCCATTAGCATCCATGAGTATCTTTCTAGGATTCTTATAAACGGCTGTATCTTGCGTAACAGTACAACTGGACCTGGTGGGGCGAGGCGTGGTGCCAATCCGTGATGGTTAACCTTTAAAACAAGTCCGGCTGTCTTGACCCACATTGCACTTGTGAAATTTCTCCAACGCCGGAATACTACCAATAATGGTTGGGAATTCCCGCCTGCTCGCCTTCGTGCGTAAGCGCACGTCCGCTTTTAATTTTTACCTGTTTTACTTATTCGCAAGCGTTTACATGTACGTGGCCTGCTTTTGTGTAGTGTAAAATCCATGTTATTTTGTCCTTTTTATTTTAAGTACTGGTTATTAGTTTATTAGGTACATAGGTAGGTACCTACTACTTGTCATTGGATTTCCTTCTCGTGGTTCCACTACAAGGCATGCCTTAATGCAGGCAAAACTTTCAGGAAAATATCTTTTGATTTAGTTTATAATTTTAACCGTCCCGGTATGTATGAACAAATACGTTAGGTATTGGACAAAGACTTATGTACACTGGCCAGCACATCAAGCTAGACACTTTGTACCGTTCTTATGCCGTACGCGTATGGATCAGAATCGCACTACGAGTGTCTAGCTTGTTGTGCTGGCCTGTGTACTTTGCGAAAAGGCTATAAACGTTAATAGACACCGTTTGAACCGCCTCAGTGGCGTAATGGTTAGTCTATTCGCTTCACACCAGGAAGTCGAGGGTTCAACTTTGTAAGACTCGGTTTGGTTGGTGTTAGGGCATTCTCATAGCCCTCCTGGCTAGCTACCACCATCTTATCTAAGTCTTGCCGCTAAACATCAGTATTAACAGCAATGATGTGTTCCGGCTTGAAGATAGGATAGCTAGATCCCCATTGCGTTGAGGAATCTTGGTAAGCCCGCTTCCATCTTCGGCATCATCGTCACTTTCTATCATGACAATGGCTTATCAATTATTGTGGATTAAAAAAACACGTTTTCAGAGATCGATAAATTTCCCGAAGTCAGACGTTTCCAACACATTCACATTGACACAGTCGGTCCACTTCCAATTTCACAGGAAGCATAGTAAAAGGAAAGAATAGTAGGTTGTCTTCATACAATGGTAGACTGGCGCGCACACATACAAACCGCGCGATGTACCATTGTATGAAGACAACCTACTGTTCTTTCCTTTTACTATGCAGGAAGGTTACAGATATGTACTTACCATAATAGTTAGATAGGAAAACTCGCTGGCCAGAAGCTTTTCTTTCATGTTCGAGATATCACAACACGGCAGAGTCATATAAGCCAAACAAAATACGTCCACTGCTGGACAAAGATACTAGTTACTTCGTAACAGATACTGCACTTCCTTATAAAACGAAAATACCTACGCATTTATTAACCTACTCATTCCCACCTGTCAGACAATAATACGGAACGTGGGTATATTAAGGCGGTCGACTTAGCGGTTATAAAAGGCCTCCCCCAAGGATTTCCACGACGACCGATCCTGCGCTGATCGGCTTCCCGTGATCTTCACCAGGTCGTCGGTCCACCGCGTGAGAGGCCTGCCTACGCTACGTTTTCCGGTGCGCGGTCGCCACTCAATAACTTTACTGCCCCGTCGGCCATTTGTTCTACGAGCTGTGTGCCCTGCCCACTGCCACTTCAGTTTAGCGATTCTGTGATCTATGTCGGTTACTTTGGTTCTCCTGCGGATCTCCTCGTTTCTGATTCGATCACGCAGAGCACGCTCCATTGCCCCTTTGGGTGACCTTGAGCCTTCCTATGAGGCCCATAGTAAGCGACCATGTCGAGCCGGCCGAGTGTGTAGCTTTAATTTTTTTAACTCTTTAGATTGAGTTTTAAGTAGTGATTGACCTAGTTGACTTGAACAGATGGGTTTTATTGCCCGAGTTGGCCGACACCTCTTAAACGGGTGAAGTCAATACACGCCGGATGTGGGCAATTGAGCTCTAATTGTAATTGTGGCTGTAGGTGATACGAGCTCTTTGAATTTCAGACATTGCCTCCTTCCCTGTTTTATCGATCATGCTTTGATGAAATAAAATGACATATTGGCATTGATTGTAGCCAATGTAACTATCTAATGGAAAATAGTGGGCTATGCGATGATTGATATAAGCTATTAATTGACAACATAAAACGACTATAAAACAGCTGCCAAAAGATATAACATCGCCTCTCTAAAGTCTAGGAGGGTTTATCACGACTAAGTGTGCTTATTCAAAATAACAAATAACATTATTGACTCTCCTGCACTATTAGCTGAAATAAACTTTAGGATACCACCCCGCATATCTTCTCGCACAAAAACAACCTTTTCAATTTCTTCTTTTTCGCCAAATTCTGCCAAATATAGTTTCTTCAGACGATCGACGCGCAGTTTCAATAATGACTTTTCTGATGTAGATATTTTTAAAAATTCTTTGGGAGCCTTTAAAAGTGCGATTAGAAATAAAATAAGCTGTTGGAATAAAAATAGTAGTAAAATTAATATTCTCTCAGGGCTCGTATATTTCATGTTTTATTTTTATTAAGTGGAACTCCAGGTCGTTTTTAATTTAAAATTTATATGTAATCCTTTATATAAGACTGTTTGTTTCCTAAATTAATAAAATAAAATAAAGCATAACCAGGTTCTCGGTCCACCGAGTGGGAGGCCTGCCTACGCTTTGTCACCCGGTGCGCGGTCGCAGTTACTATGCAGGGCAATAATTACATACCTACATAATTTTGTACCTCGGAGATTACGGATAGAGTTGCCGCGAATAGTCGCTATTCATCGGTATTCGGCATTCGTAATTTTTTTTGCTATTCGTCGAATACCGAATAATAATGTCTATTATTCGACATTCGGCGAATAGTTGTCTAAAATCAACTTTTAATGAAAAAAACTACCTATAGGCTTCAATAATCACTTAATTAAAAAAAAAACAATACAGACTTATTTTAGTATTAATTAATATCATTAATATTAAATGTCATAAAAAATCAGTCATGTTAAAGTTAGGCTTTTTAATTATTTAAAATCCAAAAGGGGCAGATTGTGGTGCAAAAAAACTAGTTTTTCTGCACGATTGGTTGCGCTTTTATAGGGTTCCGTAGCCAAATGGCAAAAAACGGAACCCTTATGGATTCATGTCTGTCTGTCTGTCCGTCCGTATGTCACAGCCACTTTTTTCCGAAATTATAAGAGCTATATTGAAACTTGGTAAGTAGATGTATTCTGTGTACCGCATTAAGATTTTCACACAAAAATAAAAAAATAAAATATATTTTGGGGGTTCCCCATACTTAGAAGGGTTGTCTGGAAGAAATCGCAGAGCGATAAGACCGCCCAAATTGTACCGCTATAGTACGCTTATAAGATTTTGTTTTAAGCTCTGTTTTTATTAAAATTTTCAAGTTATAGTTTCTAAGTTTTACATTGTGTTTATTTTTTAATTTTTGGTACAATAAAGAGTATTTATCTTATCTTAGAACTGAAACTCAATTTTTTTTTTCATCAAACCCATACGTGTGGGGGGGGGGGGGGGTATCAATGGATAGGTCTTCAAAAATTATATTGAGTTTTCTATTATCATTTTTTTCTAAACTGAATAGTTAGCGCGAGAGACACTTCCAAAGTGGTAAAATGTGTCACCCCTGTAACTTCTAAAATAAGAAAAAGATAAAACTTAAAAAAAAATATGATGTACCTACATTACCATGCAAACTTACTTCCACCGAAAATTGGTTTGAACGAGATCTAGCGAGTAGTTTTTTTTAATACGTAATTTATTTTATTATAGATAATGGTGCGGAACCCTTGGTGCGCGAGTCCGATTTGAACTTGGCCGGTTTTTTTTTCATACAACAAAAAAAAAAAGAAAATAGAAAAATAGTCTTTCTGAATAAACAAAACTTGCTGGTGTGATTAACTATCGTTTAGCAATTTAGATTACAGTAGGTAAAAAATGAGTTCTGAAAAATGTTTACGGCGAAAGAACTGCTGGCATTTCTTTTCATCAATTATTTTTTAATGGCTTTTTAATGGGATCAGTGTGTGTACGTCTCCTCATTCATACACGTGCATACTATGTTTTCAGCAAAAGAAATAAATCTCAAATTTTTAGCTCCGTCATCGTCACGTCAAGTTAGAGACTTACATTGTATATTATTTAAAGGTGTTTCACACGAACACATAGTGCTAAGACCTTGACATTGTAGAGTTCAATCAATATTACGTCTAAAATGTAAGTACTGTCAACGGAAACTACATCGCAATCAAAATGACATAAGGTTACGGGAATACAATGCAATGCACGACAATCTTGAATATTAGCATTATTTTCTTTAGACATAGACATTTCTATTAATTAACTATGAATATGTGGAACTCCTTGCCTGCGTCAGTGTTTCCCGATTCCTATAATTGGAGATCTTCAAGGCAAGAGTGAATAGGCATTATTTGAGTTTGCGTGTACCATCCTCGACTGCATCATCACTTACCATTCGGTGAGTTGCGGTCAAACGCACTTAAATTTTTAATAAAATAGTTAAATAATTGGACAACATACTTTAAGTGTCATTTTCATTATAAAATAATAATAATATAAAAAACGTAATTTTCATCATTATACATAACATGAGTTCTAAAAATTGGATAATAAATACAAGTTATTATTTCGCCCATGTGGAAATCGTTATATTTGAGTGGGTGGGTGGGTGATCTGAATACAAACTGAGTGTCCTCCAGATCCCTCGGAAACTATCTTGCCACTTCATATTCTTTCAATCAACTATCCCTGTGCCAAAAACCACGTCAATCCATTGCTCCGCTGCGACGTGAGAGCTTCTTTTCTACGCGTGAGAGAAATCAACAAAAAAGAGTATTGCCGGACCATGCAGCAAAATTAATTAGCGGGGTAAAAAGTAGCCTATGTCACTTCCTTCCCACCCCTACGAAGAACTTTAGTCCCACCCTTTAAACTCCTTATATCTGTTCCAAAAATCATTTGATCCGTTGCTCCGTTGCGACTTAAAGGAAGGACAAACAAACAAACACACTTTCACATATATAAGGTGTAACAAAATTAGCCAAAAATATTTTAACTGGTGCTTCTATCCATGAAACTGAACAACTTTCCCCATTAAACCCGTAGTCAAATCTCAAAAAAAAATTTGAACTTCCCATACTAAGTTGGCTGATCAGCTGATCGAGTTAGTATGGGGGAGCCAATTTTTTTTTGCGATTTGACTATGGGTTCCATGGGGAAAGTTGTTCAGTTTCATGGGTAGAAGCACCAGTTAAAATAGTTTCAGCTAATTTTGTTACACCTTATATATATACATAATATAACTAGTTGTCCCGGCGAACTTCGTTCCACCTTACACTACACTACTCTACCCTACACTACCCTACCCTACCCTAACTACACTACACCTACACTACACTACCCTACCCTAAAACCAATTATTTTATGACTGATAATATTTTTTATTGATGTAATATATGATATCCTATTCCGGACGAAGACAAATGCAAAAACACAAAACTCATAAAAATTGGTCCAGCCGTTGTTGAGTTATAAATGGGTAAATGGTGTAACTAACACGACTTTCTTTATATATGTATAAAGATGTTATAGTTACGAGTAATATAGGATTTATCGTGGCAATGTTTTATCGGATAATTCATAATGTGTTAGGTAATCTCAATACGACTTCTAGGAATTGTGACTCATCCGCGCGATATCGGAAGTTACCAATTTGTGCCGACTTTATGTAGATGACACATCAAGTTTTTTGTCCGCCTTGTTTATAAAGATTTTACGTTTCTCATCATTAGTTACCTACTTCATATCAGTCGAAAAACGTCCACTGCTGGACAAAGGCCTCCCCCAAGGATTTCCACGACGACCGGTCCTGCGCTGCCCGCATCCAGCTACTTACTTTGCAAAATTGATAACTTTTAGGGTTCCGTACCATTACACTGGTTGGACCCTATTACTAATCCTGCGCTGTCTGTCTGTCTGAATTTAAAAAGGCTGTATCTTTTGAACCGTTATAGTAGCCGCCTGAAATTTGGCTGAGTTTTTACACAATATGTGTTTACTAGCGTTTGCTAGTGGACAGACTGTCTTTGAGGGTGAGTGAAGCGGCTCGCGGAGCGTGGACATGAGTTTTCTCCAGATCCCTCAGGAACTATATCGGGTTATTCTAATTAGCAGTCTATGTCACTTCCCATCCCCTCAACTAATTCTATACAAAAATCACTCCGTTGCGACGCCGACGTGCGCGAGCGTGAAAATGAGTTTTCCCCAGTTCCCTCGGGAACTAATGTCTGGATATGCTAATTAGTAAATTATGTCATTTCCCACTCCTTCAACCATCTCTATACAACCCCAAAAAAAAATTATTTTTAAAGATTTCGTGTACAACTTTGTCGCCGTAATTAATATCTATATCCATGTCAAATAGCCTTATAGTACTAACTAGTCGTCCGCCCGCGGCTACGCCGCGTTGTTTTCGATTTTCCCGGGAAAAAAAGAAGCCTATGTTCTATTTCAGGACCTAACCTATATGTGTGTCAAGATTCATTCTGCGTGAAAGAGTAACAAATATCCATACATACAAACTTTCACATTAATAATATTAGTAGGATAGTCTCTGAGCTAAGCCACGGACAGATAGACAGACAGACTTGGCGAAACTATAAGGGTTCCTTGTTGATTACCTTAGGAAGTGCATCGGAATATGCTATTTTCACTGGATCAAAAGTAGCCTACGTCCTTCCCAGTGACACAGGCTACCTGCATGCCAAATTTCATCAAGATAGTGTTGAAGCGTGAAAAGGTAACAAACAAACAAACACATTTTCACGTTTATAAATTAGTAAGGAAAAATTACAAAGAAGTGTTTTTAAGGTTTTTTTTGTTTTTGCAATATCGTAAAAGCGGTACAACATACAAGCGTGTAACATAATGTGATTTTTGTAGAAATCCTAAAGCAAAACAATAAATAATAAAAACTTGCCAAGAGTGAGTTGCACTCGCGCTAAGGAGTCGAAATTGATGAATTGTTGCACACGTTGTTTGAAATTAATAAGTTTCAAATTGTTGTACTTGCGTGGAGAGATGTGATGGTACGGAATCATTGGTGCGCCGGTCCAACTCACACTTGGCCGCTTTTTTCAAGAGCTAGTATTATTAGGCCCAGGTTTGCCAAGCGTCCTGTTCTCCCAGGACGTGTCCTTCTTTTGGAGTGTCCTAGATAGTTTTTAACACTAGAGTGGACGCGTGGGGTCATACGTACCCCAATGTTTTGTTTTGACTTATAACTCTGTGATTTGATATTCAATAACCTTGAGCGCCTAGCTAAGCCTCAGTTATAAACTAATCTATACATTTAGTAGTCCGCAGGCGCGCGTTCGGGACTGTCGCTTGCGCAGTGAGTGTTTGAAGTTGTTTGGGGTACACATGATCCCGCGCGATCTCTCGTGGAATTATTTTGGAGCACAATAACGATTTTTACTCTTGTAAGTATTTTTTTTTAATGACTTTATTTTTGTGTTTTATTTGTGAATATACTCTCAATTATTTATTTTGTTGCTAGAAAAACAAATATGCCTTATTATGGCTGTATTTTTGTGTTTCGTTTGTGAATATACCTCCAACCTTTATTTTTTCCTCAGGAAAACAAATATGCCGTTACCACCGGATAATATTGTTCAATCATGGCTTGAAGAAACAATGTCCAATGAAGATGATAGTGAAGAGGAAGACCAAAGTGCAGAAGAAGAGCACATCACTCATTCTCCGCATGACTCGGGAACGGATCAAGATGATGCTGGTGAGTCAGAACCTGGTCAAGAACCGGATATTATTCCATCAGGTGATGATATGTCCAGACTGTCACCAAGGTGAATACAAAATTTTAATATATTATTTTATTTGAAATGCAAGGCTGATTATAAACCAAACCATTAAAAATTATTAGTGTTTTTGTTTTTTTTTTGTTTGAAGGTTTAAATCATATAAAACAATTTGTTTTCTATTTAGCATATAAGAAAGTTATTCAAAATAAAGTTCCTTTTATAGTTATAATAAGTGTTTTATTAATTTGATACCACAAAGCTGAGTAAACTGGTATTAAAGTTGGGGTCATATGTACACCACGCGAGCGCTTACGTAACTAATAGGGGCGCGTCCACTCTAGTGTTAAGTAGTGTCTTGGGTTTTGGATGAATTGTCTTATTTGAGAATCAAGTATATCTATACCCAGTAGGCAGTAGGGGTGCGATAGACATTGAAGAGCATCTAAAAAGGCTAAACACAAGATTACAGTCTTAGGCAGGGACTTGGACACTTTCTCTAATAAATTGTCGATAAATGAGAAAACAGTACCTACCTAGCTTATGAAGGGACTGTGTTTTTGCAATTAGTTGAGTTTAATTAATCCTATATTAATTGCGTAATTGCTATTAACTATTGTCTTATATTGCGTCCTGTTTTTAAACATAATGTCCTATTATTCCGAATTTAGGGCTGGCAACCCTTAAGGATTCCATGTCGTTCGTGAAAGATGATGATGGTTTGTTTTCTTCATTTACTCAATTTTTTGCAATCCGATGGCATCTATGGCAATTATGGCATCCATCAAACAAAGTATAACTCCTCAGGTTATGTTTGTGTATTTTTCTACAATAACATGCACATTATTAATTATTATACATTAGATGTTTAAACATAGGTATTTAGCGTCGCGCACCTGTGGCCTGTGAGACTGTGATTCGCGATAAGTGACGTCACCAACAAAGTATTCTAAGCTAAATATGAAACAATAGAGCTTACCTACTACGTATGTAAGTTCATATCATTCATAATATGTGTATATACGTTCTTGTAGTACTTATTCACTCGCGAGCGTTAAAACCCGGGGGTAGTTCCTGTCTGTCCCCGAGCCTGTCCCCACGAGGGGACAAACAGGAATGAAAATCCTGTCTGTCCCCACAAAGGGACAAACAGCATTCTTAATTCCTGACTGTCCTTGAATTTGATTTCAGGGACAAAGAGAAATAAGAAATCCTGCTTGGTCCCGAATTGGATGTGATAATGTCACATTTATTGCTGTTTGTTATGATGTTACTGTTTTTTTAATACAAAGAAAGAACGAAAAGTAAACATTTGCATTACGTATTGATCTCTCTACATGTTATTCTTTATGTGGCCTTGTTTTGCTTTAACAGTTTTTTTCCCAATTTTTTTTTATTCATCGTTAGTAAGCCCTTCGCATTATCTCACCTGATATTAAGTGACGATGATGCCGAAGATGGAAGCGGGCTTACCAAGATTTCTCAACGCTATGGGGAACTGGTTAGCCGGAACACATCTATGCTGTTAACATTGATGTTTGGCAGCATGACTTCGATAAGATAGTGGTAGCTAGCCAGGCGGGCTTAGAAAATGTCTTTCCACCAACCAAACCGAGTCTTACAAAGTTATACTCCACTGGGAATCGAACCCGCGACCTCCTGATATAAAGCTAATGGATTTAGCCATTACGCCACGGAGGCGCTTAATTTGTAGTATAATGTCAATAAATAAGCATGTGTTAGTTCTTGATTTTACCTTATAATCGTATTTTTATTCACTTTTTAATCGTATTAATATTGTCTGTTACTACATAATGTTTATTAAAATGTATTTAATGATTATTAAATGATTTTGCTTCAGTCGTAAACAAAACTAAACTTATTTATTTATTTGCCAGGAAAAAATACAATACAAGTAAATATATAGAACGGCGGTCCCTACACTAGGCAAGCCTGTATCGTAGGGGCCGTGAGAGCAAAAAAATTCCATGCTTAAGGTAAGCCGACAGTAAAGAATAAAACTAAAATTTTAAATTTAAACTTAATAAACATTTAATTCATGTGTTTGCATTTTTTTCTTTCTTTTTATGACCAAACAGTAATAAATATGACACTGTCATGTCAAATTTGGGGACAGACACGATTTCTATTCTTGTTTGTCCCTGAATCCAGGGACAGACATGAATTAATATTCCTGATTGTCCCCTCGTGGGGACAGGCTCGGTGCTCGGGGGGACAGACAGGATTTTTTATTCCTGTTTGTACCCTCGTGGCTCGGAGATATACACCCCCCCCCTCCTCCTTTACTTTTTAATGAAATTATTGCTTTTAGTTAACTTGTTTTGATTTACTGTATTTAATGAATGTTAAAAACGTTCATTTACTACCTTGTGAATAATGCTTTAATTAATAATTTAATTTCTATCTAAAGATAGGCCTTCCAAACACCCCTGCCGGGTTTTAACGCTCGTGCGTGTATGATACTATTGTATCATCATCATTCTATCGGCCGAAAAACGTCCACTGTCGGACAAAGACCTCCCCCAAGGATTTCCACGACGACCGGTCCTGCGCTGTCCGCATCCAGCGGCTTCTCGCGATTTTCACCAGGTCGTCGGTCTACCGCGTATTTTATTGTATAACAGCGTGAAAGCCGTTCTTGTAGTACTTTTATATTAAAGTTCTAAACATAAATTTAAAACAATTTTTTCCTGTTTCCTATTTTCTCAATTTTAGGTATTTATTTACAATGAAACTTGAAAAGAACCCATTAGGTAACCTCCAATGGTAGGTAGTTGTGGGTTGTGGTGGTACGGTGGTAGCCACAGAAGCACCATAAACTTAAAGTGCTTTTACATTTCTCAAGACAAGGAACGATAAAGGCAAAAGGTGAGGTCTTTATTGCCTCTAACAGCGATAACTTGACCACTGCCTCCATTTTCGACCATTTCACAAAATTGTTTATTATTGTCTGTGGTTTGATCTCTGTGACTTGAGCAATCGAAAAAGATATTTTCAAGGGAGGTGTGGTGGACCTTCTATTTAGGGGTAAATTGTAATAAAGTACTTAATAGGTTTTTTTTTAATCTACATTCATATCATAATATTAAAATTTTAAAGTGATTTAAAATCTCGTTCGAAGATCCCTTTACATAAATAGATACATAGATTAAGCTCAAATTAATAAAAAAGTATTAAAGATGAAAATCTACCTCAAAAGTAGATACATTATGTTATGAGTTATTATGACGAACTTTATCCATAGACAGCTATAATATTTAAAAAAAGTCATAATGTTTAACGAAATTCAGTAGAAACTTACATGGACTAGATCTCACATTTTAAAATTAATAACATGAAGTCCTGGCATACCGATGTCGCGATATCGAAACCAGATACAATAGTTAAACAAAAGACGGTTTAACTGCGGTATTGGAGCGGTTAATATAATAAAATTACGTACATCATCTTCTACAATCAATCTTTAATAAAAGACACTTAAATACTTTCAAAAATATAAGCAACAAACAACTTATATGGTATCTGAGGAGCGCAAAAGAAAACTTGTCAAGAGTTTTCGCTTTAGTGTAAGCTAATGACGAAGCTAATGACCTAAGCTACTTCGGTCGAACTTCAAATTCGTTGCAGTTGCATACTTAATGTTCGGCCGAACTTCTTTAACTCAACCTTATTCACAATAGCATTCTGAGCGGTCTCAAGAACCTTCCTGAAACCCTTTTTATAATATAATTATGCCAATTGCCACCTGGTTTTTGCCTGAGAGTGTCGTCCCTTGTTAGTTCTCACTGCAGTAAGTTAAGGCTCCTCCGTCCCTAAAATTAGCAATTTGATTCACGATGTTTCAAACATCGAACGAAATAGCTTGGAAATAAAGTTGGAATGCAACGTGGCTGTTACATCAATTGCTGCGGACGAACTGTGCGATATTATGGTTTTTAGTTCATTACATTGTAAATAAAATAAGAAGAATTTCCAAAAAAGAAAGAAAACGAAATCATTTTATATTGTTAAGAAGTTCATAAATTAGCATAATGTTTTGGGTTAAAATTGCAGCAGTTCTATGGTAACATACAACTAGAAAAAAAAAAGAGTGCATTAGGATATTTTTTCTTTAGTTCTGTGTATTAAAATAGAATTGGAGGATTCGAGAATTCGATTTTAAATAAAGTGATTTTTATTATATGGTTTAAAATTTGTGCAGACTCGAAAAAAAATGATAATTTAGTGTAGCAGCATCCCCTTATCAAAGCCTCTTAAGGCTTATACCGCCGCCAATGGCCAATTTTGTAACCACTTTTTACTTCAAAAAAGGTTTTTTTTATCGGAAAATAAAATGTTTTGTAATTTACAGGATATGAGGAGTGATTTAGATTTCCTCGAATTCTATTTTAATACACAGACCTAAAGAAAAAAATATCCTAATGCGTGCTTTTTTTTCTAGTTGTAACAATAGAAGTGCTGCAATTTTAATCGAAACATTACGATAACTTATGAACTTCTTAACAAAACAATATAAAATGTTTTTATTTTCTTACTTTTTGGAAATTCGTCTTATTTTATTTATGATGATTGATGGATGAAATAAAAACCACAATTTCCGCAGCGATTGACGCAACAGCCACGTTGCAGTACGAGCTGACAAGAACTTTATTTCCAAGCTATTTCGTTCGATGTTTGAAACATCGTGAATCGAGTTGCTAATTTGAGGGACGGAAGAGCCTTAAACTGTTAGATACTCGCCCAGAGTAGACACTACGTTATCGCTGCGCAGTCTCGCGTCCTAGGCGCAGACGCAGACGCAGGCGCAGCAAGCATTGTCGACTTGTCGCCATAACGCATCGCCCACGGCTCGACTCTCGCGTCTGTTGCTGTCATAAAGTTTACCCCACTCACTTTTGATGATCTGACAATAATCTCTACCATTCGCTGTATGATAGTAATACTCACTATTGTCAGGGTTCCGGCTCCCAAATGGCATAAAACGGAACCCTTGTAATTTTGTCATGTCCTTTATCCTATGTATATGTTATAGGCAATGTGTATAATGCAGGCATTCTATACAATACCTAGGATACATAATATGACTGTGAGAGGGGAATTGTTTTTTTGGGGTAAATTAATCTCATAATATAAACTACCTGTAGGTATCTTAGAACACTTGTTTACTTCGATCCCGACGGGACGGATGTGTGAAGAAGGTATTGTGATGTCAAAAAAAATAAAAGTTTAAAAAACTTAAAACCGACTTCAAAATGAAATTCACTCAAAAGTATGAAATAATATTAATATACTTATATACACGACATTAACCAACAATAACGAAATCTAGGGTGGGTACGAATCAAATTAGGGGCCTAAATTTATTTTTGAGATCGGTACCAGCACACAGCTATCAAATGTTTTAGATTCAATGGCATTGCTGACACCGACCTCAAAAAAAATTTTAGGCACCTTATTTAATTCGTACCCACCTTTGATTTCGTTATTGTTGGTTAATGTCGTGTATTTAAGTTTATTAATATTATTTCATACTTTTGAGTGAATTTCATTTTGAAGTCGGTTTTTAGTTTTTTAAACTTTTATTTTTATTTGATTTATTTTTAGTGATAATGCTATTTATCTAATAACGTTAAACCCAATCACCCACTCGCCAATAGGAACACTCAGATCATAATACATGTGTTTCATCAGATACAGATTCCTGTGGCTTCCATCATCATCTCAACAGCATGAAAGTTAGGGATTTAAAACTTCCATCATCAGCTCATCTGAATAACCTGAAAGAATACAACTATCGGTCTATACGTATCAACGTAACATATTTGAAGAATTGTCCTCCAACTCCTAATCGTTAAGGAGTTGTACCTTCCTTCATCAGCTCATCAACATGAGATGATGACTACCAGAAGAAATTACTTTCATTATTTTAGAAAACACAAGAAACACGTAAAACGTGCCTATAAAATTTTTCCCTGGGATCCCATCATCAGATCCTGACTTGGTGACAATGGGACCCCCTCGGGAGTATATTCTTTCGAATAAAAAAAGAATTTTGGAAATCGGTTCACAAACGGCGGAGATATCGCGTAACAAACATACAAAAAAAAACAGTCGAATTGAGAACCTCCTTTTTGAAGTCGGTTGAAAATAGATGTTTATGTTTATCGATTGTCTTACACTAATTGTCTATTCCCTGTGTGTGTGGGTGTGTGGGTGTGTGTGTGCGTGTGTGCGTGCGTGTGTTTTGTGCGTTCATCAGGTACTCTAGTGCCCAAAGTACTTTACGGATTTGGGTAAAATGCGTGTTACGGCAATATTATTTCACATATCCAGCCTTTTTTTCAAATTTTCCCGTAACTTGATCATTTAGGGTTGCCAGTAAAAACAATTTTTTTTTCTCAATAATGGCTCTATCGATTTTCATGAAACTCTGTTCGTTATCATAAATATATATATATAAGGTACGTCTTATACAAACCCAGGCTGTTAGTTTTATTTCAACCGACTTCCAAAAAGGAGTAGGTTCTCAGTTCGACTGTATGTTTTTTTTTGTATGTTTGTTACGCGATATCTCCGTCGTTTGTGAACTGATTTTCACGATTCTTTTTTTATTAGATAAGGTATGCTCCCGAGTTGGTCTCATATAAATTTTATCAAAATCGGTGTAGTATTTTTTTTGGAAAATCCACAAATACAAAAAATAATAATGTAAAATGTTGCGATGGAAGTCCAAGAAGCCCACACGAAATGATTCTAACGAATTTAATAATACTTTGTAAATAACTAGGATAAAAATCTGAATAAAGTACCTCCCATACAAATCCAGATTATATGTAACTACTAGCTTTTTCCCGAGGCTCCGCCCGCGTGGATGATTAGTAAATTATGTCGTTTCCCACCTACTCAATCATCTCTGTGCAAAAAATCACAACAATCGAGTATTTTTTTAGTTCCCTCAGGAACTACATCAGATTATGCTATTTTCCCGGGATAAAAAGTAGCCTATGTCCTTCCTCATGGCACAGGCTACCTGCATGCCGAATTTCATAAAGATTGGCTAAGGCGTTGAAGCGTGAAAAGGTAACAAACAAACAAAAACATTTTCACATTTATAATATTAGGAAGGATTTCATCATTATTGCACGCCGTGTTAGGCAAATTATAGAGGTAAGATTAAATTTATTAATTAAGAACATATTTTTGTACCTATAATTGCAATAAATATACTTTGACTTTGACTTTCATCAAGTCTGGTGCAATGAATGTGCATTGTTGATTTGTGCACGCCCGCTGCACTAGACGATGAACTCTTCGCGAGAAAGTATGCTCAGCCGGACTGTACAATTTATTTAAAGTACTTACCTAGCATTTATAAAATATTGAGCTCTAAAGTCAAAAAATTCTGAGAAAAAAACAGATACTACAATTGCTAAAATGAGCAAACGAAAATTGGTTTTGTTCGTGAAAAAAAATACTTCCTCCCTATTCTTGTTTTGGTCGTGAAAAAAAATACTTCCTCCCTATTCTTGTACTGGTCGTGAAAAAAAATACTTCCTCCATATTCTTGTTTTGGTCGTGAAAAAAAATACTTCCTCCCTATTCTTGTTTTGGTCGTGAAAAAAAATACTTCCTCCCTATTCTTGTTTTGGTCGTGAAAAAAAATACTTCATCCCTATTCTTGTTTTGGTCGTGAAAAAAAATTCTTCCCTCCCTATTCTAATCCTTGTCTAAGATTCTAATGTACGAAGATCTCCAGATATTAAATTTTGTAGTTACATTTTAAATAATGTTCTCCCGATACCAGTAATTACTCCGGAACCCTGTATTTGGCCCGGGTCCGATACACACTTTGCCATTTTTTTTTAGTTTTGTCATTGTTTTACCTACTGAGAAGGTCCGAACTAATAATTATTCCTCTGCTGGCTAGTTAGCTGTTTCCCGTGGCTTCACCGCGTGGACAACGTTTCTATTGCGGCTCGTGAGCGTGGAAAAAAGTAGCCTATGTGTTAATGCAGGTCCTAATCTGTCTACCTACCAAATTTCAGCCAGATCCGTTAAGTAGTTTTTGCGTGAAAGAGTAACAAACATAATATGTACATCCATACATTCTTACAAACTTTCGCGTTTATAATATTAGTAGGATGAGACACTCTATTTAGTAAAGTAGGTTCAAGTCATCTAATACTCCTTCCTACTTATTTATACAAAAACGTCTCAATTGTAAACCATAAAGTAACGTTTACCTAACTGTTCCCAAATATGCAAAAAGCACAAAAGTGTTCACTTCTAAATTCTTTGTTTACGTTAAATGTCGGCTTTCCCAAAACAGCTATTGTCGTATAACTTCGCACAAAGATAACAAAGAATTCCAAAAATGAAGACGTAAAGGTGGGAAGACAAAGTAACCCTTAGAGCCCGTGAGATTGTGTGTGTGTGCTAGAAATAAAACTTTTGATACGAACGAGGCCAACCAATGATTGTTCACTCCAAAAACAGCGGGATGTGCAAAACAAAAGTAAAAAAAAATCTGCGTCGTCGACTTCTGAAGGTGTGGGAGTGCGGGAGGTCCGTTCGGCTGAGGTAGCAAAGGATGGCATCGTGACGGGCGGCAAGGTAAGTAAGTGGACACCGCACCGGCATGCACCGGTACCGGGGGCAGACCCCGTGCGGTGAGTCACGCGCCAGGCACGCCGGCTATCTCGCCGAACATTCCTAAACAGGCCACTTTGAAACTCTCCATTATTGCAACTATCAAATTAAGGCCCAGTCACACCCTGGACACTTCATACAACGGGCCAGAAATGATATTTCAAAAAAGGAATGACGTAACAAACAAAATGGCGGCGAAATCCTATACGTTCGACAACCAAACTGTAACCAATCTGTATCGATCTGGGTGATGAGTGGGTGAGGTCGGAAATTAGAGAGCGGCAGGGAGTGTCCATACTGTATGTTAATACTAATATGTATACTTTGGACCAGTGGTACCTAAAAATCCACTTAAACAGGTTTTTAGAATTCATTTTTAAAATCTAGGAAAACATATTGGTATTATCTAGTATACTAATTACTCTGAGGTATTATTGAGAATAGTTACGAGGGATTATATCGAATGGAAACACGATTTAATAAAGTTGGCTCGATAAAATAATTTCGCAAAGGTACCTCTTTTCGAGCCATTTTATCGTCTATTTTCGGTTTTATTTATTTGATAATATGATTTATTTACTAAAACAAAGTTCATAGGTGACTGAAGGGAAAACATCGAATGGATTTTTATTTAAGATAAATAATATGATGAAAATAATAAGGAAAACATCGAAAAAGTGCAAAAGTGTTGTTATTTTCTTCCCTCTTTACGTGTAAAGAAAAAGACAAAGAGTTTTAAATACATACCACTGGGCCTTAAAATCAATGGAGGAGACCCATATCCGTAAACGCTTTAAAACAAAGAACCTACCGGCTATTTTCAAGCTTAGACTTCTTTGTTCCACAAAGTAGGCAATGATAACTGCGTCACAACTATAGCAACGCAGCAATGAGCTGATGTTAACAGCAGCTGCAAGTCCTTGTTCCGATTATGGCTGGTCGTGCTCGCAGCGGTGCAGATTACTGGCATTTTCTGCGTTTCCGCCTTGATTGCAACCATTAAAAGATGTCATGCCTAGCCATAGCGAGTATACTGCACGTGTGTTAGATCATTTGTTATTACAAAACATTGATAAATAACTGTAGCGAAATACAGTTGTAGCACCGTGTCATAAGGTTCACATTGGCGAACCTCATAAATAGTTATTGGAACGTGATGCTAGCAGTTCATTGATTAATTCATTAAATAATAATGTACCGGACAAAGAAATATTTGTTACTACTGACACACTTAATTTATAGTCATTTTATGTCGATCGTCAACCTTTATACTTGAGATGTTAACTATCTGTTGAATTCCACACTTTGGGTTTACTTTAAGTTGCTTCGCGCGAGCGGGTATTGAGGGTGCGCGGTGAGCGAGCCCCAAATCTTTTTTTTTCATCTTCATCTTGAAGGTCCATTCTAAGTATTAGTGAAATAATTTTTAATCCCTGACGCAAACAGAGGGGTGTTACAAGTTTAACGCGTGTATCTGTCTGTGCCATCGTAGATCCCAAACGGATGAACCTATTTAAATTTAGTTGTTTTGTTTGAAAGGTGACTTGATCGAGAGTGTTTTTAGCTATGATTTAAGAAAAATCTGCCGTTTGAAGGTCATCAGCTCTTTTCTAGTCGATGAAGAGATGTGAGCAACTTCCACAGGTCTGATCGATTGAAAATTTGGTATCCTGTTACTTAATAATAGTGCAAAAACATGGTGAACTTGAACTGATGCTGCAGCATCACCTGGAATCACAGGATACCCAGCTCCTCACCAACTTACAGCAAAGGTGTCGTTTTTGGTCTCCTTGGATATTAATGAATCCTACTAATATTATAAACGCGAAAGTTTGTAAGAATGTATACATGTATGTTTGTTATATTATAAACGCGAAAGTTTGTAAGAATGTATGGATGTATGTTTGTTATATTATAAACGCGAAAACTACTGAACGGATCTGGCTGAAATTTGGTAGGTAGACATATTAGGACCTCCATTAACACATAGGCTACTTTTTGCGGCTCGTGCACTGCGCACCTTCAAAAAGTCATAGAAACGTTGTCCACGCGGGTGAAGCCGCGGGAAACAGAGTAAGTTATAAATATATGGTAAAAAAGGCTGCCATTAGGGGTGTTTAAAAATTAAATTTATAGTTATTTAAATAGAAAGTAGTTTGATATCCAAAGTAAGTAAGTTTATTTGAATATAAAAACACGTTACCTCTTTGTATTAGTAATAGTAATAGAACAAATCAGTAGAAATAGTAAAGTTATTAGAACGTCGCACCGAAGTTGGAGTGAGCAGTTAGTTATTCCGTGCGCAGTGAGTTGATTGAAACACTCTCGCGCCCACACTAAAAATTGTGTGATAGACGGCACAATACCGCGCTTCCCAATATCCATTATTTAATGAACCCTCGTCAGTTGAAAAGGTCAAATTATTTGGAAAGATTAATCTGGTAATTTATGAAGGCCCAACGTCCAACGTGCATCGCTACATTGAACCCGCTCCACTCCACCGACACGCTTGTATGACATTCTTTCTAGGGATGCACCCGATACCGATATATCGGGTTCAACGATACTATTCAAATTTCGCGCTTTAAAAATGTAATGTAAACGCGCGTGTTGTCCCATCTATTTTGTTGCAAACGAGGCATGTCGCATCTGAGAGACTATTTTCCACCGCAGGTCTTATTCAAACAGACTTGCGAAATCGCCTTTGCCCGCAAAACTTAAGAATGCTTTGTTTTTTAAATAAAAATCTTATAAATGTTAATTTTGATTACTAAAACTATTAATATTCTACCTTCCTTTTTGAATTCAATAAGCGTATCGGTATCAGTATCGCCGATATTTTTATAAGAGTATCGGTATCGTATCGGAAAAAGGCGTATCGAGGCATCCCTAATTCTTTCACAAAATAAATCTGAACTGATTTATTTTCTTGATTTTAACCGCTTCGTTTGCCCATAGAAATGACTTGTGTTGCCACATACATTTTCTTTAGTTGTTTTTTGTCGTAATGTCCATAACATTGGTATAATATTTTAAATTGATTGTGGTAGTTACGGTTGATTCTGATGGATGCTCGACGGGGGGGGGGGGGGGGGGGGATATCACTTGCTGTCAGTTTGCAGGCACGCCGAGGTATCGGGTGTAATGCGCTCATAAATGTTTACGACTGGCGCATTTTAACGTCAATGTTACTTAAAACATTTTTTTTAGATTCTTCGCGTACAGCTTCACGTATTAAAAATCACCTCGGGCTCAACGTTAAAGTATTGCAAACTTTTATTGTCGCACAATAATTCAAGTTTATGACTCTCTTAAAGAAATTTTGTTACCGACTATCCGTGATTGAAGAATTCCTTCAACGGCAGAATGTTCATACTTTGTAACATATACGAGTACCAGTGGATGCCCGCAGCTTCGCCTGCGCGGATCCCGATTTTTGCGGTTCCCGTCGTGGGAATTTCCCAAAATCCTTTCTTAGCGGATGCCTACGTCCAGATCCGTCCAGTGGTTTGGGCTGTGCGTTGATAGATCACTATGTCAGTAAGTCAGTCACCTTTGAGTTATGTATATTTAGATGTACTTGTGGTTCGAATAAATAAGCTGAAATCATTTTTAAATTACTAAATATCACCGAACCGTAAACAACTGAATTAATGGATTCCAACAACTGATTACTTGGTTCAATTCTTCGAAACCAATTTTGTGTTTAGCTACTCCCACGCAGTCGGCCAATTTAATACTCGCGTAAAAAGGGTACAATGGTCGTGTTTTGTGCCGATCTTTTTAGTTACTTTGTTTGTACTTTTTTTAATTTTTTTATTAACAATTGGTTACCCAACCCTTGACAACATCTCACCTGGTGGTAAGTGACGATGTTGCCGAAGATGGAAGCGAGCTTACCAAGATTCCCCAATGCAATGGGGAACTGGCTATCTTATCTTCATGCCGGAACACACCAATGATATCAACATTGATATTTGGCGGCAAGACTTAGATAAGATGGTGGTAGCTAGCCAGGCGGGTTTAGAAAATGCCCTACCACCAACCAAACCGAGTCTTACAATTGACCCCGCCGGGAATCGAACCCGCGACCTCCTGTGTAAAGCCAGTGAACTTTGCCTCTGAGCTACGGAGGCGGTTAACTTAGTAGACTTTTACTTTTGTAGATTCTTTATTGCACAGTACCTATATAAAAATACTATTGTAGAATGTAGAAATTAAGCCGCCTTTGCTACTTTATTTCTTCCTTGCCTGCGTCTGTGTTTCCCGACTCCTACGATTTGGGGATCTTCAAGGCGATAGTGAATAGGCATTATTTGAGTTTGCGTGTACCATCCTCGACTACATCGTCACTTACTATCAGGTAAGATAGTCCAGTCTACATGTGAATTCTGAAAGGAACTAAGACAGAGTACGCACGTCTAAGGCAGTTCACGACAAAAGCTGTAAAAACATTTAAACAATAAATTAAAAAAAAAAATGTTTTACACGAAACTTTTAAAACGTGGTTTTTGTAACATATCTCTTGCATTTATTAATTGTGTGATGAATAAACGCTGATAACATGCCATATATTTATATATAGTTAATTTCATGAGGCCTCCTCGATATACAAATTTTAGAACTTGTGTTTTCTCAATAGTGGGTGATAAATAATTTTCGAAAAACCTAAAAAAACTTTTAGGCACAAGCTTTTGATATTGCATTGACACGCGATATACATATGCATGCATAGTTTCAGCTCAATCGGAAACCGTAAAGTGGGTCAAATTTAACTTGCAAGATTTGATTACAGACACCGGTACAGATGAATCTAAGTAAAGCTTGTAAAAACCATCATTATCACAAACACATCATCAGCAGCCAACCCACGTCACGTTAGTATCAATGGCACTCGGCGACCGTTGAACCTCAGGTGATCAAACTTCACGGGACACCACGTGAGCCTCCTTGTTGGACAAGTAAGCTACCACGGGCCAAGGCTAGCAATACTCTTATCGTATCTCATCAGTTTTCGTCCAGTAAACATGTTTACATTCTCGTTACGCAGTCTAGGTAGTAAGCTAGGTAGCTAGGGGCAAAACGAACACACTATGTCTGAGGAATTATTTTTTTCCTCAGGCCCTCTCTGTCTGATGTTCTCATTTGCACGTATTCATAAAGGTACGCTATCAGAGCGTCGGTGGCGCAACGGGTAGGGCCACCGCCTCCTGTCCGGGAGGTCGTGGTTCGAATCCTGCCACGTACCAATGTGATTTCGAATTTAGATTTCATATGTACGTTTATCCGACGCTCTTAAGGTGAAGTAACGGAGAAACTCTCAGGTTGTGTGTGAAGTCGACCGACCCGCACTGGGCCCGCGTGGTCGACTAAGGCCGAGCCCCTCGGTGGGGACGTATATGAGCTGAAATGATGACGCTATCAGCATGCAATTTGGCTCACTAATGGCACTCAATGTGTCTGAGACTGCTGTTGCTGCATAATTGACCACGCTGAAGAGTTAATGAAACACATACATTATGATTTGATGATTCCTATTGGCGAGTAAAATTTTATAATGCGGACAGCGAAGGAGTGGAACTCCTAGCCTGCGTCAATATTTCCCGATTCCTGTCGTTTGGAGATCTTTAAGACAAGAGTGAATAGGCATTATTTGAGTTTTCGTGTACCATCCTCGACTGCATCATACATAACTTCCCATCAGGTGAGTTGCAGTCAAGCTCTCTCAAACTTTTAATAAAAAAAAAAGAATGGGTGATTGCGTTTATCGTTATTAGATAGAATAGCGTCCGCTAAAAAATATTAAAATCAAAATAAGTTTAAAAATATTAAAATCAAAATAAAAGTTTAAATCCTTGGGGGAGGCCTTTGTCCAGCAGTGGACGATTTGTGGCTGATATGATGATGATGATGAAAAGTTTAAAAAACCGACTTCAAAAATAAATTCACTCTATAGTACCTATGAAATAATTTTATGTGATATAAATACACGAAATTAACCAACAATAACGAAATCAAAGGTAGGTACGAATCAAATTAAGGGCCTATAAGTTTTTTTGAGGTCGTTGCCAGCAAAGCTATCGAATCTAAAATATTTGATAGCTGTGTTGTCCGACCTCAAAAAATTTTATTATTTTAATTTTTATAGTAAGATTTTACTATTTTCATAGAATGATTCCACAGCGGCGTGCACTGCGTATACTTAAGGTGTGTACACCTAAACTTAGCAATAAAACAAACATCTCTAAGATGCGGGCTCCCGTAAATTTTACGGCCACTTAAACACATGTTCGTTCTGAAGCATCAAACGATTTCTTGATGATCTTAATAAATGGATTTATATTCGCTCTAAACGCGTTTTCAGGAAACCCATCTTGATGATAGACCTCATATTAATTGGTTTAGGGTTTTTGTCTTAGTGTGGTTAATTGTGGTTGTGTGTGGTCTCTGGCTAAGACAGTCCTGAGGTCTGCACGAAATTTCGACATCAGCTTCCTTGGTGACCGTAAGCAGTTGCTGGAAACAGCTCGTGCCCGACACGCTTGCACTAATTCAATTATTCCGTTTATGTAGCGAGCGGATCGCATTGCATATTGAATTTCTGCTGGTCCACCCGTTACATAGATATCGTTGGGTGCATGCAACGCTCCTATCTCAGTTAGGTAGGAGGATGCTAAAAAGGTTTCGAGTTTGTTTGCGGCTCATTGTTCACCACAAACGGCTGGCCTGCTGGCGGGCGCATTGCGCAACCGTGCTCCTTCGTGTTTTTAAGGAGTGGAAAGTTGTTGATTTTCTGCAACGTGCCAAGGTATACGGTGCAATTGTGAAATTTTGCGTAGGTGCGGTGCATAATGTCTGGTCGGTGCCGACTTGCCGAGGGGCGGCCGGTGGCGGTGGTGTGCGATGCACCGCGAGGCGCCGGGTGGGGCGTAGGCGTCGCCGGGGGGCGTCGCGCCAGGCTTATCAGACGGTGGCGGGGCTGGCGCGCGAGCCTCACTCCTCGGTGTACCGCTGACCGCGCGCTCGCATCCTACGCGCTCGCTGACACCGGTTTAGATAACAAAAACCTTTGTCCAGCCGAAGCATAATATTTACACGCTGCGTCCTCTGCGCCGTCGCATCGTCGTCGTCGCGTACTTTCTGAGGGGGTTTTCCGACGCAGACTGACATCTGTCAGTCTATTGTTTTTGTCGCGCGCACGCGTATCGCCCGCTCCTGTTGTATCACGTTACGACAAGTTTTTGTTGTTTTTATTTGAAAATTTGTTGAATTGTGAAGTGTGGTGCAATTTTTGGATTGCATTTAAAGGAATTTGGTAAGTTCGTTTTTATTCTACCTGATAAATTCTTAAGTAATTTTATCAACAATCTTTATCTGCTACAATATATTTAGAGCACCTACACGGATAAGTACATTACTTATTGAATATTTGAGTCGAATTTATGAATGTCTTGAAACGTTAGTATGAACATATTGTCTTTCACGTAAAGAGAGAGGGCAGTGGGAAAAACCCATACAACCTGTCCGGGAAAAAGCCCGGTTTTAATCCCCTAAAATCGGATAAGTATTTAGGTATACCAAGTTATAGATAGGACCAATGTTTTGACCCAATGGGTGGAAATTTTCAAGTTAATCCGGTGATGAACCCGGGTTTTAACTCACATTTTTAAGCCCATCTCTGCTCTCTCGTCAATTAATTAAATAGGGTATATTCGTAATTGCATTATCCATCATTCATGCCTTTATCGACGTTAGTTTTAACCGCACTGCTCGATTCTGTCAAACACAGTGTCGCTTGGATTGTTTGTTGTTTGATCGGATTATCGCCAATATTTGGCGGTGTGTTGTCGCTCGGGCGGGCGGGCGTCGCGACGCTGCGCACACGCAGTGTCATCGCTCGCGGTCAGTTGAACGAACCCTCCTCCGCTGCCGCCGCCCGACGTCAACCTTGCCATATCGCGATTATTTGCATCGCCATTGTACTCACTGTCGCCTCTAATTGTCTACAGGTACCCTAAGCTTGTGCCTACTCGTATGTTCTATCCATCCATCCATGCTCCCCATTTACTGATTACTCTCATTCTTACCGCTTTTTGTGTATGTTTTAAATAATTGATTATTTTCGAAAAACCTAAAAACTTTTAGGTACAAGCTTTTAATATTGCGTTGTCACGCGATATACATATGCATGCAAAATTTCAGCTTAATCGGAAACCGGGAAGTGGGTCAAAATTAACTAGCAAGATTTCCTCCGAACAAACATACATACATACATTGCAAGTTAATTAAAAGCTTTTAAAAACGCTAAACACGTTAAAAACCGACTTCCATCGCAACAACTTACAACTTAGTAAATTTTTGCATTATTATTTTTGGTTTTGTTAATTTTCTAATAAAGTACTACACGGATTTTGATAAAATTTATATGGGACCACACGGGAAGCACTATCATTAAAATAAAAAAAGAATCATAAAAATCAGTTCGCCCAGTCAAAAGTTCTGAGGTGACACACACATAAAAAAAAACATACAGATGAATTGAGAGCCTCCTCCTTTTTGGAAGTCTCTTGAAAAAACCGAGCTGAGTTGCTATTTCCTAGGATTCTAATGACAACAATAGATGATCGTGGGAAATTAATTTCTTCTTCAAAGTTCATCATGAGATAAACTTCAAAATACTAAAAGGATATATTGTCACTGGAAACATGCACATGTTAACTCTGCAATAATTAACACGTGTAGGCACCAAGGTACTATCTAACTTCTTGAGATGTTAGTATCAGTCGCTAGGTGCTGACTGAAGATTGTGATACCATTTGCAACCCACATTGCCAAAGATTGGAGTTCGTGTCCCAGTGGAACGTTCGATAAAATACATGGAATTGTTTGTTTTCGGTTTATCAGCAACAGCGTGTGTGTTGCCTGATAAGTTTTTATTGAATTACGGAATTCACGATATACTGTTTCATCTATATTCTATACTATGTGTGGGTGGATTTCAGTGGTTAGAAATTTTGTTTCTGACAAAAAATACTTAAGAGCGTGTTCACAAAATCGTTTCCCATACAAGCTTAAAATTACTACTTCTTGAAAATGGATGGGTCGATTCTAATGAAACTTTATACACATGAGCAAGTCACGAAATTCTAGTTTGTGGATAAATTACATTTTCGAAATGCTTTATTTTAGGAAAAGATTAGCGAAAGAAAACCTAAAATCACTAATCCTTGTAAAAATGTATTGTTTAAACAAACTAGAATTTCGAGATTTGCTCATGTGAATAGGCATTATTTGATTTTGCGTGTACCATCCTTGACTGCATCGTCACTTCCAAACAGGTGAGTTCCAGTCTAACGCATTAATTTTTTTTAATAAAAAAATGTGTGTAAAGTTTCACCAGAATCGATCCATCCATTTTTAAGAAGTAGTAATTTTAAGTTTGTATTTGAAACGATTTTGTGAATACGCTCTTACCATTTTTTTATACATAGTTTATTGTACACAGGAAACATTTTACACATTTTACAAAGTAAGGTCACACAAAGGGTACCTACAGTTTATTTCTAAAGAAATTTCTTCCAGCAGACCCGCACCCATTTTCTTTAGACATCTATTAGATAGAACTATTCTAGTGATTCTTGTAGTAAAGCCTATTAATCTGATACCTACTCAGTAACACGAATTGACAATAATAATGATACCATTCGGTTTGATGGAAAAGAAAACCACCTTTGATTGTAGTAAACATTTTGAAGCACCTGTTCAAGGTGCGTTACGATAGCGATAACGACAAGGTCTCCGTATTCCGGGTTGTGGCACCTACTTGTGGCACCGCACTAAAACAACGTCTAATGCTTTATCTAGGCTTGGCTAGTGGAAACGTTATCCAAGGTTACTTATGTTGTACTTAGTTGCGTAGCGGCAACAGTGTCAGTTAAAAATATTTTTTTTAAAATCAGAGGATTGTGAAGGCTGCGACATTTCATATAAACGGCTTTAACGATGTTCGATGTTAACTGATTTTGACCAATTTTTGATAGATTGTCAGTCAGAACAAATATAGGTTTACAGGTTAAGGTTTTTTCAATAACGTTGATAAGTACAATTTTATTGTCGTTCACGTGTTGAGGTACATACATAACTTATTTCGGACATTATTTGTGTTTGTTTATTAAATAATTGGAAAAACGGAATCTATAAACCTAACTTTTTTCCTGACTGACAACCTGTCGAAAATTGGTAACAATCGGTTAACTTTTAAGAGGTGAAAATCTCTTACGCCGTTTATATGAGAAGTCTAATTGTCGCCGTGGGTTCATTGACCTCTAAAGTCTTATTATTTTAGGTTATATACAAGTTGTAATTGGAGTAGGTCCCGTTAGTTAACTGTGGCTTGCACTCATCATACTGAACAACTTTTCCCAAGGAACGCATTTCTCAAAAAATCGTCGCTCCATAAAAAAATGCACAAAATAAGAGTTCAAAATTATTTTTTTATTTTTATTATTTTAACACATAGAGATTAGAACACCAACACCTATGATATTAATATAACAGCAATTCATATTCCATACATCCCCTCTCGTATATCTACCAGATACGCTAGACTTCCAGTGAGAGATAGGTATTCCACAATTTTTTAAATAAAAATGTGCAGCATTCATTGCCCACATGCGGGCTTATTATTCGTCGTGTGTCGCCGCTGCGTTGTAAAGCGCCTTGTCTGATACTGATGATGGACTTTGTAAATCGTCATTTTATGTACATCTACGTTGACGACATATTAATTTGTTTGTCTCGATTAGCAGAACAAAAATTATAAGCTCCATCGTTAATCCTTATTGTAGAAAATTTGCCTTCGATATAAAAATAGTACTTAGTGCAATAAAATCGCTGTGGAGCATCAGGGGCGCAACGGCTAGGACCGCTACCTCCTATCCGGGAGGTCTGGGTTCGAATCCTGCACGTGCCAATGTGTTTCGAATTTCGATTTCGTTTATCCGACGCTCTAACGGTGAAGGAAAACATCTTGAGGAAACCTGCACACGCCTGCGAAGAAACTCGGAGATTGTGTGTGAGTTCGACCAACCCGCACGGGGCCCGCGTAGTCGACTAAGGCCCGATCCACCCTAATTCAGTGTAGGCTTGAGCCCCTCGGTGGGGACGTATATTAGCTGATACGATGAGGCAATAAAATACTTATGACATATATTATAAATAGAGGTATTTTTCCACAATTTGTAAGCCCTTGGCATCACCTCATCTAACCGCAAGTGTCGATGATGCCGAAAGTGGAAGCGGGCTTGCCAAAGTCCCTCTAAGGGGGTTGGGGAACTCGCAGTTTTATTTTCATGCTGGAACACGTCAATACCGGTTAACATTGATGTTTGGCGGTAGGACTTCGATAAGGCGGTGGTAGCTAGGCAAGCGGCCCTAGAAAATGCCCTACCACCAACCTAACCAAGTCTTAGTTAGATCCCGCCGAGAATCGAAGCCGCGACCTCCTTATTTTGAAGCGAATGGACTAACCGTTACGCCACGAATGTGATTAAGATAAGATAAGATAACATTTATTCGACAAAAATACACACAGACAAAATAAAAATAACAAAAAAGGTACAAATAACACAAAGAATAAGAAGAAAAATATGAGTACGCTACAGTTGTGAACATTCTATGTGCACTTATGTGATTACAATATGATATGTTTAAATGTCATTATAGACTAGGAGTTCATGAGAAATCTGGTAACGATAATGGAAATAAATAAATAAACTACTAACAGGCGTTGCTTCATAACGCAACCCAATATTTGGTCAGTTTTTGCATAATTGTCATGAGTACAACTAGTACTTTCATTTTATATCTTACTCAGCCATTTCCCTTATCGTTTTTTTTTTGTCACGATAGCTAGTTTTTCAGGCGCTATAAGTACATAACGCAACCACTTTGCGCAGACAGACCGAGACATATTTAACATCAGAGGGTTGCCATTTATCCTCTCAACCTGAGTTTATCCATTTCCGTTATGGTTACCAAATTTCATTACCTCCTAGTATATTACTCGCTATATAATTACACCTTCAGGTTACTTAGTAATTCGTATGAAGTACGAAGGAACAATACGGACAAACGCTTGTGGTGCTAAGATACTTGGATGGATGCCAAATTCGAACCAATTACGTTTGATGTGGTAAGTGTACTGGAATATAACACTATTTATTTACCAGCACAAAGACGACACCTATTGAAATGAGAATTTAATGATGGCTTGTGATGTGGGCGTTGGAAGTACATTCAACATATAGTCTGATGGAAGCACATTCAATATAAAGCGCATCGGGAGCCGGGTCGTTCCTTTTCCTCTAATATGGTTGATGGGAGCGATGGCTGACTCTCGCGTTATACTCGTGACCGGGTGCTGTCCGTGTGAACTGGCCTGGCCTACACTTGTCAAAGGCGTTCATGACATTCAATAATTTTAATATGCAACTTCTCGTGTCATATTGTTTTCATGATTGACATTATTTGTTTTGTTTATATATCACGGATTGGATTTTGACGTTATTAACTTATTTCTTGTTTTTTTTCTTCAAATGAAATTATGTAATCACTATTTTATGGCTATCAGAAAGAGTGTAATTTGCACCTATTTTGAATAAATATCTTGAATCTTGAGTCTATACGCAGTGTGAGAGTTGAGAACCCGTAAGTACTTCAGACTGTGGTACACACGAATTCGAGCTAAAATGGCAGTTGTGAAATATTTAGCGATAAGTGCACAAGTGTTTGGACGGTTTCGTGGAAAGCGATAACTCTGTGGAGACATTTTGTACCGTAATCTACCGCTCGCGCTCCGATAAGGGGAAACGCCCTAGTGTCCTTCTAGTTAGCTCGTGGACAGAGATCATAGAGAATGTTAATGTGGGTTAAATTATGTGAAGCATTGCTTATTAAGAGAGCAAAGTTGTGTTGACAGGGAACCCTGCCTGTCTGTCATTTTGATTATTGATTATTGACTAGTAGGTGCACATAAAAAGACATGTAATATTTTTTTTGCTAAAATAAGTGTCCCTACCTGGTAAACATGTAATTTTTTATTACTGGCACCAGACCGTGGCAAAAAAATTACTTAAATTTGATTATTTTTTATTAGTACTAGCGCCGGTACCTAAGCTGTCTTTAATTTTTGCGCTAGTTTTTTATTTTATTTATTTATATCAGGTAACAAAGTACAACGTACAGACCCATATTGTACATAAAAAACGAATATAATTATAAAACATAAAATACTATACATGGAATAAAATTATAATTCACTTAAAATAATTAGAACGAGGTGACGTTAGTGCTGTATTGGCGTTAGTGATCGGCAAGCTACCGGGCCCGGCGCCCGCGGAACCTCCGCAACACCGAACACCACACCCTCCGACCAGAACTCCTCCCTATAATAGTGAAGGACTCCAGCTGCCCTGCCCAGTCGGGGCCGGGACTCGCACAAACCACTTGAAGTTGACGCCTGTGACGCGACTCCAGTGGTCCAGTGGCGTTACCCTACCCTTAAGGCGCATTTATATCCGCTTCTACAGTGCAGTGATAATTGGTGTAGGTCCTGCTAAGGCCTTAATATGGGTCAAATGACAATATTCATTTCAAATTATTGAAAGACTGTGTAAAGCGATCACTATGGAAAAAATATATAATACACTTAAAGTAATAAAAAATCAATTTAACTTAATACAATTTTCAAAATATTACCACTTTTGATGTAAAAAAATATAACTGTAGATCCTGTTTTTTTTTGCATTAATTGCAAAATTTCTTGACAATGCACGAAACCAACACAAAAAAATCGGTGACTTTAAGACCTTTAATTTTAATTGAACACATTTTTTTTTACCTAGAAAAGTAATAAAACCATGTAAAAATCGAGAATTGCGCATTCGGTTTCGACGTAAAAGCCGCACTGAAGCCCACATTGATTTGAACTTAAAATGAATAGACTTACGTTCGATATTATTTTAACACGTATCAACCTGTCGGATTGAGGCATGTTAAAGCCATAACTGGTGCTCTCGTCCTCTACTCATCATACTGAACAACTTTTGTTCTATGACTTAGCTGAAGTCGCAAAAACAACTTCAAACAAATCGATCAGCTGATCGACCAATTTTATGCATTTATGTACGGAGGGTCTAATTTTTTTTTGAGAGTTAGACTATACTAGTTTCCTTGGGAAAAGATGTTTAGTATGATGAGTAGAATGCATTGTTTACGAAATATAGACAGCGTATATTCCTACCTTTACGGTTTTCTAAACTATAATTTATCGAAGTTTCCATATTTCATCACTCATTAATTCACTCACTTACTGATCATCCAAAAGCTAGACCACTTAGATCTGCTTTGATAGCTTTTGTTCTGACTGACCTATCAAAAATGGTCAAAATCGGTTAACTTTTGTGAGGTGAAAATCGCATCGCCGTTTGTATGAAAAGGCACCTACTGTTACTTGGGTAGCTCTTGCTCAGGAGGCTTAAAAGCCCTCTTATACATATATTTTCTCTAATACGTTATTCAAAGTCGAATCAATCAAGAAACCAAAATAGGCCTGCCGTCTAAAAAGATGCTATGTCCGTCCGTAATAAAAAAAAAGAAGTGACCCTATACAAAATGGTAACATTTTTAAAGAGAGACTAATTGAGGCATCCCAGAACAAAATGTTCATGCCGAATTGAAATATAGCAGGTAATAAAATATTAGTTACCCAGCAAATAAGGTTGTGGACGCAGCCGCAGTTGAAAAGAGAATTAGCATAAGTGCCGCCAAACACCGGCTGAGACAATGGCTTTGTCTGTCTGTACGACGACGCGACGCCTGCTTCGCCTGCCTGTGTACTCCTAACTGTACTACATTACAGAGAGGTACACTTTACAGGCATTTTGAGGGCCGACAAAGAATCCAAACGATTTTAATAATCAGGTCGTGAATAGCGCAAATTGCATTATCTAGATGTGGACTTTTTTTACAAGCTTTATATTAAATTTCAGTGTTAATTAGTTAGTTTAACCGCCTCCGTGGCGTAATGGTTAGTCCACTCGCTTCACACCAGGAGGTACCGGTTCCATTCCCGGCGGGGTCATCTTGTAAGACTCTGTTTGGTTGGTAGTAGGTAGGGCATTTTCTAAGCCCGCCTGGCTAGCTACCACCATCTTATATAAGTCTTGCCGCCAAACATCAGTGTTAACAACATTGATGTGTTCCGGCTTGAAGATAAGATAGCCACTTCCATCTTCGGCATCATCGTCACTTACCATCAGGTGAGATGATGCCAAGGGCTAACCAATTGTGTATATAAAAAAAAAGATTGGGACAAATCTTAGAACCTAAACTAGAACCACTTCCTGGTTTCCTATTTAGCTCTAATTTTGCATGTACATTTAGTTTGTAGCACAATGCCACAGATGAGATACTAGTTACTTACAATGCATGGTTAGCTAAGTGACGTAATAGTAAATCCAATATGGCGGACTCCCAAAGATAACAGACCTGTTTTTTTTGCACCCTCACGATATAGGTATCAAATGGAAGGGTTTGCTGAGGAGAATACGAAATAACTAATTTTATTGTCAAATAATAGCTTATACCTAAAGTTTAAAATTTTTTCGAAAATTATTATGTCCTCGTTCGTAAACACGAAGAGGGGAGAACTACTTAATCTGGAAAACAGATTTCAGCTTGTGGTGAAGAAAATAAACTTATATAACGATGCTAGTTGTTTCCTAGCAGAATGAAGATAAACCTGAAGGAATGTGCCCTTTTCAGCGTTGATTCAGTAACAACACAGGAAACAATAAATCGGAAGATAATAATATGATGGAATTAATATAAGAGATTATTATTCAACATAAATTATTTGCTTGATATGCAAAAAAAAGCATTTCAGCATGCTGACATGTGAACATTATTTGAATGCCATATTCGGTAAGGTAAGCTGTGATTTAAAGATTACTCATTATGCATTTGAATTCATTATTGATCTCGTATGTCCAAATATGGTCATCTGCGGTACATAATCCAGTGAGAATGTTGGTTGGGACCAGTTATTTACCTTAAGATGTTGCCAAAATCGTGCAATCGACGGCTTTTTGTCCATCCTTTTAGTTTAAAGGCGGTGTGGTGATGTGGGTGACGACGCAATTAAAAAAGTGGCCATGCGCGTGTCGCACAAAGCGCAAAGTAGGGTTCCGTAATTTTCAAGGTATATGTATATTAAAAAAACAACGTTATATTTGCTGTTGGTATAGAATATTTTATATGGAAAAACCAAGAACTTTTTAAAATCGATCAATTTTAGATGTGCATTTAACATCTAAAGTTGGTCGACTATTACGTACTTCTAAACCAAGATATAAAGACATAAAATGGGGCTTCTACTCATCATACTGAACAACTTTAGTTTTGTGACTGCTGCAATCGCAAAAAATAATTAACTCTTCATACCAATCGATCAGTTGATCGGCCAATTTTGTGCATTTTTGTATGGAGGGTGTCCAATTTTTTTTTGGAGTATTGACTATGGTTTCTTTGGGGAACATTGTTCAGTATTATCAGTAGAACACCCAGTTAACGGGTCCTACACCAATTTGTTACATGCTGTATAATCATACCAAATTTCAGTCATCCTGTAAATAGTCTGAGCAAAATAGCTGTGACATCATACGGACGGACAGACAGACAGAGCCTCAAGGCAAAACTATAAGGGTTCCCAGTTTGACTACGGAATCCTAAAAAAAACCATCAACACGTGGGTGGGTATGGCGGTATCGCCCTCCGAGTATTCGTACCTACTTAAGTCGAGATGATTATAATATTACTTACTACGTCTTATGTTTCGCAATCAATATGTACAACACACCAGTCGATCACGTTTATTCATATAACATTTATATTACCTTGGTTGTTTATAAAAGTCTGTTTTCTTTAGCATTTAGAACAGTTATTTTACATTCCTTAAATATTTTCAAGCGACTTCCAAAAAGGAGGAGGTTCTCAATTCGACTGTATGTTTTTTTTAATGTGTGTTACCTCAGAACTTTTGACTGGGTGATCCGATTTTGATGATTCTTTTTTTATCTGAAAGCTAGTGCTTCCAGTGTGGTCCCACATAAATTTTATCAAAATCGGTGTAGTTGTTTATTAGAAAATTAACAAAAACCAAAAATAATAATGCAAAAATGTACTAAGTTGTTGCGATGGAAGTCGGTTTTTTAACGTGTTTGGCGTTTTCAATTATTTCACTAGAGTTGTGACTTACGAGTGTGTTAGTGGTTTTTACAGGTTAGTGGAGCAAAATTAAAAAAAAAAATTTAACATGTATATGACTGTAAGATTTAAATACGTACCTACCTTTTATTGCTGTTTTAACATTTGCATGCTATATTAATGGCTAAACAAGTGATTCTGTATTGTTAAATAGAACATCTTACTTGTAGTACCTTGTTTAAAAGCGAATAAAGAATTACTTACTTACTTATAAATTATAACTATTACACATTTCTATCTAATTTGTTAGAGATAGTAGGTATATGAAGTATAACGCTACTAAATCGAAGAAGCAGTGCAACCATTAGAACATTAATATAATTCGCGTTGCCATTTAAAATGTTAGCGTTATGCCTCTTTGTTCTGCCGTGCCGTGTCGCTGCAGCTGCTTGTTATCGCCACTGAGCAATAAATACAGATTTAAAACAATTCTCCATTGGCCATTAATGTAATATCAAATGTTTTAAATCTGCTTTGGAGGCCGTAATTGTTTAATTACTTCATCAATCGTTGGTTTCTAATTTAATTCAAAAATCTACCTATGTGTTTGAGATACCCTTAAATGGAAAACTAACTTACATTTAAAAAAAAAACAGTTCTTCAAACAAGTAGTCTGAAAACAATTTTTTCTACATTAGCAGAAGTCATCTTTATTATATCAGCCGAAGGACGTCCACTGCTGAACAAAGGCCTCCGATAAGAATTTTCACAACGACTGGTCCTGCACCGCCCGCATCCAGCGGCTCCCTACCTTTACCAGGTCGTCTGTCTACCTTGTGAGACATATTCCGGTGCGCGGTCGCTACTCGATAACTTTACAGCACAGCCGAGGTTTTGCCGAAAATTTTATTTTCTTGTGTGTTTTTTCAGTAAAAGTTTTGCTATCCAATTAAAAATAATATTGCTGTTTGCATACAAGGAACCTTTTGCGAAGTGTTATTTTGGCACAAAAAAAGTCACGGTTTATTTTTCGGGCAAGTGTGCGGTTGGCGGCAGGCGGCGCGTCGTGCGCGGGCGCCGCGAGGAATGCCCGCCATTTCCGGACGGTATCCGGCCAGCGCGCCTTCCATCGCGGCTTTTAGATAACATACCGAATTATCGCATTCACTATCCAAGTGCTCACCGCTATTATGTACCTACTTACAACTTGAATGATATTGTTGTTAGGAAACTGGTATTTTCCATAGGTTTACCAGTTTTTCCTGTTTTCACACAATGTCCTTGTTTTTAACCTTCAGTGGTTGGGTTTGTATGTAGCCAGTTGTTAATTATCGATCAACGTTATCATACTGTGACCGTAGAAACAAAACAAAATATGTACCTTTTTATATTTTTTACTTTCGAGCGACCGGGTGCAGCGAGAAAGCAAAAAAAAGTGTTGTCGTCGTGAAAAACATTTTTTTTTCTTATTCTAACCAAAATGTGTTTTTCATCACTAGTATAAACAAAACAAACATGTTTGCTAAAAACGTTTGTCCGTCCGTTCGTTCATCACGCTTTCCTTAGCGGTTTAACCGTTGGTCCAAATTTTGATATAAAGACTTAATTTGTCACAGGATTCTGAGCGGCTAAAAGCTGGGTTGCCATTTAAGTGTAGCTGCCATGCATCCAAAATGATTTGAAGCTGTAACGATTTTGATGAAACGTTGGAAGTTGTTACTATTATTTGTGTACTATCAAGTGGCAGTATATTGGTTGTCGTGGCAAAATTCTTTAAAGCTAGGGCCCAATACAACGGCCACTTTTTGATGAATCAATCAGTTTTTTTTATTGTTGATTGTTTATACTCATAATCATCATCATCTAATTTAAGAGCATCGGTCTTGTCTGCGGAGTAATCGCCAATTCTTCCTATCCTCAGCCATCGTCATAAGGTATTGATACGATACGAAAGCAACCTTTTCCTGATTTTTTTCTCTACCTATGTAATTTCTCCTTGGTTTTCTTCTGCCTCTTCTTCCCTCTATCTCTCCTTCTATGATGGTTTTCAGAAAACTGTCGTGTCGTATCAGGATGTTATATCATTCTGTTCTATTTTAAATTATTTGCAGCAGGCGTCTCTTTTCTTTCATCTTATCCAGAACCTCTTGGACGAAGCAACTAGTATCTCATCTGTGCTCTTGGTTTGTTTTCTTCTCCGTCCAACTGATTCCTTCTATTCTTCTCCAACACCACATCTCAAACGCTTCCAACTTTTCTCTGTCCTTCTGCGTTAGTGTCCACGTCTTAAATCCATACAACGCAATGCTCCAGATGTAGGTTTTTATAATTAGTTTTCTGTTTTTCAGCGACATTTTGGATTCTATTAGGTGTTTTTTCACTATTAAATGTTGTTTTGGCCATGGCCACTCTTGAGATGATATCGGGGGTGCATCCGGCATCACATATCTTGTTCTATGGTTCTACTTTATCATCATCGTCATATCATCCGAACGACGTCTACTGCTGGACAAAGACCTTTGTCTACTTTATACTATTAAAGAAATTTTCATATGTACTAGGTATCTAATTACTACAAGCACGTTCTTTAGGACTTTGTATTTATTGTAAACGATAAACACAAAAATACCATTGACCCAAATTAGTGGTCTTTCTCAAGAAACGGATATCACATTACAATAACTTGGCGTAATAACTGTCGCGGGCGCAGAAACTTTTCTCCGTGTTGTAGCGTGCTGATTCATTCTATGCGTGAATCACTCCGCGTAATCGAGTTTTTGAATCGACTCGACTCGACGAATGTAAATACTAGTGGCGAAGTGACCCGCGATAGAGAGCGGCTCGGCTGTGTGTGTGTGTGACTCATGCGCGGGTTTTCCGAGAAACACGGAATGGCGCGCTTTTCATGAAAATCTTGCCAAGTGCGAGTCGCACGGGAGGGACGGACTAGCTCGATCGCAAATTGTTTTTGTGCGATTTCAACATGCCATCAGATCAGAATAAAGGTTATTCCAAGTATATTTATTAGTACTAACATAGAGTATGGACACTCCCTGCCGCTCTCTAGATTGCGACCTCACCCCACCCAGATTGATACAGATTGGTTACAGCTTAGTTGTCGAACGTATAGGATTTCGCAGCCATTTTGTCATTCCTTTTTTGAAATGTCTCCCCTGGCCCGTTGAATGAAGTGTCCAAGGTGTGGTTATTCAAAGAGTAAGACTATAAAAATTTGCTAAAACTAAATAATTATCAATCTGAAAAAGATAAGACATTTGCTGCTCAGTGCACTATAACTAATTAGAGATGGTTTTGATGGAAATGACATAATATTTAGAGCAGAAAGTAATGTACTGTGTGTGTGTATGTCTTTACTTTTTGAGCGGAATCCTTAATTTCAAGGTCATCTCTGGCACTATAATTAATTAATTAGAGATTGTGTTGACAAATTGATATAATATAATAAAAATAATTAATGAACTGTGAATTTAGTTTGTGAGCGGAATCCTAAATTCCAAGGTCATCTCCGACGCTAATAACCGCAGTGTGTCGTCCATTTTCATGTTTAATTTTTCAGTCATTTCAACTAGTAAATTTTCCGTGATACAATCATACTCGATACGATCGCTGTTAATGGTATTAATTATACATTACGTATGAGGTTGCTAACCCTTTGTGCTCCCCTTTGTCATAGCCTTTGTGCTTCGTTAGGGTGCAGTGTTCAAGTCAAATGCACCAGACTTCTGTTCAAATCCAGTGTTGGTTGGGATTCTTTACACATAATGCATTGCTTGGTGAGTTGCTCTCTGTGCGCACTTCATCGTTTTCGCGCGAGCAATAGTGCTTCAAATTGAGGGAAAGAGAAAGTTCGTGCCCTGGATGGTGAGCCGAAGAGTTTGGCACGTCGCCAGGCGCTCATTTACCGCGGTCAATGTCGCGACGACGACGCCACGGCCGGCGCCACACTGCTGCATGTGCTGCTGTCATTTGTTTTGATGGCGGATTAACATCAATTTTACCGACTGATGGTAATCTGTTCTTAGAAGTCGAACAGAGCGTTTGAATAAGTCAGTCTAGGTTTTGTTGGATTATAATATTATGTTTGTGAGGTATGGTGACTAACCCGGTGATCCAGTTGCAAGCTCTTTTGCCTGCTGGCCCGAGGGCCGTGAGGTCGCTCCTCACCCAGGCAAACATTCAAGAAACCAAAAGTTTTATTTTCTCTTTGTCTGGGTATTTAATATTTAGGTATTTAAACGTCGGTAGGTATATCAGTCTACTTCCATGGTGCAGGGAATTCTAGTTTGAGTCCGACGAACGTGTATCATTCATCAATTCATTATTAGTCCCTTAAAATTTATTTTAGTTTATTCATAGCGTTTAAGAAATAGAAAGTTATTACTTTGACATTGTTTCATTTGGTGGATGTTTTCTATAGTGTGAGATCAGAAAATGAATAATATGTATTATTAACTATAAGTGAACGTATAGCGTATGGGCCGTGACTCCCTGCTTAGAATAAGGTCATTCCTTTTCTTCCCATGGGTGTCGTAAGAGATGACTTATTTATCAGGGACTAAACCGGCGTTTTTTCCGCGTACTGTGCCTGCCACCACATTACATACTGTGATCGCCAATTCGCCTCAGAAGCGTGGCGATTATTGCAAAAACCCCCCGAACTCGGGGAGGCCTGTGTCCAGAAGTGGACGTTTTTTGTTCCTCATCATCACATGCTAAAGCATGTTGATCAGTAGTAAGTATATAGCATTGTTTTTAAGCGCCATACAGGATAATCAAAATTTCCTTAAGACTAGCAAACCGAGATCCTTCTGTCACTTAAAGGCCCGTGTAAACGTGGAACCTTGACAATACGACGACGACGACGACGTGCGCACACTTCGAGACCTTCGAGTTCCCTTGCGGATGTAAAAAACAACCGTCAAGGGTATTTTTTTTATTGTTTTTGTTCACAGTCATTATTTCACCTTTGCATTTCAATTTCTTCGCAATTTACATGCGTAAGATAACACACTTGCCATCACCTTCCTGTGCCATCTACGTGCGTATCTAGTAATGGATCGGGGATTTTGAGTATTTTGTGTTAAAATCTTGTATGATTTGTACCTGGCTGGTTATATTAAAGTTAAAAAGGTGAACATTCCAAATGTTAATTAAAATAAAATAAAATAATTTTTATATCTGTTTACGAAAATGAGTGAAAGTAACGAAAAAATTCGCAACATTTTGAATTTTTATTTAAAGAAGGTAAAAATGCACCACAGGCCGCGAACAAAAGTGCTGTTTATTGACCTAATGCTATCAATCAGTGAGTAGCAGAAACTTGGTTCAAGCGTTTTCGATCTGGAAATTTTAACGTTCTAAATGCAGCTCGCTCTGGTCGCCCCGTTTGAATTTGCATACAAAATACGAAGAAACTTTCCCCCGACCTAATAACAACACAAATGCAGACGTAGCCTGAGAAGTACTGTTTACGACACGAAAACATGCAAGTAACACTTCGAACAAACAAAAATAACTGGCTGTAACTGAAACCGCAAGTGTACGCGCGATTAACCGCGTGCACGGGTGCACGTTACATCGTCTGTGACCATCTAAGTGGGTGCTTTATCGAGTCGATTGCATCTCAGCCTCAGAACACCAGTATCAGCCTGTGCATATAACAAAGTATCATTTGTTCAGAATCAGTTCAAGGAATTTTCTAACTCGACAGCTCGACCATCACATTAGTGTGCAATTAGTGTTCTGTTAATGAGCACCGAACAGCCGACCAGATACGGAATGCGTCTATCACGAACAACACTCAGCTACAGTTGACCACTTCAAGTTAATGGCGTTGTAGTCTGGGAGTGTTTTATGGCACCCGTTTTGTTGGTTTTAGTTTTAGATGGTTTTGTTGATATTTTCTTCCTTAAAATTGAGGTCAGTTTTCATTCGAGCAGCTAAATGGTTGTAAATGTTATGGTATTGTAAGAATTTTACGGTAGTCTTGCTTGCTGGAGTAATGCAGCGTTCCTGGTAACGGTTACTATGCTCTTCTTGAATGTCAGAATATGACAGTGAAACTAATAATATTCTATAGTGAAACGTTAAGATCTTCAAAAGTTCACACACCCTCGTGACTTTGTGTACGGTAAAGGTTGGTCCGAAATCGATGGAACTATGTTTTCGTAAATATTATTGTGACTAATTCATTGTTTGCTTTGGAAGTGGTGGCCTGAACGTGTTTCCTAGAATCCTTGAAGTTAGAAATCAAAATGCCTCTCTGTCAGTCACTAAGCAGTGGGTATGTTTTTTCAAGAGAAAGCTGAAATTGGCTCGAGGCGGGTTTACCCAGGACTATTTACTCGAGCGTCGGTGGCGTATCGACTAGGGCCGCTACCTCCTGTTCGGGAGGTCTTGGTTCGAATTCTACCACGTGTCAATGTGTTTTTGAATTTCGATTTCATATGAACGTTTATCTTTATCTTACACTCTTGCGAGGAAAACTGCACACGCCTGCAAAGAAACTCGAAGGTTGTGTGTAAAGTCGACTAACCCGCACTAGGCCCGCGTGGTCGACTAAGGCCCGCCCGATCGCCCTAACTCAGTGTATGTTCGAGCCCCTCGGTTGGGACGTATATGAGCTGATCGATAGATTTACTCGAGGAAAAGGATATCAAATGTAAGGGGTACAAAGTAAGTTACTGTAAATATTCACATTGGTACATTAGTAATAAAGACAGCTTTGGAATGAAACATTGTTCCTGACGGTGGGGGGTCTAGGTTTGTATCAGTTGTGACTTATGAAATAAAATATGGGTTTGCAGTTTTGCTGAGTAAACACCTGCGGGTGGGCGTGTCTGCCGGCCTCGGCGTATTGATCACGCGCTCCCCACGTGCGCGCGCGCCGATTTAGTACCCACACCACATTGCGCGATGCGCATGTTGATTGCTGACCCTCCAAATGTTTGAGCACCATCCTTGACTGTCCAAGAGGTGGGGCGTAACATTGCTCTTGGAATTACCCACCACCACAAATGTCAATAAGGAAACAAAAAAAATAGTTAAACCGCAGTAAAATAGGCAATTATTATTCTGTTTTTTAAAGTATCAAGGGAGCTGTTACTGCGTTTTTTAGGATTCCGTACACACAAAGGGTGACCTACAGGACTTTATTTTTATAACTTAGCCTCCGCTGTCCGTTCGTCTGTCTGTCAGCGGGCTGTATTATATTAACTGTATTAGGTAGATAGTTGACATTTTCACACAGCGTGTTTTCAAGCGACTTCCAAAAAGGAGGAGGTTCTCAATTCGTCTGTATGTTTTTTTTTTTATGTTTTTTACCTCATAACTTTGGACTGGATGAACCGATCTTTATGATTCTTTTATTATTTGAAAGCTAGTGCTTCCCGTGTGGTCCCATATAAATTTTATCAAAATCGGTGTAGAAATTTATTCGAAAATTAACAAAAACCAAAAATAGTAATGCAAAAATGTACTAAGTTGTTGCGATGGAAGTCGGTTTTTTAACGTGTTTAGCGTTTTCAATTATTCTATTGCCGCTATTAGCTCTATCTTAAAAGCACAATACATACAAGCGTGAAACTTGGTGTGATTATATTATAGTACTAATGCTGAAGTAAAACAACAATAATAAAAATTGGCCGAGTGTACTCGCGGTAAAGAGTCCGAACTGGACAAGAAATGAATTTTCTGTCGCTCGTGTTGTTGTCTTTTGTTTAAAATGTGAATAGGTGACATTGTTATAGTTGTGTCAAGAGGCGTGGTCGTACAAAACCCTTGAAGCGCGACTTCGACTAGCACTCGATCGGTTTTTTTACTTGACTTGTCCTCGACAAATCAAGGTCGAGTCACAGGAAGTCATTTGGTGGTTTTATGGATGAAACTGTCCATTAGAATAACAAAAAAACGAACAACTTGAATGAAACGGCATATTTGTAGATACTCGGTATCGGCCATTTTTCCCGGAAAATCGCGCGAGCGTTCCTGATAGTGATAGGAGTTAAATAAAAACTGTGACGAATAGCGCCGCGAGATTTACGCGGGAGTAATCCAGGAATTGGGATAAGATTGGCGAGAAATGAATGTACAGAATGATTTTTCAAAAGTGCGCCTTTAAGGGTAGGCTAGGCTCTATTAGTTAAACTAAATAAGTGTGTGGTTTTATGAAACCAAGGTAAAAGTGAAACTTTACAGAGGACGAAACGATCATGGCTGCTCTCGCTACGGTACAGAGGACGAAACGATCATACCGTCAGACGAAAGCGACCGTCATGCGACATGCAACACAGAGGTGAAAAAATTTGAGACGATGTAAGTTTTTGCAAGGAACCCATGCTGATTCGCAAAGCCAAGTGTGAGTTCAACTCGCGCTTAGGAGCCCGTGCTTATTGTACCATCATACTAGATGGCGCTAGTTTCTTCAGTTCCGTACTGTCATACTAGATGACGCTTGTTTCTTCACGTTTCAAAAAAAAACCACGATTTTTGTATGGAGACTCACTTTTTCTAATTTTTAGTATTAAATCGGCAACAGAAATACATCATCTGTGAAAATTTCAACTGTCGAGGTATCACTGTTCATGAAATACGGCCTGGTGACAGACGGACAGACGGACGGACAGCGAAGTCTTAGTAATAGGGGTCCCGGTTTTACCCTTTGGGTAACCGCCTCCGTGGCGTAATGGTTAGTCCATTCGCTTCATACCAGGAGGTCGCGGGTTCGATTCCCGGTGGGTTATCTTGTAAGACTCGGTTTGGTTGGTGGTAAGGCATTTTCTAAGCCCGCCTCTAGCTACCACCATCTTATCTAAGTCTTGCCGCCAAACATCAGTGTTAACAACATTGATGTGTTCCGGCTTGAAGATAAGATAGCCAGTTCTCCATTGCGTTGGGGAATCTTAGTAAGCCCGCTTCCATCTTCGGCATCGTCGTCACTTACCATCAGGTGAGATGATGCCAAGGGCTTACTGATTGTGAATAAGAAAAAACTAGTGATGAAACGATTATCACTTAGCGATTACGATCACGATTACGATTATTGCACCTAATAATCGACGATTACGATAACGATTATTGGTGTGTATTAATAAAACAAAGTATTATGGACAAGCGAACATAAGATTTATTATTATAAAAAGGTATCAGTAATTAAAAATAATATACTTAACATTTCTAGCTTTTCGGGCATCAATCTGTTCCGTTTTTCAGTTTAAGTAATGAAAAAACATCTCAGGAGACTATTACATTCTTTTCTAACTCACACTCACTCTAAACAAAGCGCGCCGCGCGTTGAATTCGGGGAAATCCCGAAACGAAACATCAGGCCAGGCAAAGAAGCGTTTGGATACACGCATGAACAATAGATATCCTGCGCATTTACAAAGTATTTTACATTATTAAATTCTTTTTTGAAAAAAAAACATGAATAATCGCTAGATAATCGCCAGATAATTGGACGATTACGATTAATCGTGAAATGTCCATAATCGTCGATTACGATTAATCGAAATCGTAATCGTTTCATCACTAAAAAAAATCTTAAAAATGGTCCCACTGGGCGGTGATAAAATAGAAATAAGTGGATACTCGCGCGACGATCCATTACCATTACACGTGCGCGATTAACAAACTTGCCTGCCTTTATCAGCTTCACACATACCAACTAACTAAATAGACAACCTACCTAATTTGCAATTCCCCTTATCATTATTTGCGCCATACAAACTGGCTGGACTCTCGCAAATACAGTGTAACTACAAGTATCTATCTTTTTATCATCGTCATCATATCAGCCCATATACGTCCCCACCGAGGGGTTCAAGCCTACCCTTAATTAGGGCGATCGGGCCTTAGTCGACCACGCGGGTCCAGTGCGGATTAGTTGACTTCGCACATAACTTTCGAGTTTCTTCGCAGGCGTGTGCAGGTTTCCTCACGATGTTTTCCTTCACCGTAAGAGCAAAATATATATATATTAGTACTAACATACAGTAAAGACACTCCTTGTTGATCTAGATTGCGACCTCACCCCTTCGTCACCCAGATTGATACAGATTGGTTACAGTTTGGTTGTCGAACGTATAGGATTTCGCCGCCATTTTGTTTGTTCTGTCATTCCTTTTTTGCAATGTCATTTCTGGCCCGTTGTATGAAGTGTCCAGGGTGTGGTAAGAGCGTCGGATAAACGTACGTATGAAATCGAAATTAGAAAACCCATTGGTATGTGGCAGGATTCGAACCACGACCTCCCGGACAGGAGGTCACTCACGCTAGAAGGATGCTCACTATCTTTTTGTACAGAAATTAAATCCACTAGCACAGATGTTTTTTTTTTATGATTCTAAGTTTCGTCGTGACGAAAGCTACCTATTAAAAACAAGAAGGTAGACAAAACGCCCGATAGTAGCAATCTTGCGCAGGCGCTCAAGACAGCAAGTGCAGCTACGTCACTACTAGATATAGTGGTGATCTCATGTACACACACGCGGTTCGTTCGATAGTAAGTTATTATATTAACCAACAAATTATGTTTCCTTCTAGCTAATTTGTTGTGAATTTTTCTTGGCCATGGAAACTAGTCCTTCAGCCGGATTCGTAATTTTCACTTTCTTCATTTGTTTTTGGATTTGTAATGCTAGTGCCGGTGCATTACAAATCTTCTCTGAAGTTCTTGACAGCATTTGCAGCAGCTGCATTCTGAGGTGGAACACCCAGTTGCTGTTGGGCGTCTATAAAACTGCACCCAGAGCAAGTTGGGTTCTCACGTCCTCCTTCGTTTTATTTTCTTGTTCTCCACATTGCTCACGTGCACTAGACGATTTTCTCCAAAATGCACCACTTCTTGAACAAAATCCCAGCAGAAAACAATGAAAAAACAACAAAATAAAACTACGAATGCGTCCACCACAAATCCCGCCAAAAAAACTCCCCTTCTAGCTAACAACAACTAGGCTTGCCAGACGTCAGGATTTGTCCTGACATGTCAGGATTTTTAGGCACCAGTCAGGATTCCGGCCGGACTTTGACAATGTCAGGATTTGTTTGATTATTTACGTGTTCATAGGTCTTTTATCAAGCAGCCCATGGACTAAAATGAATTGTGATTTTTTTCATTGTGTGGAGAGTTAGAGTAGGCTTAATGGCAGATTGTGAGTCGCAGAGTGACCGGTTGGCACTCAAAAGGAATAATTATAAGTGGTGTATGTAACCCTAACAACAACAGCTCTCGTTTTTTCAACCAACTTCAAAAAGGAGGAGGTTCTCAATTCGACTGTATGTTTTTTTTTGTATGTTTGTTACGCGATATCTCCGCCGATTGTGAACCAATTTACAAAATTCTTTTTTTATTCGAAAGAGTATACTCCCGACGGGGTCCCATTGTCACCAAGTCAGGATCTGATGATAGGATCTTAGGGAGATCGAGGGCAACCCTCAAGTTTTATAGGCAAGTTTTACGTGTTTCATGTACAGTAGGACCTCTATAAGTCGAATACCAAGGGGACGCCAAAAAATTCGAGTTATAGAGTTTTCGACTTATGGAGGATTTCGACTTAGGAGGATTTTGATTCGACATATTGAGGTTGAGATTCATTCGTATAAATTTTGAGTTAGAGAGGTAAAATAAATAAAAATTCAAGTTGCAGAGGTGACACACATATTTTTTTAAATAAATTAACAGTTTACGTTTCACACCACTCATGTTTTAACAATTTAATTTGTAAACTGTTGTACAATTTGATGTGTATTGCAGTAGAACCAAACTACTTCTGACAATATTTCAGTCGTCTACAAATGACTTGCTTCGCCAAAATTCAAATGAAATGAAAAATAATAAAATTAAACACCTGACACCAATCAAGCAAACACGTGTTAACGTGAGTAATAAATTCGTGGTAAGGTACCAGCGGGTAATAAGTAAGACCTAGCTGATGGATATTTGTAATGAAATCGAAAATATTCAGTTTTATCAACAAGTTTTTATGTTAATCATTAGTTTAATACATTTTCTATAAAATAATAAACAAAAAATGCATTTTTTTACCATAAACAAAAACAAAATTAACCTTTTAAAAAACGTTACAAGTAGACCTTATTTTACTATGGTAGGCTAATAAGGCCTACTTCACCATTATTAAAATTATATATTAGTTATATTATTGTTTAAATTCCTTTGGTTGTTTAAGATCATTAATCACAGTATTGTTGTTTCATCTATGTGATTATTGATCTCAAATCCCTTATTACCGGACAGGCCTTATTACCCGAAGGTACGTTATTCCTATTTATTGTATACTCCTTTGTTTTCTAAGCAACAATGGTGTACTTACATTGTCGGCAAATTCTTAAAGTTGGTAACTTATTTTTCTTAGAACTATACCGGTAATAAGTTCCAAATAATGGAGTTGTAAAGGTTGTAAAATAAAACATTTCTATGTTCGAGATACAGAGGTCCAGTTTCATTTTTCGAGTTATAGAGGGAAAATATGTACCATCATGGCTTGCAGGGAACCACTGATTATTTCGACTAATAGAGGGTTGATATTTCGAGTAATGGAGGTTTTGGTGTTTGAAGGGAAGGGAACAAAACATTTTTTCGAGATCTGGAGGTTTTCAACTTATCGAGGTTCGACTTAACGAGGTTCTACTGTATTTTCTTAAAATATTAAAGTATTTGCGTCTGGTAGTCATCATCTCATGTTGATGAGCTGATGAAGGAAGGTACAGATGCTCATTGGTTAGGAGTTGGAGGATAATTCTTCAAAAATTTTACGTCCATACGAAGGTACGTATAGACCAATAGTTGTATTCTTTCAGGTTATTCAGATGAGCTGTTGGTTGAAGATTTAACTCCTTAACCACAGGGCACAGGAGACAGAAGCTACAGGAATCTGTATCTGTTAATGAAACATATGCATTATAATTTGGTGGTTCCTGTTGCCGATTGGGTTTAACGGTGTTACTTAGATAGCAATATCACAAAAAATAAAGAAAATAAAAATAAAAGTTTAAAAAAACTAAAAACCGACTTCAAAATGAAATTCACTCAAAAGTATGAAATAATACTATTACACTTAGATACACAACATAAACCAACAGTAACGAAATCAAAGGTGGGTACGAATTAAATTAGGGGCCTAAAATTTTTTTTGAGGTCGGTAAACCAACAGTAACGATATCAAAGGTGGGTACGAATTAAATTAGGGGCCTAAATTTTTTTTTGAGGTCGGTGTCAGCAATGCCATAAGTAGAATGTGAATAACTGTGTGCTGGTACCGACCACAAAAATAAATTAAAAGCAACTAACTCATCTTAGCCTATTATTCCATTAGCCTAAGCAAAACTTAATTTCTTATTTAATATTCTAAAAGAATAACTATATTTTATTTACTTTTTTATTGATTTTTGAGCCTTGTTCTGTCTACGTACTAGTCTCGTTCGGCATTTCATAGCGGTGCCGACAGAATATCAGCGCTGACGCTGCGGTCCGCCACAGCATAATATGCTGAGTCGCCTTTTTTCGCTACGGCACAGTAATGTTATTCACCGAACACTTTCGACTGGTGTGTGTCTGTTAAGCAACTGCAAACTACTAAATTTGTTACTATAGCTTTTTAGTTATATAAGTGTACTAATGTTAATTTACTGTACTGTATTCGTGTTGTGGTAAAGAATAAATGTTTAATCTATCTAGGTATCTATCTATCTAGGGGCAAGGAACAGAAAATTATACAGTGCGGGATGCTAGCCCAAATAACAAAACAATAAGAATGTAACTAGCAACATGGCATATAGTATCAGTTTAATTGCGAGGTGAGCGTGACCACTGACCAATTAGCGCACGGCACAGCTGGGCCGCCCTGTGCTGCGCGGGCGCACCGAGACGAATCTCATTTGACCAATTGTGGTAATTGAGTCCACCAGCGCCTTCCGGAGCTCCCCGTTTAACTAATGACACGATTATCAGGGCATTGATACCTACCGCGAGAAAGGGCATCTGCCGTTGTGATGTCAAGGAACAACATGCCTTGATAGAGCACCGGTGACCGGTACAATATTCTCCATATTCCATAACAATTTTAAACAAAAAAAAACCGACTTCAAAAAACGCACTAGTCGCCACTACGATTTTCGAAGGTTCCCCTCGATTTCTCTGGGATGCCATCATCAAATCATGGTGTCCTTATCATGGTACCACCCTTGGGATATCTCCTTTCCAATAAAAAAAAAAATCAAAATCGGTTCATAAACGACGAAATTATCCGCGAACACACATTAAAAAAACATATATATATATGCGGTCGAATTGAGAAACCTCCTCCTTTTTTTGAAGTCGGTTAAAAATATAATTATTATTATGGATATACAATTACAGAGTTGTTACCTTAATTCATACCTACTTAGTTGTAAACCACATACTATTTTAGAGAAGATGTTAACTGTACATAGGTACATGTTAATGGGCTGTCACCAAATAAGGCTGTATTCACACGGTACGACGGCTGAGGGCGATTCGCGCCCACGAAGCGTCCTTGCCGCAAGGTCCGAGCCTCCCGCCCACAGACAGCATCATCAAGAAACGAAAGCCTTACGATATTTGTGACGATACAATAATGATAAACTGACCTCCGAGATCATGTTACACGCCATTTCTAACTTCATGAAGAAAAGTTAAAAACGCTAAACACGTTAAAAAACCGACTTCCAACGCAACAACTTAGTACATTATTGCATTATTATTTTTGGTTTTTGTTAATTTTCTAATAAAGTACTACACCGATTTTGATAAAATTAATATGGGACCACACGGGAAGCACTAGCTTTCAAATAAAAAAAGAATCATAAAACACGGTTCGCCCAGTCAAAAGTTATGAGGTAACATACATAAAAAAAACATACAGCCGAATTGAGAACCTCCTCCTTTTTGGAAGTCGCTTGAAAACCAGAACTGTTCGCCGACTCTCTTTCAAGATAAGGCCTACATTAATCCGTTACCTTAGATAACAAGATAGTACAGCAGCATGCAATGCGAAATGACGCGAAATATTTCCGGAGTTAGAGGAGTGTTCTATAAATAAGTGATTCGCTGTCGCTCGTGGGCGAAGATTTCTGGCTCGAAGGCGGTTGCTGCGGCTGGCACGGGCAGCAGTAGCGCGCGATCCGCCGCGGCCGGCCGCCGTACGCGCGCGCAACGAACGAACGACCCGCACTCTTGCGCACACGACTAACTACGCGAACATCGCGAAAACGACCTGCGATCCGCCCCTGAAACGCCTGAAAACCCCCTAACCCCGTACCCAAATAAAACCAAAAATAACAAAAAAGTGCATCGACGACGGATCGACCCAAAAGTAGTTAAGACTTGCGAGGGCGGATTAACGAAACAAATCGACTTAACAAACTCGAAGCGCACGACGAAGGTGTCGCGTCGCAAAAAGCGCAACACAATAGAGTAAGCGTCTAATTATAACGTGAAGTGAGCACGAGCATCAAAATGCAGAATATCGACCCGCTGGAGTTCGCCAATATCCTGGCCACGGAGCTTTGGTGCCAGCAGGTATGCAACACTGGTCAAAATTCAATGCAAATCTCCGCTCAATAATTCCCAAACATTGGAACTAGAGCACCAGGTTGTGCACTAGTTTCACTTCTCCCGTTGATTTAAGTTTTCAGCAATAGGTACGGTCAGCATCAAAAATATATATACATCAACAAGGTTTCAGAAATATGTAGTCTCACTTCGATTTCAGAAACATCTATCAATATCTGACACCATAAAATTGAATACATCAGCTGTTTCAGAATGGCGTAAACATAAAATACTATGGAGAATGAAGTATTATGAAGTATTTTGTGGTGTAATTTTATGGTGTCAGATATTGATAGATGTTTCTGAAATCGAAGTGAGACCACATATGTATTTCTGAAACCTTGTTGATGTATACATATTATTGATGCTGACTGTGCCTACCTAATTCAGGCAGTAAGTTCGGATTTGGAGCAAACGTTCTATTATAAAAAAAAATTTCATCAGAAGATTAACAACTGACGCAATTATATTGCAAATGACGTAAAATAAAAATGATCAGTTGTATGTTTTTGATTGAAGTACCTGGGTACTTTTATGGTAAGAATTTTTTATTGAATGCATCTGACCCGCCAAATGATGTTTTGCATCTCAACATCTACCTGCCGGATTCCTGAGCACCATTACGAAATACTTGGTCAGCCATAAAGTTAAGTTCTCGCGTGATGAATTACTAAGAAACCTTTAATCACAATATTCTGTTTTGCTTCTCGGTAATATAATTACCAAACCTTACCTAAGTACAGATCATTGGCAGCGATCTCGCCGTTGAGTCGTAGGACGTATTGTTGTTGTAACCTTATAAATTTAGTAAGTAGGTACCTACACTACTCGAACCTTCCGTTATCTTTGTTTACTGCGGTGAAATCAACCACTGATGGATTTGTTGTGTTTCTATCAGCTGCTCTGTCGCTTACATTGTAAACATTTTAAAGTTATTTCTGGTGTACTTGGCTTTGTTTTTATATCTATCTCTCTCTTATCGTGTGGCACAATTAACCGTGCTATCCAAGGGATAGACGGTGGTTGCCTAGTGTTGCACTTAGCATCACCCGCGGTCACGTGTAGGGCATTTTAGATTTACACCTACAGACGTGTCTTCATACCATCATACACATCTGAAATCAGATGTGCAGGATTCTTCACGATGTTTTCCTTAAAGCAATCGTTAAGTACATATACGTAAGTTTCGAAAAACTCATTGGTACATTAGCCGTCCGGATTGGAACCCGGGACCTCTGGTTAGGAGGACCAAGTCGTTACGTGCCGTTTGATAATAAAAAACAATATAATATATAACAAAATAAACACAATAAAAAACAAATATTGCGCTATATTGTTCTTTATAGGTAATACTTTCTTTCTTTAAAGTAAATCCATTTCATGAAATATACTCTTATATTTTAAGTAGTAGTTTATGTAATATTGTGTTGTATTGTATCCAATTTTAATAATGTGTTATTTTATTTATTATAATGAATGTTTATTATTGTTTACGTTACGTGAACACAAATATTTTGCTGATAAAAGTCGACAGGAATGTGGAAGCAAGTGCAACAAAACAAAATATGTTATAGTGACACCGTACCGAATAAACATTGCATAATTATTTCACTATTCGGTACAGTACACCATTAGCGAAAAAAATTATAGATTACATATTATAATTTAAACATTTATTTAACAACTGGGTCTCACAATGCCCGGGTCTTACAATGTGTTGGTGTGTTGCCCTTAAAGCCTTCAAAAATTAATTTTTAATATTTTTTGAAAAGCAGGCGTGTCATCAGCAATAAAAACTCTTTCTATTTAGTTATGACTATAACTTCCGGACAGGTTACCACCTTAACCTTCAACTGGTGACGTACCGTCAATTTGACGTCGCAACGACAAAAACACTGTATTTCTCAGAAACGGCTTGATCCCCGCGACCGCGCCCCCTAGTAGCTGCCTCGTGTGCAGTTTGGCGTCGGCCGATACACAGAACGGACGTCGCACGCGCACAGTTTAGGTATTAGATGGTACCCGACGTCATTTTGACGTTACGTCACCTTTAGTGTTATGTTTTATTTGTGAGCTGTTGTTGTAAAATTTCATTCAAAATGAATCAAATTATTTTTTGTGTGTAACCAATATGCAAAAATTGATTATTTTTATTAATTACCTAAGTCTTAATGAGAAAATAAGGCTGGTTGTTATTTTTCTTTTCAGTTTCATTAATTTTATGTCAATAGATCTCATGTCTACCAAAACACAGACCAAAATTCAGTATTAAGTTCAAGTGTATGAATAAAGTTAAGTTTACGTTTAATATGTCAAAAGTGTGTTTTATTTTAGAAACAAACTAACCTACATTTACATAACATCATCTTTTTTATTTCCCTTACACTTAATCTACAGTATTTATGGCTTTTTATTGATACGTCATAATGACGTCACCTCTCCAATACTGTGACTCACATTCACGTCACCAGTTGAAGGTTAAATCCCAAACCTGTAAATCTGTTTACAGTATAACTATATAAGAGACTTCTTCGTTGTTCCAGTTGGCGAACCTCGAAGGTCTCCAGTCGGGGGTCCCAACCCGCACCACGGCGACCATCACGCCCACGCAGATGCGTAACTTCGAGCAGACCTACATCGAGCTCAGCAACTACCGCAGCGAGCAGGCCAGCCACGCGGGCTTCGTGCCGCCTTCCGTCACACCTGCCAACCACTACGGTCAGTGTTTGAGTCACTTTAAGGACATTTATCAACAACACATAGAGTCCTTTCTACTCGGGACAACCTGCAACGAGCTCAGCAACTGCCGCACCCAGCAGGCCAGCCACGCGGGCTTCGTGCCGCCTTCCGTCTCGCCTGCCAACCACTACGGTCAGTGTTTGAGTCACTTTAAGGACATTTATCAACAACACATAGAGTCCTTTCTACTCGGGACAACCTGCAACGAGCTCAGCAACTGCCGCACCCAGCAGGCCAGCCACGCGGGCTTCGTGCCGCCTTCCGTCTCGCCTGCCAACCACTACGGTCAGTGTTTGAGTCACTTTAAGGACATTTATCAACAACACATAGAGTCCTTTCTACTCGGGACAACCTGCAACGAGCTCAGCAGGCTAGCCACGCGGGCTTTATGCTGCCTTCCGTCACGCCTGCCAACCATAACCATCATTGTTTGTACATTGAGGAAATTTATTAACAGCCCACAGCATCCCATCTGCTGGAGCACTTGTGACTTGCTAAATTCATCACATCAGTTCATATATACGTCCCCACCGAGGGGCTCGAGCCTACTACCCTGAATTAGGGCGATCGGGCCTTAGTCGACCACGCGGGCCCAGTGCGGGTTGGTAAACTTCACACACAACCTTCGAGTTTCGTCGCAGATGTGTGCAGGTTTCCTCACGATGTTTTACTTCACCGTAAGAGTGTCGGATAAACGTACATATGAGATTAGAATTCGAAAAAACTTTGGTACGTGGCAGGACTCGAACCGCGACTTCCCAGATAGGAGGTAGCGGCCCTTACCGTTGCGCCACCGACGCTCTCAAACGCTTGCTAAATTACCCGACGGTTAAGCTACGCCATGCTTCACTCCAAAAACGGGCTGGGCCAAGTCCAGATCGGTGTCGAGTACCGTACCACATTAGGTGAGAGTGAGGAATATGGGTTAGGGTGTGACACCACCAGAGGGTGGCTGGACTAGTCCATCCAAAAATAATTTGTGTGACGTGACGACATATTTGCTGTTGGTGTTGGGTCATTAACCCTACACATAAACAACTCAACACCCCTATTAAAACGCACTACGGTCAATGACATTGTGATATTGCACAATATGTTGTAATTGTTAGACCTTGCCTATCATTTCGCACGCATTGTATATTTATTCAGATTAACGTGGGCTGTATATGTGAGTTCTCAAATCAAGACGAAAGCGTTATAAAATCTTTTATAAGCACAGTAAAAATACCAGTGTTCTCAGTGATAGTAACATTATAACATTTGCACATTACAGGCATCCTGAGTCAGGTGGGGTACTGTGAGTCGGGCCCGACGACGGAGCTGCATGTGTCGCCGGGCCCGCTCTCCGCCAGCGGCGACAGCAGCAGCAGCCCCGGGCTCCCGGCGCCCAAGCGCCGCAACATGGGCGGCCGGCGCCCCACCAAGGCACCGCAGAACGCAACCCCCGAGGAAGAGGAGCGCAGGAAGATACGCCGCGAGAGAAACAAAATGGCCGCCGCGCGGTGTCGCAAGCGCAGGCTCGACCACACTAACGAACTGCAAGAGGAAACCGATCGGCTCGAGGAAAAGAAACAGTCCCTCCAGGACGAGATTCGAAAACTGGACAACGAACGAGAGCGGCTTCAGACTACTCTTCGGAATCACCTCGCTTCGTGTCGGCTGCAAACGAGGAAGAGGCCGGTGAGCCCGCCCGACGTGAAGCCCTTCCAGGAGTATCCAGTATACACAGAAGTGCCGGAAGACGAAGTTAGAGTCAAAGTGGAAGTGGTGGACGGTGCGGTCGACCCCGTGCTCGCGATTAATAATGATATTATGTTTGCATCGCCGACGCCGGACAAAAGGTACTAGATTAAAACATTTTTTTTTTGTTCAAGTTACAAGTCGGTGTCGTAACAGCTAGAGCCGCTATCCCCTGTCCGGGAGGATTTGGTTCGAGTCCTGCCACGTACCAATGTGTTTTGGAATTTAGATTTCATATTTACTTTTATCCGACCTCTTACGTCGCGTCGGTAGGAAACCTGCACTGCACACACACACGTCTACGAAGAAACTAGAAGGTTGTGTGTGAAGTCGACCAACCCGCACTGGGCCGGCGCGGTCGAGTAAGGCCCTATCGCCCTAATTTAGAGTAGGTTTGAGCCCCTCGGTGGGGACGTATATGAGCTGGTATAATGAAGTTACAATTTATCATTCTGATTGGAAAAACCTTACCGAGTGCTATGATTTAGAACGAACAAATTCCAGGACAAAGGCCTAAAACAAATGAGTGTGCATGTGTTGCTCAAGGTTGTGCTAGTTGGATGTCGATGGTTGAGGCGCACGTTCTACAGTGGATGTTGTCTGACTGAATCGATGATGATGATGATAAACGATGTTTCAAATATTAACATCGAACTTCATCTGCCTAAAATCCTTACTAATATTATAAATGTGAAAATGTGTTTGAAACTTTCACGCTTCAACACTGACCAATCTTGATGATATTTGGCATGCAGGTAGCGTGTGTCACATAGGCTACTTTTTATCCCGTGAAGATGGCACAGTCCGTTGCAGTTCCTGAGGGAACTGAGAAAATAGTCTTTTTTGTTTCATTTCTTTATCATTGCAACGGCAAAATGGATTATTGTGATTTTTTTCACAGAGATGGTTGAAGGAGTGAGAAATAACATAGACTGATAATCAGAATAGCCCGATCTGGGATAGGGATCCGCTTGCCGCTCGCGCACCACTCACCCTTAAAAGACAGCCACAAAAACGATGTCCACGCGGGCGAAGCCGCGGGAAAAAAGCTATCGATGATAATATAATAGACAATGTCCTAATATTTCACATTTTCCTTCCTAGAATATGCATGTTATAGTTAGCTCTCAAGCACAGTATTACGATATGGCTTACAGTAGCGCTACGCCTTTGATGTCGCACGATGCGCCACCGGCGTAGGTACTAGACTGGCCCATACTGGCCTGTAGTTCAGCCTGACAAACTCGCGGAGTTTTTCAGACTGTGACCCGCCGCCCACTGCCCCGCAAGTACCCTTCCGCGTCTCTGCGTAAGTACATTCGTTGCGCTACTGTTAAGCCGCTACATTGTAATACTGTGACTTAAGCCCTCACATATTGCTCACGGGGCCTCATATTATTATGATGAAATGATTAGTTGTGCCACTGCAATAAATAAATGAATTAAAATGAAATTTGTACTTGTTTGTTAGAATAATGCTGTCGGCGGCGAACCCGGCGGTGGTGACGAACGGCGCAGGCTCGTCGCTAGACACGCCGCCCATCAACGCGCGCCCCAACCGGCCCAGCTTCCTGCAGGTGCCGCTCAGCCTCACTCCCGCGCAGGTATGTCAACAAGAATAAGGATCCACCGGCATTGAAAATAGGGCCACATTCATCCTTCGGAGAGGTCTTTGTCCAGAAAAGGTCGTCTTTCAGCTGATCTGATGATGATGATCACGCTCGTACGTGACTGTCTATGTATACAGCCTTTAAGATTAATGTTTTCGGTGTGTGAACTTTTTGAAGGCAAGGTTTAGAGGTCAGTGAGGATAACTTTACTAACGTTGTGTGATTGTATTGACCTGGACTATTTGGGTCCGGCGTGTTTGGCGTTCAGCTCAGAGGCGTATTTATTTACCCTATGTCCAGGCGGCTGGAGGTAGAAATTCTTAGTATAATTTTTTTAGGGATCCGTTGGGTTCACCGAAAAATAATTAAACTAGCCAAGTGCGAATCGGTGTAGCGGTAATAAGGGTGACGAACCACTACGAACATGCAAACAGCATCGTGTGGCAGTACGGAACCCTTAGCGCGCAACTCCGACTCGAACTTGGCCGGTTTTTTGTCACTTAGAGGGGCGGACTTTTTTTTTGTGCCCGGGGCGCCGGATACTTAAATACGCCTCTGGTCAACTGTTGATTTCGTACATATATTTTCTAGTTGCAATTACGATTGCGGCTTTCCTTAACAACGAGGAAAAGGGATAATAATTTTAATGGTTGATCATTGGACACATTATATTGTTTTTAGTTTTGTTCATCCTATCCTGTAACCATCGGTACATACTGTGATAGAAACAGTATTTTACAAGTTTTTATTATTATTCACAATTGGTAAACCCTTGACAACATCTCACCTGGTGGTAAGTGACGATGTTGCCGAAGATGGAAGCGGGCTTACCAAGATTCCCCAACGCAATGGGGAACTGGCTATCTTATCTTCATGCCGGAACACACCAATGATTTCAACATTGATATTTGGCAGCAAGACTTAGATAAGATGGTGGTAGCTAGCCAGGCGGGCTTAGAAAATGCCCTACCACCAACCAAACCAAGTCTTACAATTGACCCCGCCGGGAATCGAACCCGTGACCTCCTGTGTAAAGCCAGTGAACTTTGCCTCTGAACTACGGAGGCGGTTTACACGTCCTGGAAGTACTAAACTTCTTATTAATGGACCCCATTCTATTTTCGGTCTACTAGACGCAGGGGGAGGGGGGCTTCCACCATTGCGCACGAAGCGTTTCCCTTTTCAGGAATTTTAAGAAATTAAATACTTTACCAGCGTCTTGTTTTCCGAGTCTTTTTAATGTGGGGATCTTGAGGGCCCAGAGTGACTAGGCATTATTCGGGACAACGTGTTTTACCTTCGACTCCATCGTCACTTAACATCAGGTGTTATTGGAGTCACACTCATCCAAATCAACAGAGAAAAATAAACCTAGGTCGGACATTCTTCTTTTTCATCGACAATGTAAAGTTACTAAGCCTACTTAATATTAAACCTATTACTAATACACAACGCAGTACTAATTATTAAATAACTAGGTTTTTGCCCGCGGCTTCGCCCGCGTGGACATTATTTTTGGCTATTCTGATTAGCAGTCCATGTCATTTCCCACTTCTTCAACTATCTCTGTACAAAAACCGAAATGTGTGCTGGGACACATAGTAGAAATGAAACTTCAACAGACAATTGGAAAGGGTAACCCAGGCTACGTACCTGCTTATATCTCCATCTCAACTTTTCTCTATCTACGAATACAGCCGTTGCCCTCTCTCTCCGCCGCCGCCGCCGGCCTTTCTCTGTGTACCCCCTCCACGCGGCCGTAACGGTTTTTCGTGACAGAAAAATCCTAATACTCCCCCATCTATATAGAAGTTTCACTTGAAAAATCACAATAGTCTCCATTGTTCCGTTGCGATGTAAAAAAATGAACCAAAAAATAAGACTATTTTTTCAGTTCCCTATCGGACTATGCTATTTTCACGGGATAAAAAGTAGCCTATGTCCTTCCCCGTAACACAGGCTACCTGCATGCCACATTTCATCAAGATTGTTCAAGGTGTTGAAGCGTGAAAAGGTAACAAACAAACAAACACATTTTCACATTTATAATATTAATAAAGGATGAATATACAGATTTTCAGGGTGAAAAAAAATGGTGTAGGACCCGTTAATTGGGGGGATCTACCCATTATACTGAACAAGTTTCCCCAATGAACTCATAGTTAATTCTCAAAAAAATATTTGAACCCTCCATACAAAAATTTTTCGATCAGCTAATCAATTTGTACGAAGAGTTATTTTTTTTGCGATTTCAGCAAAGTCATGAAACTAAAATTGTTCAGTATGATGAGTAGAACCCCCAGTTCACGAGACCTACACCAATTTTGTTAATACAGGTATTATATTGCACAGTTATAGGATTCAACAGATAATTAATAATACATATTTTCATGTCATCGGTCTTTCAGACTTGCGCACTGAGGTTTTTTTTTAATTCACAGTTGATAAGCCCAAAACACCTTTGCGTACGAAACCCTACAAACATCAAAGAGTGCAACAATCAAATTGACAGACAAACTTAACTATGTTGTTGAAATAATGTTCTACCATGCATGCATTGACAAACGTCACGATCAATTTACAACTGCAAATATAAGTTTGTAATTGCAAAAAATATTATGGCCGGTTTTTCAATGCTCAGTTAAAAGGTCGATTAATAGAGTTATTTATACCTTATACCAATAAAAAGAAGCACAATGTAAACAAACTTATTATGGATTTGACAGTTTCAAATGTCAAATCCATAGTATGTACTTTTGTTTACCTTTTGCTTTTTTTTGATTGGTATAAGGTACGAGTATAGCTGTTTATTTGTCAGATAATGGGTCGCCTATTTTTTAGTTGTCATTTATTCAATGAATAACTATCTGACCGGATATTTCGATTCTGGCAACACAAACTTCAGAGAGGTGAAACAGATATATTGCATAATCATGTGATAGAGCAGGACAGAATGTTGTATTCAATTCCTGTCAATGTCAATATTTTTTTGTTGTTTTCCTTGTTTAGTTAGACACTGTGATTCAACTGGGATTGTTTGGTTATGTGTTACCTATTTCGTTTCGACTTTTAAGGAAATACTAAACCTAAATTTACGTTACCTCGCACTAAATAAGTACATCGTATTTGACTTTAACTGAATTATTAGTTCCATTCGATGGAATCTCGAAAAAGAGAGCGTTGGGCAAACTTTGCTACTGCTGAGGTTCAGTTACTCGTGAGCATCAAGAAGTAATGAAAATATTGAAAAAAAAAAAGAAATTATAAAGACAAATGCGGCGACCAATACGCAAAGACAAGGAGTGCGCGGAAGAAACAAACAACCTCAAAGTCCTAACCAAAGAGAAAATACTACTACGTTTAATCATATCAGCCGAAGGACATCCACTGCTGGACATAGGCCTCACCCCAGCCAGAGAATTCCACGACGACCGGTTCTGGACTACGTTTATACTGAACGTCAAACTATCTATCGAATAATGCACTTATCTGGCGGTCAAAGCATCAGATGAATGTATTCTTCTGATAATGGAGTTATTCGACAGATAGGTCTTATCCGACTATTGGAAAATTCAAAATCTTGCTATCTCTCAAACAAATGCTATCTGTCTGTTTATCTGAGCATTAAAAAACCGGCCTTTAATGTGATGTAACTACAAATTTTCCTTTACTAGTGCTGTGAGACATTGCTTCTTACGCGTCTAGCCAAATTAAATGATTCATTAAATTTAACTGGAAAATCAACTAACCACTATTACTTGCTTTTAATTTTATTATATGGCGACCGGGCACCGGAAAACGTAGCGTGTCGGCAGGCCTCCTGCGCGGTGGACCGACGACCTGGTGAAGATCGCGGGATGCCGCTGGATTGGTAATCCTTGGGGGAGGCCTTTGTCCAGCTGTGGACGTTTGTCGGTTGATATGATGATTTTATTATAATTTGGCCGTATCTTTTTATTGATTTGAATTAGAAGCATGACATATTTCAACTACGTGTTCCTGAAGTCTTGACCGACAGACAGGCAGGCAGAAGGACAACAAAGAGATCCTATAAGGGTTCCGTAGAACCTTAAAAAGTAACACTTACACATCCGTCACGACGTTTTATTAATTATTTCACATACTTTAATTAAAATTAACTATCTACGAGATTTATGGAGTGTTAATCCTGTAAATTAGAAATATCTTTAAAATATTAAATACATATTTTTAAGTAGGGCAGTTAATAATTATTAATTATACTTTCTAGGAGATAATTGTTGACGAAAAAAGGACTTCTCTGGTAAAGTATCAGTTTACTAATCCATTTATTTGTTTCATTGCAGATCCACAACAACAAGCTGAACAACAACAAGATCGCCGGCATCGAGATCAGCACCCCCAGCAACGGCATCCCGTTCAACTTCGACAGCCTGATGGAGGGCGGCACGGGCCTGACGCCGGTGCACCCGCACCCCCTGCCGCACCCCTGCGCGCACCAGCAGCGCGCCGCGCCCGACGTCACCTCGCCCGACCAACACTCCAGCCTCGTCAGCCTCTGAGACCATCTGGACGCCTCCTTCCTACTCTTTGGACCGGACTTGCTGTCTGTTGAGCTCGAATCTGCGGTTGTGTAAAGCGAATATTGTGGTTCCTCTTGGTTCATATCCCCCCCTCTGGTAACAAGCTCGAATCTGCGGTTGTGTAAAGCGAATATTGTGGTTCCTCTTGGTCCACATCCCCCCCTCTGGTAACAAGCTCGAATCTGCGGTTGTGTAAAGCGAAGATTGTGATTCCTCTTGATCCATATTCTAGCCCCCCCGGTAACAAAGGCTTCAGTTCACTTTCAAACTTTATTCAAGGAGGCATTTTATTGATCCCTCCAAGCCCGCAAGGCAGTCCAGCGCCGCGTAATCACACATTCTACAGCAACGAGAGTGAATCGCACAAGATAGAAAGAGAGAGAGGTAAGAAAGAGAAGCGCCTATACCACCAAGTGCCGGTACCATCAGCAGAGCTGTAGCAAGACCACTCACGAAAGGATAGTTTGCATACTTTTGGTTGAACAAAGAACTAGAGAATCACCGCTGTACGCAATATTCACCCCAAATGTGGTTCCCCAAAAAACTTGCTGATTGTACTTCTTGATCCCTAGTATGGAGTCTCGTACGGCTGGTACAATGTACTAATACGAACCCGAACCGAAATAATCAACGCGAGCCACCCAAATTTGGTCCGTCAAGAATGTGAACAAGGGGTGGGGATCTTAATAAATCGAGCTCTAGTTTGAAATATCCGTGAAATCGAGCTCTAGTTTGAAATATCCGCGGTGTCGAGTCCAGAGGACGGAAGGGGCGGAGTAAACGGTTTTGTGATGCGTGCCTTTGGCGCGCCGGCCGCGTCAGACGCGCCCGGCGACCGAACCTAGTTCGTGTATCGAGTTTTATTATGTAAAGACTACGGAATACTTATTTATTCGATGTACTTTTATGCTTTCTATCTGTTTCGACTCCTCGTTCTTGTCTTTTCCTTTCTATTTATGTATTCGTCCTACCAGTGCAGTGTAGGCGATCGGCTATCTTTTCTAATAAGTTATTGTTAGTAACGTACTTGCTCACTTTGTGCTTTGTATTTATATCGTAGTCTTTATTATTAAAAAAATATATAGTATAATGGGCACAGCTACGTCCATCTACAAGTCAATTCGATGAGCTATTCTTAGTATTCTGAAAAGGAAAATATTTTTTTAACAATATTTATCTTATTTGTATTTCTGCAGAAATATAATAGTAATATTTAAAGAGGAATAAAACAAAGTTTTATTTGAAGCATTTCAGGGATATCTTTGTGGAGTTGTGGTTCTGTCTAGCGAGGCTAGAACGATGGTGCGTTTTAAAGGATCTCTTTGACACCATTCACATTCGGCACAAAGTATTTATTCTATCGAAAGTTTCTTGTCATAATAACGTCGTGCCATTGTCTACGTCCACTTTCTGGAAATACAATAGTAATAACGAGTACGAAATATATAACTGTATAGTTAACCATAAACTAACAGCAATATTACTTAAAAAGTATATTAATATATTGAAAGTAAGTTAGCTCAATATTTATGTAACGTCTTACCGTTCCAAGAGTAGGTACTGGTAGTGTTTAATTTTAAGCCTATTTGTGATACGTCCAGTGATCGTGTCCGCCTACGCGGGCGCTCCCATTCTTTCGTATGCCGACTCTCTGTTTCTAGGATTCTAGCTCTTACATCGATGATGATGATGATGTGGTCTATACACGGCACAGTGGTGATGATTATCGTCGACGTAGATTAGTTTTATCGGAAATTAAATAATGTATTTGTGTGAAATGGAGAGTCATTTTGTACCGATAAAGACCATTGGAATAAAAAAATAGAGTTAGGCAATAAATAGTTTAATTAAGATCACGTAACAATACTTTTATTTTAATTTTATATTTTATGCGTAACTTAGACCAAATTATTACTTTACGTGCTTTATTGTAGATTTAATTAAAATCTAAGCCAAATATTGATTTTATGTCGTTACGTAGGTTTAGATGTAGCCGCCATTTCCGCTAAAGTATTATCTAATGAATAGACGCAGTGCAATTGGTACTATGTATTGCCTAATCTGTGGTGCAATGCGGAGTATTTATTATTACACCTAAATAGTACGTACAGTAGAGTCAAAAATATAAGTACGTTCAAAGCTTTACGGCGAGGCATTTGTAAAACAGTTGTCTCTGTTTTTCCTTTACGTGTAAGAGTCAAGACAATAACCACACTTTTGCACTTTTTCAATGTTTTACGTTGTTATTTCTCTTGACTTCAATTTAAAAACTAAAATTTAGCAGATTTTCTGTAGTACTTAGTTCTATGTGCAAATTTAGAAATTTTATTAACGTTTTAGACTTTTTTTAAGCCGTTTTAGACCTGTTTTTGGGATTTTTTATGATCGAGCAAAGTACACACTATCGTGTAACATATTTAGCGCATTCCTCAGACAATATCCTTCAGTATGTCCAATATTTTTTGCAAGACCGATATTTAGTAGTAATTACCCAAAAAAATGGATCTAGCAAAAGGGTTTCTCCGCTTCTCCACCGGTGCCTCGCCTTAAAAGTATCTATATTTTTGTCTTTGACTGTACAAGTTGTATGTATTGTTAAAATCACTCGGTGTAGTGCAACACAGCGGCAGCGGTTCGTTGCTTCATATCTTAATGGCAATCTTTATAAAGTAGCATTCATCCATTCGAAATATTTAAAATGTGCATAATAAGAACATTCTAGATTTAATAAGAGATATGTAATTTTTTATAACATTTTCATAAAGCAATTTGTTAGTTGTACTTTTGTATTTTTCCAAGAAAATTAGCGAAGCAATAATTTATATTTGATAAAATATTTGAAAATTATCACAAATTGTAGTAAAAATATATATATACATATATGTAAATCAGAGAAAATATAAATTTGGTACATACCTACACCTTGATTTGGACTTTTTATTGCAGTATAATCTTCAACCAATAATATAACAGGGTATAATAGTATCAACTAGAGCGTCAGTGGCGTAACGGCCGGGGCCGCTACCTACCGGGAGGCCGTGGTTCGAATCCTGCCACTTACCAATGTATTTCAGAATTTCAATTTCATATGTACAGAGGCCAGCACATCAAGCTAGACACTCGTGGTGAGATTCTGATCCATACGCATAACGCATAAGTATCTAGCTTGATGTGCTGGCCTCTGTACGCTTAACCAACGTTCTTGAGAGAAAACGCGTTCTAAAGAATAGGTATTTGAATAAAATGTTGCTGTCTCCCTCCCCCAAACCTCTCCGTATACAGGAAGAAAGGGAGAACTGCAGCGCAGACCGATAATAGGCACTAAAATTGACGAAAACAGCATTTCGTAGTCCCCTATTTCCTCCTCCAAAACTTGAACAATAATTATTTTTCAAAAATAATAAAAAAAAACGCTTTACCTATGCTTCTATGTTTTCTTTTTATTGCTGAAATGCGTATTATTTTTTGGGTGGGTGTCTGAAAATAACGTTACGATTGGGCAATTTTCTCAGTTTTGGGAGGCTCCTACTTCCTAATATAATAAGAATATGGGAAAAAACAAACCATAGGAGCATGGCTGTGGTAGATAGAGGTTTGATGGAAAAAAACTTTGCTTTTGTCATTATCCAGGAAGGAAACAGGGGACTACGTTTGTATGGAAAAAATGGCGCCCGCGTTTCCTCTTTTTCATATCAGCCGAAAATCGTCCACTGCTAGTAAAAGGCCTCCCCTAAGGAGTTCCACGACGACAGGTCCTGCCCTGCCCGCATCCATCGGCTTCCCGCGATCTTCACCAAATCGTCGATCCACCGCGTGGGAGGCCTGCCTCGTTACGTTTTCCGGTGATGCGCGTTTCCTCTTAAGGTGAAGGAAAACATCGTAAGGAAACCTGCATACGCCTGCGAAGAAACTCGAAGGTTGTGTGAAAGTCGACTCGAGTGGGGGGGGGGGACATATGAACTGATATGATGAATAGTATGAATGAACTACCTAGCTAATTATTTAATTATACGCAGGAATAGTATAGGTTAGCTGCACAGGCTAATGGATGAACTTTTTAATGGTTCGGTGCGGGCGTCTCCTGCACCCCTCCAGACGGCGTCTCAAAAAGTTTCTGGTAGCCAAGTAGACGTAGAAGCCAATTTCGAGCGCGCCTATGTAACTGCAACCGATGCACAGGCCGAACACACCGCCGAGGTTCGCTGAAAAAACAATATTACCTATAGTCGCCATCAGTTACAACTATTGGTTCTGCTCTGTGGTTACAACCTTGGACGATACAACACTGTCTATGACAAGTCATATTATCCGCACAATTTTAGAAGGTTAAAAAATACGTTATGTTTTTATTATACACAGCACTCTTTATATTTGATCGGTTATCATCTGACAGTACCTCCCTTCCCCCTAATATTGGTTTAACGTATTTGCATACATTTTTCTTGCTTTTCGCGTCCAGTGGTTTATTCGTCCAAGGATATAAAGTAGCGGGCGAGGTGTTCAAATATTTCTGCGCAGTGTTGTATTTCAATAAATTATGTACACTATTTCAAAGAATCGCGTTTGGAGTTCTGTCAAGATTTTTCAAGATTATTATTTGTTTAGTTTCTGATCTGAAAGAACTCTTGAAAAGTTCCTCAGAGCCTAATCTCAAATAATAATTAGCATAATTTGAAAATAATAAAAAAGCAAAGTAAAAAAAAAGTGCATTTTCAAAGATTAAAAATGTTAATTCAAAATAAGTGCAAATTGTACTATTCGTGATAGTCGGTAATTACATATTAGGTCTAACAAAATTAGCTGAAACTATTTTAACTGGTGATTCTACCCATGAAACTGAACAACTTTCCCCATGGAACCCATAGTCAAATCGCAAAAAAAAAATTGGCTCCCATACTAACTCGATCAGCTGATCTGCCAACTTAGTATGGGAAGTCCAAATTTTTTTTTGAGATTTGACTATGGGTTCCATGGGGAAAGTTGTTCAGTTTCATGAGTAGAAGCACCAGTTTAAATAGTTTCAGCTAATTTTGTTAGACCTTATATACATAATGTCATTTGTGAATAATAAATAAATAAACATTAATTAGTTAATAACCTCAAAATAAATCACTGATATATAACAAAATATTGTCATTGAAAACAATATGACACGAGAATTAAAAATAATTTGATGCCTTTGACAAGAGTAGGCCAGTTCACACGGACAGCACCTGGTCACGAGTATAACGCGAGAGTCAGATACAGTTCAGTTTTTTCCAGATACTCCATCTGGTTACTTAGGTACCTATATCTAGTTACAGGTCCGCATAAGCCTTTTTATCCACAATTGATATGCCCTTGGCACCATCTCACCTGATGGTAAGTTACGATGATGCCGAAGAACATGGAAAGCGGGCTTACCAAGATTCCCAAACGCAATGGAGATCTGGCTATCTTATCTTCAAGCCGGAACACGTCAATGCTGTTAACACTGATGAATGGTGGCAAGATTTAGATAAGATGGTGGTAGCTAGCCAGGCGGGCTATGAAAACGCACTACCATCAACCAAACTGAGTCTTACAAAGTTGACCCCGCCGGAAATCGAACCCGCGACCTCCTGGTGTGAAGCGAATGGACTTACCAATACGCCACGGAGGCGGTACCAACTTAAGACAAGTTAGGAATTCATTCAGTCGTCCAACGGAGATGTCGGGCTATCGTGCAGGGGCCGACGACGACGACGGTGAGACGGGGGAGTTCGAGTCCCGATTTACCCTAGTCGCCGTTCGGGACAATTCATTAGAAGCGCTACGCGCAGCGCCAGAGGTGACCAGTGACTTTTGATTTCGGCTGTTATGCAAGCATCAAATGTGTTGGTTCACTGTATGGATACTTACTCCGTGGTATAACCATGGAAAGTCAGTGTGTATGTCGCAGCCGTTATGTACCTATAAAACGGCGGATTTTGCGCCGTTTTTTGACCTAGGTACCTACTGAGTAAAAAACTAATAAAACCGACGCATTCTTCTTCTGCGAAGCATTCTGCTACCCGGGGAATGGGGAAGGGGAGCCTTGCGAAGCGAGGCTCTTTGACTGTATAAACAATCAAACCTGGCCGAACCTAACATCGCTCGCTCATTTAATTTTTTTTTCTCAGTAGTTTTTACACAAACCGGCGCTTCATACAATGCGGCGTATACTTTATTTCAGCCAAATTGCAATCCGGCTGAACGTGATGTCGCCGCATTACAGAACTCCGCCGTTGTACAATACGGCGTCTTGCAAAACGGCGGATTCTACAATACGGTTTCCACATACTTGTAGCCAACTGGACACTTCCACTCTAAGAAAAGCAATTTAACACCTTAATTTTTCAGTGAGGAAGACGAACAAGACATAAATACACGAATTAATTAAAAAATAAAAACCTGACTGCATAAAAACTTAACCCCTCTTTTTTGGTCAGACGGGTAAAAAAGTATCTTGTGACTCACAGGATCAAGACGAATCTAACGACACCTCACACTCTAAACTCGCATCAAGCCGTTAGAGCGTGCCAAAGAATTAAATCTACATATATACACTTGACAAATATAACCCTCGGTATTAAAAATATAACCCTCTGTCTGGCGCAGTCGAGTCGGGTATTAAAAATATAACCCTCTGTCTGGCGCAGTCGAGTCGGGTATTAAAAATATAACCCTCTGTGTGGCGCAGTCGAGTAGGGTATTAAAAATATAACCCTCTGTGTGGCGCAGTCGAGTCGGGTATTAAAAATATAACCCTCTGTGTGGCGCAGTCGAGTAGGGTATTAAAAAAGATTATTCTCACATGCAAGGGTGGTGATGGATATGACCGTCTCCTGCATCTGCTTGACGTAAACAGGCCGTGGGAAGTAGAAGTGCATAAGCGAAGTGCTCTTGTTGAACTCGACGCTGGAACTGAATGAAACAAACAAAGTAGCTGAAAATACTAAATGTAGGAACTAAAAAATGCCTAGGTTAGGAAGACTGTGAAGCCGCGACTTTTCATACAAACGGTGCCGGTGGCGTTAACGATTTTCACCTATTAAATATTAACCGATTTGGCCCATTTTTGATTGGTCATCACAACAAAAGCAAAGTATCTATATATTTTAATAGACAAAAGCTAAGTTTACTAGTGTATGTTTTTCCAATAAGGTTAATAAGTTAAATTTTATTGTTGTTTACGTGTTTTCATACAAAACTATTTTTTTCAGCCATTATGTGTTTATTATTATCAATAACGAAACCTATCTTTTGTTCTGAGTGACAACCTATCAAAATTGGTCAAGAGTGAAAATTGCTTTCGTTGCGCCGCAAAACATTATTCCTTCATGATAAAAAGTTTAATTTTCACCGTGGGTTTACAGTCCTCTTAAGTATTATAGTAATACACCAATTTTTTAACATTCTGTGTACTTTGTGTAGTCCAAGTCTAGAAACCATCGTCACAGTATTACAATATAGCGGCTTACAGTAGAGCAACGAATGTACTTACGCAGAGAAACGGAAGGGTACTTGCGGGTCAGCGGGCGGCGGGGCACAAACTCCGCGAGTTTGCCAGGCTGACTACAGGCTAGTATGGGCTAGTATATACGCCGGTGGCTTTAAAGGCTTTAAAGGCGTTGCGCTACTTTAAGCCATATCGTAATACTGTGCCATCGTGGTTTTCTTTTTTTATTAATAATTTGAGTGCGTTTGGCTGCAGCTCACCTAATGGTAAGTGCCGATGCAGCCGAAGATGTAACATGCAAGCTCAAATAGTGCCTATTCACAATCGTCTTGAAGATTCCTAAATTATACGAAACGGGGAATAAAGACGCGCCGGCAGGGAATTCTACACCTACGCCGTTCACATGATGAACGATGAAACAAAACGCTTCGTTCGTATAGACACATGAGAGAAATCGCCCCCCGCGCCTGGCCGTCCGATCATGTAATGGAGAATGAGGTCGTGAAGCTCCAGGGCACACTCTTCAAAGTGAAACTTGTAGAACACTGATAGACAGGTGACTTTGCGGCGATGCTCGGGGCTTTGGAGCTTGTTTTATACATACTTGGTATAACATTAGAAGCTGCTCTGGTGTGAAGTAAAGCGTCTCACCTTCAAGATGATACCGGGCTCTTTGGCAGCCGTTTTTGACTTGAATTCAATTTATCTCCAGAATTTCTATCAGATCGGAGATTTTGAGAGATTCATCTCGAAAAGTAGGAAATAGGCTAAAATTACTCCTCTTCCAGTGAATAGACACGTCTGCGTTTATAGGTATTAAACCTAACAAGACGTGCATCGCCCTAGTCAGACACTGCTTTGAGTGTTAGGTTCACGTGCTCAATCATGGACTCTCTGCGATAGTGTCCGGGCCCCTAGCTCGAGCACTAGATATGTATGTATCTCTCCGCAATCGTGCTGTCGTCCGCATACCCAAATATTATACCGGGTTTCAGCAGATCAGTAGTATGCAGTAGAAACAAAGTTGCAGAGAACAGAGCCTTAAGGTACACTGACTTCAATAGCCAATAGGTTAGACGTGAAACCATCGACGACCACTCGAATGAACCGTTCACTCAAAAAGTCAGATATCCAGTTGCACAAACTAGTAGGTATTCCGTAGGTAGGTATACCAATAAGGCTATGCCAGACCCTATCAAATGCCTTCGAGATATCGAGAGACATGACAAGAGCTTCATCGTGCTTCTCTATGGCTTCACCCCATACATGCATAGCATATACTAGACGAACTCCCGTTGACTGACCCCGGCGAAAGCCATACTGACGGTCACTGTCTTCTAGGTATGTTAAGAGGCGGGTGTTTAATACACGTTCCATAATCTTACAGAGTATGGAGGTGATTGCAATAGGACGATAGTTTGATGGGTCAGCACGACTACCTTTTTTAGGCACAGGCTGCACGTTGGCTAGCTTCTCAGACTTTGGGATTCTACCAGTTTTGAGAGAATGGCTGTACAGGCGTGTCACAGGAGACAAATCAGGAGCGCAGTTCTTCAGAACTATGGCTGGAATACCGTGAGGACCACTGGCCTTATTCTCATCCAGACTGTAAATAACCTCTTTTAGGCGAATACGGAAAGGACACATTTAAGTACCGCATGGAGCCTCCACGATGGAGGTATCTGAGGTGGAGTGTTATTTGCAGTGTCCAGACGCGAATTTTCAGCAAACATGAAGGCAAATAAATTTTCTTTGTCGGCAGCGTAGTGATCCTTCAGGTTTTACCAGTAGAGGCAAATACTAGCGGCAGAAATTGGACTCGACCGACTTAGCCAAGGACCAAAATGCCTTACTCCCAGTTGGGTAGGAGGTAAGTTTTGATCCAATATGGCTTATGTGATCAAAGCGTGCCTAGCGCAGTGTCTTTTTGTAGGACTTTGCATTTTTATGAAAGGCTTTCTTCCTGGAACGCGTTTCCGAAGCTTTGCGAGCTCGAGCGTCAGCCCAGGCTTGATAAGATTTTTTTAGGGCCTTAGCCCCGGTACATTCAGCATTTCGAATCCTTAAGACTACATCATCGTAACTCATCACATCGCTCTTATTCAGGGTAGGCTGTAGCCCCTCAGTGGGGTCCTATATATGAGCTGATATGAAGACCACATACAACTACAAATTTCGTAAATAACCTGAGCAATGGAAGTAATATCTTTACAATTTTTTGGTGGAAGCGTAGGTATAGTGCGTGGTGGAACGTGTTGAAGGTTGCGGGAAGCCGTTGGATACGGGCATCGGGCATTGTAGAACTGGTCGTTGTGAAAATTCTTAGTGAAGGCCTTTTTTCAGCATTTCAAATGACATGATGATAATTAAGTGGTAATATAAGTATTTCAAGAATGTCCAGTGTTTATGAAGTGTGCAGGGTATGTGTAAAGCCCAAGTTTACTTACTAGGGATTCTTCAGCAGGTAAGGCAGACCGTACAAGTTGCCTATGATCGTGTCAACCTTGTAGTGCATGGAGTTGTAGTCTCTCGGACAGTCGCACTCGTTTAGCGTTGAGGTCTCGTTATGAAGTGTGCAGGGTATGTGTAAAGCCCAAGTTTACTTACTAGGGATTCTTGAGCAGGTAAGGCAGACCGTGCAAGTTGCCTATGATTGTGTCAACCTTGTAGTGCATGGAGTTGCAGTCTCTCGGACAGTCGCACTCATTTAGCGTTGAGATCTCGTTCATTTGCCCTGGAAACCATTTGTAACTAAGAAGTCGATATGTTTTTACGTTTCATTAGATCGGCTCATCTATTTTTAAGAAATTGTTATCTTTAATTTGTATGGAAAACGAGATTCGGTAAGATGTCTTATAAGCCCTTAGCATTATCTCGTCTGATGGTAAGTGACGATGATGCCGAAGATGAAGCGGGCTTACCAAGATTAACCAATGTAAGGGATCATATCTTCAAGCCGGAACACATCAATGATGTAAACATTGATGTTTGGCGGTAAGACTTAGATAAGATAGTGGTCGCAAGCCAGGCGGGCTATGGAAATGTTACAAATACGTTCCACTTACTTTTGACATTCATGATGCATCCAACACTGGTGAAGTTGCACAGCTCGGTGATCCTTACATTGGGCAGGTACAAGAGCGCGCAGTGGCACGCTTGCTTCACGGCGTTCGCGAGACACAGCGTGTCGCAATCCGAGTTGTGGTACTGCCGAAAGTGCTGCAGGGTGCGCTCGGACTCGAACAGGCATTCGCGGCTTAAATGTAAGTACAACGAAGTTCACTAAATAGGCGGTCACGCCGGGCTCTCTTGCCTATGCAATGTCACAGGGATGGAGATGTCAATGTCGGTCGTCACCCGTGGTACAGTTGGGTTGTCCGGCCAACCGGACCAAGGAAAAAACAAATTTTCCGTGGTATAGTTGACCGGCCGATGGGTAATATTTTTATTTCCAATGTCGACAATTTATTTCCATCAGATTGTACAGAAAAAGAAAGAGTCTTGCTTTTTGCCCGGCGTTCTTACCGATTACTTAACCGCTCAGTTAACTATCTACTTTGTTTTTTATTTTGAAGGCTGAACGGTTAGTTGGCTGCGTTGCAACGTCAGCGTTATAGTGGACTATGTACAAAGAAAATATTGATAGATAACCGCAAATTGATATACAGGATAGCCGTTTGGTACACGGGTACATTAGGTGACAATAAATCATTTTGAGCGATAGTTCTTAAAAATATTATATACTAATGACGTCATAAATTTTTATATGGAATTTGATATTTTTTTTCAGAAAGCTTTCGTGTGTTGTATCCAATAAAGGGGCTTCATAAGCCGGTTTTAAAATATACTACACCATTACCTTTCGGTCAACAGTTTTCTAAAAATCCTAGAAATATTTTCAAAACATACCAAGTTTGGACTCCTTCAGAGGAGACGGCTTAGTAAATGTTAAACATACGCCAAATGTGAGCAATACGTGTAGCTTGCGTAGATAAGATGAGGTGGAAGGACTCCGTGTTCGTGTACACCAGATACTTCTGTTCGTCCGCTGGGAACTCGTTCCAGTCGTTAATTATCACCTAATTACTATAGTTTGGTAAAACTAACCTTTATGCTGCCAGGTCAGTGACACTCTCCGAACAAAACGTGTAGGTAGCGTGGGTGAGGTGGAAGGACTCCGTGTTTGGGTACACCAGAAACGTCTGGTCGTTCGCTGGGAACTCGTTCCAGTCGTTGATTATCACCTAAGTACTATAGTTTGGTAAAACTACCCTTTCTACCGTCAGATCAGTGACACTCTCCGAGCAATACGTGTAGGTGGCGTAGATGAGGTGGAAGGACTCCGTGTTCGGGTACACCAGATACTTCTGTTCGTCCGCTGAGAACTCGTTCCAGTCGTTGATTATCACCTAATTACTATAGTTTGGTAAAACTAACCTTTCTGCCCTCAGATCAGTGACACTCTCCGAGCAATACGTGTAGGTGGCGTAGATGAGGTGGAAGGACTCCTTGTTCGGGTACACCAGAAACGTCTGGTCGTCCGCTGAGAACTCGTTCCAGTCGTTGATTATCACCTAATTACTATAGTTTGGTAAAACTAACCTTTCTGCCCTCAGATCAGTGACACTCTCCGAGCAATACGTGTAGGTGGCGTAGATGAGGTGGAAGGACTCCTTGTTCGGGTACACCAGTAACGTCTGGTCGTCCGCTGAGAACTCGTTCCAGTCGTTGATTATCACCTAATTACTATAGTTTGGTAAAACTAACCTTTCTACCGTTAGATCAGTGACACTCTCCGAGCAATACGTGTAGGTGGCGTAGATGAGGTGGAAGGACTCCTTGTTCGGGTACACCAGAAACGTCTGGTCGTCCGCTGAGAACTCGTTCCAGTCGTTGATTATCACCTAATTACTATAGTTTGGTGAAACTAACCTTTCTGCCCTCAGATCAGTGACACTCTCCGAGCAATACGTGTAGGTGGCGTAGATGAGGTGGAAGGACTCCGTGTTCGGGTACACCATATACGTCTGGTCGTCCGCTGGGAACTCGTTCCAGTCGTTTATTAACACCTAATATAAGTGTAAATTATAATTTTATTTCTATGTAGGTATTTATGGTTTTTTATGTTATAGAGTTGTATTAGTTTTAATGTATAACTAGCTGTGCCCGTGACTTCGTCCGCGCGGAGGTTTTATTTTTTCACGGGAACTGTTGAATTTTCCGGGATAAAAAGTAACCTATATGTGAACCCGGGCTATAAGGAACCTCTATATAAAATAACATAAAAATCGGCCTGGTAGTTTTTGCGTGGTGCGCGAACATACAGACAGACAGACAAAAATTTCAAAAGTTGTTGTTTTGGCCTCTTTATCGTTAGTAATGTCCACCACAGTTATTATTTTCCAAAAATATTTCATGTACAGACACGGCCCCGTTACAGTTTTATTGTAATGTGATATACAGGTGTAACAAAATTGGTGTAGGTCCCGTGGACTGGGGCTTCTACTCATCATACTGAACAACTTTTGTTCTATGACTGCTGAAATCGCAAAAAAAAACTTTTCGTCTACACGCAAATGGATCAGCTGATCGACCAATATTGTGAATTTTAGTATGGAGTTTCCATCCTAATATTCCATCCCTCCATACTAAAATTGTTTCTTGGGGAAAGTTGTTCAGAATGATAAGTAGAACCCCCGTTAACGGGTCCTACACCATTTTTTTACAACTTGTATAGTATGGGTTTTAGTTAAGTACCTGAAATAAAAAAATAAATGTCTGTATTTTTCGAATCGATTCATCATCATATCAGTCGAAAGAGGTCCAGTGCTAAACAAAGGCCATTCCTAAGGAATTCCACAACGACTGCGGTCCTGCGCTGTCCGCAGCTTCCAGCGACCTTCACCAGGTCGTCGGTCCACCGAGATCCCTAGTCCATTGAAACTTAATTTAAGCGATTCTGTGAGCTATGTCGGTTACCCTGGTTCTCTTACGGATCTCTTCATTCCTGATTAGACCACATTCCGTGGCCCTTCGGATGACCTAAATTTTTTGCCCAAAGGGTACCGACAGCCTCAGCTTTCCGTCCGTCCGTTTGTCTCAGACAGTTGAAATTTCCATAGAGCGTGTATTTCTATTGAATGAATGAATGAATGAATAATATTTATTTGCTCGAATACATGGTATTAAATTGAGTGGGAATAAAGGTATAACAATAAAGTATCACATGATTCGCTTTTGTCAAAGCATGCAAAAATTTACACAAAAGTTAAAATACTAATAATAATATAAAAAATGTCTTATTAATATTTCGATGTCATCATATTTTATCATGTTTGTTACTATTACATACATTAAATTAAATTAAAATACATTTTGTCTTAAAATTAAGCATTATGGTCAAAAAATTCTTTAATTGAGTAGAAGCATTTTTCTAAAAGCCATTTATAAAGTTTGCTTCTAAAAAGTTTAGATGGAGAGTGTCTTATGTCACTTGGCAATCGGTTATATAACTTTATTGACATGTATAAACAATTTTTTTCAAACACTGCACTGTTGCATGCTGGTATTAGTAACCTAGCTGGATCTCTTGCTCTTAGTCTAGGATTAGCCACAGGCGTTTTAAACAAAGTTGCATTTTGCATAACAAACATACTAATTTCAAGAATATACATGCATGGCAAAGTAAGTATGTTTAATTTTTGAAAATGAGGTCTACATGAATCCATTGGGCCCAAACCACAAACAGCTCTGATGCACTTTTTTTGTACAATGAAGGCTTGTAATATATCAGTGCAATTGCCCCATATAATAAGACCATACCTTAACACGGATGCCACATAACCATGGTACGCTGTGAGAGCTGTTTCTTTGCCAGCTACCGCTCTGAGTTTCCTGAGTGCAAACACAAACCGTTCTAGTCGATTACAGACATTCTCTACGTGTGACTTCCAGTTACAATGTTGATCCATTACTAGACCTAAGAATTTGGTTTGGTTTGTCTCACTAATTGTCTTACCCTGGTATTTCACAGTTAATTTAGTCTTCACTGAGTTGTAATTTAAGAACTGAATGTAGTTAGTTTTATCTAGATTAACCTTCAAGTCATTACATTCTAACCAATTATTTATTTTGTCCATAGTCAAATTTATCTTGTCATTGTACTTCTTTAAATTAATGTCACTTTTTTCGTCATTAGGAATAATTACCGAAATGTCATCTGCAAATAGTACTGACTGATATTCTATTATTTTTGGTAGGTCATTGATATAAATTGTAAACAATAGAGGACCAAGAACGCTTCCTTGGGGTACACCAGAACTAACAGTATTATATTGCGATCTGTAAGCCTCAAGAACCTTGTTATGATTAATCCTACTTATTTCTACACATTGGTTTCTAGAAGTAAGATAGCAGTTGAGCCAGGACAATGCTGGTCCTCTAATTCCGTATTTTTCACACTTGTTTAAAAGAATCTCATGGTTAACAAAGTCAAATGCTTTGCTCATGTCAAAGAATACTCCTGTCACTGGAATTCTTTTATCCATTTTTTCTGTTATTGTTTTTATAAACGTGAAACAAGCATGAGTAGTTGACTTTCCTCTTTGGAACCCATTTTGCTCCTTAGCTATAACACTGTGCTTATCTAGGAACTTGATAAGCCTGTCATGAAATACTTTTTCAAATAATTTAGACAGCACGGGAATCAGTGTGATAGGGCGATAATTGTTCAATTCTAGTTTACTATTTTTTTTGTGCAGAGGCTTAACTATACAGTATTTTAACCTTTCCGGAAACTTCCCTTGAATAAAAGATTCATTTATTAAATGACATAGTACTGGAGCTATAACATGAGCACAAGACTTAAGAACGTGTGTTGAGATGCCGTCGTAACCCTCAGCCTTAGTGTTGTTAAGAGATTTTATCTTAGCAATCACTTCATTAACTGAGCAAGGATTGAGGAAAATTGATTCACATAGTCTAGGTATAGTAATATAAGGGTTTCTTTTATGTTCTCTTTTTGTGATATTTATAAAGTAATGATTAAATACTTGTGCGATTTCCAAGGGATCACGTACACATCTGTCTTTATTTGTAATACACTCTATTCCATTTAACGTTTTTACACTATCAGATCTGTCTTTAATAATATTCCAAGTCGATTTACATTTATTGTTTGAATTATGCAATATTTTGGAATTGATGTTTCTTTGTGATTTTGATATAGAAGTCTTGAGAATTGAACTATAGGTTTTATAAGCTAATTTATGTTCATACGTCTTGTGCTTGTAATATAAAAATCTAAGTTTTCTTTTTTTTATACTAGCTCTTTTTATTCCCTTAGTTATCCAAATTGGTTTTGAGTGATTCGCATTTATTTTAATTTTTTTATATGGAAAGCATAATCTGTAGAGAAGACAGTACCAATCATGAAATGTGTCAAAAGCTACATCAAAATTTAACTCCGAAAGTACTTCAGACCAGGTAAGGCTAGTCAGATGTTGCAGAAACTTACTCACGTTTTCGGGACTGTAATCTCTCTTTTTAATATACCAATTCTTGACATCGTTTTTGAAATCTATTTGTGAAACAAATTCAACTGTTTGGCATGTATCATGATCTGAAAGGTACATTTTATGTACACTCCCTTTTATGTTTTTGATATTGCTCGCTATGTTGTCAATGCAGGAATTCAATCTAGTAGGTGTATTTATATGCAGTTGGATATTGTAGTTAATAAGTAAGTTTGTCAAGTTACGTGAAGTATTATTTGATTTTAAAATGTCTATATTGAAATCTCCTGCTATTATAATTTTGTAATTCTTATTTTTTGATGTCAATCTATGTAAAATTAAATTAAATTTGTCAAAGAATGTATTAATATTATTGTACTTTGGAATTCGATATAAACACACTACGTAGCACTTCAATTTTGGTATCTCGATTCCACAAAATTCGAAAGTTTTCTCGACAGAATATTCATAACACCACACTATTGGTCTATACTCAATGGATTTCCTGACTAAAATGCAAGTACCACCTCTTTTTTTATTCTTTCTACAATAACATGATGCGAGTTCAAACCCTTTTAGTCTTATATTATACTCACTGCCTTCCTTTACAAACGTCTCACTTAAACATATTATGTCTATAAAGCTATTATGGTCATTCATTTCATCAATACATATCTCTAACAGATCTAGTTTGTTTAGCAAACCTTGTATATTTTGATGCAGAACGCGTATAGAAACTGATTTAGGGACGAAAACATTTGTTTTTTGTAACAGAGTCTGCCCCTGTTTTTATACTTAACGAGTTTGTTTTTTGTGGCTTTTCCTTTACTGAAAAATAATATGGTATCGTACCCTTCTTAGCGTGTGTCAATTTGAATACAAGCGAGGGGTTGGACAAGTCCGAACATGTGGATTTTGACAAAATTTCACTCTTGTTATTAATACCAGCATTGCGTTCCCTATTTTGAAACATTGGTAAATATTTAGCATTATAGTCTAAAACGTCTATATATTAAAGTTAATCACGTTACATAATCCCTTTAAATTATTTCGGTTAGTCAAATATTTATTGGGTGAAAAATCAATGAAATGACAGTGTGGTAAGTTGTTACATAAATTTTTAAGGGAATTATTCAGTTTTTTTTCATTTAGGCAATTGCTTTCGTTAACCTTTAAGATAAGAACGTTTGAGTTTTCTAATTTTTTCAGTGCAGCATTGATTTCATATAACAGCAAAGTAGGGTTGCCTTCATTTTCCCCAACACTAAGTATAACATAATCAGATAATTTAGGGTTAATTTCATAGCAAGCTTTTACAATTTCTTTAGTGAAGGCATGCGGTTTTGTTATAGCTGACACTTTGTATTGTTCATATTTCGTATCTTGTCTTGACAATATGAGTTGGGACGCTAAACCAACGCATTGTTTGCCACCCAATATGAATATTCTACGGCTTGCCGGTTTGTCGTCACTTTGTAGGTTTGTAACAGTGTTATCTTCTGTTATTTCTGTACGATCCACATTAGTATGATTGTGCTCCAAGGTAGGATCTTTGGAACACTTCGCACAGTTTTCATTATTGATCAACTGATTTTCCTTCTGTAGCTCAAGCTGAACAGAACTTTGGTTTGTTTCAGTATGCTCTCCATTGAATGTCAGGTTGAAATCAAGCTTTGTTTTACTAATGCTTTTCTGTTTTTTTATGTTTGACTTTTTCCTTGGTGTAGATTTGCATATACGGTTAAATTTTTTAATCCTTTCTTCGTATTGATTCAACTGTTTCTTTAATGAATTATTTTCTAAACACATATTACATATCTCGTTTTCTGCTATTTCAAGTTGATTTTGTAGTGCATTCATTTTAATTCTCAATTCCTGTAGTTCTTCATAAGGACAAGGTCTTAGATCAGGACAGCTTCTGCGTAGTTCAGGGGTGGCAAACGCCGAAGTCGCCCTATTACCATCTTCATCACCAGAATCTCCTATCTCTAGTGATTCGAAAGAATTCTCCGTACTAATATTTATTATAAATGAGTTACAAGGTGTGTTATCATTGCTACGTTTTATAGAAGACGTTGTTGATTTTTCGGTGGGAAGCGCGTTGCAATTTCGCTCCGTGTAAATTTTATCCCAACACGTGTGGCATTTCCAGTTAGCCCTCTTTTCTGCTGTCATTATGTTAAATCTTTGACTGTGAACATTTGTGCAATCCACATGATAAAAAAGTTTACAGTTTGCGCAACTGAGGTATTGTCGATTTGTTACATTTTTTTTGCATTTTGCGCAGCTTTTCGCCATCTCTCTCAGATTGTAGGTAGCTGATACATTAAAATAATTTCTCAAAATAAAATCACAAAACTAAAAATTCCTCGTCCAGGATTCGAACCACTTCCTCATAGATTGTAATTTAAAGCGTCAACCAACACAGCTGTGCGGCAGTCAACAATGAATGTGAAATAATAGTACCGATTACGCTGTCTGTGAGTTGATAATAGACGAGAAACAGGTTGCTGCAAAGTCGAGTCCAAAGGTCAACCGAGAACACAGCGTCAACAAGTGACGGTTAAAAGAGTTAATTTAAAATTAGTTACATAAACACCATTTATTTACCTAAAATAACAATTTTGTCCTTTTTTTAGCGTTATTAGCATTGTTTATCACTAAAAATATCCTTGGAATGTTTGTGTTTTGCATAAAAATTGAGAATAATATTTTCACTGGGTATATATGTTACTTACGGTGTATATAATTTCATATTAAACACTTTCAATATTGCACAAAGACTTAATTCACTATTTTGTTATGTTTGTTTGCCAATATATCGATATTTTCCATTTTTTTATATAGAATCACACAGAGACGTTGTTTACACTCACTAATCGATCGATCGATTGCCGTTTTAATAACAGAATAATGAAAATCAGAAAAGGTGATTAAAACGTGTTTTGTATAGGTGTTTTCGATTTTGCTCTATTGTAAAAACGGTAATACATAAAAGCGTGAAATTTGGTGTGATTATAATACTATATTATAATACTAATTCTGAAGTAAAATGACAACTAATAAAAATCCGGCCAAGTGTGAGTCGTACTGGCGGGTTTCAGGATAAACAACTTGAATTAATATAACCCATAACATGAAAAATAAGTTAAAATAAACATAAAGAATTATATGCCTATAATGAATGAGGTTTGGAACCCAGGCCATTTGGTTTGTAAGCTAGACTCGTTAACCGCTCGGCTAGGATAGCTTCTGAAATGAACTGTGAAAATATGATACATAGTGCGTGGCATGTTTTGCGCCCGAATCCAGTGCGTTAAATATCGGAAAATAGCGTTTAGACTATACACTATTAGATTGATTTTTCGCCCCCCAAAAAACCCCGTAAACCAACTTTTAAGCAAATCGTTAGAGTCGTTTCCAAGAAACGAATAAAAAATAAAAATAAATTAATAATAATTAATAATTTAGTTTTTTATTTATAGTTTTGCAAAACAGCGCGCTGCTTTGCAAAACGGCGGATTTTGCGCCGCTTTGAATACTTGGTGTGACTTGGTACTGAGTAAAAAACTCCGAATAAAACCGATTTCTTCTTCTCAACAGGGGGAGCCTCGTTTCGCGGGGCTCTTTGACTGTATAATCAATCAAACCTGACCGAACCTAATATAGCTCGCTTTGCTCACTCATTTAATTTTTTTTCAGTAGTTTTTACATGAAGCGGCGTCTCATACAATGCGGCGTACTTTATTTCAGCCGAAGTGCAATCCAGCTGAACGCGATGTCGCCGCGCACCACAAAACGCGGCATTTACAATTCGGCGTGATTCAGCGCGCTGTTTTGCAAAACACGGATTCTACAATACGGTTTTCACAGATATTTTTTTTTTCCACTGCAAAGTTTACGCTTCAATTCCATTGTAATACTTGTGGATGTTTTTGGGGTTCCGTTCCCAAAGGTGTGGTGAGCACGGAATCCTCAGTGCGCGAGCCAGACTCGCACTTGGCCGCTTTTTATTAACTTCTCTGAATGAAACACGTTCCTTGTGTGTGGTATAGATAAACAGATACGAGTACCTATATCTTTTAGTTTAGGGCTTTCGCAAAAAAAAAAAATAATTAAATCATCATCACTATATCAGCTGAAGGACTTCCACTGCTGGACTTCTGGGGAAGGCCCCAAGGATATCCACGACGACCTGTTCTACGCTGCCCGCCTGCCTTCTTATGAGGCCCATAGTAAGATACTTTGTCTCAGTTCCGTATGTCACCACTGGCAACACACACTGGTCGAAGACCTTGGTCTTAAGACACTGCGGTATCTGGAACGTGAAGATATTACGAAGTTTCCCGAAAGCTGCCCAGCCGAGTTGGATTCGACGATTGATCTCTTTCTTGAAATTGGATCTAACTAACTGGACTGTTTGTCCCAGTTACGCATATTCGTCATCAACTTCGAGTGTAGAGCCTGCAACCTTCAGAGGAGTAGGTGCGACACGGACGTCTGTCATAATTTTCGTCTTGTCCATGTTTATTCTAAGACAAGTAGAGGCTGAACTGAGGCCATCGAGCATTGTGTCTAAGTCGTCCTTAGTCTCAGCCATAACCAAGATATAGTCAGCGAATGGTTCTGTAGTTCTTCAGCAGTCGCCCGTTTTTAAGAAAAGCATGACCATACTTCTGTGACATGCCTTAGGCGTTTTTCCCTCAAGTATAACGGAATTAAGTAACATCTGAAGAGGTTTACGTACCGATGTTTCACTTGCTTTCAGAAGTTCATCCGTAATTCCATCATCAACCGGTGCCTTATTGTTCTTGAGCTGTTTGAGAGCCATTCTAATCTCGTACAGGCTGACGTCCGAGATATTTTCGGTACAGTGTCAGGTTAGTCTGGCTCGTGGGTCTTTAGCCAGGTCGCTGACAGGCAGACGTGTAGTCGTGTACAATTTTCCGTAGAAATTCTCAACTTCTAGCAACTCAGTCTTAGCGATAGAAATGATTAAATAAATAAATGAATAATGAATGAATGATCGAATGACCGAATGAATGAATGAATAAATAAATGAATATATAAATTAATAAATGAATGGATGAAAGAATGATTAATGAATAAGCAAATATAATAAATATATAAATAAAAAGGTACTTATATAAATAATTAATAAATAATAAAATAATTTCGTAAATAACGTGGGTCTGTGCACTTTAATAATGCGATGCGAATCTGTAAAAGTAGAAATACACTCTAATTTACTCTGGTAGCGCTAGCGCTTAATAGAGTGCCGTCCAGAGCGTCTTCCAGTTCAGAGTCGGTGACGACAGTGAGGCCTTCGAAGAGGCCAGCGAGTCCCACTTCCTCGTAGACATATTCTTGTTCTTGCTCGTTTCTGGAAACGCCAAAAAGAACTGTTCCGGTTACTACGCCAATTAAGTTATTGAGCACCCTGTCAAGACAATAAATGATTAAGTGATAGCCTATCAATATATCTATCACTAGCTGTTGCCCGCGGCTTCGCCTCCGTGGCTATTGAGAGTGAGTGATTTCAATTATAACTTTTGGTCACAGATTTTTTGGATGAGCAGTTTCGAAGATTACCTCCTACATACAAACTTTGCCTCGTTATTATATTAGTATAGATGTAATCTTGTCGGTTGTCTCCAGGACCAGAACTCGAAAACTATCCAGTTGCAGCGAGGCGTGAGACAGGGAGACGTTATATCTCCGAAACTGTTCACCGCCGCCCTGGAAGATGTTTTTAAGCTTCTGGACTGGGGTGGACTCGGCATCAATATCAACGGCGAGTACATATCCCACCTCCGATTCGCTGACGATATCGTGGTCATGGCTGAGACTATGGAAGAACTAAGCACAATGCTCGATGGCCTCAGTAAAGTCTCTCAACAAGTGGGTCTTAAAATGAACATGGACAAGACGAAAATAATGTTAAATGTCCGTGTCGCACCCACTCCTCCAAAGGTTGGAGACTCTACACTGGAAGTTGTTGACGAATATGTATACCTGGGACAAACAGTCCAGCTAGGTAGTTCCAACTTCAAGAAAGAGATCAATCGAGGAATCCAACTCGGCTGGGCAGCGTTCGGGAAGCTTCGCAATATCTTCACGTCCCAAATACTGCAGTGTCTCAAGACTAAGGTCTTTGACCAGTGTGTGTTGCCAGTGATGACTTACGGAACTGAGACATGGTCGCTTACTATGGGCCTCATAAGAAGGCTCAAGGTCACCCAAAGGGCAATGGAGCGTTCTATGCTCGGAGTTTCTCTGCGCGATCGAATCAGAAACGAGGAGATCCGCAGGAGAACTAAAGTAACCGACATAGCTCACAGAATCGCTAAACTGAAGTGGCAGTAGGCAGGGCACATAGCTCGTAGAACAGATGGCCGATGGGGCAGTAAAGTTCTCGAGTGGCGACCGCGCACCGGAAAACGTAGCGTAGGCAGGCCTCCCACGCGGTGGACCGATGACCTGGTGAAGATCGCGGGGAGCTGATGGATGCGGGCAGCGCAGGACCGGTCGTCGTGGAAATCCTTGGGAGAGGCCTTTGTCCAGCAGTGGACGATTTGTGGCTGATATGATGATGATGAGATGTAATCTTAACATTAGATGATTTCCTCCAAACTGAGGTTGATTTCTTTCGCGTCGTCGCCACGGACTGACGTGATTTTCTGCACATTAATAGTTGAGGGGGTGAGAAGTAATATAGGTAGACTAGTAATAGCATAGCCCGACATACTCGTAGTTCCTAAGGGATCTGATGAAAATCACCTCCACGGTGCAATGGTTAAGTCGCGATGGAGCAACGGGTTGACGTAATTTACTTGCACAGGCATAGTTTAAGGGGTAGGAAGTGACACAAACACTAATAAGCAGGCATAGCTTTAACTATGCCTGCTTATTATTATGGGTAGGAAGTGACAAAAACATAGTTTCCAATCCAAAGGAATGTGGAGGAAACTTTTTTCCACGCTCGCGCATGTTGCAATGGAGCAACGGATTGCTTCTGTATATTTAATCTTTTGGTATGATTGCAATATGGCCCACAAGAAAGCTATGAACAGAATGGTTCAAAAATCTCCCTCCGATCTAGCGATAGGTTTTCTTTTGCAGTTATTTCTACCATCAGGTGAGATGATGCCAAGGGCTTACCAATTGTAAATAATAAAAAAAAAAGATTTGGCCGGTGGTGACGCGGACCACCAGGGCCAATGAATCGAACGCCTGCCTCAAGCGCTCTGTACCATCGCCAGGAGTACTTGAATTGTGCCTCGCACAGAATAAGCTGTTCCATCTTGGTGGTAATCCTCACGCTTAAGAGTTTTCGGACGTACTCCTCAACATTGAAGAGGGGCGATTACCGAACACGAACGGACTGATACAACTGCTACATGTTAAATTGTACATTTCCGTTGAAATAATCTGTAAATAATGTAAATAAATATTTTCGGTGCGTAACAAGTAAAACTTTTTTCGGATTACTAAATCTATATATTTGTGATATTAATCACAAATAGTTAATTTTTAGATGGTTCTTTCAAAATTTATTTATTCAGTTACAATGTAAGTTTACATTATAAACCAAAGCGCTTACACATTAAACTAAGTTATTGATGATAAATAATAAGATTTCAAGTTTAAAATAGAACACCACAAATAATAGACAACAGAAAAAAACAGTACACATAATCATTCAAGAATAGCTTAGCTGCATTAAATAAGTGAGCCCATGGATCTGCGAACATGCAGTCAATATCCTCGCGCCGAGTGAGCATCTTTTAAAATTATCATAATTTGTCATAAAAGCAGCCAACAGCTAGTCTTAAAATAAACATTGTAGTACTGTAATGATCTTATTAGTCACTAGTGGATGCAGCTTCGCCCGCGCAGATCCCGATTTTTGCGGTTCCCGTGGGAATTTCCCAAAATCCTTTCTTAGCGGATGCCTACGTCATAACATCAACCTTCATGCATAATTTCAGCCCGATCCGTCAGTCAGTCAGTCACCTTTGAGTTATATATATTTAGAGATTAATTACTCCCGTCCATCGCATCTCATTGTGTGGACGTTCTAGCCGAGCGTTATTTAAAAAGCTTCATTTAAATTTTAAAGAATCGCGTTTGGAATTCTGTCATAATTTTTATAGATTAATTTTTCGTTTAGTTTTTGATCTGAGAAGAACTCTTGAGAAGTTTCTCAGAGCCACTTCATCATCAGGTGGAAAGTCTGGACTCTTCGTTCCTAATCTATAAGGGTCTTATCACACTAGCGAGTTGCGAGCGAGTGGAAAGCGGGGCGAGTGCGCAGCGAGTTCGCAACGTGTGCGTGGCGAACACGTCGCAAAAACGCCGCGGGTGAGCAGCGAGCTCGCGGCAAACAGCCCTGTCGACGCCATTTTGTACACTTTCGAACATATATTTTGGTTTGGTTTTTGCTTTCTTCTATTAGGGATCCGATTGGTTCACCGAAAAATAATAAAGCTAGCCAAGTGGGAGTCGGACTAGCGGTAATAAGGGTGACGAACGTCTACGAACATGCAAACAGAAGGTTATAGTGAGGTGAATTTTATCGTGTGGTAGTACGGAATCCTTAGCGCGCAACTCCGACTCGTACTTGGCCGGTTTTATGTCACTTAGAGGGGCAGTTTTTTTTGTGCCCGGGCGCCGGATTCTTAAATATACCTCTGACCTTATAGTAATAACGAGCCTTTCTTCAAGAGACACTGATAATCTTAGGTGTGTGTCCCCATATCTTAAGTCATCGTGTCCTCATATCTAATGTAGGTCTTGTCTTGCAGGTAAGGTACGAAATTTTTTACAATTAATTTTTATTCGTTTGCGGAACAGCACATAGTGGTCGCTCTCTCTCAGTCGTTTACTTGATAATGGATCCTTTCATATTCGTCATTTTATCTGCTTTTGTTTTCGTTTCCGACTTCGGAGTAACAAAGCTAACAGCAGTGTTTCCTCGTCGGAATCCATTCTGGCACCGAATGTACAAAACGCGGATTGCACGCCGCGAACTCGCTGCACACCCGCGGTGTTTCGCCGCGAGCTCGCTGCGCACCAGCGGCAGGCCAGCGTCACTCGGTCGAGCAGGCGAAATAAGTACCTACACATTGGCGCGGCCTACAGGCCGCGCTCCGCTCGTCTGCGCTAGAACGCCGTACTATCGCCGCCGCAATTCGCGCGCCGTCCGTGTACGCAGTTATAACCCTTAAGTCGAGCGCCTTAATACCCATGTTTCCGTGTATGGGCAGAAGTAGGTGAATAAATGCGTATGTATTTCATTTTATAAGGAAGTTCAAAATCTGTTACGAAGTATGTATCTCATCTGTGCCCGCGGCGTCTTCGCGGAGTCTTCGCCACGCACACGTTGCGAGCTCGCTGCGCAATCGCCCCGCTTTCCACTCGCTCGCAACTCGCTAGTGTGATATGGCCCTAATAATAATCAGCTAGGCAGCAAAGTTGTACGATTTGAAAAGAAAATAAAGGAAAAGTAAAAGTGCATATTAGTTTTTACCCAGATACTCCATGTTAGAAGTCTACATAGACCTCTGACAGTATGTACAAGTAATGGTAAAAAAATTATGCTTTTATCTTAAAGTGCATTATCCCAGCCAAACCTGTGTTATCCATCTCGCACCGATATGACTTATCATTATTAACTCCAGTAGTTGTGTTGGTTTGTTAATAGTATCACCTCCAGCGGTTCCCTATGTGATACGGGCTGTTGAAGATGCAGCACACGCCGTGCTGCGTAAGCACCGATCTGAAGAGCCCCTTACAGCCGGGGTACCTGCGCTTGTGGTAAATGCAAAGCTTGAGGAAACGCTCGCAGCTCTGCGGCAGCTTATCCATTACTTCCAGCACCTGGAATTCGACAATTTCTTTTCAAATTGTGAAGTCGACCAACCCGCACTGGGCCCGCGTGGTCGACTATGGCCTGATCGCCCTAATTCAGGGTAGGCTCGAGCCCCTCGGTGGGGACGTATATGAGCTGATGTGAGGAATTATCGCTCATTGTTAGTAAATTGTGAGTACCCTAAACCGACGAGCTTGTATGAAAAGATTGATGAATGTAGAGGAAGCGAGAGAAGTATGTCAGGATCGTAGCAAGTGGAAAAATGTGGTCTCTGCCTACCCCTCCGGGAAAGAGGCGTGATCTTATGTATGTATGTATGTATGTTAGTAAATGACTATTTAGTTATTGGTCAATATGTCGGGGCTTAACTTAGCTGACTTCTTTATTGATCCGGTGGCCCAGTAGTCAGAGCGCCTGTGCACACTGGGCCCCGGGTCATGGATTCGATCTCCAGCCAGGGCAAACATTCGTGTGATAACGTGTATTTAAACGTATATCAGTCTCTGGTTCTCATAGTACAGACTACAGGGAATCCTAGTTCGGGGCCAGCCAGGTGACAGTATGCTCTGTGATTTGTCCTCGAATCATCATATCAGCTCATATACGTCCCCACCGAGGGGCTCGAGCCTACCCTGAATTAGGGCGATCGGGCCTTAGTCGACCACTCGGGTCCAGTGCGGGTTATTAGTCCTCGAATATTGTTAAATATTATTATTATTATGAACCACCCAAACGCATGATACAAATTCAAAGATTGAAGTTGAAGACTACATTGCTAAGCCAAAAACCTATATCTCTCCTTTTTTTAAAATTAAAATTTGAGTGCATTTGGCTGCACCTTACCTGATGGTAAGTGCCGATGCAGCCGAGGATGTAACACGCAAGCTCAAATAGTGATAGATAGATAAACCGTTTATTCACCGACCAGGCACAAAAAAACAATGAGTAAAGCTATGGTAACAATAAAGTAAAAAAGAAAAAAAAGAAGATTAACCCACTAAGACTAACTTATAGCTACTTACTAATAAACAATAAAATAAAATGGAATTACAGTTAGTGCCAGGCCAGTGAAAAGGCCCTGGCTCAGCATATGTTATAGGTGAATTCCCATAACGCTGATATTCTGCCTATTCCCTCTCGTCTTAAAGATTCCTAAATTATACGAATCGGGGAATACAGAAGGGAATTCCACTCCTTGGCCGTTCGCATGATGAACGAAGAAGCAAAACGCTTCGTGCGAGAAGGTGGAACATTGACGACAAATGGGTGGAACCGCTCTCTGCGCCTGGTCGTCCGATGATGAAATGAAGAGGAGAGAATGAGGTCGTGAAGCTCCAAGTACGTTCTAGTACGTGTCGTGCCACTCCGACATACAGGATGTCCGGTAAAGAGACGATAATCTTTCAACAGCTGATAGAGACCTCATGGCGATTCCAAAAAACGAATATCATAATATATGGCAATCGCTTTACAAATTAAGTTAGTTTTAGTTAACAGTACTTCCTGGCTCTTTCATACCCAACACAATGACAGATTACTGTCTCATTCACGCATCGATTCACAAGGGCTTAGTTAGCGCGTGCTAATAGCCGGTCTGACCCGCCGCATTAGTTGTTTCACATCAAGAAAAGAATAAGATAAATACTCTTTTCAGGCATTATTCGCATATAAGTCGGCAACGCAAAGCGCGGTTCAAGTGGCACGGCATTGGATAAAATATATATAAAGACGCTTTCACACGAAAAGAAGAAGAATACTCTTTTTTGTTCATACTAGTTAAAAAAAAAACAAATTATAAAAACTAAAAAAAACTTAACTTAAAAAATACAAACACAATATAAAAAAGGTACTATAGCGGTACAATTTGGGCGGTCTTATCGCTCAAAGCTTAGCTTTCATGTGTTCCGGCATAAGATAGCCAGTTCATGCATCATTATCACTTAGCATCACGTATCTAAGGGCATATCAATAGCGAAAAAGAAAACTGTATTTTTAGGTACCTAAGTACAGTTCTTGCAATTCACGAAGGCGAGCGGGCTTTACTTGTGGTTGAACGTGTACATGCACGTTGCGGTAGTGTGTGTGGCCATCTAGATGCCGTGCGTGACCAACTCGATTAGGTACAATCTAGTCGGCAGTGGCAAGTGGCCATAGTAAAATTGCGAACGCCCTCACACTCACTTTGTACTGCTGAGGTATGTTCAGAATGGGTTACTCATTACTCAATGGAATATACTACAATATTCACTAGCGTACTTGAAACATAGTAAACAAATAAATTTTCCTTACCGAATACCGGTTGGCATCGATAATCTGCTGCAGATCAGTCAGAGCCTCCTCGTCCAAGTCTATCATCTCGTAGAAGCCGAGCAGTTGGCGAAACGCATTATCCAGGTCCAGACTTCTGTTGCTATCGCTAAGAAATGAAGAGTATTTTTATATTCGTATTAATCGTAGAAAATTACCTTCCAGTAATGCAGATATTAATGCATAAGAAGGCTCAAGGTCACCCCAAGGGCAATGGAGCGTGCGTACATTGAGCCGTCTTATAATATCGCTTGTGAGACCATTAGCTAAAAAATAAAAATATTTGTATATGTAATGTATATATAAATATATAGCCCTCCTTTTTTCGTAGTCGTGTAATAGTAGATTGTTAATCAAAGGAAGAAAGTGACCCATTTCACTCGAAATATTTCTGGCGCTCGAACGAAGTGAGAGCGCCAATACTTCGAGGGTGGAATGGGTCATTTCACCCTAGTTAAACACTCTACTTTTCATTCCGACTGTGAGGAAATGTATTATTTATATGATATAAAATATTAATCAGATATCAATAAATTAAGTTTACCTATACCCAACCCAGCCTCCAACCTTTTCGCAATGGCCGCTTGCCACGGCCGACTAGATTGTACCGAATCGAGCATCTAGGTGGCCATGGCGAAAATTGAAAAAAAAAGTGTCATGTTATCATGGCATTATGGCGTGCAGCAGATAGAGAAATGATTTTAAATTTTAATCTTCTGTAATTGTTAAAAAATAGACCAAAGATAAAATGATTTAATATCAACCCATAGATCGTAATAAACACGTCGTTTAATGTATAGTTGAGTTAAGATATATGAAAACCTCTTATTTTAATGTAATTTAATAATATGATGTATCTCAATTATCTTCGACTCCGTGGCTGGCAATTAAAAAAAAATTACTTTCCACCAAAATACTTTCCTCCCTAGGGATGGAAAAGCAATGTTCCACCCGGCTATCTACTCATGAAAATTAAACTTTCCGAACCGGAGAGATGAAAAAACTATTTACTACGTATTATAGCGTCGTCTACGTAACGCCTGGAGGATCAGCTAGGTGAGCGGGTACCGTTGAAAGAAAATACTTTTTACGAATTGAATATGGCTGAACAGCTAACTTTATTCAGGTCGTATATAAAAAGAACACTAGCTAAAATACACTCTTGCCATGAGAAAAAGATATATATGGAATTGATAAAGGATAATAGAATGAAACTTAACTGTTTTGGAAAGCTTTCGAAAATAATTTGAATTTGAACTAAAGGAGGCGCGAGTGCATAAACGTAGATATATACGATCTCTACAGTACTCTAAGAATAAAGACTATTTACTACGTGCCAATGTAGAAACTTATTGTCACGTCGTCAGCCTGACAACGCAAGTTTATTTTTGCTAATCAGCGAGGTTGGGCACATAAGTGATGATGATGATGACTATCATCATCAGATCAGCCAAAAGACGTCCACTGCTGGACATAGCTCTCTCTCGTTTTGCCATAATCCACGCTTGGCAGCCGGATAGACGATCGCAGTGTGCAGTGTTAAGTACGTGTCCATTTTTTTATCCACAATTGATTTCATCATCTCACCTGATGGTAAGTTACGTTTGATGCTGAAGACGGAAGCCATCTTGCGACATTCGCAATAATATGGGGTAGTACTATTCTAGAGCCGTCACTGGAGTAGCTTTTATGTAAATAAAAATCGTCGATGGCGTAATGGCTAGGGCCGCCTCCTCCTGTCCGGGAGGTCGTGGTTCGAACCTACCACGTACCAATGTGATTTCGAATTTAGAATTCATAATTGTCCGACGCCCTTACGGTAAAGGAAAACATCGTGAGGAAACCTGCACATGGCTGCGAAGAAACTCGCAGGTTGTGTGTGAAGTCGACCAGCCCGCACTGGGCCCGCGTGGTCGACTAAGGCCCGATCGCCCTAACTCAGGGTAGGCTCGAGCCCCTCGGTGGGGACGTATATGAGCTGATATGATGAAATAAAAATATGCGTCTTCCACTTACACAAAAGTCCTTTTAAAGTTCCGGACAGCACTGGCAGTGACCTGGTTTGGCGAACACAGCGAGACCGAGGGGAAGGGCAGGTGGCGCACCGGCTCGTACTGGTTCTCGATGGATATGCGCGTGGGCATGGCCTCGAACCGCCGGTACAGCAGCAGCGACAGCATGCACGCGAACCCCGACAACAGCACCATGGTGCACGCCCAGAAACATCTGTCGTACATGGAGTTAATTCCACTCTCTTCTTCTCCCTGATTTGCTGAATGAGCGTAGGAGGTTGACTTTCTAGGGTTCCGTGCCAGGGGCCAGGCCTACGCCGTCTCTGTCTGTCCGTCCGTCCGTCCGTATGACTGTGCGACCTTTGAGAGGCTGTATATATTTTTTTTAATAATAGGTAGCCGGCTAGAATTTTCACAGAATAAGTGTTAGTATGGGGAATTTAATAATAAATTTAAAAAAGAAAAATATCAAAGGATTCTCCCATACAAGAAACGTTTCTTAAAAAGTTTTTTTTTTACTCTATCGTGAAAAACATACAACCGTGAAAATTGGTGTGATTATAGTACCTGATAATCCTAAGTAAAACAACAGATAATAAAAACCGTTCAAGTGTAAGTCGTTCTCGCGCTATGGAGTCTGAACTGAATGAAAAGAAGGACATTTTTCTGTCACATGCGTTGATGTCTTTTGTTTGTTATGTAGGTATCATTGTCATAGTTGTGGGGAGAGAAGTGATGGACCGACTCGCACTTGGCCGTTTTTTATTTAACTAAATTGCTACTAGAGCATGCATGCTCAGTGTGTCCGATACCAGCATCACCGCCGTCACGTTGAAAGCTCAAAAACTGTTGGACACAAGACCTTATTTCTACTAGATCCAATATTAAAAACATTTGATCTGAATTATGTCTATTATTTCCTCTTAGCTGAGGCTACGACCGACGATTAAACCGATGATTAAACTCATCATCATCAAAATCATATCAGCCGACGGACGTCCACTGCTGAACATAGGCCTCCCCCAAGGATTTCCATGACGACCGGTTCTGCGCTGCCCGCATCCAGCGGCTTCCCGCGAACTTCACCAGGTCATCGGTTCATCGGATTAAACTCGTCTAATTTTAGTTAAAATTAGATTTAGGTTTCCGTACACCCGAAGGGTGACCAACGGGACCCTATCATTAAGTCAGCAGACTGTATTTCATGTACCGTAATAACTTGTTTTTTCATGTACCGTAATAACTTGTTTTTTCATGTACCGTAATAACTTGTTTTATCATGTACCGTAATAACTTGTTTTTTCATGTACCGTAATAACTTGTTTTTTCATGTACCGTAATAACTTGTTTTTTCATGTACCGTAATAACTTGTTTTATCATGTACCGTAATAACTTGTTTTTTCATGTACCGTAATAACTTGTTTTTTCGATAAAGTTAATAAGTTTAATATTTTTGTCGTTCACGTGTTTTCATACAAAACTAATTTAGACCATTTTTTGTTTATTTATAATCAGTAATTTAAAAAAAACGAAACGTATAAGCCAAGCTTTTGTTCTGACTGACAACCTATCAAAAATTAGTCCAAAACGGTTAACATTTAAGAGGTGAAAATCGTTAACGCCGTTTGTATGAAAAAACGCAGCTTCACAGTCCTCTTAAGTTCAAAAAATTGTACCAAAATCGGTCAAGCCTGTCGTTACGTTATTACTAATAATATATACTTTGCTGTGGTTGTCGTCGATTCGATGCCTTTTATGTTATAAAATGCCATTGAAAAGATTCAACGCGAGACGCATTTGTTCATCATTATCTAGTTTATGATGAGTGTGCTTTGTCTCATTATCTACTATAATGTTACACACTTAATTAACTTTATAACACCTTTAAGTACTCAACTAGGTTTCGCTCGCAAATTTACTCATTCAGCATGTCTAACTAAGATTCGATTTGGTTGGTAGTAGGACATTTTATAAGCTCGCCTGGCTAGCTTCCACAATCTTATGTTAACACCATTGATGCGTTCCGACATTAAGTTAAGATATATAGTCAGATGAGCCAGATATATATATTGCGTTGGGGAATCTTGATAAGCCTGCTTCCATAACAATTTACCATCAGGTGAGATACGCTAGATGATGTCAAGGGCTTAACAATTGTAGATTAAAGAAAAGTGGAAATTGTATAAAAACAGGCATTGATTGGTTGATAAGTTTTCGTATTATGCGCTTTTTAAGGAATCCTGCTTACCTCGATATGGAATCTGGGTATAGATAAAAATATTTAAATCCCAACAGTGATCCCTCGACACAAAATTTCTTGAACAAAATATTTATTTTCGCCATTTTGTGGTTTGTGTGTCTAGAGTTCTATTGCAAGAAGTGAATTAAAACTCGTTATTTTTCTAAACGATCAATGAAATTATTTAGATAGGTACCCACTAATTAGTTAGGTACACGAACGAACTGTGTAGATGTATGTTAAAGTTGTTTTAATTCCCACGCTACACATTAACTTATGCCAATTATAGCGATAAAATTTTAATAATTTACAGATATAAGTAGGTGCATACCGCATAAAAAAATAACTATACGAATTAATTATAAATTAAAACCCGACTGTATAAAAACTTAACCCCTCTTTTTTGTCCAGTTTTTCAATTTCAAGATATTTATTCAAAATAGTTGCAAATTACACTCTTTCTGATAGTCATAAGATAATAATAACAATGTCATTTGTGAAGAATCAAGAAATAAACAATAGTAGTTAGATAATAACGTCAACATTAAATCCTTGATATAAACCAGATTATGTCATTAGAACATGAAAACAATATGACACGAAAAGTTATACATAAAAATCATTGAATGTGATAGATTATGATCTGAATGAAAATCACTAATGTTGAATATTCTTGCAAAATGAATAATAATGTTGGTATAAAATTTAGGAATTTTAGAGATGTAAGTAGCAACATTCTAGTAATGATTATGAATATTATTTGTAATGGCAACATTGTGTAAAATATAACAGTTTAATGTTATATTTATTTATTATCTGGAATATCGTGTCTTAGCGATTAGATACAATAACTCAGAAGACAAAAACATAACATACATTGATATTTATATTAAGAAAATGTTAACTATTGTGTTTAATTTACTAGGTCTATGTTGGTTAGCCAATCATATTCGAGAACTTGGACAGTTGTCAGTTTGTTGTAACAATGTGTAGTGGACTCGATCGACATACATAAAAGGGGCTGTAATATCATAATCGGGACATTACGTGGGAGGCATGAGTCACGAGATAATCCAGTCAGTTGGTTCCACTGCCACCTGTATTCAATCCAGATAAGTACCTTAACCTGTAACCCTGTTTGATAAATTTTAGATAGTTTATTTAAAGATGATTGTAATAGACTTTAAGTATATTTCTTTCCTTGGGCTTAGTGTTTCTTCTCGCTTTGCTACACTTCTTGTAAAATATTGGGTATACAAGTTCCACGTGGAGGGAACTTGTAAGATGTAATTAAAATATAAAACTCTGATTATTAAAAGAATTACATTGACTTATTATATTACCAGATATTTCTTCTTTTATTTCTTACAATTTAAATGTATGACCCTAATTAGATTAGTACCTTGAACTAGGTAGAACTTATTTTCATAAATTTCTTGATGTAGGTTAAATTTACTAAAAATAGTATTTAAAACTTTCTATAATCTATCATCAGAAGTGCGATTCGCCCTTTTTTTTTGCCCAGAGATCTAATACCATTGTGCAATTTCAGGTGTCCTACTCGAATCTTATGGCCTCCCAAAGGCTACCAAGAATGCTGTTTCCTACTCCACACTGCGTCACGCCCTGGGATCATGTCGCCCTGCCTCTGCTTGACCCAAAGAAGTGACGCGTCACACACTGGTCATCACTGATCGGTTGCCACGTCGCGTCGTGACTCGTGGCGCCAGAGCATCGAACATCTGGGTGCCTATCTAATCGGCAGCGAGCTGCAAAAGCCGGTAATGTGTTTGCAAAAATGACGAGCAAATAGTTTAGTAAGTAGTAATAGTTTTATAACCTAAATAGCTCAACTTTTTATTATACGTAAAATACGAGTACTCTAGTTAAACTACAGTGGTGTAAAACTCTTCCAGCTTTTTTTTTTTTCTTCTCTCTCCCATAACACGATAAAATTCGAGATATTACCCACAACAGTTCTGTTATTATTTTGGTATCTAAAATACTGATTAGAAAAGGACTAGAATAGCTGACTAAGGACTACGACAAACTAAAAGACATGGATCACATAGACTATGACAAACAAAAAGATATGGATAGTGACACGAAAAGAAAAACAAAGGTGGCGCTGACCATATGTATCAGTCGTTACTTTGTGAACAGGTATGGCCGACAGAAGAGTTCAGTCCCGGTCGTAGTCGTCCGCCTGACAGAACCTTTTTTTTGTTTAGACCGCAGATAAGTTGCACTTTACCTTGGGTAGGTAACTGGTAGTAAAATTACATAATACCCGGCATTTCAAGAAAACATTACCGAATATCTTGGATCGAATAAAACATAAATAAAATTTTAGTGACCTCACACCGTACCACCCAAATTGTCGCTTGGATATCTATGGATAGCAGTCCAAGCTACCAAATTAAGAAGGCATGTTAAGCCTAAGGAGTGACGAGCATTTGTAATCCTTCGTACTAGACTAGTAATGTGACACATTTCTACGATGTGGCTTAAAATAGCAATAAATAAACTTTTTGTTGTATAAGAATCATTGACGTTAGCACGGCTTCTTAGTGCTAACAATTGAGGAATTTCTTTTTGTCCAATGAGTATTTCTATCGATATCGATAAAATTTGTAAAAACATGGTATACATCCCTGGTTGACAGTGTGACAGAAGTTTGACATGTAAGGCTGTACGAGGCATGAGATCGGCATAACGATAAGAGTATACTCATCTCCTTTTCTCTTGATGTTTAGTTTTGCGAAAGCAGCACAGCATTATCGTCGCAGGTTTATGTTAAAAATATTATATTTTACCTACAGAATAATTTCATATGAGCCGAATATACTACTTTTTAGGGTTCCGCACCACAAAAGAAAAACGGAACCCTTATAGGATTACTTTGTTGTACGTCTATCCGTCAAGACCTATCTCGGGAACGCGTGGAGGTCTCGAGTTGAAATAAAAACCATGTACTTCGGTCTACAGTCTCTTGAAGCTGTGAAAAAAATTAAACTTCTAAGTTAACGTAAAAAAAATATATACAGCCGTTTATGACTCAAAAAACGATTTCGATACTCACAAGGGAATCAAAATTTATAGGATATTTTCCATTGACCTAGAACTATGAAATTTAGCAAGTAATACCGTTTTATATTACAAGTATAGGGAAAAATCTGAAAACTATACATTTGTAATTGAATCGTAAACCTAAAAAAAAAATTTACGGAACCCTCGGTGGGCGAGTCCGACTCGCACTTGTCTATTCTTTGGTCTATTTTTTTTAATACTTGCTCTTTTTTTTTTAGATTTCGTCTTGACCGTACGAAACTTAAAAAGTTATTTGACGGATATTCAGTATGACTAATAAACATGCAATTTGTTTCAATGAATGACTTGTCGGACACGGACATCACTGATAGTTGTTGAACTGGTAGCAATGACTTGTATATTATCTGTCCAAATCTGTGACTGGTAGGTACTATTAATTGAAAGCGGATTTTTACATTCTTGTTTTATTATTTTTGTTTGCCTACCTACATACCTAATTACTTAATTGTTTTCGTTAATATGTCAACGTAACGTTTGTAACCGTGTTTACTTGCAATGTAATGAATAATTTATATTGAATTAATGTCACGAATCTGGCCAAGATTCACAATGCTTAGTAATTTTATAATTAAACAATGTTTTGGGTCAGACTGGCCGAGCAATTGTATTTTCCATAAAAAAAATGTAGGTAAATTTGTTAAAAAATGGAAGTGGTTTAATATGACGTACCTAACCGTAAATAATTGATACGAGAATTAAGCTAAACTTGGTGGTCTAAATCAGATAATTTATTTATAAAAGAAAATTTGATCAGAGTAACACAGTCACGGAGGCCGTAAAAAATAATAATAATTTTACATTTATTATTTTATTGACTGTCCCCTTTAGTACTCTTTATTATACTGTGCCTTTTATTCAACCCTAGATATTTCATTGTTTCATAGAATAAGAGTAAGTTCATGATGGATTAAGACTTTTTCTGTAGAAAAGTATCGAACTCATTGGCGCCTATGGCCCAAAGATAAATGCTTGACCTCGAATGGTAAAATGGTATGGAATATATTCAGTTGTATCCTGCATGTGCTGGGGGTTATATTTACGAGTAGCTTGAGCTAAAGAAACAATGGAATATCCTAGGGACCAATCGTTGATAGTTAGTACTTGTACTTATGTATGCCATGGATTACTGAAGGTGTTGCTACAAATATTTAATAATTCAGTGACCATTGTTTTTAAAAGTTTAGTATATTTTTTAGAGTTTTTTCACCATCCATTTTTCAATACATAAAAGCAATTGAAAGTATTATTATTTTTTTATTTAAAAAACTTAATAGCACCGTCATTTTCTTTTTTTATCATCATAGCTTTTATTTATTGAAGAGTCAGTTACATGATAATTGTCACAAATGATAAGTTACATTATGTAATAGCAGCGTTTTACCTACCAATAAAACGCTTATTAACTACTTACCTAATTCGAAAGCCTATAAATTGAGAATAGCAACACTGTTTTCTGAACTGTGGCGGAAACGACACTACACTTGACCGGAAATGCTTAAGATTCCACCTCTGATAGATTCTAGTTCTCTTACTTCCCACCAGGTGGCGATATTCGCCTTATGGCAGACGGTCGGTGTCTGTCTCATTGCATTCGAAATTATTCCAGGCAGGATTGAAGTTAGGCTTTCGAATTAGGTAAGTAGTTAATAAGCGTTTTATTGGTAGGTAAAACGCTGCTATTAACTCACTGTACCGTCATTCGAAAGCCTATAAATTGAGACGTGTTTGTTATCGCCTGGTGGAGAAGTTATGATGAAAAGTCAATGTTATTGACAGCCAATGTGATCAAGAGATTAAACATTTTTAACTAGTGCTTACTTGTAGTGGTATCTACATGTAGCGTTTTGGGGTTCTGTAGTCAATAAGGAACCCTAATAGTTTTTATATAGTACCTACGATTAGAATTATGCAAATAATACTGAAACGTAATGTACTAAAAGTATTCAAGTAAACAAGGCTATAACAGCTGTAGTAGCTAGCTGGTTAAGCCTAGTTAAGTAATTCAGGTAGGTACCTGTACCTCCCTTATTATGTGAGTGCAGTAGTTAAAATAAAATAGTGTATAAGGAGAACAGGAGCTATATTTTATTAAATTTTTGTAAGAAACAAATTATGCTTATTCTAGGTATTTATGATAAAATTAAAATGACATTCTTGATTTAATAGTGAAACGAAACTTGGTTAATGATCACAAATCACTGGTAGAATCAGTTCACTGGTGCAAAAGTAGCCGATACCCCAGTTTGGGTCTGTGTCGGGCTCGGACGAATTTCCCGGCAATAGAACTGCTTGAAGGTTCTTTCGGTCCTCCAGTTTCCTCTGGCCAGGATGTCTTCAATTGGAAAGTTTAGGGTCCAATGTTTCGAGGCTACCGCGGGACGAATGCTCCCCGGGGTGGCCCTGATGCCGGCTTCAAGGAGAAGTTTCTGTACCCAACGTGATATTACCGTACGAGACGCGGCTTTTGGTGCTCCACATGCTGTAAGAAATAAATTGGAACTGTCACAAAGTGTTCGTCTTGATGACGATAGTTTTATCACTTGTTTGACCCAGTAGACTGGATCGAGTTTAGTCTGATTTTTGTTACAAATAAGACGCCACCCTGATTGTCTGGTGTCTGAGTTATCGGTCTTTGAACCGAACTTAGGCCAGAAAACAACATAGTCATCCGACACTTCATAATGGCTGTCATCGATTGCAAGTAATGTTAAGTCATGCACTCTGCGACCGGAGCAGAGGAGCAAGATAGAGGCTGCCCGTTTAGAGCATTGGAATAAATTACTCGTATCACAGTCGCTATTCAGGAGCCATGAGACTAGCACATCAACGTCCCAAATTGGTGGTTTAGAAATTACTCTTGGGTTTTGCAGGGATATTGATTTCAGCACTTTTTTGACCAGGACGTGATTACTTAGGCGGTCAGAACTTTCGGGGTTACAAAGAGTTGAGATTGCTGACTTATACACTAAAATTGTACGATATGCTAGTTTATATTTTAAGTGCAGGTCGATCAAGAATCTAGCAAACTGCGAACCAGTGGGGTTGTTAGATGACGTAACATTATGACCAAAACACCACTCTAGCCATTTATGCCATGCGTTTTTGTAGGTTCTTAGAGAGGAATCACGCCAACCTGATTTTAGGAGCTCCTTTTGTTGCGGTGTCCAATCTCTTAGGCTCGCACTCCACCCCCACATCTCCATATCTGCAGGGACATCTCGTGGACTTTCGGTGGTGGGCGACCCGTTGTTGTGTCCACTAGGACTTGGTGAAGGCGGTGAATTGTGAATGGCGGTGACACGGCTCTGTTCTTGATGTCCGGCCTCCAGAACACTTTCTCCCAGATCGGAGCCACAATTAGGTAGATCCCTTTGGCCGTATTTAGGTGAGTTAGGACTTTGGGTATCAGAAATGGAGGTGGGAATATCCACGCTAGGGAAAAATTCCAGTCCTGGCTGAATGCATCGTGGAAGTACGCATTTTTGTCTGTGCAGTCTAGACTGGCGTAGCGAGGAACTACATGTGCCGTCTTGGAAGCCATCAGGTCTATGCAGGGAGTTCCCCATTTGTTGAAGATAACAGACGTTATTTGTGGGAGTAGGTGCCACTCGGGCGGGGCTTGAAGCCGGGATAACCGGTCCGCTTCGCTGTTGAATTTCCCAGGTAAGTGATAGGCTACGAGATTGATGCGGGCTCTGTCCAGAATCCTGAATATTTCCCTCGTCGTATGCATAAGACTGGATGATTTTGACCCGCCTTCCTTCTTGAGGTACGACACGACAGTTTTGTTGTCGCTCTGAAGCATCACCGAGCGGTTTTTTAAATAGTAGGATTGTCTTTGTAGTACCCGAAGCACAGCTAGCATTTCTTTTTGATTCGAGTGGAGGTTCAGTTCTTGAGCTGACCAGCGGGCCCCCATTTGAATGTTGTCTAAGCGGGCACCCCAAGCTAACCCGGACGCGTCTGTTGTTAAGAAGTGGTGAACCGGTGGGTAATGTAGTCGAGATCTCACATTGTGATTCCTTATCCACCATCTTAGTTCTGTCAGTACTGTGGTAGGTACCGGTAAACGGTGACAAGAATCTAAAATTAACAAATCTTTGCAAAAAAGTAGGAGGTTGCGGTGATTTAACCGACCGCGAGGTACAGGGAAGCTGGCAAAGTTTATGAGTCCGATAAGACTTTGTATTTCTTTTAGGTTGGCTGTTTTTCGAGTCAGAATGGGGTTGATTTTGTTTGCAAGGGATTGACATTTCTTTACCGGCAACCATTTTAGTCCAGCCCATGGGTCCCAGCATATACCCAGAAACTCCAGGCAAGTTTGAGGAGACAGTATGGACTTTTCGAAATTTATCTGCCAACCTAGTCTTTCTAAAAGATCTACGGTTTGCTGTACATGAAAGGACAGTAGATGTTTGTTTTGACTGGCCAAAAGAAAATCGTCCAAGTATGTTACGATCCTGATTCCTCTGTCTCTCAGGGTTTGTGCAATCCAGTTCGTCAGCATCGCAAATACTTTCGGCGCTGTCGCTAGTCCGAACGGAAGGCACGTCATTTGGTGTATTTGTTGGTTGTAAATCAGCCTCAAAAACCTCCTGTGCGAAGGGGAAACTCGGACGTGAAAATATGCGTTTGAGAGGTCGATCTTTACTAGCCAATCGAACGGCTGCAGGAAATCTGGGAGCCTTTGCATATTTATCAGTCGGAATTTTGACACAATCAGATAGTTGTTCAGATTTCGAAGGTTGAATATAGGTCGCATCGAACCATCGCTTTTTGGGGAGAGGAACATAGGAGATACGAAGCTTGGAGACAGCTGTGCGCTTTCTAGGACTCCCGAATCTAACATCTTTTGTACTGCACCTGACATCTGAGGAGAGGTCGGGGTTTGATATTTGTGGCTTAGTAGCCGCGGTACTAATAGCGGTGGTTTTTGTTGGAATGGGATTCTGTAACCCTCTATAACCTTTATTATCGTTTCGGGGGCATGCAGGTCTCTCCAGGCTTGGACATAGTTCGCTAACCGACCTGCCACACGCCCCGAGTCAAAACTTTCGCTGCGAGCGAAACCTTTTTGGGCCTTGCTTGGGGTTACCTTTGCCTGAAGGCTCATCTTGGTAAGACCTGTGCCGTGATGACTTGCCGGAATCGAATCTGTTTGATCTATTGTCACGGTTCTGCGAGGACCGTTTTGTATTTCCTTGCGCATTATTATACCCTTGCGTAGCAGGGTACATAGGTAACGGAACTACACCTTGTGGAGGGTAGAAGGGGTAATAGGCACCTTGCGCAGGTGTGGATGCATTAAATGGTATTCTACCAAAGGGACCGAATGCATTGCGGTTCGAATCTAATTGACCCTGCGCGGGTTGTTTATTTGAAGGTCCCGGTTGCGATCCGGACCATGCGGGCTTTTGGGATGGCGCTGAGTTTCGGGCAGGCCAGAACGACTTACTGACTCCCCCAGTTTTTTCTAGGACAGAGGTGAACAGTTCTTTGTTAAAGAGATTTTCGCACGTAGGTGGTATTTTTCGTAAATTTGCTCGGGTAAATTTGTCTTTGACGGATCTCAAGATACAGTCGCGCCTTTGTTCTATCATATCGGCCCTATGGCCGCAAGTAAGCTGAAGAAGGTCACTTGAAATTTTATTATAACTACCCTCAACAAAAATTTCATTGACCTTTTCTCTAATAGATGCCTCTGTAATTTCTGTCGCACTTGCTGCCCACGTAAAAAGAGAATGGAACCCTGCCTCCGCAGCTTCCTTTTGCTTAATAAGGGCATGTGTGATCGCGGCAAAGCTACGTTCTAGCAACGCTAGGTTTGGATATTTATCATATGGTTTGATTTCATCATTGCATTCAAGTTCCACAAACCCTGGGGCGGAACAGTAGGATTTTTGTACGTCAGAGTATCTAACATCGGACCATTCCGGGCTATCGAAGTGTTGAAACTCCTTTATCAAATCTACATGAGCTTTAGATGATTTTGGAAGGGAGGGTTCCTTTAGAACTGTATTCATGAGCAAGTTAAAGCTGACGCTTGAATCAGGTTTTTTAGCGTCAACCGCATTTTCATGTTCGTTGTCCGAAAATAATTCACCACTGACCGCGACACTAATTTGGTCGTCTTGAATTTCATTAGCACACATGGGAGGGTACTGCGGAAAATATTGGGGCACCATGGGGGTACGCGACAGAAATTCTTGTATCTTACTAACCTGGTCAGTAAGCTTGCGCAGCTCATCGTCCTCTTTACGACGTTTTTTATCACTACTGCCCTCAACAGGTGCCTTACGTTTATTTTTGTTCGCTAAAGGGCGATCGGAGCGCACTTCATGCACCGATGCCGTAACCGTCGTCACCGCAGGGGGATCCGAGGTGGATGTGGAGTCCGAGGTGGCATTACTACCACTATCCGAATCACTCATACTGTAAAATAAAATAAAAAATTATAAAATTATCCGAACGGTAACACCGTTATTTTTTGGGAAATTAGTTTTTAAATAGACACGAGGGTTCTCACGTGGTCGCTGACGCACGCTGGTTGAACCCGTCCGCACAGTTCGAAGAACAAATTGCCAATGAGACAGACACCGACCGTCTGCCATAAGGCGAATATCGCCACCTGGTGGGAAGTAAGAGAACTAGAAAATATCAGAGGTGGAATCTTAAGCATTTCCGGTCAAGTGTAGTGTCGTTTCCGCCACAGTTCAGAAAACAGTGTTGCTATTCTCAATTTATAGGCTTTCGAATGACGGTACAGTGAGTTAATGTATGGTTTTGCACGGCCTTGCCTTAGACTTATCCTATTGTCACGGTAGGAATACAACAAGAAATGAGTGATAGTATATATATATATATATATGTGAATCAAAATAGAGAAAGAATTAAAAGGCTGTTGTGTATAAGTATCCTCGAAAATTGTGGATTTTCTCGGAGTTCTGCCGATTTTAGAATGAAACTAACTGTGGCATAAGATAAGTGTCCTATTTGGCATCGCAATACAGCGCAAAGCACAACTACGAGTACCTCTCATATACGCAGATTACAATCAGCACAGAATTTGTATATATGAAAAATACGTTGTTGTTTTTATACTTTATTTTATATTTTTACTGTGTGTTCCTACATGTTTCTTGTTTACTCGTGTAATATTTTTTTGCGTCGAGTTGTAGTGTTGTGTCTACTAAATGTTTGAATCTTGGACCTTAAAAGCAAAGCTTACTAGTTATACCCAGAGAAATGGGTTGAGAAGAATAAGTTTGAAAATGAGAATGTTGTATAATGTATACGTCATGGTGGCAATATTTTATTTATTTTTATAAACTTTTGGAATTCAAGTTAGCGTTTTGATTGAAGATAATATGTAATTAATATTTTATATTGATAATTTTGCAAGAATATTACATTTTTTTTTCTAATGAAATAGTATTCATAGTTATGAAAGTAAAGAAAAACGTGAATACATATCAAAGAATAAATAAAAAAAAAAACCCTCTTCCGTTCGCTGGTCTGCTATTGTCTGATGTTAATCTGGCTTCACTGGCAGCGAGTGTCGGGATTAACATGCAAGGGACAATTAGCTTCCCATATCCGCCCGCTGGTCTACCTGTTACTTGGTGGTAGCCTGGCTTCACTGGCAGCGGGTGATGGGGCTATCATGTCTAGTAACTGGTCTCCTTGAAAAGCAATGAGTTTTTACACAAAAAAAAGAAGAGAAAAAACAGAAAGACTGAAATAATTTATTTGCTTTTGACACAATGGTCATGGTTTTACAGTTTACAAATAATATTAACCTTGTTTTCCATCCGCTGGTCTGCTTGTTGCTTGGTGGTAGCCCGTCTTCACTGGCAGCGGGTGATATATGGGGCATCATGTCTAGGTAACAGGCCTCCCATACCTATAACATGTTGTTGATACGTACTTTTCGACATTTTTCGCATTTCAAAATATTGTTGATTGGTATGTACTTCGAGAGCGAAGTACATATCAGGATGGCCGTGATAGATTATGATCTGAATGAAAATCACTAATGTTGAATATTCTTGCAAAATGAATAATAATGTTGGTATAAAATTTAGGAATTTTAGAGATGTAAGTAGCAACATTCTAGTAATGATTATGAATATTATTTGTAATGGCAACATTGTGTAAAATATAACAGTTTAATGTTATATTTATTTATTATCTGGAATATCGTGTCTTAGCGATTAGATACAATAACTCAGAAGACAAAAACATAACATACATTGATATTTATATTAAGAAAATGTTAACTATTGTGTTTAATTTACTAGGTCTATGTTGGTTAGCCAATCATATTCGAGAACTTGGACAGTTGTCAGTTTGTTGTAACAATGTGTAGTGGACTCGATCGACATACATAAAAGGGGCTGTAATATCATAATCGGGACATTACGTGGGAGGCATGAGTCACGAGATAATCCAGTCAGTTGGTTCCACTGCCACCTGTATTCAATCCAGATAAGTACCTTAACCTGTAACCCTGTTTGATAAATTTTAGATAGTTTATTTAAAGATGATTGTAATAGACTTTAAGTATATTTCTTTCCTTGGGCTTAGTGTTTCTTCTCGCTTTGCTACACTTCTTGTAAAATATTGGGTATACAAGTTCCACGTGGAGGGAACTTGTAAGATGTAATTAAAATATAAAACTCTGATTATTAAAAGAATTACATTGACTTATTATATTACCAGATATTTCTTCTTTTATTTCTTACAATTTAAATGTATGACCCTAATTAGATTAGTACCTTGAACTAGGTAGAACTTATTTTCATAAATTTCTTGATGTAGGTTAAATTTACTAAAAATAGTATTTAAAACTTTCTATAATCTATCAAATGCATTTAACAAGAGTAGGCCAGTTCACACGGACAGCACCCGTGTATAACGCGAGAGTCAGCCATCACTCTCATCAACCATATTAGAACGTAACCTCAAGCAACAATCTATCAAGCTGTTTAGACTACAGAGCGTACATAAAACATACTCGTACACTCGAAAAACGAATGTTGTCAAATGTGTATACCCGGGACACACCCAGGACAAACAGTCCAGTTAGGTAGGCCAAACTTCGAGAAAGAGATCAATCGACGAATCCAACTTGGCTGGGCAGCGTTCGGGAAGCTTCGCAATATATCTGTCGCAGTCATCTGGTTGAATCTGCTATTTGATTGAATGACTAGCGCGTTCATTGAATGACGATATTCAATTGAATGACTAGGCCGAAAGTTGATTGAACAAGCGTCATTCAATGTCCAACTAGTTAGCGGATTGTAACATAGCCCTTTGAACAGAGCGGACGTAAAATCAGTCAGGTGATTGAAATTACTATCGATATATCGAAGTGCTGAAGTGTTTGTATGAAAACGCCACCATGTCGGTTCGCCTCCAGGATCAAAACTCGGAACCTATCCAGCTGCAGCGAGGGGTGAGACAGGGAGACGTTATATCTCCGAAACTGTTCACCGCCGCCCTGGAAGATGTTTTTAAGCTTTTGGACTGGGGTGGACTCGGCATCAATATCAACGGCGAGTACATCACCCACCTTCGATTCGCTGACGATATCGTGGTCATGGCTGAGACTATGGACGACTTAGGCACAATGCTCGATGGCCTCAGTAGAGCCTCTCAACAAGTGGGTCTTAGAATGAACATGGACAAGACGAAAGTTATGTCAAACGTCCGTGTCATACCTACTCCTCTGAAGGTTGGAGGCTCTACACTCGAAGTTGTTACCGAATATGTATACCTGGGACAAACAGTCCAGTTAGGTAGGTCCAACTTCGAGAAAGAGATCAATCGTCGAATCCAACTCGGCTGGGCAGCGTTCGGGAAGCTTCGCAATATCTTTACGTCCCAGATACCGCAGTGTCTTAAGACCAAGGTCTTCGACCAATGTGTGTTGCCAGTGATGACGTACGGAACTGAGACATGGTCGCTTACTATGGGCCTCATAAGAAGGCTCAAGGTCACCCAAAGGGCAATGGAGCGTGCTATGCTCGGAGTTTCTCTGCGTGATCGAATCAGAAACGAGGAGATCCGTAAGAGAACCAAAGTAACCGACATAGCTCTCAGAATTGCTAAACTTAAGTGGCAGTGGGCGGGGCACATTGCTCGTAGAACAGATGGCCGTTGGGGCAGTAAAGTTCTCGAGTGGCGACCACGCACCGGAAAGCGTAGTGTAGGCAGGCCTCCCACTCGGTGGACCGATGACCTGGTGAAGGTCGCGGGAAGCCGCTGGATGCGGGCAGCGCAGAACCGGTCGTCGTGGAGATCCTTGGGGGAGGCCTATGTCCAGCAGTGGACTTCCTTCGGCTGATATGATGATTGAAATTTAGTTCATAGTTATTGTTTAGTTTATTAATTTATTTGTAAGAATTAGGGCTTTGTAACTTAGTGTTCTTGTTCACATTGTGAACGTAAAATTCCATACAACGAAAAGGGAGTTAGCAAAAATTAGATTTTTCTAAAAAAACTGTAAATGAGCGAGCAAAGCGAGCAATATTAGGTTCGGTCAAGTTTGATTGATTATATAGTCAACGAACCTTCCTTACCCCTCCATGGGTAGCAGAATGCTTGGCAGAAGAAGAAATCGTCGGTTTTTATTCGGAATATCCCATTTAACAACTTGGCTAAATGACGTTCAGTCAAGACGTTGAACGTTACATTAAACAACTCGACGAGTTGTCCTTTAGTCATTCAATGAACGTGCTAATCATTCAATCAAATAGCAGATTCAACCAGATGACGGCAACATCTCCACGTCACAAATACCGCAGTGTCTTAAGACCAAGGTCTATGACCAGTGTGTGTTGCCAGTGATGATATATGGAACTGAGACATGGTCGCTTACTATGGGCCTCGTAAGAATGCTCAAGGTCACCCAAAGGGCAATGGAGCGTTCTATGCTCTAACTTTCACTGCGTGATCGAATCAGAAACGAGGAGATCCGTAGGAGAACCAAAGTACCCGACATAGCTCTCAGAATTGCTAAACTAAGTGGCATTAGGCAGGGCACGGAGCTCATAGAACACATGGCCGTTGGAGCAGTAAAGTTCTCGAGTGGCAACCGTGCACTGGGAGACGCAGCGTAGGCCTCCCACTCGATGGACCAGAGACCTGGACCACGGGAAGCCACTGGATGCGGGCAGCGCAGAACCGATCGCTGAGGAAATCCTTAGGGTAGGCCTTTATCCAGCAGTGGACGTCTTTCGGCTGATATGATTCGAAAAACATAACCCTGCTTGTGGCGCAGTCGTAATAAAGGTAGGTTCTTGGGTATTTTTTGTAGTAAAACAACAATATAGGAAAATGTATAAAGTGATTTTATTGAGAATCTTCATGAGTTTACATTTCAAAGTATACCTGGTATATAGAGTATACAGAGTATACAGATGGTATATAGTATACAGAGTATATAGGTACCGTAATAATAAGTAATAAATAAAATCAAACGAGAAGTTACTAGATTTCACAACAGGAGTAGTAGTTGTATTTATATACAGGATGTAAAAAGACTTAACACTTCCACTCAAGACACTGAACAACTTATCGCAAGGAACCCATATTAAAATCGGAAATTTCTTTCGAATTTCATATAAGTCGATCAGCTGATCAGCCAACTTTTTATCGAGAATCAATTTATTTTCGCAAATTTAGTTTGGGTTCCTTAGAGAAAGTTGTTCAATTTGATAAGTTAAACATCCGGTAAATTTATCAATTATTAATGAGAGCTATGAAAAATAAGATGCTATCCATAATTATTTTGTAGATAAATCATAATCTATATTGTTCTATATAATTAATAATTGAAAACGCTAAACACGTTAAAAAACCGACTTCCATCGCAACCATTTAGTACAAGTTTGAATTTTTTTTTTGGTTTTTGATAATTTTACAAAATTAATAAATATATATATATATATATATATATATATATATATATATATATATATATATATATATATATATATATATATATATATATATATATATAATCGGTGAAAAAAATATGGAATATGGAACCAACCTGACAGTACACGATTATTATAAAAAGAATCATGAAATCGGTTCACCATCTGCGAAGATATCGTGTAACAAGCATACAGTCGAATTCAGTAGAATTGAATTGTACTCCTTTTTGGAAGTCGGTTGAAAATACCTGCCCATAACGTATATTTTAAAAATGTTTTTTTTTTTACAAAAATGAATTATTTATTAGTAAAATGTATTTTTTATTTCAATAAATACCTAACGTCCGACTTAATAGTTCTTGATTAGCAGGTACATTTGGCTCGTATTAGCGAGTGATAGTATGATTTGCCTACCTATTAATTATTTATGAAAGTTTGAATGTTTCAGACGTACAGAAAATTAATAATCATTACATTGGTCACCTCTTATAAATTGATCAGACAATCAATAACAATGCGTCCTGTTTATTATAAAGTAAGTACGTAATTAACATTGATTAAATACTAAAAAAAATCATAATCACACAAAATACTGTTGAATAGTGGATCACATAGAATGCAGAATGCAAGTGGCCACACCTTAACAAAACATTATTTTGATTAAATAATTATTATGGAAAAAGTAAGCCATACTCTTTGTTCGTCTGAATATGTATAACCATTACAATGACCCAAAGACATTGGATTACTTGAGGGGAACAATTTTTTTTTACTCTGTAAAATGACCCATAATATAAATTATGAAAATCTTATAGTAAGTATACTGTATAAAATTTGAATGCCACCAACAAAATCTACTGGAGCGTATTAACTAGGTTTCTAGCAACTATAATTCGTAAATTCCTATACGATTTACATATTATAATTGAAAATTATTACTGCATAAAACACAAAGGACGACTTTTAAAGGAAACCATACAATGTTTCTTTTTAAATGACTACGAAAGCTTCTTATCGCGATATACACAAGTGGTACCGCTCTCGAATAAACACGACTGAATCTGAATATTATGAAGATCGAAACAAACAAAGAGGATATAAGTCACTAAGTTTAAAAACGTTGTTACATTCTCTTTGGCATTAGCAAGTATTACCCAATTTCGAGTCGCTCGCCGCCTGAAAGATCTGTTCATACCGAAATAGTAACAAAGGGTTCCCTTCAGTATCTAATAAATACAGGAATGATGCAACAGAAGAAACGTACATACAACTTTTACGAATTTATTACACGCAGTTTACTTAAGTAGCGGGCAAAGTTGTAACTTAATCGATTTAGATCGGCAAGTAACAAGTTGCGTCCACACGTACAGGCGAGTTAAGTGCAACTGTCCGTTTTTCGTCCGTATGAACTTTACCTAACTCGCCCGTCTACACCTATTTGGCGAATCTGCGTCCAAACGACGATAATGACTTACTTCGACAAAACCGTAACTTAACTTACTACATAACTAAAATTCGTGTAAACCGGCCATTAGACAAAGTAGAAGGTGTGAGGTATTATTTGTATTATTATCTGCAGCTTTACACTATCTGCGTGCACTCACACATTTGACTGTAACACATAAAATTGGTAGTTTAGCGTGTATATATGGTACATATATGAGAAGAAATGTACCGTTTGTACATATGGGTTAAGTATTATAAGAAAAAAACTGCTTTGAATTACCTTCTAGTATTTGTTATTGAAACATTTAATTTAAAAAAATATATAAAATCGAAATTTAGTTAAAATTTTTAAAGGGTTTATTATATTTAAATATACTATTCAATAAATTTGTATAATGTTGAGAAATAAAATGATACTTAAATGTTTATTGTATAAAATTTTGTCATAATACAATATTTCCTAAATCTACATTATCTCACAGTGTTGTGCGCTCCCGTCTTTATATACTTAGATGTAAGTATACTAAAAACATAAGTATACTATCATAATTCATGAAAATCAAATTCAGAAACCCATTGCGTAGGTAAAATATCTTACAAACGGTATTCTATCTAATTTTCGATCGTTATACAATTCCATTACAAACGAATTTATACGCAACAGTTAATAAAACCACAAGTACCTTTAATTAATGTTGGTACTCATACACACATAGCATAATAATTAATTTTTAAAAATTAGTTAAGTATTAAGCAGGTAATTGGGATGATGACTGCATCAAAAATACATTAAGACTCGATCACTAAACAACCCTCTTACTGAAATTTTAAAAACCTTACTCGTTTTGTTTTCAACCAAATCTTCTATAATTTTTAATCCATCAAAATCACCAAATGACTACATAAATGACGCTGAAAAACTATGACTTCACGCCTAGGTGTCTCATTTATTTTTAGAACAAAATGTCGTTTTGACATATGACAAAAGTAACACAAATGACTAGCAGTCATCACCCTATTTTATTTTGCTATTAAAGAGTATATTTAAAAAAATCCTTACTTCATATCGTAAGTTACGCATCTCATGATCTCAGATCAACAAGCCGTTAAAATACTTACCATTTTCTGAAAACTTTGTACAAGTGTACGTCCGCCCAACCGCACGTCAGTGGTAACACCTTTACCTTGAGCTGATCTCGCTTTGTATCAAGTTTTTCTCACAGCTCAGTTCAGCTTTCGCTGGCAGCGTTACCAAAATCTTGCGTGTGGCGGTTTCGTAGCTTTAACCTGCTTGTCGACCGTACCTTCAATATAGATGAAAAGATCTTTCCTTTACACACAGAACACGAACGTATTTTTGTTACAGAAGAGAGAAGTGAATATAAAAATACACAAAATACATGTGCTGTATTGAAACTCCAGTGGAAGGCAATGTGCGAACAACGAAAGCAACACGCACCAAAAATCGTAACATCGAAAAGATCGGTTGATCTTAGAAACGTCGAGTCCACGACGCTTTAATTGACGTCTAGCCATAAGCTAAGGCGTCTACTCCCAGAGCGAGCTGACCGAATAGCGTCACAGCGATGCCGTCACGCTGGGCACCGGAGTGCGGAAGTGTATTCAAGCAGGCGCGTGCTGGGCGCGCTACGTTGGCGACCGTCAGGAGTCCAACAGCACGTGCCACCGTTGCACCTGCGTCACAAGTTTTCTAAGATTAGTTTGTGATCTGATGATATATTTATATTTTACAACAGAGAGAACCAGCCGAACATCTAATTTTCTCCCGCTTTCGAGCACGTCATGTCCTATCTATCGCCAAAGGCTCACGGCTTCTTTGCCAGAGATACTTTGCCCCAAAGAGAACCAGCTGACCAACTCGTTGCGTCTCTTTCCTATGTTGTGTCTCACCTGTTCGCCCTGTGTCTCACACAGCTCCTGCCAGTGGCGAATCTCCTCTCTGCCAGAGGGACTGTGCCCCAGGGAGAACCAGCCGACCATCTCGTTCCGCTTCACGCTGCGCCGCCACCACACCGATACCATCAGTGTCACCTCGCTCAGTTGGAATAGGGCCACCTAGAAGAAAAGATCCCAATTTTTCGGAGGATTGTAAAATTTAAACCATTCCTTTGGAATGTCAATATACCTATACTATACGGTTCTTGAAAATTCCTTAGAAGTGCTTAAAATCAAAAAGTAAGATAACTACAGCTCGCGACTCCCTGCCTGGTGAAGTTGTAAAGGCCCCCACGGCCAACAACAAGCTTGTACTTTCGAAAAAAAAAGCTCGCGTCGTATAACTTAAACCAAGATCACGTCGTTCAGGTAACACCTTAAAATCTTTTTTGTACAGATTCAAGTTATTTGACGAGCCCTGCCTCATCAGTAGGTACGTACTTGTCTATTTAAAGAGCGCAATCTCGGAGGACACGTACACCTATCACTTCGAGGGCTTTTCTATTTTAGTGCGGACCTCACTGACACAAGTCTTCAAGCCGCTGTCACGGCTTAACGACTGCCATCAAATAATAGCAACCTGAACCAACTGCTAAACGTGGCTCAAAGCTTAGAAATGGTCGAGATAAATGCTAGTAACGGACAAACGGAGCGTCCATGCGTAAAGCGAGAGCGTCGGTGGCGTAACGGCTAGGGCCGCCGCCTCCTGTCCGGGAGGTCGTGGTTCGAATCCCGCCACGTACCAATGTGATTTCGAATTTAGATTTCATATGTACGTTTATCCGACGCTCTTACGGTGAAAGAAAAACATCGTGGGGAAACCTACACACGCCTGCGAAGAAACTCGCAGGTTGTGTGTGAACTGTGAAGTCGACCAACCCGTACTGGGCCCGCGTGGTTGACTAAGGCCCGATCGCCCTAATTCAGGGTAGGCTCGAGCCCCTCGGTGGGGACGTATATGAGCCGATATGTATGTAACGGACAAACATATCCAGGTAATGACCGTGCTTATGGTCGGTTAACCTGCATCATGAAGGAATCATCAATATCATCATATCAACTGAAAGACGTCCACTGCTAAACAAAGGCCTTCCTCCCTTAAAAATTTCCGTCCATCCAGCAACTCCCGCGACCTTCATCAGTTCGTTGTCCACCACCGCCTGCCTACGCTGTTGAGAACTTTACTGCTTCAACGGCTATCTGTTCTACGATCTATGTGCACCGCCCACTGCCCTTGAGATTAGCGTTTCTGTGAGCTAATATATCACTTCAATATCTGAGGAGCCCAGCATAGAGCCATACCTGGAAGATGAAGAGCTCCTTGTAGAGCGGGTTGGACTGCGCGCGGCGCGTGGTGGACTTGCAGCGGCCCATCTCCAGGCCCAGCGAGCTGATGAGGCACAGCTTCACATACGTGTCCGGCGCCTTGTTCGGCGACAGCTTGCGGAAGTGCGTGCCTTTTATCACCTGCAAGTTGCCGGAACATGAACCGGCCGAGTGCAAGTCGGACTTGAGCTCCGTGGGTTCCGTATCACCACACAATGTTTGTGTTGTGTGTTTACTAAAAAAATTCTTTTTCATCTCTCCTGTTCGGAAAGTTTAATTTTCATGAGTAGATAGCCGGGCGGAACATTGCTTTTCCATCCCTAGGGAGGAAAGTATTGTCATCCCTAGGGTGGAAAGTATTGTCATCCCTAGGGTGGATAGTATTTTTTTTTATTGCCAGCCACGGAGTCGAAGATAATTGAGTTACATCATATTATTAAATTACATTAAAATAAGAGGTTTTCATAAAATATATCTAAACTCAACTAAACATTAAACGACGTGTTTTTTTAGATCTATAGGTTGATATTAAATCATTCCGCTGCGCGCCATATTGCAATGATAAAATGACACTTTTTTTCAATTTTCGCCATGGCCACCTAGATGCACGTCGTCGTGACCAACTCGATTAGGTACAATCTAGTCGGCCGTGGCTAGCGGCCATTGCGAAAAGGTTGGAGGCTGGGTATAGGTAAGCTTAAATTATTGATATCTAATTAATACTTTATATCATATAAATAATTCATTTCCTCACAGTCGAAATGAAAAGTAGAGTGTTTAACTCGGGTGAAATGACCCATTCCACCCTCGAACTATTGGCGCTCTCACTTCGTTCGAGCGCCAGAAATATCTCGAGTGAAATGGGTCACTTTCTTCCCTTGATTAACAATCTACTATTCTTTCATTCAGTTCCGGGCTTATTCGTTTTAAGTGAACTTTGTCTGCCAGTTCAACACACAAGGTTCTCCACCGCTGGAGTACTAGTCTTTTCCCTTATCATTACAAACCGATAAAAAATCAATGGTACATTAAGGGTATTTGTTAGACGACACTATGTTTTGCGTTATTATTTAACCGCCTCCGTAGCTCAGAGGCAAAGTTCACTGGCTTTACACAGGAGGTCGCGGGTTCGATTCCCGGCGGGGTCAATTGTAAGACTCGGTTTGGTTGGTGGTGGGGCATTTTCTAAGCCCGCCTGGCTAGCTACCACCATCTTATCTAAGTCTTGCCGCCAAATAGCAATGTTGATATCATTGGTGTGTTCCGGCATGAAGACAAGATAGCCAGTTCCCCATTGCGTTGGGGATTCTTGGTAAGCCCGCTTCTATCTTCGGCAGCATCGACACTTACCACCAGGTGAGATGTTGTCAAGGTTTTACCAATTGTGAATTAAAAAAAAATCCGCTGTTCTGCGTCTCGTATCACACCAGCATGCTAGCTAGGGAGCTGCCCGCATCTCGGTCCCGGCTCGTATCACACCAGCATGCTAGCTAGGGAGCTGCCCGCATCTCGGTCCCGGCCGTTCAGGGTAACAACTGTTTTCCCTGCACTTCCACGCAAAATATACAAAAATATCAACAACTAGCTGTCCCGGCGAACTTCGTTCTACCTTACACTACACTGCACTACTCTAACCTACACTACATTACCCTATCCTACACTACATTATCCTATCCTACATTACCCTATCCTACCCTACACTACCCTACCCTACACTACCCTACCCTACCCTACACTACCCTACCCTACCCTAACTACACTAGACCTACACTATACTACCCTACCCTAAACCAATTATTTTTTGACTTGTATTTTTTTTAAATTTAGTTCCGAGCTATTTCATTTTATTCACCTTTTAAATCTTCGCTGGACTTCCACAAATAATTCAATACCAAAATTACCCAAATCGGTCCAGCCGTTCTCGAGTTTTAGCGAGACTTACGAACAGCAATTCATTATAGAATATAGATATATAGATACCTCAACGGACAGATGCCCCGTCGTTGAGCTGTACTGCAGTCCGAGCAACAACTCCGGCGCAGAGCGCGCGCTGCAACACGAGGACGCGGAGTCTGACCGCGCGAGGCTGCACGCCTCCCCGCCAGCTGAGCTGGGGAAAGTGACGGTGGCCACGGAGGATGGGCTGGCCAGGATGCCCGTTATGGAGTGGCTGGGCTCGAGCTTTGGGAGCTGCAAAGTAAAACTATTGAATAGTCGGTTTCTCGATGCATTATGATATGAAATGCGTACTGGTACTGGTATATTCGGCGCGAGATGGAAATAGGAAGGATCCATGTCACAAGATGCAACTAGGTCCTCACCTATAAAATAGCCGATTGGATGAAAAAAAAATATAAAGAAAATTATTATAAAAAAATGTTCTTACAATAAAAAATATTCTAAAAATAGCATTAGATTATTAGTAATTAAATGTAGGGAAATACTACGCTTATTGTTTAAACATATGAAGACGGGGTTTTACACTAAAGTAAATTGGCATATTTTAGGAAAAAATACTTATATTGAAATTTTAATGCTCTAGAGTTTATCGTAACACTTTCCCTCTTTAAAGTTATATTTGGGAATACCCTAATACCACGTCACTCTTAGGAAAATTTAGTAAAATTATTATGTAAAATAAATGTCCAATCGGACCAGTCCGAAAATGCTTTCTTTTCGTTCCATTCAATAATAGTTACGTAGCTTCGGCGGTATAGAACATTTTGTATGGAAAATCTGTCAACCTAAGAAATCCTACTTTACCGTGATAGTTTTCGTTTTTAAATTATTTTCTTTTTTTTTTTATTATTAAAAATTTGAGTGCGTTTGACTGCAACTCACCTGATGGTAAGTGATGATGCAGTCGAGGATGGTACACGCAAACTCAAATTATTTGCCCTAATTGCCTGAAATAGCGGTTTAGCTGGTAAAGGGTGGGGATATAAACCTTTAATCCTTGGGGGAGGCTTATGTCCAGCAGTGGACGTCCTTCGGCTGATATGATGATGTAACTTTAACAAAAATCTGCATTTAAAAAAAATTAACATTTAGTAAATGAATCATTTATCGGAAAAATGACCTTAGCAAACCCTTAGTAATTTAGAAATACCTATTCAACGATACCCTACACGATAGAGTACGTGAACATAAAATAATTCACCCTCACCTTGTAATTAAAAAAAATACACATTTTATTACAAATTTATAGAATAGAATAGAATGCTTTATTTGCTTTTAAGTAAGGTAAGTATAAAAGGTCTTACAATAGTTTCAGAATCACTTATTTAGCTACTTTAATTACGTTAGTAATAATATATATACTGTGCTTTAATGTTATTAGCATGCAAATATTTTTTATAAGTACAAAAATAATAAGATAAAATAAAGTAGGTCCAAGTAATTATTCGACATTTTCCAAATTCATAATTCAAATAATGATACTACAGATTAACATTGCTTATGTTTTAGGGGTTATAGGGGTGCCAACCAAAATTTAAAAAGCTGTATAGCTGTAATAATCTTCAAGCAAAAGGGCTCTGACTTCTAACATACCGACCGACAGACAGACATAACGAAACCACAGTCTAAGAATTCTTAGACTGTGACGAAACTATAAGGGTTCCGTAGTCAAACTATAGGAACCCTAAAATACACTCTTTTATTAATCACTCTAGTGTTCAGGACTATTTAGACGAGCCCCCAAACACAATATGGGTAGATTAGTTACCCGTTAAGGAGTTCCTCTAACTATGGTCCAGCTTCTTCATCAGAGCCTGGTCATCACTTCTCATGTAGCTATTCACTGAAACGATTTAAATAAGTTCAAACACGTCGTAACATGTATGACATGTACATGTTAATCTTTAACGTTCAAAAGTTCCTGCAATATGACCACCAGATTCTTACTTACTTAACAGACTACTGCGGTGGTGTGAACTGTATTTACATAAGATTTATGTATGTATGTATAAACACTTTATTGCACACAAGAAATAATTACAACATGGTTTTATCAGACTTAAGTCACACCCCGGACATTGCATACAACGGTCGTGAAATGACATTTCTAAAAACAAATGACGGAGCAAACAAAATCACGGCGAAATCCTATACGTTCGAGAACCGAATTAACCAATCTGAATCAATCTGGGTGACGAGGGGGTGAGGTCGGAATCTAGAGAGCGGCAGGGAGCATATATACTGTATGTTAAATACTAATATATACTTTGCTTAAGTGTACAAAGGCGGTGGTCTTATCGCTAAAAGCTATGTGAGTATACAAGAAACCGTTTATAAAAATAATTATAGTTTACCTAGGTCAAACTTGTTGATGATGATGACCGCCGCACCCCTTATTTTAACATAATCGTTACTATTCTAAATTTTAGGGTCGCAGTGAAACACACAAGCCTTGATCTCGCCGTAGCGACTAACACCTCATCTTATGTCATATACTCGTAGCTTCATGGTGTCAATGGTACCTGCAAGCTCAGCTGGTGATGCTGCCGTGGCGCCAACTGCAGCCACAGGCTATTCTCCAACTCCAGATTGAGGGTCGCAAAGCTGACGGCCGCCTCGCCGAGCAGGCGCTGACGGCGCATGCGCTCGCACCCGTATATGCGTATGCGCAGCCCGAGTCCGTGGACGTCCTCTGAAATTTTAACATTGTTGAATCGTGAGCGGAAGAACGACTGAATTAAACGTGAACCAGACGAAATAGGAGAGGAGATAATCCCAAGTTTTTAGTTGATTAACTAACTACAGTCTAAATAATCCATACAATAATAGCACACCCTGGACACTTCATACAACGGGCCACAAATGACATTTCGAAAAAGGAATAACGGAACAAACAAAATGGCGGTGAAATCCTATACGTTCGACAACCAAACTGTAACCAATCTGTATTAATCTGGGTGACGAGGGGTGAGGTCGCAATCTAGAGAGCGGCAGGGAGTCTCCATACTGTATGTTAGTACTAATATATAAATTTTGGTAATAGTCCAAGAGAGACTTCTAGATAGGGCAATCTTGCGGGAGTCAAGGGGCGAGAAGGAGAGATCAAGCCCCAGTTGCCATAGTCACCGTTGTTCAGCCACTCGGGACAATTCATTAGAAGTGCCAGCATCAGCACTTCGTGACCAGTCACTAGTGATAACAGCACAGACGCAAACATCAAAGGCGTTAAACTACTGTATGGATTCTTACACTGTGGTCTTACTTTCAATTTAAGGTTGCAATGCACGCACCGACTTGGTCGGCAACCGATGGCGAGGGACAAAGCTTTAGGTCAGACAGGCAGGACGTACACACAACACCACTCTTGCACCCTTATCTAGGCTATAGCGTTATCCCTCTTTGTCGCTGACGCCGACCGAGTCCGTGCATTTGTTGAGGCCTTAACGCTCTGTAAAGTAAGAGAGTCCAAGTGTGTCTCTTCTAATAGATTAACCGCCTCCATGGTGTAATGGTTAGTCCATTCCCTTCACACCAGGAGAATGCGGGTTCGATTCCCGGCGGGGTCTACTTTGCAAGACGCGGTTTGATAGCCCGCTTGGCTAGCTGAGTAGCTATATACCACCATCACATGTAAGTTTGGCCACCAAACATCAGTGTTAACAGCATTTATGTGTTCCGGCTTGAAGATAAGATAGCCAGATACCCATTGCGTTGGGGAATCTTGGTAAGCCCACTTCCATCTTCGGTATCATCGTCACTTACTATCAGATGAAATGATGCCAAGGGTTTACCAATTGTAAATAAAAATAAAAATAAAACAAGTGGAAGTACTTACCGGGGTTAATTTTATGTAAAACAAAGCTCTCCATGTACTGTGGGTTTTCTCCGTTTCGTATTTTCGATTTAAACTTCTGCTTCTTCAAAGGCAGAAGCACGATCCGCACCTGCAAGAGTGACACTATGAAACACTGGACGTGAACATCCTCCACTTGACCTGGAACGGTTCAAAACAAAACACATTCATATCTTAGTCCCTGCACAGCTAGGTTTTTGGATATTTGATGTTTTTTTACGCGACTGATCAGAAGAAGGGTTATGTTTCTCGAGTGTATGTATGTCTGTATTTTTCTATACAGGTATAAGACAATTGGTTTAGGTCCCGTTACCAGGGGATTCTAGTCATCATGCTGAATCAGTTTCCCCAAGGAACCAATGAACCCATAGTCAAATCACAAAAAAAAAAAATAACCCTACATACAAAAATGCACAAAATTTTTCGATTAGCTGATTGATTTGAGTAAAGATTGGTTTGTTTTTTTTGCGATTTCATCAAAGTCGTAAAACAAAAGTTGTTTAGTATGATTAGTAGAAGCCCTAGTTTATGGGAATCTACACCAATTTTTTTACACCCTCTATATGTATGTTTGATTCATATCAGCTCATATACGTCCCCATCGAGGGGCTCGAGCCTACCCTAAATAAGGGCAATCGAGCCTTATTCGACCACGTGGGCCCAGTGCGGGTTGGTCGACTTCACACACATCCTTCGAGTTTCTTCGCAAGTGTGTGAAGGTTTCCTCATATGTATGTATGTATGTATGTATATTTCTTTGGCACGTTCTGTAACCTAAACGTCTTGATGGATTTTGGAATGCGAGGTGTCGTTAGATTCGTCTTGGTCCTCTTAGTGACAGGATAAATTTTTACGCGGCTGGCCAGAAAAGAGAGTTTAAATTTTTATGCAGTCTGGTTTTAAATATTTAATTAATTCCTAATTTCCAGTAGGTATGTTCTTATCTTACCTGGCTCTGCAATATCTGTTCCGGGTTCTTCTTGGGTAGCGAGCGAGCCTGCAGAATGTGTACTGTCATACTTCGCACAGGGGCATCGTACAGCAGAGTCAGCTCCACCGAGCCTCGCTCCTGAGAACTGCCGCTTTCGCCACAGAGCAGGGACGTGTCCTGTAGGAAGTGGGAGAAATGTAATTTCATGTTCTTAGTCTTTCCGCCCAGATAAAACAAATATTTTCAATATTTAAAGATATTTTCGGGAGTTATTTCCATGGTTCTGAAAACCGTAAAGACGTGGGCGTAGTCAAAAGCGTAGGTGAGTACTACGCTTGTCGTAGCAAAAGCGTAGGAGGGTACTACGCATGTCGTAAGAAAAGCGTAGCAAGTAACAAGTTTTAGTATAATTTTTTTTTATTATTATTATTATTATAACAGCTCATATACGTCCCCACCGAGGGGCTCGAGCCTACCCTGAATCAGGGCGATTAGGCCTTAGTCGACCACGCGGGCCCAGTGCGGGTTGGTCGACTTCACACACAACCTTCGAGTTTCTTCGCAGGCGTGTGCAGGTTTCCTCACGATGTTTTCCTTCACCGTTAAAGCAATCGGTAAGTCTTATGTACGTAAGTTTTTTTGAAAAACTCATTGGTACATTGGCCGTCCAGATTTGAACCCGGTACCTCTGGTTAGATGGACCGAGTCGTTACCGGTTGAGCCACCGACGCTATATATATATATAATTTATTACAAGTCACTAATTCATAATCATTGTACATTTCAGGTCATAACATAATATAAAATGTCGATAGTGATGTGATCGTCAATACAGAGATTAAACAAAACAAATAAATAAAATGTCAGAATATGTTAAGACACGGCAAACACAGACAGGTTTTTAAATATTTTCATTACCTTTTTAGGAGTGTGTTGCTAAAGTTTTAGAAAGAAATGAGCGTAATAAAAAAGTTTAAATATTAATATAAATATGTTAACAAAAGCGTAGCAAGCAATATGCTAACAATGAAATATAGAAAGCGTTCTTTGCAACACCTATTTTCGTAACGCTTACCGTTTATTTAAATCTTAGTTTGTGTGTATCACATGGTGAAGGCTACACTAAAAAGTATGCAAGGCGTGGCTATACATTTAATTATTTTTTTTAATTTCTGAGCAAATATGTTAAAATATAGAAAACTTATTAAGCATATCAAAAAACTGATGAGCCAAATTTCTATCAGGGATCGTTCAACAATTACGTGATCATTTTTGGCCGTTTTTTTAACCCCCCTCCCCCCATGTGATCACAGCGTAATCTTTTGTTTTTTAACCCCCCCCCCCCCCCCTCGCCTTGATTACGTAATCTTCGTCCGTGCTTAAAATGTTTGCTGTTTAATAACACTGACACGTATGTCATGTTTCTATGAGTCTTAAATGACCTAAATTTGGGAAGAGGGTGTGTTTGTCAAAATGCAACATGTAACTACACATTTTAATATTAATATACTGTCATTTTTAAATAAAATTATTAAGTAAATACAGACTATTCCTGACTAAATGGAAAAATACCCAAAATACTTACTTCCTCCGAAGTCGATAATATATGCCGAAAAAGTATAAAAATACTGAATCTGGTCACACTGTTCCACAGTTTGTCTATAGCAGGGGAAATCCCGTTCCATCTATCTAATAGTTAGTGTTACCAGTAGTAGACTTCAAAATTGGACGTAAATATTTTAAATATTTAGTTTATAAAATGATAACGTAATCATGGATTCTCCCTCCCCCCCTCCAAATAATCCAGATGTATATACAAGCATCTGACCCCCCCCCCCCTTCCGGTGATCACGTAATTGTTGAATGATCCCTCACCATCATATCAGCCGAAAGACGTCCACTGCTGGACAAAGGTATCCTCCAACATTTCCACGACGACCGGTCCTAGGGTGCCCGCATCCAGCGGCTTCCCGCAACCTTCAAATTTGTATGGAAAATATTTTTTTTTACGATTTTTTTTAACAAAAGCTATTCAGTGCCAACAGTAAAATCAGCATCTTAGTGGTAAACCCTGAATATTGAATTTACTGTAAGCAAGTATTCTTGCAGTTACGTAGGTCGCTGGCAATTTAGTGCTTGCTTATACAGGATGTAAAAAAAATAAGTGCAGTTAACTGGGGGTTCTACTTATCATACTAAACAACTTTCCCCAAGGAACACTAAGTTAATAAAAAAAAGACACGAAATAATCAGCTGATCGATTTCTATAAAATTGTTTCTTTTGTGATTTCAGCAGTCATAGAGTAAAAGTTATTGAGTATGATGAGTTGAAGTCTCAGTTAACGGGAACTACACCAATTTTGTTACAGTATATATAATTATAAATTAAAAATTTAAAACCCCGCCATCTGTTTTTAGGCTTTCGTAGTTAACAAGGAACCCTTATAGTTTCGCCATGTCTGTCCGTCTGTATGCTCGCGGCTTGGCTCAGTGAATCTTAATACAAAAAAGCTGTAATTCGCCATGGATATACGAGTAAATATTAATCACGTCGACAAAGTGGTAAGATAAAATCTGGATAAAAAAATTTAGGGTACCTCCCCTTCATGATGCAAAGATGGGGATTTTTTTATTGACACCCTATCGTGTGGGGTACCGTTGAATAGGTCTTTCAAAACTACTGAAAGTTTGCTAAGGTTCTAAAATTTTACCATTTTTGGATTCAGGGACTAGTGTCCCCCTACCAGCTAAAACTTTATTTCAGGACATCTAAAAAAAAAGTTAGTAGTAGGAATATCAATTTAAAAGGAAAACTATCACAGCTAAGTAGGCTTTCTTAGTTCAGGAGTAATGGTCGACCAACTTAAGATGTGCAGTTGGATATGTAAGAAGTTCATAGATTTTCCATACAAAATATTTTATTGCAAACTGAAAAAATAATTTATTAGTAATCACTACGGAACCCTACTTTGCGCGAGTCCGATTCGCACTTGGCCGGTTCTTGTCACTATCGGTAGGGACCGTTTCGTTGAGCTTAAACACAATACCTCTGCTGCAAGTTTGTGAGGAGTAGGGTATCGCGCTGATTCCAACTGATGCAGAACCAGGTCAAGTTTAGCATGTTCTTGCAACATCGTTCGAGTAACAGGATACCAAATTTCGAATCGATCAGACCTGTGGAAGTCGGCTACATCCCTTCAATAACTAGGAAAGAGCTGATGATCTTCGAAAGGCTGAACAGATTTTCTTGAATCACAGCTAAGAACACTCCCGAGCAAGTCATCATTCAAACAAACAAAAAACTAAATCAAAGTCGGTTTGACCGTTTTGGTGCTACGACGCCACAGACAGACACACATTTACACATCATATCAGCCGAAGGACGTCCACTTCTGGACATAGGCCTCCCCCAAGGATTTCCACGACGACCGGTTCTGCCCTGCCCGCAACCAGCGGATTCCAGCGTCCTTCACCAGGTCATCGGTCCACCGAGTGGGAGGCTTACCTACACCACGTTTCCCGGTGCGTGGTCGCCACTCGAGAACTTTACTGCCCCAACGGCCATCTGTTCTACGAGCAATGTGCCCCGCCCACTGCCACTTAAATTTTGCAATTCTGAGAGCTATGTCGGTTACTTTGGTTCTCCTACGGATCTCCTCGTTTCTAATTCGATCACGCATAGAAACTCCGAGCATAGCACGCTCCATTGCCCCACATATGTATATTATGAAGTCGTCTACGTGTCGCCTGGAGGTTTGTAGCTAGGTAGAACAGGTACCATTGCAAAATAATACACCTTTTGTACGAATTAAATATGGCTGAAGAGCAAACTTTATTGAATCCGTAAAATTGATAATGGCTCTGTCAGCTGACTTATTATTAGAAAGAAAAGAAAGAATGAAATACGTTTATTGGTTTCAGTAACACCACACCAAAATATATAATACGTAACAAAAGTGTTATTGGTGTTATATGAAACTATTTAAAATACTTTATTGCCATAAAAATAGATAACTAGGGATCTCTGCCCTGGCGCGCGGTCCACCCTCGAATGAATCTCAACTGTTTTGGAAAACTTTCGAACGACTTACTAATTTGAATTTGAACCTAGATTTTTAATACGATTCGCGATGGCAAGTAAGTATGAGAGGAGTTGCGAGTGCGGAAACGTAGAGATATAGGTACGATCTCTACAATATACACACATTAAACTTATAACATCCCCCTTTAAAAACTCGTAAGAACCTTGGTTTTAAATCCGTATCCCACCACCGTGCGCCCGCGCCGGCGACGACACTACCAAATCAAACTGAAAGCCATACGTTCAGTGATGCCAACTCTATATGTCAAAAGTCGTTAGTCGTACGCTTAAAAAGTCGCTAGAACAATATAAAAATGGCAATTCTGTTGCTAGATGTATGGTGTTACTGTGCTTGAAAAGTTGCTAAAATGTATGAAGCGTTTTTTTTGTCGCTAGACTGCTCAGAAAATACTTTAGATCTAGCTACTAAGTCGCTAAATTGGGAACACTGCATACGTTATGCGCGATGACGTCACTGTCCACGCTGCTCTGCGCCTCCAGCGAGTGGATGTACTCAGCGCGCTGCGCTTTCGCATCGTCTATCCTTGTCTCGCGCAGCGTGGTCGCCCTTAGCGCCGTCTCAACCAGCTCCACCTCCAGCTTCGGCACGTTCTCGTTCTTCTCTTCGTAATGGCATTCCACTTCCTCCTTATCCTGAAAAATGTGTCGTGTGTAAGGGTTTCCGGATGTACTTGGCATAAGTTTTCTTTAAGAGGATTGTCTACGCCGAAAATTGGACTTTTTATACAAACGGCTATAGCGATTTTCACCTCTTAAAAGTTAACAGATTTTGACCAAATTTTGATAGGTTGTCAGTCAGAACAAAAGCGAGGTTCATAGGTCACGTTTTTTTAAAATAATAATTATTATTTTCGTATGAAAACATAGAACGAAAATTAAAATTTAACTTATCTATGCATAAAAAAACTTATAAACCTAGCTTTTGTTCTGACTATTAAAAGTTGGTCGAAATCGGTTAACTTTTAGGAGGTAAAAATCGCTATCGCCGTTTGTTTATAATGTCGCAGGTCGCAATCCTCTTAAAACAGCTCCCGCAATAAGACAGCATATGCTGGCTGATTTGTGGAAGCCATACTTACAAGTAGGTCGCTACTCTGAACTACTTCGAAGACGTTTATTAGTTAGGGATCGTCCATTAACCACGTGAGGCTCGAAGGAGGGGGAAGAGGTTCGGGAAAAGTCACGAAATATCACAAGGGGGAGGGGAGTTCTTCCGACATATCACGTGAATTTATTTTTTCGCTAAACGCGCGATTTCTAAACTGAAAACGATTTCCCCGTCCGCCGCGACCACAGCCCGGCTCGGCTTGCCTTGAAAATTTTCAAGATACTTTGTACTAGAAGAATATACGTGATTTTAGGTCTGGCGGAGGGGTTAGTGTAAAACCTCACCACTTATCACCAGAGTGGAGGGGAGAGTTGAAAAGTTGTTAAAAACATCACGTGATTAATGGACGAGCCCTTACGTGAGGTCTTTTTAAGAAAGTCTGAGCCCCCCTCCCCTTCCCCTTGGTGAAATTTCGTAAGATGTGAAGCTATTAGTGAAGCGAAGCGACGTTCAGATTCACTACGTTTGTTAACGTTATTTTTTCAAAATAGATTTAGTATCCAACAACCTACGTAGATACATCCCGAAATTTTCAAAATAGTTTTAGTATCGATATATCTGTACAAGATATTAACGATTATTTGTTTGGACGCTGAATTGGCCATAATTTTGCGACATTTCCACGAACGTGTAGGTGTCGGCGGCAGGTCGTGATCTGCCCAGATATTCCCAGGCTTATCGTGAAAGGTCCAGGCATATCATCTCCGAAAAATACTAAGGTTAGGCTTAGGATGCCTGGTGCTACCGTAGAAAGGACATAGACTTAGTATTTTTCGGAGCCCCGCGATAATATGCTTCATCATCATCATCATCATCATATCAGCTCATATACGTCCCCACCGAGGGGCTCGAGCCTACCCTGAATTAGGGCGATCAGGCCTTAGTCGATCATGCGGGCCCAGTGCGGGTTGGTCGACTTCACACACAACCTTCGAGTTTCTTCGCAGGTGTGTGCAGGTTTCGTCACGATGTTTTTCCTTCACCGTTAAAGCAATCGGTGAGTATATGTACGTAAGTTTCGAAAAACTCATTAGTACATTGGCCGTCAGGATTTGAACCCGGCACTTCTGGTTAGGAGGACCGAGTCGTTACCGGTTGAGTCACCGACGCTTCGACGATAATATGCTTGCCTGGGAATATCTAGCAGATCGCGATCTGCCGCCGACATAGGTAGACAATATTTATATTTGGAACTCGCATCTGTATAATTTCTGTGGCATTGCATTCAAGACGGAATACGGATGCTACTAGGGTTGCCACCTTTATTTGGGACAAATAGAGTATTTCTTCATTTCGGTAAAATAAAAATAAAGTACACACCATAAAAAAATGCATCACTTTTTTACATGTCTTATTCAGAAGTATTTTTTCAGAATATAAACTGTCCATAACTATTCTAAGTTTTTAAAAATTTAATGCTTCAATTGCACTTTCAAAATGTTCATTTTACTTTCGCATGGCTGCGTTTCGAACGTTCAATCAAACACCCAAATTTTGTGGCAATGGATAAGAGTTTATTTAGTCTCATAAGTGCTCATAACCAGTAATAAGCCAATATCAGTCAAGAGTAGCGTAAATAGAGTATTTTAGCGTACTTTATTTTTGTCGTAGATTATAAAGTATACAACTACACGAAAAAGAGGACAATACTCTATTTTAGAGTTCGGGTGGCAACCCTAGATGCAACATTGTAAAGGTGGGTTTGAAATTTATTGCGCAATGAAATAAACTAGTACATATCTATGATTCAACAGTCAAAGACACTATTGAAAAGCGTCATTTATTATTAGGTACTTAGGTATCCCTCTTTTTGCGTAGTCGGGTAAAAATGTATCCTATGATGCTTTCAGGATCAAGATGCATCTAACGACACCTCGCACTCAAAATCTATTTTCTTTGTAAGTTTAAACTGAAAGTTATGTGCTAGGTAGAGATATATCAAGTATACAGGTACAGTTGAAAAACAGCTTAACGGCAGTTTTAGGGATTCAAATAAAGGTTGACAGATTACAAGGCACCTAATTATACTAACTAAAGAACCTTCCAAACAAAGAATTATACTTATATAATGCGTATGAAAATTTATGGATAGATATTATTACAGTAGTTGGCATGTCATTATCTAGAGACTATAAATACACGTCATTTACTTATTAAACTGTGAGGTACCTAGGTACCCCTAATCATGCGATGGTTAAAGTTAGATTTTAAAATTAAATAAATCTAAGGAATGTAATGAAATTTAGGAAGTTGTTATAAAATCACTAATTAATTTACATGAGTGCACGCGATTATGGCCAAGTGCGAGTCGGAGTCGCACACGGTGGGTTCCGTACCGTCGTACAAAAAATGCGTTTCTTTTATTATTATGTTATTATTATATCAGCTCATATACGTCCCCACCGAGGGGCTCGTGCCTACCCTGTATTAGTTTTCTTTTATATCCACCCTAAAATTTAAATAAAATTATTTTTTTATTATTTGTTGGTATAGCGCCAACAAAAATACACTGTGAAAATTTCAACTATGTACCTATTACGGCTCAAGAAATAAAGCCCGCTGACGGACAGACGGACGGACGGACAGCGGAAGCTTAGTAGTAGGGACCCGTTGGCACCCTTTGGGTACAGAACCCTAAAGAAAGAAAAAAAATTAAGTCCTTCCGGCCGGTAAGTTCAGGATTTATAAGAGTCGAAGATTTTCAGATGACTTTTCGACACTTTTTCTAAGGGCTAAAGGTACAACACTAGTTGGACCCATTTATTCGCTGTAGTTCGGCATGGATATACATATTAATCACGCCGACAAAGTGGTACAATTAAATCTTGAAAAACTATTTTTTCAGGGTATCTCCTCTCCAAGCAAATAGGACCCCCTAAGGAGTAATAGTCGAACAACTTAAGATGTGCAGATGGATTTGTAAAAAGTTCATAGATTTTTCCATACAAAACGTTATATTACCAACTGCAAATGTAATTTTGTTTTTTATAATATACTTCTAATTTTGAAAAGACTACGGGAACCCTACTTCGCACGAGTCGCGAGTCGGACTTGTAAATTACCTCCTGCCCAAAGACGTTCATAGAATTCACGTCGAATGTAGTTAGGATAGTAGGGATTTATTATATTGCTAGCTTTTCCCGCGGCTCCGCAAAATTATGTCGTTTCCCACCTACTCAACCATCTGTGTGCAAAAAATCACAACAATCGAGTATTTTTTTAGTTTCCTCAGGAACTGCATCAGATTATGCTATTTCCCGGGATAAAAAGTAGCCTGTGACCTTCCCCGTGACACAGGCTACCTGCATGCCAAATTTCATAAAGATTAGTCAAGGCGTTAAAGCGTGAAAAGGTAACAAACAAACACATTTTCACATTTATAATAATATTATAAAGTAAGGATTCAAAGGAAAATAATGGGTAGCGTGCACTCATGTACAGTTCCTTCTCACCTGCTGTATGCGCAAGCGCAGCTCCTCGTCCGAGTCGGAGGCCTCGAACGTGAATACACGTTCGGGGTAATGGGTCGGTTTCGACAAAGCATCTATAACAACACAGACCGACGGACAACGTCAATTTTATTAACGCATAGCTCTACTTAGCTAAACCTATAACTATAGTCTATACTACATACCTACCTACTACTAACTAGCTGTTAAACTTAGTCAAAACATTATAAGTGAAATAAAATAGTCCGCTAAACATCACTATAGAAGCAACAATAGGTTTTTTGAAAATATTGAACAAATTCTGATCGATTAAAGAGTACTATTAAAGTGATTATTAAAGTGAACAAAGAAACACCTAGTTTATGAGTCATAGTACGGATAGGCACTAATAAAATGTGGGTAGCTACAAAAACACAAAAAAGGGAAAAGGGTGGTTAGTACAAACATCAGGCAGGCCCTTCGTGACACGCCGCCCTTGAAACTAGAAGCCAGTCACTAAATTATTTAAAAAAATACCTGCCATTATGATCTACTTTACCCATACCTACTCAAAGCTTCAAAGGTTTTCCGCCCCCATAGACATTATCATAGTTGAACAAATAAACATAAAATCGATAAACCACCCTTTTATGGATATACATAATATAGGTACCTATACTTAGGTTGAAAATGCACTCACCTAGCAGAAATATTTATAACTACTCACTGAAGTAAAGAAGAGGTATAATAGATATATGCCTGGGTATGCAAGTAATGCGGCCTCTACGCGCCCTCCCTACCGCGTCTAAGCATTAATAAATAATTAATAACAGGAGGTAGGGGGCAGGGTTCATAAAATGAAAATAGGAATAGCCACCAGAAACATAGCTCTATTAAATTTTAATTGTTGGTAATGAACTAAAACATAAAAAAGGTAAGAAAAAAGATCATAAAGAGAATCAGAAGACAGGAATGGAAAAAGGCAAAATTCCGAATACATAAAATCAATACAAATTTAAAAGACAATTTAAAATAAAAACGAAAAAGTATGACTTCGTTACAATAACCCATGAAATTAGCGCTCCTGAAGTAATTATTAAAAAACGAAACTGCCGCGATAATGTAAATTGGTAGCTTACAATAAATATACAATTAAGGTAAGTTTATAAAATACTGAATCACCCAAAGAACTATATTTCCGCGACATAGGTATGCAAACACTCAGTCAAGCTTCGCGACAGATTCTGAACTGACTACTATCGGTATTGCTAATTATTATTGAATCGGCGTAGACTTTAAGTCTTGTACTGACCGAATGAGGCATCGTCGACGGTGAGGCAGGGGGCGCGCGTCACGTGTGGCGCCAGGTCATCGCGGCACTTGCGCCCGACGACCGCGGAGTAGCACCAGCGGCGTCCCAGGAAGAGAAGCAACACCAGCACCACGACTGCGAAGGCTACTACCGCGCTTATGTATGCTGTCGCCTCCACTGGGGAAAATTCTTAGCATTAGCTTTAGCTCAAAACCGCGAAGGCTGGCTGGAAACGTTACAAGTATTGACTGGAAATATCCGCGAAGTTCTAAACTTAATATAATCAGCTTATACGTCCCAACCGACGGATAGAATTAATGCGATCGGGCCTTAGTCAACCACGCGGGCCTAGTGCGGGTTTTTTTTTTTTTTATGCACAATTGGTAAACCCTTGACAACATCTCACCTGGTGGTAAGTGACGATGTTGCCGAAAATGGAAGCGGGCTTACCAAGATTCCCCAACGCAACTTCGAGTTTCTTTGCAGGCGTGTACAGGTTTCCTCACGATGTTTTCTTTCACCGTAAGAGCGTCGGATAAACGAACACATGAAATCAAAATTCGAAAACGATTCGAACCACGACTTCCTGCACAGGATTTAGCGGCTCTAACCGTTACACCACCGAAACTTAGATATGCGTGGGTACTTCTCATAAGTTTATGAGGTAGTCTATAATCTAGATATCAATTCAGGTATCAATTGTAGACAAATAATTTTCGAATAACCTAAAAACTTTTAGGTACAAGCTTTAATTTGAAAATAATTTTAATTATTTCGAATTCTTCTCAGCAAATCCTTTAATTCGATACCCTTAACATGGGGGTCCATAAAAAAATATCTTTGTCGCCATCTTTGGGAGTCCGCCATATTGGATTCAGAATGACGTCACTTAGCTATCCTCGCATTGTTCTTCAAACTTAACGTGTTTGCAAAATTTTAGCTCAATCGAAAACTGTTTCTTATTTAGCTTCCAAGTTTTTCCCAAACTAACATACAGTTGTGACGTAGGAGTTGTGATGTGACCCACGACTTGCTCTTTCCTGGTGCAAAGGCTGTCCATTGCGATACAGCGTGGCAATGCGGCGAGCGTAATGGCCGGCACCTTTGCGCCCCGGGAGAGATCGGAGGTGGTCTTTTTGACTGACGAACCTAAAGGTGATTTTTTTAAAAATTGTTATTGTTTTGTATAATAATTTTACCTTTTAGTATAATTGAAATGTTATTAATTCTATTTGAATTTAACTATTAAGTATGTACTATTGTATTGTCCTGGTTCGACTCGGGGTTTTGATTTTTATTGTTAAATTAGTACCTTTAATTTAAGTTATTTATAAATTAGTTTATAATACCATTTGACATGTATACTCAAATATTAAATTAACTGTTGTATTCATATAAAATAAAATAAGTTTATTTTCGACTAACAAAACTACAACTAAATGTACAACTAAAAAAAGTTGTCGAAAAACAATTCATGTTGGAGTGTGTATGTATGTATGTGCGTTCACTTTTTTGCGGAGAAACTGTTGGACCGATTTTGATGAAATTTTGCACATGTATTTAGTTATTATTATTTGCCAAGGGCACTTTTTATGTTTTTTATGTTCAAGGGATGTACTCCTATAAAAAAAGGAATGTTTTTTTTTCTCAAAAATGGCTGAAGATGTTTTACAAATTTTCGTCATAATCTAATTTCTCTAATTACATTTAAATTACAGCATAGGTAAAACTCTAAAAAATCATCATCATCATATCAGCCGAAGGACGTCCACTGCTGGACATAGGCCTCCCCCCCAAGAATTTTCACGACGACCGTATAATCGTACTTACGAACTGCGGTGCTGAAAGTCCACACTACATAGTCACACCCCGGACACTCCATACAACGGTCGTGAAATGACATTTCTAAAAACAAATGACGAAGCAAATAATATCACGGGGAAACCCGATAGGTTCGAGAACCAAACTATAAAAATTACTACATCGTCATTTACCATCAGGTGAGATAATGATAAGGGCTTACTAATTGTAAATAAATAAAAGGAAATAATAACCAATCTGTATCAATCTGGGTGACGAGGGGGTGAGGTCGCAATCTAGAGAGCGGCAGGGAGTGTCCATACTGTATGTTAGTACTAATACTTTGACATAATGTACCTTTATTTATCAATCAATTTCTTACTTACTGGCTTATTGCATTTAAAATGTTTTATGACAATATAAAATCTAGTATGACATCACACCTCTAGGTATTTTTAAAATTATTTTAATTATATGAATTAGTTTTGAATTAATTATTTTAAGTAATTTTCGTGACTCAAGTAGAGAAAAAATAATCCCTTCCAATCCCCAAATTTAACACTTATATCTTACCATATCTACTATTTATTTATTTATTAATAGCATTACGGTGCAAACCAAGACCCTGCAATAACAGGGATATCATACATACATACATAACAAATCCGTTTATGAAAGAAGAAATAAAAACATAAAACAAATTTAAATGATAGAACTTGCAGGCTTCAGTTTTTCAACTAGGTACCTTCTGACATTCGGTCATTAAATACTCAAAAGAACTTTAAAAAAAAATCAAAGTGCAGTACTGATTCGAGTATACCCCAAATACTTTCAGAGTAGTCGCCATGTCACACTTTTGCTAAAAAGGTTTTTGCAATTAAAATAACTAACAGAGCGAGCGAAAAAACATTTTGAATTTTAAAAACGCATGTAGAAGCAGAACGTCGATAATATCAGTACCTCGTAGTTCCTTTGTCCACTCCAAGGTCTTCGTTATTTCATTCGTGGGTAATTTTTTTATAATCATCATACTTAACTATAAATAAAAAAATCTGATCGGAAACTACGAAGGTTCTATAAAAAAGCAAATACAGCGTCTACGTGTAATATGCGTAATTAGAGCAGACTTAATGAATGTTTACAATATACTTACCATTACCAGGGTTGACGAGACCGATGTTCGCGACCATGATGGGTCACTTCGTGTCCAAGGGTCGCATCACGCATCACGCGCCTTCTCCAACACAATCACGATTCAGAGCCTATAAAAACATACGAATTAAATCTCCTAACGTCCGTTCGTTGGGCCAAAGTAAATGCGTTTTATTTAGGAAAATTAGGACGTGTTGGCACGGTCTGTGCTGTCAGGTCTGCACATGCGCAGTGAGACAGGGGCACGGCGGGGCGTGTGGAGCATTCTGCGTGGCTATAGGGCGGAGAGCCTCAGTTCACAGGTGCAGTCCTATACATCTTAAGGATAGGGACTTTTGTCAAGGACGAGGTCGACTCGTTGGGTCATTATCTACTACTTGGTTTGCCGTTGGTCATGTCCGTTAATGCCTATAGTTAAAGTCTGTTGCTAAGCAGCACGAAATACCCACAAATGTCTAACCTTGGTGTCTGATTATTAGGTTAAGTATTTATTATAAGAATTATTTTACCAAGATGAAAGAAATTTTGGTATTTAAGGGTTTTAAAAAGTCATTAGTAGGTAAACAATTAAACAGTCAGGAATATTTTTTATAGTTTTTCCACCCAGAGGGTGACCAACGGGACCTTATTACTAAGCCTCCGCTGTCCGTCCGTCTGTCTGTCGGCGGGCTGTATTTCATAAATCGTATTAATAGTTGAAATTTTGAATGTTCACAATGTGTTTTTTACAGAGGCGCTATAACAACAGATAATAAAAATAGAAAAAATAAAAACTAAAGGGTGTCCGCATACAAAAAAAGTGTTTACATTTAGAGGTATTTTTGATTTTGCTCTATCATAAAAACGTTAATACATACAAGCGCGAATTTTAGTGTGATTATAGTATATACAAATTTTAAAGTAATAACAAATAATAAAAGTGAATCGTACTCGCGCTAAAGACTCCGAACCAAATAAAAAAGGACTTTTCTGTCGCTCGTGTTGATGTTTTTGTTTTTCTTAATGTGTATCATCGTTATAGTTGTGAGGAGACGTGTGGTGGTAGGGGACCCTCGTAACGCGAGCCCGACTCCTGTTTATTTATTAGAACATGCTCTTCTAGTCATTGAACTACATGACTCTTCTAGTTAGTGGTCAAAAATATTTCTGTAGGTTAAGTAGGTAATTTGTATTAGGTAAGTACCATATCAGCTCAAGTATACGTCCCCACCGAGGGGCTCGAGCCTACCCTGAATTAGGGAGATCGGGCCTTAGTCGACCATGCGGGCCCAGTGCGGTTTGGTCAACTTCACACGCAACCTTCGAGTTTCTTCGCAGGTGTGTGCAGGTTTCCTCACAATAAGCACCTTCCTTCACCATAATAATTCCTTCACCATAAGCGCGTCGGATAAACGTCGAAATTCAATCGAAATTACAAAAAACATTGGTACGTGGCCGGATAGGAGGTAGCGGCCCTTGCCGTTGCGCCACCGACACTCATTACGTAAGTAAGAATTTAGTACAGTTTGATTCCGGAACTTATAGTACATTATTGCCGCGGTCTATAATGACTAGTTTGCTGATCGCGCTGATGATGGCCGACAGCGCAGCTCCAGGCCGACACAGCGCGGTCAGCGTGCAGCAATGATGGCCAAGCTGGAAGGCCTAGAGCGTAGCTAGGCTAGCTCGAGGCAATCATCGCGTGACCAGCGAAGCAGCCATTGTGGGCCAAGGCTTGCATAGTGCTTTACTCAAAAATGCAATTACCTAATCTAAATAAAACCAGCAAGTAATTTAAATAAAAAATATATTAATTAACTATAAATATAATTAAAATGTCAATTATGAAAAGTACAGTGACTAAAATTCAACACCGACTTTCCCGGTTTGGTATTATATTACTAATACATAGTTTGCGATAATTTTGTTGCGGTGTTTGACTGCTGTATTTTTTCTTCATTTATTACTTCTTTTATTTAATCATTTTTTTCTTCAGGTTCTTGAGCAGATGTTGAAACGTCAAAATAGCGGCTGGCAATGTTTTGCCGGCCTGTTAGAGCGGCCAGCAAAATTTTGTCAAAATAATGACCACACATTACATGCATTTTTGAGTATAGTAGTTTTAGTTACGTATGGTTAGCATATGTGTTGTTTGTAACGTACATGTACCAGTATAATCATCCTATTTTATACACATTATTTCTTATCATTTGATTCACGGCTACTATTTGTGTTTCTTAAAAAAAAAACCCTAAGAAAACGATTGCCATACCATAAATGAGTTGTACAGCCACGCTGTAAATACTTTCTCGCGACGCCTTGACCGTCTTACCGGGCCCAATAATCAGTAAACATTACTCTTACTTAGTAGCACAGAATAAAGGTGTTTAATAGGGATGACGACAGCATCAGAAGTTATGAACTCTTGATCACATAATTGCTCTCATAGTTAAACTTCAGTAAACCTTACGCGTTCTGTTTTCCATCAGGTCTTCGATTTTTAATTCATAATGTACATTCATAAAGTACATAAATGACGCTGCAAAACTATGACATCAGGCCTAGGTATTTTAAAAATTTTTAGAACAAAATGTCGTTTTTGACAGATGATAAAAAGTAAATCAGATGACTAGCATTCGTCATCCCCATTATCATCATCATTATCATAATTTAAGAGCCGTGCTTTTTTTTAGAGTTTAATTGAGACATGATAAAATATTAACAAATAACTTGCGTTTGTTTAAGAATTACCTTGTTCGGATTTTTCCTGGAATGATGAACTACCTAGTCTAGTAGGCCTTATTAAGTTCCAGTCACTCACAAAGTTTAATTAAAATCGGTTGAGCCATTTTTGAGAAAAGGTACAAACAACCTGGTTTTGTATGAGAGGTACTTTATTCCGATTATTCCTGGAATAACAAACTAAGACTTTTATCAAAATCGTAAGAGCCATTTTTGGGGCGTAAAAAAATTGTGTGTGTCAGCTCCGACGCACGACTGGAGTTTACTCGCGCTTGAAAAAAAAACTATAACTCACTTCATTTCTACTATTGAACACGACCTTTTTGTATCGAAACTTTTTCGTAACGCTGGCATTCATCGATAGATTTTACTCCTCACATTTTTCTCATACCGGGCCCCTTATATATGCAAATCGATTCTTAAGGAGTAAACTCCAAAAATACATGGCAACCTTAAAAATCAAGATCCCCTATCTTAAATAAAAAAAAATTGCCTTAACCCAAATTTTACTCAAATCCATCCAGTAGTTTGGGCACTAGAGCACCGCACGGACGCACAGACACAAACATATTTTTTTGGCTCTTACAATCGATCCCCATCAATATCTCAACATAGATTTATTGCCATCGCAATACCATGACAATACTAATTACTTACCTTCTTTACTCCTTTGTCGCTCAAAGGCAAAAAAAAACGGCAAAGTGCGAGTGAAACTAGCCCTCCGAGGGTTCCGTACCACCACAACTGTCCCCACAACTACATAGTAATAATGACAATGATACCTATTCACATTACAAACAAAATACAACATCAACGCGAGCTACAAAAATATGTTTTTTTTTGTCATTCGGTTCGGATTCCTTAGCGCGAGTGCAACTCACACTTGGCTGATTTTTAGTATTTGTTGTTTTACCTAAGTCACAGAATTACAAATATAGGCAATATTCGTAATACTGTGCGTCAGTGTTAGTACTATAATCACACCAAGTTTCATCCTTGTATGTAGTATTGTATTTACGATAGAGCTAAATCAAAAATACTTCTAAAAACCAAACACGTTTTTTCACCCTTATTTTTTCACTTTTTCTAATTTTTAGTCATTCTTGTAATAGCGGCAAAAGAAATACATATTGTGTAAAAATTTCCGGTTCACGAAATACAGCCCGCTGACAGACGGACAGACAACGGAGGTTTAGTAATAGGGTCCCGTCGGGTGTACAAAACCCTAAAAAATTATTTCCCGTACAAAGTTGGCCTGTCGGCCGATACATTTGAATAAAAAGTCAATATATATTTTTTTAAATTCACACACTATAGGTTCTTTTGGCAAAGTTGATCACATTTACAAGTAGGTACCTAGAAGCCATGCCGGGAAGAGTGAAGGCTAATAAAATTACGACCTAATACTTTACGGTCAGTCATAACAGATAATCTAAGGTAGTCTCAGCTGGTCACGGGGCGCATTTCGAACACTGGAAATGTGCCAAAAACTGGGCCACATATTTAAAATCCATGATTTTAGCAACCTGAAGCGTTATCGGTGCACAGTTTCGCATTCTGCTAAGCAAATTTTAGAGTGCAATATGATGAATGCGATAGAATGTATAATAAAAAGCATAACACATTTACATTTGCTAAATGTGTCGCTCTAGAAAAGTATAAAAATAAGCAAAATGTAAACCAGACCTTAGAGATCCTACTGTATCTCTGAATATAAAAACTATTATACTATACTGTACCATGAAAGTCGATGAATTACTTCAAGTGCCTGATGAAAACGCCATCTGTAAGCTTAATATTTTAACATTTTGTCGCATGCCTCCGAAACAGTAGGTTTATCCCAACAAAAAACATTCTGAAAAAAATGTGCCACGTCTTGATTAAGATTACTTGGCCATAAAAAGTAGTGAGATGAAAGAAAGAGCCAAGTCTAAGTAAATAAAAGAAAACGTGTAGGTAACTTGGCAGTTACAAGGTTAGGTACAAGGAACTTTGAATTGATATATTTCGTAAACTTATTGAAGGTGAAAACTTTCAATAGGTAGGAAGATATAGGGTGTGAAGTGAACAACCCCTTAATTTAAAAAATATGTATAACGTGACTGAGTGACAGCTGTCAGTTTGGTGAAGATGCAGTTTTGCTTGGTGTGTAGATGTCGATGTCGAGTGAAATAAAGTTTACAGTGATTTCGAAGAAAACCAACCTTATTTGTGGCCCGACCTATTAATGAGCTATCGAAGGCTCACACAGGGGGCTTCACACAGGGGGCTTAAAAGTACTGTGAGTTGCTTCGGGAAAAGGACCGTTCGGCCGTGCTCGGCTTGGTGGGGGGCAACGAATAACATTTTTTAATAAAAAAATAAGTTGACTCAAAATCGATATTTACTGCGCGACAGAGCATGGGTTCAAATTCTCACGAGCTTCACGACCTCATTCTCCCCTCTCCATTTCATCATCGGAAGACCAGGCGCGGAGAGCGGTTCCATCCCTTTGTCGTCTATGTTCCACCTTTTCGCACGAAGCGTTTTGCTTCTTAGTTTATCATGCAAACGGCCAAGGAGTGGAATTCCCTTCCGGCGTCTGTATTCCCCGATTCGTATAATTTAGGAATCTTCAAGACGAGAGTGAATAGGCACTATTTGAGCTTGCGTGTTACATCCTCGGCTGCATCGGCACTTACCATCAGGTGAGTTGCAGCCAAACGCACTCAAATTTTAATTAAAAAATAAAGGTTGCCACGATAGTAAAAAAACACTTATTATTTTTTTACTCAAAAATGGCTAACTATTTTGGTGAAACTCGGTACGTTACTATAACTGTCTGTATATGGCCAACAGTATGCGGTACTTCGTTGTTCCAAGAAAAATCGGTATAAAGTACCTCCCATAAAAATCCAGGTGATGGTTACGTAATCTCAAAGATGGCTCTGACGATTTTAAAATCGTTAATGAAACTTTGTAAATAACTACCCAACCAACACAAATGGCTGCACATAGGCTTTAGAGCCAATGCAATTGTTCCTTAATGCTGCTACGCGTAAGCTATAGAGCATGCTCAGCAGCCCTAATGCAGCAGCACTTCAGCCAGATTGGCACAATTGTATGCAGCCCTAAGCTTCCGAAGAACTGTATAATAGCTGCCTAAGAGCGCCACAGTAGCTGAGATGTAAGAATAAGTACTAAGAATAAGAATCACTCTTAAATCGCTACTTATATGAACGAATGACCGAATGAAATGAAATAAATCTACTTACAAATTGGGTGTGGTAGCTAGCCAAGCAGGCTTAGAAAATATCCATACACCAACCAAACCCAGTCTTACAAAGTAAGACTCCGCTGGGAATCCAACCCGCGACCTCCTGATGGACTTAACCATTACGCCACTTAGGTGGTAAAAATTTGTTCAGTTTGTTGTTGTTGGTGGTTCAGATTTTTCTCTTCCCCATTGTGATACAAAGTGACCACCTTATCATAAACATTAGGTACTTAGGTATCCCTCTTTTTGCGTAGTCGGGTAAAAATGTATCCTATGATGCTTTCGTGATCAAGATGCATCTAACGACACCTCGCACTCCGAAATCTATCAAGCCGTTTAGGCGACAGACATGGCTCAAGAAACAGACATAAACAGGGTAAAAAACTGGTGATTAACTGGGGGTTCTACTCATCATACTGAATAACTTTCCCCGATAAACCTATAGCACACCCCGGACACTGCATACAACGCTCGTGAAATGACATTTCTTTAAAAAAAATACGGAGCAAACAAAATCACGGCGATCCATCCCATACGTTCGAGAATCAGACTATAACCAATCTGAATCAATCTGGGTGACGAGGGGGTGAGGTCGGAATCTAGAGAGCGGCAGAGGGAGTGTTCATACTGTATGTTAGTACTGTAGAGATCGTATGTCTCTACATTCACACACTTGAAACTCCTTTAGTTATTTTCTTGCCAGCGCGAAAACGAAGTAAGATTATTAATTTAAATTAATATGTCGTTCGAAACCTTTTCAAAACAAGAGATGTTGATTCTATGGTGGACCGTGAGCCAGGACGGAGGTCCCTTTTTTCCAATAAGTACATTTTTGTTATCCGCGCGTCTGAGCTGAAGTTCTAGAAGTCATGGCAAGAAAATAATAGGATTCGATGAAGAAACAAAAATAAGTCAGCCGACAGAGCATTCTCCAATTTTTACGTGTTAAAATATATGATCATCGCTGGTGATCTTTTAATACGTATCCCAAATCTTTCATTTTGAGCTACAAACCCCAGCGTCCCGTAGACGACGTCACAGTACTAATATATATACTAAGCCTATAGTCAATTCGCAGAAACTGGAATTTGGATCAGCTGATCGATTTGTATTTAAAATGAAAAAAAAAAACTACGATGTCATCAAAGTCGTAGAACAAAAGTTGTTCAGTATGATGAGTAGAAGCCCCAGTAAACGGGACGTACACCAATTTTGTTACACCCTGTATACATAAAGCATACACTCGAAAAACATTACCATCGTTTTTGGGCAGCAGTAAAAATACTTACGCCAAAGTACATATATTAGTAGTAACATACAGTATGGACACTCCCTGCCGCTCTCTAGATTGCGACCTCACCCCCTCGTCACCCAGATTGATACCGATTGGTTACAGTTTGGTTCTCGAACGAATAGGATTTCGCCGCCATTTTGTTTATTCCGTCATTCCTTTTTTGTAATGTCATTTCTGGCCCGTTGTATGAAGTGTCCAGGGTGTGCTTACGCACTATTATAAATCAGTAGAAGAGATTGAACGTGTAACTTTCAAGATTCATCATATCAGCTCATATACGTCCCCACCGAGGGGCTCGAACCTACCCTGAATTAGGGCGATCGGGCCTTAGTCGACCTGGCGGGCCCAGTACGGGTTGGTCAACTTCACACACAACCTTCGAGTTTCTTCGCAGGTGTGTGCAGGTTTCCTTACGATGTTTTCCTTCATCGTTAAAGCAATTGATGAGTTTATGTACGTCAGTTTCGAAAAACTCATTTGTACATTGGCCGTCCGGATTTGAACCCGGCACCTCTGGTTAGGAGGACTGAGACGTTACCGGTTGAGTCACCGACGCTTTAAGATTAGATCCGAAAAACAAAAACCGGCCAAGGGAGAGTTGGACTCGCGCTCCGAGAGATCCGTAACAGCACACCTCTCCACTTAACTATGACAATGATACCTATTTACATCACAAACGAAATACATCAACGCGAGCTACAAAAAATGCTTCACTTTTTCATTTAATTCGGACTCCTTAGCGCGAGTACGACTCAAACTTGGCTGGTTTTGATTATTTGCTGTTTTACTTCGGAATTAGTACTATCTATAATACTAGTACCAAGTTTCACACTTGGGTGTGCAACCGTTTTCACGTTAGAGCTAAATAAAAATATGTACTTATAAAAACTTCTTTTGTATCGGGATCCTACGTGATTTTTATTTTTTGTTGTTATGGCAGAAATAGAAATATACACTCTATGAAAATTTTGAACGGTCCATGAAATACAGCTCGCTGACAGACAGACGTGTCTGCCTAGACGGACGGACGGACGGACAGCGGCGGTTTGTATAGGGTCCAGTTGGTCCCCCTTAGCACAGTATTACGATATGGCTTACGATGCGCCAGTAGGTACTAGCCCATACTAGCCTGTGCCCCGCCGCCTGCTGCCCCGCAAGTACCCTTCCGTTGCTCTGCGTAAGTACATTCGTTGCGCTACTGTAAGCCGCTATATTGTAATACTGTGCCCTTAGGGTGTGTACACGCAACCCTAAAAAAGATTAACTTAAGGACTAACTTCTGCCACGGTAGGGTTAGGTATGTTAAGGCGTGGGTTTGAAAACTCCGTTCGTGTGCATTAATTTTAAGATAAATGTAAAGACTCGAAATAGGTATTTTTTAGGAAGTACAAGTAATTAAATACATTTTTATTAATAATGTGTAATGGTTAGGATGAACGATGATCAAATTTTCGGTTTTGAAATCAAATGTCATCGCGTGCGTGAAAAAGAAGTAGATGGAATGAAGAAGAGGTCCAATGAAAGTAGAACGCATAACAGCGTGCCGAGTTACAAACTAAACAATAAAACGTCCCAATCATATTTTGAAAATGTTTTTTTTTATTAACACTTACATTTTTACAGCGCTCCTAGCCAACAGAGTAATACTATAAAATGAATCGGTGTAAAGACCTGTCGAACGCAAAACAATGTTACATCTACAGTGACGGCGACGTCAAACGAACGAACGGCATACAAAGATCAGATCAGACCGCACAACAACACCATCCAACAACGGCTATTGTCAGCGAGATGTACATCGCTCTCGTCAAACAAGCACAAAAGGTAACTCTAAAGAAACAATCATTTTTTAAATCTATAAACATTTCATATATTTTAGATTTATTAGTCGCTATAATGTTATATTTTACTTTTTGTAACCATTATTATAATGTTAAATGTATTGAAAAAATTGAAATGAATCGTCCCACTCGGTCCTTCTACCCGTGTTGGTCGCTCCGAGCGCGTCGCGCTTCGTGCCTGTCGCGCTTCGTGCCTGGGGTCCTCCCCGCCCCGTAGAAGGGCCGAGTGGCGACCAAAACAAGATGAATCTATCATAACTGTATAGTTTTAAAAATTCTCTAATTACGCATTCCTACGTTTTGTTTATTATCTTTTAGTTAAAATTAAAATCTTACATAATTACCATGAGCAGCCTATTTTAATAAATTTGACAAAGTCTAATAGTCTGATTATTTCTTTAGAAAAGAAAGGCGCCGTCGGTGAGGGCTGACGGCTGACGGCTGACGGCGCTTCGAAGCGAACGCGACTGTGTGTGTGTATGCTTTATTTATCTACTTTTACAATTGAAAATACGGCATCGAAATCCCAACTACCTACCTAACAGTAAGCAGTATTACACTATAACTCAGACACTCCACATCGATCTCTCACACACCATGCACCCGACCGAATCTTCAACTAAACGTTATTCACTCGAAAAATTCAACTTAATCTAATTCACTTAAATTATAATAATAATGGCTTCTTATTTGTTATTTTACAACAAATGCGTTTCGTTGGCCGACGAGCGCGGGCGCGGCGGGCGTGCGCGTGCGCATGTATCGCGACGATCCACTACTGCTAACGATCATTTCATTACTTATTACATAAGTTATGTAAAAACAATTGTTAATTAGTAATATCATAATTTAATCTATCTTGTAACTCGTCACTGTTAGTGTATTCGAGGATAGTGTGTCCGAGTGGCGTCGGCGCCCCGCGGCACCCGCGGCCGGTGCCGGAGCGCCCGCAAGCGAATAAACACCAGATAGAGATTCAACAAATGCTCAAAAGATTCATCAACTTGTCACAATTCGAGATACGTTAATTACGTTTTTTTTAAAATAATTTCCTTTTCAATATAAAAATAACATGATTCACAATTTCCAAAATAATAATACGACTGTGTATATTTTTTTTCATCACAAATATCAAACTCCATTCTCCACTGTGCATATATACATACATAGTTCATTAAAACAAATGTGTGTTGTGTGTGTGTGTGTGCGCGGGCGCGTGCGGAGAGGCCGCCGCGCTCGGTCGCTGTGTGACGAACACGTAACGAGTGACACTCGGGCACTGCCCGGTGGCCGGGGTGCCCGGGGCGCTGGGCGCGGTAACAAGCGGTGAGAAGCTTACACGACAGCGATTACACATATACCGTATCGGCACCGCAACCTCTCTCAGTCTGACATAAGAACACAAATGAAGTGGATGTACGCAGTGAGTGACGGATGCACGCTGGCCGGGTGCCTAGTAGTAAGTCTCTTGCTCGAGCCAGCCGCCCGGGTGGCGGCGCAGGTAGAAGCGCCGCACCTCGTCGTAAATGAAGATGGAGAGCATGAACGGAATCGCCGGCAGCCACCACACGAACCTGCGGGCGAACGTTTTCATTAATTATTGCGGTGTAACTAGGAGTTGTGAGAAGTGGTCATGTGGACACATATCCCAAGATAATAGTGTTTGACGCGATTGAGTACACCGCTACGCGGCGCTAATAGGTGTATAAATTGATAAAATAAAAATAGTTAAGTTACCTTTAAATAATCTTTTGTTCCATAAAATATACAAAGTGAAAAAAAATGGTGTAGGACCCGTTAACTGAGGGTTCTACTTATCATACTTAACAACTTTCCTCAACGAAACCATAGTCAATTCTCAAAAAAAAAATTGAACCCTGCATACAAAAATGCACTAAATTAGTCGATCAGCTGATCGATTTGTATGAACAGTTTTTTTGCGATTTCAGCAGTCATAGAACTAAAGCTGTTCATTATGATAAGAAGAAGCCCCAGTTAACGGGACCTACAACAATTTTGTTACACTCTTTATACATGACGTCAGAAAACGGTCACCCTCATTAAATAATCATTAATCACGGACTGAGACACGTAGTCGTGATCAGAGGTGAAAATTGTTAACCACAAAAAAAATTTGACGTGATGACGTCTTATAAATTGATAACATGGGCTGCATTCACGAAAAAATATGACGTCATTATCATGTTATGCCAGTGTGACGTCATTGTCGCGTTACGCCAGTGTGACGTCATTGTCGTGTTACGCCGGTGTGACGTCATTGTTGCGTTACGCCTAAGCGGAGCTTGCAAGCGAGAGTTGTACTAGTGCTTGTACTTGGACGAGTTGGACGGAGGGACGGACGAACCGTCAAACAAGTATGTCAATGGATTAAAAGTACTAGGCTTCCAGGATCTTACAAGAGGTGTTCCAATGCGGTCGACTCTCTGTGAGGAAAACACGTTTTTGTGTGTGTCAATGGATTAAAAGTACTAGGCTTCCAGGAGCTTACAAGAGGTGTTCCAATGCGGTCGACTATTTGTGAGGAAAACACGTTTTTGTGTGTGTCAATGGATTAAAAGTACTAGGCTTCCAGGAGCTTACAAGAGGTGTTCCAATGCGGTCGATTCTCTGTGAGGAAATGCCAAAGAGTTAACTCGCCCGACTATGGGCAGTATTTTACATCTCCTTAAAGATGGAGCTAAAGAAGTTTTACTTCAGTCGTGTGGTCTAAAGCATATAAGCGTTCGGATTGTGACACGTTATCACGTACAATTATCGTCCGTAAACCAACTTTACAGACAACATCGTTTTTTTACTTTTTCTTTTAGTTTCCACTTAATATTTATACATCGTAACAAGACTAACACGGCGAATAAAATTGACGTACATGTACGAAAGGCGGCGAGTGCGTCTTATAAAAGAGCCCACAGTGGGGCCCACATATTGCAACTTTGGAAGGTAAACTTAATTCGGCTGCCTAAGCCGCACATCAAGAAAATAAGGCAATTGGCACATGTAACTATTGCCAGATTAGTATATTTTATTTATTTTCCTAAGGTATTCTACTCTGGGGACATGCGGCAGACATTGAAACTATTTTTATTTTACAGAAAAAGGAAGTCCGCGCAATTTATCAACTGCGATCCCGTGAATTCGTTTGATAGATTTAGGGAAATAAACATTTTAACTGTTGCAGGTCAATTTATTTACGAAAATATTATGTACGTTCGTAAACATAATAGATTTGTTTTTAAAAACAGTGACAGGCACTACTGTAACTTAGAAGTAATAATAACCTCGACATTGCTTTTTCAAAGCTTAGCAAAGTGGAAAAATCATTTGTGAGGCAGTGTGTACTGTAACGAAAATAAAAGATGTTCGGGCGCCATTTATGTAACGAAAATAAAAGCTACTGGCCTACTATTAAAATTTATCTTTTTACCGATGCATTGACCTAATTTATGGTAAAACGTGCCTTTTACCAACATCATCATCTCGTCATCTTTTTAGTATGTTTTCCCCCTTATTTTTACTTTAAATTGTTTTAATATTAAAGGTATTCTGATTTACCCCAAAATTATTTTTCTTTCGCTATTTCAATTTTAATATTTCAGGCCATGCAAATTCTACGTATAATGTGGCGAATTCCTTGAGGGTATTTTAGCCCGATTATCTTTTATTTTCGTTACAGTATACACTACTACAAATAAAATATCTAATGATTTAAGTGAATTACCGGAATGTGAATTTAAATGGTAATTTTCAGAGCACTCACTTGAGTGGGTACATCCGGAGCCCCTTGTCCATGCCGGGCGTGTACGACAGGAAGGCGGCGAGCGCGGTCTCAAAGACGATCCCGAAGTTGAGCGCCCAATTGCGCATGCCCTGGTGCACGATCGAGTTGCGGCGCGTCTTACAGATGATCAGGTCCGCCCACTGCACCACCACGATGGACACGAAGAAAGCGGTGTGGCACGTGAACTCGAGGGCCTTGCGGTCGCGGTACGTCTGTCAATGATATGTTAATTAGAAAAAGATGTTGAGTATTTTTTTAAATTTTTTTTATTCACAATTGGTAAACCCTTGACAACATCTCACCTGGTGGTAAGTAACGATGTTGCCGAAGATGGAAGCGGCCTTACCAAGACTCCCCAACGCAATGGGGAACTGGCTTAGTAAATTAATAGAGCTTGGTCTAAGAGACGCAACACATGCGTGGTGTACTAGAAGTAAGGGCACTTTAGTACTTGTAGCTACAGACTGGATGGAGGTAGTGCCATTAATTTAATTATTTAATTTAACGTACTCCACATGGCTATAAATTGTTTAACCTATCCAAAAGTTAACGTTTTTTTGACCAAACGTTGTTTAGTATTTAGCAAGTTACAGGTTTGACAGTCTCCCATCAAGTTAGATTTTAATGGGACCACCACCATCAACCTGTAGCCACGAAAGTGCTCCTTTTTTAGGGTTCCGTGTACCCTAAGGATAAAAACGGGACCCTATTACTAGGACTTCGCTGTCCGTCCGTCTGTCTTTCTGTTGCCGCTATAACAACAAATACTATAAATAAGAAAAAGAGAAAGTCTCCATACAAAAATCGAGGTTTTTTTAAACGTGTAGAAACTAATGCCATCTAGTATGATAATAAGGAACTGAAGAAACTAGCGCCATCTAGTACGTTGGTACGGACTCCTGTGTGTGCGGTTCTGACTCGCACTTGGCCGGTTTTTAGTATACCACACATTTGTGAGAGCTCTTGAAACACTTGTGCACACCAAAATTTAGATCTTATTTTGCACGGTCAAGAATAAGCAAGCCAACTAAATTAAACATTACTGCTTAAAAATGTATCCTATGTCACTCGCGGGGATCATGACGAATCTAACGACACCTCGCACTACAAAATCCATCAAGCCGTTAATTTTACAGGCTCAGCCAAATAAACATATCTATACAGACAAAAATCCCAAATTTTGACTACCCTTTTTGGGCAGTCGAGTAAAATGTGTTGATAAGTCGAATGCGTTAACCGGTCTACAACAAAGAGACACACGATTATGTATCGTATTTATTCACAAATTGAGTTCAAAGTCGTGCTCCCTCTACTGGAATGTATACGTTCCAGCGGGCTTACATAATCGTGAGTCTCTTTGTTGTAGTCCGGTAAAAGACCGGCTAACCGACCGGAAATCGACTGCTTGAAATATATCCTATGTCACTCTGGGATCAAGACCAATATAACGACACCTCGTCACACCCCGGACACTGCATACAACGGTCGTGAAATGACATTTCCAAAAACAAATGACGGAGCAAACAAAATCATAGCGAAGTCCTATACGTTCGAGGACCAAATTATAACCAATCTGTATCAATCTGGGTGACGAGGGGGTGAGCTCGAATCTAGAGAGCGGCTAGGACTTCGTACTCCAAAATACATCAAACCGCTTAGGAACAGGCTCAGCCCTAAAAAGAGACATACTTATTTACATTATTATATAGGAAAACTGGTGTAGGTCCCATAACTGGGGCGTCTACTTATCATACTCAACAACTTTTGTTCTACGACTTTGCTGAAATCGCAAAAAAAAATTACTTCATATAAGTTAATCAGCTTAGCTGATCGACCAATTTTGTGCATTTTAGTATGGAGGGTCTAATTTTTTTTTAAATTGACTACGTGTTCCTTGGGGAAAGCTGTTCAGTATGATGAGTAGAACCCCAACGTTGATGTGTTCCCGCTTGAAGATAAGATACCCAGTTCCCCATTGCGTTGGGGAATCTTGGTAACCCCGCTTCCATTTTCGACATCATCGTTACTTACAATCAGGTGAAATGACGCCAAGGGCTTACAATTGTGGATTAAATTGTTGAATCATAACACCACGAATGGATTTTACGAAATATTTGTCCACACTATTGGAAGATGTACTGACAAGTAGTATAAGCACATACCCATTCCTGTCCATAGGAGTCGGTGAGATCGTTAATCGCCTTCGAGTCCCAGGTCTTCCTGATGCCGAAGAGATGGCCCGGCAGGAATCCGTTCTCAGCCATGATCACGAAGTACACGAAAAAGCCTGCAGCCGCTTGGATCATTCCAATTTGACCGTAGGCCATCGATATTAGCCTGGTGATTTATGGAGCGTATCAGTCTAGTTGTACATAAGGTTTGCAGTGTCGACTGTATTGAGTTCCAGTTTATTAAGGGCAATTAATCTGTGTAAAGTTTCTTCTTTATTTTTGAAGTATTTTTAAATGTAATATACATAACTGGAATTCAATTTTAATGTTAAAAATTTTAAATAAATAATATTTCTAAGAGTTGCTTCAAAGCTCTATATGTTCCTTTTTTTATCAAAATTGGTACCTATCTACTTTAATTGGCATTCTTCAAAAAAAAGGTATTTATATTTTTTAAAGAAAATAAAGACGATTTTAAGAAACTCATTTGAATATTTGTTTTTACTTAATGTTATTTTTTTATAATTTTTCAAATGTTAAAAAGTGATGACGTCACAGGGCCCAAATGCTATGAAAATAAATGTACGGCAGTGTACTGTAAGCTTTCTCGACATTTTTAAAATTTTTATTTTCATACAAAAATTGAATTAAAAACTAATCATTTTGATGAATTCGTGTTGCATGATCAAATTTATATCTACTTATTTGTAACCAAAAATATATACTTATTCGCAATAAATGACAATTCAATAGCTCGTACTATTTGTGAGTAAATCGCAAGTTTCAATTTCGTTTGTAGAAGAACCATACAAACACGATTTTTCCCAGACCAATGGGTATTACTATGTAATATACAAACATAAGCAACTACGACATGAACAGTTTCATCAAAACAATTTAAGCCGTTTTTGAGATAAAAAAATATTTTTGTTTTATGACAGCTTTTCTTCGGTTTGACGGTACGAAGAAACTTTTGATAATCCTTTGATAATTTTAAAATCAAGTTCCAAATTTGGTCCCAATCGGACTAAAGCTTTTAGCCTCTAGAGCCAAGCGTGACGCACGGACGGACGGAATTTAGATATTCGGTTTTTCGGTATGTGTTAATGCTATAGAACACATTTTCACGAAAATTGAAAAAAAAAAACTTTATTTTTCGCGATAATACTTCCTCTACCCGTGCTACGGGTGGAGAAAGTAAAAACGGTTTCAGTACTAATTTTAATTGACGATTATAGTGTCAATCAAATTATTTTTTACACTATACAATCGTTATGCCAAGGGCTTACCAATTGTTGCAATGAATCTCCAAATGTTTTTTTTATTTTTTATTCAGATGCCTTATAAAAAATTGAACAATGCCAATAGCTCCAATAGGAATTATCTTAAAATCTAATTTAATTCATTTATAAATGCCGCATAAAACAAATTGGATCGGTATTGATTGCATAGTTTCGCATAAGAAACTGTTTTTATAATAATAGGGGATCGGACTGCTAGTCATTTGAGTTACTTTTTATGATGTGTCATTCATTCATCACAAAATTTTGTTCTAAAAATGTTTGAAACTGGAATTACAAGTGAATGTCATAGATTTTAAGCGTCATTGACGAACTTATTTTGTGAATATGATCAATTAAAAATTGAAGACGTGATGGAAAAACAAAACAAGTAAGGTTTTTTGAAACTTCAAGAGGAGAGCAATTTAGGAAATCATATTTCAGATTTTATTTTTGATACAGTCCGATCACCTATTCAAATGGAATCCAATTATTCGGGAACAAAATCCACACAAACGCCATCCAATTTATTCTAAAGAAACTTAATACGTACTGGTAATGAGAAAGCCATGCACAAGACTGGAAATGAGTCGTTTTCCTTTTAAGAGGACTAGATTATGTAATAGAAAATTAGACTTTTCATACAAACGGTGAAAGCGATTTTCACCTCTTAAGGCGGTTCGATTAGCACATTAGCGCCTCCAATTGACATAAATAATTTAATCATTATAACTAGTCGGTTTTATATAAGTAAGGATTTAGCTCTATTATAAAAACGGTATTACATGCATTTAATCATTCTTATGGAGTTTAATCTAAATCATTGAGTATTTTGCGCATATTGTGGCGATTATTAACAAGTATTTTTTTTGCAAAACTGGTAAAAAAGGCCACTTTTAATCGAACCGCCTTAAACGATTTTCACAAAAATTTTGATAGTTTGTCAGTCAGAACAAAAGCTAGGTTTATAGGTTTCGTTTTTTAAGTTATAGATTAAAATAAACAAATAAAGGCCGAAATTAGTTTTATATAAAAACAAGTGAACGACAATAAAATTGAACCTATTAACTTTATTAAAAAAACCTATTAACCTAGCTTTTGTACTGAGTGACAAACTACCGAAAATTGGTCAAAACCGGTTAATGTTTAAGAGGTGAAAATCGTTATCGCCGTTTGTATGGAAAGTCGCAGCTTCACAGTTCTCTTAAGGGGATAACTCTCATTTGCAAAAAAAACTGTTTTTTTTTTCTTTTTTTTCCGTTTTTTTTTCGTTTGTTATGTTTTCTAATATTGTATTTCATTGTGATTTCGAAAAACTAAAGTTATATACGGTAAGCGTGCAATACCCAAAAAATCTTCTGGATTTGATCAGCTTAAAAACAAAGTATAAATGTTAAAAACAGATATACGAGATGACTGGTAAGTAGTGCAAATCCTTTTAAGGGAATAAACTACATCTAATTAGCAACAGAAAAAGTCATATTAACTGGGGGTCGGAAATCAACGGTTTTCGAGCTGAAGCTCATTTAATTTTTAAATTTTGTATGAAAAATGCATTTGTTCAAATGTTTTGTGATTATTTTTTTTAAAGTTGTAATACAGTTGGCGTGCAAAATACGGTAAACACTTTCTCATTTTATCAGCTTTCCAACAAAGTAAAAAGTACTAACTAATTGCAACAAAAAACAATGATTGTTGAGGCACCCTCAAATCTCATACCAATTATCCAACAAATTTCTATGGAGTTATCAATTAATTTAAAAAAAACATGAAAATAATGTTTATTGAAGGTTTGTATGTGACTTGAAGCACCCTTTTGACAACAATCATTGTTTTTTGTATAATAACTTGAAAAATCACAAAACATTTGAACAAATGCGTTTCTCATACAAAATTTAATAAATAAACGGGCTTTAACTCGAAAACCGTTGATTTCCAACCCCCAGTTAATATGACTTTTTCTGTTGCAAAAAGGATGTAGTTTATCCTCTTAAACGACAAAAATGCGTATGAATTTTTTTATAAGCTTTTAATTTCCAAATATTACCATGTTTTCCTGATCATCACAGGTCATTGAACCTCTAGCATCACTCGAATTAGTATTATTCGCAGGCTAATCAAAAAAAAACCTCTAATAAATAAAAATTGGCATAACTTTACAACCATTATTTTCGACCCCAAAGTAATGTTACTTTTTGGTGTAAATGAGATGTGGTTTATCATCTCAGAAGTAATACGACTTATTTCCAGCCACTTGTACCAGTTTTTTCATAAACAATAAATATTTATTTAACACGAATTCAGCAAATATCAAAATAACACGCATGCAGAAAGCAAAGAGAGCAGCATAGAATAAAAATATATAAAAAATTAAGATATTGAAATAAGAATAGCTGTAAATAAAAAGGCAGAAAGTAAAGAGTAGCCTCTAAAGTATATCGTATGGTGTCGGTGAGCGTATAGGCATGTGTCATAATATTTGCAATTAGCTTCGTGCTGAAAAGCTATATAAAAAGTTGTTTATACAAAATATATATATACATAAATTATGGTCTGTGAATGTTATAATTCTAAGAAAAAGAAACTAGGAGGAAAAATATGACTACATGATACTTCATGTCACCTACTTCATTCCTTTAGGCCACTACCGATGTTATTGTTCTAATGTCAGCTAACTCTACGACGATACACAAATTATTCCACTAGTGCGATCGCTAGGGCGGACTCAACATTCCTCTATTTCAGTCGCTAAACGTGCAAACTTCGACACTGCGAAAGCAATGCCTTTCTCTCTAATTCTGAAATATGGAAGAGTGAAGATCGTAGAGACAGATAAGTACCTTACTAGGATCAGCTAAAACTCTATCGAATTATAAAACACTACTATTTTTATAATTTTTAAAGCATTTAGTTGTATAAATATTGCATAACTATTGCTGATCAATCGCGTTTCTATAAAGGGCTGTACTGTTATGATATGACTCGGGAGAGGTCATTTTATTAAGTTTTTATCATTAGTCAATTGCTTAGTGCTATGTAAGGGCTATATAAGGGGGTCGGGTAGATCTTCACAACTCTTCCACATCCGTGGACTGTCGCACTCCAAGTAGCCTCACCATCAAATACTCGAGATAGTGTATCTGGCTGAGGCCGAATCGGAACGTGATTCGATGGTGAGCTACGCTTATGGCAACACCGATAGGAGGATCTAATAAGCGTGGTCGCGCCGATAGCGGTGTGGGCCAACCTTCTATTGACGAGGTTGTCGGTGTATGGGTTCCGGGGCTGCCGCTTCATGATATCGGACTCGGGCGCCTCATACGCCAATGATATAGCAGGCACCTTTGGTAACACCAAGCAATCAGACATACGAATATTCACAGCGCGACTTATATTAATTATTACGATACGTATACGTACAAACCCTTCGGCTACGCCGCACCTAGTGTCTACAGCTAATGACATTAGAAATATTATTAAAAATACAATAGAACTATAAGAGTGCTTATCTTACGCATAAATTAGCTATAAGTAATGTAAAGATAGAAAAAGGCGTGTTTGAAATTAAAGAATCATTAGCTCCTTACCGGACGTACAAAGAGAGAGAGTACAAAATATGTAGTTTATAACTATACCTACTAATGATAGTTATGTACCAAGACCTAATATACCTACGTAATATTTTACATATATAAATACAAGAATATGTGTTACTCTATATTCTCATAAATATATGAGTCATAACTTTATAGATACATAAATATACGCATGTGTTTTAAATAGGATTTATGTTTTGTAATGTGGCTTGAGGCACATGTGGTTAAAAGATTGAATGACAACGATACTTTGTGTGAAACATAATTATTATGGTATAATGTTGTGCATGAAGTTCATGGAAGGTAACAAATGAAATCAGAAGTTAAAATACAATAGGTACACAATAAAATATAACAGTACAAAAGAGCATTAGTATTCGTCCATGCACGTGATACAGAGAGACACCGAACTTACCTCCGCACATGACCACGTTAAAACCAAAGTTACGAAAAACCGCAACTATGGAACAAGGCACTTGAGAGACACGTGAACAGACAAGAAAAGCGCTTTATTCCATCGACCACCAAACTACATACGAGAAAGGAAGGAGACATCAGTAAAGAAAAATATCAAAGGAAAGCCATTTGTTAGGGCGGTGCGATGTCGCCTTCAATATGCCAGAGGCTAGTCGTGTATGACACGTTCCACACTGCAGGCAACAATCAAACCTCATATTGAAGACGTAACACGTGGTAGCAAGCAATTAGCGAATAGATTAATATGTCTGAACGAGTGCCGAGGCCGCTCGTGATGTTTTACCTCTCGTTTACTAGTTTATCAGTGAAAGGATTACGCGGCTGTCGCTTCATTATGTCAGATTCGGCCTCCTCGTAGGCCAGGGATATGGCGGGCACCTACACAAACACTAGCAATGTGAGGGCGAGCACGCGGGCACGCGAGCGAGCGCGGACACGCCCTCACACGCCGACAAGCTGGTGCATCATTATCACAACATCGAACAAATATCACGGCCGGTGCACCACATACGCTACTTTATTACAATAAAATTCATGAGACATGTCTGCAGTCATAGCGTATGCTCACACCGGCAAGAAATGCTTAAGTAACAACAAAAAATATTAATAACACATAAAAAATGTAGATTATGAAATGACATCTGCTATCGTGAATTACAAGACGTGGAATGTAAAACTCAACGAACAAAGTATGGGTGATGGTTGTCGTGTTTCGACACTGATAAGGGATATAACTTTGGTATGAGTTGTGTAATGATGAGGGAGACATGACAATGACTGTAGTACTAAGTGTGTTGTGTCTGTCTAGACTGTAAGGCATGACGTTGAAATATTGTTGGGTCTGCGTAGCGCAGACTGGTAGAACCTCTTTCACGATAGTAACTACGAGTTAGAATTAGAACAAACAGAACACAGCGAGAATATACACTCTCGGGTAATATCACAGCACTGTATTATATGTTAAATCATGGAGTCTCATACAAAATTTTTGTTTAGTAGAAGCAAGCACGACTCTGTATTCTATTAAAATTCCTAATTTAAATTGTTACACATTTTTTATGTATCATTTCACGTAAACGTAGTGCACTTATTTTTTTTTTGTTTACTCAGGTCGTAATTTAGTGGTAATTTACACTGGAGTCTTCAGTGGTCATTTATGTAAGCGATGACTCGTGCTGATACGTTTGCGTTTTCATGTTAATATTCAATTAGGTCTTATTAGTTAACACCACTCAGCACGGGAACAACAGCTGCGTTATGGCTGAAAACCAGTAAGGGTTATAAAAGCTGCACAATATTCCATTTTTATAAAGACCTCTCGTTGACAAGTTTGTCGCAAAATGGATTCCTCGGCGGACGTTTCATTATGTCAGCTTCAGCTTCTTCGTAAGCTAACGCGATCGCTGGCACCTATATGTCAATATCTAATTGAATACATCGAACTCACAATTATTTGGTAGGTACTTAGGTCTAATACATCATGCTGGGCTGAAAGTGCTAAGGAATATAGACAGAAATATATGTTTATTTAGCAGTTGTTGATCTTCAGAATGTTTTAGTGTTAATCCATAATAATTTTAAACATCAAATTACAGATCTATTGATTTTTGCAATATCTAAATATATATAACTCAAAGGTGACTGACATAGTGATCTATCAACGCACAGCCCAAACCACTGGACGGATCGGGCTGAAATTTGGCATGTAGGTTGAAAGGATTTTGGGAAATTCCCACGGGAACCGCAAAAATCGGGATCTGCGCGAGCGAAGCTGCGGGCATCCACTAGTTATCTATAAAATTAATCATCATATCAGCCACAAATCGTCCACTGCTTCGAGGCCTTTGTCCAGTAGTGGACGATTTGTGGTTGATATGATGATAAAATTAATAGTATTGCAAAAATCAACAACTACAAATTTAAATAAGTTCACACAGTTTATGTATAGTAAAAACATTTACATTGGTAACGAGCTCGCCAAGCTGTAAAACAAGATTCAAAAATTTTGAATTGATATAAATTTTGTAAAATTTAAGAAGCAATTGATATTAATATTGTAAAATTTAAGGTGCGTATACATTGGAGGCAGCCTCGCGGAGATGTTATAGCCCCAAAGCTGCTTCTAATGTGTACCTTTACAGTTGGCTAAGTCGCAAACGAGCTATGCAATATTATAATTATTATTAAATTATGGTTACGGCATCACAAGAGCTACAAGGTAGCTCTCAATTGATTATTCAATTTTCGACAGATTTGAGCAAAGCCTCTCGTGATGTGACATCTGAAAATGGTGAGAGTAGGCCATCCGAAAGGAAGTTATAAACAAGCACCCACGTCTGGTACATTTTTAAACCCAATAAAGTAACAATATACAATATAAAAAACCCAGTCACGACTTCAGGAATATGCAATCCAAAAGTGACGACATCGAAATGAACATCAAACGTTGAGAAATTTTTGGTATTATTCCGAAAACACTGATCGTAAATCAGCTTCCATTCAAGTAGTCTACTCTCATCTCAATTTTAACGAGATATCCGTAGTGGCACCAGTGCGAACTTACCATGTCGGTTCCAAGGTCGATGCAAAGGATGGTGACGGTTCCAAGGGGCAGAGGGATGTCGCACAGGATGAAGGCGAGGAAGGGGGAGATCTCGGGAATGTTCGAGGTGAGGGTGTAGGCAATGGACTTCTTCAGGTTGTCGAAGATCAAGCGGCCCTCCTCCACGCCGGTCACGATGGACGCAAAGTTGTCGTCCAGGAGGATCATGTCGGCAGCCTATGGGAATAACAGTCAAATAATACCTTAGTAACTAATTTTACTCAGAGGACTGATATTTTGTAATAGGGGGGCAGTTAATAGTTGACAGCATCGAAAACAAATATATTTGAGCAATATTAACAATATTTGAGATTGCGTGACACATCCTCGGCAGCATCGTCACTTACCATCAGGCGAGGTGCTACATTCATCATCATCATATCAGCCGAAGGACGTCAACTGCTGAATATAGGCCTCCCCCAAGGATTTCCACGACGACCGGTTCTGCGTTGCCAGCATCCGGCGGCTTCCCACGACCTTCACCACCAGGTCAACGGTCCACCAAGTGGGAGGCCTTCCTACGCTACGTTTTCCGATGCGCGGTTGCCACTCGAGAAGTTTACTGTTCTACGATCGGCCGTCTGTTCTACGAGCTATGTGCCCCTTAAGTTTAGGAATTCTGAGAGCTATGTCGGTTACATTGGTTCTCGTAAACATTCTACATTCAGCTTAAAAAATATATAATATTTTTCACTTAGTTATACTGTATTTCAAAAAACCTTAAGCTGGTGATAGACACGCGAGCAAGTACCCCGTACTTAAGGCTTCATTACATTTTTCGTTCGCGTACTTAGGGTGACACACAGAAGAAAAAAGAGTATGGAGCCCTTGTACGGAGCGCTTGCTCACATGTTTATCACCGGCTTAAAACTATGAAAATTACTATTTTTAATCGGATGCATCCCTGGAATGAAATACCTACTAAGGATATATCGGCGATATCTTTATTGCCAATACAACTGTAACTTAACTCGCGCTTTAAAAAAGTAATGTAAACGCGCCTCTTGTTATGTCTATTTACTTGTAAACGAGGCACGAACTGCAGTCCCTGTTGGCTTTTGTTTTTAACCTTTTGCCATGCGAAATAAAATACATAATTACATAACGAAATTAATTAGTTTGCGTATGAGTATATTTTCGTATCTAGTCGGTTGAATAAAATAAAATGAAAAATAATTTCAATTTCAAAACATAAAATTATAATCTTACGGGATCTATCTCGAGAGATTGTGAACTGTCGAAAGGTTAGGAATCGTAACATACTGTTTACAATTTCACTAGTGTCATTGTAATCTCACTAGTGATATTACAATAACACTAAGCGAAGTGAATAGCATTAAATAATTGAGCGAGCAAAGCGAGCGATGTTAGCTTTGGTCAGGTTTAATTGATTTAACAGTCAAACCGGGTAGCAGAATGCTTCGCAGATGAAGAAATCATTCGGTTTTTTTCGGAGATACAAGAATGGGCCGTGAAATTGTAAGCCGATTGACAATTTACCGTCATATTATAATCTAACTGAACTTAGTGTAGTGAGATTGTTACATCACGGTTTTGACAACATCCCTGCGACATATATAACACATCAAACTTGTGGATTCACGTGAACAGGTACCATCCAAGTGAATTGGACACCGCTTCCGCGTCGACTATGCAGAAAATAAAATTCACTAAGAGTTTTGGTGTCGCGGTATCGTCAATATTTTTATAAGAGTATCGGTATCGGCAAAAAGGCGTATCGATGCAGCCCTACTTCAATCACTCTCAAAAAACCGCGACGTCACCGCTTGCTATTCCCATCATTTTTAGAACAATCCTTCGACTATCTATCAGTTACCCTTGTGTTAATCTTTATGTCAACTCATTTACGTAACCGCCTCCGTGGCGTAATGGTAACGTCCATTAGCTTCACATCAAGAGGTCGCGGATTCGATTCCCGGCGGAGTATAACTTTGTATGACTCTGTTTAGTTGGTGGAAAGGCATTTTCTAAGCCCGCCTGGCTAGCTACCACCGTCTTATCTAAGTCTTGCCGCCAAGCATCAATGTTAACAGCATAGATGTGTTCCAGCCTGTAGATAAGATAGCCAGTTCCCCATTGCGTTGTGGAATCTTGGTAAGCCCGTTTCATCTTCGGCAACATCGTCACTTACCAACAGGTGAGATGATGTCAAGGGCTCACCAATTGTGGATAAAAAAAAAAGTTCTATCGTGGAATCTTGGTAAGCGTGCTTCTATCTTCGGCATCATCGTCACTTACAATCAGGTGAAATGATGCCAATTGTGGAATTAAAAAATTGTCTAGTTTATGAGATTGTACCACCACGGGTATATGACTCTCATCAATTCAAAGGTAAGTAAGTCAGTAAGTTCTTCTTTAAAGCGTCGGTGGTTCAACCGGTAACGACTCGGTCCTTTTAACCAGAGGTCCCGGGTTCAAATCCGTTCGGCCTACTATGTACCGATGACTTTTTCTAAACTTACTTACCGATTGATTTACGGTGAAGGAAAACATCGTGAGGGAACCTGCACATCTGATTCCAGATGTGTATGAAGGTCGCATTGCACGCGTCCGTAGGTGTAAATCTAAATGTCCTACACGTGACCACGGGTGATGCTAAGTGCAACACAGGCAACCGCAGTCTATCTATCCCTTGAATAGCACAGTTAATTGTGCCACACGATATTAAAAGTTCTTATTTAACTATAGCCAAAGTATAGTATATATTAGTACTAACGTACTATAGCTACATAATTGTGCAACACGATAATATAAGTTCTTTAACTATAACTACACAATGGATTTCGAGAAACTGGGGTATAATAAAATATCAGCTGGCATTATGATATCGCCAGATCAATTACATATATTTGTTATTTGTAGAGATGTCGACGTCTAGGCGAATTGATTGGGATTTATTCCAGCAAAATGTCAAGGTTATTTAGTAATGTGTTTCTTTGGAAATTATGTGATCATCTGTGCAGTGTATTAAATGTAAATAATTTTAGGAATTAATTTTAAATTTAAAACACGAGTGCATATAAACTGAACTCCTCTTTTTTGTACAGTCGAGTAAAAGTTTATCCAATGCTATGGATCAAGAATAATCTAACGACACATAGCACTCCCAAATCCATCAAGCCGTTTAGGCTACAGAGCGTTCCAAGAAATAAATAAACATACATACACACATAATACTTGAAAAACATAACCCTCCTTCTGGCACAATCGGGTAATAATATAGAACACTTTTTTAAGGGGGGTTTTCTACTCATGAAACTGAAAAACTTTAGTTCTAAAACAGCTAAAACTAAGCTGTTATCGCAAAAAATTTGACTTCCTTTTTCATCCACAATTGGTAAGCCATCTCACCTGATGGTAAGTAAAGATGATGCCGAAGATGCATTGATGTTTGGCGGCAAGACTTAGATAAGACGGTGATAGGTAACCAGGTGGGCTTAGAAGATGCCCTTCCACCAACCACCCCGAGACTTACAAAATTAAACTTCACCGGGAGTCGAAGTCGCGACTTCCTGATGTGAAGCTAATGGACTTAAACATAACGCCACGGAGGCGGTTAAAGTCCCATACAAAGTTGGCGAATCAGCTGATCGATTTGTATGAGGGATGTAACCGATGAAAGCGGAAACCGCGTTTAGACGCATTTGCCTTAACAAACCCCGAGGGGCGCCCCGGGCTAAATGGAGGATGATTTGCGTAAAGTTGCTGGATGCAGCTGGTTGCACAGTTTGCCGAAAATCGGGGCGAGTTGCATGTCCTGGGGCAGCTTATGCTCAATATACTCGTAGGACTAACACATCGATGGAACAGCGACTACACTCTTAAAACCAATCTTAAACAATGCGAATACTTGCTGGCAACACATTATTCTATACTAAAAGTATTAAACGAGCTAGCATCAATTTAATGATAATGCTTTAATTTTATAACTATACAGGTTGTAACAAAATTGGTGTAGGCCCCGTTGACTGGGGCTTCTACTCATCATACTGAACAACTTTTGTTCAACGACTGCTGAAAGCACAAAAAAACTCTTCATACAAATCGATCAGCTGATCGAACAAATTTGTGCATTTTTGTATGGAGGGTCTATTTTTTTTTGTGAAAGTCGCAGGGATCTCGATTTTTCTCAAAAATTACAAACCATATGAAAGTAATATTTTGTAACCTGATTCTTAATTTCAATGACTATATTTTGTCAGTTGCAGAAACACGATTCGTTAACTTTTATATTTGAAACAATTTTTTTTTTTTGCACAATTGGTTAAACCCTTAAATATATCAAAGAAACCTCTTTTAAGACCGAGATTTGCAATCAACAGACAAACTAGATCGATTTAAACCTCAAAATTTTCTTAGCCGATTAGTCTAACTAAATACACACTTCACTATGCCAGATCTATTTTTAAAAATTAATTGTAGTTTTTAATTGAAACGAAAAAACATTGAAAAAGTTCCTATTTACACGTAAAGAAAAAAACCGAGACAACTGTTCCAATCAATGCCTGGCCTTAATTGGGGGTTTGTAAATTTCTCTAATGAAATATTTATTTAGTTTTGTTTGTTACAGGCATCGGTTGCAACTGACCTGCTTGGAGACGTCGGAGCCGGCAATGCCCATGGCGACGCCGATGTCGGCCTTCTTTAGCGCGGGCGAGTCGTTAACGCCGTCGCCGGTGACCGCCACGATGGCGCCGAGCCGCTGGCAGCCCTCCACAATGATCAGCTTCTGTTGCGGCGAGGTGCGCGCGAACACTATCTCGGTGTGGTACCTGGGCAAGAATGATGAATATAGGGTCCATTGAAATTATAACTCGTAGAACAGATGGCCGTTGGGTTGGGGCAGCAAAGTTCTCTAGTGGCAACCGCGCAATGGAAAAAGTAGCGTAGGCAGCCCTCCCACTCGGTGGACCGAGGACCTGGTGAAGGTTGCGGGAAGCCGCTGGATGCGCGCAGCTCATAACCGGTAGTCGTGGAAATCCTTGGGGGAGGCCTATGTCCAGCAGTGGACGTCCTTTGGATGATATTATAATGATGATGACATTATACCCGTCCCCGATATATCTTCAAATGTTTAAAAAAGTCCCGTGGTTGAGCCATTTTCCTTAGACATATGAGTTGACATAATATGTTCACAAATAATATTTGCGGAATCATTTGATGAAATATTTGCCTTTGCCAAACAGTTTGTCCCGGTCCGGTCCGTGCGACCTTTATAAAGGCTCTCCTCTGGGAGAGGCAAGGAGAGGTTACACAAGTGTACTTACAACCATAGACAATATCACAGTCTTATCTTACAAATTACTTCCTATATTATGTTTTTTTTTTTTTGTTATTATTATTTATTATTTTATTTTATTATATTTGGAAAACTTACTGCTATTATACAATAATGATAAAATAAACTTTATGTATCTAAAAGCTGATGACAAGTTTTGAAAATATTATTTACTTACTTACTTATGTAACTTATAGTGTGTCCATTCTATCATAATAATAACGAGAATTGGTTCTTTTCTTAGTTCTGACACAGAATACTTTTAATGTTTGTATGTATAAGTTTGTTTAGGCCAAATCTTGCAATCGATTTTAGACCGACTTTCAGGGCTACGATTGAGCTGGGATTTGGTATGAAGCTGTCCAGTGATCTAAGATCCTTTTGGTATTTTGAAGTTGATCCGATAATTAACTTTGGAGGTGGAATCAAGGTCCAAGGATCGTCTTTTATTTTCAATAGAATCGTAGGAAATACTATGCTTCCCTTTTTAAAATTTGAAACGTGCCGTGGGCATTTAGCTTTTGAGAATAAAAACTCTTTTCAAACTAAAGCTTGTACCTAAAAGATTTTAGGTTATTCCTAGAAGAACTGCATCCAAACTGCGAATTTTCAGCTGGCTTGCAGTCGAAATGCAATCCGTGTGTCTGGACCCTTACAAAGGTTTTTAATGTGATGTATTAGTTTCGTCCGGTTCAACACTTTTTGGACCTGAAAATGTTTCGCAGACCACAATCAGTAGACCTAGACTACAACAGCATCAGTACGCACTTCAGGATCTCATCCAACTAGTCTTGTTCATCATCATAAACCACGGCCGCGTGTATTCGCTTCGGGCTTCACAGACCACAAATGACCACATATAAGTAGACCTAGAGAACAACAACATCGGTACTCACTTAAGGATCTCATCCAACTGGTCCTGGTTGAGCTCTCTCAGCTCGGTCCCGTGAACGACGGCCGCCTTGGCCTCGCGCGGGTTCACTTCAGACACGGGAATGTTGAGGCGTGCGGCGATATCTTCTACAGTCTCGTTGCCCTCGGAGATGATTCCGACGGACTTGGCAATGGCTTTGGCAGTGATTGGGTGGTCGCCGGTCACCATGATGACCTAGAGAAAAACCGATGTTAGTGAGGGCATCATTTTATTACATGCTTGTAGAGGTTATCTATTTTGAGCCAAAAATTATATCCTTTCCAATGACATTTATGCAGGGTGTAACAAAATTGGTGTAGGTCCCGTTAACTGGGGGTTCTACTCGTCATACTGGACAAGTTTCTTCAAGGAACCCATAGTCAATACTCAAAAAAATTTCGGACGTAGGGACGGACGGACAGACGGTTAGGTAAGGCTAGCATGTTTTATTCTACCGTGAAAAGCGGGGATCCGTTCGACTCAGTTTAATTCGGAGTTTTTACTTAGTAGATTGTCAAACGGCTAATTCTACAATATGGCTGTGAAATACTCGTATATACAGCTATCCTATATGAAAAAAAAAACTAATTTGTTAACATTGAATTCATTTCGGACTTTCAGTTAATTCACTAAAACAGTCGAGATTTGAGGTATACCTTGTTTTTAGCAACTTTGAGTGTTCTAAATATAAGCTAAGCAATTTCTTTAAAAAATTAAGAAACCGACTGTATAACACATCATCCCTCTTTTTTGGGCAGTCAGGTAAAAATATATCCTATGTCACTAAGGGGACCAAGACGAATCTAACGACACCTCGCACTCCAAAATCCATCAAGCCGTTGAGCCTACAGGCTCGGCCAAAGAAACAGCCGTACATCCAACTAATATTATAAATGTGAAAGTTTTTTACTCTTTCACGCAAAAACTACTAAATGGATCGGGATGAAACTTGGCACACATATAAGTTAGGTCCTAGAAATAGGACATAAGCTACTTTTTACCCCGGGAAAATAGAAAACAACGCGGGGGTAGCCGCGGGCGGACAGCTAGTACATACATACACTCGAAAAACATAACTCTCTTTTTTTAGGCAATCGGGTAAGATGGCTTCGTTTGTGCCGTTCAGCTGCCAATAAGCCATCTGGAACAGCCGTGTGTCGTTTAGCCGCCAATAAGCCGTCTGGAACAGCCGGTGTCGTTTAGCCGCCAATAAGCCGTGTATACCAACCTTGATACCGGCTGAGCGGCACTTGGCGACGGCGTCGGGCACAGCCGCGCGCGGCGGGTCGATCATGCTCATGAGCCCCACGAAGCGCAGGTTGTCCTGGGGGAAGTTGGGGTCGTCGGTGTTGAACTTGTACCCGATGGGGTACTTGTCGGACGGCAGCTGGTAGTCGCAGAAGCCGAGCACGCGCTCGCCCAAGCCGCCGAGTTCGAGGTACGCGTTGTTGAATGCTTCCTTCATCTCTTCGTCCAAAACCTGAGAAGGCGGGAATGTAACAGAGTAGAATTATTTTTCTTCCGTACCTGAATATTTTTAAAGAACCTATTTGATTCTATTACAAATTCCATTACCTGAGACTTTATTCTGAATCATGACATTATGCAATAGACAATAAGTTTGTTTTGACTATTCAAAAGTGTGTGTATAAAAATAAATGATTTTGATTTGATTTGATTTTGACCTTGCTTGTAGTCTCCTAGGCATGTAAACTAAAAACATTGTTTTTGTGTGAAACGGATATTCATAGGAATGACACCAATGTAGATTGACTTGAAATATAAAACATTACCTAAATACCAAATTGCATCCAAATCGTAAGAGTCGTTTCCGAGAAACCATTTTTTGATCTACATTTTATATCCAAAAACTGCTCTCTTAAGGTAATAAATAAGATTCTTAAAGGTATGGGATAGTAATAAATAACACAGTAATTACCTCACCATTTTTTTTTTGCAATCTGTATAAGAACTTAATTTTAGTAACCGAATCGTTTATGGGGAAGACAATTTGAAAATCTTATTCAATGACACCACAGGGTACGTGGATAAAAAGAAATCAATTTACGTATAGGGGATATGTTCCTGCCTTTTTTAGTAATTAGACAGAGAGATGGACGGACATGGAGAAACTATAAGAACACCCTGGACACTTCATACAACGGGCCAGAAATGACATTTCAAAAAACGAATGACGGAACAAACAAAATGTCGGCAAAATCCTATACGTTCGACAACCTAACTGTAACCAATCTGTATCAATCTGGGTGACGAGGGGGTGAGGTCGCAATCTAAAGAGCGGCAGGGAGTGTCAATACTGTATGTTAGTACTAATATATATTCTTTGTTATAAGGGTTCCTAATTTGACTAAGGAACCGTAAAAAGGAAAGCGCCTTTAGAAATACCTTTTCCTTTCCACCGATGAAGATAGTGCTGCACCGTTCCAGAATCCTCTCGGGCGCCCCCTTCATCACGAGGAGGTGGCGCGGGTCGCTGGGGTCGTCGCTCTCGTGGATCGACACTTGGTACTTGTTCGTCGAGTTGAAGGGGATCTCGCACGCCTGATAATCGCAATCTTTAATTACTAAATTAAACTTAAAATATAAAAATATAATAAAATAAAGTTTCATTAAAAAATTCTATGAATACAATAACTATCCCTCTTATTAATTTGACTAATTTTGAATGAAATTAGTTTTCATCAATATTTTCTTTTGTTAAATACACAAATATTATATAGGGTGTAACAAAATTAGCTGAGTCTTTTTGCTTCTACCCTTGAAACTGAACCACTTGGAACCCAAAGTCAAATCGCAAAAAAATTTGGCTCTCCCATACTAACTCGTAACAGCTGATCAGCCAACTTAGTATGGGAAGTTCCAAATTTTTTTCGAGTTTTTACTATGGGTTCCATGGGGAAAGTTGTTCAGTTTTATGGGTAGAAGCACCAGTTAAAATAGTTTCAGCTAATTTTGTTAGACTTTATATACAAATTGATAAATTTTTTTTTTTTTATAATCTTTTTTGTTTTTTGCTAGAAATAAACTGTGAAACTTTTAAACACTAGATTTTAATCCTCCTCTCTCCGTATTTTATTATTTCACATGTTGTACTCGCCTGTGTAAACATATCTTTTAACAATATGATATGCAATACATAAGCATTAAAACTACTAAAATACAAGTTTTTACCTAGTTTAGGAGTTAAGCATATTTTTTATTCACATTTCGTAAACCCTTGACAACATCTCACCTGGTGGTAAGTGACGATTTTGCCGAAGATGGAAACGGGCTTACCAAGATTCCCCAACGCAATGGGGAACTGGCTATCTTATCTTCATGCCGGAACACACCAATGATATCAACATTGATATTTGGCGGCAAGACTTAGATAAGATGGTGGTAGCTAGCCAGGCGGGCTTAGAAAATGCCCCACCACCAACCAAACCGAGTCTTACAATTGACCCCGCCGGGAATCGAACCCGCGACCTCCTGTGTAAAGCCAGTGAACTTTGCCTCTGGGCTACGGAGGCGGTTGAAATGAGTTAAGGATTATGTTTTCTGTATCTTTCCTTTGTTTCAGTAAAACATTTATTTTCTAAAGTGAACTGAGTAGTGACCTTCTTGTTCCTCTTGCGGATGGAGAGCACGTCCCCGAGAGCCAGCTCCATGCACTTGAGCAGGGCTGCCTCGGAGGCGTCGCCGGCGACCTCCTTCTTCAGGATGGGCACGCCGTCCTGGCCGCCCTTGAACTCGGCGCGGTTGCACAGGGTCGCGATCTTGGCGAGCGCTTTGAAGCCCGGGCTAGTACGGTCTGTGGACAACGAATCGGCATCATATCAGCTTTATTACGTCCTCCACCGAGGGGCTTCGAGCCTACCATGAATAAGTTCGATCGGGCCTTAGTCGACCACGCGGGCCCAGTGCAGGTTGGTCGACTTCACACACAACCGTCGAGTTTCTTCGCAGGCGTGTGCAGGTTTCCTCACAATTTTTTCCTCCACCGTAAGAGCGTCGGATAAACGTACATATGAAAACACACATTGGTAAACGTGGACAACGAATACAAATTATTTATTGATAACTTTGTAAAGGTCTTAGAACACGGTGAGTTTAGTTATTTTTTACCAACTGTCAAAAAAGACGTTCAAAAAATGTTTGAAACAGCAAGGCGTGACATGAGCGTGTCGTTAATACTTTTTACCCCCCGTTTCCAAAAAGGAGGTTATTGTTTTTAGATGTATGTATATTTTTTTGGATGAGCCTGCGGCCTGAATGGCTACTTGGATTTTGGTATGTGAGGCCTCGTTAGACTATCAGTTGGTTTAGTTAAATTTGAACTTAACTAATTTAAAAACTTAAAACCTGAATCTAACTTTAACATTGTACGTACAGCGTCATTGATGTATTAATTTTGTGACTTTAGACTAATTGAACACTAAAGAAGTGATGGAAAGCAAAGCCAGTAAGGTTTTTAAAATAGGGGATCGGACTGCATCAAAAATAAATTCTGAAATATGATTTTCTAAATTGCTATCAATCTCTTGAAATTTCAAAAACCTTACTTGTTTTGTGTTTCCATCACGTCTTCAATTTTTAATTGATCAAATTCACAAAATAAGTTCGTCAATGACGCTAAAAATCTATGACGTCACTTGTGGGTATTTCAAACATTTTTAGAAAATAATATCGTTTTACAGATCATAAAAAGTAACTCAAATGACTAGCATTCCGATCCCCTATTTCAGTACGATGACAAGTTAGTTCATAATTTATTTTTGATTAATATTAGGCAACATTAGCTTGAGTAAATATCACGTGAAAAGAAGAAGGTTCATACACTAGAGTGAGTTTATGTGAATAAAACCGCGAAATCAAACATTCCATATTCCCTTTTTATTTGAGGTTGCAATAACAACTAGTATTCCATACGCTTATAATAAAATAATAACTCACCTGCTAAATAACGTTCTTATTAAACCGCGGCGGTTTTTTGGAACGCATTATGTTTATTTCCAACCGACTTCAAAAATGAGGAGGTTCTCAATTCGACTGTAAGTTTTTATTTGTATGTTTATTACAGAATAGTTTCACAAATTGTGAACCGATCTTCACTATTTTTTTAACATTTGTCCGATGGTCGAATATAAATTTTATCAATCGGTTAAGTGCTTTTTTTAGGGAATTAAAAAAAATTAACCAAAATCTACTTGCTTGTTGCGATTTAAGTGGGTTTTTTTAACGTTTTCAGCGTTTATTTAATAGTTTTTTTTGTTATTTTTCTGAACATAAAATAATAGTGGCGTATTGGAGCGACGGTGGCGTAATGGTAAGGGCCGCTACCTCCTGTCCAGGAGGTCGTGGTTCGAGTCCTGCCACGTACCAATGTGTTCTCGAATTTAGATTACATATGAAATTTTTTTATCCGACGCTCTAAAGGTAAAGGAAAACCTGCACACACCTGCGAAGTTACTTGAAGGTTGTGTGTGAATGTGAAGTCGACCAACCCGCACTGGGCCCGCGTGGTCAACTAAGGCCCGATCGCCCTAATTCAGGGTAGGCTGGAGCCCCTCGGTGGGGACGTATATAAGCTGATATGATAAACATAAAATTTAAAAAAAACTTCAAAAAAAAACCAAATGAGATTTTGGAAATCCTAATAGTTACTTGTATGTATCATAAGGAAAGTTTTAGGTTTGCTGTGAACGTCTTTCCGCTGATACGATAATGATGATAAGGAAATGTTTTTGGATCTCACCATATTGAACTCCGGACTGGTCCTCAGTTGTGTCAGCTTCAATGATCTGGTTGTCGAACCACATGTGAGCGACAGTCATTCTGTTCTGGGTGAGCGTGCCAGTCTTGTCTGAGCAGATGGTGGAGGTGGACCCTAGGGTTTCCACGGCCTCCAGGTTCTTCACCAGGCAGTTCTTGGACGCCATGCGCTTGGCAGTGAGGGTCAGGCATACGGTCACGGTAGCTAGGAGACCTTCAGGTACGTTGGCCACGATGATGCCTGTAAAAGATGACAGGAATTTGAGTTGTATGATTATAGTGACGCGATAATTTAGATTACTTTAAAAAGGCTCACGGTCACCCAAAGGGCAATGGAGCGTGCTATGCTCTGAGGTTCTCTACGTGATCGAATCAGAAACGAGGAGATCCGCAGGAGAACCAAAGTAACCGACATAGCTCTCAGAATTGCTAAACTAGAGTGGCAGTGGGCGAGGCACATAGCTCGTGGAACAGATGGCCGTTGGGGCAGCAACCGCGCACCGGAAAACGTAGCGTAGGCAGGCCTACCACTGGGTGCACCGATGACCTGGTGAAGGTCGCGGGAAGCCACTGGATGCGGGTAGCTTAGAACCGGTCGTCGTGGAAATCCTTGGGGGGAGACCTATGTCCAGCAGTGGACGTCCTTCGGCTGATATGATGATGATGATGACTTTTAAAAAAGGATTTCACAACTCCCACAAACCCTGCTGCTCATATTTGTTCTGAACATCTGAGATAACCACTCAAGCGCCGGTAGCACGAGGCGTATACCAAGCTGCTTGTTGTCCAGACCCGAGAAAACAGATTGCTTGTCTCTTTCACCAGCTCAGTGTTAGAATGGAAAGAATGCATATTATGGAAGTCTCGCCCGTGTCCAAACAACAACAACATGTATTTGACAAGACTGACCGATGAGGAAGATGACAGCGTCCAGCCAGTGGTAGCCGAGGACGAAGGCGATGAGGAAGAAGGTGACACCAAGGAAGACGGCCACGCCGGTGATCAGGTGGATGAAGTGGTGGATTTCCTTGGCAATGGGCGTCTCGCCCGTGTCCAAACCGGAAGCCAGACCAGCAATACGGCCCATTACCTGTGACAAACGTATTGAGACTAAAAAACTGGTTGTCTGTAATGTCGGTTTACGGACGATAATTTTACACAACCACAATAACAGAAGTGTGGTCATTCGTTACGCAGGTACGCCGTACTGGATATACAGGGTGTAAAAAATTGGTGTAGGTCCCGTTAACTGGGGGTTCTACTCGTCATACTGAACAACTTTCTCCAAGGAACCCATGGTCAATTCTCAAAAAAAATATTTGGACCCTACATACTAAAATGCACAAATTCGGTCCATCAGCTGATTGTATGAGGAGTAAATATTTTTTTTTACGTTTTCAGCAAAGTCGTAGAACTAAAGTTGTTCCAACACCAATTTTGTTACAACCTGTACAAGGATATATGTAGGTATGCAAAACTTATCGGATTCTTTAATTATTTTTTTGTTATTGTAAATATGTAGCTCGTAGAAGACTGTGAGCACCTAGACAAACCATTCAGGTTAAATGGTGCTAGATGATTGATTGTTTTGTATTTTGTTTTGAAATTGGTAAATAAAAAATAAATAAATAAACGTGATAACGTGTCACAAGCTGAACGCTTCGGCCGATCGTGCCTCTCTATCGCTTGTTCCGAACTCTCGCTTGCACGCTCGGCTCAGGCGGGACGTGACACTTTTTCCTGAGTGCAGCCGGCGTTCATCGATTTCTTAGATATGATTTGTTGTTTTACTTCAGTATAGGTACAATAATCACTCTAACTTTCACGCTTGTATGTATTACCGTTTTACGATAAAGGTAAATCAACAATACTTTTAGACCTATAAAAAAAATGATTTTTTGTATGGAGACTCCCTTATTTTTTCACTGTCTCTAATCATCAGAATTTGTTGTTATTGCGGCAACAAAAATACACATTCTGGAAACATTTCAACTGTGTACCTATTATGGTCCATGAAATACAGCCCGCTGATAGACGGACAGACAGACAACGGAGGCTTAGTAATAGGGTCCCGTTGGTCACCCGTTGGGTACACGGAACCCTTATAACCTACTACCAAGGCTGTTTAAACCGTTTAATAAAACAAATGAAAAACTACTTAGCTTCCTAAATTATTTTCATTTTTCATTATCAAATTAGATTATTAAATTACCACTTCCAAACTTAGATCACTTATATCACACTTAGTTCTAAGTCTTAAAATTGCTATCCCCCAAATAATACTACAAAACTACTTTTTTTGGTACCGTAATTTTATAGTTTATTGTCTTGGTAAACCTGGTTCCATCCTCGGCATCATCGTCACTTACCATTAGGTGGGATGATGCCAAAGGCTTACCAACTGTAGATAAAAAATAGTGACGTGTCTAATATTTTATTTACTCACAGTTTGGTCCCCGCAGCAGATGACGATTCCCTTGGCGGTGCCCTCGACGGCGTTCGTGGAGAAGAAGGCGAGGTTCTTGGTTTCCAGCGGATTCTCGTTAGTGAAGTCGGCGCCACGCGATTGCGGCTCCGACTCGCCCGTCAAGCTCGAGTTGTCCACTTTGAAGCCGCGCGCCTCTATTATCCGGATGTCCGCTGGGATTCGGTCGCCGAACTTCACCTACAAATGTGTCGTTATATTGGAATCAAAATAATCAACATATTGCAGAAACATTACCTGTTCGTAAAAGTAAGGAGTCATAAGACTCGTAAGTCTTACGTACATAGAGATTGATTTATCGCAAGAAGCCAAAGTGATAAATATAAACTAATCTTGGACCAAAGACAAGATTGGTGGCGAATATATATCCTGTAAATATGTGGTTCAAACATCTAAATTATAAATAAACCGTAATCGACATGATTTTTCTTCAATATAAAAACGCTAGTCACACCACACATTTCACTTCGTTTTATAGTCTGTATACAAAATTTTCGGAAAGATGAGTCTCATAAACATTTGTCTTTGTCTAGGAGAAGGGAGCTTCAAAATCACACACTGCATGAAGTCTATATATATCCTTTATTGTACACAAACATTTAAATGACAAGAACTTAGAGAGGACATGTACAAAGGTGGACTTATCTCTATAAGAGATCTCTTCCAGCCTCCGATAGGCGAAAGCGGAATTCAGTATGAAACTGAGGCGGTCTCCTTCGACCTGGCTCCACACGTATAGACTCCTCGTTAACTTCGGGTTCGGCCAGTTAAGAGCCCGCTGGAGTTCATGAATCCCATACAAACGTAGTATTTGATTCATTTGTTAACAAAACAACCGATTTTGAAATAACTTTATATGGATAATCGGATAACGTATATCTGTGTCGGTATCGCATTACTTTTTTGAAAAACGAAACCGGAATCCATTATTATTATTAACCAATAAACTAGTTTTCCGTATTTCACCTTGAAAACAAATTTATTAGAAAATAATGGATTACTGTTTCGTTTTTCAAAAAAGTAATGCGGCACAGACACAGGCATACCTACGTCATCCGATTATCTATATAAAATTATTTCAAAATCGGTTGATTGGTTAAAAAATGAATCAAATACTATGTTTGTATGGGATTCATGAACTCCAGCGGGCTCTTAAGTCAAGAGGACAAGTGAAGTCGTGGACAGTCGTGTGTTTCCTTCCTAGGTGGCGCAGTATCCTGTGGAAACGACAACCTTTGCGCGGCGCTGAAAAACCTTCTGTTATAGATGCACAAGGCTGATGATTTCTAAATTGTTCGATGCTGATGTATGGTACGAGTAACTAACAGCCGCAAGACTCCACTCAACAATGGCACCAAGCACAAGGACCTGTCAGCCCTCAAGGTCAGTGTCGCGCCCTCGCGGATGCCCGTCGCCAACTCTGAACTGATGTTCTTGAACGACTCCACAATCTTAGACGGGTTGTTCTCCTTGTAGTATTTATTCAGGCAATGTGTTATTTGGGCTAACAACCGTAAGACCCACAACGTCAGCTTCTCGCTCTCACGGATTACGGTCGCGAACTGCGGCACCATGTTCTTGAAGGACTCCCATAAACTTGGACGACTTGCTCTCCTTGTAGCATTTATTCAGGCAATGTGCTACTTGGGATAACAGCCGTAAGACTCACCTCAACAATGTCACCAAGCACAAGATCCTCGGCCCTCAGCGTCAGCTTCTCGCCCTCACGGATGACGGTCGCGAACTGCGGCACCATGTTCTTGAAGGACTCCATGATCTTGGACGACTTGCTCTCCTGGTAGTACGAGAATATCCCGGTCACGATCACGACGGCCGCCAGCACGATGCCCAGATACAGGTTGTCGTCGGCGGGCTCCTCCACGGTACTCGCCTGCACGAACACGTCTCGAGTTTAGGTACAGACAGGCAAGTTATAATAAGGCAGTTTCATCATCATCATCATATCAGCCTAAAATCGTCCACTGCGGGACAAAGGCCTCCCCCAAGGTTTTCACGACGACCGGTCCTGCGCTGCCCGCATCCATCGGCTTCCCGCGATCTTCACCAGGTCGTCGGTCCACCGCGTGGGAGGCCTCAAGTAACCGCAATAGCTCACAGAATCGCTAAACTGAAGTGGCAGTGGGCAGAGCACATAGCTCGTAGAACAGATGGCCGATGGGGCAGTAGTTCTCGAGTGGCGACCGCGCACCGGAAAACGTAGCGTAGGAAAGGCAGTTTACTGCTAATCATATGAGTTACTTTTTGTAATCTGTCAAAAAATAAATCTATGTACATATTATAAAACAAAGTCGCCCCGCCGCGTCTGTTTGTCTGTCTGAACGCGAAAAACTACTGAACGTGTTTTCATACCGTTTTCACCAATGGACGAAATGATTTATTATGAAGGTTTAGGGGTATATTCCCCCGCAAGCCAAGAGCGGCTCGCGCACCGCACACCCTCTAGTATTGTTAAAAAAATGGCAATTAAATGAATAATATATATTTCACAATTTATGTTTTGTCCTAATTCAGGGTAGGCTCGAGCCCCTAGGTGGTGACGTATATGAGCTGATATGATGAACGAACTACGGCGTATAAAGTTATACTAAAGTACACTAACACAGTAACCTAAAGTTTACCCAAATCCGTTCAGTAGCTTAGTCGCTGAAGCATGGGACGGACGCACAGATCAGCACACACATACGTCATTTTTAAATTTAATTAATTTGTTTTAGAATTTATTAGCACCAGACAATCGACCGTAATCAAAATCTCAACTTCGATTTTTTTTGCCATTACAATACCTACTTCGTCGCTAGTAAGTAAAAATGTATTTTTTAAGGTATCTGGAATATAAAAATTGTTTGTGAATTGTCGGAAGGATTTTAGTGACCCACCAGAAACCTGTGCTTATTATGCAAGCAATACAATAAATGTTTCTTCTTTCTTACAGTACTCAGTTTGATCAACTCAAATATTCTATTCGTTGAACAAGTGAAAACTCCTGGCTAACCTATAAATGATAGCAAGAGAACACTCAATATGTGCTAAATGTTTGCTCTAGATATTGCACGGCAAAATCAATGTTCCAAATTTAGAAAGGGCCGCCCCCCTTCGATAATAAACTTAGGAAACATATATTTCCATTGCCAAAACTTCGGTTATAGCTCTTGAACTGCTGAGCGAGGCATATAAAATCCTAGGTATTTGTATACTTGTCAGTAAATATGGTGCAAGATGATTTTTTTTTTCAGACAGTACGAGAATCTGGAAAATTTAACAGACAGTGAGTGAGGTGCCATCGTACTAACCTGAATTCCGTAAGCAATAAAGCATAGTATAGCACCAATCCACAGTAATAACGCGAAACCGCCGAACAGATTTTTACAAAACTTCACCCATTCGGGCGTCTGTTTCGGCGGCGTGAGCGCATTTGGACCGTCCCTCTCGAGGTTTTCTTTCGCTTTTGCGTGACTAAGGCCCTGTAAATTAAACAAAAAAGTTAAAACACAATTTTTTTATTCATAATTGGTAAGCCCTTGGCATCATCTCACCCGATGGTAAGTGACGATGATGCCGAAGATGGAAGCGGACTTACCAAGATTCCCCAACGCAATGGCGAACTGGCTATCTTATCTTCAAGCCGGAACATAAGGCCAGTTCCTTAGTTGTAAATCACGTGTAGGCGAAGTTTACATAATAGTATTAAATCTCTAGTTGATAACATCAGATTTTTTTAAGAAATAGGTGAAGCAAAGGACGAAGTCTAGTCAATTGTTCCTATTTTGTTGCTCATAGGTATTGTGTGGAACTCTGATAAACAGTGACATTTCTTTACAAATATGATAGAAACTATGCGTTTGCGACTATCTTCTACTTTCCTTTTTCCATGATTGTATAGAACCATAATAATATTTTTATCCACAATTGGTAAGCCCTTGACATCATCTCAGTTGATGGTAAGTGACGATGAATATATTCGTATATCAATGCCTTTTTCGCAGTGATATATTTTGGTGTTAACACAGTGGTAAAACCTTTATAGCTTCCGATACTTCTTTATTCTTGATGCTAAGGGCCCATTCAGACGTACCACAACCACAATAAACGACAAAGTGTGGTTACGTGTGAATTAAATATGCGTTTTCATACAAATCTGCCCTCGGCCATGTGGTTTTGTGGTTGGGGTTACATCTAATTAGGTTGTGACGGATGATGCCAAACGTGACAATGAACTTGCAAGAGTATTCTCAGCGACTGGGGCATTGATGTCAAAAAGTGAAGGACTAAAATTTGTATGTATTGCCAGTAGACTTACATTTTCGGGATGTGTTTGAAATCTTTGGTAGAGTTCCTCGGGCGTTACTTTGTGGAAGTCGATGTCCAACTCTTGTTTTAGGTCATCTAGGTCTCCTGGTTTCCGTTTCTTCGCGGGGGGTTTCCGGCGTGTCTGCAACATCACATCAAACATACGATTTCACTTTAGATTCTCCTCTTGACTGTCGTAAATAAAAATGGTAAATGCTTCCTCTGAAAAATTACTTGCTGTATTTTTTTTATCCACAATTGATAAGCCCTTGGCATCATCTCACCTGATGGTAAGTGACGATGATGCCGAGGATGGAAGCGGGCTTACCAAGATTTCCCAACGCAATGAGGATCTGGCTATCATCTCCAAGCCGGAACACATTAATGCTGTTAACACTGATGTTTGGCGGCAAGATTAAGATAAGATGGTGGTAGCTAGCCAAGCGGGCTATGAAAACGCCATACCACCAACCAAACCGAGTCTTACAAATTTGACTCCACCGGGAATCGAACCCGCGTCCTCCTGGTGTGAAGCGAATGGACTTGCCATTACGCCACGGAGGCGGTTTAAAATTTATTTTCCATCTTAAAATAGAAATTAGAACATTGCATAATTTAAATTCTTAGTTACTGAGACCACAATGCAAAAAAGGGAAATCAATGCAAAAATCATGCTTACAAACTAAAGCGGAGTAAAGGCTGTCCATTCATGATCAGTCGTGGTCTTAAATAAAAATTACAATAACAAAAAAAAATGCAATAACGAAATTTATCAATGTATTATTATCGACGTGAATGGATAGCCCACACTTGGCAAGATCAGCTTGATGATACAGCCAGTGCCCACAACTAGCCGATCCTCGCGTTTTTATTTATTGTGAGGGATCCGTTAAGCAGGGCAGTGGCTGTACATAGGTGATAGATGATAATGTAAATATAAACCTTGTACTGGCCATCAGCGGTTCTATTATCGTCCTTTACGACGCCGATGGTCGCCACGCGGTACGAGTCGGAGCGGCCATGCTGCAAACACAACTAGGGGCTAGACTAGACACACTACAGGCCGTAGGGCCATGCATGAGGTGACACTGTGACAGTGGGATATCGATAACGCATGATTCAATAAGAAAACTATACACGACTGTGCTACTCCTAGGAAAGATGATACCATTTTTTGATTATTATTATATCAGCTCATATACGTCCCCACCGAGGGGCTCGAGCCTACACTGAGTCAGGGCGATCGGGCCTTAGTCGACCACACGGGCCCAGTGCGGGTTGGTCGACTTCACACACAACTTTCGAGTTTCTTCGCAGACGTGTGCAGGTTTCCTCACGATGTTTTACTTCACTGTTAAAGCAATCGGTAAGTATATGTACGTAAGTTTTGAAAAACTCATTGGTACATTGGCCGTCCAGATTTGAACTCGGTACCTCTGGTTAGAAGGACCGAGTGGTTACCGGTTGAGCCACCGACGCTTTTTTTTCCAAGAAGCTTTTAATCTCTCTCGAATCTTTAAAGTTAAGATTTTAAGCTTTGTCGTAAAACGAGTACAAAAATAAGATTCATGTCTCGCCTTATCATTATCAATAGACTTATGATGAGAGTAAACTATCGATTCACCCTATAGAGATGTGATTGAGAAAATCATGCGTTATCGATCAAATAAGAAATAACATTAAATGAAGTATGATTTATCAAAAACAGCAAAACATAAGAAACTGGATTTCATAAGTCTTATTAGAATTATCACTTTTAAGGAGGAAAAGATACCATAGATATTATTATAAAATCCAGTTACTTTAAGAACATAAAAATATTAAATGTCTCTATTACTATTAGTATTGTATATTTTAAGATGATTTCTAAACACGAGAAAAAAAAACCAGTTGTGGTAATGTTGCTTTCTAGAAGCAAAAGCGGTTAATTCACATTGAAATTGATTTGATCGTCAACCAGCCTATCCACTGCGGTAGGTCACGTCTAATGTCATGATATGGTTGCAAATAAGCTTCCTGCGATCCTAATGAATTCAATATCATCGATAAATAAGTAGCTAGGTAGCTGAATGAATTGGAACCGTATTGTGGCAGTCGGCCGTGTAGCCGGCGACCTTGCTGTTATATGCACGCCACATAGGGTGCTACAATTGGTATCATATAGCTGTGCGAACCTGAGCGCGGGACTGAGGACATTGAGATGCATGAATGATTCGCTATCATACTGTAAGTATTTTACAACTAACTACGGAGTGTTGAGGTGAATTTCTAAATTAGACGATATGCAGTACTAGTAGATGCGAATGCTAGTTTAACTTGTCATTAAAACTCATCAACAAGCTCAGAAGTCAAAACTAATTCCACTCAGTTTTAAATGAGGACTCTCGTATTCCCTGAACAAACGACGTGCGAACACATTGCTCTGAACTTTCTGCATTTCCCCTGGGACTCTTTTGCCTACGTGAGCTGTCGCACTCGCATAGCATGCACGCGAGGCGAGGGCTTAGAGACTCCGGCCGGCTAAAAGCGTCCACGCCCGTAAACAAATGTCGTTTGCCGATAATTGACGAACGTTTTCATACGGCTCGCCTCGTAAAACCGCGCCCTCAATAACCGCGAAGGTTGTTCTAAATGTGACAATAGAATATGCCATTCTTGTGGATCAACACCTGATTATATTTACAAAAGGCAGCCACAAAGGGAACGGATATTATCTTGGGGAGTTGGGACAGAGAGCGGTGGATCATCTCATTATGCGGGTTCAAAAGCTTATAAATTATTTACCTTTCGTCACGAGTGCGTAGCTGTCTCTGAATAATGAATGGCGGTACTTTGCGGGCTGGTCTAATTGGGCTGGGATTTAATTAGCATCCTAGTGGCCGCCGCGCTAAAGCGCTGGACAATGAGATGATGGAATATTCATGTGATGAGGACAGAAGAATGCAGGAGACGTGCCGGAGGCAGCGTGTTCGCCCCGTTACATAAGTGCCGGGCATGCGCAGTGAGGCCCACCCCTGCCCCCGCAACCCCGGCGGACACCCCCGACATAAATAGCTAAAAGACAAGGTTGCCACCCCCAGGCCCCGGCTACCACATTTATAATCTCTATAAAGGTTGAACCCGAATATCTGATGGAAGATCGAAACAGGCTCCAGTGATAAGTTGCCTCGACTACTAAGGCGATGAAATCACAAATTTTCAGGGTCACTCGCGTTACCTACAGAAAATTAACAGTATGTAGAAAAAATGATCACTGTGTACATTAACGTCATTTTACATTAACTATTTGTACGCAAAGATATGGTTGAACGCGAATATCTGATGAAAATTCGAAACAGGCTCCAGTGATAAGTTGCCTCGACTACTAAGGCGATGAAATCACAAATTTTCAGGGTCACTCGCGTTACCTACAGAAAATTAACAGTATGTAGAAAAAATGATCACTGTGTACATTAACGTCATTTTACATTAACTATTTGTACGCAAAGATAATGTTGAGCCCGAATATCTGATGGAAATTCGAAACAGGCCCCAGTGATAAGTTGCCTACACTACTAAGGCGATAAAGTCACAAATTTTCAGGGTCACACGCGTTACCCAAAGAAAAATAACAGTATGTAAAAAAATGAACACTGTGTACATTAACGTCATTTTACATTAACTATTTGTATGTAAAGATAATAAATTCTATCTGAATATAACCGGACGTGGCTACTCGTTGGTTTATATTGTGTGAACACGCAAGCTAGACGATAAAATGAGGAAGGCTGTAAAGGCGCAGTATTTTAATAATGGGGACATAAAAAAGTATTTGACGATAAAGTCGTTTTATTAGCAAGTGGCAATTACTCTGGTTCAGGGGTAGGTGTGAAACCACCATGTTTAAATAAGTAGGTGAATAACACCTAAAATAGTCTTCTGTATATACATACAGGATGAGTTTTTTTAAGGGTCAGTCTGGGGAAATTCTAAACTATAAGAGATAGAGGAAAACGCTCTTAGGAACCGTGATCTCAATTTTAGAGAAAATAAAAATGACGTTTTAAAAAATAAAAAAAATTATGATAGGTTTGAAGATTTGACTTTTATTAAAAAAAAGATACTTTGATTGTATATCACTATACGAAACAAAAATTGTATGGAGACCATAGGTCTAAAGTTGCTAGAAGTTGTTGAAATTTAAGTTTTAGTTTTCTGTGATAGTTATGTGGAAAATAAACTTACTGGTCGATTTTCAAATGGAAAAGGAAAAAGAAAAAACATTTAGACTTAAAAAAAGTTGTGTATTTCTGTCATTCATTAAATGCATAATTTAGTCAATTAATAGTTGTGTTGTGAATTCAATAGTGAACTAAATAGGTAAAACGCCTCAATCGTTGTCGATTTCCGAAAAAAAATTATTTATTGAGAGGGTATCTAAGTAACAGTAACTAAACATTCCCCCTGAGAGAAACGTCATACTTTCGCCATACTTTGAACACAATGTTGAATAATTTACTAAGGCACGGAAGCTTCACGAAGTCTCACAAAAAACATTCCTACGTCATCGAAATAAATGTTTGTGTTTTGTCGAGAGTTTTCCCGGATATTTCGTCGAGAGATAAGGCTACGGAAATGGCTATTGCACAGCGTACTGTAATGAAGATACTTAAAAAGTATAAATACAAACCGTATCGACAAGGATGTATTGTTCAGAAACTTCTCGAAAGCGATCATGCGAGACGATCAGCATTCTGTAATTGGGTTATCCACCGTGTAACACCACGGGACACAATTTTTTTGAGCCGAATTCTTTGGACGGATGAGACTAACTTTTCAAATAATGGTAAACTGAGATTACTGCTACGATTTATTCATTTCTTTTTTAAGGGTTTTATGACGCAAACTTATAATGCCACGTATCATTTCAGGAATGTATAACCGGCGCAACAACCATTACTGGTCCACAGAAAATCCTTTGTTAACCACTGAAAGCAGCAACCAAATTAGATTTTCATTTAATTGTTGATGCGGGGTTTTGGACAATAAAGTCGTGTCCATTCAGGTGGGACCCTTCGAGGTCCATCATATTTGGATATTCTCAGAAATGTTGATGATGATTTAAATGATTTGCCTTTGGCAGCAACCTTTGACAGCAGCCTTTGACACTGAACGGATTTCGCTGAAATTTGCAATAGAGATAGCCATTAGGACATGGGCATCAGCTAAGTAAGGATTTTGGGAAATTACCACGAGAACAGCAAAAACGGTATCTGCGCGGACGAAGCCACGGGCACCTACTAGTTATTACGTTTAACACGTTAAAAAACCTACTTCAATTGCAACTTTGGTCGTTGTTTTTTTAATAACTTACTATTTATTAATAAATGGTGTAGTCACCGATTTTGATAAAATTTATATGGGACCTCTCTGGAGGCATAACCTACCATTAAAAAAAATCATTAAATTCGGTTCACAATTGGCGAAAATATCGTGTTAAATACATACATATTTTTTTTAAAAAAAAACATTCATTCAAATTGAGAACCTCCTCCTTTTTTGGATCGGTTAAAAAACATATAATGATAAAAAGAGAAATATCAACCAAAAACAAAGGGAATAACTCATAAGAAAATCGAAAAATAGGTAAGCAATGCTCACTAAGCATGGAAATGTGAGGGCACGCGTGATTGCAATTTACCTAAAAGCACGCACAGACAGCGGGGGTGCTAAACTCATGATTCAGTGTCACGGCCATGAATCCGCTTCGCTCCGGATTTTTGTGGTTACTATCATGCGTAGTGGAGTGACTTGTGACGTGAATGGGACAATTATTTTTAACTACACTAATGAAGAGAGGCGTCGTTTGTCTGCCGGATCCGTCCGTGCCGGTATTACGTTGCCAAGGAAAATAATAAAAAAAACATTCGAATTTTCACCTAGATGTTGTTACATGGGCGAAAGCGCAAAAGAGATAACATTTTATCTTTAAACATTTTCACCGAGGCGTTGTTTCATGGCGAAAGCGCAAAAGAGATAACATTTTATCTTTTAACATTTTCACCGAGGTCTTGTTTCATGGCGAAAGCGCAAAAGAGATAACATTAGATCTTCAAGTATTTTCACCTAGGTGTTTTTTATGGCCAAAAGTGCAAGAGATAACATATTATCTTTAAAGATTTTCACCAAGAATGAAGTAATGAAGAATCAGGTAACAAAATACCACTTCCAAGTTTTATAATTGCTGAGAAAAATCAAGATCCCTGCGACCAAAGTTTCCGATGCGTCGCTTTAACGGGACCTACACCAATTTTGTTACACCCTGTACATTGTTAACCCTCGACATAAAAAAAATGTAAAGTAAGTATGTAAATAAATTTAGGCCTATGTCCGTCTGTCTGTATGTCGGTTTATGTGTCTATAAATGTCATCGTAGTTCCTAAACGGGTGAGCCGATTTCGATGCGTTTTTTATGGTTCTAAGTCAACTGAGGAAACAACTGCCCGTCAAAACGGATGGCGATAAAGGTTTGGTGCTTTAACTGAAAAAATGTAAAGTACGTTCGGAGAATTAGCTGCAGTACACCCGCACCGAGTTCTGGAAATGTGTTGAAGGATCACACAATTTTACAAAAAAATTTAAAGTAACTACATAGGTATTTTTTTATTTAGAATTTATCAATAATTTTTATCACCTTCACTGTAGGATAAAGTATATTTAGAATCGTCGCCTACATTAATAATTAACTGAAAAAATGAGAAGTACATTCGGAGAATTAGCTGCAGTACTGCAGTACACCTGAACCGAGTTCTGGAAATGTGTTGAAGGATCAAACAATTATACAAAAAAATTAAAAGTAACTACATAGGTATTTTTTTATTAAGAATTTATCAACAATTTTTATTACTTTCACTGTTGGACAAAGTATCTTTAGAATCGTCGCCTACATAAATAATTGAAGACTGAACGGATGCCATCATCAGATCCTGGTTTCCTTATCATGGTACCACCCTTGGGATATCTCCTTTCCAACAAAAAAAGAAAAATCAAAATCGGTTCATAAACGACGAAGTTATCCGCGAACAAACATATATATATATATATATATATATACCGTCGAATTGAGAAACCTCCTTTTTTTGAAGTCGTTTAAAAAATTACAATTCCACAGCGAACACCTTGTTGCGTTGAAGCACATTTTCATAAATCACCATATTTATAGAGACAAAGGAGGAATGAAAATAAGAGATTTGTCTAAGCTTAGGGCCAACAACGGTCGAGGACACATTATGTGGGACGTGGGTACATTAAGTAATAAGGAAAAAGGCAGGGTACAGATCAGGGTGTGTCTACTCGATGAAGAGGGTTAAGTAGGACATATTTATTTTATTAAGAGCAAAGTTGCCAGGAAAATCTTTGAAGAACATATGTAGGTACTCAAATTTAAGAGGCATCGTATCGTGATATAAGCGTTTGATAAAGTAACCACCAAAATTTGTTAGGCTACTTACCAAGAAATAAATTTCATTATCCTACTTTAATTGATAGAAATCTAAGCTGAATAGGTTGTAAATCTCTCTTTAAGGCTATAAGATGACTCAATCCGAGCAGGTTGAAACGTGTTAAAATAATATCGAACGTAAGTCTATTCATTCTAAGTTCAAATCAATGCGGGCTTCAAAGCGGCTGTTACGTTGAAACCTAACGCCCAATTCTCGATTTTTACATGTTTTCAATACTTTTATTCACTTTTAAATAAGTTTAAAAAAATGTTTTCAATTGAAATTAAAGGTCTTAAAGTTACCGATTTTTGTGTGTTGGTTTCATTCAAAATTAACTATTTGTTTTCGAGAAATTTTGCAAATAATGCCAAAAACAGGGTGTACAGTATATTTTTTACATCAAAAGTGGTAATATTTAAAAAATTGTATTCAATTAAATCGATTTTTTATTACTTTAAGTATATTATATATTTTTTCCATAGTGATAGCTTTACACAGTCTTTTAATAATTTGAATTGAATATTGTCATTTGACCCATCTTAAGGCCTTAATGATACCACATAAAATCATTTTTTCAGAGTGTTTCATTGATAATTTACATGAAATCAAATAAATAATAAAACCATTGCAAATAACACGAGTTACCATGTTTAGGTGAATTTTTTTATATACTTGTTTTGTTTTTATGTAGCTTTATCATTAATTCTGTTATGTCACGAAAATATTTTCTTCGTGGCATAACAGAATTAATGATAAACACTTGATAACCTCTTAAAAAATACTTCGTAATTGCAACTGATAGCTATTACTGTATAAACAAGTTTAAATAAAAGAAGGATGGTTTTGTGTTGGAATGGAACGCAAGAATTAGCTTGGTACCTATGCAAATTGCAAACATCGATATGTGTCTAATCAGTATATTTTCAAAGTTTGGATTCAATCAAAAGTTTTTTTGTATTAAAGCGAAACTACTACGTTTGTATGAGAGCGTCGGTGGCGTAACGGCTAGGGGGCCGCCGCCTCCTGTCCGGGAGGTCGTGGTTCGAATCCGTACATACCAATGTGATTTCAAATTTAGATTTTCATAATTCATAATGTGATGAAACAATTAAGTTGAGTTTACTTGTATTTTTGTAGATTTACATGGGAAAATAAATGAAAAATGTTCAATAGCCAGGAATGTTTTGCAGGCGAATCCCTTTTTTGGTGCCCAACGTGGGAAAATCTTTAACTCAAAATATCTCAATAGCGTGGCGCTTTAGGTGAAACTTCCTAATGTATTTTCGGTTTGTATTCGCATTCCCCTATCGAAATATGTAGGTTTTATTTTTATTTTTTTATTCACAATTGATAAGCCCTTGGCATCATCTTACCTGATGCTAAGTGACGATGATGCCGAAGATGGAAGCGGGCTTACCAAGATTTCCCAACGCAATGGAGAACTGGCTATCTTATCTTCGAGCCGGAACACGTCAATGTTGTTAACACTGATGTTTGGCGGCAAGACTTCGATAAGATGGTGGTAGCTAGCCAGGTGGCCTTAGAAAATGTCCTACTACCAACTAAACCAAGTTTTACAAGTTGACCCCCCGGGAATCGAACCTACGACCTGCTGGAAGTAACTAGTATCTCATCTGTGCTGCTGGTGTGAAACGAATGGACAAACCATTACGCCACGGAGGCGGTTAAAGGTGTTCGAAAGATTTCGAAAAAAAAATAGGTACTTACATAATACATTGTTACTATGCTACCTACATCTGTAAGTAATGAAAATAGGTGTGGACACATCCTAAGCTGGTTTAAACTCCACCTAATAAGGAAACTTGGAATGATAAAAGTTGGATTGATAAAAGTTTCCCCTTCCATCCCTTCTTACGCGCCAAAAACTCGGAAGTTTCGGTAGATACGTTTTCTATTAGCTACATGGCTGAATAGGTTAAGCTGTTATCTAATCACGCACTTAAACTAGTTTAAGCCTTGGTTGGTATAAATAAATAAATATACTGGGACAAATCATACATGGTCACTGGCCCCAAAGTAGGATTCCGTGCTGTGGGAACCAGAGACTAATATACATACTTATATACGTTTAAATACATACATATAAAGATATTTAACACCCAGACACACAGAGCAAACAAATCTGCTCATCGCACAAATGTTTGCCCTGGATGGGGATCGAACCCACAACCCTCGAATCAGTAGTCAAGAGCACTAACCACTGAGACAGTCTTTACAATTATTTTATTACAATCTTCCAGTTTTAGACCCTAGACCCACTTTTAGTAGCTTATTAAAAAAATAAATGCGTTGAAGGCCAGCCAAATTTTTGCATCCTTTAAAATCTAGAGTATTTTCCCATATTTATAAACTATCTTACACCGGATGAACATCTACTTCCAAGATCATTGATGTCGTTTAAAGCAAACTATAAATTCATGAATTTAACCTACGTATGTTCATTTATGTACCTACCATGAGATGTCGGGCAGGTGTGGACCCAAGGTCCCAACGACCGACCGACCCAAATACTGTCAATGTTACACATATTATAAGTCCTTCGGGTTGTTTTGTGAATGGGGATCACAAGTAGGTGCCATAGAAATTGATGAGACATTCTGAGGATATAGGCCACGAGAACTCCTTGAAGGATCGACCCATTTATTGCTTTGTCGCTGTACGACTTGAGGTCGGTAATAACCTACTTTAAAATCCAATAACTTAAAATATCATAAGCCACAACTAGAGGCAACAAGGAATCAAGAACAGTATTGTTATAATGAACTTTAAGGATAGGCGACGAAAACTCTTTCAAGGATCGAACCATTTATTGCTTTGTCGCTGTAAGACTTGAGGTCGGTAATAAACTACTTTAAAATCCAATAACTTAAAATATCATAAGCCACAACTTGAGGCAACAAGGAATCAAGAACAGTAATGTTTTAAAGAACGCTCTCCAGAGAGCCGATTGGCTCGAAGTCGTCCAGGACAGAAGTGTCGTGACTTGGATAAGAACCTATATGGGTCGCTAAGAGAGCATTGTAAGTAATAAAAAGGACATGCATGATAAACTTTTGAAGTAATAGTTAAAAGGCTTTACGTATATCATGTTCTCTGGAACGGCTATCTGAAGTTGAAGCCATCCAGCCAGTGTAACATTAGGAAACTCCCCAAGGACTTGCATCCTAATTGATGCGTACTGTCGTCACAGAGGATAGAGGAAATACTCCATAGAGCGACGGCACTCTATGCGATTTAAATGACATAATGACGAAGCAATTTTCTAATAAACCTTCGGCGCTCCGCGTGTCCAAGGCACTGAGTCTCTGGCTACCTGTTAGCCACTTCCTCCGAACCAAGGAGCATTCATTCGTCTACTAACGTTACGGATATTAAGTTTGCGCGACTTTAGTTGGATTGGTCACAAATGTAACTATTGTTACTTCTTACTTAGATACTTGGGTTCAGCCAAATTATAATCAAAGTTCTAAGTGTAGGATTTCCTAGTTTACCTAATCCATATACTAGCTTGAACCCATAACTTTGTACGCGTGGAGATTGGATCCCCTGTTAACACTTTATTCCTTAGAGATGAGCCACTGGTGAGGACTGGGAATATTCGCTATAAAGTATATCGGGAATTAGATGTATATTGATGTGCAATCTAAAACTATTTTGAAAATTACTGTTCACTCTTAGAGTTAAGATTTCATTTCAATACATAACGCCGTTCCAGCCAGTTTTCTTCGTTTCCGGCGGAAGCTTGTTGATTATGCGGGATTAAGAGTATGATGTCATCTAAAAGGATATATATGCCATATTCAATGCGCCTAATCTAACAGTGAATCTTTCATCTTTATAATATTGATCCCGGAAAAACGGTTTTCTTGCTATATTGTGAGAAGCTATCGATATTCCCCTACATAAAAAATGGCATCATGACTCATACATAATATAAGGTAAGGTGATGATCATGCCAAATATTACTAAAATCGATATATTATACATAATATAAGGTAAGGTGATGATCATGCCAAATATCACTAAAATCGGTTAAGTGGTTTTAGCACGATAAAGTATTTTACAAAACTCATTTTAGTTTTTTCGTCATTAAATTCACGCAATTTCAGTCCAATCGCTTCAGCCGTTTTTGTGTGATGCGTAAACAGGCAGACATACAAAAGTTAAAAAATAATCATTACCTATAAGTATATTGAATCTAATATTGATAGGCATGTCCACCACGATTATTATTATTTATTAAATCAAATTGTATTTGACTCGGACCAGTTTTAGTTCTGTTATGTGTATAGATTGCCCTAGAGCCTGCAGTTTTAGTTCTGTTATGTGTATAGATTGCCCTAGAGCCTGCAGTTTTAGTTCTGTTATGTGTATAGATTGCCCTAGAGCCTGCAGTTTTAGTTCTGTTATGTGTATAGATTGCCCTAGAGCCTGCAGTTTTAGTTCTGTTATGTGTATAGATTGCCCTAGAGCCTGCAGTTTTAGTTCTGTTATGTGTATAGATTGCCCTAGAGCCTGCAGTTTTAGTTCTGTTATGTATAGATTGCCCTAGAGCCTGCAGTTTTAGTTCTGTTATGTATAGATTGCCCTAGAGCCTGCAGTTTTAGTTCTGTTATGTGTATAGATTGCCCTAGAGCCTGCAGTTTTAGTTCTGTTATGTGTATAGATTGCCCTAGAGCCTGCAGTTTTAGTTCTGTTATGTATAGATTGCCCTAGAGCCTGCAGTTTTAGTTCTGTTATGTGTATAGATTGCCCTAGAGCCTGCAGTTTTAGTTCTGTTATGTGTATAGATTGCCCTAGAGCCTGCAGTTTTAGTTCTGTTATGTATAGATTGCCCTAGAGCCTGCAGTTTTAGTTCTGTTATGTGTATAGATTGCCCTAGAGCCTGCAGTTTTAGTTCTGTTATGTGTATAGATTGCCCTAGAGCCTGCAGTTTTAGTTCTGTTATGTATAGATTGCCCTAGAGCCTGCAGTTTTAGTTCTGTTATGTGTATAGATTGCCCTAGAGCCTGCAGTTTTAGTTCTGTTATGTGTATAGATTGCCCTAGAGCCTGCAGTTTTAGTTCTGTTATGTATAGATTGCCCTAGAGCCTGCAGTTTTAGTTCTGTTATGTGTATAGATTGCCCTAGAGCCTGCAGTTTTAGTTCTGTTATGTGTATAGATTGCCCTAGAGCCTGCAGTTTTAGTTCTGTTATGTGTATAGATTGCCCTAGAGCCTGCAGTTTTAGTTCTGTTATGTGTATAGATTGCCCTAGAGCCTGCAGTTTTAGTTCTGTTATGTGTATAGATTGCCCTAGAGCCTGCAGTTTTAGTTCTGTTATGTGTATAGATTGCCCTAGAACCTGCAGTTTTAGTTCTGTTATGTGTATAGATTGCCCTAGAACCTGCAGTTTTAGTTTTATGTGTATAGATTGCCCTATAGCCTGCAGTTTTAGTTCTGTTATGTGTATAGATTGCCCTAGAGCCTGCAGTTTTAGTTCTGTTATGTGTATAGATTGCCCTAGAGCCTGCAGTTTTAGTTCTGTTATGTGTATAGATTGCCCTAGAGCCTGCAGTTTTATTTCTGTTATGTGTATAGATTGCCCTAGAGCATGCTGTTTTAGGTCTTGGTCCAGAATGTTTCAATTAGCAAAATTCGCCACAAGAAGGTTTAATTTCTTATGGTAATAATGATATTAATAATTGTGTTTAAATTTGGGTGAATTAGTTACTTACGTCATGTATGTTTCGTGTTTGATTCTTCAATTTGAAAATGTAGCTACTCTAATATGTTACAATCTCAACTTTTATCTTCAACGGGTTTTGCATTAAAGAGACTTTATCGAGACTTGTTGCGAATATTACCAACTTCGTGATTGTTCGCTACAAGACGGCCAAGTTTTACAAACTTTAGAATAGGAATGTCCTTAAGAGCTCAGCTAAAACTTTTGACTTTCACTGATTATTAAATGGTTTCAAACAAATGTTTGAAGACCCTTTTAGAAATAAGTGTTTTCGGGTACTATCGAATAACTAAGTATTTAGCACTAAAGGTTTCACTAGTTTATCGGTGGATTATTCTATCGGCCCCGTCGTCTGGAACAGGCGACTCTTCTAGACAGCTTTTAGCTGATTATTTTTTATTTGTCGGCTATCCGAGGGGGAGAGACAATGACGAACGACCAGTTTGTCGCCGCCTGGATTTTATAAAAGTGTTGGTTAGAATAGCATTAAGACTGTTGTTCCTGTGAAGGGCAACGATTTTAAAGATTCTCCCCCTCTTATAATGTGTTTTGCAATGAATGTTTCGTTCTTTTGCAAATGAAGCTTGGCTCAGGCCGTAATAATAGTCGATTTTATTAAAAAATAATAACTTTTTTTTTGCTGATATATTTTTGTTTGACTACCTTTTGGTTAGGTCAGTTAGTTAAGTCGAGGCATTGATTGTAACAGTTATCAGTTTTTTTCATGACGTAAAAAGTAAAAAAAAAACACACTTTTGAATGTTTTTTCGTTTCAATTAAAAACTACAATTAAGTTTTCAAAAATCCAACTAGCATATTGAACTGTGTGTTTAGACTAATCCACTAACAAACTTTAGAGGTTTGAATCGGTCGGGTTTGCCTGTAGAATGCAAATCTCTATTTTAAAAGAGGTTTCTTTGATATTATATTTTTTCTGTTATAAAAATGAAATCATTGAAATTAAGTATCCGGTGACAAAATATTACTTTCATATGTTTATGATTTTTTTTTCGAGAAAAATCGAGATCCCTGCGACCAAAGTTTCCAATGCGTCGCCTTAAGAGACTTCCCCAACTAACTAGCGCCGCCGCCGTCAGTTAAATAATAATTACCCGCTGCGAGTACATACTTTATCGAAAATTTTCGACCTGCGGCCAGTTTTAGGGCTTATGCTATCTACCTGTAACTACAGCGAACTATATTTCACAGAGTTGAAATTGTCTAAATAAACCGGTCTTTTTTTAATTTTTATTTACAATTGGTAAGCCCTTGGCATCATCTCACCTGAAGTGACGATGATGCCGAAGATGGAAGCGAGCTTACCAAAATTTTCCAACGCATTGGAGAACTGGCTATCTTATCTTCAAGCGGGAAAACATCAATGTTGTTAACACTGATGTTTGGTCTTTGAAATTCATTGTCGAAAATTTTCGATAAAGTATCCTCAGCGAGTAATTATTTTTTAACTGAAAGCGACTCTATTTGATCGACTTAAGATAAAATCAACGTATAGACACATTTCGAAATCTTCGGCAAATCAATATTTATTTGTGAAATCTCAGTATTATCTGATTTGATTTGAGTATGTGCATCAAGGAAGTAGACCTAGAGGCAGCCACGACTGGGCCGTAGTGTCGCTAGCACAGATCGATACCGGCCGTTACGCAACCGGCCGGCGGCGGCTAGCGGGCGCCGAGTCGCGCGGCGTTCCATCGCCGTTTCGAAGGGATTCTCTTGACGTAACACACTGGTTTCCTAAAACACTATAATCTAATGCCCTTGTGTTACATGCCTATAGGAAGTTACTTTCCATGAGGTAGGCCAACAGCCCTTTTGCCAACCTTTATAATAAATAAATGTGTTTCTAATCACTAAGTGCAAAAAAAAACTGCGGCTACATGGTCGAAGCTTTAGAAATAAGAATCTAAACTTTTTCTTGTACGTGCGAATGGGTCGTAGATGAAGTGAGAACAAAGGCATGGACGTGCAGATGATCCCGTGTTTCGGGCCCATGCCGGAAAAGCACTACACAAGCCCCAATGCGGCGGCGGCCGGCAGCAATCGCACTCACTGCGACTCCGCATGCACTGACACCTTCACGTAACCACTGTCTCGATTCTCTGAAGGCGCTAATGAAAAACTATGGCAAGCGCTACTGCAAGCTGCATCGCACTCACCTCGCCCATTTTTCCTTAGTCTCTACGAAATAGGCGAATAAAAGAGAGCAAGCCGCCTCTCGTTCTTGCCTCGGTCCCTCAACGGAACGGGATGGGTCGTCGCTAGTTCTGCAACAACAGGGACCTTTACGGTTTCCACGTTCCAACGGAAAAAAACTTAAAAATGTGTGCGCATTCACGTAGGTTCTTTAGCACGGCACTGGGGCTATGTCATCGTGGTACGAAACTAAAACCCGGTGTGACAGAGATCGCGGGGTGGAGGCGCGTTGGGCGCGACTCTCGGCGGCCTGGCTTGGGCGGCGACTGGCGCGGGGCCGGGGCGTATCGAGCCGACGGCACGCTGACGTCACACTGCGTCACGACGCCAGCGCCGCGTCGCGCGCACGACAGCGGCCGCCGCGCCGCCGCGCCGCCCCGCCGCGGTGCGCACGCCGCCACCGCCGCCGCGCAGCCTCCCCTCACGTAACCTTCCACAACCGGTAACTTGACAGCTTCCCTAATATTACCGAATCTAGACTATTCAGTTTTTCAGAATATCTATCCAAATAGGTACAATCAAAAAAAGCGTTTACTGAAACATGTTGGGAACCTACATCTATGGAATAGAGACTAGCACCGATATGGTGTTAATAAATTTTTACGAGACATTTGTTCGTGGGGTGGGCGGAAGGCCGTCTCGGCGCACCCTAAGCGTTAATTTGAGTATCTATTGACAGAGGGTCTTGTCGTGAAGGGCAAATTCCTTATGAAAACGCTTTTTACTTTCACATTACCTCGGTCATCAGCTGTAGCTTGCAATTAGCGTAGAGATCTATTTGTATTTACTAGTTTTTAATAATTAAAAACGATAAACACGTTAAAAAACCGACTTCCATTGCAACAACTTAGTACATTTTTGCATTATTATTTTTGGTTTTTGTTAATTTTCTAATAAAGTACTACACCGATTTTGATAAAATTTATATGGGACCACACGGGAAGCACTAGCTTCAAATAAAAAAATAATCATACAAATCGGTTCACCCAGTCCAAAGTTATGAGGTAACATACATAAAAATAAAAAAACATACAGACGAATTGAGAACCTCCTCCTTTTTGGAAGTAGCTTGAAAAAGGCTGTAAACTCCCTTAATATAGTAAAATAAAATACCTGACGTTTAATTAGGAATTCTGAGTATTGATACGCATTCAATACGGCAGTCACCGGCACTGACGCGCGTGCCTTCCGTAGATGCACTTACAACTCGACAGATTCTCAACTGGACAGATCGACGCGACGACGTACAAATGCATTTGTACGCGGTAGATCGTAAGAATTCTTCACATTGTGATCATTCCCAGGCAGATCGTGGAAGGCCCGTGTAGGCATTTCGTCGCTGCGCTGAGCTCCGAAAAATACTAAGTCATCGCAGCCGCGGAGCTCTTTTCTACGGTAGCACCAGACATGTAAAATAAACCTAACGTTTAGTATTTAATGCCTAAGCCTTTTACGATCTGCCTGGAATATTTGGGCAGACCGCGATCTGCCAGATTCTTCCGATCAGCCGCCGACAAATTGAATGAAAAATATTGCAAACAGTGCGCGCAATCCCAGTTGCCTATTGCCCAGTATACTAATTTAACGGCTGGAGTGTCCGAGTAGTTGAGTTCGTTTATTGCATTATCTTAATAATATCGTAACCTGCGACCATAAATAATATTGTGGACGTAAATGTTTTATGTGTGCAGAGGAGGGTCCGACTAGCCGCGCGGCGGGTTTAGAACGCCGGCCAAATCCGCAAGTCTTGCCTTCTGCAAAACGGAAGATTTATAACCCGCCTAGCCACCGGTTCCGGCGAGTGGAAACAGTGTGCCGCAAAAAGGTTTTATATCGGGACCATTAAAAATACTTTGCCCGAAAAAGAACTACCGCCGCCGCGGCGACCGGCGCCAATAGCAATTTTGCTAAAACATTTCACCCAGACTTTATTAAGCTATTGCGTAGCTTTTAACGCGGGCTTTGAGCGCGGCGACCGAATCAAGAAATTACGTAACGAAAATAAAACCTAACACCCCACGCTCGGCCGAGTTCCAAAAAAAATACAGTGCCATCTATTAGCGATTTGCGGTACTAAAAGGACTTAGTCAATTTTACTGGTGTAACTTGCTTAGTGTTAATTTATTACATAAACATCCCGCGCCCCAAGGACTATATGGTACTGGTAAATACATAAATAAATAATTATAATTGCATAAGTTGATAAAAAATGCTATGCAATAGCTTTACCGCGGCAGTCCCCGAGTGTCACACGTTTTTTTTTCCGGTGTAATCGTAGTTTTTAGGATGAAGTATACTGCAGTTTGCAAGTGTGCTGTGTGTGAGCACCTCTTTGAACGGTGTCCAACATAACGACTGTACATAGTGATAGATCTACTATAAAATATTACCAGCATATTTGGTACTTTTCAGTGCCTGTATTTAAATATTCAGCACCTAATTAATATAATAACTAAGAAAACACGCTAGAGCGATTTATTAATTAACTTTTATTGGAATATAGGGATGACAACAGCATCAGAAATAAATTATGAACTCTTGATCACTTAATTGCCCTCCTACTTAAACTTCGGAAACCCTTACTAGTTTAGTTTTCCATCAAGTCTTCAATTTTTAAATCAACAAAATCACAAAATGTGTACATAAACGACGCTGCAAAACTATGACGTCACGCCTAGGTATGTCAAACATTTTTTAGGACAAAATGTCGTTTTTGACAGATGTTAAAAAGTAAATCAGATGACTAGCATTCGTCATCCCTATTCCAGCATGTAAACAAGACAATTTATTATTACACTGTGTATGTTTATTTTCTACAATCTACGATCACTTACAATAATTGTACAATGTAAACGAATATCGCTACTTGATATTGTCGCCTGATCGTTTATTGTTACGCTTCAATAATTGATTTTTTGTATAATGCTAGTCGACTATCATCGATCTTCAATAATTGTTTTTTTGTTTATGTTAGTCGACTATCATCGATCTTCTTTAATAGGAGATCTTCATTAATTGAAGATCGATGATAGTGGACTAGCATAAACAAAATACATAATAACGTAGATAGCGTAAAAATAAACGATCGGGTGACAATATCAAGTAGCGATATTTGTTTACATTGTTCATCATATCAGCCGAAAAATGTCCGCTGCTGGACAAAGGCCTCCCCCAAAGATTTCCACGACGACCGGTCCTGCGCTGCCCGCATCCAGCGGCTTTCCGCGATCTTCACCAGGTCGTCGGTCCATTTATTTGTTTGCATTATTAGAAAATTCTAATAATAGGTAGTTTACATGCAATCGACATATTACCGATATCGTGTTCTTATTAAGTTTTCAAGTCACTTTGCAGGAAATGATGTGAAATGCAAGTCGTTAATATATTTTTTTCTGTGAAGAGCAAAGTGTTGAAATATGACGGTAAATTCCGTACTTGCGTTTTAGTCGCAAGCAAGTAGACAAACCTCACACCAAAAAGGTTTCACACGAGTTACAAAACTGATAAATTATAAAAGTGACGAAGGAGTAAAAGAAAGGTATGGAAGCGCCGAAAATTACACTTTGACATTTTGATGGAAAATTTACCTCGCACTGGGTTGGTTTTTTGGTGTCTGTAAGTGATATATATCACTTACAGACACCAAAAAACCAACCCAGTGCGAGGCGAATTCGCGCAAAGTAGTGTCACGTAGTATTTTCAAAAAATAAATGTATATTTTAAATAACAAAATCATATTTGCAGTTGGTAATAGAAAATTTTGTATGGAAAATCTATGAACTTTTTACAAATCCAACTGAATATCCTAAGTTGGTCGACTATTACTCCTAAACTGCCCTAAACTAAGAAAGCCTACTTATCGCTGATAGCTTTCCTTTTAAATTGATGATATGTTCTATTATTTACATTTTTTTTCAGATGTCCTGCAATAGCGGTTTAGCCAGAGATTTGTTACCATAGATGGGTTATGCACTAACAAACAACATTTGAAAATCGAAGCCATTTACACACACATTATTATAGGTAGTTCCCTTCTATTGCACCGAATGTTACTAAGAAAAGAGATGCCAATTGGCATCTTTTTTTTTGCTTCACTTTTTGGACGCATGTAACCTATCTACCTCCCCCTATATATAGCATATCTCTGGGTTTAGCTGGTAGTCGAACACACTTGTAGTTGTAACCAACAAAAATTAGCACTTTAAAGCTTAATATTTCGCAAACGGATCCCTGATTCGCAAAATGGTTTGAGCAAACCCTCAGTAGTTTGGAAAAACCTATTCAACGGTACCTCACACGATAGGGTACGTCACCAAAAATAAAATCATGCCCTCTTCGTGTAGGGAGGTACCCTAAAATTTAAATTTTATTATACCACTTTGTCGGCGTGATTAATATGTAATTCCTATACCAAATTACAGCTTTCTAGTACTAATGGAGTCTGAGCTAAGCCGCGGACAGACGAACAGACAGACAGACATGGCGAAACTATAAGGGTTCCTTATTGATTACGAAACCATAAAAAAATGTACGAGACAAAATGTGCATAATGAGTGTATGAATGTGTGTCCGTATCGCTGGTTTGCGAAGAAACTACTAAATCAAATTTAATAAGATTTTGAACATAAATTTTGAAAATTATTTGCGAGAAGTAGTTTTTTATTATTTTAAAATGTTAACAGTAAAATTACATGCCATGATTAGCTTTGAATTATAATTTTTTTTGAGTACTGCCAATACAAAAATGGAAAATATACTTTCTCTCAAATAGGATGTAAACACGTTTCTCAAACTTTTGACATAATTTATAAACATCTGAATTATGGCATAACCGGTATATCCGAAAAAAACTCTATAAAAGTGGCCACGAGCGTCGGACCACGCAGTTAGTAGGGTTTCGTAACATTTTCATTAAATAAATTTGTTTTAAAAAACAAAGTTATTTTTGCAGTAAGTATTTTAAATAGAAAAATCTACAAACTTTTTACAAATCCAACTACACATTTTAAGTTGGTCGACCAAGAAAGCCTACTTAACCGTGATAGTTTTCCTTGTAAATGAATTACTCTATGTCCTACTATTTCCAATATGGGGGGGGGGGATTTGACTCTAGCACTTTAAAGCTTAATATTTCGAAAACGGAGCCTAAATCGAAAAATGGTTTTCACACACCCGCAATATTTTTAAACGACCTATCCAACGACTGCCCACACCATGGGATACACGAGAATCCGTGGTCCTATTCCCCTCTTACCCAAATAATAATAACAATGAGGGTTATGTTTATCGAGTGTATGTATGTAAATAATATATGACATGTGTGTGTGTGTGTTTTAGCTAAACCTGTGGTGTAAACGGCTTTATGGATTTTGGAGTGCGAGATGTCCTTGAATTTGTCTTGATTCCCTTAGAGAACACATTTTGACTCGACTGCCAAAAACAAGGTAAATAGTCTACATTTTTTGTTAAATTGTTTTACAAAACTATGGTCTTTGACATATCTATTTTGAAATTATCTAACTTTCAAAACTGTCCATAGGTTTTTTAATAAATATGCACACGTCTTACGACATATTTATAAAAAAAATGATGACTACAGTCGCATTTCTTGCTCAGCATTTACCAGCTTTGAATTTGTAGCCTAAAACTATACACCACACAACACACGTTTATTTCATGCGTATCTAAATTAGAAAGACAGTTATTAACAAAGCTATAGTTAAAGCACAACATTTCTTAAAGATGTTTGAAAGTTATTGGCATACTGAGGATTTGCCATTTTGTTTTTTTTTTCAAAATGGCGTCGCACAATCTAACCTGTGTTTTTGGATAGAGGACCTATAGAAGAACAAAAAATGTCATATAACATTTTGGCCTAAAGCGTCACGTTTCTGAGATAATATAGAAGTTAAAAATATTTAAAATTATTATGCAATATATATATTCAATTATCTCCGTAACGTGACGTTTTAGGACACTATGTTACATTACATTTTTTGATTGTCTGTATGTCCCCTATCCAAATATATAGGTCTCAATGTGCGACGTCATTTTGAAAAAAAAAATTACGGACTCCAGTATGCCGGTCTCCATACAAAAATTTTCAAACCCCTTTGTTTTGCCTGGGCAAACGACTGGCCACGCGGCTATAATATATAGCAATTAATATTCTCTATTTTTTGACGCGGCTCCTTATTTGCCTATCTCCCCATGGCACAGCGGATAGCGGCCACGCTTCCGGGCTGGCTCCCGACCTGTCCTACATTCAGTTCCGGTCCTTACACCCCGCCACGCTAACTCCTGGCAAATATTGACCTGCCACTGCGACGGCAAACGTAATACGAGGGAGGGTTAACTTGCTGGTACGCAGCCCTATCTATAAGTTTATTTTAAATAGGATTGGACAGAATGTGAGATAGAGGTCACGCAGATCCAGAAGTAATGAACATTTCATTCGGTTGAATTGACAGGAACTGAGCGGGAATTTCAAATATTTGAGGCTTTTCGTTATTCTGCTTTTCATCATCATCACCATCATATCAGCCGAAAAACGTCCACTGCTGGACAAAGGCCTCCCCTAGGATTTCCACGTCGACCGGTCCTGCGCTGCCCGCATCCATCGGCTTCCCGCGATCTTCACCAGGTCTTCAGTCCACCGCGTGGGAGGCCTGCCTACGCTACGTTTTCCGGTGCGCGATCGCCACTCGATCGATGCATTCTGCTTTTATGTATGTGAAACTATTTTTTTGACAAGTAACATTATTTTCTACGGTTTCTAATGTACTTTACTACATAAAGTTTTTAAAAGGATTTAAGATATAATATGGAAATCAGAAAGAAATTTCTGCTTTTTACCCGACTGCACAAAAAGGAGATTAATGTTTTTCGAATGAATTTATGTATTTTGTATTTTTAGTAGGGATGCATCCGATACCGATACCGATATATCGGCGATACTTCGGGTTTGCCGATATATCGGTATCGGCGATATTTTAATGGCAGATTCAACGATACTTTTCAAATTTCGCGCTTTAAAAATGTTATGTAAACGCGCGTGTTGTCCCATCAGCAGTGATGCAAACGAGGCATCTGTCGCATCTGAGAGACTATTTTCCACCGCAGGTCTTATTCAAACAGACTTGCGAAATCGCCTTTGCCCGCAAAACTTAAGAATGCTTTGTTTTTTAAATAAAAATCTTATAAATGTTAATTTTGATTACTAAAACTATTAATTAAATGTGTTTTATTTATTCTACTTTCCTTTTTGAATTCAATAATCGTATCGGTATCGGTATCGTATCGGCAAAAAGGCGTATCGATGCATCCCTAATTTTTAGTATATAACAGGAAGTGTACACTGTTAAAAAAACCTTTGACCTTCATTTCACCTTTTGTCTAATCTCATTTTAAATTAAGTATTAGTTATTTATAACAAATAATACAAAAGATAATCTATCTTTTTAATAAGAAAAAGACAGGAGTTAGTGATCATCACAATTAAACATTATCGACGACGCAAACAGTGAAACTATTTAGTAAAAACTTCATGAACATGGGCACCGGTTACCAGGAAGACGAAATTTTTGTGCATAATTGGAAAGTTACTCGTGAAATCAATTCAATTTTTTTTTTATATTTGCTAACAATGAAACAGATGTTTAGAACCTCTGAATCTGTCTAAGTCAAGTCAAAGTGACATTTTACCTTTTTTTAATCAAATTAAAAGATAGAAAAACTAGTCCGCGTCATTCACCCTCAGAAGAACTCCTCAAAAAATAAAAGAAATATAAAAGAATGGACATCGCGGCGCGCGGCTAGGCTACGACAGTGGCGTAGAAAGAAACCCTAAAGCTACGCGCCATTGTGGTCGTAGCGTAGCGAGCGAGTGCGATTGTTTTTTCGCGAGAAAGAGATGTATAATTTATTGAATTTCGGAACATGCATTAAAGGGTCCCAATAATGTACAACCCATGAATCTACACCCTGATAATGGCCGGCCGATAACTCGTTTCACAGACTTGAACTCGAATAAAGGTTGGAACCTAAAAACAAAGTTTAAAAGCGTGATTATTATGATTCTTATTTTGAACTCGTAGTTAACTTTAAAAAGCATTCATCTTCAGTAATCTGAGGCTTTATCCACAGAAGCGCACCCCCATCTAGAGCACAATGCAACATTGTGGATAACTTATTAAGCAAAGAACATTTGAACAGATACCGTAAATGGTATTCAACATTGTACTTAAATGACGCCATAGAATGTTTAAAAGTTACTGTAGAACTTAATTGAGTAATAGCTTAGTTTATGGACATTTTTATTTGCAATTTTCGTGAGACAATAGGGATGACGAATGCTAGTCATCTGATTTACTTTTTATCATCTTTCAAAAACTACATTTTGTTTTAAATATGTTTGACATACCTAGGCGTGACGTCATAGTTTTGCAGCGTCATTTATGTACTCATTTTGTGATTTTGGTGAGTTAAAAATCGAAGACTTGGTGGAAAACAAAACGAGTCAGGTTTTCCGAAGTTTAAGTAGGAGGGCAATTTAGTGATCAAGAGTTCATAATTTATTTCTGATGCCGTCGTCATCCCTATTCTAAGATAGAAATTCATAGAATCGTAAAAAATGGTATAAAAGTTAAATGGGCTTGGCTTGGAAATTATTCCTTTATGTATTACTACAATTATAGTCTACTAAATTTAAATAACAAACAACAAAATTACATTTAATAAATTAGTAGAACTAAAAATTACAGCCAATTTTACAGGTTTTCCGACACAAATAAATGCAGGGAATGTATGTCAAGGTTTATTAATTAGAACTAGATATTTTACAAGCTTTTATTTTATTTAACTTGCAATGCATGTATGTTTGTTCGGGTGGAATCTTGCAACTCAATTTTGAAGCTGATATCTTCAACCGATTGAGCTAAAATTTTGCATACACATTTAGTTTGGGTGACAATGCATGGTTAGCTAGGTGAAGTCATTCTAAATCCAATATGGCGGACTCCCAAAGATGACGGACCAGTTATTTTTATGCACCCCTATAATATGGGTATCAAATGAAAGGGTTTTTTTTATATTCTGGGACAAATCACACATGGTCATCTGGCCCCAAAGTAGGATTCCCTGTGTTATGGGAACCAGAGACTGATATAAATACATATATACGTTTAAATACATACATAAATATAGATATTTAACACCCAGACACAGAGCAAACAAATCTGTTCATCACACGAATGCTTACCCTGGGTGGGGATCGAACCCACAACTCTCGGATCAGCAGTCAAGAGCAGTAACCACTGAGCCTACGAGTCAGTCATTGCTCAGAGGAAAACGAAATAATTAAGTCTTTTTAAATAAAAGCTTATACCTAAAAGTTTTTAGGTTTTTTGAAATGAAATTATTTAAGTTATGAAAATATGTAGATGCAAAGAGAAGTAATCTTAAAAAACCAATCGATCTCGATGGGACATAAATAGACTTAAAACTAAAAACAAACAACACAGAATCAGTATTTGTTACGTCCCGTCAAAAAATGGTCCACACAGAAAATTTTCCGAGGTTCGCTAATCCGTATTGGCTATCACTTTAATGGCTGTGTTGTGAGCCCCGCGCTTAAGGCCCTTCAAATTACAATATTCAATTAAAATTATTCAAAGCGTTAAGGTATCACTGAGGAAAATATATTTAAAGTTATAAAAAACCGATTTAATTGAATACTATTATAAATATATACTTTGAGAAGCAAGAATTATCACGTACACCCTGTTTTTGACAAACCCTGAACAGCTGTCTCTGTCTTTTTCTTTACGTGTAAAGAGTAAAGAAAATAACCACACTTTTTCAATGGTTTTTCGTTTCAATCAAAAACTACAATGAAAGTATATAAAATAATAACATTACTCACTTGGTATTATCATAACAAATATTGTTGTATATATTTTTTTAATTTATACTTCAAAATATAAGTCATAACTAGAGTTGAAAGCAACAGTGTACACCTATCTTTGGGGTTTTTTTCTATCGAGCCAAAACTGCTCAATCGTATTTCTAATAGCTTTTGACTTTAAGGTTTTTTTTCAACCATGGGTTTTCTATAATTTAGGAGTAAATGACGTCAAAAATAACGAAAATCTGTAATATTACCGCCTTAATTGCAAAATTCCTCAAAAACAAACAGTTTATGCTAAATGAAACCAACATACAAAAATCGGCGGCTTTAACACCTTCCATTTTATTTGAATACATTTTTTTAAACTTATTTTAATGTGAAGAAAAGTAATAAAAACATGTAAAAATTGAGAATCGGGAGTTTGGTCTCAGCAATCGCCGCGTTCTAGCCCGCATTGATTTGAAATTAAAATGAATAGTGTTACGTTCGATACTATTTTATCACGGATCGACCTCCTCGGTTTGAATCGTCTTAACGCCTTAAGTTGCTAGTTTTCAATTCCCCACCCATTGCGGTCAAGCGGGAGTTTTCATCTCGCCAACCGGCAACCTGCCGAGCCGTTAAACAAAAGACTTTCCGTCCCCCATTGTTACATTTCATTTTAAAAATTGTGCGCGCTCTGAGAAAATATTTCCATTTCGAACTAATTAATCAAACCTACTAAAGAATAATTTAAATTAGTCAAGAGAAAAAGCTTGTAGAGTTGACAGTATAATTATTCTGTGATAAAGAATATTGTGGTTTGGCAAAAGCTGACGCAATTGAGTTTTGAAATTGTCTTGTCATCTCCAGAATTGTCAGGGGGAGAAATATGTTTATTAGTCATCCATCACATCAAGTTAGGAAGAAGGATAGTTATGCTAGGCGAACTTTACAACACTGCTAAGTTTAGGGACGGTGGCTAAAATCGTCGGTGGCTCAACCGGTAACGACTCGGTCCTTCTAACCAGAGGTACCGGGTTTCAAATCTGGACGGCCAATGTACAAATGAGTTTTTCAAAACTTACGTACATATACTTACCGATTGCTTTAACGGTGAAGGAAAACATCGTGAGGAAACCTGCACACGTCTGCGAAGAAACTCGAAGGTTGTGTGTGTGAAGTCGATCGCCCTGATTCAGGGTAGGCTCGAGCCCCTCGGTGGGGACGTATATGAGCTAATATAAAGTTTAGGGAGAAACGACAATCGATACTGCATTATCAGAAATAGTTCACATTACGCATGAACTATGCAGGATACGCGAGTAGGTCAGTAACTGTTTCACACCACCCAACTAATTACTTCCTAATTACCCTACACTAAATGGCCAAAGGTATGAATTTATTATTTCATAATAAGTTTTAGAACGAAAAACTGTTCAATGTCATAAGGCTACACTGTACCAAGTAGCGACCCCCAAACTTTCCGCTGGTTAGAAACTTTGATGGGAGCGGTCCTGCCTACCACAGGTAGGGGAACGACTCAAGATCGGGGAATGGGGACTCATAGCGGCGGTAAATGCCAAATGTTTAAATGACAAAGAGATCTGAGGGATAACAGAACAAGGCTTTACGTATACATATCTAGATAAATTTTGTAAGGCTAGCATGGGGTCGGGCTGTAGTGAGCCATTCCTTCCCATAAGGACCGGTTTGTATGAAAATTCATCGCGAAGCGGTCGACAGGGGTGCGCGAGGGGCTGGTTTGGGGAGGGGTGCAGGAGGCTCTATTTGGGTCACCCCGGGCGTCATTCCCCACGATCAATAGCCGAGGCGGCGCGCGCCGTTCGCGCTCTCGCTCGCTCTGCCGCCGATTACCTAACGCGTCTCGCACACTGCCCTACAGACATTAATTATTTTCTAAATCATCTCTATATGAGCTATTAAGTCAGGAAATAAGAACAATCGGTCCATTCAACGTTATCGTGTCAAAAATAATTAAGCCTGGGAATTAATATCCGCAGGTATTCTCAAGATAGATCCACATCGTCTGCTATGTTGGTCCCCACGAAGTGTTCGAAAAGTTACGTAAGGGCGAACATAACTATTCGTATAAAAATACACAATACGTGCGTTTATAGTACTAATTTTGCTTGGAGCTTGGAGCTTGGAGGTAGCATACTTATGAGATGGCGGACCTCTTCAAAGTTAGATGAATGGTGCTATAAATTGGCAGTAAAGCTTGCTCGGTGCGGAGCACGCCATATTACTGGCCTGAGAGCTCATTATGAGAAGTTTTGAGGGCGGGCAGGAGGGGTACATTAAATATCGCGGGAGGTATTCGTCGATGAGGCGCGAATACTACTTAACAAGGTAAAGTTTTGAGGGCGGGCAGGAGGGGTACATTACATGTCGCGAGAGGTATTCGTCGATGAGGCACGAATACTATACTTAACTAGGTAAAGTTTTGAGGGCGGGCAGGAGGGGTACATTACATATCGCGAGAGGTATTCGTCGATGAGGCGCGAATACTACTTAACTAGGTAAACTTTTGAGGGCGGGCAGGAGGGGTACATTACATATCACGAGAGGTATTCGTCGATGAGGTGCAAATACTACTTAACTAGGTAAAGTTTTGAGGGCGGGCAGGAGGGGTACATAACATATCGCGAGAGGTATTCGTCGATGAGGTGCGAATACTACTTAACTAGGTAAAGTTTAGAGGGCGGGCAGGAGGGGTTACATTAAATATCGCGAGGGGTATTCGTCGATGAGGCGCGTAAAGTTTTGATGGCGGACAGGAGGGGTACATTAAATATCGCGAGAGGTATGAGGCGCGAATACTACTTAACTAGGTAAAGTTTTGAGGGCGAGCAGGAGGGGTACATTAAATATCACGAGAGGTATTCGTCGATGAGGTGCGAATACTACTTAACTAGGTAAAGTTTTGAGGGCGGGTAGGAGGGGTACATAACATATCGCGAGAGGTATTCGTCGATGAGGTGCGAATACTACTTAACTAGGTAAAGTTTAGAGGGCGGGCAGGAGGGGTACATTAAATATCGCGAGAGGTATGAGGCGCGAATAATATTTAACTAGGTAAAGTTTTGAGGGCGAGCAGGAGGGGTACATTAAATATCGCGAGGGGTATTCGTCGATGAGGCGCGAATACTACTTAACTAGGTAAAGTTTTGAGGGCGTGCAGGAGGGGTACATTAAATATCGCGAGGGGTATTCGTCGAGGAGGCGCGAATACTACTTAACTAGGTAAAGCTTTGAGGGCGGGCAGGAGGGTTACATTAAATATCGCTAGAGGTATTCGTAGATGAGGCGCGAATACTACTTAACTAGGTAAAGCTTTGAGGGCGGGCAGGAGGGTTACATTAAATATCGCTAGGGGTATTCGTAGATGAGGCGCGAATACTACTTAACTAGGCAAAGTTTTGCGGGCGGTCAGGAGGGGTACATTAAATATCGCGAGGGGTATTCATCAGGCGCGAATACTACTTAACTAGGTAAAATTTTGCCGGTTCTGAAATTAATGACAGAACGTCCGCGTCCAATAAAGTCATTTACAGGGTGGGCTCTACTCATGAAACTGAAATAACTTCCCCAGGAAACCCATACTAAAATAGCGAAAAAAATACTCCATACAAAGTTGGCTAATCGGAATGATCGATTTCTATGAAGAGAGTCAAAGAATAATTACAAATTCAGTATGGGTTTCTTGGGGAAAGTTGTTTAATTTCATGAGTAGAGCCCACCCTTAAAGGCTTGCTCGGTGTTAAAAAAACACCATGTATAGACTATAGACGACACGAAAGTATGCAATGTAAAAGCGTTTCGTCACATGACACTCCTTTGAGCTAGTAGAAACATATCTCGTACGTGAGATGTTTTCGATCTGTAAAAGGTCTTCGCTTAATTCAGTACTAAATTGATATTAACCCCCATAACGGTTGCAGGCGTAAAGAGTCAAGTTCAAAATTGAATATTGTAAAATGATATTTTCTCGACGAAAACTCTTAAACACATGACTAAGACAAACTTTCCGCTTATTATTATAAATGAAGTACGAATCAGGAAGCCTGCGAGCCAAGCTATGGTAAAACTTTGACCATTTGCATTTTAAACAAGAGCGCTAACTTTTCATATCTGACAAAATTTTTACTGTATTATTCCCAGTTTTTTTATACTTAACACATAATTTCCTTAAGATATCCAACTACGCGATTTGAAAACGGCATTCACTAAAGATTTAAGAAGATACATCCGTATCTCAAATTGTAAAGTTAACTTTCCAGGAATATTTTAGCTGAAATTATGAAAAATATCTTCCGCGGTTATAAATTCGTTGTGTACTATTTTTTTCTTGATTTTATAAATAATCCTAATAACGCAGGTAATATGTGAAAGTGAATTTTAACAGTAAACAATATATTGTTAAGTTATATATGTCGATATAGTTATTGGGTCTTGGGAATTAGGCGATTCCAAATGGCATCCAATAAAGATTAAAAGGAGACATCCTTATCAAAAAAAATTGTAACGTACCTAACGTGTTTTTATAAGCTAAAATAAGATCATTCCTGTTCTTTCACTGTTCTTAATCTTTGTGTACATTTTTTTTCATGTAATGCTTTGACAGGGAACATAGTAAACAACTTATAGTTAGGTATAGCACATATCAAGACCGTAGTTCACATTCAGAAATAGACCAATGAATGTTAGGCAGAAATAGAAGGTAACACAACTACAAATAGGGTTGCCAGGTCTTAAAATTAAATAGCCGGACATACGTGCCAGTTTAGCCAGACTTTTGGGTAAAAAAGCCGGACTCCTAAATTATTAGATACGACTAAATCAATAAGTCATGTTTACTGGCCTTGAGACGAGTAATCAGATTATGAAACGCCGCCATGGTCATACGACAGCGCTCACCCGAATGTCCAGGTGACGGGTTAAATCATGAAACCTAAAAAGCCTGACAAAAGCCGGACAGGCCGGACACCATCTTATTTGGCCTAACCCTGTCCGGCTTTATCCGGATGCCTGGCAACGCTAACTACAAATAGTGAACGCAGCCGCGCACAGAGCGGCATAACTTTGTTAAAACGCGTCTATAAAACTATGCAAATGACCGGTGGGCAAAAGTGGTCCATGAATCGCCAAAGATGTGTGCTATATCAAAAGTAAGGGCACTTCAGTGACTGCGGTTTGGTGGTGGTCCCATCTAAATCTAGCCCGGGAGACTTGAGATATCTGCTGTAAAACCAAACTGTATTAAACGCCTCTGTGACGTAATGGTTAATCCATTCGCTTCACGCCAGGAGGTCACGGGTTCGATTTCCGGCAGGGTCAACTTTGTAAGACTCGGTTTGGTTGGTGGTAGGGAATTTTCATAGCCCGCCTGGCTAGCTACCAGCATCTTATCTAAGTCTTGCCGCCAATCAGTGTTAACAGCATTGATGTGTTCCGTCTTGAAAATAAAATAGCCAGATCCCCATTGCGTTGGGGAATCTTGGTAAGCCCGCTTCCATCTTCGGCATCATCGTCACTTACCAGTGGTGGGTAAAAAAAAACTGTTACTTGCTTTAGCATTTACCAGAGGACCATTGGCCTTAAACGTCAACATTTTTTTTCATCCATAATTGGTAAACCCTTGGATCATCACATCTTATGATAATTTAAGTGACGATGATGCCGAAGATAAAAGCGGGCTTACGAAGATTCCCCAACGTAATGGGGAACTGGCTATCTTATCTTCAAGCCGGAACCCATCAATGCTGTTAACATTGACGTTTGGTGGTAAGATAAGACGGTGGTAGCTAGCCAGGCTGGCTTAGAAAATGCCTTTCCACCTCAGATTAAACATAATGTAGATATTGAGTTTCATACAACATTCATAACAAAAAGTGGGGTAACGCTTGATATATTATATACGCATGCATCATATTATCTTTACCTTAAGTGGTGACCTGGAATAATGTTACGACAAGTGATAGGTCCTATCCTTCACTGTAATTGAGTCGGGTGCTTTTGAGACATGTCACAGCACGTTTCGGCATGTTGACGGTGAGTCCGCCAACGCGTGACTGTAAGCAAAACTCTTCTCCATCGTGATTGGAGCAGTTTTTAATACCCCGTTGTTTTCACAGCGCTAACACTATTCATGTTTTTTATCTTTGATCTGAGCCATCCACCAACCAAACCGAGTTTTACAAAGTTTGACTCCGCCGGGACACGAACCCGCGACCTCCTAATGTGAGGCTAACGGACTAAACCATCACGCCACGGAGGTGGTTAAATTTGGCCCGGTTTCACCATTTCTATTTATGTGATGTGCGTCAAATGAAAGAATTATATTGATGGGAACACCTCCAGTCAGTAGCCACTGAAGTGTCCTTACCTTTAGCAATGTATATATATTAGTACTAACATACAGTATTGACACTCCCTGCCGCTCTCTAGATTGCGACCTCACCCCCTCGTCACCCAGATTGATACAGATTGGTTACAGTTTGGTTTTCGAACGTATAGGATTTCGCCGCCATTTTGTTTCGTCATTCCTTTTTTGAAATGTCCTTTCTCGCCCGTTGTATGCAGTGTCCAGGGTGTGCCTTTGGTATCTACATTACACACGTGTGATTGGCAGCCCTTGGACCAAGCTGCATATTAATTTGCCCATCACTTTTTAGAAACTCCAGGTAATTTGGTCTCATGGAATTAAACAGTGGAGCGGAGGGCCAGTTGTAACGAAATATCTTAACGAGTTAATGCCACAATTAATCCAATGTCAACACGTAAACTGTAAATTACGCTGTTAATTTCAGCAATAAAGTAATGATCCTCTTCGTACAAATGCCTCATCATCATCAAATCAGCCGAAGGACGTCCACTGCTGGACATAGGCCTCCCCCAAGGATCTCCATGACGACCGGTTCTGCGCTGCCCGCATCCAGCGGCTTCCCGCGACCTTCACCAGGTCATCGGTCCACCGAGTGGGAGGCCTGCCTACACTACGTTTTCCGGTGCGCGGTCGCCACTCGATAACTTTACTGCCCCAACGGCCATCTGTTCTACGAGCTATGTGCCCCGCCCACTTCCACTTAAGTTTAGCAATTCTGAGAGCTATGTCAGTTACTTAGGTTTTCCTACGGATCTCTTCGTTTCTGATTCGATCACGAAGAGAAACTCCGAACATAGCACGCTCCATTGCCTTTTGGGTGACTGAGCCTTCTTATGAGGCCCATAGTAAGCGACCCTGTCTCAGTTCCGTATGTTATCACTGGCAACACACACTAGTCGAAGACCTTGGTCTTAAGACACTGCGGTATCTGGGACGTGAAGATATTGCGAAGCTTCCCGAACGCTGCCCAGCCGAGTTGGATTCGACGAGTGATCTCTTTCTCGAAGTTGGATCTATCTAACTGGACTGTTTGGTCCAGGTACACATATTCGGTAACAACTTCGAGTGTAGAGCCTCCAACCTTCAGAGGAGTAGGTATGATGTAGACGTTTGACATAATTTTTGTCTTGTCCATGTTCATTCTAAGACCTACTTGTGGAGAGGCTCTACTGAGGCCATCGAGCATTGTGCCTAAGCCAACCATAGTCTCAGCCATGACCACGATATCGTCAGCGAATCAAAGGTGTGTGATGTAATCGCCGTTGATATTGATGCCGAGTCCACCCCAGTCCAGAAGCCTTAAAACATCCTCCAGGAACAGCCGAGAACATTTCGGAGATATGACGTCTCCCTGTCTCACCCCTCGCTGCAGCCGCATAGGTTCCGAGTTTTCATCCTGGAGGCGAGCCGCACATGGTGGCACAAACGCCTAAATAAATAAATTTACAACAAACGTTCGGTAATGTTAGTTGTTTCAAAACTTATTGGAGAGTGAACAAAGTAACTTAATATAAACATTTCCAAGGAAAATTTACTAACGTTATCTATAATTCACGAATATTTCGTGAAATATAAAAAGGATATAAAGCGGGCAAGAAATTCCTAGCCAATGCTAACATTATTTGTGGAAACATGAGAACCATATTTGAGAGCTCTTGAGGTGAGAGCCATTATTTTTGGCTACGGATGGCTGAGTGCCAAAAAAGGGACAAATGAAGTAGAAAAGTCCTCTAATGTACGCGGTGTCTAGTTCTCGCACAACTCACACATCTACCGCATGCTTGTTACTTTTTGTGTAACCAGATTTGTACATTGTTTTATTACTTGGTTACTTTTTGTTAAAAAGTTTTGTAGTTTGTTTTATTGCTTGGTTACTTTTTGGTTCACCAATTTTGTAGATTGTTGTATTGTTTTTTATTTACGATAGGCGATAGGTACTAACACGACAAAATTTATTGGTCAACAACCAATCATAATATTGGAAGTCAATAAAGAATGTACTGGATAGGATTAGTATTATCTCCGTGCTGTGGCTAGCGGATGATCCCTACTACAAAGCGCTCTTCAATAAAGCTATAAAACTAATAATTTTATTTTTATCCGCGCCAATCGCCACCGACGTTAAACGGCCCTGGCCTATTGGAGTAATGCTCACGGCATAAAATAGGAGCATCGACGTACGTACAGCACGTCACAAGGCTGTAAACCGCTACGAGGGGAATAGAGGCAATCGGTAATTTTCCTCAACACGTCATACTCTCTAAATATATTATGGTTGTCTGCCGCACGTGGCGATTGCGGCAAACCAACCCCGCTCCCTCCCTTCCCCCCCAATACCCATCATGGCTGATGTGACGATGGTCATTATCATCATCAGAAAGCAAGCTGATAGGCATATTATTATTTCCAGTGGAAAACGAAGGTTAGGGAAAATGTGGATACACCGTCAAAGCAAAAACTAACAGCTTTCATCATCATCGGGAAGAAAAAACTTGGGTCTTTTTAAAATCTGTACAAAACAGCTGCACAAACAATAGAGTTAAGAACCTCCTTTTTTGTTGGGTCTTTTTAAATAAACTAGAACCAATTCAACTAAGAATGTAAAATCTGACTACATATAAACATTACCCCTTTTTTGGGTTTTCGGGTAAAAGTGTATACTATGTCACTCACGGGATCAAGACGAATCTAACGACACTTTGTACTCTCCATACAAAAATAACAAAATTGGTCGATCAGCTGATTGGTTTGTATGAAGAGTTAAAAAAAATGATTTCAGCAGTAATGGAACAAGAGTTGTTCAGTATGATAAGTATCATATCAGCCGAAGATCGTCCACTGCTGGACAAAGGCCTCCCCCAAGGATTTCCACGACGCCCGGTCCTGCGCTGCCCGCATCCATCGGATTCCCGCGATCTTCACCAGATCGTCAGTCCACCGCGCATGCCTGCATGATAAGTATAAGCTCTAGTTAACGGGACCTACACCAATTTTGTTACACCCTGTATAGGCGCACAACTCGTGTAAATAATGTGCACACATTTTTCCAATATAGATACTCGTACATTTGCTCTGGGATGAGCCTTAGATACAGTCGATGTCGAGTCTGTCTTCCTTTTTTGTAGACCAAGGGCTGAGACCTTTCGCTTTTTTCTTATTAGATTTAGCGATAAAAATAAGGATGAATTGCCTATCTCCCATATGGTGCAGCCAGGGTTGCCAGTTGCTCCAGATAATAAACCGAACGTTTTGTATCAAAGGGTTCCCACTATGATAAACTTTAGTGTAATCAGGATAGGAAGACGTAATCAAGTGTTCAACATTGTACCTATGGTTTTAAACAAATAAATAAATGATTTTTTGGTACAATTTATCGAAAAATCATTCTTCCTTTGATTTTCTTTGGTACAAATTATCTGATGAAGGGAATTGCTGAGGGTGAACACAATGAAACGCTTAGTTAACATTAACAAATAGTTAGGACTTTCGCATATTACCGAACCATCCATACTTCGGTATTTTCTTCATACCGAACACCGAACAAGGGCATGAAATACCGAGCAGTTCGGTGAAAAACCGAACACCTGACAAGCTTGGGCGTAGCCTATAAAGAGACGACTGAGGAAGCATTTTAAATGAATTTGCATTATATGGTGTCCCGGGACATGTGGATCATATCGAACAGAGAAATAAATTCAATATTTATTTTTTTATATGCGAATTTATGAATAACCTAACCAACTTTATTAAAATTATAAACCCGACTTCATAAAACATTAGGGACCCCTCCTAAAAAAAAACGTAAAACGTATTCTATATGTCACTTAACAAGAGGAATCTTAAAGACACCTCGCACTCCACAAACCATCTCTAGATGGATAAACGTATAAACATCTACGTTCAGGCTACAGGCCACAGAGAGCGGAATAATATGGGACGGGCTCAGGCAAAGACACAGACGTAGATACATACATATTTACATCCGAAAAACATTACCCTTCTTTTTGGGCACTCGGGTAAAAACAGAGATCGAAATTATCAAGAAATTATTTTTACATGATAATTATCGGTGTTGATACTTATTTATGGCTCTTTGATTTTTTACTATATTGTAAACAGAAAAATATCAAAATAACTTTCAATTTTTTTAGTATAAATTTAATCACAGTAATTGTTATTGAACTATTTCGTTTTTGTGACTTTTCTGATTTCGAGGTTTGCCGTTTCGATACGTCACGAAACGTCAAACCGTGTTGGGATAAACATGGCAGGATAATATAGCGTGCTAGCATTTTGTCAAAGATAATTATAAACATACTGTTTTGTTTTTGCAATTAATTTTGTTGATGTTACATGTAAGGGAGCTACATGTTCTCACCACTAGGGTTCGACACTTTAGGTTCTTGGGGCGCTGCTATAAAAACTTGTAAAATAACTTTCAGTGCGTCTCAGCGAGACTACTGGTTACCATAAGCATCGCCATCCAGCAAGGAAACGCTGCAAGTATGATGGGTACCGTGCCTTGCGGGGACGCACTTGACGGCGTTTATTATTTACACGCTTTTTCTATGGTTTGTGTTGAAAAATAAAATTAATTGATAATATATACAAGCTGTAACAAAAGTGGTGTAGGTCCCGTTAACTGGGGCTTCTGCACATCATACTGAACAACATTTGTTTTACGAGTTTGGTAAAATCGCAAAAAAAAAAAAACTCTTCATACAAATCGATAAGCTGATCGACCAATTTTGTACATTTTAGTATGGAGGGCCCAATTTTTTTTGAGATTTGACTATGGGTTCCTTGGGGAAAGTTGTTCAGTAAGTAGAACCCCCAGTCAACGGGTCCAACACCATTTTTTTTACAGCCTGTATATCCTACTAATAACATTACTTATAGGCAAACACAATATATCAAAAAGTTTATAATTTAATTTATTAACTATAAAGAAGAGTAATTGGGCAAATACACTCCCATAAATATTCAAAAAATATATAACTATCAACGTTATATCTGTCGATAATTATCACTTTAAACCCTGGTTAAAAAAAAACTATAAATGCATAACTTTTGAACCGTCAAATACGGAACAGGCACTCATATGGTTAAAAAGTTTGGAAATCACCCCCACGCCTTACCCTGTGCGAAGCAGTAAACTCAATTACTTATTAACGATAAAGGGCAACATCGTAATCAACCAATCAAGTTGTCGTGAAGAGATTTCAATTTCCTGAGAACATGGCCAGGTCGGAGGAGGCTCTGTGTGCTGGTGGAGTGGTAGTTCTACCCTGCTCGGTTTGGGAGGCGAGGTCAAAGAGCCGTCGTCGACTCAATTTCCGATATTAGATTTGCCTACAGTCAGCAGCGACGGTGTTCCGGACTCCGGAGAGGCAATTTATCTATCGAGGATGGATACTTGCCTATTGCCTTATTTTGCAATGATAAGTGAAAATTTAGCTAGGTACCTAATCAAAATATATTTTTCATAACAGAAACTGGTTTCTATTGCGATATTTTTTGAAGTGAAATCGAAAGTTGGGCATTTTTTGAGATGGAAAAAACCATTGTACTCGCAACCGTTACCGACACGGACAGGAACACGCGGAGGGTCAAAACTTATGAACTCGCGACCGTTACCGACACCGACAGGAACACGCGGAAGGTCATAACTTGGTCAACCTAGTCGTTCGCCAGGAACACTCGGAGGGTCAAAACTTATAAAACTGTAAAAAGTTTTTACTTCTATCGGCACTCCCGGAGTGGTTAGGTTTTTGTTTCACAACATAAGATACTAATAAAGAAGCCAAGTGTGTGTTAGACCACGTGCAAAGTAGGGTCCTGTAGTGTTTAAAAAAAAATTATATTTTAAACAAGTGTAACAAACACTTTTCTGAAAATCGCATCAAAATCGGTTCAGCCCAACGCGATATAATCGCGGACAAACATACATACATACAGGTCAAACTGAGAAACTCCTTTTTTTGAAGTCGTTTAAAAACAAGTTATTTTTGCAGTTGTTACAAAACATTTCGTAAGAAAAATCTGTGAACTTTTTACAAATCCAACCGCAAAGCATAAGCTGGTCGACTTTTACTCCTGAACTAAAATAGCCTTAGCCGTGCTAGTTTTCATTTTAAATGAATTATATACCCCACTTTCCAATACCTACTTATTAGATTTCCTGAAATAGCTGTTTAGCTGGCAGGGGTGACACACACATTAAAACTTAATATTTCGCAAACAGATCTCTGAATCAAAAATTGATTTTCACACACCCTTTATATATTTAAAGGACCGACCTATCTAACGACATCTCACACCATGGGATAGACGAGAAAAAATATCAACCCCACATTACTTGCAGGGATGATATTCTAAAAAGATTTTTTTCAAGATTTTATTTTACTACTTTGTCGGCGTGATACCCATGCCAAATTACAGCTCTCTAGGTCTGAGAGTCTTAGAAAGACAGACGGACGGACATGGCGAAGCTATAAGGGTTCCATAGCTGTAACAGTCTTTGAGTAAAACGGCTACGACATACCGACTGACGACGGACAGATAGACAGACGGACATGGCGAAACTATAAGGGTTCCTTATTTGACTACGGTACCCTAAAAATGCAGAAAATAGTATTTAATGATATAAGTATTGTGTATAGGACAATTGTCTGAACTATATTAGGAAGGCAGCCAACAAAAATAGTGCGACTAACATGGATGATTAGGGGATCGGGGACTGCTAGTCATTTGAGTTACTTTTTATGATCTGTCAAAAACGAAATTTTGTTCTAAAAATGTTTGAAATACCCACAAGTGACATCATAGATCTTTAGCATCATTGACGAACCTTTTTTGTGAATTTGATCAATTAAAAATTTAAGACTTGATGGAAAAACAAAACAAGTAAGGTTTTTTGAAACTTAAAGAGGAGAGCAATTTAGGAAATCATATTTCAGAATTTATTTTTGATGCAGTCCTATCCCCTATTACTTATTTAAAAGCAAAAATCACACATATTACGAATATGTATCTTTAGTTTTTCGTACTCGTAGGTTAACATGTTCGGGGAAGTGACTGCTCAGAATTATCACTTGAGTCACTGAATATAATAAATAAATATTTACACCGAAAAGATTCACAAGATTCTGACGCAGATGGTCAGATTGAAAATCGATTGCTGTACTTCTCACATAGACACAATACGTTCGAGTTGGTTTGCAAAAAGACATTAAAAAATGTTAATTATTGTTTTATGTTTATTTGAAACATTCTTAAAATTAATCATCATATCAGCTCGTGATATAATATGTGTATGTTCATATTTTATTATTTTAAGGTGGTGGACTAAGGCCCGATCGCCCTAATTCAGGGTAGGCTCGAGCCCCTCGGTGGGGACGTTTATGAGCTGAAATGATGACAAGGCATCTGACACGGCTTGAAAACTGCCATCTAAAGACAGCAACCAGCTACAACGGCTTAACGTGCCTTGCGAAGCAGGAAACGGTCGAGAAAAATGCCACTAACAGTCAAACTTATCCAGCTAATGACCGTGCCTCAGGTCGTTTAGCCTGCGTGATCGACATTAGTTTGCAAAAGGTTTATTCGCATTCCGAGAATTTTGTGCGACTATGCCACTTGAAATTTTGCTAAAAATTGCTAGTACATGACCGGACACTATACAAGTGTAGCAATATCGCATGTATAAGTTGGCGCCAAACATCAATGTTAACAGCATTGATGTGTTCCGGCTTAAAGATAAGATAGCCAGATCTCCTTTGCGTTGGGGAATCTTGTTAAGCCCGCTTCCATCTTCGGCATCATCGTGACTTACCATCAGGTGAGATGATGCCAAAGGCTTATCAATTGTGGATTAAAAAAAACATTTTGTAAGAAAAAATAACGTTTTAGCTAGCATGACTTTTTGTTATTTCGACCATCTACGTCTGAATCAAATAAACCTACCTAATCTCTTTCCAATAGGTCGGGCGAGAGACGGAAATTGTAAGCAGAATTTGTTCCGTGAGCTCGGAAAAGATTTGGATTGGAGCAACGTTTCAGACTCAGACTTGTCAGCGTCATCTTTTTTTTTATTAAAAATTTGAGTGCATTTAGCTGCACCTTGATGGTAAGGGCCGATGCAGCCGGGGATGTAATACGCAAGATCAAATAGTGCCTATTCACTCTCGTCTTGAAGATTCCTATATTATACGAATCGGGAATACAGATGCTGGAAGGGAATTCCACTCCTTGGCCGTTCGCATGATGAAGGAAGAAGCAAAACGCTTCGTGCGTAAAGGTGGAACATTAACGACGCGCCTGGTCGTCCGATGATGAAATAGTCATCAAACAAATATGTGTAGCATAAAACATTTCATCATATCAGCCGAAGGTTATTCACTGCTCGACATACGCCTCCTCCAAGGATTTCCACGACGATCGGTTCTGCGCTGCCCGCATCCAGCGGCTTCCCGCGACCTTCACCGGGTCATCGGTCTACCGAGTGGGAGGCCTTCCTACGCTACGTTTTCCGGTGCGCTGTCACCACTCAATAACTTTACTACCCCAACAGTCATCTGTTGTAACAAATTTCATAGGAAGAATCAAGATCACCCAAAGGGCAATGGAGCGTGCCATGCTCGGAGTTTCTCTGCATGATCGAATCAGAAACGAGGAGATCCGTAGGAGAACCAAAGTAACCGACACAGCTCGTAGAACAGATAAAACATTTCAGTCAATGAACATTATACAGTAAACAGAGTAGGTGCTCGTATGAGCTAGCAGTGTTGCCAATTTAGCGACTTAGTAGCTAGCTAGATCTAACGTATTTTCGGAGCAGTCTAGCGACAAAAAAAATCGACGCTTCTTGCATTTTAGCGACTTTTCAAGCACAGTAACACCATACATCTAGCGACAGAATTGCCATTTTTATATTGTTCTAGCGATTGTGCGGATGGTAGCGCATCGGGAGCCGGGTCGTTCCTTTCCCTCTAATATGGTTGATGGGAGCGATTGCTGACTCTCGCGTTATACTCGTGACCGGGTGCTGTCCGTGGGAACTGGCCTACTCTTGTTAAATGCATTCAATGATTTTTTTATGTATAACTTTTCGTGTCATATTGTTTTCATGTTCTAATGACATAATCTGGTTTATATCAAGGATTTAATTTTGACGTTATTAACTAATTATTGTTTATTTTTGATTCTTCACAAATGACATTGTTATCATTATTTGATGACTATCAGAAAGAGTGTAATTTGCACCTATTTTGAATAAATATATTGAATTGAATTGACTTTTCAAGCGTACGACTAACGACTTTTTGACATAAAGAGTTGGCATCACTGTGAGCTAGTGTATACTATAAACACAACTCGTCACGGCGGCACGGACGCGTTGCTGCGCTTGCGCTGGCCAGTTGAATCACTCCATCGCTAAAACTGATGGAAATTTATAGCGCGGTGGTCTGGTCTGGTGGATAAGATTTATAGTTCGTTGAAATATAATTTTAAAACTTAAAAGTTTTGCAAGGCCAGTATACGTACTGCAAGAAAATGAATATAAAATATATTTTTATTTGGAAATAAATAAATATATAAAAAAACCCTGACAACTTAAATATTATTTATACTTCCAAATTAGGTACTAGATGATCTAAACCAGGAATAGGCAATAAATAGGTGAATGGCCTGAAAATTATCTAAACTTAATAAGGGTACCACATACCCATACTACGTGACCGCTTTAGGAGGAGGGGGGGTTTCCGATATACTACACATGGTCACAGAGATGAGGGGGGATTCGGTTATTGTTACGAAGGAGCTGTAAATTTTAATAAAAAATCAGCGCGTCCCTCAAATTATTACGTTAGTCCTTTACATTAAACTTGTAATTTTCCTCGTTTTAAGGGTTCTGTGCCCAAAGGGTAAAAATGGGACCCTATTACTAAGACTCCGCTGTCCGTCCGTCTGTCTGTCTGTCCCCGTCTGTCACCAGGCTGTATTTTATGAACCGTGATAGCTAGACAGTTGATATTTTCACAGATGATGTATTTCTGTTGCCGCTATATCAACAAATACTAATAATTAAAAAAGTTAGTCTTCATTCAAAAAACGTGGTTTTATAAACGTGTAGAAACTAGCGCCATCTAGTATGATGGCACGGAACCCTTTGTGCGCGGTTCTGACTCACACTTTACCGGTTTTTATAATTTTTTAGCTATCTAGGTAAACTACCTATACACTTTTATTATATACGTGAAAACCAGTGGGAGGGGGGATTGTGATATTTAAGGTCTAACAAAATTAGCTGAAACTATTTTAACTGGTGCTTCTACCCATGAAACTGAACAACTTTCCCCATGGAATCCATAATCAAATCTTAAAAAAGTTTTTGAATTTCCCATACTTAGTTGGCTGAACAGCTGATCGAGTACTTAGTATGAGAGAGCCATTTTTTTGCGATTTGACTATGGGTTCCATGGGGAAAGTTGTTCAGTTTCATGGGTAGAAGTACCAGTTAAAATAGTTTCAGCTAATTTTGTTACACCTTATATAAGGGTACAAAATTAGCTGAAACTATTTTAACTGGTACTTCTACCCATGAAACTGAACAACTTTCCCCATGGAACCCATAGTCAAATGGCAAAAAAAAATTGACTCTCCCATACTAACTCGATCAGCTGATCAGCAAACTTAGTATGGGAAGTTCACAATTTTTTTTGGGATTTTACTATGGGTTCCATTGGGAAAGTTGTTCAGTTTCATGGGTAAAAGCACCAGTTTAAATAGTTTCAGCTAATTTTTTTAGACCTTATATACAGGGTGTAAAAAAATTGGTGTAAGACCCGTTAACTGGGGCTTCTATTCATCATTCTGAACAACTTTTTCCAAGGAACCCACAGTCAATTTGCAAAAAAAAAATGTGACGCTCCATACAAAAATTCACAAAATTGGTAAATCAGCTGATTGTTTTGTATGAAGAGTTCAACAATTTTTTTGCGATTTCAGCAAACTTGTAGAACATAAGTTGTTCAGTTTTATGAGTAGAACCCCCAGTTAACGAGACCTACACCAATTTTGTTACAGCCGGTATACTACAGGAGGAGATATCAAAATTGGCCGGCAAAATGGGTAAGTTCCATACCACTAGTAATCTCATAAAGTCAATACAATATTTAAACTGCAGTTTTATAAGTTCGTGGTCTCCACAGACGGTTTACAAAAACCACGAGCTAGTCCACGAAGCCAACAAAATAACCGCACAGAGTGACATTTGAGAAGCAACCGCAGTGCAACACGATACACGTACATCGAAATAGATCCTATCTAAGTGCTCAGAACCATGTGACATCCACATCAGTATTTGAAACCTTATGGGATTGTATATAGCAGCTACGTAGGCAACACAATTATACAAGCCACAGATATCGATTAGGTACCCGGTTTACGTAGCAAGCAGCCGAGTATAGAACTGTGTAATTACTAATTTCTTATTTCTTCAGCCTTCACCATACTTCACAAAGACACTCGTAGAAAATTCTCAAACAAAAGATTGATTTGCATTATCATATCAGCTCACATACGTCCCCACCGAGGGGCTCGAGCATACCCTGAACTAAGGCTATCTGCTATATGCGACCTCGCCGGGCCCAGGCGTGTGCAGGTTTCCTCACGATGTTTTTCCTGCACCGTTAAGAGCGTTGGATAAACGCACATATGAAATCGAAATCCTAAAACACATTGGTACGTGGCAGGATTCGAACCACAACCTCCCGGACAAGAGGTAGCGGCCATTGCCATTACACCACCGACGCTTGTTTTTGATTTGCGTACAGAGTCCTAAAATGCAGACGTTCCGCGCAAATATAGATATCGCAGTGTCGCAGTGCCCACTGCCTCCGTTTTTACACGAATGCCCACAAAAAGTATTCGTGTATTGTTTTTTTTAGGTCTCATGTATGTTTCTCTATTAAACGATATCTTCTAAACGACTTGATGGACTTTTGAATGCGAGTATTGTTTTTATAGGTCTCATGTATGTTACTTTATTAAAAGATATCTTCTAAACGACTTGATGGACTTTTGAGTGCGAGTATTGTTTTTATAGGTCTCATTTATGTTTTTATAGTTCTCATGTATGTTACTTTATTAAAAGATATCTTCTAAACGACTTGATGGACTTTTGAATGCGAGTATTGTTTTTATAGGTCTCATGTATGTTACTTTATTAAAAGATATCTTCTAAACGACTTGATGGACTTTTGAGTGCGAGTATTGTTTTTATAGGTCTCATTTATGTTTTTATAGTTCTCATGTATGTTACTTTATTAAAAGATATCTTCTAAACGACTTGATGGACTTTTGAATGCGAGTATTGTTTTTATAGGTCTCATGTATGTTACTTTATTAAAAGATATCTTCTAAACGACTTGATGGACTTTTGAGTGCGAGTATTGTTTTTATAGGTCTCATTTATGTTTTTATAGTTCTCATGTATGTTACTTTATTAAACGATATCTTCAAAACGACTTGATGGACTTTTGAATGCGAGTATTGTTTAAAACACGTAAGCATACACTTACATACTTACTTACTTACATTATAGAATTACACGAGTGTTTTAAGACCAAACTATGTGCAGTTTCATACACTACTTTATCTAATCTCATACATTGGGATTGAATCAACTAAAATACAAAGATCAAAGTTAAGAGTAAGAAAAAAATCTCACTAAATTCAGTAAGTACCTACAACAAAACGTGTCATAGCGCTGAATCCCAGCGCATCACCGCGCTTGCACTGAAGCGGACGGTGTCACAGACAGGTAAAAACAATGATTTCACTGATCTCAGACATTTTTAAACAAGAATGAAAATTATCCACGAAATTCAGTATCTACAACAAAATTCAAAGAAAAACCAACACATCACCGTGCATGCGTTAAAGCGGGCGCCTGTCACAGACAAGTAAAAATTGGAATGAAATCTTTTTGTATTGCTGTAAAAATGGCGCGAACCGCATGTGCGTTCCCATAAAAAAAAATGGAACTTCGTTGGTGATATTATCTCTTTGGATTAACTTGTATCGTAATGGAAAAAAATACGGTATTTTTTTATTTTTTTTATTCACAATCAGTAAGCCCTTGGCATCATCTCACCTGATGGTAAGTGACAATGATGCCGAAGATGGAAGCGGGCTTACCAAGATTCCCCAATGCAATGGAGAACTGGCTATCTTATCTTCATGCCGGAACACATCAATGTTGTTAATACTGATGTTTAGCGGCAAGACTTAGATAAGATGGTGGTAGCTAGCCAGGCGGGCTTAGAAAATGCCCTACCACCAACCAAACCGAGTCTTACAAGTTGACCCCACTGGGAATCGAACCCGCGACCTCCTGGTGTGAAGCGAATGGGCTAACCATTACGCCACGGAGGTGGTTAAATATATTATGTGTTTATATTATTATTATGTTATTGTGTTTATAAAGTATGCCAATATAAACTCGTTTTGAAGTTGATAATGTGAACTTTACGATATGAGAGTAGATAAAATATCTTCTAAACGACTTCATGGACTTTTAAGTGCGAGGTCACGTTAGATCAGTTTTGACCCCGTGTGCGACATAGGATACATTTTACCCGACTACACAAAAAGAGGGGTAATTTTTTATGCAGTCGTGTTTTTAGTAAATTTATAATTTTAAGTTATCACCCGGCTGCCCAAGGAGGAGGGTAATATCGTTAGATTCGTTGTTCCCTTGAGCGACATTAGGACACATTTCAAGCAGTCGGGTTTTAATGTTTTAATTCAATTGGAGAGCGCAAAGCTCACCCTCTCTCGCTCTGTTACATAAGCCAACCGCAAAACAGTTCAACAACCAGAACGGGGTCGGGTTTTGAGGGCTTATGAACAGAGTTAACCTTTTGAACGCCACGCACCCAGACAACAAACGCGCCTTCTGTTGCACGCCATCATACAAACATTACTTTGTGACCCATTTCTTCATTCCTCACTTTTCTTCATTTGTCGTGCCAGTAACGGCTTGTTTGTGCAAATAAAGACACCTTGAGTATAAAATAATCGAAAGTTTGTTTTGCATTCAGATACAACAAAATTCTTGACGTGATATCCCGACATTGGCGTACATGGCACGTTTATTCGCTATCGGCTGTGGTCGACTTTGGCGGTGAAAAGGTTAAGGAGGCTTAGTCATCATAGCATAATACGACAGTAGCAAAAAGTAGACTCCGAGGAGACCTGACCTGACAAGATGCTTCCGAAGCAGGATTGAATCTCTCTGGATCCTTCCAGAGATTCAACCTCTCGGTCCTCCATCTGAAAAGCTTTCTCCTGGACAAGACCTGACGTGGCCGACATGGAAATAGCTAGAATGTATACGGGTAAGACCCAAGTCGACCGATGTAAGGATAATCTGGGCTACACAGATGATTAAAATAACATATCTGTGAATGTGGTGTATCCCCACAAAGTATGGATCCTTCCAGAGATTCAACCTCTCGGACCGCCATCTGAAAAGCTTTCTCCCGGACAAGACCTGACGTGGCCGACATGGAAGTAGCTAGACTACGGGTAAGACCCGAGTCGGCCGATGAAAGGATGATCTGGGCTACACAGATGATTAAAATAACATCTGTGAATGTGGTGTATCCCCACAAAGTATGGATCCTTCCAGAGATTCAACCTCTCGGACCGCCATCTGAAAAGCTTTCTCCCGGACAAGACCTGACGTGGCCGACATGGAAATAGCTAGAATGTATACGGGTAAGACCCAAGTCGACCGATGTAAGGATAATCTGGGCTACACAGATGATTAAAATAACATCTGTGATTGTGGTGTATACCCACAAAGTATGGATCCTTCCAGAGATTCAACCTCTCGGACCGCCATCTGAAAAGCTTTCTCCCGGACAAGACCTGACGTGGCCGACATGGAAATAGCTAGAATGTATACGGGTAAGACCCAAGTCGACCGATGTAAGGATAATCTGGGCTACACAGATGATTAAAATAACATCTGTGAATGTGGTGTATCCCCACAAAGTATGGATCCTTCCAGAGATTCAACCTCTCGGACCGCCATCTGAAAAGCTTTCTCCCGGACAAGACCTGACGTGGCCGACATGGAAATAGCTAGAATGTATACGGGTAAGACCCAAGTCGACCGATGTAAGGATAATCTGGGCTACACAGATGATTAAAATAACATCTGTGATTGTGGTGTATACCCACAAAGTATGGATCCTTCCAGAGATTCAACCTCTCGGTCCGCCATCTGAAAAGCTTTCTCCCGGACAAGACCTGACGTGGCCGACATGGAAATAGCTAGAATGTATACGGGTAAGACCCAAGTCGACCGATGTAAGGATAATCTGGGCTACACAGATGATTAAAATAACATATCTGTGAATGTGGTGTATCCCCACAAAGTATGGATCCTTCCAGAGATTCAACCTCTCGGTCCGCCATCTGAAAAAGCTTTCTCCCGGACAAGACCTGACGTGGCCGACATTTCCTGATTTCGAATTTAGATTTCATAGGTACGTTTATCCGACGCTCTTACGGTGAAGGAAAACATCGTGAGGAAACCTGCACACGCCTGAAGGGAAACTCGCAGGTTGTGTGTGAAGTCGACCAAACCGCACTGGGCCCGCGTGGTCGACTAAGGCCCGATCGCCTTAATTCAGGGTAGGCTCGAGCCCTCCTCGGTGGGGACGTATATGAGCTGATATGAATGAATGAAATGTTTCAGAAGGACCCTATAATATATTAAATTATACTATGACTATACCATAGATAGGCGTAGACCGTATGGCTCCCGGTTTAGAATAGGGCCATCCAATCTCTTCCCGTGGGTGTCGTAAGAGACGACTAAGAGACTAAATCGGACTCTGAGGATGGGCAGCTGCGATCGCCAATCTTCCTGCTAAGCGTAGCGAATACAGTAAAACTCTCCAACTCGGGAAGGGCTTCTTATGTCCACCAGTGGACGTCTTTTGGGCAGATGACATCATCATCAAATACCAAATCGGGCTGATTAGTAGTGCTTAGTATACGATCGACGCGAAGGGGGAGGTTAGTTTCGCTTCTTTGTTTGCGTATAGTAAATTAGGTAAAAATGAATGACGAGGTACGTAGGTAACCTGCAATCATAAAGCGCTTTGTGCTGTAATTGTATGTGATTATTGGCGTGAAACAACCACTCGGAAACTAATGAACAAAAGTTTAATCATTTCCCAGGACATTTTGTAAACAGTATTATTTATCAAATCATAATAAATTTATATAAACAGTTAGTAATGACCTCACCAATTTAATTAATTAGGAATTAATTAAAAATTAAAACCTGAATGTATAAAAATACCCTTCCTTTTTGTACAGTCGGGTAAAAATGTATCTTATGTTACACACGAGATTAAGACGAATAGCGACACCTCGTACTCCAAAAGAGATAGAGATAAAGAAGATAGAGCGTGCCAAAGAAATATTTATACAGGGTGTCCCAAAAGTCAACGTTATCCCTTGGAGGGCTGACAGGCCAGCTCAGTACTGACCAGAACATCACAATATGACCTTAATAAAAATAGTTTTCGAGATATTAACATTTGTTTAAAATATGAATCTAACGATACCTTGCACTCTAAAATCCATTAAGCCGTTTAGGTTACAAACTCAGCCAAAGAAACAGATATACATACATACATCCGAAAAACATTATCCTCCTTTTCGGACAGTCGAGCTAAAACACAGATTACAGGTTAGTGACACAGAGAGAAAATAAAAGTTTTTACGATTTCGGGCAAGATGGCCAGTTACCCAGTCAGCTTAACCATAGGGCTATCAATTTTGTCCTCTACAAACAACAGGAGACTATTGGCGCGAAAAATTAACACTGTAAGTAGGTCCTGTAAATAGCTCGCGTTAAGTGCAAGCGAGAATTACTTTGCTCCACATAATTCAATTATGAACTTCGCGCTAAAGCTATAACTAGGCTGAGGTTTTCGCCTAGGGATGGGAAATTTAGGGGAAAAGATTCACCTTGCTTCAATGTACAGGATCAATGAAGGCATTGACCGGAGCGATATTTTTTTCTTAACTGTCGACGACGCGTATATTCAAGGTATTTATTTAAAATAGGTGCAAATTACACTCTTTCTGATAGTCATAAAGTAATAATAACATAATTTCATTTGTGAAAAATCAAGAAATAAACAATCGTTAGTTAATAATGTCAAAATTAAATCCTAGAAATAAACCAGATTATGTCATTAGAACATGAAAACAATATGACACCAAAAGTTATACATAAAATTATTGAATGTCATTGAAACCTTTGACAAGAGTAGGCAAGTTCACACGGAGAGCACCCGGTCACGAGTATAACGCGAGAGTCAGCCATCGCTCCCATCAACCATATTAGAGGGAAAGGAACGACCCATATGGAAACCCTAACAGTATCCAGAACCCCATTACTTCTGATCTGCGGGAGGGTTTAAGCGATTGAATGCGCAGTTTGATGGATTAAATGCTAGTCATCAGTCCTGTAATGCGGGAGGCTTTACAAACGCAATTCTAGCGTTATGAATATATCGTAAATTCCTACCGCTGCTTAGATTAGCCTACTCTGCATTTAGTTCTGTCGTTAGTATTAATATACACTCTCTCTCTCTGATCGTGGTCTTTGGTTTTGAACCGTGTGAACTGTCTCCATCGGTTTCGATCCATGGCCTCTTCGCTTGATAATTTTTTTTTAGAGGTTTTAGAGGAAACTGCGCTCCGGAAATTAAACGTCAAATAGCCATGGCCAAGGATGCGATGACGAGGCGCCAGAACATTTGGAAATACCGAGGCATCAGTTCTAATACCTAGGCACGCTTAGTGAGAGCTTTGATCCTTCCCAATTTACATACGGAGTGGAAACGTGGACGATAGGAGCCAGAGAAAGAAAAAGAATAGATGCATTCGAAATGTGGTGCTGGAGGCGGATGCTAAGAATTCCTTGGACAGCTAAACGCACAAATGTGTCTGTTTGTTCTCACACAATTAAAAGTCCAAACTCGGTTGTCTACCACAGTGTTTTTCAATCTTTTTGAGTACGCGACTCCTTTACAAGTTAAAAAATTCTGGCGACCCCCTGAGGCCATAAACAAACAAAATTTTTGTGACTTGACAAACTGCGTTTATTTTTTTTTTGGACTTACATCAAACTATTATTATTATTATGTTGTGATAGGCGAGCAGCTTATAGTTGATGTGCCTATATCTGTGTTAGTGTTACCGCACTAGATCATCATTGCACCATTGCACCATTTGTCCAGCCGGTCTGTTTTTAAAACTATTCACGAAGAGGGGCATCAACCTCACCCTGAGGCAGCTTGTTCCAGATGTTTATCTATTTAGTCCCATATTCAGTTGACATGCGTCCCGTTTTTTATTGTTTTCTTTTGCGACCCCCCCGAGTAAGGCTTCGCGACTCCCTTAAGAGTCGCGACCCACAGTTTGAAAAACACTGGTCTACCACATGATTACAACGCACACCTATTTCGACCACATAATGAGAATAGGGGGGGGGGAATTAGAAAAACTGATCGTTGTTGCCAGCATCGAAGCAAAAAGATCAAGAGGTCGATCGCCAACACGATGGAGTTTTTATTATTTTTTATACTATGACATGATAAATGAAAAAAAAAACGATCTTTCACCGAATGATAGTTTTAGAAGTACCTACATAATATTATTTTGAAGAACGGTTGCGCAGCGCTGTGATAAAACTACGATCATTGTATACGGTTTGACACGAGCTAATTCTATTTGATTCATTTAGTCTAATAAAGAACAACAATCTCAAAGTTAATATTAAATAATTGACGACACTTTTTATCCGCCTCCGCGGCGTAATGGTTAAGTCCATTATTCACATCAGGAGGTAGCTAGTTCGATTTCAGGTGGAGACTAACTTTTTTAAACTCGGTTTGGGTGGTGGAAGGGCATTTTATACGCCCGCCTGGCTAGCTACCACCATATTCATCGTCATCGTATCAGCTCATATACGTTCCCACCGAGGGGCTTGAGCCTACCTACCCTGAATTAGGGCGATCGGGCCTTAGTCGACCACGCGGGCCTAGTGCGGGTTGGTCGACTTCACACACAACCTTCGAGTTGCTTTACAGGTGTGTGCAGGTTTCCTCACGATGTTTTTCCTTCACCGTTAAAGCAATCGGTGAGTATATGTACGTAAGTTTCGAAAAACTCATTGGTACATTGGCCGTCCGGATTTGAACCCGGCACCTCTGCACTGGTTAGAAGGACCACCATATTATCCAAGTTTTATTGTGTTTCGGTTTGAAGAGAAGATAGCCAGTTCCCCATTGCGTTGGGAACTCTTGGTAAGCCCCCTTCCATCTTAGGCATCATCGTCATTTACCACCAGGTGAGATAATATCAAGGGCGTAAACAATAAAAAACTTTCGAAACTTTGCAAGCAAAATTGCAGCTCAATCGGAAACCGGGAAGTGTGTCAAATTTAACCTGCAAGATTTGATTGCAGACACCGGGACAGGTGAAATTAAAACTAAATAAAAGCTTGCAATACGAATAACTTAAAAATGAATCATCGCATCGAATTGAATAAAGCCGGGACAGGTGAAATTAAAACTAAATAAAAGCTTGCAATACGAATAACTTAAAATTAAAAATTTAAAAAACCCCCGACAAAAACCTCTAAAAAGTAAACAATAATATGTATTGACCCTTTGAGTTTAATTTAAGTAGTAATATTTTGATCCAAGAGTCGTCGCGTAGGGGGACCGCTAAGTTGTGAAGTTATTACTAATTAGTTGTAGTAAAGTAAATCAGTTGTATTCTGTTTTTATTTTATTTACTTAGCGGTCCCCCTACGCGACGACTCTTGGATCAAAATATTACTACTTAAATTAAACTCAAAGGGTCAATACATATTATTGTTTACTTTTTAGAGGTTTTTGTCGGGGGTTTTTTAAATTTTTAATTTAATTTTTATTTCGTGCTTTTTAAACTTTACATAACTATTACATACAATCGAAACTCTACCCCCACATTCATACAAATAGTTTCCGGGACGAAACACGATACTGCGACACAAAATCTAGCCTATTTTGAATCGATCAAGCCTGTGGAAGTTGCTCACCTCCCTTGTTTGAAGCTGCAATTAAATGTGTTATAACTCTAAACTTCAAATCCATGGACCCATGGAAGTTTTTTACTTTTTTAACCGCTGCTTCAGCAGATTCCAGGAGATGCTGCAGCATCAGGTCAAGGTTACCATATTATATCTAACACCTATTCATTGAGACTATTCTAATAATTTCTATTCTAATTCTATTTAAAAGTGTGTGTAACACCTATTTGAAATAAATTGTTTTGAATATTTTTTTTGAGCCCAAACACGATACTTCTACTGAAAGTTTTTGAGGAGTTGGGTATTCTGTAGATTCTAGGAGATGCTGCATCAACAGTTCAAGGTTATCATGGTTTTGCAATATTTTTACATTAACAGGGCACCAAATTTTGAATCGATCAGACCTGTATAAGTTGCCCAGATCCCTTAGTCACCTAGATAAGAGCTGATAACCCTCAAACGGCTGAACAGATCTTTATCGATTATAGCTAAGAACCACCGCAAGGAAACTTGTTTCACGTAAAAAAAACCGCATCCAAATCGGTCCATCCGTTCGAGAGTTGCGATGCCACAGACAAACAGACACAAACACACAGAAATTGGCGTCAAACTTATAACACCCCTCTTTTTGCGTCGGGGGTTTATATAAGAAATCAAAGCGAAGGTTTATCTGAATAATATTTAGTTCACAGTTAGTCATAGTTTCAGGTACGTAGGTATGTCAAAAATTTAACGGATTTTAACAACATCAGCTCACCGTGTTGCCACCATTGCATTGTATGCAGAATCAAATACTGATCAAAACGAGTCCAAACACGACATATCTGCTATTATTTTTTTAAGAGTGTACTAGTGTGCTGGATATCCTGGCCGCAGCATCAGCTCACCGTGTTGCCACCATTGCATTGTATGCAGAATCAAATACTGATCAAAACGAGTCCAAACACGACATATCTGCTATTATTTTTTTAAGAGTGTGCTAGTGTTCTGGATATCCTGGCCGCAGCATCAGCTCACCGTGTTGCCACCATTGCATTGTATGCAGAATCAAATACTGATCAAAACGAGTCCAAACACGACATATCTGCTATTTTTTTTTTAAGAGTGTACTAGTGTGCTGGATATCCTGGCCGCAGCATCAGCTCACCGTGTTGCCACCATTGCATTGTATGCAGAATCAAATACTGATCAAAACGAGTCCAAACACGACATATCTGCTATTATTTTTTTAAGAGTGTGCTAGTGTTCTGGATATCCTGGCTGCAGCATCAGACCAAGAGTTCCATAATCCTGCATAGTTATTAAGCATACATGAGTGTTTCAAGTTTTTGGTCACATGTATGTTTGAAAGTAAAGTAAATACACATTAAGAGTCTAAGAACCCTACCGCAGCTAACAAAAGAGCTGATGACCTTGAAACGGCTGAACCGATTTTGATAAAACGTATCTAAGAACCATCGCCAAAAAACCTGCTTGTAAATTAAAAAAACCGCATCCAAATCGGTTAACCCGTTTGAGAGCTACGGTGCCACAGACAGACACACAGACAGACACACAGACACACACACAGACACACACACAGACACACACACACACATAGCGGTCAAACTTATAACACCCCTCTTTTTGCGTCGGGGGTTAAAAAATGAATCATCGCATCGAATTGAATAAAGTGGCAAACACAACAACGCTGTTTGGGAGCGTTCAAGTATTACGTAACAAATATGGGGGGAGGGGGGTGTTTTGTAAAACGTTGCGATGCGTTACAGGGGCAGGAGGGGGCGTTTGAACTACGCGTTACGTAACACGGTTTTTTTTCTCTTACTAACGCGATTAAAACAATAAAAAAGATATTTTAGCGACTTTCCGGTACTTTACGCCACATAATTATGATTGTGGCTTTTAGGTAAAAATGGTCACTTGGTGGTTACGTAACGTTCTACTAGGGGGGAGGAGGGGTACAGTGAAACGTTACGGCGCGTTACATGGGGGGAGGAGGGGTCAAAAATCTTCAAAAATTGCGTTACGTAATACTTGAACGCTCCCTTTGTCATTTATGTGTGATTCAGGTAGGTGCCTACTGTCTAGCACCCGTCGGAGAGCATTATGGAGAGTCATAAATCATTCCAAAATGACGGTTAGGCTCTTTCAGCAAATGGTTAGATGAAGAATGGTTCCTCCAAAATTTATGACCTTCAATCGCGTTTGTGTTTGTTAATTTTTGCAAATATTAATAGCAATAATAATTCTTTTCTGTTTACTTATGATAAGTGGTTAATATTTCGCGTTTAAAAAAATATTTCATACAGTAAACTCGATGCCATAACAGAAATAAGCTGCTTTAAAAACCTAGCAACTTGTTATTGCGCAATCATACTCTCCTAATTAAACGTAGCAATACCTAAATAAACTTTAAATTCATCGCAGGAGTTGCCAACTTTGAGGAATGTGCCAAAGCAATACTCGTACTTATAATAATAATTGAAAATGCTAAACACGTTAAAAAACCGAGTCCCATCGCAACAACTTAGTACATTTTTACATTATTATTTTTGGTTTTTGTTAATTTTCTAATAAAGTACTACACCGATTTTGATAAAATTTATATGGTACCACACGGGGAGCACTAGCTTTCAAATAAAAAAAGAATCATAAAAATCGGTTCACCCAGTCAAAAGTTCTGAGGTAACACACATAAAAAAAACATATAGCCGAATTGAGAACCTCCTCCTTTTTGGAAGTCGGTTGAAAAGGAAAGGCCCCGACTCAATCACTGACCGACTCATCAACGTCCAGCCTAAACCCTTGCTGAAACCAAATGCTGAAATTTTGCACACAGGTTTCCTTTTTGATGTAGACAAGGAGAACGGGAATTAAGTCGCGGGTAACAGCTATAAACATTTACTACATATAAAACGCGGCAGTATCTAAATCATCTCAATATGTACCAATAAATTATGTTAGATTTGATTGAACAGCTGTCTCTGTCTTTTTCTTTACGTGTAAAGAGTAAAGAAAATTACCACTCTTTTGCACTTTATCAATGTTTTTTCGTTGAAAGTCTCGAAAAAGTGAACTAAATTAAATTTGAATAAACATAGACTACGTAGTGAGAAAAGAAGAAATTATTATATAAATTTCAAATTTCATAAAGTAATATTTTTTCCTACAAATGTTTACAGGCTTTCCTTCAATTTTTGCTATGTTTAGGGTTTTTTTTATGATCGAGTCAAGTTAATCTAATCGTGTGATAAACTTACAAGGGCCCTAGGTAATATATCTTTTTTTCAGGCCGATAAATTAAGCGGGAATAATTTTCCTATTTTTTTTTTCTAAGCTCTTCTCATTGCTTATTTGCCAATATACAGCCTAAAGGAAAGAAAACCACGTGAACAAGCTTATGTGCGATACTAATACTTAGGTGCGCGGGAGTCGACCGCCGCCGTACACTGGTGCAAGCCGGTTAAGGCGGAGTACGCCAGTTTAGAGCTTCCAGTGAGTTCGTTGGTCTATCCATCCGTTACTGAACCATTTCGACCCACCACGGCGCGGGCGGCTCAACGAAACAAGTTTTACTAAACATAGGACCTCCTTTCGCATGTCTCGTATAGATCGATCGTACACATTTCACAGCAAAGTGAAAATGTTACAATATCGTCTATACTTTCCAGAAATCTCAAAAATCTGTTCAAAATGCAGCACATCTACGCAACGGGGAGTCGTTCACTAGCAATTCTGGAAAGATATCAAAACTTTTTCAATTGTATTCATCATCATCATCATCATATCAGCTCATATACGTCCCCACCGAGGGGCTCGAGCCTACCCTGAATTAGGGCGATAGGGCCTTAGTCGACCACGAGGGCCCAGTGCGGGTTGGTCGACTTCCACATAACCTTCGAGTTTCTTCGCAGGTGTGTGCAGGTTTCCTCACGATGTTTTCCTTCACCGTTAAAGCAATCGGTGAGTATATGTAGGTACGTCAGTTTCGAAAATCTCATTGGTACATTGGCCGTCCGGATTTGAACCCGGCACCTCTGGTTAGGAGGACCGAGGCGTTGCCGGTTGAGCCACCGACGCTTGCTCAATTGTATTAGCCTCATTAAAAAACCATCTTGCACACAAATAATAACAACCTACTATTTCAACTTCTGTAAACAATAAATCCCCACTGTTTTACTCGAGCAGTAACTAGTATATCATCTGTGCTCGTAGTCTAATGAGATGTATATCAAACAGTCTTTCCTGATTACAGTCGGGGGCAAGCTACGAGGCACGCGAGTCGAGCAAATTGCGCGTAGGAGTGTCGCATGAATGAAACTTGTGCTCATTTCATTGCTCTGTGCTCATTCGCCGTCTCATCGTTGTTGCTCCGCCGTTTGCCTGAGACAGAGGAGGATCCAAGGATATTTACACTTGGAACACAAAAAGCTGTTTAGAATTTTTAAAAAGTATTAAAAGTGGATGTATCTTGTAAGTAAATTATTCGGCTCATCATCATCATCATATCAGCCGAAGGACGTCCACTGCTGGACATAGGCCTCCCCTAAGGATCTCCACGACGACCGGTTCTGCGCTGCCCGCATCCAGCGGCTTCCCGCGACCTTCACCAGGTCATCGGTCCACCGAGTGGGAGGCCTGCCTACACTACGTTTTCCGGTGCGCGGTCGCCACTCGATAACTTTATTGCCCCAACGGCCATCTTTTCTACGAGCTATGTGCCCCGCCCACTGCCACTTAAGTTTAGCAATTCTGAGAGCTATGTCGGTTACTTTGGTTCTCTTACGGATCTCCACGTTTCTGATTCGATCACGTAGAGAAACTCCGAGCATGAATTATTATTAAATTATTCGGCTTCTTTAATGGAACTAATATGGATGTACTTAGCTTATTGTGGGTTACGTTTCTAGTTTAAAACCATTCAAAAGTCGGGGGTAACAACTGGTGTGTACCAAGTAAACTTGTGCATTAATTTTTGATATTGAGTTTTTCCTTAATTTTGATCTTAGTTTTGCTTGAATTATGATTATGGTTTTGAACTAAAAACGTCATTATCATTCATGATGACGCTTCTAGTTCAAAACCATAATCAAAATTCAGGCAAAACCAAGATCAAAAATTAAGGCACAAGTTTACATGTGTACACACCAGTTTTTACCCCCGACTCCGCTCGTGTGGATATAGTTTTTAGGCTGTATTTGAAGGTGCACGCGACTCGCTAGCGTAGAATCAAGTTTTACCCAGATACAGATTGTTTTTTTTTTCGGATAAAAAAGTATCCTTAGCGGAGACACCTTTACTTTAGTTCTATGCTAAATTTTAGCGAAATCGGTTCAGTAGTTCCAAAGATGACGAACTTGACGAAGCTGAGATTAAAATGGCTAATTAGTAAATTGTCAGTTCAGTAGTAGACTGATGTGATTTTGATTGAGTCCAAAAAGCCGATGCGATGTGACCAACCAAAATCTATTTAATTCGCCCGCTTCTAAACGCAAATCCTACTTTGACAGTTTAACGGTGCGGCGACCAGATTGGACGAACTCCCGGTAGATTGATGGAAAATAAAATCCTTTAAATCCATTCAAAGCCGATTTGAATTGATTTGAATTGTCCCGTGTATCGTATATATCCAATTATACCAAAAAAAGTTTTATGAAACCACGGTAAAAGTTAAACTTTACAGAGAACGAAACGATCATGGCTGCTCTCGCTAAGGTACAGAGGACGAAACGATCATACCGTCAGACGAAAGCGACCGTCACGCGACATTCAACAGACGAAAAAATGTGAGACGATATAGTAAAAGTTACACTTTAAAAAAATGACATATTAGGGCGATCAGAGCGGGTTGGTCAACTTCACACACAACCTTCGAGTTTCTTCGCAGGTGTGTGCAGGTTTCCTCGCGATGTTTTCCTTCACCGTAAGAGCGTCGGTACATTGGCCGTCAGATTTGAACCCGGTACCTCTGGTTAGATGGACCGAGTCGTTACCGGTTGAGCCACCGACGCTTTTTTCGAACCTGCACACGCCTGCGAAGAAACTCGAAGGTTGTGTGTGAAGTCGACCAACCCGCACTGGGCCCGCGTGGTCGACTAAGGCCTAATCGCCCTGATTCAGGGTAGGCTCGAGCCCCTCGGTGGGGACGTATATGAGCTGTAATGATAATGATGAAGAGCGTCGGATAAACGTACATATGTAATCGAAATTCGAAAACATTTTGATACGTGGCAGGAATCGAACCACGACCTCCCGGATAGGAGGTAGCGGCTCTTGCCGTTGCTCCACCGACGCTCAACCAAACTAAATGTATTTTAATTATAATACCTACTTCCCATATGTCTTGAAATATTATTGGTTATTAATTGATGTACTAGCTACTAGTAAAAAACCTGAAAACATCGCTACTCTGTCAGTTATATGGTTGCTATTATATATATGTAATACTTATAGTGGGATCACCTTTCTTGGCTAGTTTTCATCAGCATCATTATATCAGCCGAAAGACGTCCACTGCTGGGCAAAGGCCTCTCCTAAAGGATTTCCACGACGACCGGTCCTGCGCTGCCCGCATCCAGCGGCTTCCCACGACCTTCACCAGCTCGTCGGTTCACCGTGTGGGAAGGCCTGCCTACACTACGTTTGTGTAAATCAAATAAACTTTTTTTATCCCTACTAATATTATAAATGTGAAAGTAACTCTGTCTGTCTGTTACGCTTTCCCGCAAAAACTACTGAACGAATTTGGCTGAAATTTGGTAGGTAGACAGATTAGGACCTGGATTCAGACATAGGCTACTTTTTACCACGCTCGCGAGCCGCTTGCGGCTCGCGCACTGCGCACCCTCGAAAAGTCATAGAAACGTTGTCCACGCGGGTGAAACCGCGGGAAACAGCTAGTATAAAATAATGCTACATCGAATTTTACATTACTTCATTGCTGCTTCATTGTAAAGGGACAGCGTTTATTCAACGTTTAAAAAAACCGTCCAAGTGCGAGTCAGAACCGCACACTTCCGTACCATCATACTAGATGGCTCTAGTACAAAAGTTTCCGTACCATCATACTAGATGGCTCTAGTACAAAGGTTTCCGTACTATCATACTAGATGGCTCTAGTACAAAGGTTTCCGTACCATCATACTAGATGGCTCTAGTACAAAGGTTTCCGTACCATCATACTAGATGGCTCTAGTACAAAGGTTTCCGTACCATCATACTAGATGGCTCTATTACAAAGGTTTCCGTACCATCATACTAGATGGCTCTAGTACAAAGGTTTCCGTACCATCATACTAGATGGCTCTAGTACAAAGGTTTCCGTACCATCATACTAGATGGCTCTAGTACAAAGGTTTCCGTACCATCATACTAGATGGCTCTAGTACAAAGGTTTCCGTACCATCATACTAAATGGCTCTAGTACAAAGGTTTCCGTACCATCATACTAGATCGCTCTAGTACTAAGGTTTCTGTATCATCATACTAGATGGCGCTAGTTTCTTTGTTTAAAAAAGTTTCTAATTTTTAGTATTTGTTACTATAGCGGCAACAAAAATACATCATCTGTGAAAATTTTAAATGTCTAGCTATCACGGTTCATGAAATACAGCCTTGTGACAGACAGACAGACGGACGGACGGACAGCGAAGTCTTAGTAATAGGGTCCCGTTTTTACCCTTTGGGTACGGAACCCTAAAAATCAATATTTCTAAATACGTCGTCGTACTTTTACGCTTTTTTTGCTTATTTGAGAGGTCATAGTACTAGCTAATCGCTCTTATTCAGGGAAGGCTCGAGCCCCTCGGTGGGGACGTACGAGTATGAGCTGATATGATGATGATATTGAGAAGTCAAGCTAATCCCTATTTGCGCTTGTCGTACTTATTATGGGACACTCTGTATGTGTCGAAACTAAATAATACAATGTTGGCTACTATGTCAGTATTCAAACTCGGCACCGCTGTACTGAAGACGAACCTTTGGGCCATTGGATGCTATATGAAAGGACCAATGTACAGTTTGCACAAAGCATTTGACCGGTTGAAGCTGGAATTAATTTCGGTCTTCTGGGTTTATCAGTTAACTGAGTGAGTCAGGAAAAGAAGTGGTGAGTCAGAGGAAAAGAACTGTAATTTCGTCGTTGCTTGCTGGCTATCAAGTTAACCTTAACCAAATTATCCAGTTATATCTTAACAAATCATAAATGCTTGATTGTTTGACACTGAACAGGCCGGGTTTGTAAACTATTATTTATTTTCAGCAGCAGCAGCAACAAGCAGATATGTTAGATTTATTTGTGTATTTTTCTAAAAAAAAAATATTTATAAAAGCTAGTCGCTTGTTTCATCTCGTACTTTGGTCCCTTGTTAAATAATATCTCGAAATACAGAACGAGAGACGTAAAAGAAAGTTGGATGAATATACAGGGTGTAACAAAATTGGTGTAGGACCCGTTAACTGGGGGTTCAACTCATCATACTGAACAACTTTCCGCAAGGAATCCATAGTCAATTATCAAAAAACACTTGGACCCTCCATACTAAAATGCACAAAATTGGTCGATCAGCTGATCGATTTGTATGAAGAAAAAAAATTTTTTTTTGCTCTTTCAACTAAGTCGTAGAACAAAAGTTGTTCAGTATGATGAGTAGAAGCCCCTGTTGACGGGACCTACACCAATTTTGTTACACCCTGTATATCTAGTCTAGCAATTTGCCGACGTTTGCTTAAATAAATAAAACAGAGCTAACTCAACACGGCAGCACTATCAGACTTTTTCACTTTGCTCGGGTATGCCAAATCAGCGCACACTCTGGAGCTCTGCCCATGGAAAATGTGCAACTGTTTGTAATTTGAAAAAAATAATTGTACAGGAGCACCGCACATACTTTCTCGCAAAAACGTACAGTCAACAACACGTCAAAACTACTAAAACTAATGGCAACAGATTTCTTTTACAACTTAAAGTACGCTTAAGAGTTAAGGCCTTAAGATAGGTCAAATGACAATCATTATCATCATATCAGCCGAAGGACGTCCACTGCTGGACATAGGCCTCCTCACTCGAGAACTTTAACCCCAACGGCCATCTGTTCTACGAGCAATGTGCCCCGCCCACTGCCACTTAAGTTTAGCAATTCTGAGACTTAAAGACAAATGACAATATTCAATTCAAATTATTGAAAGACTGTGTAAAGCTATCACTATGGAAAAAATATATAATATACTTAAAGTAATAAAAAAACCATTTAATTGATTACAATTTAAAAAAAATATCAATTTTGATGTAAAAAAAAATACTGTAGACCCTGTTTTTGGCATTAATTGCAAAATTTATCGAAAACAAATAGTTAATGTTAAATGAAACCAACACACAAAAATCAACTTTCATTTTAATTGAACACTTTTTTTTTAAACTTATTTGAAAGTGAATAAAAGTATTTAAAACATGTAAAAATCGAGACTTGGGCGTTCGGTTTCAACGTAACAGCCGCGTTGAAGCCCGCATTGATTTGAACTTGAAAACTTACGTTCGATATTATTTCAACACGTCTCAACCTGCTCGGATTAAGTCATCTTAAAGCCTTAATGCTTCAGATAGCGCAGTTACGGTGGCCACATACTGGACAGGAGACGAAAGAAAAAGATGGTAAACAACAATAAGCATATTGAATCATAAAGAAAATCGCAACCTTTCTTTAGAATATAATAATTATGTTGTTCAGTGATAACTACCCACAGGTGAAATCTATTTAGATAAAAATCAATCTCTTTTTCCCTTGGTCATCGCATCTATATTTTGGCTAATTCTTTTATTGTTGTGTTTATTACTGTCAGGAGAAAGTTCTTATGAAAGAAAAAATTAAGATAGTGGCAAAAAATGGGTACTGCGCGGGCGAAGCCGCGGGTAACAGCTAGTTTTACATAATTTTTAAAATACCCATATAGTTTGTGCCTGGAAATACCACTTGACATAACATTAGCAATAAATTACTACTTGCAAAGTTTCATCAATATCGTTATCAATAGAAGAGTTTCCAAGATAATGGCATTTTTCATTTTCTTTTGTATGGAAGCTACCCTTAAAAGGCAACACAGTCAGAAGCCGCTCGGAATCCTTCGACATACAATCATAAAAGTCTTATTTCAAAATTTGATGTCAATCAGACCATTAGTTTAGCGGCTACGTAAAGCGTGAAGGACGGACCGATATACAGACGCACGTTTCATATGTTTTTTTTTTACTAGTTATACTAATTACTCTGAGCTAGTTCTATATCACTATCACATATTTTGGGATTTTATCTTTTTTTTTGTTTTTTTTTTCTAGTTTTCTACAAAAACAGTTTATTTTTCACGAAGACAATTATTTTGCTCTCTTGCTCTGGTTGGTCGCTCGCAGGTAAAAAGGCAGTTTACCTTTTAATGTGGACCGCTGCCACACCCTGAGCACTTCATACAACGGGCCAGAAATGACATTTCAAAAAAGGAATGACGGAAATAACAAAATAGCGGCGAAATCCTATACGTCCGACTACTAAATTTTAACCAACCTGTACCAATATGGGTGACGAGGGGGTGGGGTCGGAATCTAAAGAGCGGCAGGGAGTGTCTATACTGTATGTTAGTACTAATACTTATATATACTTTGCCGCTGCACTGTGGAATTTTTAGCCATTTACAAAAGTAACCAACGAACACATTAAAAGGGAGGGGCGCAATAACAAACCGCTGCACTGTGAATGAGATGCAGCCATGATTCACAGCTGGATTTGTTTCAATGCAATTACTCTGGTGCAGCGCGGTTGTATCCAGGACACAAAGCACGGTTCGAAGTTATAATTATCATTGAAAATTATCTTTATAATTATAAAATGTTAAAAATGAAAACATCGTGAGGAAACCTGCACATCTGATTTCAGATGTGTATGAAGGTCGCGTTGCACACGTAACCGCGGGTGACCGCTATCCCTTGGATAGCACGGTTAATTGTACCACACGATAAGAAAGAAAGAAACAAATGTTTTTCCTGCCATGTTTATCCGAAGACGATTAGACGTTTTCGTGACTTATCGAAACAAACCTCGAACTCAGAAAAAAATTAACCGTGATTAAACTTACATTTAAATAATTAGAAAATATCAATCAATCAATCAATCAAATATGCTTTATTGTACAATTACAAAATATACAAAATACAAGTACAGAATAAATAGAAAAATTAAAATAATTAAAATATCTTCTTATTTTGTGAACATATTGTTTATTAGGTTTCTGTGTGAAGTCGACCAACCCGCACTGGGCCCGCGTGGTCGACTAAGGTCCGATCGCCCTAATTCAGGGTACGCTCGAGCCCCTCGGTGGGGACGTATGTGAGCTGATATAATGATGATGATGATTTGTGAAATTTTTTTGTATTTTCATTTTAAGTAAAAAATGAAAGAGCCAAAAAGAAGATTCAACGCCGATAATTATCGGACTATTACTACAGAAAATATTTATCTTGATAATTTCGAAGCCTGACACAAGGTTCACCAGCTTCGCTTACACTTGCGGTTTACCAAGATTATTTCTAAAGGTTAAATAAAGGCCCAAGTGAAATAATACTCACACAACAACGAGCTATAATATATTGTGGTGTACACACGGCGCCACATCAAGCTATACAAAACCAGTTTACCGGGGCTGGTCGTATATTGAAACGCAAAGGCGTCGCTCGGCCACCTTATACTGGTTTTGTATAGCTTGATGTGTCGCTGTCCGTACCTCTACATGTCAACCTACAGAGGGTATGTCGCTGTCGCGGATTACCATGCAGAGAGGTTACAAGTCCCGACCTATTGTCCCTCCCCTAACCTCATATCCTATTCAATCCTTTAGAATTTGCACTTTCCTTGGAGCTTACTCTGAGCCCTCTGAGCGACCCTCCCCTCCTCTTTATCTTGCTCGTCATTGACGTCTCAGCCTTTCAGGACTGGGAACTTTGGGAAGTGATGTAGACATCTTTAGTAGCAAATTTATTTTAATGATTTCTTAATGTGTTGATACCACATATCGATCCTCCCGCGCTGTCGTGCACCTTGTTCGGCCGGCGAATATTGGATCCAGTCTCTTCAAATCGCTGGAGCACTCTTTGAACGGTTGATAGCGACACATCAACAGTTCTCGTTGTATAACACTGACTGCGCTCGTCTTCAAGCATTGTTAGAATTCTGGTACACTCTTCAGGGGTTAGCGACATGTTTGTAACGGAATTTGATCAGTATAATGAATTTTTGCACAAAAAATGCCCTATTTATATGACGGAACAGAAAGAAAAGTAAAACAAATGGTTCCAAATTTGATGTGCAAATTTTGAAACTCGTCTTTATTACAAGCTTTTATTTAACTTGCACTGTAACATACATGTTCGGGTGAAATCTTGCAAGTTAAATTTGACCCACTTCCCGGTTTCCAATTGAGCTGAAATTTTACATGGATATGTATATCGCGTGACAATGCAATATTAAAAGCTTGTGCCTAAAAGTTTTTAGGTTTTTCGAAAATTATTTTTTTTATATATGGAAGAAATAAAAGGGTTTTACTCCTTTATTCGTAATGAAAGAAACTTTAATTTAGTATTTAATTGAAAAGGGTTTGCTCAAATATTTTAGATATCGCATTTTTATAACCGACCCGTTTTCTTTATAAAGCAGTGTAGTTAGTATTCAAAATGGCGACGACGGTGAGAGACCCTCGTCTTCCTAAAAACGCTGAGCTTGCATTTATTTATGAGTTTGTCCTTGTCGCGACCTTACAAAACATAATTACACTCTCAATGTTGACAGTATGGCGGGAGACATGTTCATTTCAGTCCGGATTAGGGTAAAACCAGGATAGTTGCCCCAATTGTATTAATCTATCGAAAGATTCTCCAACTACAACTAAGTTGTCTGTGTCTCATGTCTCTGTGCGATTGTATGGGAAGGCAAAATGCGATCAAAGTTTTTGCGGGGTAGATGTCGTATTTCTCGGCGGAGCATCTATCCCCTAACGTAATTTACATGGATTAGGTAACTATCCCCTATATGGGATAGATGTCACAAAATACAGAGGTCCGCAAAAATCGCTAATACTCTAAAAATATTAAAGATGTTTTTACTTTTCATAAATTTTTAGATAAAAAACCAAAGTACCAGCCAGTTTTACCAATAAATATTTTGCTTTTTGTACTGATAGATATAGATCGATTTCAAAAAATGTGGCAACTATCCGTCTATTACCCTGTATGTATTCCAAGAGTACACAATGATTAGATCTCACAACGACGAGATCTTTTAATAGGGGTGACGACACCATCAGAAATAAATTATGAACTCTTGATCACTAAATTGCCCTTCTACTTTAACTTCGGAAAACCTTACTCGTTTTGTTTTCCATCAAGACTTCGATTTTTAATTCACCAAAATCACAAAACGAGTACATATATTATGACGCTGCTAAACTATGACGTCGCGCCTAGGTATTTCAAACATTTTTAGAACAAAATGTCGTTTTTGACAGATAATTAAAGTAACTCAGATGACTAGCATTCGTCATCCCTATTAAAGTTAATGTTAATAAATAATATTCGCACGACGCAACTTATTTATATATGGTTACAGAGTTTCCCTTGAGGCTTTAAGATGACTCAATCCGAGCAGGTTGAGACGTGTTAAAATAATATCGAACCTAAAACTATTCATTTTAAGTTCAAATCAATGCGGGCTTGAACGCGGCTGTTACGTTGAAACCGAACGCCCAGTTCTCGATTTTTACATGTTTTTATTACTTTTCTTTACTTTCAAAATAGTTAAAAAAAAATGTTTTCAATTAAAATTAAAGGTGTTAAAGTCATCGATTTTTGTGTGTTGGTTTCATTCAACATTAACTATTTGTTTTCGAGAAATTTTGCAATGAATGCCGAAAAAGTGTCTACAGTATATTTTTTTACATTAAAAGTGATAATATTTTTAAAATTATATTCAATTAAATAGATTTTTTATTACTTTAAGTATTTAAAATATTTTTTCCATAGTGATAGCTGTACAGGCTTACAATAATTTGAATTGAATATTGTCATTTGACCCATCTTAAGACCTTAAAAGCTTCTTCTGAAAGTTTAATTGAGTTTTTAGTCTTGAGTCAAATATAATATTTTACTGCAGTTTACGGAACTCGTTCTAAGTTTTTTTTTGCCTTCAGCATCTTCAAAATAAATCTTGTATCATTTGGATGTGTTAAAAACTTTTTATTTGTAAATTACGTATATTCATCCATGTCTATGAAAGCTTTTTCGTAAATCTTTCAGTACCTACATGAATAATTGTACAGCCACGCTGTGCATACTTTCTCGAGAAGCCTTAACCATCTGTCGTAGTCGAGCATACACTAATAAATAAACTACATATAAACCTTACACTTACTTAGTAGCAAAGAATACAGTAAGGTATATAATATCAGACTTGATGAAATATTTCCAAGTAATTTTGGTTTGTATGGGAGGTACTTTACTCCGATTTTTCCTGGAATAATTAAGTACCCAGTGCAGTAGAGGCCTTATTAAGTCCTAGTTATTCACAAAGTTTCATTAAAATCGTAAGAGCCACTTTTGAGTAAAAGTAACAAACTGGCTGGATGTGTATGGAAGGTAGCTTATTCCAATTTTTCTTAGAATAACAAACTACCGCGTGCTGCAATGTATGCCATGTCAAGTTATGGTAACGTACCGAGTTTCAACAAAATCTTTAGACCCATTTTGGAGTAAAAAAATAATAAGTCATTTTACTATGGTGGCGACCCTAAAAAATCAAGATAGGGAAAATTTGAAAAAATCGGCTAAAGATATATAAAAAAGATATTGCCCTAACCCAAATTTCACCTAAACCGGAAGGACGCACATACACACACACACTTTTTTATTTTTCGTTATTAAGACTCTATTAGTGAAAGAGAATCGATCCCCATCAAAATCTCAACTCCGATTTTTTGCCATCACAATACCTACTTCACACGAAAGTAAAAATAGAATAACTTAGAGAACACAATACATTGCCAAAAATACCATAGCCACTCCATGCTATCTAAAGCGAAATGCTCATCTAAAGGACGTCCCCATTTCCTTCAACTCTTCGGCATTTTCTCGGTATTTTCAGACAAAAGGCCTCTCCTAACGCCCAGCTTCAATGCGGCATATTTTCACTTAACAGACGGCGGCCCGCGTTCGTATCGGGCAAATTGAATTGTACTCACATTCCAAATGATGTGCACATATAATGCGTACGTGTCGAACTTTGTGCTGGAATTGAAGGGACTATCGAGAGGCATTAAGTGAGAATTTCTGTTAAAATCAAGTGTCGTCCCCCCGATATCCTGAAATCATGGTAGGGACCAACAAAATTGCGATTTCAGGATAACGTAAAAAATATAACATAATATAATCAATTTAAAAACTATCACGGTTAAGTAGACTTTCTTAATTTAGGAGTAATAGTCGACCGACTTAAGGTGTGCTGCAAATATTATTTTGTTTTTTTTTAAAACATACATTTATTTTTTGAAAAGAACACTGCGCAAGTCCGACTCGCACTTGGCCAGTCATTTACTATTACTATGGATGATTTTTCTTAATAGACAGTAACTATTTATTTTATATTTAGGTTGTTACTGTACGCGATATTTTTTTCGTCCTGTCTATGGTTTTACTTTTGGAAGACCGTAACTTAACGCGTGTGTAGGGGACGTACGTCATTGTCAGGTTTCGTGCCTATATCGCGACGTATCACTGTGTTATCGACGATTTTGTCTCCATATTCTATTAGCGTGATACAACACAGTATGTGGAGGGAGACAGATGACGTAGGAAGTAGGAAATAAACGAAGCTATTTATCAATTTCGAGCGACGGAAGAGTGAAGAAGGTATTGTTAAGGCAAAAAATCTATATTGAAATTTTTACGTGCATCCATTCTTACAGCTAAAAAATAAAATTGTGTTTTTGTCCGTCCGTGTGTGGTGCTCTACATCTTCCCTAACTATATGATTTGGGATCATCATCATATCAGCTCATATACGTCCCCACCGAGGGGCTCGAGCCTACCCTGAACTAGGGCGATCAGGCCATAGTCGACCACGCGGGACCTTTGCGGGTTGGTCGACTTCACACACAGCCTGCGAGTTTCTCCGCAGGCGTGTGCAGGTTTCCTCACGATGTTTTCCTTCACCGTAAGAGCGTCGGATAAACGTACATGTGAAATCTAAATTCGAATACACATTGGTATAGGTATGTGGCAGGATTCGAACCACGACCTACCGGACAGGAGGCGGCGGCCCTAGCGTTTACGCCACCGACGATTTGGGATAGGGAAATGTAATGTCTGCGTTTTTTTTTCAAAGTTTTTCTCAACTTGATTTTTAGGGTTGCCACCATAGTAAAATTACGTTTTGTTTTTTTCTCCAAATCGGCTATAATGATTTTATTGGAACTTTTCTCCTGTCTAGAAATCTTCAAATAGAATATACAATGGTAGCCATTATAATCAGTAATGACTATATTGCCAGCGCAAAATAGCTTTGACGTAAACATTTTTTTTGTGCGGCTTACTGAAAGCTATCCACGATAACACGATATGCCTAACCGGCCTGCTCTGGCGTGTGATGATGGTGAAAATCATCACATCATCCAAAAGAATGACGTCCACTGCTTAAGAGGAAACGCGGGCGCCATTTTTTCCATACAAACATAGTCCCCTGTTTCCTCCCTGGATAATTAAAATAGAGCAATCATGTTTTTTTCCATAAAAACTGTATCTACCATGGCCATGCCTCTATGTTTTGTTTTTTCCCCAATTCTAATTATAATAGGAAGTAGGTGCCTTCAAAAACTGAGACAATGGCCCAATTGAAACGTCATTTTAGACACCCACCAAAAAAATAATACGCATATTAACAATAAAATAACAACATAGAGGCATAGGCAAAGCGTTTTTTTTATATAATTTTTGAAAAAAATATTATTATTGCTCAAATTTTGGAGGAGAAAACAGGGGACTACGAAATGCTGTTTTGGTCAATTTTAATGGCTATTATCGGTCTGCGCTGCAGTTCTCCCTTTCTTGCTGTATACGGAGAGGTTTGAGGGAGGGAGTCAGCAACATTTTATTCAAATACCTATTCTTTAGACCGAGTTTCCTCTTAACATAGCCCCCCCCCCCCCGAGTTGAGATTTTCGCCACGCTTGGCGGGCTGGTTGGCGATCGCAACGCGGAGTGTACGGCAAGGAGGACGCTGCTGCCCATAGGCCGCACCACAGCCCAACACCAAGATATGCCTACCAACATGGAGACAGCAAATCCTGCGGCACAATTAACCGTGCTATACAAGGGTTAGACGGCGGTTGCCTGGTGTTGCACTTAGCATCACCCGCGGTCACGTGTAGGGCATTTAGTTTACACCTAAGGACGTGTGCAACGCGATCTTCATACATATCTGGAATCAAATGCGCAGGTTTGTTCACGATGTTTTCCTTCACCGCTAAAGCAATCGATGAGTATATGTACGTAAGTTTCGAAAAACTGGTACATTGGCCGTCCGGATTTGCACCTGAGACCTCTGGTTAGAAGGAAGAGTCGTAACCGGTTGAGTCACCGCCGCTTTAAAAAAATGTAAACTTAACTAAAATCCATTTAAAAGAGTTCCGTATCCCGCAGTTCAGAGTCTAGCTGGCACTGGCGGTCCTTATGTAAGCGTAGTCGTGTCCAATCAATATCACTTCATGCAATAACAGGCCAATGTACGGAGGAGATGCTTCTTTGTAACTCTTGAGACTTCGAGTTGGCTCGGGGTAGCTGGTTAGAGCACGTGTAGAACAAACTCATAGTTATCCTAAGCGGGGGAAAGTAGTTGGAAAATTATTAGTAATAATATGAACGTCATTCATTTGGATTAGTTGAGTGGACCCTTGGAGAAACTTTGAATTACGCCTCCGCGGCGTAATAGTTAAGTCTATAAGCTTCACATCAGGAGGTCGCGGGTTCTATTCACAGCGGAGTCCTATGTATGTCTCGGTTTGGTTGGTGGAAGGGCATTTTCTAAGCGCGCCTGGCTAGCTACCACCATCTTATCTAAGTCTTGCCGCCAAGCATCAATTTTAACAGCATTTGATGTTTGTCGGCTAGAAGATATGATAGCCTTGGAATCTTGGTAAGCCCGCTTCCATCTTCGGCATCATCGTCACTTACCATCAAGCGAAATGATGTCAAGGGCTTACCAAAACATTAGGCAGGACAGTCGACGGTTAGATTTGTTTTACTTAGTAAGCAAAGCAAAAAGGACAAAATCTCTTGACCCACTTTCTATATCCGTTGTTTGTAATCCAATAATTGCGCTGTCCTCAATATAGTTTTTAGGGTTCCTTACAACCTAAAGCAAAGTATATATATTAGTACTAACATACAGTATGGACACTCCCTGTCGCTCTCTAGATTGCTACCTCACCCCCTCGTCACCCAGATTGATACAGATTAGTTACAGTTTGGTTGTCGAACGTATAGGATTTCGCCGCCATTTTGTTTGTTCCGTCATTCCGTTTTTGAAATATCATTTCTGGCCCGTTGTAAGTCCAAACGGTCCCAAAAAAAGTGTGAGTTGTACCCGCGCATATTCTTTAGGACAGTCGTTCAGTGTGATGTGTAGAAACCAGTGGACGGGTCCTTCACCAATTTTTTTACATTCAGTATAAAAATATTGAAAAGAAATTCGACCTGACACAGACGTAATAAAGTATAAGATAACAGCCCTATTAAATGAATTTCCTTATCCCAAAGAAGTCCACCGAGAATACCGAACGATCCATAACCCTACGCTACTGCTTTGAAAATAGAATCACTGGAGCCCCCGGTTGGCTGCGTATCCGATGGAGTCACTACTGAATTATGTAACAGTGCGCAAAGTGTTCGGCGTGTGTTTCAGGAAACAAAGGTGGAGAGGCTTCGATGCAGATTGTCCGTTTCGCTGTATGTCATATACACCTATCTAAAAAGTTAAAGCTTGAAAATAGAATCACTAGAGCCCCCGGCTGGCTGCGTATCCGATGGAGTCACTACTGAATTATGTAACAATGCGCAAAGTGTTCGGCGTGTGTTCCAGAAAACAAAGGTGGAGAGGCTCCGATGTAGATTGTCCGTTTCGCTGTATGTCATATACACCTATCTAAAAAGTTAAAGTTTGAAAATAGAATCACTAGAGCCCCCGGCTGGCTGCGTATCCGATGGAGTCACTACTGAATTATGTAACAGTGCGCAAAGTGTTCGGCGTGTGTTTCAGGAAACAAAGGTGGAGAGGCTTCGATGCAGATTGTCCGATTCGCTCTATGTTATATACACCTATCTAAAAAGTTAAAGTTTGAAAATAGAATCACTGGAGCCCCCGGCTGGCTGCGTATCCGATGGAGTCACTACTAAATTATGCAAAAGTGCTGAAAGTGTTCGGCGTGTGTTCCAGAAAACAAAGGTGGAGAGGCTTTGATGCAGATTGTCCGATTCGCTCTATGTTATTTACACCTATCTAAAAAGAAGTTTGAAAATAGAATCATTGGAGCCCCCGGCTAGCTGCGTATCCGATGGAGTAACTACTAAATTATGTAACAGTGCGCAAAGTGTTCGGCGTGTGTTCCAGAAAACGAAGGTGGGAAGGCTCCGATGCAGATTGTCCGATTCGCTATATGTCATATACGCCTATCTAAAAAGTAAAGTTTGAAAATAGAATTACTGTATCCTAGGCTCCGTATCCGATTGAGTCACTACTGAATTATGTAACAGTGCGTAAAGTGTTCGGCGTGTGTTCCAGAAAACAAAGGTGGAGAGGCACAGACGCAGATTGTCCGATTCGCTCTGTGTTTAAAAAGTTATTTTCCCAGAATACGCTGTTTTAAAGGACTCCGTACCAATTACGAATAGCTTTTAATCATGGCTGTGGCGCAGGGCTCTATTCTTGTTTTTATCCACATTTGATAAGCCCTGTGCCACAGATGAGATTAATGTTACTTCGTAACCTGAGCATCTTCTCACCTGATGGTAAGTGACGATGATGCCGAAGATGGAAGCGGGCTTTAAAAGATTCCCCAACGCAATGGGGATCTGGCTATCTTATCTTCAAGCCGGAACACATCAATGCTGTTAACATTGATGTTTGGCGGCAAGAATTAGATAAAATGGTGGTTGCTAGCCAGGCAGGCTATGAAAATGCCCTACCACCAACCAAACCGAGTCTTACAAAGTTGACCCTGCCGGGTATTGAACCCGCGACCCCCCGCGGACCTGAAACGCTTTGCGACACGTTATGTACATACATTACGTCATTACATATACATTACGACTCGCACTTGCCCAGTTTATTTTATAGTCTGATTCGCAAATCGTCCATTCGTAAATTATTCACAGCTTAAAAGCGTATACACAAAATAGTTTCCCATACAAAAATAAAATTACTACTTCTTGAAAATGGATGGGCCGATTCTAATGAAACTTTATACACATAAGCAACTCAAGAAATTCTAGTTTGTGGAAAGATTACATTTTCTTAAAACTTTATTTTTTTTAAATATTAGCGAATTTTAATATTACTATGAAAACCTTAAATCACTATTAATTAGTGAGAACACCATTTTTTTAATATCACCTATTCACAAACTAGAATTTCGTGACTTGCTTATGTGTATAAAGTTTCATTAGAATCGGCCCATCCATTTTCGGGAAGTATTAATTTTAAGATTGTATGGGAAACGATTTTGTGAATACACTTTAAAAGGCTTTATTTAAGGCAATTAAAACGCTTTAAGTAAAGCGTACGAAAACTTGAGAGTCGGTCATTATGAGAATTAGGAGATTATGCGAATTGGAATTTTCGCGAAGTGGATGTTTTGCGTCTAAAAGACAGTGTGCGATGTGCCACTAGAACAATCTGCGTCTGAACTAAGAGTTCCACATACTTGGATGGAAATTAGAAGTTCCCTGCCTTGCCATATGGCCGTTATGCTAGATTACCCCGAGAAACTTGGGCGATTGATCGAAGAAAATAAATTCTGCTTGGCTTGAATCGAACAACGAAATGAGAATTGATTTCAAAGATTGGAAATCATCTTACAAATGTCACTGTACTGACACGAATAGCGAACAAGTGACTGACATTCTAAAGCTGAGTACAAAACACAATCCCTACTAATCCCTACTAATATTATAAATGTGAAAGTAACTCTGTCTGTCTGTTACGCTTTCTCGCAAAAACTACTGAACGGATTTGGCTGAAATTTGGTAGGTAGACAGATTGGGACCTGGATTCAGACATAGGCTACTTTTTACCACGCACTGCGCACCCTCGAAAAGTCATAGAAACTTTGTCCACGCGGGTGAAACCGCGGAAAAAAAGCTAGTTTTTTATATAAAACATCTCATGAGCGACATGGGATATTTTTTACCCTACTTCCCAAAAAGGGGGGTAATGTTTTTAAGCAGTCGTGTTCTTATATTAAAAAAAAGTTATTTTTGTTGAGTTGTGTTGCCGATGGATGCGGGCAGCGCAGGACCGGTCGTCGTGGAAATCCTTGGGGGAGGCCTTTGTTCAGCAGTGGACGATTTGTGGCTGATATGATGATGATGATGATGTGTATACAAAAACCGGCCAAGTGCGTGTCGGGCCACGCGCAATGCAGGGTTCCGTAGTTGCCATTATCACGTATTTATTTTTTTAATATTCCAAATACAGCGGTTTAGTAGTTAAAGGGTGGGGACACTCGACTCCAACAAAATTTAGCACTTTCAAGCCTATGCTTCCATCTTCGGCATCATCGTCACTTACCATCTGGTGAGATGATGCCAAGGGCTTACCAATAGTGAATAAAAAAAATTTAAAAAAAAGGTCTTATATGTATGCATGTTTCTGTTTCTTTATTCCACGATATCTTCTAAACGGCTTGATGAATTATAGAGTGCGAGGTATCGTTAGATTCGTCTCGATCCCGAGAGTGACGTAGGATACCTTCTATCCGACTTCCCAAAAAAGGGGGTAATATTTTTATGCAGTCGTGTGTTTATTAAGAAAGTTATTCACAAGTAAGACACCCAACGATAGACACCAAGTAAAAGAATGTTATTACAGTTCCAGCACGCAAGCCCCGACCTTACCCTCGTGTCGCGAGTATTGACGGGCGACAGGCGCGACGGGCGAGCCAAGCGCAGCTCACGCACAAGGACGAATGAAGAATTCCAATCCGTCTTCATTTCCATTCCATTTAGTGAAGGAAGAATTCTATGAAATTCCATTGGTCCTGTCGCTAGGCGTAATCACGATTAAATTGGAAAAATTACTGCCACGAAAATGTATACATTTAATCAGTATAGAAAAACTTTTAGATGATTATGATTTTTGTGAATAATCATTAATCACGTATAATCAATAATCAATATGTACGTTTATCCGACGCTCTTACGGTAAAGGAAGAAAATTGTAAGGAAACCTGCACACACCTGCGGAGAAACTAGCAGGTTGTGTGTGAAGTCGACCAACCTGCACTGGGCCCGCGTGGATGACTAAGGCCCGATCGGTAGGCTCGAGGCCCTCGATGGGGACGTATATGAGCTGAATGATGATGATGAATCAGCAAAGAAAATAATATTGCGCTCAATGGACGGACATGCTGAGTACATGTGTCGAAAAAAATATATCTCGTAAAAATATAAATTGTAATATACAGGATGTAACAAAATTTTTTTGCCCGTGGTTGCACTCATCATACTGAACCAATTTCCCAAAGGAACCCCACAGTCAATTCTTAAAAAAAATAGACCCTCCATACTAAAATGCACAAAATTGGTCGATCAGCAGACCGTTTTGTATGAAGAGCAAAATATTTTTTTTTGCGTTTTCAGCAAAGTCGTAGAACAAAAGTTGTTCAGTATGATGAGTAGAAGCCCCAGTTAACGGGACCCACACCAATTTTATAACACTCTGTTTAAGTAAGGTCGCATGTACTGAAAAGAGTTAAGAGGGGATATAAAGTAAAATGAACCTCTAAGAAGTTATTATCTGAATCGTTAAGATTAGTTTCATCATTATCATATCAGCTCATAAACGCCCCCACCGGGGTGCTCGAGCCTACCTTGAATTAGGGCGATCGGGCCTAAGTCGACCACGCCAGCCCAGTGCGGGTTGGTCGACTTCACACACACCTTCGAGTTTTACGATGATTTCCTTTACCGTATGATAAGTTTACAAATTCTTTTTTAAAGATAATAAACTGTCTTCAGATGAAAACAAGGTTGCTCAGATCTGAGGTTGGTCATAATTTCCTCGATAGAAATAAATCTCAGTTACCTCTAAAATTACATAAATGTCAATTGTGTATACTCATAAGGGACACTATCATTTTTTAAAATGTTTTTCGTTATCAATTTTTTTACTTACAACTCCATTTTTGCGGCTCCCGCTGTTTTCTAAGCGGAATGGCAAGCTAAAAATCGTGTGAGAGTAAGGCGGATACACTAACAACTCCATTTTTGCGGCTCCCGCTGTTTTTTAAGCGGGATGGCAAGCTAAAAATCGTGCGAGAGTAAGGCGGACACACTAACAACTCGAATTTTGCGACTCCCTATGTTTTCTAAGCAGAATGGCAAGCAAAAAATCGTGTGAGAGTAAGGCGGACACACTAACAACTCGAATTTTGCGGCTCCCTCTGTTTTCTAAGCGGAATGGCAAGCTAAAAATCGTGTGAGAGTAAGGCGGACACACTAACAACTCCATTTTTGCGGCTCCCTCTGTATTCTAAGCGGTATGGCAAGCTAAAAATCGTGCGAGAGTAAGGCGGACACACTGACAACTCGAATTTTGCGGCTCCCGCTGTTTTCTAAGCGGGATGACAAGCTAAAAATCGTGTGAGGGTAAGGCGGACACACTAACAACTCCATTTTTGCTGCTCCCGCTGTTTCTAAGCGGGATGGCAAGCTAAATATCGTGTGAGAGTAAAGCGGACACACTTACAACTCGAATTTTGCGGCTCCCTCTGTTTTCTAAGCAGAATGGCAAGCTAAAAATCGTGTGAGAGTAAGGCGGACACACTAACAACTCCATTTTTGCGGCTCCCGCTGTTTTCTAAGCGGTATGGCAAGCTAAAAATCGTGTGAGAGTAAGGCGGACACACTACTAACTCCATTTTTGCGGCTCCCTCTGTTTTCTAAGCGGGATGGCAAGCTAAAAATCGTGAGAGAGTAAGGCAAACAAACATTCTGCTTGAAACGCCATCTAATACGAAACGAAACAACAATATATTCAAAATTCAAGATATTTATTCGAAATAGGTGCAAATCACACTCTTTTCTGATAGTCATAAAATAGAGTTTACATGGTAATCTTGCTAAGCCCGCTTCCATCTTCGGCAATATCGTCACTTACCACCAGGTGAGATTTTGTCAAGGGTTTACCAATTGTTAATAATAATAAAAAAAAAACATAATTTCATTACTAAAAAATCAAGAAATAAACTATCTTTAGTTAATAATGTCAAAATCCAATCCTTGATATTAAAAGAAAAACATATTTTTTTTATGTCATTAGAACATGAAAACAATATGACACGAGAAGTTATACATTAAATCATTGAATGTCATGAATGCCTTTGACAAGTGTAGGCCAGTTAATACGGACAGTCACGAGTATAACGCGAGAGTCAGCCATCGCTCCTCTCAACCATATTAGAGGGAAAGGAACGAGGTAGGTAGGTATGTACCAAAGTAAGTATTCCACTGACATGAAGAGCGAGTTGCAGTCACATCAAATTCACAAAGCTGCTCAGAACCTATCGTGTTCGGTGCTCTCCGAGCAGTTCAATAAATACCTTGTCGCTAAGTTAGAACTCTAACATGGCTGTTTGTTGAAATTAAACATGTATACGGTTTAACTTGTTTGCAGAGTCGACTTAGTAAACGGGCGAAGTCACGCTGTGTTAACCGTCTCCGTGGCGCAATGGTTAGTCCATTCGCTTCACACTTGGAGGTCGCGGGTTCAATTCAACTTTGTAAGACTCGGTTTGGTTGGTGGTAGGACATTTTAAGCCCGCCTAGCTAGCTACCACCATCTTATCTAAGTTACAATAGCGCTTTAAATTAATATGTAGCTTCTAGCTAATACAGCACATATATCATTTTTGTATTCATATATGACAGCCACCACCTTAGCATCTCATTATTGCAATGAGATAATAAGGAGAAGAAGTACAAACTAATAAAACAATGGATCTTCCACGATTTCATTTTGGATTGTATGAATCCGAATTGATATCGAATAAATAAACGATAATTGAAAACGCTAAACACAAAAAAATGAATTTATTTTGACAGGCAAGTAAGGATGTACAATTATTATTCTTATATAAGTTGTAACAAAATTAGCTGAAACTATTTTAACTGGTGCTTCTACCCATGAAACTGAACAACTTTCCCCATGGAACCCATAGTCAAAACGCAAAAAAAATTTGGCTCTCCCATACTAACTCGATCAGCTGATCAGGCAACTTAGTATGGGAAGTTCAAATTTTTTTTGAGATTTGACTATGGGTTTCATGGGGAAAGTTGTTCAGTTTCATGGGTGGAAGCACCAGTTAAAATAGTTTCAGCTAATTTTGTTACAACTTATATAAGAATAATAATTGTACATCCTTACTTGCCTGTCAAAATAAATTCATTTTTTTGTGTTTAGCGTTTTCAATTATCGTTTATTTATTCGATATCAATTCGGATTCATACAATCCAAAATGAAATCGTGGAAGATCCATTGTTTTATTAGTTTGTACTTCTTCTCCTTATTATCTCATTGCAATAATGAGATGCTAAGGTGGTGGCTGTCATATATGAATACAAAAATGATATATGTGCTGTATTAGCTAGAAGCTACATATTAATTTAAAGCGCTATTGTAACTTAGATAAGATGGTGGTAGCTAGCTAGGCGGGCTTAAAATGTCCTACCACCAACCAAACCGAGTCTTACAAAGTTGAATTGAACCCGCGACCTCCAAGTGTGAAGCGAATGGACTAACCATTGCGCCACGGAGACGGTTAACACAGCGTGACTTCGCCCGTTTACTAAGTCGACTCTGCAAACAAGTTAAACCGTATACATGTTTAATTTCAACAAACAGCCATGTTAGAGTTCTAACTTAGCGACAAGGTATTTATTGAACTGCTCGGAGAGCACCGAACACGATAGGTTCTGAGCAGCTTTGTGAATTTGATGTGACTGCAACTCGCTCTTCATGTCAGTGGAATACTTACTTTGGTACATACCTACCTACCTCGTTCCTTTCCCTCTAATATGGTTGAGAGGAGCGATGGCTGACTCTCGCGTTATACTCGTGACTGTCCGTATTAACTGGCCTACACTTGTCAAAGGCATTCATGACATTCAATGATTTAATGTATAACTTCTCGTGTCATATTGTTTTCATGTTCTAATGACATAAAAAAAATATGTTTTTCTTTTAATATCAAGGATTGGATTTTGACATTATTAACTAAAGATAGTTTATTTCTTGATTTTTTAGTAATGAAATTATGTTTTTTTTTTTATTATTATTAACAATTGGTAAACCCTTGACAAAATCTCACCTGGTGGTAAGTGACGATATTGCCGAAGATGGAAGCGGGCTTAGCAAGATTACCATGTAAACTCTATTTTATGACTATCAGAAAAGAGTGTGATTTGCACCTATTTCGAATAAATATCTTGAATTTTGAATATATTGTTGTTTCGTTTCGTATTAGATGGCGTTTCAAGCAGAATGTTTGTTTGCCTTACTCTCTCACGATTTTTAGCTTGCCATCCCGCTTAGAAAACAGAGGGAGCCGCAAAAATGGAGTTAGTAGTGTGTCCGCCTTACTCTCACACGATTTTTAGCTTGCCATACCGCTTAGAAACAGCGGGAGCAGCAAAAATGGAGTTGTTAGTGTGTCCGCCTTACCCTCACACGATTTTTAGCTTGTCATCCCGCTTAGAAAACAGCGGGAGCCGCAAAATTCGAGTTGTCAGTGTGTCCGCCTTACTCTCGCACGATTTTTAGCTTGCCATACCGCTTAGAATACAGAGGGAGCCGCAAAAATGGAGTTGTTAGTGTGTCCGCCTTACTCTCACACGATTTTTAGCTTGTCATCCCGCTTAGAAAACAGCGGGAGCCGCAAAATTCGAGTTGTCAGTGTGTCCGCCTTACTCTCGCACGATTTTTAGCTTGCCATACCGCTTAGAATACAGAGGGAGCCGCAAAAATGGAGTTGTTAGTGTGTCCGCCTTACTCTCACACGATTTTTAGCTTGCCATTCCGCTTAGAAAACAGAGGGAGCCGCAAAATTCGAGTTGTTAGTGTGTCCGCCTTACTCTCACACGATTTTTTGCTTGCCATTCTGCTTAGAAAACATAGGGAGTCGCAAAATTCGAGTTGTTAGTGTGTCCGCCTTACTCTCGCACGATTTTTAGCTTGCCATCCCGCTTAAAAAACAGCGGGAGCCGCAAAAATGGAGTTGTTAGTGTATCCGCCTTACTCTCACACGATTTTTAGCTTGCCATCCCGCTTAGAAAACAGCGGGAGCCGCAAAAATGGAGTTGTTAGTGTATCCGCCTTACTCTCACACGATTTTTAGCTTGCCATCCCGCTTAGAAAACAGCGGGAGCCGCAAGAATGGAGTTGTAAGTAAAAAAATTGATAACGAAAAACATTTTAAAAAATGATAGTGTCCCTTATGAGTATACACAATTGACATTTATGTAATTTTAGAGGTAACTGAGATTTATTTCTATCGAGGAAATTATGACCAACCTCAGATCTGAGCAACCTTGTTTTCATCTGAAGACAGTTTATTATCTTTAAAAAAGAATTTGTAAACTTATCATACGGTAAAGGAAATCATCGTAAAACTCGAAGGTGTGTGTGAAGTCGACCAACCCGCACTGGGCTGGCGTGGTCGACTTAGGCCCGATCGCCCTAATTCAAGGTAGGCTCGAGCACCCCGGTGGGGGCGTTTATGAGCTGATATGATAATGATGAAACTAATCTTAACGATTCAGATAATAACTTCTTAGAGGTTCATTTTACTTTCATCTCATTATTGCAATGAGATAATAAGGAGAAGAAGTACAAACTAATAAAACAATGGATCTTCCACGATTTCATTTTGGATTGTATGAATCCGAATTGATATCGAATAAATAAACGATAATTGAAAACGCTAAACACAAAAAAATGAATTTATTTTGACAGGCAAGTAAGGATGTACAATTATTATTCTTATATAAGTTGTAACAAAATTAGCTGAAACTATTTTAACTGGTGCTTCTACCCATGAAACTGAACAACTTTCCCCATGGAACCCATAGTCAAACCGCAAAAAAAATTTGGCTCTCCCATACTAACTCGATCAGCTGATCAGGCAACTTAGTATGGGAAGTTCAAATTTTTTTTGAGATTTGACTATGGGTTTCATGGGGAAAGTTGTTCAGTTTCATGGGTGGAAGCACCAGTTAAAATAGTTTCAGCTAATTTTGTTAGACCTTATATATAAGGTCTAACAAAATTAGCTGAAACTATTTTAAGGGCAAGTTCAGTAAACGAAACTGAACAACTTTTTCTTCAGCGACCATACCGAATTCTAAAAAAAAATTGCCACATTCCATTATTGCCCACTATAATATTCTCGTGTTCCTTTCTTTTCGCTGGATTCGTGCCTTGCCGCAACGAAACTGCGCTGTGCCTGGCCGTTGACCTTTGGTAGTTCTCTCAATCAATTCTTATTTAAAAACGAATATTACCTATTTAAAACCTTATAGTTCCCCTTTTAGATGTAGGTAGTAAAATACAACCCAACAGGTATTTACACTTTTCGAAAAATAAGAAATTGAGCGGCTTCTTTGAAGTTGAGTCCATTGAACTATTTTGCTGTTCGCTCGTAGGTACATTTCGCCTACAAACAAGTGCGATGCGTGCGCGAAAAAAATATCTCAGTTACTCTCGCGCACTCATTGAGTTACGTTCTCAAAGCCTAACCTACAGATTGTGACCTAAGTGCCTAAGTTAAGTGTTTTATTGTGAAAATGCCACGTACAACAATATTTGGACATGGCGGTGTGATATGAAGTTTGTAACCACAACCTAATAGACACCAGGAACATGTTTCAAGATTTTCATAGCCGTAGACCCCATCTACACACAATACTATAGGTGCTTTGCAGCGATTCCGGGATTACGGTACTTTTACGAGTATGCCACGACCTTTAGATGCCGGTCAACCAAGAAAATCACCGGAGACATAAGAAGCAAGTAGGTAGGTAGTTCGCCTTAGCCTGTTTGCGGACAAGTCACATTAAAGAAAAATCTATTTGTTTGGAAATGGCCAAACATGTAAACAAATCATTTTATCATTTTAGCTTAATCAAGGATTTTATTGACATAAATACTGTGTTTTAGTTCATTTAAGACTTGAAAACCAATTGAAACTAGTTTATTTTGAAGTTCATGTTTTGTTTACATGTCTGGCTATTTCCAAACAAATAGGGTTTAGATACCTACAACGCTGTGTCCGACGCGACGGAAGACACGGCTGGCTTGTACTATCATCTGTGTCTGTGGCGGAGCCCGGCGGAGGCGCGTCAGCGCGTGGACTGCTACGGTACGATGGCCAGTGCCGGATTTATAAAGATTTCTTTTTTTTTATTGTAGATTTTTTTTCTAAGATTTCAGTATGGTCGCTGAAGAAAAAGTTGTTCAGTTTCGTTTACTGAACTTGCCCTTAAAATAGTTTCAGCTAATTTTGTTAGACCTTATATACTTATATTATAGATTTAAATACTAATATCTACTTTTAAAATTTCCAAATACAGTGGTTTAGTTGTTAGGGGGTGGGGACACTCGACTCTAACAAAATAAATTTTGTTAGAGTCTAAAGCACTTTCAAGTCTATTTTTTTGAAAACGGAACCCTAAATTATAAAAAGAAGACTCACAACTATTTTTTGAGCTCTAACAAACGATATTGTGTGGGGACACGACTGGGTTTGACGAGAAAAAAACCATCCCCACTTTACTTGTAGGGGAGGTACCTTTAAAGTGTTGATTTCCAAAAAAAAATTATTACAGTTCTCTCCGCGTTATTATTATATATTTCTTTGCCAAATTTCAGCTCTTAACTACTAATAGTCTAGGAGCTAGGCCGCGGACAGACAGACGGACAGACGAACAGAGAGACATGACGAAACTATAAGGGTCCCTTGTTGTACTACGGAACCCTAAAAATTGGTTCACCCAGTCAAAAGTTCTGAGGTAACACACATAAAAAAACACAGTCGAATTGAGAACCTCCTCCTTTTTGGAAGTCGCTTGAAAACTAACCCGCTTCTATTAGTAAAGACATTAGCCAAACATAACCTGTGCTAATTGAACTGACCCAACATGTACACTAATTTAATAATCGCTTGTAACGCCACGGCATCGGCGCGGCAACTCCAGAAGGGCACGCCCCGTCGCGCGTCGCCCAGTCCACCACACTCTGGCAAATTAATCTGCTAAGTAAATCGACCTTCAGTCGTTAATTGGTACACCTGGAACTTATCGCCCCCTTCCATAAATATGTACTTACAACGGCGAGTACACAGTAGGCTATTTTGACCTATTTATTATCAAGGTATCGTCAAGAGTAATTACTTCTTTAAGGTGGTTCGATCTGCACACCAGCGCCAAAGTATAAATATTAGTACTAACATGCAGTATGGACACTACCTGCCTAGATTGCGACCTTACCCCCTCGTCATCCAGATTGATACAGAATGGTTACAGTTTGGTTGTCGAACGTATAAAATTTCGCCGCCATTTTGTTTGCTCCGTCATTAGTTTTTTGAAATGTTATTTCTGGCCCGTTGTATGAAGTGTCCAGGGTGTGCTAGCGCCGCCAATATTAATAAATAATTTACTAATTTGCAGAAATCATTGAGTATTTTGCGCACACACAAGGCAGAGGGGCACAAGGTGTTTTTAATTGTTATAGTAAAACTTTATTTATTGTTACTTTAGTTATTGAGGCACATATCACGTAGAACAGATGGCCGCTGGGGCAGTAAAGTTCTCGAGTGGCGAACGCGCACCGGAAAACGTAGCGTAGGCAGACCTCCCACGCGGTGGACCGGCGCAGGACCGGTCTTCGTGGAAATCCTTGGGGGAGGCCATTGTCCAGCAGTGGACGTTTTTTTTAATCGGGTGGGGTGGATGACGAAGTCGAAAGTAGAACACGCCTATTCACTCTCGCCTTGTATTAAACGTCTCGAGAAACACAGACGCTGCCAAAGAATTCTACTCCTTATTAGCGGTACGCATAATGAACGAGGAAGCGAAATGCGACTCGGGGCACAGATTACTAAATAGTTACTTCTCGGGGTCACACAAACAGGATTCCTCACCAAAACTTTAACTACCTACCAACAAAACAAGACCCCTCGCAATACATACTTTGTATTAAAAATATTTTTGCAAACTATATCGTATCACATATCAAATGAAAGGGTTTGTTGTGAGAATCTCGAAAATATATATTTTTTATAATTTTCAGATTAATAATATTGATATTGTGAGTACTGGCACGTTACGTTATGTGGCAGGCGTTTTTGAATGAAGGTGTCAATGTTTGTTATTGATTGCTCTTCTGTTTTATATGGTCTGTCTGAGTAGAAAGAAAATACAATTTTTATTTCAATATGTTTATTGTTGTTTCGATCTATGCTAAATCTCTCACAAATTGGTAGCAGAGCGTGGTTGCTAAACTAAAAAAAAAAAAACTAAAAATAAACTTTAATGATACCCTGTTTGTTCTCGAAATTTCGGGAACAGACAGTTGTATTACAAGGAAAGCAAGACTTGTGGCACGGGGGTTTACTCAGCGACCAGGCGTTGATTACAACGAAACATTTGCTCCCGTCGCAAAACTTAGTACGATCCGTTCGCTAGTTGGAGTAGCAATAGATCAGAAATTACAACTTAACCAAATGGACGTAACAACTGCGTACCTTAATGGTGTATTAGAAGAAAATATTGTAATGAAATATCCTGACTATTTGGAAGACTACCTAACAGAAATCATGGTTGATGAAAGCGAAAATGAAGATTTAACTATGTACCACAAAACAGTGAGTATGTTGAAAGATATAAAGGACGTAAAAGGAGAAAAAGTATGTCTTCTAATAAAAGCTCTTTATGGTCTCAAGCAGGCAGGGAGGCAATGGTACAAGAAGCTCGATACAGAATTAAAAAATATTGGTTTCAAAACATCACATGCAGATCCATGTGTATATATATTAGAGAAAAGAGGAGCTAAAGTTATCATAGCTATATACGTTGATGATCTTTTGATTGCCTACTCGTGTCCAAAAATGCTAAAAGAGATCAAAGACTTGCTCAACACCAAATTTGAAATGAAAGATTTGGGTTCACCCAAAAGGTTACTAGGCATAGATGTGATCTATGAAAATGATAAAATAAAGTTAAACCAAGAAAGGTTTATAGAGGACATTTTGAAAAAGTATAAAATGGAAGATTGCAAGCCCACGTCTACACCCATAGAGCCAGGTCTTACGCTAAAGAAGAGCGAGACACAACATGAACAAAAACTTCCATACAAAAATTTAATTGGAACACTTATGTACATAGCGGTGGCTACGAGACCGGATATAATGTTCGCCATAAGTTACTTATCACAATTTAATGACAGCTATGGGGAAGAACATTTTAAGTGTGCAAAAAGGGTGTTGCGTTATCTAAAAGGTACAAAGGATATTGGTCTAACGTTTACGAAAACAGACGATGACTTGTACGGATTGGCGGACGCAGACTGGGGCGGATGCAAGCTTGATCGCAAATCATACTCGGGCTACTGTTTTAAATTTGCAGGAACATGTGTCAGCTGGCAATCCAAGAAACAAAGATGTGTTGCATTATCAACAGCAGAAGCAGAATATACAGCTCTAACGGAAGCGGCAAAAGAAGCCATCCACCTTAAGAGACTTTTCAAAGATTTAGGAGCCAGCTATGATCAAATACTGGTCTTAAACGACAATCAGGCAGCCATAAAATTAAGTCGTAATGCGATGGTGTCTAACAAGTCGAAACATATAGACCTCAAGGTACATTACATTAGAGACTGCATCCAAGAAGGTGTTTTAGAAGTGAAGTATCTGCGAACAGAAGAAATGGAAGCAGATTTGCTCACTAAGGCTTTAGCCGGTCCACGACTGATGAAGCTGAGGAGCAGCCTTGGGCTATTATAATGGCCACAACTGTGCCGTGAAGAGGAGTGTGAGTACTGGCACGTTACGTTATGTGGCAGGCGTTTTTGAATGAAGGTGTCAATGTTTGTTATTGATTGCTCTTCTGTTTTATATGGTCTGTCTGAGTAGAAAGAAAATACAATTTTTATTTCAATATGTTTATTGTTGTTTCGATCTATGCTAAATCTCTCACAGATATTCATTAAGAAAATAGGCGAAAATTTACCATTCCCTATCTGCGAAACTCCTGGGCATGAAATCTTGAAAAAATCATAGTATATCACTACGAATTCATCACTTACTAGTATGTTTCTTTCGCCCGCTTGACCTTCGGCCACGCACGGCGCCCTACACTTTTCAGTACACATTAAAGACATAGGGAAGACATACAGTTGGTGAGGGTCTGGCAACCCTATGCGGACGTCTAAAAATAAAAATTTACAAGTTCAATAAAGGCCGAAGGCACAACGATAAATATGTAGAGAAGCGAGCTCAAACAAATAACCTTGACCGCACCACCATGAGGGCGAGGGTTGGTAAAACCGCTGATTATTGCATTCGGGAAAAATTCTCTTAAAGGGAAAGCCTGCTTCGTTTAACCTCTGACCTTTTGGGAGGCCAACTTTTGGAGGCACGTGAACTTACACAATGGCAATGAAACGAGTACCTATCCCAGGTAAGCTCAGCACAATTCCATTTAGGAGAGATTTATTTAGTAGTTTACCTACATACCTAGCTCTCAGTGTGGCAAATTTAAGAGGAAACGCGGACGCAATTTTTTCTTTACAAACGTGTCCCCTGTTTCCACCCTGGATCACAGATGAGATACTAGTTACTTCGTTACTTACAACGTGCAGATAAGAACTATATACCTCACCGGTTTTATTTTTATTAATATGTGTTTTAATGTCTCAACAATGTCTGCTAGTGCTACATCGAACCACTAATATATTTATCTATAAGCCGATGAGGGGGGCTGGAGACCTAAAATACAGGAAATTTTATTTTCCTAGTTTATGCTCCAGTCTCCCACAAACTACGTTATAATATTATGAACGATAAATGTATAAATTAGAGACAAGTTTGTGGTGAGAAAATAAACTAATTGAATTGAATTAAATCTGGATAATGACAATAGAGCAAAAATGTTTTTTTCCATCAAACTTATATCAACAATAGCCATGCCCCTTTGTTTTGTTTTTTCCAATATTCTAATTATAATAGGAAGTAGGAGCCTTCACAAACTGAGAAAATGACTCAATTGAAACGTCACTTTAGACACTCACCAAAAAAATAATACGCATATTAACAATAAAACTAAAACATAGAGGCATAGGCAAAGCGCTTTTTTAATTATTTTTGATAAAAATATAATTATTGCTCATGTTTTGGAGGAGGAAATAGGGGACTACGAAATGCTTTTAGGTCAATTTTAGTGCCTATTATCGTTCTGCGCTGCAGTTCTCCCTTTCTTCCTGTATACGGAGAGGTTTGAGGGAGGGAGACAGTAATATTTTATTCAAATACCTATTATTTACACCGCGTTTCCTCTTAAATAGAATTGTAGACTTCGCTACCTATTGAGAATGTGCAGCAAGTCTCGAGTTGACAACTACATAGCTAATACAAGCTTTTATTTAACTTGAAATGTTGAAGAAGTATGAAGTTGTCCGCTTCAAAATTTGCAAGTTAAATTTGACCCATTTCCCGGTTTCCGAATGAGCTAAAATTCGGCATACACGTTTACTTTGGATAACAATGCATTGTTAGCTAAGTGACGTCATTCTAAATCCAATATGGTGGACTCCCAAAGATGGCGGACCAGTTATTTTTATGCGCCCCTATGATATGGCATCAAGTGAGAGGCTCCGCTAAGAAAAACTAAAACTTTCTCTTTCCCGGGTTTGCTGGAAAAAAAATCTAATTAGAAATAAGTAATACCTATTGTATAATTTTATTTCTGACAGTTATGTAATCTTTTTTGTACACATCATCATATAAGCTCATATACGTCCCCACCGAGCCTATCGCCTTAGTCGACCACGCGGGCCCAGTGCGGGTTGGTCGACTTCACACACAACCTTCGAGTTTTGTACACAATAAACTGTTAAATAAATAAATAAGAATAAGAAATAATTAAAATTATTTTTACACAAAAGCATATTACGTTTAAGTTTTTAGGTTTATTTTATTATGAAACCTCAGCAAAAAGGAAAAGTTCATTTTACGGGTTCGATGTATTCGCCGGTGGTGGGCTGAAAGCTAGGTGGGCTGAAATCTGGGAAACGTGATCGGAATACGCCATGTTTACTGTGTGCAGGCCTGCAGGCCGTAGCCAGTGATCCGTACACCGTCCGTCCTTACGCCAACGTGATCCACGCCTAGCAACATGAATATTTTTTTTGTTTTGTTATAAAGCTATAGGTAACGCTGCCATTTCCGTTGATAAAAATAGTGTCAGTTCCAAAAACCAAAAAAAAGTGTGTGTGTGTGTGTGTGGTTTTATGAAACCACGGTAAAAGTGAAACATTACAGAGGACGAAACGATTGTGGCTGCTCTCGCTACGGTACAGAGGACGAAACGATCATCATACCGTCAGACGAAAGCGACAGTCACGCGACATGCAGCCCACAGACGAAAAAGTTTGAGATGATGATAAAAGATTCATTTTAAAAAATTAAAAATAACGTAACCTAACCACTCCGGGAGTGCAGACAGAAGTGAAAACTGTTTACAGTTTAATAAGTTTTGACCCTGCGAGTGTTTCTGTCGGTGTAGGTAACGGTCGCGAGTTCATTGGCTTTTTCCTATCTCAAAAAACAGTTTCATAAGTTTTGACCCTCCGAGTGTTTTTGTCGGTGTCGGTAAAGATCGCGAGTTCAATAGTTTTTTCCCATCTCAAAAAACAGTTTCATAAGTTTTGACGCTGTCAGTGTCGGTAACGGTCACGAGTTTATTGGTTTTTTTCCATCTCAATTAACAGTTTCATAAGTTTTGACCCTCCGAGTGTTTTTGTTGGTTTTTTTTCCATCTCAATTAACAGATTCATAAGTTTTGACCCTCCGAGTGTTTCTGTCGGTGTCGGTAACGGTCGCGAGTTCAATGGTTTTTCCCATCTCAAAAATTCCCAACGCGCCTAAAGAAGTTTTTACTTCAAAAAATTAAAACCCCTCTACTGCTTTAACTGCCCATACAAAAGTTATAAACCAGACTAAGAAAAAGTTGTTAACATCATTCTACATTCGCTACATTCAGTATTATAATAAATATTGGGATTAGTAAAAAACGCCGTAGTTACATTCCGTTATCTTAAGTGGTAACATTTTTTTTTTAATTAATATAGATTTTTATTAACAGAATTGAGATTTAACCCCAAACATTGTTTGTATGGAGTGCATTAGGGATACACTTCTCTTGACACTATCATGATAACAACATAACCGGGGGAGGGAGGGAGTGGGGGGGGGGGTGTTATAAGGTGTTTTTACTAATGCCAATATTTATTACAGTACTGTACATATGTGTTCCGGTGTTTAGAATATTATCTTAGTTTTGTTTACAACTTTTGAGTAGGGTTTAAGGTTGGCCTTCACTCAACCAACCTCAACTTAGCACTTGATTCGTGTCAGTACGAATTTCGATCGAAAGTACATTGAAATAATGTTCATAATAGTGCGCACCGTTACGTGGTGGTTACGTCTACATTTGTAAACAACATACATATTGTTAGAGCAATATTCTGTGAAAATCATGAAAATGTCTAGCTAAATCACGTAACTCCTGCCTTAAGATAACAAGAAAACTACAAGGAATATTTCGTTATAAACAATTTCTATCAAATGCGACTACATACAAAGCAGTTGAAAAAAAAATTTTTTTTTGGATATATTCGACGGACCTAGTGCAACAAAGAAATAAAAGAAATAAGGTAGATAAAATGAAACCTTATGACATCAAGCACTAGGTAAACTTTATACTGAACTAACGTTTTCGCCACCGGTTGTGCCTAAGTTTCACTAGTGAAGCTCAAAGTTAAGCGTTTCAGGTCGGTTATCCCCCTGAAGTATTTTTTACTTTTTGTTTTTTTTTTTCGGAGTTCGTCTGTATATTTTTGGCCTAGTTTCTATTTCATTGGTTTTTTTTGTGATTATTGTTAACGAATCCTCTTCTTGTGCCGTAAGCCACTGCCTCGTCGCCGTAAATGCTTTGTTCGAATATTTTTTTCGGTTTTTTAATGTTTACGGGAAAATGTTACATTTTGATGTACGTTAAATTTGTATTTACGAAATGTGCGTATTTAACATTTATTTTGATAACAAAATTGATACATTTGTATTATATTTTTCTTTCTTTGCGTTGGGTATTTTGTGTTTCTTAACCTACATTTAGATTAAACGTGACGTCATACATAACATAGTCTATGTAACGCGAAGTATTTATACAAATCCATTGACACCTAATTTGTTCAAATTTGAAGAGTAGTTTACGTAGCGCCACATCAAGCTATACAAAACCAGTATACGTGGAGCTCGCGTATGTTGAAACGCAAAGGCGACGCGCGGCCAGCTTATACTGGTTTTGTATAGCTTGATGTGTCGCTGTCCGTACTACGAGATACAGATGAACATCAATAGCGTCATAATTAATAAGTTAAGATCTATATATTTACCTACTCGTATGAATTGTACATGATTGATTATGATACTGCAATAAACATGAAATGAAATGAAATCAATACATACATATACTGCCAAAATCATAACCCTCTTTTTGAGCCATAGTCGGGTAAAATAAATATCTACGAAAAACAATGTTGCTCGTTTGTAAGCGCACATTTTGAGCGACTTGGCTTACTTTTAACGTTCGTTAAAATTGAAAAAATGTTTTATGGGAAGGAAAAATTGAAAAAGTGGTCTGGAAAATTTCCAAATTATCCTATCATATATCCACGCGGGCGAAGCCGCGGGAAAAAACCTAGTTTTTAATATGTAATGAAATATAACTATATTCCAGAAGTTTACCATTTTGTACGTGACAAATCTTTGTCACACGTTGCAGTATTGTTAGGATATTAAGAGTGTAACAATACATTTTATCCAAAAAATCTATAGCTAGGACTTTTTAACCCACTGCTCATAAAGGATAGTTTTAACCGCCTCCGTGGCGTAATAGATAGTCCATTCGCTTTACACCAGGTGGTCGCGGGTTCGATTCCCGGTGGGGTCAGCTTGTAAGACTCGGTTTGGTTGGTGGTAGGGCATTTTCTAAGCCCGCCTGGCTAGCTACCACCATCTTATCTAAGACTTGCCGCCAAACATCAGTGTTAACAACATTGATGTGCTCCGGCTTGAAGATAAGATAGCCAGTTCTCCATTGCGTTGGGGAATCCTGGTAAGTCCGCTTTCATCTTCGGCATCATCGTCACTTACCATCAGGTGAGATGATACCAAGGGCTTACCACTTATAGATATTTAAAAAAATACGACCGTTTGTGGCATTGGCAGTGTCAGTGGCATTAGGCGGGGTACATAGCTCGTCAGGGCTGTAAAGTTCTCGAGTGGCGACCGCACACCGGAAAGCATAGCGTAGGCAGGCCTCCAACTCGGTGAACCGATGACTTGGTGAAGGTCGCGGTAAGCCGCTGTGGATGGATGCGGGCAGCGCAGAACCGATCGTCGTGGAAATCCTTGGGGGAGGCCTGAGTCCAGAAGTGGACGTCCTTCGGCTGATATGATGATGATGACGCCCGTTCGAGCAACTAACTCTAATATTTAATGGAAAGAGGCACAATTACAACAATGTATAATGTAATGCTCCATTTGCGAAAAAATGCTAGTAAAAGATCATTTATTATTTATTGTATCCTTGGGGGAGGCCTTTGTCCAGCAGTGGACGATTTGTGGCTGATGAAAAGATTATTACTACGACGTTACTACGACTATGAGTAATCAGTACGACGACTTTCGTAGCCAGTATAGATGTTACATAAGAAGCGTAGTGGCCTTGAAGGTTCTGATTATGAACTTGTGAGTTCGAAGTATTCATTACCCAATCCAATTTCCATTCGATAGTATAGTAAGTACACAGACACAGTACTAATTAATGTCTACTAGAATCCATCAATGGATTTTTGTAGATGGAAGGAAGGTTTAAACGGCGCAAATTACTACCATTTTTACAGTATATACGTTTTTTTTATTCACAACTGCTAAGCCCTTGGCATCATCTCACCTGATGGTAAGTGACGATGATGCTGAAGATGGAAGCGGGCTTACCAAGATTCCCCAACGCAATGGAGAACTGGCTATCTTATCTTCAAGCCGGAACACATCAATGTTGTTAACACTGATGTTTGGCGGTAAGACTTAGACAAGATATACTTGCAAATTTCACCAATTCGGCTTGAATTCCGTTTTTACAGTAATACATAACTTATTGAATGGAGCTTGGAAGCTATTCAAATAGAATAAATGGAGCATTATCGAAATGGGATAATACTTCGTCGTACGTACCTCTCAATACTCTTATAGATTACGTGACTTGAGGCTCCATGGGCAGGTTAAAAGCTTTTAAATAAAAAAAAGTTGAAAATACAAATCTCTGTGATCTCGCCGACTATTGAAACGCTAAATACGAAAACTTTAATCGAAGTGAAAAACCGTCCAAGTGCGAGTCGGACTCGCTCACATACGTTCCGTACCATTATCTATAAAAATCACGTTTGTTGTATGGGAGCCCACCCTTAAATATTAATTTTATTTATTTTTAAAGTGAATATATAACTTAATATTCTGTGAATATTTCAAGCGTCTACCTGTTGCCGTTATCAATATCAAGCAAAAACGAGAAAAAAAAAGGTGTTTTTTTTTGTATGGAGACCCCCATTAGTTTTTCACTTTTTCTAATTTTTAGTATTTGTTGTTATAGCGGCAACATAAATACATCAGCTGTGAAAATTTCAACTGTCTAGCTATCACGGTTCATGAAATACAGCCTGGTGACAGGCGGACAGCGAAGTCTCAGTAATAGGGTCCCGTTTTTATCCTTAACGGTACGGAACCCTAAAAAGGATTTGCGTGTTGCCTTTACGAATCTCTGATTTTCATCAATTTGTATAATAGCTTCCAAATTCAAGTAAACAAAATAATAACTTTATGTCAGTAGGCCTGCATGACGTGAAATTATTTCAAATATTTATTTGTTGCGCTGATTATGAATACGCAAAGTAACGACCTAGCAACTATCGCTGTCAACGATCAACTTTGTACTTCAATTTACGATTTTTTTTCGAAAAATAAATGTTTCCTTATTTACGGAATATGAGGAGTAAGCTTTGATTTCCTCGAATTCTATTATAATACACAGAACTAAAGAAAAATATAGTCTAATGCACCTTTTTTTTGTAATTGTATAACCATAGAACTGCTGCAATTTTAATCGAAATATTATTCACTTTCCAACAAGAAGTCTTTCAACGTATATACATCGTGTATAAGGTCTAACAAAATCAGCTGAAACTATTTTAACTGTTGCTTCTACCCATGAAACTGAACAACTTTCCCCGTAAAACCCAGTCAATTCTCAAAAAAAAATGAACTTCCCATACTAAGTTGGCTGATCAGCTGATCGAGTTAGTATGGGAGAGCCAATTTTTTTTTACTATGAGTTCCATGGGGAAAGTTGTTCAGTTTCATGGGTAGAAGCACCAGTTAAAATAGTTTCAGCTAAATTTGTTAAACCTTATATACGATTTCCAATAATATACATATTTGTGATTTATAGAGACACCGTCAACCAAACTTATTTAAGTTTCTCTGTAAGATTTTGTGTTTATTTGACATGTACAATTTGTACACTAAGATGCACATGAAATAATTTCAGTAACAAAACCTTTCATACCTGTAAGAAAAGAAACATCCTTTAATGTTACTATTATTAAACACGGTGTCAGTTTCTTAATCACAATTAGAATATACTTCTGTGCATTTAATTAACAATGGTATTTAATTTACAAATTGTTTTCACACAACAATGACGAGACGCTTTTTCAAACGACTTCCAAAAATGAGGAGGTTCTCAATTCGACTGTATGTTTTTTTTATGTGTGTTACCTCAGAACTTTTGACTGGGTTAACCGATTTTGATGATTCTTTTTCTATTCGAAAGCTAGTGCTTCCCGTGTGGTCCCATATAAATTTTATCAAAATCGGTGTAGTACTTTACTAGAAAATTAACAAAATATATCAATGCAAAATTGTTCGAAGTTGTTTGTTTGTAAACTCTTTATTGTACAAAATATACACTTAAAATAATGTATTAAAAAAAACCTTAAGTACAAAGGCGGACTTATCCCTTAGAGGGATCTCTTCCAGTCAACCTTGTCAAAGTTGTTGCGATGTAAGTCGGTTTTTTAACGTGTTTAGCGTTTTCAATTATAGGTTATGTCTTTTACATAGACTACGAATTATACTTTTCTAATGGTGCGGCTCGGTGACGTTTGTTGCGCGGGAGAATTTAAAGTAAAGAAAATTATACTTTTCCTTACATATATATCTTCTTAAATTAACTTGATCTATTAATCTAAGAAAAAATCTTAGTGACTGGTTTATAAAAAAAACTTCAAGTAGCGACCCCTGGATACTTATCTTAGGCAATTTATTGTACAAGCAGATTTCCTTGGTACAAACAAACAAATGTTTCTGTAAGAATTTCGTAGAGCGATCGCAGCATGTATTGAAGGACTTCACTTCAATACGGACGCAGCAATGCAAAGCAAAAGCTTTATATATGTAAAAAGTTTTGAAAACGAACCACACAATTCCGAAGGAATACCAACATTCCATTACATTATATGCAAGTATTTCTCCCATTATGTGTAACTTTGTGGTTTTAAGCGTAGGTGAGCAGAAAAGTTTTGAAACGTATTTCAATGCGTTGCAGGTCGCAGCTAAAGCTGGGCCAGTCAGTCCTGTACGACTGCTGCGACTTATGTAACCCGAATATCCTACTAATATTATAAATGTGATAGTTTGTATGTATGGACGTATGTATGGATGTTTACTCTTTCACGCAAAAACTAATGAACGTATCTGGATGAAATTTAGTAGGTAGACAGATTGGGACCTGGATAATCGTATAATATAATCTCAACAAAAAAAAATTCCTTTCCATACTGAGTTGGCTGATCAGCTGATCGAGTTAGTATGGGAGAGCCAATTTTTTTAGTGCTTTTTGACTATGGGTTCCATGGGGAAAGTTGTTCAGTTTCATGGGTAGAAGCACCAGTTAAAATAGTTTCAGCTAATTTTGTTACAACTTATATATAATTTCAAAGGTTGACTTGATGAGTTTTGTCTTAAAAAATAAGTCTGCATTTGTACATTTTTTTTTGTTATACAATTTGTACAATAGAGGGTATAAAAACAAACAACCCTTGAATGCAGTTTGACTGGGCGGGCCTGGAAGACGGATGTCTGGGTGCCGGCGGCGCCAGTGCACCGCAGCGGCCCAGCCATCGATCGAGTTGCGACCCCCTTACCGAGCGTTGCACCTAGCCGCCTAGCCGCCTAGCCAAGTCTACCATGGGGCCTGGGGCGGTCTCCAAAGTCGGGCAATAAGCAATAACAAAAAGCTTGGTAATTAGAGCGTCTTTTTTTTGTTTAATTTACAAGTTGAGTGCGTTTGGCTGCACCTCACCTGATGGTAAGTGGCGATGCAGCCGAGCTAATAATTCTGCTTGTTTTGAGCAGTCTACCAAGATCCCGAGGATCAGCATAATGTTGTGATCTTCGACACATTTGTAGCCAGGGATCTAACCTAATTACTGCACTTCGTAGTTTCCTTACTTTTTTTGATTTTTAAAAACTATCGTGACTGTTTGAACCACCTCTGAGAAAACTGGGATAGCCCTTATTTTGTTTTGAGTAGTATAGAATTGCTACATGGTTTTGAGTAGTATAGAATTGCTACATGGTTTTGAATAGTATAGAATTGCTACATGGTTTTGAGTAGTATAGAATTGCTACATGATTTTGAATAGTATAGAATTGTGACATGGTTTTGAGTAGTATAGAATTGCTACATGGTTTTGAGTAGTATAGAATTGCTACATGGTTTTGAATAGTATAGAATTGCTACATGGTTTTGAGTAGTATAGAATTGCTACATGGTTTTGAATAGTATAGAATTGCTACATGGTTTTGAGTAGTATAGAATTGCTACATGGTTTTGAGTAGTATAGAATCGCTACATGGTTTTGAGTAGTATATAATTGCTACATGGTTTTGAGTAGTATAAAATTGCTACATGGTTTTGAGTAGTATAGAATTGCTACATGGTTTTGAGTAGTATAGAATTGCTACATGGTTTTGAATAGTATAGAATTGCTACATGGTTTTGAGTAGTATAGAATTGCTACATGGTTTTGAGTAGTATATAATTGCTACATGGTTTTGAGTAGTATAGAATTACTACATGGTTTTGAGTAGTATGGAATTTCTACATGGTTTTTGCAGCGCCTGTCACATGTTTCGGCTCGCCTGAAACTACTTTGTGCCTAGAACGAGTGTTTAACCGACTTACGGCACGCACAGCTACCGCTAAACTGTAAGATAATGTAAAAACTGGCCAAGTGCGTGTTGGACCACGCATAAATTAGGGTTCCGTAATCTTAGCGAACAATAAATGTATATTTTTAATAATTGAAAACGCTAAACACGGTAAAAAACCGACTTCTATCGCAACAACTTAATACAATTTTGCATTATCGTTTTTGGTTTTTGTTAATTTTCTAATAAAGTACTACACCGATATTGATAAAAATGATATGGGACCTACTGGGGAACATACCCTATCGAACAAAATAAGAATCACGAAAATCTGTTCACAATCTGCGAAGATATCGAGTAACACACACTCACACACACACGCAGTTCACACACACACAAAACTTCTCCTTCTTTTTGGAAGTCGGTTGAAAAACAAAACTGTTTTGGCAGTTGTTGTAATAGAATATTTTGTATGGAAAATCCATTATTTTTTAACTAACCTAACTGCACATCTTAAGTTGGTCGACTACTAGTCCTAAAACTAAGAGAGCGTAGTTATCAGAGTTTTTTTAAAGAAACTTTTACTGTTCCCTAAGTTGAAAGATACTAAATCCAATAAAAAGTGTGAATACATTTCGATAACCCGTTTCTGAGAAATACGTGGAAAAATATATATGTCGCAGGACAATAGCAAAATCTGTCGTTTCGCGAAAATTCTAGGAATATTGCACACTATGTAGTAGAAAACAAAGACGGACGGAGCCCCGCCTTTTTACGGTAGAAAAAGACACGATAACCAAACCTAGCCTACCTAAAGAAGCGGGTTTCCGTCCGTCTTGGTTTTATTCGGAGTTTTCTACTGCATAGTGTGCAATATTCCTAGGATTTTCGCGAAACGACGGATTTTGCGATTATCCTGCGACATATATACACTTATGAAATTTAACACACCCCTGTTTAGAAGCCCACGTAGACTAACATATACGAATATTGTGCAATTTAAACGATATTACATACATACGTGTCGAATTTCAATTTACCATTACTATCAGTTTTATTCGAATTGTCCAGGCAACGTCAAATTTTTTTAACCTTTAAACCTTATTCGGGCTATTACGAACATTTTAAAAAGAAAATACCCAAACGTGTCCAGCTTTTCTCAAGTTATGCGGTTATTACCAAACAACAGCATTAATATGTATTTACATAATAGCTGTTTCCCGCGGCTTCACCCGCGTGGAAAACGTTTCTGACTTTTGCGTGAAAAAAAGTAGCCTATGTGTTTAATTGTTGATCCAGGTCCTAATTTGTCTACCTACCAAATTTCAGCCAGATCCGTTCACTAGCTTTTGCGTGAAGAAGTAACAAACATACAACCTCACAAACTTTCGACTGTATAATATTAGTGTGATGTGATATAGATAGATTTATTTTGAGACCCCCATCTGTCGAGTGACTTTCTGTGCTTGATACTGGCAGCGTGCGGCGTGCGTACAAGATCAAAGGAATAAAACTATACAGTGAAGGTAGGTGGTATTTTTAATACTGTGCTATACAGGGTGTAACAAAATTGGTGTACGGCCTCCAACTCGGTGAACCGATGACTTGGTGAAGGTCGCGGTAAGCCGCTGTGGATGGATGCGGGCAGCGCAGAACCGATCGTCGTGGAAATCCTTGGGGGAGGCCTGAGTCCAGAAGTGGACGTCCTTCGGCTGATATGATGATGATGACGCCCGTTCGAGCAACTAACTCTAATATTTAATGGAAAGAGGCACAATTACAACAATGTATAATGTAATGCTCCATTTGCGAAAAAATGCTAGTAAAAGATCATTTATTATTTATTGTATCCTTGGGGGAGGCCTTTGTCCAGCAGTGGACGATTTGTGGCTGATGAAAAGATTATTACTACGACGTTACTACGACTATGAGTAATCAGTACGACGACTTTCGTAGCCAGTATAGATGTTACATAAGAAGCGTAGTGGCCTTGAAGGTTCTGATTATGAACTTGTGAGTTCGAAGTATTCATTACCCAATCCAATTTCCATTCGATAGTATAGTAAGTACACAGACACAGTACTAATTAATGTCTACTAGAATCCATCAATGGATTTTTGTAGATGGAAGGAAGGTTTAAACGGCGCAAATTACTACCATTTTTACAGTATATACGTTTTTTTTATTCACAACTGCTAAGCCCTTGGCATCATCTCACCTGATGGTAAGTGACGATGATGCTGAAGATGGAAGCGGGCTTACCAAGATTCCCCAACGCAATGGAGAACTGGCTATCTTATCTTCAAGCCGGAACACATCAATGTTGTTAACACTGATGTTTGGCGGTAAGACTTAGACAAGATATACTTGCAAATTTCACCAATTCGGCTTGAATTCCGTTTTTACAGTAATACATAACTTATTGAATGGAGCTTGGAAGCTATTCAAATAGAATAAATGGAGCATTATCGAAATGGGATAATACTTCGTCGTACGTACCTCTCAATACTCTTATAGATTACGTGACTTGAGGCTCCATGGGCAGGTTAAAAGCTTTTAAATAAAAAAAAGTTGAAAATACAAATCTCTGTGATCTCGCCGACTATTGAAACGCTAAATACGAAAACTTTAATCGAAGTGAAAAACCGTCCAAGTGCGAGTCGGACTCGCTCACATACGTTCCGTACCATTATCTATAAAAATCACGTTTGTTGTATGGGAGCCCACCCTTAAATATTAATTTTATTTATTTTTAAAGTGAATATATAACTTAATATTCTGTGAATATTTCAAGCGTCTACCTGTTGCCGTTATCAATATCAAGCAAAAACGAGAAAAAAAAAGGTGTTTTTTTTTGTATGGAGACCCCCATTAGTTTTTCACTTTTTCTAATTTTTAGTATTTGTTGTTATAGCGGCAACATAAATACATCAGCTGTGAAAATTTCAACTGTCTAGCTATCACGGTTCATGAAATACAGCCTGGTGACAGGCGGACAGCGAAGTCTCAGTAATAGGGTCCCGTTTTTATCCTTAACGGTACGGAACCCTAAAAAGGATTTGCGTGTTGCCTTTACGAATCTCTGATTTTCATCAATTTGTATAATAGCTTCCAAATTCAAGTAAACAAAATAATAACTTTATGTCAGTAGGCCTGCATGACGTGAAATTATTTCAAATATTTATTTGTTGCGCTGATTATGAATACGCAAAGTAACGACCTAGCAACTATCGCTGTCAACGATCAACTTTGTACTTCAATTTACGATTTTTTTTCGAAAAATAAATGTTTCCTTATTTACGGAATATGAGGAGTAAGCTTTGATTTCCTCGAATTCTATTATAATACACAGAACTAAAGAAAAATATAGTCTAATGCACCTTTTTTTTGTAATTGTATAACCATAGAACTGCTGCAATTTTAATCGAAATATTATTCACTTTCCAACAAGAAGTCTTTCAACGTATATACATCGTGTATAAGGTCTAACAAAATCAGCTGAAACTATTTTAACTGTTGCTTCTACCCATGAAACTGAACAACTTTCCCCGTAAAACCCAGTCAATTCTCAAAAAAAAATGAACTTCCCATACTAAGTTGGCTGATCAGCTGATCGAGTTAGTATGGGAGAGCCAATTTTTTTTTACTATGAGTTCCATGGGGAAAGTTGTTCAGTTTCATGGGTAGAAGCACCAGTTAAAATAGTTTCAGCTAAATTTGTTAAACCTTATATACGATTTCCAATAATATACATATTTGTGATTTATAGAGACACCGTCAACCAAACTTATTTAAGTTTCTCTGTAAGATTTTGTGTTTATTTGACATGTACAATTTGTACACTAAGATGCACATGAAATAATTTCAGTAACAAAACCTTTCATACCTGTAAGAAAAGAAACATCCTTTAATGTTACTATTATTAAACACGGTGTCAGTTTCTTAATCACAATTAGAATATACTTCTGTGCATTTAATTAACAATGGTATTTAATTTACAAATTGTTTTCACACAACAATGACGAGACGCTTTTTCAAACGACTTCCAAAAATGAGGAGGTTCTCAATTCGACTGTATGTTTTTTTTATGTGTGTTACCTCAGAACTTTTGACTGGGTTAACCGATTTTGATGATTCTTTTTCTATTCGAAAGCTAGTGCTTCCCGTGTGGTCCCATATAAATTTTATCAAAATCGGTGTAGTACTTTACTAGAAAATTAACAAAATATATCAATGCAAAATTGTTCGAAGTTGTTTGTTTGTAAACTCTTTATTGTACAAAATATACACTTAAAATAATGTATTAAAAAAAACCTTAAGTACAAAGGCGGACTTATCCCTTAGAGGGATCTCTTCCAGTCAACCTTGTCAAAGTTGTTGCGATGTAAGTCGGTTTTTTAACGTGTTTAGCGTTTTCAATTATAGGTTATGTCTTTTACATAGACTACGAATTATACTTTTCTAATGGTGCGGCTCGGTGACGTTTGTTGCGCGGGAGAATTTAAAGTAAAGAAAATTATACTTTTCCTTACATATATATCTTCTTAAATTAACTTGATCTATTAATCTAAGAAAAAATCTTAGTGACTGGTTTATAAAAAAAACTTCAAGTAGCGACCCCTGGATACTTATCTTAGGCAATTTATTGTACAAGCAGATTTCCTTGGTACAAACAAACAAATGTTTCTGTAAGAATTTCGTAGAGCGATCGCAGCATGTATTGAAGGACTTCACTTCAATACGGACGCAGCAATGCAAAGCAAAAGCTTTATATATGTAAAAAGTTTTGAAAACGAACCACACAATTCCGAAGGAATACCAACATTCCATTACATTATATGCAAGTATTTCTCCCATTATGTGTAACTTTGTGGTTTTAAGCGTAGGTGAGCAGAAAAGTTTTGAAACGTATTTCAATGCGTTGCAGGTCGCAGCTAAAGCTGGGCCAGTCAGTCCTGTACGACTGCTGCGACTTATGTAACCCGAATATCCTACTAATATTATAAATGTGATAGTTTGTATGTATGGACGTATGTATGGATGTTTACTCTTTCACGCAAAAACTAATGAACGTATCTGGATGAAATTTAGTAGGTAGACAGATTGGGACCTGGATAATCGTATAATATAATCTCAACAAAAAAAAATTCCTTTCCATACTGAGTTGGCTGATCAGCTGATCGAGTTAGTATGGGAGAGCCAATTTTTTTAGTGCTTTTTGACTATGGGTTCCATGGGGAAAGTTGTTCAGTTTCATGGGTAGAAGCACCAGTTAAAATAGTTTCAGCTAATTTTGTTACAACTTATATATAATTTCAAAGGTTGACTTGATGAGTTTTGTCTTAAAAAATAAGTCTGCATTTGTACATTTTTTTTTGTTATACAATTTGTACAATAGAGGGTATAAAAACAAACAACCCTTGAATGCAGTTTGACTGGGCGGGCCTGGAAGACGGATGTCTGGGTGCCGGCGGCGCCAGTGCACCGCAGCGGCCCAGCCATCGATCGAGTTGCGACCCCCTTACCGAGCGTTGCACCTAGCCGCCTAGCCGCCTAGCCAAGTCTACCATGGGGCCTGGGGCGGTCTCCAAAGTCGGGCAATAAGCAATAACAAAAAGCTTGGTAATTAGAGCGTCTTTTTTTTGTTTAATTTACAAGTTGAGTGCGTTTGGCTGCACCTCACCTGATGGTAAGTGGCGATGCAGCCGAGCTAATAATTCTGCTTGTTTTGAGCAGTCTACCAAGATCCCGAGGATCAGCATAATGTTGTGATCTTCGACACATTTGTAGCCAGGGATCTAACCTAATTACTGCACTTCGTAGTTTCCTTACTTTTTTTGATTTTTAAAAACTATCGTGACTGTTTGAACCACCTCTGAGAAAACTGGGATAGCCCTTATTTTGTTTTGAGTAGTATAGAATTGCTACATGGTTTTGAGTAGTATAGAATTGCTACATGGTTTTGAATAGTATAGAATTGCTACATGGTTTTGAGTAGTATAGAATTGCTACATGATTTTGAATAGTATAGAATTGTGACATGGTTTTGAGTAGTATAGAATTGCTACATGGTTTTGAGTAGTATAGAATTGCTACATGGTTTTGAATAGTATAGAATTGCTACATGGTTTTGAGTAGTATAGAATTGCTACATGGTTTTGAATAGTATAGAATTGCTACATGGTTTTGAGTAGTATAGAATTGCTACATGGTTTTGAGTAGTATAGAATCGCTACATGGTTTTGAGTAGTATATAATTGCTACATGGTTTTGAGTAGTATAAAATTGCTACATGGTTTTGAGTAGTATAGAATTGCTACATGGTTTTGAGTAGTATAGAATTGCTACATGGTTTTGAATAGTATAGAATTGCTACATGGTTTTGAGTAGTATAGAATTGCTACATGGTTTTGAGTAGTATATAATTGCTACATGGTTTTGAGTAGTATAGAATTACTACATGGTTTTGAGTAGTATGGAATTTCTACATGGTTTTTGCAGCGCCTGTCACATGTTTCGGCTCGCCTGAAACTACTTTGTGCCTAGAACGAGTGTTTAACCGACTTACGGCACGCACAGCTACCGCTAAACTGTAAGATAATGTAAAAACTGGCCAAGTGCGTGTTGGACCACGCATAAATTAGGGTTCCGTAATCTTAGCGAACAATAAATGTATATTTTTAATAATTGAAAACGCTAAACACGGTAAAAAACCGACTTCTATCGCAACAACTTAATACAATTTTGCATTATCGTTTTTGGTTTTTGTTAATTTTCTAATAAAGTACTACACCGATATTGATAAAAATGATATGGGACCTACTGGGGAACATACCCTATCGAACAAAATAAGAATCACGAAAATCTGTTCACAATCTGCGAAGATATCGAGTAACACACACTCACACACACACGCAGTTCACACACACACAAAACTTCTCCTTCTTTTTGGAAGTCGGTTGAAAAACAAAACTGTTTTGGCAGTTGTTGTAATAGAATATTTTGTATGGAAAATCCATTATTTTTTAACTAACCTAACTGCACATCTTAAGTTGGTCGACTACTAGTCCTAAAACTAAGAGAGCGTAGTTATCAGAGTTTTTTTAAAGAAACTTTTACTGTTCCCTAAGTTGAAAGATACTAAATCCAATAAAAAGTGTGAATACATTTCGATAACCCGTTTCTGAGAAATACGTGGAAAAATATATATGTCGCAGGACAATAGCAAAATCTGTCGTTTCGCGAAAATTCTAGGAATATTGCACACTATGTAGTAGAAAACAAAGACGGACGGAGCCCCGCCTTTTTACGGTAGAAAAAGACACGATAACCAAACCTAGCCTACCTAAAGAAGCGGGTTTCCGTCCGTCTTGGTTTTATTCGGAGTTTTCTACTGCATAGTGTGCAATATTCCTAGGATTTTCGCGAAACGACGGATTTTGCGATTATCCTGCGACATATATACACTTATGAAATTTAACACACCCCTGTTTAGAAGCCCACGTAGACTAACATATACGAATATTGTGCAATTTAAACGATATTACATACATACGTGTCGAATTTCAATTTACCATTACTATCAGTTTTATTCGAATTGTCCAGGCAACGTCAAATTTTTTTAACCTTTAAACCTTATTCGGGCTATTACGAACATTTTAAAAAGAAAATACCCAAACGTGTCCAGCTTTTCTCAAGTTATGCGGTTATTACCAAACAACAGCATTAATATGTATTTACATAATAGCTGTTTCCCGCGGCTTCACCCGCGTGGAAAACGTTTCTGACTTTTGCGTGAAAAAAAGTAGCCTATGTGTTTAATTGTTGATCCAGGTCCTAATTTGTCTACCTACCAAATTTCAGCCAGATCCGTTCACTAGCTTTTGCGTGAAGAAGTAACAAACATACAACCTCACAAACTTTCGACTGTATAATATTAGTGTGATGTGATATAGATAGATTTATTTTGAGACCCCCATCTGTCGAGTGACTTTCTGTGCTTGATACTGGCAGCGTGCGGCGTGCGTACAAGATCAAAGGAATAAAACTATACAGTGAAGGTAGGTGGTATTTTTAATACTGTGCTATACAGGGTGTAACAAAATTGGTGTACGTCCTGTTAGCTGGGGCTTCTACTCATCATACTGAACAACTTTTGTTCTATAACGGCTGAAATCGCAAAAAAATAATCTTTATACAAATCGAACAGCTGATCGACCAATTTTGTGTATTTGAGTATGGAGGTCCCGATTTTTCGGAGAATTGACAATGGGTTTGTGATGTTCCCCCGCAATACCTTAGGTCTAGAATCAAGGAATTAGTCTTGTTTATGATTTCCAATGTCAAAGCGCGCCACACGTCTGCTCGCTGCCGTGGTTCCGGCCTAGTGTCGGTACCGCGCCACTCCGCGCCGCGTGCGCTCTTTGCATTGCGTTTATTGCAACGTCACATCTCTCCTTTTTTATAACGGAAATAAAAATGAAAATTACAAAATAACAAAACTGAAATTGCTTTCACATTCACAACATTGCTCTTATTATAAATTTAAATTCAAAATAAACATAGGTTTAGAAATTATAAACAAACTTGTAAAATCAGTTAACAATCAATAAAGTAGATTCACTATACCTATTATTCAGTTTCATTTGTGTCTTCTGACATGTTCTCATTATTTGAATCATCTATATCATTTCCTTCGTTTAGACTTCCGTCTGGTTTGCATATTTTCCAATTTCCCTCTATCTTCTTAAGATGAATTATGTTTCTTCGGTACTCTTGGCCAGTCTCATCATTCCTTACGTTACATTCATATCCATTTGAACTAATTATAGTATGAGGTGCAGGATTAAATGTAGTCGTTAACTTATTCTCTTTAACTAAATTCTTAACATATACTTTTTCTCCTATTGATATGTCTGTGTCTCGTGCTTTTCTTTTCATATCTTCGTGCCTTTTTCCTTTTTCTTTCATTTCCTTATCATGATCTCTAACTTCGGGGTCGTACAATGCTACATTTAAATCTATTGACGGTATCTTGTCTCTAAATTTTCTGCAAAAGAAAATTTCTGATGGTGTTTTGCCAGTGGTGGAGTGGGGTGTACTGTTGTACATTATAAGATAATCAAAAAGATCTTTTTGCCAATCTGATCTTTGTGATTGACTTATCCTTAGTCTTTTCAGGATGTCCCTATTTTGTCGCTCCACCTCACCATTCTGCTGAGGGGAGTAAGGAGTGGTGTGGAATATTTTGATGCCTACTTCTTTGCAGAAGGTTTTAAATTCGTCACTGATAAATTGTCTGCCATTATCAGCAGTAATAGTCAGCGGCAACCCTAACCTTGAGAAAATTTCATTCAAAACCTTAATTGTATCTTTTGCAGTGATAGACTTCATAGTCTTTACTTCTTTATACCGACTATAATAGTCGATAACTACAAACAAATAATGCCCAGAAGGTAACGGACCAAGAAAATCAATAGCAATATCTTGCCATGGTTGAGATGGCAAATCCCGCCTTTTTAATGGAGGAGGTGGATTACTTGCCGATACCAGAGTACAGCCTTTACAACTTTTGACCTTGCTTTCGGCATCCTTGTCAATTTTGGGCCACCATACTTTGGTGCGCAGGCGCCCTTTCATGGCCACTATTCCAAGATGGCCTTCGTGTGCAGCGTCCAGTACTTGTTGTCTAAGGCTCGCAGGTATTACTATTTTATCACCTCTTAACAAAAGGCCTTTATGGGTCCAAAGTTCGGTCTGAAATACTCTGTAGTTGATGATCTGTTGCTCCCAATTGTTAGATACTAAAGCCTTTACTACTCGTTGAGTTTCGTTATCTTCTTGGGAAGCTTCAACTAGAGTTTGCATAGGAATTGCAACCGGTCGTGCGAATTCCACAATCTGATTGATGTGGTGTTCATCGTCAAAGGAACTTTGTCCAGTTTCCTTGCACAGACGGGACAGTGGATCAGCAATGTTTGTTTTTCCCGGCCTGTACACCACTTTAAAGTTGTATGTTTGCAGTCGCAAAACCCAACGTTCAATTCTAGCGGATGGTTTGGACCGTGTCCCAAAAATCACTTCAAGTGGCTTATGGTCTGTTATAAGATCGAAACTTTCTTTGCCATACAGATACATATGAAAGTGTTCAACGGCCCATACAAGGGCCAAAGCTTCTTTTTCTGTTTGGCAATAGCGTTTCTCGACCTCAGATAAACTCTTGTTACCATAAGCAATCACACGGGGCCCTGAAAGTACAAGTTGTACTAAAACTGCACCTAGTCCTACTGGGCTTGCATCCGCTAGCACCTGAGTTTTGGCTTTAGGATCATAAAATCCTAAAGTTTTTATATTGCGAAGGCAAGTCTTGAGCTCTAAAAATGCAGCCTCTTGTTCTGCTTTCCAATATTCGGTTATATCCGATTTCTGACTGAGTTTCAGTGAAAGAAGTTTTCGGATGGGTTCGGTCAAGGTTGAGAAATTAGGGACCCATTTGTTAACATAGTTAACTAGACCAAGAAAGCTTTGAACTTCTTCAACGGTTTTAGGGGGCCTAAATGTCTCTATAACTTTGATGTAACTATCCAAGGGTTTCACCCCATTAGAGGACAGATCATGGCCTAAAAATTGTATGTGGTTGACATTGAAGATGCATTTATCATTATTTAGCAAGACGTTTGCATCTTTCAAAACTCGTAGGACGTGATTAAGCTTCGCACGGTGCTCAGCCTCATCTTTGCCGAATACAACGATGTCGTCGATGAAGTTAACGACACCTTCACATGGGGACAGTATCCGTTCCAGAGTTTTTTGGAATAGCTCAGGGGCGCAAGATATCCCAAACATGAGCCTTTTGTAACGAAACAGTCCACGGTTGGTTATGAAGGTTGTGATATCGCGGCTATCTTCACTAATTTCCAGCTGGTGAAATGCATCTTTAACATCCAACTTGGAAAATACTTTAGCCGATGCAAATTGTGGCAAAAGCTGATCCATTGTCGGAAGTGGATGATTCTCCCGGACAATGGCTTTGTTGGCACATCTCATGTCAACACAAAGTCGAACACTTCCATCGGGTTTTAATACGGGCACAAGAGGAGAAGCCCATCCTGAAGGTTTGGCAACTGGTTCAATAATGTCCAACTGAATTAACTCATCAATTTTTTTATTGACTTTTTCTACAATGGGGATGGGAACCCTTCGATAGGGTTGACTGACTGGCGTCACGGTTTTATCAATGGAAATGTTTAACTGTACATCTTTGAACTTAGGAAATTCCTTTTTTTTCATTTTCACTTACCGAATTCACGTCAAGACCTAATTTTAGAACTTTCAGTGCAATGGCAGAATTTTTTCCCAAAAGATCTCGATTCCCGTCTTTGATAACATAGAAGGTTTCTGATTTTTTTTTGGGCCCAATACATATTTCAGCGTCGAAAGACCCTAGGACTGTCAACGCTGTATTGCTGCCATAAGCCATAAAAGTCTTATCCGGATTCGGATTTTGATTACTGACATGGATGCCACTTTGTTTCATGTGTGTCCAAGTTTTGTCACTGATTATATTAGATGTACTGCCAGAATCTATAAGAAGTTCAACGTTCACACCTCCGACGATACATTTTATTTTAGAGTCATCATCCATATAAAATATGTAATTCACATTAGGTTTAGGATCCGGTGTAGGCTTTTGTGACTCAGCACTAATTTGATAATTTTTTTTTTGTCGTATCAAATTTAGTCTTTTTAAATTGCTTATTTCCAGATGCGTTTACATTTTTCCGTTTGCTAGCACGGGTTCGGCACTGGGATTTGAAATGGCCTATATAGCCACATTTGTGGCATTCTTGTTCCTTTGCAGGGCAAGACTTTACATTTTTGTGTTTTGCTGCACCACAGCGAGAACATCTATTGTCTAGATCGTTATTCGTTTTTTTAGCCTCAATCTTATTGATTGATTGATTTTGCGTACCATCGCCAAAATCTGTCAATTGTCTTTGGACCGACTCTAGTACATTAGCTTCGGTTATTATCTTATCGAGAGTAGCGGTGTCACCTAAAGTGAGTATTTTTTTTCTCAATTCGTTTGATGCACACTTTTCGGTGATTTGATCAATTAAGTTTTCCTCTTCTTTATTAAATTTACATTTAGCGCTTTGAGTTCTTAGTCTAAGTAGGAATTTCTCGAATTTTTCATTAGGATCTTGTTTAATCAATCTGAATAAATGGCGTTCGTATACACCACTTTGTTTTGGTAAAAAGTATTCATCAAGTTTTTGAACAGCTATTTTGTATACATTACTCGAATCTGAATTAGCGTCAACCTCGACGTTGGCACCAGGAATATTGAAATATACCTCTTGAAGCGCTTGACCTCCCATATGGAGGAGAGTAGCTCTTTGTTTTACGGCATCTGTGATATTTGCCGCCAAAAGATATATTTCTAAGGCCCGCTTCCATTTTTCCCAACGTATTCCTAGGGAAGTGGGATCACTGTCACATTCGAAATGTTCTAAAGCAGGTAGCTGGGACATTTGGGAGCGACCTAAAACAAATATATTGTGTTCTAAGTGTTTGGTCTACTAAAACTGCGTTGTTTGTATTATATCGAATTAATGAATTTGCTTGTAGGTACGTACTATTCTACTAGCGTTTACATGTACTTAAATTTGAATTAAAACCTTCCAAAGTTTTGTTTTATTACATAGTAAATTTCGAGACCGAAAATAGGTATATAAAAACTTATTTATTTAATAAAATATTTATTTATAATAGGTAGATGTGTGGTGAATTTATTTTAAATTCACTGATTAAATAATAACTTCGTTTTGGATTATAATTATATTCGTAAGTTACCCTATAATTGTATAAAATTGTTTTATTTATTTATTTTTTTAAATTATTTTTATTATTATTTTTTACTATTATTTTTTCCATATTTTGGTGACACCTTTACTCAAAGATCTCGTACATACTCGTGTTGATTACCTACTAAATTGATCAACATGGTAATATTTTCAATTTTAATTACAACATTTTTTTGTATGTACGAATTAAATTGTACTTTTCAGAAATACTAAGTATACGTACTTGTTGGTAAGTATAAAGTATTTGATCTGATAAAGTATGGCACGAAGCATTTAAAGCCTTTGTAGTGTATGCGGCAAGTTTTGTACTTACTGATACCTCTTATCTTATCAGTAAATATGGTACTTAATTGTCTATTCGTTAGTGAAAAATATAGCTAATTCTATGTTTCGCTACAACCTCTAAAAAGTTCATTGAAAACCTTTTACTTGTATTATGTAGGTAGTTCTAACAATTTTACCTAGTATTGTGAGTTTATATTTACAAAAGTTATGTTTATTATATCTATAATAAGAATTCTTACCAAGTATTTAACTTAAGTTGCATAAAAACAAGTTTTATGAGAATTATTAGTCCATAATTAAAAAAAAAAGAGTTTATAATTTGAATAAAAAGTGTATGCCTACATCATAAGTTGACACAGTTTGGCACATAGTTTGTTTAAATGTACCTGGGTATACCGATATAATCTCAACAATCGTTCTCATACAATTGTTTGTTCCGAGCAGGAATCGAACCCGCGAATGTGTTAATTCGACGGGCAAAATAAAATACAAAAAGAAACCGTATGTAATGTAGGATAAGTATTTATGTAACCAAAAATAAAGAGGTTATTTTTCCTTTGTGAACAATAGGGTAAACGGTTGTTTACTTTATAACTTGGGTGCAAAACAAATTAACGAATAGACAATTCATCGAGATCTCGATTATGTATTTATTCATATTCATACACTTTGTAGGTTTTTTTTTCTTCTCCGAAAAAGGTATCCGGTAGGATAAAGTAAGTAGGTAAGTACTTACTTGGTAACTCGTCGCCACGTGTGATGTTCCCCCGCAATACCTTAGGTCTAGAATCAAGGAATTAGTCTTGTTTATGATTTCCAATGTCAAAGCGCGCCACACGTCTGCTCGCTGCCGTGGTTCCGGCCTAGTGTCGGTACCGCGCCACTCCGCGCCGCGTGCGCTCTTTGCATTGCGTTTATTGCAACGTCACAGGGTTCCTTTGGGAAAGTTGCTCAGTATGATAAGTAGAACCCCCAGGTCCTACACCAATTTTGTTACAACCTGTATACTAAGCCTAGCCCGGGAAACCGTCGTGGCCAACTGCAGGTGTGGGTGTAGTTCTTGGAAGACTATAAAAAATCATGACGGTAAATATCATACGGCTGCCATTTGATGAATATCTTGAACTACAGTAAGTCAACAGGGCAATGAAATAGTTATCTACGAGTATAATGGTCGATGTCGGTGGCGTAACGGCAAGGGCCGCTGCCTCCTGTCCGGGAGGTCGTGGTTCGATACTGCCACGTGTTTTCGAATTTCGATTTCATATGTACGTTTATCCGACGCTCTTACGGTGAAGGAAAACATCGTGAGGAAACCTGCATACGCCTGCGCAGAAACTCGAAGGTTGTGTGGGAAGTCGACCAACCCGCACTGGGCCCGCGTGGTCGACTAAGGCCCGATCGCCCTAATTCAGGGTAGGCTCGAGCCCCTCGGTGGGGACGTATATGAGCTGATGTGATGATAATGAAATATAATTGATCGAGCGAGCGAGCGGGAAACGGCCCCGTTTTAGCTTCTGAGCAAAAATGCTTTCGTATGTGCGGCGGATGTCCGACTGTTCTTCTCTATAGGTCGCATGACTCAACCGATTCTCGTAAAATTTTGTTAGCAGGTTCGATAATTATAGTGATGAGTAAAAATTTACATTTTTCGTTACTTTTTTCAATTTAATTGACGCTGTTACCTTGGGTTAGTTTCCGACAATAAGCAAAAACTGCAATTTTTCTTTATTTTTTACAAAATATACGGGTACGTTGTTAACCTAAACACAGGAATTAAAGTAAAAGGCTGATTTGAAAGACTAGATTTGGGAAAAATAAATTAGATAGTATTTTTTTGCAAAAAAAAGTTACTAGATCCTTAGACACTTTTGAGCAGTGTAGATAAGATGGTGGTAGCTAGCCAAGCGGGCTTGGAAAATGCCCTTTCACCAGCCAAACAGAGTCTTACAAAGTTAGACTCCGTCTGAAAGGAACCCACGACCTCGTGGTGTGAAGCTAGGTATTGGACTTAGCCAGTACGCCACCGAGGTGTTAAGATCTCAATAACTATAATATATCACTAAAAGGCGGAGCCATGTGTAGCACGACCACAGATTATTAAATAGTTACTTGCACGACTAAGGTATGGTACGGTAAGGGCGTGGGTTGAAACTGAGCGTGCTAACCAATATTATTTTATTTCGAGATAAAAGACCTAAAAAAAGTAAAAAGACATTAAAAAAGGTATTTACACATTAAATAATTCACATAAAACATAATTTAACTTACCCAAGATGGGTCTTTAAAAGAACAGCTATATTTTTTTTATAAGATATGGTGAAAAATATTGATGGAAAGAGAATGAATTAGGGTTTTTAACCAATATTATTTTCTTTTTATTTCCAGATATGACCTAAAAAAAAAGTACAAAGACATTAAAAAAGGTATTTACACATTAAATAATTCACATAAATCATAATTTAATTCACCTAAGATGGGTCTTTAAAAAAACAGCTATATTTATATTAAAAGATATGGTGGAAAATATTGATGGAAAGAATGAATTTGGGTTTTTAACACATGTCAGCGCATGCGTAATGGAAAAAAGTACGTATCGCGTTACACATGGAAGTGAAAAACCTAAAAAAATATCATACTTCAGTCATTTTGAAAAACTCTCGATGTTTTCATACACACAGCATACAGAGCCACTAGTAATAATCTAATAGTTAAGGATCCAGTTTCATCCGACCCCTTTAAAAAGATCGGATCGTGCCGGTTCGTGACTTGGCACCGTTGAAACTCCATGTAGATTGCATTCAGTGTACCTACTTTGTAAAAATTGCAACGTTTAGTGTTAACAGCCGTGAAACGGTCTGCATTCTGAGTAACCTAAATCGATTTGGTATTCAGGGTTGCAAGCTTTTTTTCAGTGATTCCAAAATAGGTGAGCGTCTTAGTAACATAGTACTCTTTATTGTACTGTGGTCTTAGTAAGTCACCAGAATTATACGATTTAAACAAAGCAGGAAACACGAGAGTTAATTCCCCATAGATCATCATCATATCAGCCGAAAAACGTCCACTGCTGGACGAAGGCCTCCCCCAAGGATTTCCACGACGACCGGCCCTGCCCGCATCCATCGGCTTCCCGCGATCTTCACCAGGTTGTCGGTCCACCGCTTGGGAGGCCTTCCTACGCTACGTTTTCCGGTGCGCGATCGCCTCTCGAGAACTTTACTGCCCCAACGGCCATCTATTCTACGAGCTATGTGCCCTGCCCACTGCCACTTTAGTTTACCTATTCTGTGACCTATGTGGGTTACTTTGGTTCTCCTGCGGATCTCCTCGTTTCTGATTCGATCACGCCATTGAATTACTACTACTTTAGTAGTAGTATTACTTTAGTAGTAGTTATTCAATGCATCACGCAGAGAAACTCCGAGCATAGCACGCTCCATTGCTCCATAGATCACTTAGTTTGAAACTATCAAAGTAAAATATTATTCTGCGCTTCCTAAAATGTTTTATCGTTGTGCCAATATCGGATATTATCAAACCTCCAAAGTGATTTCATGTCCATAGGTCTCATATGTAGAAATATCAAAAATTGATGAAGAAAACAGATTCGAGAACCCGCGCTCAATAAACAAAATCGTTGAAACTTATCTATTTTGTTTGCTATAACATTCCCATATAACCACTTAAACTCGGCAACTTTTAATTGAAAATAATAATTGATAACTCCGCTTCGTCGTAGTTAAATAACATAATTTGACGACAAACTTTAACACATGAAAATACTTTTTATCATAACTGAAAACGCTAAACACGTTAAAAAACCGACTTCCATCGCAACAACTTCGTACAATTTTGCAATATTATTTTTGGTTTTTGTTAATTTTCTAATAAACTACTACACCGATTTTGACACGGGAAGCACTAGCTTTCAAATAACAAAAAAAAAATCATCAAAATCGGTTCACCCAGTCAACAGTTCTGAGCTAACACACATAAAAAAAACATACAGTCGAATTGAGAACCTCCTCCTTTTTGGAAATCGCTTGAAAACAATGAGCATTAGTACCGCTATAACAGCTCCTCCATCCCCAAAGACAAACAATGCTAATGACATTGTCTAGATACGTACTTATCAAATTACTCTATATTCATAAACGTGCATTAATTTTAATTTATCAATGTCCAAGAAAAACCAACAACAGATAGCAACAAAGACTAACATGAAGAAACAGATCCGAGCGAAAACAAATCTTGTAAATCAATAGCGACATTTCTTTGCATTTACTTGACCAACATGGGTGAAATCAGAATATTTAATTCATAAAGACTGCGTAAAGCTAGCGCAATGGAAAAAAATAATATACTTGAAGTAATGAAAAATCTATTTAATCCTTCCTTACTAACATTATAAATGTGATAATGTGTTTGTTTGTTTGTTACCTTTTCACGCTTCAACACCTTAATCAATCTTGATGAAATTTGGCATGCAGGTAGCCTGTGTCACGGGGAAGGACATATGCTACTTTTTATTCCGTGAAAATAGCATAGTCCGATGCAGTTCCTGGGGGAACTGATAAATACTCTTTTTTTTAGTTAGTTTCTTTAGCATTGCAACGGAACAATGGATTGCTGTGATTTTTTGAACAGAGATGGCTGAGGGGGTGGGAAGTTTTAAATTCATAATTGGTAAACCCTTCGCATCATCTCACCTGATGGTAAGTGACAATGATGCCAAAGATGGAAGCGGGCTTACCAAGATTCCCCAACGCAATAGAGAAATGACTATCTTATCTTCAAGCCGGAACACATCAATGTTGTTAACACTGACGTTTGATGTTTATCGCGCACGTCAGTGTCGCAACGGAGCTACGGAATGGAGTGAGGTTGAGGGATCTGAGGAAAACTCATGTCCGCACTCGCGAGCCGCTTGCGGCTTGCGCACCACTCACCCTAAAAGGCAGTCATAAAAACGATGTCCACGCGGGCGAAGCCTCGGGCAAAAGCTAGTTGAATATATTTACAATAACATTACCACTCTTGATGTAAATTAAAATCTAGTAGACCCCGTTTTTGGCATTAATTACAATGTTTCCCACAAACAAACAGTTTATGTTAAATGAAACTAACTCACAAAAACAACCTTCAATTTTAATTGAACACATTTTTTTAAACTTATTTGAAAGAAAAGTAATAAAAACATAATATCAAAATCGAGAATCGGGCATTCGGTCTCAACGTTACACGTCGCATTGATTTGAACTTAAAATGAATGAAGTTACGTTCGATATTATTTTATCACAGATCGACGTGCTCGGGTTAAGTCGTTTTAACGCTTTAAGGCTTATACCGCCGCGCCAACGACCAACTTTTTAACCACTTTTTAAAATATAAAATAAATAAATAGTCTACTGTGCCTGTGTTATGGGAACCAGAGACTGATACATACTTATATACGTTTAAATACATACATATATAGATATTTAACACCCAGACACAGAGCAAACAAATCTGCTTATCACACAAATGCTTGCCCTGGGTGGGGATCGAACCCACAACCCTCGGATAAGTAGTTAAGAGCACTAACCACTGAGCCACCGAGTCAGCCGAAGGATTTATAATCGAAAAAAAAAATATTTGTAATTTACAGGATATGAGAAGTGATTTTGATTTCCTCGCATTCCATTTGAATACACAGAACTGAAGAAAAAACCATTCTAATGCAACCTTTTTTTTCTAGTTGTAACCATAGAACTGCTGCAATTTTAATGGAAACGTGATAATTTATGAACTTCTTAACGAAGCAATATAAAATGATTTTGTTTTCTTACTTTTTGGAAATTCTTCTTATTATATTTACAATGAATTAAAAAAAAACACAATGTACGCACGATACGTCCGCAGCGATTGACACAGTAACAGCCACGTTGCAGTACGAGCTGACAAGAACTTTATTTCCAAGCTATTTCGTTCGATGTTTGAAACATCGTGAATCGAGTTGCTAATTTTAGGGACGGAGGAGCCTTAAAAGGATCTCGAGGAGCGAGCGTTCAAAACAAGGCTTTTGTCGCGGTTCGCTTACCATACAAGATAAGTGCCATCCTTGTAGTTAATGATTATTAGGACTCAGGTTCAGTAGACCCTAAGGATACAGTTCCCAGATGTAGGGCCCAGACACACGGTCCCCCTTATCCCCCTACGAAGAGTCTCATGCCGTGGTTTTTCCATTTGACAGAGAAAAAGAAGACTTATTTATCCACATTAAGGTGTTAAAAGTAGTGACTTAAAATAACTTTTTGCTAATATTTACATTTATAAGATAAAAATTAAACCACAGCTGTTTTTGCCTCAATATTATTACTCAATATATATTATAGATTAAAAAAAAACATTTGAACTGAAAACTTCCTCTTTTTTTGAAGTCGATTGAAAATTGAACAACGCGTCCATCATGAATTCATGATAGATAATCAAAATATTTCATATTTATAAATGAGTACGCTTCACGCGATGAAATCGTACCGAACATCAATATTCCTGGCATAAAATTATTTCGAGGCTACGACGTACAGATAGAATCGTAACATCGACTTGCGCATATGGATTCTCTCATCCGTTTGACCTTTCCCGAAGATTTGTGGGAGCCATTACGATGAAAAAGGGCCTTGGACCTTTGTGTTCTATGTGGTAATTCTTTGCCAAATAAAAGTCCCACTTCTTAATTCAAGATGTATTGTGCACGTACAGTGAGTAATTTAATCAAACGTAATGTTTTTTCGTAAATAAAAAACAGGCCAAGTGCGTGTCGGACGGAGCACGTATAGTGTTAGGTTCCGGACTTCATTTTTGAAGTGAAAACTTGTTTAGGCGCGTTAGGCACAAGGATCACTCGAAGGGTCAAAAAAACTGTATTTGAGATGGGAAAAAACCATTGAACTCGTGACACCGTCACCGACAAATTTTAGGGTAGCTCCCCTATATGTAAAGAGGGGGTGAATTTTGTCGTTGACGTACACTATCGTGTGGGGTATCGTTGCAAAGGTTTTTCGAAAACTACTAAAGGTTTACTAAACCCATTTTTCGATTCAGGGAACGGTTTGTGAAATATTAAGCTTTAAAGTGCTAATTTTTATTCGGAGTCGAGTGTCCCGCAAACCGCTATTTAAGGACATCTGAAAAAAAATGTGAATAGTAGGACGTATCATCATCATCATCATATCAGCCGAAAGACGTCCACTGCTGGATATAGGCCTCCCACAAGGATCTCCACGACGACCGGTTCTGCGCTGCCCGCATCTAGCGGCTTCCCGCGACCTTCAACAGGTCATCGGTCGGTAGGACATATAATCAATTTAAAAAGGAAAAACATCACAGCTCAGTAGACTCTTAGTTTAGGAGTAATAGTCAACCAACTTAATGTGTGCAGTTGGACATGAAAAAAGTTCATAGACTTTTCATACAAAATGTTCTATTACCAACTGCAACTATAATTTTGTTTTTTTTAAATTAACATTTATTTTTTGAAAAGACTACAGAACCCTACTTTGCGTAAGTCCGACTCGCACTTGGCCTATGTTGGTTTTTAATGAGAACCTGCATGACATATTCTTATTTTGAGTCAAAAAAGAGAGTAAAAATACACAATAATAGTAAAAATTAATATAATAGAATAATAAGTAAAATTAATAAAATTAAAATACATAATTATAGTACCTGATTAAAAATAAAATAAAGTCTTAACATCAGGTTCAGATACCAGTAATCCGATTAAGAGATTGGTAGATCGATAATTTCCAGACCTTGGTCTCGTCTAGGGGATTAAGGTAGGACCAGAGATCAGGGACAGATTACTTAACTCGCAACGCAGAGGTATAGGTAGTAGGTACTCATCTATCATCTCCCTCTATGGCAGGTTTTTTAATAAGTAAAGTTCCTGGGGGAGTAATGGAGAAAGTATTTCGAATGGATTCAACTTTTGTTTTATTTGGTAAAACATGCTTGACACATTTCCTTGACAAGTTTTTACAACATGAAAGTCCGTTGAAATTTGAAAGGCTTCTGATATCGTTAACTAGGGTCCCTTGAGGGATCTGGCTAGGGCATCATGGTGCGCGGACTCTTGATGATAGGTTGGTAGATTCATAGTAGATACAACTGAGTATGGATGGCAGTCAATGTATGGTAGGGTTGCCACCCTCAAATTATGAAAACAAGTAGATATTTGAAGGTGGAAATACCAAGACATTTCGGTTTAAAAACAGAACGAAATATAAGATCAGTAGTTAATAGCAATACGTAATAAAAACAGGATCAATGAAACTTAACTAATAGGTATTACTTACATTTTTATTTAAAGTATCTCTCATTACTAATATTATTTAATATATCAAAAAAATCAAACGGGGCCGAATGATTAAACGTAAGGAGATACTCATAATAATGGCGCTTATAAAACACAAGATCTTATCCAGTAAAGTACTTAAAAACTATCCAGAACACCCCAAAACCCAGAACATGTCTTGGGGAAAAATGGACAGTTGGCAACCCTATTGTATGGACTACATCAAAAATAAAATAATATCGTTTCATTATCCCTATAGATAAATTCGTTATATAGGATGGAAAGTATCAAAAGTTTAAGTAGTATTATTATTAACATACACATACCTATATTCTACAGGGTGGGGCATAAGTCACGAAGTTGTAACTTTTTTTTATTAATCTCTAATCAGATAAAAAAATAAAACCCATGGAGATATTTTTGAGTTAGTTTTTAAATAGTACGTCACGTAAATAATCGCCATTTACAGCCTCACAAAGAAGGTAAGTCTTTCGAGAACACTTCTCATTACTTACCTCAGAACATGAGGAGTTAGCAACCGTATCCCCACAAAGAAGTGCTCTTTCGAGAACACTTCTCATTACTTACCTCAGAACATGAGGAGTTAGCAACCGTATCCCCACAAAGAAGTGCTCTTTCGAGAACACTTCTCATTACTTTCCTCAGAACATGAGGAGTTAGCAACCGTATTTCAGTTCGGATAGTCGCCTTCAGCTGCTCGATTGTCCTGGGTTTATTAATGTACACCTTTACTTTTAAATAACCCCAGTTAAAATAATCTAGCGCTGTTAAATCCGAGGAACGAGCGGGCCAGTGAATTGTTGAAAAACTCGATATTAAACGCTCTCCGAAAGTCTGCCTTAAGATCGTCATTGTGGCTCGAGCCGTATGCGCTGTGGCTCCATCTTTTTGGAACCACTGCCAACAAGAGCAGGAAATGAAAAAAAGTCAATCTAATTCAAAAAGTCAATGGATTCCCGGATGAGATGAACGCCTACGAGATGATGTTCTTGCACTCGTTGAATATTATCTGCATTTCGAAAAGAACGTGGTCTTCCAGGTCGTGGAAGATCGGGTACTGAACTGAAAACGTGCCACCAACCGTCGAATCATGTGCTCTGAGGGAGAATCACGCACATGGAAATGGCGGCGATATGCTCGCTGGGTTTGAATAATTGATCAAAGATGTTCAAAATAAAACTCCATGATTTTGGTACGTCGGATAACGCTGAAATTATCCATGGTAAATCTCCAAAATGTATTTTATAATTTGTGAAAACAAAAGAATAACTAAATGACAGTGCAAATGTCATATTTTATTAAGCTATTGTATAGCTTTTATCGCGGGCTTTGAGGGGACCGAATCAAGAAATTTCGTAACGAAAATAAAACCTGACACCCCAAAAAAAATATCATTGAGTTCTAAAAAACTTACAGTGCCATCTATGATGGCGATCGATGCTGGCGATGGCGATTGATGATGATGATGAACTTTCTTAGTGTTAATTTATTACATAAACATTCCGCGCCCCAAGGCCTATATGGTACTGGTAAATACTGCATAAATAAAAAATAAATAAATAATTATAATTGCATAAGTTGATAAAAAATGCTATGCAATAGCTTTGCCCCGGCAGTCCCCGAGTGCAACACGTCTTTTTTTAAACCCTGTCGTGGTGACATTTGCCCCACCCAGTATTACATAGTTTATATCCATTTAACATAAAAAAGATACGAGAAAACAAACACTCGATCATTTCAAGCGCATCATCATCTTAGAAGGTCTGTAAAGCTAGCATTGACACCGTCTAGCATTGTAATTTGATGCTCGGTTGTTATTCAAGCAACAAAATTTATTTGTAGTGATAAATTTAGTGCTTATTTGATGCTAATTAAATGCCCTAATTCGAATTTTGTTGCTCGAGTAATTTCTGAACAACAAATTACAATGCTAGACGGTGTCAATGCTTGCTTTGACGTCTGTAAAGCTAGCATTGACACCGTCTAGCATTGTAATTTGATGCTCGGTTGTTATTCAAGCAACAAAATTTATTTGTAGTGATAAATTTAGTGCTTATTTGATGCTAATTAAATGCCCTAATTCGAATTTTGTTGCTCGAGTAATTTCTGAGCTACAAATTACCATGCTAGACGGTGTCAATGCTTGCTTTGACGTCTGTAAAGCTAGCAGTGACACCGTCCAGCATGGTTATTTGTTGCTCGGTTGGTATTCAAGCAACAATTTATTTATAGTGATAAATTTAGTGCTTATTTGATACTAATTAGTTGCCCTAATGAGAATTTTTTTGCTCGAGTAATTTCTGAGCTATAAATTACAATGCTAGACGGTGTCAAAGCTTGCTTTGACGTCTGTAAAGTTAGCATTGACACCATCTAGTATTGTAATTTGTTGCTCGGTTGTTATTCAAGAAAAAAATATATTTGTAGTGATAAATGTATTGCTAATTAGTTGCCCTAATGAGAATTTTGTTGCTCGAGTAATTTCTGAGCAACAAATTACAATACTAGACGGTGACAATGCTTGCTTTACATACCTCGTCTTAGAGCACTTCCAGACAAAACTTTCGTGAAGCATCCGTCTTACCTATATTTACATATTTCACTCTAACAGCTGAGCACAAAACACCAGCAATTAATTTAGCCCAATGGCTATGGATCATTCATCATTAGAAAACGATTCAGCTTTTCACGTCACGTCTCTCCATCACTCAGCCACAGTATTAAGACTACTATGAGTCAGCTTAATTCAGCTATTCAGCGAACTACTCGAGACTCGAGAGTATAGAGAATGGTTCGGTTTTGCTTTTCCGAATAGATTTTGCACAAATCAATTACGGAAGGATAGAAGGTAAAATCTTATTACTGTTCGCAACGGGTATTATGTCATGTGAACATACGATTATTTATTAGATTTACCTCCTCCTACATGGGATTGGAGTAACAGCTAACTTCATTTTGTACTTCCTGATAGATAACAGTGAAAAGGAAAAATCAATCCTATTCGTTGCTATTTTCGACATGAATGATTTAGTGATTGAATCCGGGAATAAACCCGGGTACTATTTTCATCCCTTTTTAGGTAGATGTTTTGAGGTTCGAAGGCTGTTTTTCCCATTTTACGCGCGTGTTGGGTAATGGCCCGGAAAGACTTACAGCTGGTTTTTCACGCCATTACTCTTTGCAGATATTAGCGCCCTAAACTAAAACGAACATCAGACTTTTTAACGGACTTCAAAAAAAGGAGGAGGTATCTCAATTTGACCGTATATATATTTTATGTGTGTTCGCGGATAACTTCGTCGTTTATGAACAGATTTTGATGATTCTTTTCTTGTTGGAAAGGAGATATCCCAAGGGTGGTACCATGGTAAGGAAACCAGGATCTGATGATAGCATCCCAGAGAAATCCTGTTTGAAGTCGGTTTTTTTTGTTCAAAATTACAATAACATCAACAGATAAGACTTGATAAATACTCGTTAACGACCCACAAAAGTCCCCAATGCTGGGTCACGTGTCTCTTCCTAAACTGGGGAAGGTTACGCCATATTCTACACACGGGGCTATTTCCAGGTTGGTGACGATTGTGGCGAACCCAACTGGCCCAGTGGGCCACTGGGTAATGTAACGGACATAGCCTTCATAATTGCTAAATTTAAGTAGCAGTGGGCAGGGCACATAGCTCGTAAAACAGACAGCCGTTGGGTCAGTAAAGTTCTCGAGTGGCGACCGCGAACCAGAAGACGTAGCTTAGGCAGGCCTCCCACTCGATGGAACGAGGATTTGGTGAGGGTCGCAGGAAGTCGCTGGTTGAAGACAGGACCGGTCGTTGTGGAAATCCTTGAGGGAGGCATCTGCCAAGCAATGGACGTTTTTCGGCTGATATGATGATAAATCATCCGACAAGGCTTAACGACTGCCACCTAGTAATAGCAATCAACACCAGCGGCTTAACGTATCTTGCCAATCACGAAAACGCTCGATAAAAATGCCACTAACAATCAATTCCTATCCATGTACTGACCGTGGTTCAGGTGAGTTAACCTGTGTGATCGACGCAACTGCGCAAGTCGCACCGAGCTACGAACGCTTCCGATAAATATTATTACAGTAAAAACTGAGAAGGAACTGACGAAAGGCAGAAGGATACTTTATTTTTTAAAGGGGATACGTATATTCGTAAAATATCTCCATATTTTAAACATTTTTTATTATTATTCATAACTGCTAAGTCAATGGCATCATCTCATCTGATGGTAAGCGATGACGATGCCGAAGATGGAAGCCAAGATTCCCCAACGCAATGGGGATCTGGCTATCTTATCTTCAAGCCGGAAAACATCAATGCTGTTTACACAAGATGGTGGTAGCTGGCTACTGGCTGGCTATGAAAATGTCCTACCACCAACCAAACCGAGTCTTACAAAGTTGACCCCGCCGGGAATTGAACCCGCGACCTTCTGGTGTGAAGCGAATGGACTAACCATTACGCCATGGAGGCGGTTAAAATACGACTGCTATATGTTGCCAAATCATTGGGATTGGTTACTATGAGTTACATAGGAGCCGTGTTGTACCCGCACGCCCAACAAACCTTGAAGATATTGATCTGTCAATAAAAGCTAGCAAATGTTGGCAGAAGGAAATCAATGAAACAGCAGCACCCGGCGACGATATATAGAAACTCAAGCACATAAATAAGATTGTATATTATGTGAATAAGAGCGTCGGTGGCGCAACGGCAATGGCCGCTACCTCCTATCCGGGAGATCGTGGTTCGAGTCCTGCCACGTACCAATGTGTTTTCGAATTTCGATCTCACATGTACGTTTATCCGACGCTCTTACGGTGAAGGAAGGAAAGCTGAACACACCTGCGAAGAAGCTCGAAGGTTGTGTGTGAAGTTGACCGCACTGGGCCCGCGTGGTCGACTAAGGCCCGATCGCCCTAATACAGGGTAGGCTCGTATATATGAGCTGATGTGATGATGCGAATAACATATTATTCGTGGAGAGGACCAATAACACTGGTCTACAGTGGTTTTGTTGCCCTAGATATAAGATCGATTTTGGATATATTTATGCTCACAATTCATGAAACTATCAATGATTTTATAAGATTTGCGTAGAACTCTTATCATGACTGGGAAAATAAATTTTATTACTAACAAGCAGATAACTGATCATAAAAACAAGAGCACAGTCAATACTATCATGAATAAATTCGTAATCTGGGCACTTGAAAACATCAAAATTTGCTAAGATATCCAGGGCAACATTTTTTTTTTTTGTAGAGCTGTGTAATTTTTAAGTAGCACGCATGCATAACACGACAACATTCACAAAACCGTATATAATGTCGTGTTTATCAACGCTATGGATTATAGCGCGAAGCCCTGTAATTTCCTTTGTTCAATAGAGGGTTGATAACCTGAAGTCACTGTCGTCATTGTCTTTTTACCCGACTGTGCCAGAAGGAGGGTTAGTATATGTACGAATGTTACCTATGTCATATCAGCCGAAAAAAGTCCACTGCTGGACAAAGGCCTATTATGATAAATAAATAACTATCCTCTTTTTTGGCTAGTCGGGTAAAAATGTTAAACTATATCACTCGCGGGATCAAGACAAATCTAACGTCACCTTGAACTCCAAAATCCATTAAGCCGTTTAGGCTACAGGGCGTGTCAGACATACCTTTGTATGTATGGTTATTTCTTTGGCACGCCCTGTAACCTAAACGGCTTGATCGATTTTGGAGTTGGAGGTGTCGTTATATTTGTCTTGATCCCGCGAGTGACATAGGATACATTTTTACCCGACTTGCCAATAAAAATTGGGATTAAATTTTTTTGCAGTCGGGTTTTTAGTTTTAAGTAGGTAATATTACTTAGCAGGTCTGTCATACTTCGCGCTGTAGGCATGATAATGTACCTATGTTCTTTATAAAGAAATATTCCTTACTCATAAGTTATTTCAATATTGGAAATAATTTATTTAACCCTTCAGCCTTGAATGAACTTAAAATGCATTTGTTGTGTAGGATATACATATTTTATGTAATAGGGATGACGAATGCTAGTCATCTGAGTTACTTTATATCATCTGTCAAAAACGACATTTAAAAAAAATATTCTAAAAATGTTAGAAATACCTAGGCGTGACGTCATAGTTAAGCAGCGTCATATATATGTACTCATTTTGTGATTTTGGTGAATTAAAAATCGAAGACTTGATGGAAAACAATACGAGTAAGATTTTCCGAAGTTTAAGTAGTATAGGGCAATTTATTGATCAAGAGTTCATAATTTATTTCTGATGCTGTCGTCATCCCTTATCAGAAATAATGTCAATATGTGTGGTCCACGATAAAATAGAAATTTCTTTTCTTGTTAGATTATTTTCTAATTAAACACACCAATTAAAAATTTACAAACTTATGCTAAGCTGCCGTGCGTCAATGCACTCTAATCTAGGTCGCGGCCGAAGTACGATGTTGATGCGCAACTATTTAAATAAAAAACTTAAAAATAAAAATATTGTAAAATAAAATTCCTCTAATATGGTTGATGGGAGCGATGGCAGACTCTCGCGTTATACTCGTGACCGGGTCTGTCCGTGTGAACTGGCCTACTCTTGTTAAAGGCATTCAATGATTTTTATGTATAACTTTTCGTGTAATATTGTTTTCATGTTCTAATGACATAATCTGATTTATATCGAGGATTGAATTTTGACGTTGTTAACTAATTATTGTTTATTTATTGATTCTTCACAAATAAATAACATTGGTATTATTATTTTATGACTATCAGAAAGCGTGTAATTTGCACCTATTTTGAATAAATATATTGAATTGAATATACATTGTAACATACTCTGTTTCAGGTTTGATCAAAAATGTAGTTTCGGACGTGTCAGCCCCAACCGTTGATGGTCGTCCGAGGCGCATAATTAAAAATCGATGGTGGTTTAATGAAACCGGCAGGTGTACAGAGGCCAGCACATCAAGCTAGACACTTTGGACTTTGTACCGTTCTTATGCCGTACGCGTATGGATCAGAATCGCACTACGAGTGTCTAGCTTGATGTGCTGGCCTGTGTACCTTAGTGTTAGCGTCTATCATGGAAACTCACACATTAGTAACAGGTTATTAGCGTAAATAGTTTAGAAAGTAGACTATAAAAACATGTATAGAGAGCTTTTAGAAACATGTTTTTTTTTTTAATGACATGTTATCCGTTGTTGTGGAAGTCCTTGGGAGTAGCCTTTGTCCAGTAGTGGACGTTTTTCGGGTGATATGATGATGCTTAAACAAAGACGGATTTAAGATAAAACAAATTGTAATGAATTTAATTGCATTATTGTTATGAAAGAAACCTTTGAGAAGTGCAGTTTATATGTATTAATTATAAAACTTAACTTAACCCCAGGAGGCTCGAGTTTCCATACAAACGTAGTTCCCGCTTTAATACAAAAACTACATGCAATCCAAACTTTGCGAATATATTTAGTAGACACATATGTTTGTAATTAGTTTTCATCGCAGTAAATTTAAACATATCTAAACGAAAGCTTAAATTAGTTTTGTACTGAAAGTTTGAAACTGCTCTTATTTTTTTCATTTTGGATTAGTACATCGAAAACTAATTACAAACATCGATATGTGTGTATATTCACTCAATATATTCGCAAAGTTTGGATTCAATCCGGCATGCAGTTTTTGTATTCAAGCGGAACTAACGTTTGTATGGAAACTCGAGCCTCCTGGGGACCCTTAAGCGACGAACACAACTTTACGAAGAATTTTCCTGTAACAACTTTGAGTTCACTGGGGAGTTTTAAAAAAACTTTTAAAAGCCTATTCAGTCTCGTATCCTTTTCCTGCCTCTGAGGTAAAATCCTCGTCGCGTAATATCTTGCAAGTGTGCGTATATAACATATGTATGTACCATTTTTAGGGTTCCGTACATAAAGGGTAAAAACGGGACCCTATTACTGAGACTTCGCTGTCCGTCTGTCACCAGGCTGTATTTCATGAACCGTGATAGCTAGACAGTTGAAATTTTCACAGATGTTTTCAATATTTATTTTATTCTGTTTTTTAGTATCTGTTGCCGTTTTAACAACAAATACTAAAAAACAGAATAAAATAAACATTTAAGGGCCCCCTTAAATGTCCCATACAACAACCGTTATGTTTTTGCTCGATATTGATAACGGCAACAGGTACACGCTTGAAATATTCACAGAATATTGAGTTGTATAATTTCCTTTAAAAATTATTAAATTAATTAAAATAAAATTAAAATTTAAGGGGGGCTCCCATACAACAAACGTGATTTTTATAGATAACTAGCTTTTTTCCGCGGCTTCGCCCGCGTGTCCATCGTTTTTATGACTGTCTTTAAGGGTGATTAGTAAATTATGTCGTTTCCCACCTAATCAACCATCTCTGTGCAAAAAATCAAAACAATCGAGTATTTTTTTAGTTCCCTTTAGGAACTGCATCAGATCATGCTATTTTCCCGGGATAAAAAGTAGCCTATGTCCTTCCCCGTGACACAGGCTACCTGCATGCCAAATTTCATAAGGATTGGTCAAGGCGTTGAAGCGTGAAAAGGTAACAAACAAACAAACACATTATCACATTTATAATATTAGTAAGGATAATACGGAACCCATCGTGCGTGATTTGACTCGCACTTGGCCGGTTTTCAAGTATGTATTTGTCATTCTAGTCTCATCTCACGAGTCGCGTGCGTCCCGACACCCGAGTACCTACGTCCCGAGTCCCGAGTCCCGCCGACACGCGTGCAACCTCCAAATTTACTGTTTTGCGTAACATTAGACCTCTAGGTTGGATTACGTAACACAAGATGGGGGCTGTTAAAACCTGAGACCTAATCTACTGAAATGGCTGACCTTGTACTTTGTGTGCCAGCATTATATGTAGTAATAAACTTTAGCATTTACTGCCCGTGTTAGGAATATGAAGAAAATTTTGGATTTGAAAATAAACAGAGATAGTACAAACTTTTCAGATTACAAAACTAGCTTTTGCCCGCGCCTTCGCGCGGGTAGATATCGTTTTTATGAATGAAATTGCACACCCTACACGGTGCGCGAGTAGCTCGCGGCCGTAGAATTAAGTTTGACCCAGATCCCTCAGGAACCCGCGTTGGATATCATTTTTAGGGCTTCATAGTCAACAAGGAACCCTTATAATAGTTGCGCCATGTCTGTCCGTCTTTCCGCGGCTTAGCTCAAAGACTATAAGTACTAGAAAGCTGTAATTTGGCATGCGTATACATGTTAATCACATCGACAAAGTGGTACAATAAAATCTTGAAAAAAGAAAAAAATAGGGTACCTCCCCTACGTGTAAGGAGGGGGTGATTTTTTTGTTGTCGTACCGTATCGTGTGGGGGCAGCGTTGAATAGGTTTTCTAAAACTATTTTTGGATTCAGGGTTCTGTTTAAGAAATATTAAAGCTTTAAATTGCTATTTTTGTTAGACTCAAGTATCCCCCCCCCCCCCCCTCCTACCAGCTAAACCGCTATTTCAGAACATCTGAAGAAAATTTTAAATAGTAGGACATAATATAACTCATTTTAAAGGAAAACTATTACGGCTGAGTACTTTCTTAGTTTATTTCTTAGTATAGTCGACCAACTGTAGACGTGCAGTTGGATTTGTAAAAAGTTCATAGATTTTCAATTCAAAATGTTCTATTTTCAACTGCAAAAACATTTTTTTAAATATATTACTTAATTGATTACTTTGCTCGAGTCCGAGTTTTTATGTTGTTCTCTAATTTTTTACTCTATAGATATGTATAATAAATAAATAATAATAGCTATCCTACAGGAACCATGCATTTTTCCGGAATACACATTTGCTTGTTAATCAAGTGTTCGATCTATCTACCGACCAAATTTAATCCAAATCCGTTCAGCCGTTTAGGCCTAAAAGTAGAACAAACATAGTTTCGCGTTTATAATAGGTACCTTACTATAATCACGGTAAAAAAATAATAGGTGTTTAAATATGAAACCGCCGATTCCGTTTTTGATTTTTATTGAAAAAAAATTTGTATTTTTTATTGACCTTATGCTGACACTGCTTATGGTCTTTTATTTATTAGTAACTAGTGGCATGTCTTTCGTGTTCCAATCTCCTGAGCTATGTACCATTGAATGGAATAAAGGCGGTTTCTTAGTGGTCAGACAGATAGGTAACTTTATTAGACTAATTAATTTTCTTGAATTGTCCTGAAAGAGACGAAATCTTGGGGGAGGCCTATGTCCAGCAGTGGACGTCTTTCGGCTAATATAATGATGATGATGACGAAATCGGGATATTCCCAAATATGACATTAGTAACGAAGAAACTGCAGCGATTACTCTTATACTTATAATAGTGTAATGCTATTTTGAGAATAAAATTTGCTTTAATAACTATTTTTCTTAATATAAATTTTCTTCTTTAAACCTTTTATCCACTAACATACAGTATGGACACTCCCTGCCGCTCACTAGATTGCAACCTTACCCCCTCGTCACCCAGATTGATACAGATTGGTTACAGTTTGTTTGGTTGTCGAACGTATAGGATTTCGTCGCCATTTTGGTTATTCCGTCATTCCTTTTTTGAAATGTCATTTCTGGCCCGTTGTATGAAGTGTCCAGGGTGTGCTTAAACACTATGTACACATCAATTTCAATTTAAAGAGAAAGTATGAGAAAAAATACAGACGTTAACATTATATAACAAAAAACAGTCAGTGAGTCAATATATATCGAAAGATAATACTATTTGAGATAAAAAAAACATTTAAACTGTAAAACGTGTGCTCGGGAAGCCAACGTTTTAACTTTGCCTAGAAGCGTGCCTGTAATATTAGTGTGATGTGGTATACACATAATAAAATAAAGTTTATAAAAACACGCTTTTAAAGCACGTCAAAGCTAAAAGTGAAAAATAATTATTAATATAAGATGAAAACAATAATGAACGAAAAAATACTATTATGATTGTGAAAAAAGCGTGGGTTGCTCGATATACGAAAAATATGGCACAAAGCGCCCCTCGCTTTTTTCACAATAATACTAGTGAAGTATGTTACGTTCATTATTGTTTTCATCTTATATTAAGAATTATTTTTCACTTTTTCGTTTGATGTTCTTTAAAAGCGTGTTTTTTTTAAACTTTATTTATATTTAAATTTTTAGTTTGATGTGCATTTAATCCTGGCGATCCTGATCAGGATAATGTTAATGATACAAACTTATGAAATTATTGTATTGTCATTGATTCTTGATAAATGTACAAAGTTTGAATTAAATCTGTCTATTTAAAGTGGGTCAAAATCGAGTGCAAAGGAGTCGGTTACAAACATACAGGTGAAGCTAAAAAAAAAAGCGTGATAAAAAAAAACAAATGTATCCTTGGAACAAAACAAACCCTAAGACATAATGAAATTTATATTAAGCCTCTCTGTATTTAAGTAAAAGACTATGAATTAATAATGTTAACACCAGAATAAAGGAGTCTTCTCATGAAATATTTAAGTAGGTAATTTAAAAGGGCGACCTTGTAGCGCCGTGGAGATTTCTTAAGTGGGCCCTGTTGTCACTGAAAATTACGTCCCAAGGCGGATCTTATTACAAAATGGCAGCCATTATGTTCCCGGTAGCCTCGTTCGACGAGAACGGGGCAGCGGGTAAATATTCAGACGCCTCTAGTCATTGCTAATTGCATCCGGAACGAAGGACTAATCCCTGGTGGATTAAGAGATAGGGTTGTGTGATAAGACTACTTTTAATCTAGCTAGCTACCACCATCATATCTAAGTCTTGTCGTCAAATATCAATGTTGATATCATTGCATTGGTGTGTTCCGGCATGAAGATAAGATAGCCAGTTCCCCATTGCGTTAAGGAATCTTGGTAAGCCCGCTTCCACCTTCGGCAACATCGGTACTTACCACCAGGTGAGATGTTGTCAAGGGTTTACCAATTGTGAATTAAAAAAAAACACTCTTCGTTGTGTAACTTTAATGCTACGAACTAACCCTGGCTATTGAACGCCCGGCCCACAGCCCATCAGAGCGAGTCGAGGCGAACAGGAGGAAGAAGACGAAGAGGCACTAACTGGACTGGAGATGGTGATAGCTGACATTGTAAGCCCTCCCAGGCGTGACCCGCGATGGATCGTATTATGAAGGGAAAGTGCAAACTGCCGCTTTATTCTTTTCGTAGAAAACTCTCTTAACATTGTGATATAAATTGAAGTTTAAAAAATACGTTTGGTTAAATGATACTTGTCAAATAATAAATGAAAAAAAAATCTCTTAGAATTGGTCCACAATTGACGAAAATATCGGGATTCAGGAATATACATAATAAATACACACAAGCAAACCACAAGTCCTTTTTTGAAGACGATTTTTTTTAAAGAAACGCGCATAGTAAATTCTGTAATGTAGGATTTAATTAAAGATACGTAATCCAATCTCTCGTGCACTGTGCCAAGTGACAAACTAGCAACACAGATTATCTCGCGTGCACAATTTCGCCGGCTAACGACACTGGTCCGTCGCAATTAGCGTGCAGGCGCAACGGCAGGGTTTGGTCTGCTGAATAATATCCTCATTAAGAGCGAATTACGCAACGTCTGCGATCGCAGCTTCAGTCGCGACTCGCTAGCCACCCACGGCCTGTTAAGAGGACACATCCTGCGGGAAGCGCAGTTTGCGTCACCGGAATCGGGAGGACCTTAGCCAACATGCAGACGATATATCAGACGATTGTCTACTAACAGCAAAGTATATATATTAGTACTAACATACAGTATGGACACTCCCTGCCGCTCTCTAGATTGCGACCCCACCCCCTCGTCACCCAGATTGATACATATTGGTTACAGTTTGGTTGTCAAACGTATAGATAGGATTTCGCCGCCATTTTTTTTGTTACGTCATTCCTTTTTTTAAATTTCATTTCTGGCCCGTTGTTTGAAGTGTCCAGGGTGTGCTAACAGTGCCCTACCAAGACAAAGGGGGTTACATCGCTAAAACGATCAAAAAAACGCTAAACACGTTAAAAACCGACTTCCATCGCAACAACTTAGTACATTTTTGCATTTTATTTTTGGGTTTTGTTAATTTTCTAATAAAGTAACTATACCGATTTTGATAAAATTTATATGGGACCACACGGGAAGCACTAGCTTTCAAATAAAAAAAGAATCATAAAAATCGGTTCGCCCAGTCAAAAGTTATGAGGTAACACACATAAAAAAAACATATAGTCGAATTGAGAACCTCCTCCTTTTTGGGAGTCGCTTGAAAATAAGCAAGTCTTATGGAATATGAAAATTTAACAAGTTTTCCTATTCCTGTGTAATGAGCCGTATCATTTTCTAAAAGGGTTCTCTTTACGTCCAACCCATATATCATTCAGGAGAACAGTTAAGTAGACTATTTTCTAATTTCACACTTGGCCGCGCGTTAACACGCTATTTAGAAACATTATGGGGCTGAAACTGAAATAGAGGTATAAAACTGAACTGGATCCGTAAATACAGTGTAAACTCTATATAGCGACACTCAAGGAACCGGGCATTTTTGACGTTATTGAGAGTTTTCGTTAAACAGAGGGAAATTAGCGTTAAAGTAAACCAACTGGAGCCAGAAAATTAAACGTATTAAAGAGTGAATCGTTATATCCAGTGACGTTATACAGGGTTTACACTGTAAACACGAGTAATATTGCATTTAGGGTCACAAAATCTTATCAGACAGATTTATATATTCTGCTGAATTTGCAAGTCACCGAAGCTTTTAGGGAGGTGTCACGAATTAGATTTATTTATGGAAGGTCGCCTTTTCAGTTCAGGGGAGTATAAGTGATACAGAGTACAAAAAAGAAATCTTCTGAATAGGCTGTGCACTAATGATGCTGAAAAATGAGACGCAGGGTATACAGTGAAGAGCATTCATCGCGGGACGGCGTGGCGGTCTATACAATGTTGGTTGGGATGGGCCGCTAAGGTCGCTTCCATTCATTCACATATTGCCAATAGTTGCTTTGTGTTTATTGCCATTCAGCAATTCAAATCATATGATGAACAGGGTATTACATCCGCGTAGTTTTAGTTTATAAAGATCTTAAGTAGATAATTTAATGTTCTTTTGGCTGTGATATCGATATATTCTGTCAGATGCTCTATACTGCAAGTTGCTAATGACTTTGCACACACACAGATCGGGGAACAGCTGTTTTTTTTATTCACAATTGGTAAGCCCTTGGCATCATCTCACCTGATGGTAAGTGACGATGATGCCGAAGATGGAAGCGGGCTTACCAAGATTCCCCAATGCAATGGAGAACTGGCTATCTTATCTTCAAGCCGGAACACATCAATGTTGTTAACACTGATGTTAAGACTTAGATAAGATGGTGGTAGATAGCCAGGCGGGCTTAGAAAATGCCCTACCACCAACCAAACCGAGTCTTACAAGTTGACCCCGCCGGGAGTCGAACCCGCGACCTCCTGGCGTGAAGCGAATGGACATATCATTACGCCACGGAGGCTGTTAAGTGAGTGAGTAGTTTATAAAGATCTTAAGTAGAGAATTTAATGTTCTTTTGGCTGTGATATCGATATATATTCTTTCAGATGCTCTACTGCAAGTTGCAAATGACTTTGCGCACAGACAGATCGGGGAACAGTAAGGCCGACGAATCTTAAATGTTAATTAAGGTGAGGCATTTGTAAAACAGTTGTCTCTGTTTTTTTCTTTACGTGTAAAGAGTCAAGACAATAACCACACTTTTGCACTTTTTCAATGTTTTACGTTGTTATTTCTCATAAGACTTCAATTTAAAAACTAAAATTTAGCAGGTTCTCTGTAGTACTTGAAAATAAATATCTCCAAAATTTTATTAATAAACAATTCGTTTTATTTTTAGGCGTTTTAGACCTGGTTTTGGGATTTTTTATGATCGAGTAAAGTACACACTATCGCGTAACATATTAGCACATTCCTCAGAGAATATCCTTAAGTATGTCCAATAATTTTTGCAAGACCGATATTCAGTAGTAATTATCCAAAAAAATTGATCTAGCAAAAGGATTTCTCCGCTTCTCCCCCGGTGTCTCGCCTTAAAACGAGGATATCAACCCTGAAGATCTCGCAGTCCACGCTGTCGCAATGAAGAGCGAGACGTCCACTATAAAAGAAACCTACATGCATGCTAGACGGGGGGCGGATATGTGGGTAACCTTGGATTGAGATGATCGCGTCTTGAACGCGTGTCCTTTGACACAAATGCGGATGCCGTCAATTGCGCACGGGCAGTTATCGAACGGCGCTAAACACCGCGCAAGGCTGCAGCGGCGCACTTGCAATGGAACTGATAGGTCTGGAGAATTATATGAACTAGACTATACTTTTTCTCGTTGTACTATTATAACAGTAAGGCACGTAGTTTAAATTTAAAACAATGTAATAATTAATTCTGAAAAAGACAGTGATTACACAGAAACATTGAAATGTTCTGTACAGTTCAGTAATTGATCGAAACGGGAATCTTGGTAAGCCCGCTTCCATGTTCGGCATCATCGTCACTTACCATCAGGTGAGATGATGCCAAGGGCTTACCAATTGTGTTAAGTTTCTATTACACATCAAATTAAGGTCCTGTGTAAAGATTGTTTGAGTCAAGAAACCTTACTTTAAATCCGAGCGATGGCTGACTCGCGTTTGACCGGGTGCTGTCCGTGTGAACTGGCCTACTCTTGTCAAAGGCATTAATGACATTCAATGATTTTAATGTATAATTTCTCGTGTCATATTGTTTTCATGTTCTAATGACATTTTTTTTGTATCAATAATTGTATTTTTACGTTATTAACTAAAAATTGTTTTCTTTTTCACAAATGACACGTATACGTAACGTAATTACTATTTTATGATATCAAGTAAGAGTGTAATTAGCACCTATTTTGAATAAACGTCTTGGAATCTTAAAATCCCTGCCTTTTCATGGTCTACTTAAGGTAGCAATCAGGTAAGTTGTTGTTTTATATAGATTATGTACTATGTAAGTACTATTGCTATCAAATGAACAAATCCAAGGGTGGACAACAGATAATAATACATTTTAACACATCCAGTGCCGGCGTCGCCGATTTGTGCCCAAAGTACACTTCCGTATCCGATTTGTGTGCACTACTCATTCTAATACATTTTGTCTTTTTTGTTCTAACGACTTGATATTAATAATAAAGTTTTAATTTTATATTTTTTCTCCAATTGGTATGGAGTTCATTATGCTATGCCACCGGATACAACAGTGCATACGAATCTTTTACCCATATGCTATGCCACCAGACACAACAATGGATACGACTCTTTTATTATCTATACGCTATGCCACCAGACACGACAGTGGATATGACACTTTAACCTAAATGCTATGCCTGCGGACACAACAGTGGATGGATACAACTCTTTTATTATCTACGAATATATGCTATGCCACCAAACACAACAGTAAATATGACTCTTTTATTAACACACTGGACACAACAGTGGATACAACTCTTTTCTTATCTATTTTACCTATATGCTATGCCACTGGACACAACAGTGTATACAATTACAACGTTAGAGAATAGAGGTGGATAATGGGAAGGCAGCATTGTGATAACCTATGTGTATTGCAGTCAACTGTGTAACCTGTGCTTGGTAAGTATAAAGTACTACTAAACAAAAGAAAAGTCTCATTCCCCCTGCCCGAGTGCATGGTTTCCCAGATTTTCAAGCTCTAAGTTTTGAGGTTATGTTATGGCACTTTTAAGAGTTGTAACAGTTTGACAAATGTCAATTTTTTTTACAATTAATTTGCCCATCTTCCATAAGACCAAAATCTTGTAAAAAAAATAAACATAGAATGACGTTTGTAAAAAAAAAACATAGAATGACGTTTGTAACCCAATTTCATACAAATTGGCCCTTGCGAACCGTCACTATAATTACTAAGTCCAAAGTTACACAATAGGGTTAACAAGATACTAACATTTAACATCTTTCTTTCAACGAGTGCAAAATAAAATTGGTAACGTGGTTGCTGAGTCTCACTTCATAAAATATGATAAGACTGAAACACTGTTTGCAAAACAAGTGTGAATGTGACTTGTACTTACTTATACACACTCTTTCTCACACACACCTAACACTATCATGCACATACATACTCACAACATAACAAACACACAATATCCAGAGTGGGTTGTAAAGAACTGTGACACAGTTTTATCAACTACTGTAGTATTAATGTAATAAACTTGTTTTAAGTTTAAAAAAATAATTCTTTAGATCCGCCACCAAATTTCTTGATTTGCCTCAGTACAAATTTCAATGAAACTACATTGAAATAATTTCATAATAGTGCACACCGTGACGTGGTAGTTACAACTACCTTTGTGAGCCACAGGGATATTTTTAGAGCAATATTCTGTGAAACTCATGAAATATAAAGTTGAATCGCATAAATCCTGCAATAAGATATCAAGAAAACTACAAGGAATATTTTGTTATAAACAATTTCTGTCAAATGGGACTACAATCAAAGATCTTGAAAAAAAACATTGTTTTCGGATGTAAACCTCCTGAACTTCAGACAGGACAAACGTAAAAATAACTTGTATAGAAATGCTGAGAGGTATTGATTCTTATAAACATTAGGAATTACTTGGGTCTGTCTGTTTTGTGTCTCGATGAGATGGCTGCTTCATTAAATAGTACTTAGGAGATAAGGTCAACGTGATTCCGTAACGAGTATCAGACATGTAGAAGTTTATGAGAAACTATTAAATAGTATACAGTATAGTAATAATTAGAAAAAATATTATATTCTTGAAATCGGAAGAATAGCCGCCAAATAAACGGTTCAGTTTGAATACTGATTTTATGAATGAAAAGCATCGCCCGAGTTACTGGTGACGTGCACGAAGTAACACCATGGACTGCTATTGTAGCCGGTGTAGAATTGTGAATGAGTAAAACACAAATAAAATACTTAGAATTAATGGAATTTGAAAACCGACATCAGGGCGTGGCTTTTCTAGTTTAAATTAATAAAGAACAATGGCTACAATTTTCCAGTTGACATGACTAAAGAATGAAAGATGTAATACATACAAATACACGGAATTCCAGTTAGAAATAAAGTAATTATCAGTGAAAACATGAAAAAATGTTCGGTACTCACGTCAAGAGACTCCTTAGACGCCATCTTTCACAAACAAGTTGACGTTTTGTAAAAATCAATACAGTCCTCTTGTGTTTGCCGTTGATGCGAAGATGACTACATCGTAAAAAGAGACAACGCTATATAAAAAAGTATGTTTTGTTTCCGTCAAACTAATTCATGAGTTTGGAGATAATGTGAAAAAAATGCGACTAATATTAGTAGGTAGGTCATCTTTGACGATGCAACCTAAAACCTTACATACACAGCTTACATACAGGTGTAACAAAATTGGTGTAGGTCCCGTTAACTGGGTGTTCTACTCGTCATACTGAACAACTTTCTCCAAGGAACCCATAGTCAACTCTCAAAAAAAAATTTGGACCCTCCATACTAAAATGCACAATATCGGTCGATCAGCTGATCGATTTGTATGAAGAGAAAAAATTTTTTTTTCGTTTTCAGCAAAGTCGTAGAACAAAAGTTTTTCAGCATGATGAGTAGAAGCCTCAGTTAACGGGACCTATACCATTACTACGCTAACACAGCACCACAAACTTATAAATTAAACGTTTGTGACTAGCACAGACTTACAAATCTTACAATCCCTTCTCAATATTATATATGTGAATATATGTTTGTTTGTTACCTATTCACGCTTCAACACCTTGATCAATCTTGATGAAATTTGGCATGCAGGTAGGTAGCCTGTGTTATTGGTTATGGAAAGGACATAGGCTACTTTTATCCCGCAAAAATAGCAGAATCCGATCCAGGTGCTAAAGAAACTGAAAATTACTCTTTTTTTGGTTAATAACATCGCAAAGGAACATTCCCTCTCATATATCTACCAGATACGCTAGACTACTAGGTTTATGATATAGCGTCCCCACTCACCGACAGCTAGGTCATAAAGTGAGGGCCGCTATTCCTGCCAACACTATAAGGTGAAGACAAGGACCAGTTACGGTAGGTCTTGCCGCCAAGATGCTTGTCCTGGTACTCTGCAAGTTGAGTGCCTCGTGGAAGAGAACCACTACCTACTGTCCAGGTAGGTCCCGGAGCTGTAGGCTCACCTCCCACGGCTTTCACTGTTGGCGGTTCGATCCCCGCTCGGGACGCCAGAGAAGCTGGCTCACACATATCCAGTGTGGTACCGGAGCTGTAGGCACGCACACTTCCCGGCGCTTATCGCACCTGTCCAGACTTACTCCTACGCAGCTGGATCGGCCGGAGCAGTACTAGCTTAGCTCTTCTTGCTGACCAGGCTAGTGCCGGAGATGCTTCCCTGCCCGAAATTAAACCAGCAATTCCGCTTAATGGACAACTCACGTGCCCCGCGTTGTTTCCGCCCATAGCCCACGTGGCCGGCTACGACAACACTAATTGCGCGCGGGGAAGGATGCCTGGACGCAACGTGCTTGCCAGGCAACAAACATTGCCCAACCCCTGCAACTAACCACATACCACTACGAGTCCATGACCCAGTCGGGGGACCGACAAGCCAGAGTGCCAAAGGCGATAGATCCAAAGGCAGGCAAGCGGTGGGCTACCCCCGACCCCGTAGTATCCTGATCCAAACAGCCGGACCCGTAGTTCCGGCTGCGACCTCCACCTAGCCGGGTAGCTCTAGGCAGAGGTATCGCAAAGGAACAGTGGATTATTGTGTTTTTATGCACAAATATTGTTGAGGAGGTAGGAAATGACATAATTTACTAATTAGCATATCCTGACATAGTTCCCGAGGGCTCTGAGGAAAACCCATTTCCACTCTCGCGTACGTCGGCGTTGCAACGGAGTAACGGAATGAAGTCATTTTTTTGTTTAAAATTGGTTGAGGAGTGGTAAGTGAGATAGACTATACTAATCAGAATAGGCCGATATATGTCTTGAAGAATCTGGAGAAAATTCATGTCACCTCAATGATAGTCTTAAAAACGATGTCCACGTGAGTGAAGCCGCGGGCAAAAGCTAGTAATGTAAGTCTGTGTACGCTAGTATTGATAGGTTATCTTTGACCATACTACGCTAGCAAAGCTGTTATCTGATAATACTCGCGTAAAGATGCGACACTCACCTTTCCCCACTAATATCAGAGTCGCTTGCGGGCTTGCGGGCCGGTTATCATGTTAATGTTAGTGATCAGGTATCGTTGATTGATTATGTCACCGTGAGCTGTGTAGAATTATCGTGAAGATAAAAAAATGCAGTTTATTGTATTTTTCACTGAACGAGTACAAAGATGTTTATTGTAGATAAGCTAGTGGCCGGCCATTATCTGCATAGACTTGACACTACAATTCCCGGCTCGTGAATGTCCGACCTGATAGTCAGTGTATGTACACTGACTTAATCTTTATTAGTACTGGCCGCGAATGAGCGTATTACTTCTTTTTTAGGGTTCCGCACCCAAACGGTAAAAACAGGATTCTATTACTAAGACTTCGCTGTACGTCCGTATGTCCGTCTTTCATCAGGCTGTATTTCATGAATCGTGATAGCTAGACAGTTCAAATTTTCACAGATGATGTATTTCTAATGCCACTATAACAACACATACAAAAAATAAGAAAAACTGAAAAAATAAGTGTATCTCTATCTCCATACAAACAACGTGTTTTTTTTAAACGCGAATAAACTAGCGCCATATAGTATTATAGTACGGAACTGAAAAAACTAGCCCCATCTAGTATAATGGTACGGAACCCTATGTGTGCGGTCTGACTCGCTGGCCAGTTTTTTTTAATAAGTTCACTACCACTCCAAGGGATGGTGACACGGTCGTTCTTTGATTTACGTTCCTATTTGAGCATGGCCTTTTTGCTATTTGTATTTAATCGTATCCCGCGCATACAAAAAAAGTTAAATGTCAAACTTTTTACCTTCACTGAGTAAAATCAACATAGAAACTAGGAAATAGATAGTATGTAGTTCTTTTAGCAACAATAAAGACTTGATGTGCTTTAGTTTGAATATTGGACTTTTACAATTGTTGTTCTGCCCTGCTAAGGTTGGAACATAACTGAAACTAACTAGGATTCCTTCCACTGCCCCTTCATTCTGGGAACTTTCCTTGGGGTCTAAACGATACACACGTAGGCCCATCTATACCTCAACAGCTTACAATGCCATTAAGGTGAACTGCTTATTCACTTTTGTTTAATTTACCTTTTATTATCTCTTTACTTCTTAATTTAGACTAATTTTTATTTGCATAATCTTATTTACTTATCATTATGGTTTTCAAAACCAGATATCTGTGTTTGGATCTACGTATAGCAATCTCTTTCATAAATTCATTACACTCTATTCTCCACCAAACTCATTCATCAATTCATCATCAACAAGCCACGACGACCGGTCATACGCTGTCCGCATCCAGTGACCTCTCAGTATGAATATAATTTTTGTATTTAATTTTTAAATTAAATGAATATGAATAAACGTTTGTCTTGATTCTCTCAAAGATCCAGAGTTCTACGAGAATACAAAGCAGGGTTTCTTAGGTGATCACATTTAGCCAAAATATAACGGTGAAGGAAAACATCGTGAGGAAACCTGCACACGCCTGCGAAGAAACTCGAAGGTTGTGTGTGAAGTCGACCAACCCGCACTGGGCCCGCGTGGTCGACTAAGGCCTAATCGCCCTGATTCAGGGTAGGCTCGAGCCCCTCGGTGGGGACGTATATGAGCTGTTATAATAATAATAATAAGTCCTGATTTGTATTTATTTTCTGTGTTTGATTGGCGTTTGACACATGACTTACATTCCGTGCCTTTTACTAAGAGTCGTCGCAACTAGAAAGAAAAGCATTCACGAAATCACGAACGAAACGTAATCAACAAACAAACGTTACAGTTGGCATGACATCTAAAATATAACCAAAAACAACCATAAAACAAATGTCATCTCTGTTACAGATATTTTAATGATTTTCAGTCATAAAAAGTAAAATTTCTCAGTTTATCTATCATGTTTCCCTGGCCTGACTCTAATTCATGTACAACGTAGTTGAATTATCATGTCGAATATTTCTGGCTGGCCATTCTCGCGTTGAAAAATATCGTGTCGCGCATTATTGTCTCCTATTATTGTCAATGCGTGCGCAAAGAGAATATAATAAACCTGTGCGTGCGGCAAACCACCAGTTTAACCACTGAGCATATAATCACCTACGGGTTTAACAGGAATTCTCTGAAAAACAATCAGATTATAAGCTCATAAATCTAATCCATTTAATGCAAAAATGGTCATAATCGAGTTGTCGTCGTGTTAGTCGCTCACTACAGTTTTTTTTACTTTTTTGTTTTTATCATCACCTTATTGGACGGAAGGTGCAAATCCCTCTTTAAAATCGTACTGTTTCTAACCGTGAACCAGCATACGTTATCTACACACCAGAATAATTTCACTGTGGGATTATGAGGTAGGTAGGTATTATTTATTATCAATTAAAAACGATTACAAATGTACCTGCTCTGTGATTACAATGATCCATGTCGTGGCAACAAAAAATGGTACATAACTCCCTTAATTTTGTGTTTACAAAACAATAACTCAAAGAATGCTGTTTTGTCCTCTCATTTTCCTATGTATTCATTACAACTGTTGGGGATTTCAAGGTATTCCCTATATATCCTTGAATAGGTTATAAACAAATACTCAACATACTGAAAACACTACATAAAATTGGATTGTTATTACTATATCTTTTTACTTAGTACATTTTAACCTATTTTATAGGAAAAATAATAATTATGTTACAGATAGACAAGTACTAAAAAATCTCTAAATCTGAACTAAAATGAGGATACGGAGGCTGACTGCATTGTTCTGGACATCATGTATCTTTGTGTTCATGTTCATTCTGTATGTTGTCACGGACTTGAGTCAGAAACTACCCACCATCAGGCCAGGGGGCCAGGATGTTGATGTAAGTAACCATAGTCTCAAATATTTATTTAAATCTATTTTATGTTGTGATAGATTCAAACTGACATTTTAGTTTCCAAATAAACTTAATTTACTAATACCACGCTCATCATCATCTTCTTAGCCTTATTCCCAATCATTTAGGGGTCAGCTTTATTTGGTCTTTATTCTGATCTTCTTGTTAGTTACTAACCCCACACTCCTTAGTTATAATTCTTATTAAAAACTTTGGGGAAATTACACTTGTAACTTTTTATAGCATTTATAGTAGTAGTTTTAAAGTCACATTGATTATATCATTCTAATTGCATGCATTAGGCTGCATAAGTCTGTCTTCACAATGCCACTGGCCCTAGTGGCTCCAATAGCATGATGAACATTGCCTGGAACTATGGGGATTATCAACATTCCTATTCCAGTTCAGTATGGCAAAATGTGTCAGCTATAGCATATTCAGGCAACTTTTTTTATCCACAATTGGTAAGCCCTTGACATCATCTCACCTGATGGTAAGTGACGATGAAGCCGAAGATGGAAGCGGGTTTCCGAGATTCCCCAATGCAATTTGGATTTGGCTATCTTATCTTTAAACCGGAACCCATCAATGGTTTAACATTGGCAAGACTTAGATAAGATAGTGGTAGCTAGCCAGTAAAAGTGGTAGAAAATGCCTTTCCACCATCCAAACCAAGTCTTACAAAGCTAGACTCTGCTGGGAATCGAAACTACTAATATCTAAACTGTACCTAATAAATAAAATGGGGAAAAAAAACACCGATTTATTATTATTTATTTTCATTTTTTAAATTACTGATTATACCTTAATAAACAAAAAATGGCCTAAATTAGTTTTGTATGAAAACATGTGGACGAGAATAAAATTAAAGTTATTCATCATCATCATCATATCAGCTGGAAATTGTCCACTGCTGGACAAAGGCCTCCCCCAAGGATTTCCACGACGACTGGTCCTGCGCTGCCCGCATCCATCGGCTTTCGGCGATCTTCACCAGGTCGTCGGTCCATCGCGTGGGAGACCTGCCTACACTACTTTTGTTCTGACTGACAACCTATCAAAAATTGGTCCAAATCGGTTAACATTTTAGAGGTGATAATCGTTAACGGCAACGTGGTTTGTATGAAAAGTCGCAGCTACACAATTTTCTTAAGGAGGGTAAGAAAGGTTTTATGTAATTTCTCTATTGTGAAAAGGATAAAACATACACGTGGGAAACTTGGTGTGATTATAGTACTAATCCTAAACTAATACATACATACAGGTCAAACTGAGAACCTCCTTTTTTTTAAGTTGTTTAAAAATAATAAAAACCAACCAAGTGTGAGTTATACTCGTGCTGAAGAGTCAGAACTGAATAAAAAGAAATCTGTTACATTGTTGTCTTTTGTTAGAAATGAATAGGTATTATTGTTGTACTCTGTGGAAAGGTGTGGTGGTATGGAACCCTCGTTACACGAGTCCGATTCGCACTTGGTCAGTTTTTTTAACATTATTGATGTGCGGTGATCTGGCAATAGCATCTATCTATGTTTAATTGTATTATTTTTGTCAGAGTAAGTGGGCGTCATTTCAGTCGAAACTACGTAACTTAGAATATGAGTTAAAGAAGCATCACGAGGTTGTGGGAGAAATTCAGTCTGCCGTTGACAAAATGGTGGATCGGCCCAAGGAATACCACCCACCACAGAAGAGACCTAAGGTTGTTGAACAAGAAGAAGTGAATAACATTGCAGAAGAGAATCAGCCCAAATATAGGCAGTTCAGGGATTTCAAGGTGGTGGGTGAGGAGCCCCCAAGGGTGACAGTAAAATTTGATGACTCAACATGCCCGTTCAGGAATGATACTCCCAAATCAGATATACAGGTAAGATTATTTTTTTAATAATTCATAATGTCCCCACTGCTGGGGCATGGGTCTTTACCCAAACTTGGGAAGTTTAGGTCATACTCCACACACTAGGGTCAAGTCCGGATTGTTAGAGGTTGTAAGGCCCATAGCAAACCCACTGCCAAGAGTACCGAACTGCCTGTAAGGCCTCTTACATGGCTTAACAACTGCCATCTGGTGACAGCAACAGACACCAACGGTCAACATACAAACCATGCAAAACCATCCAGGTACCTAATGATCGTGCATGACGCAACCACGCAAGATATGTATTATTGTTATTACTGGGTGGGAAGCCAGTTGGGTACAGGCAGATGTTCAAGTCTCTAGGTGGACTTATTACACCCTATACCTGTGGTGGTACGATGATTACTGTGACCCTGGTGCCCCGGTGGCATCCCCTACCCCAAACTTTAAGCTCCTACTTCTTCTTCTTCTTCCTCGGTCCCTCAGTGCTGAGGATCGCGACCACAACAGCTTGCTCTCCATTGGCTGCGGTTGTAAGTGCTGTGGACTGCCGTCTGGATGTCCGGCCCCACAGTTTTCTTTATGGCGTCTATCCATCTTGAGGGTGCTCTGCCCCTGGCTCGTCTTCCCTCCATCTGACCCACAGATCTGACCCGCAGATTGCTGAGAGCCTCGTCGTGATGTTAAGCTCCTGCAGTATGGACTCGTTGGTTCTCATAGCGGTCCACGGAATTCTGAGCAGCCTTCTCCAACACCACATTTCGAACGCATCGATTTTCTTGCTGTCGTTGCTCTTGCAGCACCAGGTTTCTGCACCGTAAAGGAAAATCGAAAATACCAAGGCCCGAACAAGTCTCACTTTGGTTTTCCGGCGAATACCGCGGTTCCTCCAGATTTTGTCTAGATTCGCCATGGCACTTTTGGCCATCCCGGCCCTTCGGCGTATTTCATCTGTACAGCTGCCTTCATTTGTAATCAAAGATCCCAGGTACACAAATTGACTAACCTTTTCGTAACCGTCGAGTGCATCGGTTTGCGGCAGAAGTTGCGCTCGGTCCACCACCATGATCTTGGTTTTCGAATGGTTGATCTTAAGACCGAGTTTGGCGCTCTCAGCTTCTATTTTCTTCAGCAGAATTGCCATATCTACTTCACTCGATGCAACTATGGTCGTGTCATCAGCGTACCTGAGATTAGTGATGCGCAAGCCTCCTACTGATACGCCTCCGTCCCAGTCCTCAAGTGCTTTTCTCATAATGTATTCGCCGTACAAGTTGAACAATTTTGGCGACAAAATACAGCCTTGACGCACGCCTCGTTCAGTGTGGAAGGACTTCGACTGCTGGTCTTCCAGTTTCACAAAGCTAGTGCCATCTAGGTACAGATTCTCACATCAAACATAGTACTCCACTGAACGCAGTCAAATGCTTTGGCGTAATCAATGAAGCACAAGACCAACGGTTTATTGAACTCTCTGCATTTTTCAATGTGTACTCGTACGTTCAATATCTGTTCCCTAGTTCCTTTTCCAGCAACGAAGCCTGATTGTTCATTGGGTATCTGGTGGTCTGTAAATGTTGACATCCTGGTATTTATGATACGGAGCATGATTTTACTAGCGTGAGACATCAGTGACAGCGTGGGATAGTTTTCACACTTTCTAGTGGATCCCTTTTTGTGAAGTGGTACGACGGCAGATTCGGTCCAGTCTTCTGGCCACTGGCCAGTTTTCCAGATCTTGTTGCATATTCGGTGTAAGAACTTAGTACCCTCTGCACCTAGGTGTTGTAGCATTGCAGCACCTAGGTGTTGTAGCATCCATCAGGGCCAACCGCTTTGTGTTTAAGTTTCTGTATGGCATTCTGCACTTCAGAAAGCAAAATGGCGGGCTCTTCCGGGTGTTCATACCATCTTCGTTCCGTTAGTTGTCCCTTTTCATCCCGATACAGTTCATAACAGTAACTTCTCCATCTTTCTAGAACTTGTTCCAGTTCTGTTAAAGTGTTACCTTTACTGTCATCCACAATCCAACTTTTCGGTTTGAAGGTGCCGGTCAGTTGTTTGACTTTCATAAAAAGATCCTTCGCTTGGCATTTGTCAGCATGTCCTTCAATCTCATCGCACAGTCTGTTGATGTACATGTCTCGGTCCCTCGGTGTAGATTTTTGCACCTCCTTGTGTAGAAGATTGTAACGCTCGCGGTCGCTATGATTACTTAAACCAGCGCTTTTTAATTCTCGTCTCTCTTCTATCAGGTCCCACGACTCTTGACTTATCCACTCTTCTCTTTTCCTGATAGATTTGTGAAGTGCCACACTCTCTTTGACCGTGAGCAGAATCTCCCTTTTCAGGTTACTCCAGTCTGCTTCGCTAGAGTCAAATGGTTCACATTCTATGGACTTGATCTTTGAGTCAATTGTGTTGTGGAAGTGGATTAAAGCCGGTCCATTCAGTGTGACTGCCTTCGGAGTTTTTGGACGGATTTTCTTCAAGCGCAGTCTAAAGTCTGCAATGAGCAGCTCATGGTCACTGCCGCAATCAGCACCAGGAAGCGTCTTGGCGTTGATGACTGACGCCATCTGGACTTTATCGTAATGTAGTCAATCTGGTTACGGTGGCCTGTTGGTGAAGTCCAAGTGTACAGTCTTCTTGGATGCTGGTCAAACCAGGTGTTCATTACAGTGAGCTGATTTTCAATACAGTATTGAAGAAATTTTTCACCCCTGTCATTCTGTACACCGAGGCCCCATTTGCCCACCAGAGTGCCTTTAAGTGAGCTTCCCTTGGTATCGCCTACTTTAGCATTCCAATCTCCCAGCACAACCATAATTTCCCTGGATGGTATAGTGTGTAGCAGCGCATCCAAATTGGCATAAAACTCATCGGAGACTTCCTCTTTGCATTTAGATGTGGGTGCATATACTTGTATGATGTTGATGGGTACAGGACTAGCATCCAGTTTTATTGCGATCATTCTATCATTCGGAGTCTGATATCCTTTGACGTTGTTCCGTAGTGTTTTTGGTATCATGAAGGCAACTCCATTTTCGCTATTATCTCCGCCTGAAAAGTACATGATGTTGCCATTGTCTGTAACAAAATGACCGTTTCCTTTGTAATGCGTCTCACTGATCCCAAGTATATCTATTTTGTTTCTCGCCATCTCTCGTTCAACAACGTCCAATTTCCCTACTTTTAGCAACCCTCTCACATTCCAAGTCCCCATGCGCAGCTGTTTCCGTAATGGGGTTTTTTGTGATCCTGTACCTTGACCAGTGGCATTGCTTCCACTTCCCGCCTAGTGGTTCACAGTGAAGTGGCCGGTAACATTCTTCACACCATGCGACCCGGAATCGCGATGGCGCCGAGGGTCAGTCGGATCGCATAACAACGCATTCTTCGTAGGTGAACTTTTCATTGTGGTTTTATTGGGAAAATAGTGCAGTGGTTTCCCGTTGCCTTCTGCACCAGACGTTTTCGGGGTATTTGGCCCCCAAGGTCGCTGATTCCCTCTTCCAGCCGGTTGTCCGGCTGGGTGTAAGGTTATACCGCCTTTGCTCGGTCGCCAGAGCCTCGTCCGTTATCTAGCAGGGAGCGCCACTTGCAGGAGAGGTTGACAGTTGGGGTCGGCAAGGATGTTATAGCCATTCTCCCCCCTTACTCCCCTACTCCTTAAGCTCCTTCAGTACTCCGTTATGTGGCGGATGTCTAGGTTGCACAGTTTCTCTTCCTTGATCCTATTGGTGCCAAAAGTCTCCCACCTGAGCTTCCTGTAAGATAGTATGGTACATGCTATCTGTATGCAATGTGAGTTTTGGAAGGGTTCATGTGTCAAATGAAATTCCAAGTTTTTATTGCTCTTAAGTTTTCTGGCAGTTGTTTCTAGTTTCAAACCATTACATTTTTGTAGACAAAAAATAGGCCCCCATATATTATTAATTTAATCGTTGATTGGCTGCATAGTAATAATTTTTAATTGAATTTAAATAAGACAAACTACATGCAATTTGTTAAACACCGTGAAAATGTTGACAAGATTAGTTTGAATTACAATGGACACTTTCTTCAACAAACACATGAAAGTAAATTCTTAGGACTAATTTTGGATGATTTATGTAATTGGAAGTCACATACAGAGAGCGTTTGTAACAAGATAAATAGCTATATTTATGTTTTTAGTAGACTTCGTAGAGTAACTTCTCAAAATGTAACGCTTTAGTAAAAACCTCAAAAAATGGCTAAAGGAAAAAATATTCTATTCAATCAAAGAATTACTTGAACCAAACACTTGATTATTCTGTTGATGTCAAATCATGATAAGAATACGATTTTTATTTTCATTTTTTTACATAAATGCCATAATTTATATTTACTTTTTTTCCTTAATATTTTGTATGTCGTACTAATGACTAAATGTGCTGAACCTCACTATGTTTTGTAGATCTATTGTATTAACCACATTTACTGCAATAAAATATCTTTATCTTTATTAACTGTGAGTGACCAAGGAGCAAATAGAAGGTTATGTGATCGTCCGAAAAATCAAATTTGAGATTTAGACGAAAATGCACTCTATATCACATATTATTCTCGTAGAGACACCAAATAACTGTTGTAGGCTGTTGGACAGATTTTGATAAAATTTTGCACTTGGATATTTACAATTATTTGCCTGGTATACCTTTTTTGGATTTTTAATTGTGACAATATTACAGGTACCTTCCATACCAAAAATGATAAACATTTTTTTTCTCAAAGATGGCGCTTAGTATGTTTTCCAAACTTTTGATATCAACAACACTTATTAACTACTAAATTATGCCATTTGTGGTAAAATTCCTACCTGGAAAAATTCTAAAAATGGTACCTGTTATCATACTTTTTCTTCAAAATTGACCTAGGTTTATGTATCAATTTTACGCAATTGAGAAATAAAACTCTCGCCTATACCATGCCATCAGTGGTATGTCTAGTAAAACCCTTAAAAAAGCACCCCCCATACAAATTGAATAATGTGAGACCCTCTTGGATGAAGATATAATTCTTTGTGGAAGTACAGTTTATTTTTCCAACATTTTCAGATGTTATCCATGTATGAAAGAATGCAGTTTGACGATATAGACGGAGGCGTGTGGAAACAGGGTTGGAACATTGAGTATGACGCGAAGCAGTGGAGTAGCAAGAACAAACTGAAAGTGTTCATAGTGCCGCATTCACACAATGACCCAGGCAAGTATTTAAAGAATGACTGCAGAATACCTTTTTTGATAAGAACTACTGGCGTACCTACTTGTAAGTAAAAAAGTGACCAAATGCGTGTCAGAACGCGCAGAGTAGGGTTCCCTAGTCTTAGGAAAAATTAAATCGTATATTTAAAAAACAAAATTAGTTTTGCAACTGATTTAGAACGTTTTGTTTGTAAAATGTATGAACTTTTAAAAAATCCAACTGCACATCCTAAGTTAGTCGACTATTACTCCTAAACTAACCCTTAACCACTGACCTGTATTTACTTGCAGTAACTCTGACGTACAACTAACAGACGGACATATGCTTATTTTAAATACCCCCTGGTTAATAGCTGTCCAATACTGTCCATGGTATCACAGTTTTTTAAATACACAACATTACTTTAGCATGTAAGGTATCTATTAAATAAAATAATTACAGCATAAGTGTTTAAAATATTTATTTATGACACAAAATCAAAAATTTGAGAAAGTCATCAAAACTTAAATAGTCTTCTTTCTAATGACACAAAAACTCAATTTATCAATTTAAAATGATCACAAAACTAATATTTTTTCAAAATCTAGATAATTCAATTTTAAAAAGTTTATAAAAAAAAATAATATGAAAAAATAATAATTTCCTAATGAACTTCAACGGTCTCACAGACCCTATGAAGTAAATATTTACCTATCTTAGGCGTACCACACATCCGCACACCCCCGCTGCGTGTGCGTCACTATATTCTAGGAAGGTACAGGAAATGACAAGTCCGTGCGTGTACGATCAGTGGTTGAGGGTAGAAAGCCTACTAAAGCTTTGATATTTTAAAGAAAATAATTAAATGCTTTATAATTTCCAATACTTTCAGAATTCTTGAAATAGTAGTTTAGCTGGTGGGGGGTGGGGACATGTAAAAATATTATAAATGTGAAAATTTGTTTATTGGTTTGTTACCTTAACCAGCGATTAGTTCGTTAGCAACGAAATTCCAGAGGAGAGGTGAAAGGAGCCTCTCTGAGGGCAACGGCACCACAATAAATGGCTGTCGATTTGATGAAAATTTATATGTTACATAACTTTATATGGTCTTCCACACGTCATAGTTTGTTCATCATCATCATATCATCGGAAAAAGTTCCACTGCTGGACAAAGGCCTCCCCCAAGGATTTGGTGTAGTCGGGATTGTAGCAATGAAAGGAGGTGTAATATTCAATTTGATAAAAAAATACAAATAATTTGGGACAAATAGTATGGGAGGTAAGTGTTTGTATGCGTGATCGAATCAGAAACGAGGAGATCCGTAAGAGAACCAAATTAACCGATATAGCTCTCAGAGTTACTAAACTGAAGTGGCAATGGGCAGAGCACATAGCTCGTAGAACAGATGGCAGATGGTGCAGTAAAGTTCTCGAGTGGCGACCGCGCACCGGAAAACGTAGCGTATGCAGGCCTCCCACGCGGTGGACCGACGACCTGGTGAAAATGTGTCACATACACATGTGTCAGCATTTTTTGACGTCAAGGCGGCGGCGTTCTTTGACACGTGGCGGCACGCGCTGTGCCGGTGTTTACAAAGGGCGAACGACGCTATCTCAACGAACTGGCTTTATATGTGTTTATAAACTTCACAGGATGGTTGAGAACATTTGAGGAATACTACAAGACACAAACAAAAGCTATATTTAACAACATGGTGGAGAAATTGCTTGAAGGTTTCGGACGCAAATTCATATGGGCGGAGACGAGTTTCCTCTCCTTATGGTGGAGTAATGACGCCACGAACACTAGCAAGGCTACTTTTAAAAAGTAAGAATCTAACGTAATCTAAATAAGAACAGTTTTTTTTTCAAATTCACAATTGGTAAGCCCTTGGCACCATCTCACTTGATGGTAAGTGACGATGATGCCGAAGATGGAAGCGGGTTTACCAAGATTCCCCAACGCAATGGGGAACTAACTATCTTCATGCCTGAACACATCATTTTTTTAAATTAAAAATTTGAGTGCGTTTGGCTGCACCTCACCTGATGGTAAGTGCCGATGCAGCCGAGGATGTAACACGCAAGCTGTTAACATTGATGTTTGGCGGCAGGGCGTAGATAAGATGGTGGTAGCTAGACAGGCGGGCAAAGAAAACGCCCTACCTCCGACCAAACCGAGTCTTACAGAGTTAGACTCCGCTAGGATTTGCACCTGCAACCTCCTGGCACACCCTGGACACTTCATACAACGGGCCAGAAATGACATTTTAAAAAAGGAATGACGGAACAAACAAACTGGTGGCGAAATCCTTTTAGTTCGACAACCAATCTGTATCACTCTGGGTGACGAGGGGGTGAGGTCGCAATCTAGAGAGCGGCAGGGAGTGTTCATACTGTACGTTAGTACTAATATATATACTTTGCTCCTGGGGCTTAGCTGGGTCTATCACGTAGATAAACTGACCTGAAGCACGTCCATTAGCTGGATGGGTTTGACCGTAGTGGTATATTTCTCGACCGTTTCCGCGATTCGCAGGGCACGTCAAGCTGTTGGTGCCAGTTGCTATATCTAGAGTGCAGTCGTTAAGCCGTGTCAGATGCCTTAAAAGGCAGCTTGAAAAATTTCTGACAGTGGGGTTCGCCACTAGCCCCACAACCTGCACCACTCCGGACTTGGGCTCCCGTGTGGAGTATGGCCCAAGTTTAACGAGTTTGTGAACATGACCAGTGGGGATGTTTGTGTGTTGTTAACGATTAAAAATTTCGTTCGTTTCACTACAACTCACCTGATGGGAATACGATGTAATCGAGGATGTTACATGGAAACTCAAGTACAGATCTTAAGGAAGTTAGTCGAACGCTCTTTACTTCTGTATTTGTAGTTGTTACTTACTGCAAAAAAATAATTAATGTTAATTATTACGACTGTACATGTAAATGTACGTGTAATGTATGTAAATGTGCGTTTACGGTGAAGGAAAACATTGTGAGGAATCCTGCACACGCCTGCGAAGAAACTCGCAGGTTGTGTGTGAAGTCGACCAACCCGCACTGGGCCCGCGTGGTCGACTAAGTCCCGATCGCCCTAATTCATGGTAGGCTCGAGTCCCTCGGTGGGGACGTATACGAGCTGTTATGATGAAATCATTACGATGAAGGAAAACGTACGGTGAAGGAAAACATCGTGAGGAAACCTGCACACACCTGTGAAGAAACTCGAAGTTGACCAACCCGCTCTAGGTCTGAGTGGTCGACTAAGGCCCGATCGCATTAATTCAGGGTACGCTCGAGCACCTCGGTGGGGATGTATAATAGCTGATATGATGAAATCAAGTAAATTTTTAGTTAACTGCCTCTATGGCGTAATAGTTAGTCCATTAGCTTAATAACAGGAGGTCGCGGGAAGGGCATTTTATAAGTACCACCATCTACCTACGTCTTTCCGCCACACATCAATGTTAACCGCATTGGTGTGTTCCGGCTTGAATATAAGATCAGTTCAGGTCAGTTCCCCTTTGTGTTGGGAAATTTTGGTAAGCCCGCTTACATTTTCTGCATCATCGTCACTTACCATCAGGTGAGATGATTCCGAGGGTTTGCCAATTGTCGATAAAAAAAGTCTTACATGATGATCCTCAAGATCGCACTCAAAGCAGCATCTTTATCGACAAAATGTCTCGTTATTAAATTTTTCAGACTCCTTGACACTGGCGTTATCGAGATCGTCACAGGTGGCTGGGTGATGAATGACGAAGCCAATTCCCACTGGCTTTCCGTCGTCCAGCAGCTGACAACAGGCCACCAGTGGCTACTCGACAACCTGGGCTACATCCCCAAGAACGGGTGGTCCATAGACCCCTTCGGACATTCCAGTTCTCAGCCGTATCTTCTGAAGTTAGCCGGGTTTGAGAACTCTGTGATACAACGCGTGCACTACAGGGTGAAGAAGGAGTTAGCGGCGAACAAGCAGCTGGAGTTCAAGTGGAGGCAGTATTGGGGTAAGTCCTCTAGCTTAGAGCTTAATGCCTAAGATCCGTTTTTAGCCGAAGCTTAATCGAGCTAAGAAAATAACAAAGTTTTTCCACCAGCCTCTAAATGTGGTCTCGGTTCTTATCTAGCGGGAAAACGCGGAACTTTGTTTAAAAGTCATAATAATGAAAAGAGCGATAATCCTATCAAAAACCCTTGATCATTTAAATACAATAAATTTTATTACAAAAATGTATTACCAAACATAATTTCCTTACTTTATATTTATCCGTACCTGTACTTTTCTTTTACATAGCTCGTAGAACGGATGGCCGTTGGGTCTGTAAAGTTCTCGAGTGGCAACCGTGCACCGGAAAGCGTAGCGTAGGCAGGCCTCCCACTCGGTGGACCGATGACCTGGTGAATGTCGCGGGAAGCCGCTGGATGCGGGCAGCGCAGAACCGGTCGTCGTGGAAATTCTTGGGGGAGGCGTATGCCCAGCAGTGGACGTCCTTCGGCTGATATGATGATGATGATGTACTTTCCTTTTATGCTGTGCAATTTTTTTTTAATATTCCCTTGGCATCATCTCATCTGATGGTAAGTGACGATTATGCCGAAGATGGAAGCGGGCCTACCAAGATTCCCCAACGCAATGGGGATCTGGCTATCTTATCTTCAAGCCGGAACACATCAATGCTGTTAACCCTGATGTTTGGCGGCAAGACTTAGTTATGATGGTGGTAGCTAGCCAGGCGGGCTATGAAAATGCCCTACCACCAACTAAACCGAGTCGAACCCGCGACCTCCTGGTGTGAAGCAAATGGACTAACCATTACGCCACGGAGGCGGTTAACAGCAATAAAAAGTATTTAATCAATCAATAAAAAAAAAGACAAAATTTAATTTCAGATGGTGTGGGTGAAACAGATATGTTCACTCATATGATGCCCTTCTACTCTTACGATGTGCCACACTCCTGCGGGCCAGATCCCAAGGTATGTCAACCATTTAACAGCTACTGTGACTAATTGTTACAAAACCCATAATGTTTTCCTCACCGCTGGGCCATGGATCTCTTCCCCCCGTTCGAATCCGGATTGGCGAATGTTGTGAGGCTAGTGGTGAATCGCACTGTCAGAAGTAAGGCCTGGATTACACTAAGTCATATACATGATCCTAGATCTAGTACATTGCCGCCTTTGTAGGATCATATTTAAGATAATATAAGATAAGATAAGATAACATTTATTCGACAAAAATACACACAGACAAAATAAAAATAACAAAAAGGTACAAATAACACCAAAAAAAAAATATAAATATTTATTTTATAAATTTCACAGCATGCTGTCAAAAATGATCATTGGGCTACATCTATGATCATATATATATGATAGTGTAATTTCGGCCTAAGTAAGTCGCAGTTAGTATGTAAGGGGCCGGTTCGGCAAATTGCACATAACATATTTTGTATAGTCTAAGCAGTGTATATTCGACGCTCTTACGGTGAAGGAAAACATCGTGAGGAAACCTGCACACGCCTGCGAAGAAACTCGAAGGTTGTGTGTGAAGTCGACCAACCCGCACTGGGCCCGCGTGGTCGACTAAGGCCTAATCGCCCTGATTCAGGGTAGGCTCGAGCCCCTCGGTGGGGACGTATATGAGCTGTTATAATATGTGTATTTTGTCGAACGAATTTTATCTTAGACATGGCTAACTGCTATCTAGTGATAGCAAACGGCACGAAAGGCTTGGTGTGCCTTGCGACGCATGAAGGCTCGCGTGGTAGACTAAGGCCCCATCGCCCTAATTCAGGGTAGGCTCGAGCCCCTCGGTGGGGACGTATAATATGATCTGATGTGATGAATATGGTCCCTCCTCTTGCACCTCAAGTCCTAATTTAAGCTTGAGCTGGCTGAGACGCGATCGAGGGGCGCGTTGAGGCCGCAGCACAGTTCCGATTATGTAAGGAGTGTTGTTCACACCTCTGGAATGGGTCAGCCCGCTACCAGCTGGACACTTTGGATGCTATCGACCGACGCGCAAGGAGGCTTACTGACGAGGAGCTGGTTACTAACAAGTTGATAGCTGATATGACGATGAACCGAATAATTATTGGTCGATGCAAGTAAATGCTTGTAAAACGGCTATCTAAAGTATATTTTTTTTACAGATATGTTGCCAATTCGACTTCAAGAGATTGCGCGGTAGTGGCGTGGTGTGCCCTTGGAATGTAGCGCCAAGGAAAATAACACAAAAAAATGTAATTGAACGGTAAATACAATTATTCATCTAACGAATTTTTATTTTTTTATTTATTTAATTGATACAAAGAATGTTACAAAAAATTATAATAATAGTACACTAAAAACCTTTACAGGTTTATCCGTGCACTAGTTAATGTCGTTGCTGACAAAATACACTTGAGCTGAATTATCTACCCTATGTTAGCAAAAATCAAACAGATAAAAGAAATAAATAAGACAATATATCAGTATTACAAAAATAATAATAAAATCAAATATGTATCCACCTATACGAAAAAATTAAATAAAAATATAGTAAAAGCTTAATGATACACCTATTTGAAAAGATGGGCACTATCATCACAATAGACAATAGAAGAATGCATCTGCCAACTCATTTTTAACAAATATGTTTGTATTTAGTATATTCGCTCCAATCAGCTGATCAATTTTCAGAGCGTCTTTAATATTGGACCAGTGGAGGAAGAAGGCGCAGCTATACCGCAGTAATGTCGTCCTGTTTCCTCTCGGCGACGACTTCAGATACGACAGTGCACTGGAGTGGAAGAACCAGTACGAGAACTACGAAGTACTCATAGACTACATCAATAATAACGACGAGTGGAATGCCGAAGTAAGCATTTTTTTCTATTTTCAAGTTAGGCGCTGTGACGAAGTCATTCTTTTTTTTTTTTCGATCTGCTTTGTATTTTCTTCTTTTTAATTTGTTTTTTATTCTTATTTTTCTAATTCTTTGACTTTTTTCCATCATGACACTGCCTTTTATCTTCACCCAATTTCATTTACTATTTTTATTTTATTTTTCTTACCTGTAAATTAGTATTAATGGAGAAAATACATTTTATTTAATTAATATGGTCGGTGGCGCAACGGCAAGGGCCGCTACCTCCTATCCGGGTAGTCGTGGTTTGAGTCCTGCAACGTACCAGTGTGTTTTCGAATTTCTTTCTCATATGTACATTTATCAGACGCTCTTACGGTGAAGGGAAACTTCGTGAGAAAACCTGCACACGCCTTCGAAGAAACTCGAAGTTGACCAGCCCGCGTGGTCGACTAAGGCCCGTTCGCCCTAATTCAGGGTAGGCTCGAGCCCCTCGGTGGGGACGTATATGACCGTATCTGATGTTATGAATATGGTCCCTCCCCTTGCACCTCAAGTCCTAATTTAAGCTTCAGCTGACTGAGACGCGATCAAGGGGCGCGTCGAGGCCGCAGCACAGTTCCGATTATGTATGGAGTGTTGTTCACACCTCTGGAATGGGTCAGCCCGCTACCAGCTGGACACTTTGGATACTATCGACCGGAGGCTTATTGACGAGGAGCTTATTACTAACATGCTCAAAAGCCTTGAACGTCGTCGTGAAGTCGAATGTTTATAGATGTTCTAACGGATTCATTTCTAAAAATGTGCGCAAGAACTACACGACCTCATTCCCCTAGCTCCATTCCAACTATGGACATCCAGACGCTGGCAGGGCTTCCTTTTCATGTTAGAATAGAATGAATCATCATCATCATATCAGCCGAAAAACGTCCACTGTTGGACAAAGGCCTCCCCCAAGGACTTCTACGACGACCGGTCCTGCGCTGCCCGCATCCATCGGCTTCCCGCGATCTTCACCAGGTCGTCGGTCCACCGCCTGCCTACGCTACGTTTTCCGGTGTGCGGTCGCCACTCGAGAATTTAGAATTAGAAGAACTGAATATAATGAATAGAATAGAAAAACTTTTTTCCCAGAAACAACACAATAAGAAAAAAAAACAATAATAACAATAAACTTACTTATAGGTACATAAGAGATATAACTAGAAAATGTTACTAATCTAGCACTGTGCTGTATCTAAGAAACGGTCATGACTCAGTTATATTCCACCTATCCGCCACGAAGCGTTACGCTTTCTCATTTATTAAGCGGACCGAATTCCTTGCCTGCGTCAGTGTTCCCTGCCTGACTTACAATTTGGGGATCTTCAAAGCGAGAGTGAATACGCATTTGAGTTTGCGTGTACCATCCTCGACTGCATCGTCACTATCCATCAGATTAAATGCAGTCAAACATTAAATTAAAAAAAAAACGTTACAGGATCGAGGGTGTCTTAAGAGGCGACTATGGGATCAAAAAACCGGAGGATGGGAAGCAGTATACTTTCCGCGTATTATGTCACCACATTGCGCACTTCAAACCGCGGGCCAAGTGTGGCTATTATGGCACCCCCCGCCCCTCCCGTTCCCTCCCAACTCGGGGGAGGCCCATATGTCCAGCAGCAAACGCTGGGACACGTGATTTTCTCAAAGTGTTGATCAATTTCTAACTAAAGTCGACAAAATTGGAATTGTTGTACTGTGCTCTGAATAAAAGATCTTCTGTTCTATTCTAAACAAAATTGGAATTGTTGTACTGTGCTCTGAATAAAAGATCTTCTGTTCTATTCTAAACAAAATTGGAATTTTTGTACTGTGCTCTGAATAAAATATATTCTGTTCTATTCTAAATAGAATTGGAATTGTTGTAATGTGCTCTGAATAAAATATATTCTGTTCTATTCTAGACTAAATTGGAATTGTTGTACTATGCTCTGAATAAAATATATTCTGTTTTATTCTAAAAGTGTATCGAAACGGAAAACCTGCAGAGTAAGAGTAACTGCACATAAAAATAATACAACTTCTGTGAAAACTGAGAATTTAATGGATAAATTATGTAAAATCGACGTTTTTCCTTGTTATTTTTATTTGCAATCGAAGTTTAAGTTATGTAACACAGTTCAATAAATTCTATTACCTCATGTAAGACTGAAGCAAACTGTCATTTATCTAATAATCTATCACCTCGTGTAAGATTAGAACAAACCTTTCATTTAGCTACAAATCTACTGCCTCGTGTAAAGACTAGAACAAACCTGTCATTTACCTAATAATCTACTGCCTCGTGTAAGACTAGAACAAACCTGTCATTTACCTAAAAATCAATTACCTCGTGTAAGACTTGAGCAAACCTGTCATTTACCTAAAAATCTATTACCACGTGCAACACTGGAACAAGCCTGTCATTTATCTAAAATCTATTAGCTTGTGTAACATTGGAACAAATCTATCACCTGGAACAAACCTGTCATTTACCTAAAAATCTATTAGCTTGTGTAACACTGGAACAAATCTATCACCTCTTGTAACATTGAAACAAACCTGTCATTTACCTAAAAATCTATTACACGTGCAACACTGGAACAAATCTATCACCTCTTGCATCGTTGGAACAAACCTGTCATTTACCTAAAAGTCTATTACACGTGTAACACTGGAACAAATCTATCACCTCTTGCATCGTTGGAACAAACCTGTCATTTACCTAAAAATCTATTAGCTTGTGTAACACTGGAACAAATCTATCACCTCTTGTAAAATTGGAACAAACCTGTCATTTACCTAAAAATCTATTACCTCGTGTAACACTGGAATAGACCTGTCATTTACCTAAAAATCATACTTGTTTCAGGTGCGTTTTGGTACTCTCCACGACTACTTCAAAGCCGTCCACGAAGAGACCAAGCTGTCCGACTTCCCAGTGTTGTCGGGCGATTTCTTCACGTACGCGGATAGGCAGCAACACTACTGGAGCGGGTATTACACCTCGCGGCCCTTCTACAAGAGCATGGACCGGGTTCTACTGGCTTATGTGAGGTAACGATACAAATAAGTTCACAAGTTTAACCCTTCACGTACGGAGGTTTGACAGCTGAGGTTGACAGCTAAAAAAGCACTTCCCTTCCAGACATCTGTCGCCGCGCGAGGTCTGGAATCCCGGCGCGCCACCCTCCACGAAAACTGGTGTATTTCTTGAAATACTACATCAATTCGTTTTCTGTAAACTGTATTGAATTCTTGAATAATTTTGCCAATTGTAAATAAATAAACAATCGAAATATATACAATCCAATTGTCTACAAGCGATTCTAATTGGAATCTAGTTAGAATCTCGACACTATTTGGTATATTCGTCATAACTCAAGAAATAACTCACTACAGTGTACAGAAAATGTAATGAATCATGTTCGATACATGACTCACCCACTTACATAAACAGTTCAACGTAACTGGTATATTTATAAACTTTAGTGACCTGTTGAAATTTGATACTGCGCGCGCCATCGCTTCCATCAATGATTGCGGTCCAAAAATGTACTAGCGATTATTTTTTGTTGATGGAATTCGGTCCGTGCATTACCACAGTCACAGACTAACAAAAGTTCTTCATACAAATGTTATCTCTATGTGTTCCAAAACAGAGTATAAAGTCGTAGCGAGCGAGTGTACACCGGTGTACATTCTGGTCCGGAGAGCATTTTTACGAAATCATAGTAAATTTTGACAGTGTACACCGGTGTACACTCTCGGGCTTGAGGAGTTAAACCCTAATCCCTCTGTTAACTAATAAGGTTTTTCAGAAACCCTTTAAAAATTGTAAAGAGTTCATTAGGGACAAATAGAATTGGCCGACATACACTCAAGGTCTTTGCTTAAGATTTTCGTCAAAGATAAGAAAGCAAAATCCAAACAACACTAAGATGTACGAAAACATTGGAGTTTCAGTTAATCATCACTGTTTAAGGCCTTAAAATGGGTCAAATGACAATTATATTAGGGCTAACCAATTGTGAATAAAAAAAAATATTATATCAGCTCATATACGTCCCCACCGAGGGGCTCGAGCCTACCCTAAATCAGGGCGATTAGGCCTTAGTCGACCACGCGGGCCCAGTGCGGGTTGGTCGACTTCACACACAACCTTCGAGTTTCTTCGCAGGCCTGTGCAGGTTTCGTCACGATGTTTTCTTTCACCGTTAAAGCAATCGGTAAGTATATATACGTAAGTTTTTGAAAAACTCATTGGTACATTGGCCGTCCAGATTTGAACCCGTTACCTATGGTTAGATGGACCGAGTCGTTACCGGTTGAGCCACCGACGCTTAAATGCTGTTTGAATCTGCAAATGACAATATTCAATTCAAATTATTCAAAGACTGTGTAAAGCTATCACCATGGAAAATATATATATAATATACTTAAAGTAATAAGAAATCGATTTAATTAATTACAATTTTAAAAATATTACCACTTTTGATGTAAAAAAATATACTGTAGACCCTGTTTTTGGCATTAATTGCAAAATTTCTCGAAAACAAATAGTTAATATTGAATGAAACAAACACACAAAAATCAGTGACTTTAAGAACTTTCGTTTTAATTAAACACATTTTTTTAAATTTATTTGAAAGTGATGAAAAGTAATAAAAACATGTAAAAATCGAGAATTGGGCGTTCGGTTTTAACGTAACAGCCGCGTTGAAGCCCGCATTGATTTGAACTTAAAATGAATAGATTTACGTTCGATATTATTGAAACACGTATCAACGTGCTTGGATTGAGTGATCTTAGCGCCTTAAAGTTAATTTACTCGTAGTTGTTACAATCCGAGCAAGATTACATGCAGAAGTCGCTTAGTACTACGTGTCCAATGTAATAAATAATGGTTTCAGGATGCTGTTGGGGCTGCCACGATATCGCAGTTCTTCTGGCATGTTTGTGCAAGCTCTCATGCCATTCTGCGCAAACGGGCAGCCTCTTTTCTGAGCAGGCTGCGTGCCAGCCCCAACAAAATTCTGCAAGGGATAGCTGACAGATATGCTTTCGCACTTCATGCGTGTACTGGTCAGACCGAGGCCCTATGCCTCCTATAGCTAGTGAGCGCATGAAGTGTAAAAATGATGTTTCTTTTTTTTTTGCTATCTGTGTTCTACTAATATTAGTGTTGTGTTGGTGTTGTGTTAAGTACTAACAATACAGTGTGTAACAATATTGGTGTTGGTCTCGTTAACTGGGGCTTCTACTCATCATACTGAACAACTTTTGTTCTATGACTTTGATGAAATCGCAAAAAAAATGTTTAACTCTTCATACAAATCGATCAGCTGATCAAACCAATTTAGTGCATTTTTGTAAGGAGGGTCTAATTTTTTTAAGATAATTGACTATAGGTTTCTTAGAGAAAGTTGTTCATTATGATGAGTAGAACCCCTAGTTAACGGGTCCTACACCAATTTTTTACACTCTGTATGAATGAAGGACCTAGGACTATGTTGTCTGATACAATAATAATAATAACAATAAAAACACTAAGTCAAACCCAAAGAACAATATATTTAAAAGAAAGCATAATACACACCTTACAAAAAGCCGCTATCCTGAATACCTGTCGTTTGGTGGGAAAGTTCCTGCAATTTTACGAAATTAGCGATAACTAATATATCACTCACACCCTGTAATTACTTGGCATAGCCCGTAATTACAGGCTTAACCAGCAAAAAGCTGAGAAAAAGAAGAACTTACTTAAAAACAATAAATGAGATATTAAACACGTTGTCGACATCCCGTGCGCGAAGATATGTTACAATGTTCGATGTCTCAAAATGGAGACAGACGGACAGCTCAATTTCACAAGTTACTGTACAAAGTTCTAACCCATTCTAATTGCGTGGTTATAATGCCTGCCTACCTTACAGGGCAGCAGAGATAATAACCTCCAAAGCGATGTTGTCCGGCGTGGTGACGCGCGTGCAGTCAATACAGCTGCGAGACCGCACTGAGCACGCGCGCCGCGCGCTGGCGCTCTTCCAGCACCACGACGGTGTCACTGGCACCTCCAAGGACGCTGTGAGGCGGGACTACGCCATCAAGTAACTATGCTGATAGTGACCTCAATAGAGCTTGTTTACAGTGACATAAAAACAGTCGCACCAGCCGGGGCTCTTCCAGCACTACGATGGCGTCACCGGCACCTCCAAGGACGTCGTGAGGCGGGACTACGCCATCAAGTAACTATGCTGTTAGTGACCTCAATAGAGCTTGTTTACAGTGACACAAAACCCAGCCGGCGCTTTTTCAGCACCACGACAGCGTCACCGGCACATCCAAGGACGCTGTGAGGCGGGACTACGCCATCAAGTAACAATGCTGATATTGACCTCAATAGAGCTTGTTTACAGTGTCATAAAAACAGTCGCACCAGCCGGTTCTCTTCCAGCACCACGACGGCGTCACCGGCACCTCCAATGACGCTGTGAGGCGGGACTACGCCATCAAGTAACTATGCTGATAGTAACCTCAATAAAGCTTGTTTACAGTGAGATAAAAACAGTCGCAACAGCCGGGGCTCTTCCAGCTCCACGACGGCGTCACCGGCACGTCCAAGGACCCTGTGAGGCGGGACTACGTCATCATGTAAGTATACCGATAGCGGCCCTTCTTCCTTTCTTTTTAACCTTGATGTCCTTGGCTTTAAAAATTTAAAGATTTTGTGGGGACCAGAAACTAGTATGTCACTTGTAAGTCTTAAGTTTTATTATGTCATAGGTATATACATACCGAGTACAAGGCATATTAATTAATTGCAGAATGCTGGAAGCAATAAAATACTGCCAGTCGGCGATCCAGCAAGCCGCCTACTACCTGCTTAAGAAACCCGATATCGTGGAGAAAATGCAAGAAGACATCTACTTTGACGTGGACGACATCTGGAGGACACACGATGAGGTACGAAGTAACAAGTTCGTAGTAAAATTTATAATATCAGCTATAAACCTTGGTTAAGATTCTTAGAAAGTTGACTATTATAAAAGATACGATGAGAGACAAATTGACTAGCCAATATTCTCGTACAGGGTTTTAATGTGCCTTGTCGCCCTTGTTCACTCAGTACTGTACATTACGCACGGAGGGGGAGACGCAGGGAGGGGTTGCACCCCTTTGTTGTTGAAATTCCACCTTTTCGCACGAAGCGTTACGCTTCCTCATTTATTATGCGTACAGCGAAAGAGTGGAACTCCTTGCCTGCGTCAGTGTTTCCCGATTCCTATAATTTGGAGATCGTCAAGGCAAGAGTGAATAGTCATTATTTAAAGGTTGAGCGACAGATAAGATACTAGGTGAGCCACCGATGCTTTTTATCCGATGACGACCATACTGTATGTTAGTACTAATCTATTAGATTGATTTGGGTAAAATTTGGGTTATTATTATATCTGTATTTTAACCGCCTCCGTGGCGTAATGTTTAGTCCATTCGCTTCACACCAGGAGGTCGCGTAACTTGTAAGACTCGGTTTGGTTAATGGTAGGGCATTTTCTAAGCCCGCCTGGCTAGCTACCACCATCTTATCTAAGTGTTGCCGCCAAACATCAGTGTTAACTACATTGATGTGTTACGGCTTGAAGATAATGTAGCCAGTTCTCCATTGCGTTGGGGAATCTTGGTAAGCCCGCTTTGCATCATCGTCACTTACCATCAGGTGAGATGATGCCAAGGGCTTACCAATTATGAATATAAAAAAAAGTATCAGTGTTTTAAATTTCTCTTATCTTGATATTGAGGGTTGCCACCATAGTAGATAATCACTTTATATTTTTCTCAAAAATGACAAAACTGTACGTTACTATAACTTTATATGGTATACTATACGCCATAGTTTGTTATTTCAGGTAAAATCGGAATAAGGTACCTCTCATACAAACCTAGGTTGCTTGTTACTTTAAAAAAAATGGCTCTAATGATTTGAACGTTTGTTACTTTTTCTCTAAAAAGGCTTTATGGATTTTAATGAAACTGTGAATAACTAGGAATGATCAAGGCCTACTACATTATTCCAGGAAAAATCGGAATAAAGTGGCTCCCATACAACCCAAATTATTTGTAATTTTCATAGTTTGTTTTCATCAAGTCTGTTAAACCTTATTATTTTCTACCAAGGAAGCGTAATGTTTATTGTTGATTTGTGTATGCCCGACTACGTGATAAAGTATGCACAGAGTGGCTGTACAACTTATTTTATATCCGATACCCCAACCAAACACGTAATTCATTTAAAAAGCAACCTTACGAGTATTGCGTTTACAGTCAATAAATGTCTGTGTTCACGAACAGCTCATCCGCTAAAGGTCAGCACAAAAACATCGATGACGTAATTTCGTGCCTACTGTCTGGGTAATTCGCTGGTGCACACATCTGACTCGTTAGCTCAGTAGGTTAGAGCGCCGATATAAACTAATGCTTGATCATCGGAGGGCGGAGGTTCAAATCCTTCACGGGTCAATCGTTATTTTCTTTTTCAAGTATTTTTTCATGAACCAATAAAATTAATAGCTTTTTAGCCTTCGAACGATGAAGGAGTAAATTAAGGGAACGAAAGACTGACTTCAAGATTTTGATGAAATTTTATACATATATTATTCACTGCTCAACATTGCCTAGAGATATTTTAAAAATATGAAATCGAAATTCGAAAACACATTGGTGCGTTGCAGGATTCGAACCTTGACCTTCCGGACAGGAGGTAGCGGCCCTACCCATTACACCACCGACGCTCGTACGTTTATCCGACGGTCTTACGGTGAAGGAAAACATCGTGAGGAAACCTGCACACGCCTGCGCAGAAACTCGAAGGTTGTGTGAAATCGACCAACCCGCACTAGGCCCGCGTGGTCGACTAAGGCCCGATCGCCCTAATTCAGGGTAGGTTCGAGCCTCTCGGTGGGGACGTAATATGAGCTGATGATGATGATTTTCAAAATGTTCATGCAAAACTATTAAACATTACTTAGGACATGTGCAGTACACGGTATAAAAACTCTCAAGATGGGCAAGTTCTATATTTACGAGTACCTTCTCAGTTCTTATAGACATGGGTTCTACTGGTTTCATACAATCTGTGTCATCCTTCTATGACAATATAAAAACACAATTTTCATTTTCCGCGCGTTTATACGAAAACCACTTAAAACTAAATTAAGTTATAAGAACTGAGGTATAGCACTTGCGCATCTCGAAAGTTTCTACCCTACACATGTCCTAATTGTTTTTTTTATAGTTCTTCAAAAAAAAGTTTTGTTTTGTATTAAAAGTCAAAAAATATCCCTAGACAAAGTTGATGTATGTTTGTTTAAATTTGTTTGCCAGGGGTTAACTTTTTTAGTTCGATTTATTATTTTCAAAATATTTCGGGTACGTACCGCACAAAAAAATACATTTTTTCTCTCAAATGGCGCTTCCAAATTTAGTCCATCCTGAAATTCCATTCTAATTATAGTTGAAAAAATGTTTTAATTCGGATAAGTAGTTTTGAAAATTAACATAAAAACATACAAAGTTTACCTCTTTATAATATAATTAAATCCTTGGGGGAGGCCTATGTCGAGCAATTGACGTCCTTTGGCTGATGTGATTAAGTTATATATTATATATTTATAAAGCTATATCTGGGAAAACTATAAAAATAGTATGAATAGTTAAATTTATTGTTCTCCAAAATTTCTTGGAATTTATGCAATCGAGAAAACTGCATCAATAATATGTAGAGCATATTATTATTAGATAAGTAAACTAAAAAGTTAACTACCATACAAATAAAAAAAAATGTCGCACTTGCGAGAAGGTGTGCTCTGCGTGGGGACTTCATTTTTTTTTCGAGAAGATATGCTCTGCATGGGAAGTTCATTTTGTTTATTAATGCACACTACCAATAAAAATATTAGGTGCATTAGTGCCACCGAATAAACCCGTTAGTTAACTAGAAAAGTCCGAGAGTGCTAAAAAGTTCATGTATTTTGTACGAAATGAAACTTACCGAAATATTGCTCCATCCTTAATTTCCACCCTGTACTTGTGGTGACATGTAGCCAACATGATACTTGGCGGCAGATCCCGTCGCGGCTGATGATCGCGCTGGACGCTGTGTCGCGCTCGCGTCGCCTGGTGCTCTACAACGCCCTTGTGTTTAAGCGCACCGAGATACTCACTGTCTACGTGTCGTCGCCGCACGTTGAGGTGAGTGGTGCCACAACACTTGGCGGCAGATCCCGTCGCGGCTGATGATCGCGCTGGACGCTGTGTCGCGCTCGCGTCGCCTGGTGCTCTACAACGCCCTCGTGTTTAAGCGCACCGAGATACTCACTGTCTATGTGTCGTCGCCGCACGTTAAGGTGAGTGGTGTCACAACACTTGGCGGCAGATCCCGTCGCGGCTGATGATCGCGCTGGACGCTGTGTCGCGCTCGCGTCGCCTGGTGCTCTACAACGCCCTCGTGTTTAAGCGCACCGAGATACTCACTGTCTACGTGTCGTCGCCGCACGTTGAGGTGAGTGGTTTCACAACACTTGGCGGCAGATCCCGTCGCGGCTGATGATCGCGCTGGACGCTGTGTCGCGCTCGCGTCGCCTGGTGCTCTACAACGCCCTCGTGTTTAAGCGCACCGAGATACGCACTGTCTACGTGTCGTCGCCGCACGTTGAGGTGAGTGGTTTTACAACACTTGGTGGCAGATCCCGTCGCGGCTGCTGATCGCGCTGGACCCGGTATCGTGCTCGCGTCGCCTGGTGCTCTACAACACCCTCGTGTTTAAGCGCACCGAGATACGCACTGTCTACGTGTCGTCGCCGCACGTTGAGGTGAGTGGTGAGACAACACTGAACGGCAGATCCCGTCGAGGCTGACGATCGCGCTGGACGCGGTATCGCGCTCGCGTCGCCTGGTGCTCTACAACGCCCTCGTGTTCAAGCGCACACATCTACGTGTTGTCGCCGCACTTTGAGCTGAGGTTGCCTTTGTATTATGGTATAGTGTTTTTTTTTCTTCCTCGGGCCGCAGCCGGAGGGAGGGAGGAGAATTCTTTTACGCTTACCAATGACAGCCGGCTGTATTGGTTATGTGGGACTCACAGCCCTGCGCCTATATGTATACATACCCATTATATTCATAAGTTATATATAAATAAATATGCACAGGCCCAAGACCGCACTACCCACTAAACTCCCCCTAAGCTTTGGCAGCTAAGCCACCTTAAAAGCACATCGGAGTTACGGGGTGCGAAAATTTCACGCAAAAGGGACAGCGCGGAGAGCTCCTGATGGGAGCGGCCGCTCGGTGATTTACATTAATGTGTTAGTGAGGGGGATGGTATAGTGTGTGCAGGGAGAGTTGACAAATATATTACCATCTCGCAATAGCGACTGTCGCTTAAGTATCGCAATATGTGTGACGGGCGCTAGTTATAGTCGTACGCGCAGAGTTTTATGGTAAAAGATAGACATTTGCTGTAAAACGCGAGGCCGGCTCCCTCATGTTGTGTTTCTTGTTTCTTTTGATTGTATAACCCCGCTTTATATTTTAGATTAGCTGTCGGGCTTTTATTTGCTTTTCTTTATCGCTTCCAACGAGAGTAATGAATTCTGTCTCTCGTTAGGTGTAACAAGAAAATCATTTAACTTTGTGAACTTTCTGAAAATTGTATATACAGGTGTAACGAAATTGATGTAGGACCCGTTAACTGGGGGTTCTACTCATGATACTGAACAACTTTCCCCAAGGATGTGTTCCAATTCAATTTTCAATAAAAAAATGGACCCTCCATACAAAAGTGCACAAAATTGGCCGATCAGCTGATTAATTTGTATGAAGTTATTTTTTTTGCAATTTCACCAAATTATACCAATTTTTTTTAAAGTGATGTTTAGCAAACCTCATTCATTTTGGCTCCACTCACTTTTTCTGGTAGTTTTAAGTTGATTCAGTATTATGAGTTCAGTTAACGGGACCTACACCAATTTTGTTACACCCTGTATAAAACTAAAAAATTATAATTGACTAAAAATTTTCACAATAATCTCCATAGTTTCTTCAGTAAAGATTATTTTCCGTCTATGCATAAGAAAAAGTTAAAAGCTGCACTTTGACGAATGCAAACGACAAGGCTTGCAGCGTATGCAGATGCTGACGAGACGAGCCTGCCGACACGTTGTAATCTCTACATTATCTTTAGGTATTCGACACAGAAGGCAACCCAGTGATGGCACAGGTATCCCCGGTCGTCACAGGCGACAAACACTTCACATTGGCCACCAACAAGTTCCAGCTATCCTTCCCGGTCACAGTGGAACATCTGTCTCTTGCTGTGTACACTGTGTCGCTGCGAGAGCCCGAGTCTATTAACAAGTAAGTATGAATAGATTTATTGATAGTGCCATGTGAAGTTAAACAGTGAAAATGACACGATGATTACGAATGTACAGGACAGGTTCCCGAAAACTGATAAGTAGAATTCAATCAGCTCATTTTTTTTAATCATATTCCACTGGAATTTCTATCAGGAGCGTCGGTGGCGTAATGGCAAGGGCCGCTACCTTTTGACGGGAGGTCTTGGTTCGAATCCTGCCACGTACCAATGTGTTTTCGAATTTCGATTTCATATGTACGTTTATCCGACGACGCTCTTACGGTGAAGGAAATCATCGTGAGGAATTCTGCACACGCCTGCGAAGAAACTCGAAGGTTGTGTGTGAAGTCGACTAACCCGCACTGGGCCCGCGTGGTCGACTAAGGCCCGATCGCCCTAAATCAGGGTAGGCTTGAGCCCCTCGGTGGGGACGTATATGAGCTGATATAATGAATGGCTGCAAAACTAACGGCCAGCGATCACTAACTCAATGTGCGTGTCAAGGTTTATTATATCGATGGTGCGTGTGCGTCGCGTCGGCGCGTCTAATCGTTACATTGCGTAGAAAAAAAACACAGTTTCTTAGTTTACATTACATCCCTGAACTTTTTATGCCGTTTATCTTAAGATAAACTGAATGCACCCTATCAGTTTTTGGAAACCCTTCCCTTATACCCGGTATAAGTCCCGTGAGTTTTAAATCCCTTTCCGGCAGATATCTGTTTGCGTCCTTAATAAAATAAATAAATAAAATACCTGAATCAGAAAGAGGGCATTAAGGAGACAAATAATGCGTGTTTAAATATGGGCAATATCTCAATGCGGTTAAAAATCTACATTTTTACCTCGTTTTATGTTTAGTTACAAAACTGTTCTTTCTTTATCACTTCATTGCTAGAGTTGTCACACAAAAAGGATGTAAAAATTTTACTTGAACAACATTGGCATGGGCCTCTACTCATATTTTTCCGACTGCTCAAGACAATCAATCAATGTAATCATTTATTTGCAGGAAACATGTTAGTTAAGATGAACAAACATATATAAAGTATGTCTCGCTTATAAAAATAAGCTGGCAAAATAGTGTCAGCGTAGGTTAATATAAATCAAATTGTCAACAATATGGTCAGTTTGAATAATAAAGTATTACATAAAATTCTTCACGATCCAAATACCGTAGTGTCTCAAGACTAAGGTCTTTGACCAGTGTGTGTTGCCAGTGATGACTTACGGAACTGAGACATGGTCGCTTACTATGGGCCTCATAAGAAGGCTCAAGGTCACCCAAAGGGCAATGGAGCGTGCTATGCTCGGAGTTTCTCTGCGTGATCGAATCAGAAACGAGGAGATCCGCAGGAGAACTAAAGTAACCGACATAGCTCACAGAATCGCTAAACTGAAGTGGCAGTGGGCGGGGCACATAGCTCGTAGAACGGATGGCCGATGGGGCAGTAAAGTTCTCGAGTGGCGACCGCGCACCGGAAAACGTAGCGTAGACAGGCCTCCCACGCGGTGGACCGATGACCTGGTGAAGGTCGCGGGAAGCCGAGGGATGCGGGCAGCGCAGGACCGGTCGTCGTGGAAATCCTTGGGGGAGGCCTTTGTCCAGCAGTGGACGATTTGTGGCTGATATGACGATGATGACATAAATTGGATAACGTTATTGCAAGAATTCTTTCTGAATATAGTTCTTATTATTATACCATTTGTACAATGTTGTCTTGAATATTTTAATAGGTAGATCTTTAATATTATTCGGTATTTTATTGTAAAGTCTGATACACATACATAGACAACTCCGGTTGTATTTTCCCACGAAGGGTAGCTAATGTTTTTGGGTGTAGGTGTGGGTGGTAGGTAAATAAATAGTCCAAACTTACGGTTGACAGAAGGTATAATGTCCGGTCAAGGTACATACACTCACGATATACAGAAGGAGTAGATAGCACATACACTAGATAGCAAATAAATAAGAGGATAGTCCGCAAGAAAAGCAATAGAAAGTATTTAACAGAAAATATTAAAAATACATACATGTAGTTTAAGCGGTATTCAGCGATTTCTACATATAAAAGGCTAAGCAAGAATAGCATGCGTCTACCGTCACAATCGTTCTCGGCTCGACTGGTGGTACCGGTTACCGGGCTATACAACGTCACACGTTGAACAAAAGAATCAGTCGCGGGTGCGCGTCTCCAATGTGTCGATCCGAATACGGGATCCGTCACGTCAACATTAGTTGGTACATTTTAATAGGAATATTAAGTATAGTAATTACATTTAGGAAATATAAAGAGTAGCCTACATTGGGTGTATGTAAGTATGTATGCATGTCTGTTTATTCGGCTGAGCCTGTAGTCTAACCTTCCATAGATTTTGAAATGCGAGATGTCGTTAGATTCGTCTAGATCTCCTGTGTGACATTGATTAAATTTCAGCAGCTGAGTTTTTAATTGAATTGGTTATGTCGCAGCCAACTAATTCAAATAGGGCGACCAGAGCGAGCTGCAATTTAACGTTAAAATTTGCAGACTTGAAACGCTTGAACCAAGTTTGTGCTACTGACTAAAACTGCATTAGGTCCATACTCAGCACAAATTTTACTCGCGGCCTGTGTTGCATTTTTACCATTTTAAATAGGGATGACGAATGCTAGTCATCTGATTTAATTTTTATCATATGTCAAAAACTATATTTTGTTCTAAAAATGTTTGAAATACCTAGGCGTGACGTCATAGTTTTACAGCGCCATTTATGTACTCATTTTGTGATTTTGGTGAATTAAAAATCGAAGACTTGATGGAAAACAAAACGAGTAAAGCTTTCCTAAGTTTAAGTAGGAGGGCAATTTAATGATCAAGAGTTCACAATTTATTTCTGTAGCTGTCGTCATCCCTATTATAATTGCAAAATGTAACGAATTTCTTGGATACTTTCACAGAGTTACGTTACAATTAAAAAATCGCGAACTTTTTTTTTAATTTTTAAACAAATTTTCAAATGTTCACCTTTTTAATTTTATTTGATTACAAAATACGAAGAAACTTTTCCCCTTTATTACCCTTTAACTTTCCCGCAGACTGTCATTAAATGAGGAATCAATCAATCAATCAAAATAATGTATTTAAATAGGTGCTTACACACACTTTTAAATAGTCAAAAATAATATTGTCTATTACATAATGTCATGATTAAGATTACAGTCTCAGGTAATCGTTTTTGTTATAGAATCAACATATATATATATATTTGTCATTTACATAATCTATTATTTTATAATATCCTCTAGAGTACAAGCAGTTTTTGACATGAGTCTTGAATTTGTTCTCTGACAAACTAGTTACATTTTCTAGAATTTTATTGTAGAATCTTATACACTGCCCCACAAATGGCTTTTTAACCTTACTCAGTCTCGAAAAGGAAACTTTAGAATTTTTTGAAAGAAACGAACTCTCCAGGTACACATCCTACGCCCGCGTGAGAGTATACAACGCGGACTACATGAACGCAGAACTGCCCAAAATGTTCGCCATGGACAAGTCTTCGGCGCGCCTCAACGAAGACATATCTTTCCAAGCGGGCGACGGCCGCACCCGAGTGGTGGCGAATAAGAACGGACTCATCAAAGCTGTGGTCTCCAGTGCAGGGGTCACTACGCCCGTTCATATGGACTATGTCAAGTATGTATCTCAGGGTTTAAGTATTTAAAACTGACCGTAGAACAAATACTACGAGAACTAGATCTTATATTACCTATTAACCGCCTCCGTGGCGTAATGGTTAGCCCATTCGCTTCACACCAGGAGAATCCAATATTTTTATGATACTTTCATCAAAAAATATGACAACAGAACTCTAGTAAGATGCAGTGACGCCCTAGACTTTTGTTCCATCATTTTCTATTTTCAGGTACGGTACTTGGACCGAGAATGACAATCGGAGCGGGGCGTATCTCTTTATACCGGACGGGCCCGCGCAAGTGGTGCAGATGGATCCGTACCCCGAGATCATAGTTACTGAGGGGCCGCACAAAGCCACGTTGCACGCGACACTACACGGGGTTAAAGCAGCCGACATACTGTTGTCTGTGAGTATATGTTGAACTGTCTGTAACGAGAGAGCGGATCGTATTTTTTTACGGATCCGCACATGTCTAGACAAATTCATACCCTGAGACCGTAGTCACCGAGGGGCCGCACAAAGCCACGCTGCTTGCGACACTACACGGGGTTAAAGCAGCCGACATACTGTTGTCTGTGAGTATATGTTAAACTGTCTGTAACGAGACAGCGCATCGTATTCCTTCACGGACCCGCACATGTCTGTGACTACGCCGACGTGTGTTTCCTCGACGCAACTGAGGTATTAGTCAACAAATTGGAGCGTCTTCAGAACTTATGCATTCGCTTTATCTACGGATTGCGCAAGTTCGATCACGTATCTGCATACAGATCTAAGCTGAAATGGCTTCCAATTCGCCGTCGAAGGGATGTTCATATCCTGTCCACCCTCTATAATTGTATTTTTAACTCCTCTTCCCCTCCCTATATGCGTGAGCGTTTTGAGTTTTTGGTGCCCAGAGATCAGCCATGCCGTACAGCGAAATCCCTTCTTCTAAAAGTTCCGACCCACTCGTCCTCTTGCTACGGCAGCTCCTTCACTGTACATGCAGTGAGACTGTGGAACTCCCTCCCACATTACGTCTGTGATAGCCCATCACTGAATGTCTTCAAAAGAAGAGTAAAAGAACATTACCTTTCTGTTTAGTTATATCATATTTATTTGTGTAACATAAAATTACTAATAATCTTTCCTAATTACGTAGGTTTATGTATTATTTATAAGTATAAAGGTATATATTATGTATTCCATATTATATTTATATTAGGTATATATTAGGTATACATTATCTCTGTTATATATTGTGTAATTATCTATGTACACGCCATTCAACCCTCACATCTCATTTCTCATCGCCTATGGTATGTAGGAAGAAAACTCTTACAGAGTTATTCATGCCATTTGTACATTTAGTTTGTAAGCAACTGTTTAACTCAACTGTGTGTGTACAATAAATATATAAATAAATAAATGTCTAGACGGATCCATACCCCGAGCTCCTTAGTCGCCAAGGAGCGGCACAAAGCCACGCTGCACGCGACACTACATGGGGTTAAAGTTGCCGACAAACTGTTGTCTCTGAGTATATGTTGAACTGTCTTACGAGACAGCGGATCGTATTCCTTCACAGACCCGCACATGTCTAGACGGATCCATACCCCGAGATCATAGTCATGTACGCAACACTACACGGGGTTGTCTATTAGCACACCCCAGACACTTCATACAAACGAGCGAAAAGTGATATACATATAAACAACTAACGTATCTATAGGCATCAATGCAGGTAGGGTTGAATCACACCGGCGGCATTGGTCACGAAATTTTTGTTAGATATTTACTGCACGTAACCATTAAACAGTGGCTACCTACTTGGTAGGTAACTTACACGAATAATATTGTTCTTCAAACATAGCTAAATAGGTACGCATGCAACTAAATTCTCCACTAGTAATATGTAGTTCAATGATCCCCGCACGGTAAGTCCGTATATTCCCGCGCAAAATAAAAAAAAAACACGTAAGCTTTGACGTGACCTAGAGAGCATTGTCCTCGAGGTACCGATCGTTGATAATAATTATTAAGGATAAAATGAGATAAACTTTAAAACTGAAGACGTAGTCAAATCACGTAACCTTTGACTCACGTCAAACCCTTTCACACCCGGAGAGCAATGACCTCGTGTTACCGACCGTAGAATGAACCGAGTCTTACAAAGTTGAATCCGCCGGGAATCAAACACGCGACCTCCTGGTGTGAAGCGAATGGACTAACCATTACACCACGGAGGCGGTTAAAAATCAATGGTTAGTCCATTCGCTTTACACCAGGAGGTCGCGCGTTCGATTCCCGGCGGGGTCAACTTTGTAGGACTCGGTTAAGTTGGTGGTGGGGCATTTTCATGGCCCGCCTGGCTAGCTACCACCATCTTATCTAAGTCTTGCCGCCAAACATCAATGTTAACAGCATTGATGTGTTCCGGCTTGAAGATAAGATAGCCAGATACCCACTGGGGAATCATGGTAAGCCCGCTTCCATCTTTGGCATCATCGTCACTTACCATCAGGTGAGATGATGCTAAGGACTTATCAACTATGGATTAAAAAAACATAAAAAAAATACGTAAAGGTAGGTTGGATTAAAAAAAACATAAAAAAAATACGTAAAGGTAGGTTTGGTACGTACAATAACAGTCAATATTTTTTTGGAATGCGATAATTAAATCTTATACGTTGGTACGGAATTTTACGTGTGCTAGTCAGACTCGCACTTGGCCGGTTTTATTTCTACACTAGCAGATCATCATATGCTTTGTAATTTAATTCTTAAGATATATTTAAGACGCTTCACAAAAAAAGCAAGGTTAATGCGTTTTCTCCAGATACTTACCAAGTGTGACAAAATGCGAGAGCAATGAACTGGCTTTTTGTGTTGCTTTTTATCCAAAGGATATCTGTAAAAGCTTTGTTTTATTGCCTTTATCATTATGTGAACTAAAACATCAGTTAAATGAACAGTTTACCAAATTTGCATTTAATAATTCCCAAACGAAATCACAGCGGTCGGGGCGCGATAACGTAGCTCATCCTTCACGTTCGGTAACCAGTCTAGTAACCAATCTGCGTGACGGGGGGGAGGTGACGTCTAATCCTGAGAGCGGCAGGGAGTGTCCATACTGTACGTTAGTACTAATATATATATATAGTATAAATAGTATATTTATTTTATCCACAATTGGTATAAGTGGAATTGCCTATAACGAGACATAGGACCTAATTTTTTTGAGCAAACATACCTGTTCGTCGCACGAATATCGGCCCTGGGTGGGGATCGAAATCACTACCCTCGGCCCAGCAGGCAGGAGTGGTGACCACTGGACCACCGGGTCAGTCATATGCCGGTTTCAATTTATTAAATCCTATTACTTGTTCGCAGATATCCCTGCACAACAACCCGTCGCTGCCACAGACACAGGTGGAGATCAGCAACACGCTGCTAGTGGATGTCGAGATGCTGGACGTGGAGGTGGCGATGCGCTTCTCCTCCACCATACAAAACGGGGACGTGTTCTACACTGATCTCAACGGCATGCAGGTGGGTTGGTCGTGTTCTACACTGATCTCAACGGTATGCAGGTGGGTTGGACGTGTTTTACACTGATCTCAACGGCATGCAGGTGGGTTTGACGTGTTCTACACTGATCTCAACGGCATGCAGGTAGGTTGGACGTGTTCTACACTGATCTCAACGGCATGCAGGTGAGTTGGACGTGTTCTATACTGATCTCAACGGCATGCACGTGGGTTGGACGTGTTCTACACTGATCTCAACGGTATGCAGGTGGGTTGGACGTGTTTTACACTGATCTCAACGGCATGCAGGTGGGTTTGACGTGTTCTACACTGATCTCAACGGCATGCAGGTAGGTTGGACGTGTTGTACACTGATCTCAACGACATGCAGGTGAGTTGGACGTGTTCTACACTGATCTCAACGGTATGCAGGTGGGTTGGACGTGTTCTACACTGATCTCAACGGCATGCAGGTGAGTTGGACGTGTTCTATACTGATCTCAACGGCATGCACGTGGGTTGGACGTGTTCTACACTGATCTCAACGGCATGCAGGTGGGTTGGACGTGTTCTACACTGATCTCAACGGCATGCAGGTGGGTTGGACGTGTTCTACACTGATCTCAACGGCATGCAGGTGGGTTGGACGTGTTCTACACTGATCTCAACGGCATACAGGTGGGTTAAACGTGTTCTACACTGATCTTAACGGCATGCAGGTCAGTGATACATGCGCACATTATTATTATCGTGCAGAATTGCATATACCCCTGTTATTTCTAGGTTCACAGCTTACGTGATATGTCTCCTTAGAGGGTGGAGCGCCAAATTACAGTTAAGTAATGGTCTATCATGCTGTTGCTTTGTCTGGCTGGCGTCGCTTTCCGTTAGCGCACCTGATAGGCGACGACGTCTAAACGAATCGGTAGATATAAATAAGTAGCCCGTTTTCTTCTAAATGTAAACAATTAATTGTATAGCCACGCTGTGCATAGTTTCTCACGTTACCTTCAACATCTGGTAAGGTTAGGCGTACACTAATTAACATCTCATAAAGTAGCAATCAATAGAGGTACCTCTATATATCAGACTTGATGAAATTTTGCGATTAATCGGGGTTTGTATGGGAGGTACCTTATTCAGATTTTTCCTAGAATAACGAACTACCAATCAAATCAATATTATGTTATTCGATATTCTCAAATTTTTGTCATATGTATCACTTATAAACATCTAAAATATGGCGTAGTGGTATACCCGAGATAATCTTCAATCTTCCCATTAGTTTCGGATGATTTTATTCGTAATTAACATGGTTAATAATTGATGTAACTTTACATTGTACTTTCTGTATAAACTAGTTTTTGCCCGCGGCTTCGCTTGCGTGGGCATCTTTTTTATGACTGTCTTTGAGGGTGAGTGGTACGCGAGCGTAGATATATCCTATGAGGAATAAATATTATTTTACGGTTGCCTCTAAATACAGCCCGCGATTTTGTTATGAACTTTAAGCTTAGCCCACAACTTTCTAAAGGTTGCCCATACCTGGTGTAAGACAATCAATCCCCATCAAAATCTCAACTTCGATTTTTTGCCATTACAATACCTTCTCACTACTTCGTCGCTCGCTCCATAATCGGTCGCGCTATAGTATTTATCATGATTTCTATGTATTTCATCATCATATCAGCCAAAAATCGTCCACTACTGGACAAAGGCCTACCCCAAGGATTTCCACGACGACCGGTCCTGCGCTGCCCGCATCCATTGGCTTCCCGCGATCTTCACCAGGTCGTAGGTCCAACGCGTGGGAGGCTTGCCTACGCTACGTTTTCCAGTGCGTGGTCGCCATGTATTTACCATAACAATAAAAATATTTTCTTCACTAGATGATAAAACGGCGATACATGGAGAAGATTCCCCTCCAAGCGAACTACTACCCGCTGCCCGCGGCGGTCTACATCGAGGACGACAAAACGCGTATGACTGTACTCACGTCGTCGCCCTTGGGCGTGGCGGCGCTTCGTCCGGGACAGATTGAGGTTAGTCAGTAGCCGTCTTCATCATATCATCATCATCATATCAGCCGTCTTGCATTGTTTTATTGGATCTGGTATGGACCGAAGTGGGATAAGTGGATATGTGTGAGTTTTTCACACATATCTCCCTTTCGATTCAATGTATGGAAAAATTACAGATGGCCAATAGTTCTAAACAAATTTGTTTTGTTCCTGTAGTCTAGATAAGATAGGCGACTATTATGTTGGCGCGCCGTATAGGCTCGGTTTGCTAAATGAACGTCTCCGGTAAAATAACTTGTTTTAATCTCTTGTTGTACAATCCACTATTGTTATTACAAGATATCATTTTTATGCCTGAAAATTTTATGGTTGGTTGATTGACGCAACAAGAAATATTTTTTTGTGTGGTAATGAATTATTCATAATAGTTACAAATACGTTATCAATGGTTACATGTGGTAACATCACTATTATTAAGAAGAAATGACCATAGAACGTAAACGTTCTATAGTTTCATATAATTACAAAATACACATTATGTTATCCTAATACATAAACATAAAACTAAATAAGTGTTCCTTTACTATTATTTAGTAAAAAAAATGCTTTTTTCATGTTTTTAAGCTTAAAAACTAAAAATTTATTGTTTACAATTTCGTAGATTCATGTTACATTCTATCGCTGTCTTGAAGTGTGAAATCAGCATTCTTTGGACGGTCGCACTACAGTCATTTGAGTAACTTTTTATTAACTGTTCAACGACAGCTTGTTCTGAAATTATTCGCTTTACTGACATAGTGACGTCATAACATAAGTGCCATAGTCTTTAACGAACTAAATTGCTGTTTTTAGTAAATATAAAATTAAAATTGGTTTAATATTTCTAACGAGCGAGTGTTTTTGCTATTCTAGAGTAAATGCTATTTATTGAATCATCATCATCATATCAGCTCTTATACATCCCCACCGAGGGGCTCGAGCCTACCCTGAATTAGGGCGATCGGGCCTTAGTCGACCAAACGGGCCCAGTGCGGGTTGGTCGACTTCACACACAACCTGCGAGTTTCTTCGCAGGCGTGTGCAGGTTTCCTCACGATGTTTTCCTTCACCATAAGAACGTCGGATTATTGAATAGTGTTTTTAATTATTTTTTTACGGTAAAATAGCCTCTTTGTGTTAAATTACCATAAAATAAGCTTAGAAACTAGAAGGGTGTGTGTGAAGTCGACCAACCCGCACTGGGCCCGCGTGGTCGACTAAGGCCCGATCGCTCTAATTCAGGGTAGGCTCGAGCCCCTCGGTGGGGACCTATATGAGCTGATATGAAGCTTAAGCTAGGAGCCAACCACTTGTGATGGGAGAGATAACTATTATGCCCTTGTCTTGGCAGATAATGCAGGACCGCCGACTCGGGCGCGACGACAACCGCGGGCTGAACCAGGGCGTCGTCGACAATGTGCGCACGCGCCACACGTTCCAACTCATCCTCGAGTCCGGCACCGACTGCCCCCACTCCTCTGCCAGCGGCCAGCTGACGTTAGGTAACTCAATCATCATCATCACTGGCCTCTACGTCCCGATTCACTACCGTGTCCTGGACTAGAGGCAGCGCTTTCGGTGGCTTAGCAACCCGATGCACGAACGGCAGACTCGCCCGCACGCTTGGCAGGGAACGTTTGCGGCCGATGGAGTATTGTCGCTCTGGTGGCGCTTTTCCTTTTCGGCAGCGAACGCCCCAAACCACTCAATCGTAATCACACTATAATATTATAAATTGCGAAAGTTTGTGAGTGTGTATGTTTGTTACTTCTTCACGCAAAAACTACTGAACGGATCTGGCTGAAATTTAGTAGCTAGACAGATTAGGACTTGGATTAACACATAGGCTACTACTATTCACGCTTGTAAGCCGCTTGCGGCTCGCGCACTGCGCACCCTCGAAAAGTCAAAGAAACTATGTCCACGCAGTCGAAGCCACGGGAAACAGCTAGTATTATCTATTATTATTTGAACTAAAAAAATCTAGAGAGCCTACTTTGCCTATAGTATGGAAACCAGAGTCTGATAAACATGTATACGTACGTTTAAGATGAGATAAGATAAATACTCTTTTTTGAACCAAAAAATAAAAAAACAAACACAATGTAAAACTTAGAAACTAAAACTTAAAAATTTAAAGAAAAACACACTTAAAACAAAATATTATAAGCGTACTATAGTGGTACAATTTGGGCGGTCTTATTGCTCAAAGCGATTTCTTCCAGACAACCCGGTGTTATTTAGTAACTATTTTATTAATCTGATATAGATATTTAACACTCGGAATTAGAGTAAACAAACCTGTTCGTCACACGAATGTCGTAATTTTTTGTATAATAGGCTTTTTTATTATTGAAAAGTGTGCAAACACTAATATAAAATAAATGTATGTGAATTTTAATTTTTTAACGCCTAAACATTTGCACTTATAATATTAGTAGAAACTAGTGGATGCCCGCAGCTTCGCCCGCGCAGATCCCGATTTTTGCGGTTCCCGTGCGAATTTCCCAAAATCCTTTCTTAGCGGATGCCTACCTCATAACATCTACTTGCATGCCAAATTTCAGCCCGATCCGTCCGGTGGTTTGGGCTGTGCGTTGATAGATCGCTATGTCAGTCAGTCAGTCACCTTTGAGTTATGTATATTTAGATATTCTTAATAAATACTTGTTTCACTTCAGGAGCTCACGTGGCGCAACAAATGCTCCTGCAGCCGTTAGTGACGATGCACTACACAGCGCCGGAGAACAGGCCGCGACCCGCCGCCGCCAGGGTGGCAGGGGCTCCTGGCGCGGATGTCGTGCTTGCCACCTTCCACTCTCACGTCTCCGCCAAGGTCAGTTCACTATCAGCTTGTATAAAAAACGTTTGTTTATTAAATTCGCTATGATTTGCTAATGTTTGTAAGCTCGAAAAACTATTAAATTCGTAAAATCGATTTCAGCGCGGTATCGAAAAGCCAAAAGAAATACGTTCGACGTCAAAAGGAATCCTTAAGATCACTTATTGTCTGGCTGTCTGACTATCACACTTGATTTTCTCCGAATCTACCGGATGAAAAAAGTTGAAAACTAGTACATATTATGGTTTGATAAACTAATCACGGAAGTGTAGCGTAAATGAACAAAAAGGCAAAAGTCCTAAAATTGTTAATACGTAGTTATATCACATTATTACCCGATTGTGCCAGAAGGAGGGTTATGTTTTTGGCAAAGTAACACGTGCGCACTGTATCTCTGGGAAGCGTTGAGGCAAGCCGGCCCAATGCAAAGCACGTACCCCCAAGCTTTCCGCAGAGCTTGTCAATATGTAGCTCCCACGTGAGGCTTTGGTCCACCTGGAATCCAAGAAAAGTCAGCGCTGGAACTTGTTCAATTGCCACACCCTCGACATCAACAATCAATGGACGACGCTCGCGACCCGCTAAGTTGAAATGAATAAATTGGGTTTTGGTGACATTGAGCATAAGTCCATTAAATCGGAACCAAGTGAGCAACTGACGGGCAGCCGCGTTCAATTTCGCCTCTAGTCCAGCAAGCGTAGGAGCAATCACTAATGCAGCAACGTCATCCGCGTACATATAAATATCTGCTTGAGTCACGAAAGTTGGCAGATCATTGAGAAGCATGGAAAAAGCCACGTTGGATAGTGAAGAACCCTGTGGTACCCCTCTCTCTGTTGATCTTGAATCGGATTTTAGAGTGCCTCCACGAGCCACCACGTACTGACGCCTCGCGCTCATGAAATCCTTTAATACGGCGAGTGCCGGTCCATCTACTCCATAATGTCTAAGCTTCGCAGCCAGCGCGCTGTGGTCTGCGACGTCGAAAGCTTTGGAGAGGTCACAACACAGAAGGGCAACATGCTGCTTGCGTTCTCTTGCCTCCAGAATACAGCGCACTACACGCCGCGTAAGCATAGTCGTTGAGTGTCCGGCGCGATATGCGTACTGCCGGTCTGATATCGCATCATTGTCATCTAAAAAGCAGGTCAATCGTGAGGTAAGCCCATTTTCGAATATTTTTGCGATGGCCGGTATGATAGATATGGGCCTATAGCAACGAGGATCCTTGGTTTTACCTTTACCTTTATACAGGGGACACACCTTGACTTCCTTAAATGGCTGAGGGTACACACCATCTCTCAGGCATCTATTAAAAAGCACGGATAGCGGCATAGCAATTGACTCAGCTATTGAAAATAGTAGTTCAATCGAAATCCCGTACATATCTTTTGTAGGTTTATTGGCAACTTTTTTGGTGATAATTGTGTGCACCTCATATGCCGAAAAAGGTTTTAACCGAAGCGAGCGATCGGAGGCGGAGCGCACGGCTGCAAGCGTAGCGGTGGCCCGCGGGACGTCGGCGAGCGGCGCGCCGCTGAGGGTCGCGGCGGAAGTAAATTGCAGATTTAAATAATCGACCACCTCCTGAGCAGTAGAAAATGCCCTTCCATCAGGATGTTTAATTAAATCTATGAAATCTGTATTGGCCTTATTTCGTCCAGATTCTGCATTGACAACCCGCCACATAGACTTAACAATATTTTACAAAGGAAACTAGTCCTTTCATTACGTAAAAGCTTGTCATAACGAGTTGTTATTTCGTTTAGTAAATGTTTTATGTCTACATTATCTGGAAATTTATTTGCCATGTCTGTGACATTAAATAAAAATGTTTTAAGGCCGATTATCTCCTCGGTAACCCAGGTTTTCTGCTTGCTCGTGTTAGGTATTCTCTTCCAAGGAAAGCATATCTCCATCTTCGTAGCGATCACATTTACAATTGATTTTGCTAGTTCGTGTGAAGTACTAGAGCGTAAATAAATTGAGTCCCAGTCGACGCTGAGAACAGCGTCGCGCAGAGCGGTGCGCGCGGCGCGCGAATGGTCGCGCACGACGCGAGTCATCGACGGCACGGAGACCGGCGCGCGCGCGAGTTCACCGCGCACCCCGTGATGATCGCCGATATGAGATAATACGGGTGAAACATCGATACACATTGTATCAATATTAGTATATAAATGATCAAGAGACGTTGCAGATGTTACAGTCTCGCGAGTCGCAAAATCCACTTTATTGTGAAAATTGTAGCTCCTTAAGAGATCACTTAACGCTTTCCGCTCTGGACTTCCCATCAACCAATTAATGTTGCAGTCACCTGCGATTATGGCATCAAGACCAATATTACTGATCTTATCGAGCAGGCATTCAAAAGAGCGCATAAATTCAAATTTATTTGTCATATTTGTATAAAAACAAACAACAAGTAATTGGTAGTCAATTAAGCGTACAGCAGATATTTCACAATGCATTTCTTGGGATAAAGTACATAATTCGTCTACCTGGGTAGCTTTGACACCGTTCTTAACATAGATGCATGAGCCACCATGTTGAGACTTATGGCGGCAATAACTAGACATGAGAACGTAATTATTAATATTTATACACTTTAAATTAACAAATTCTAACCAGTGCTCAGTTAAGCATAAGACGTCACATAAAAAATCGGTCTGCAGTAACACTTCCAATCGTCGAGTTTTATTGTTTAGTGACTGCATATTTTGTAGGCATATCACTAAGCGATCGAATTGTTTACCAGTTTGTGGGGAGGGACATACACGCTGGCGCGAATGGTGCGATGACAGCGGATCACGAGGTCGTGGCGGTGCTGGAGGGGCGGGCGGTGCGCTCGCGCTGCTCCTGTTCGGGTCCCCGCGCATGCGCACGGGGTCTGACGAGAAACCACTGCGCAAATCTCACTCCGTGTGGCCACACTGACGGCGAGTTGACCTGCTCGTACAGACTTTCCGGTATTCCTATGATGAAGGAGGAATGTCTGTGACTCCTGATTTCACGTTTAGTGACTTCATACTCTGTGTGTTTGGCCACTTTATTGAGGAATTTGAGTACATTATCACAGGTGGTTTCAGGCTTAAAAGACCACGCCTGAATATAGCGAAGTCTCTCAACGGATTGAATTTCTGTGTCATTAGCTCCAGCGCCGACCAATACTGTTGTGGTGCGTCGTTGTTTATTTGCACGCTTCCGGCGAACATCTTGCCATTCTGAAGGATTTACCATGTCAGTGTCGTCAATATCTACATTTCTGGCAGTAGTAGAAGCTAGCACCGAAACCGGTTCCACCGCTGACACAGCGACCACACCCTTATCTGTCTTCGGTTTTGACTTCGGCGCGCTAATGTTGACGTTCCGAGCCAATCGTGTAGCTGCTCGCTTTGCACGTTCGGACATTGTCGTTGGGCTGTCGACTTTTGCTGCGACTGTTGTTTTCACGGTCACCGAAGAGGCAGAGGGTTTTTTCTTCTCGCTCATACTCACAGACCTCCTCTTGTCGGATGCTACGGCGGCCGCGGCGATGGGTGCCGTCGACTTAGCTGCTTTTGTCTCAGTCACACCTGTAGAAGACTTGGACTTACAGAGCTAGTCAAGTTGGAGTGATATTTTTTCGATTACCCTCTTCTGCTGAATAATTATGGCGTTCTGAGTCTCAAATGCCGTGGTTTGAGCTTCTAATTTCTTATTTTGCGCGTCAATAACTGTATTTTGTATTGAAATCTTAGTAGAAATTTCGTCAAGTTTCTTCGTTAGTTCACTTAGTAACAAATCTGTGGCTTTATTAGCCATTTTGTAATTTAAAACACACAGAGTTCGACAATATGTATGTATATTGTCGAGTGTATGTATGTATATTTTCGAGTGTATGTATGTATATTTTCGAGTGTATGTATGTATATTTTCGAGTGTATGTATGTATATTTTCGAGTGTATGTATGTATATTTTCGAGTGTATGTATGTATATTGTCGAGTGTGTGTATGTATATTTTCGAGTGTATGTATGTATATTGTCGAGTGTATGTATGTATATTTTCGAGTGTATGTATGTATATTTTCGAGTGTATGTATGTATATTTTCGAGTGTATGTATGTATATTTTCGAGTGTATGTATGTATATTTTTTGCCACGCTCTGTAGTATTCTGTAGTTTTGGAGTGCGAGGTGTTGTTAGATTCGTCTTGATCCAGTGAGTGAGATACTTTTTTTACCCGGGTGGCCGAAAAAGAGAGGTTAAGTTTTGAAGCAGTTGGTTTTTTAATTTATTCGTTTGGGTTTTATTTGCGATTACAAATTTACATTTGCAGTTGGAGAATTGACCGTGACAAATATCGATGTTGGAGAGATAATCCGACTTATTTTTAGGGTCCCGTATCAGGTAACGTGACCCTAATATACATAAGCTACGCTTTCCGTCTGTCTGTCTGTCCGATTTTTAAAAGGCTGTATCTTATGTACCGTCATAGTTAGCCGACTGAAATTTTAACAGAATGTATGTTATAATGGGGGATTTAATAACTAATAATAAAAATTAAGAAAGTAAAAAAGTTGCTAGAGGGTCAAGAAACATGCTTTTTAAAAGTATTTTGTTTGGTATATTTTGGTATTTTGCTATCTCTTAAAAACTTTACCAATGCATACAAGCGTAAAACTTAGTGATTATTGTACTAGTCCTCAAATATAAAGAAATTTCTAAAAACCTAAAAACTTTTAGGTACAAGCTTTTAATATTGCATTGTCACGCGATATACAAATGCATGCAAAATTTCAGCTCAATCGGAAACCGGGAAGTTGTTCAAATTTAACTTGCAATATTCCACCCGAACAAACATACATTTTTCTTTTTTTAAATTCTCTATTGGTAAGCCCTTGGCATCATCTCACCAGATGGTAAGTGACGATAATGCCGAAGATGGAAGCGGGCTTGCGAAGATTCCCCAATGCCGGAACACATCAATGTTTTTTTTAACACTGATGTTTGGCGACAAGACTTAGATAAAATGGTGGTAGCTAGCCAGGCGGGCTTAGAAAATGCCCTACCACCAACCAAAAAAAAACATGTTAAATAAAAGCTTGTAAAAAAATCAACAAATAATAAAAAGCCGGCCAAGTGTGAGTGTACTCGCGCTAAGGAGTCCCGATTTAGGAAACAAAAAAACTGCATAAATATGCACAAAAATCTGAGTCGCATTTGGCCAGTTTTTTTTATAAAATCAAATGTCTTGTTTTCAGAACGACGACGACAAGGTGATCCACGGTATGGGAATGACCTTTCAAAGAGTCCACCTGGACACCTGCTACGGCAACAAAAGCGTGGAGAAGTGGTATCCCGTCGGCGATGGACAGGTATTACATTTGTTAACCCACTTTAGAAAAGGAGGTTATTAGTTCGACTTGGTCGTACAGCTCGCGACAAACTTTATTACTGATCTGAACTGTAATGCGAGTGCTTACTGCGCCGGTATAACCGAGCAGTAGGTACCTTTACGTCCGACTAACTCCCAAAGTTTACTACTGCGACGCGTCTTGCGACCAACTTCAGAGCCTTAATAAATTTTGGCGCGAGCTGTATGTAATATTGTTAGAATAGGGATGACGACAGCATCAGAAATAAATTATGAACTCTTGATCACTAAATTGCCCTCCTACTTAAACTTCGGAAACCCTTACTCGTTTTGTTTTCCATCAAGTCACAAAATGAGTACCTAAAGGACGCTTCAAAATGGTATACGCCTAGGTATTTAGAACAAAATGTCGTTTTTGAAAGATGATAAAAAAAACGGTTGTCTGTAAAGTCGGTTTACTGACGATAGTTGAACGTGACAACGTCATAAGAAAAAAGCCTTAAACGGAACGCCTCACGGAACGCCTCAGAGCGAGGTAACGACGCATTTTTCGGAACGCCTCAGAGCGAGGTAACGACGCATGGTAACGACGCATTTTTTCGTGCGTGCAGCCGGCTCCATCGAATTATAAGACGTTATCACGTCAAAAGTAAATCAGATGACTACCATTCATCCCTATTACACAATAAATGTCATAGTAGTACGTATGTCAGCCGTATGGTTTCCGGCTTAGAGAAGGGCAATCCCATCAATAGGTTTTATAAGAGGCGACTATGGGACGTAACCGGAGGATGGGCAGAAGCGTCCTTTCCGCTTACTGTGCCACCACACTGCACACTGCATTCGCCAACCCGACCCCCCCCCCCCCCCCAAGCTCAGGGGAGGTCTATGTCCAATAGTGGACGTCCTTTGGCTGATGTCCTTTGACTCATCATCATATGCCAAAGCAGGCTGATTAGCATGCGTGTATGTATGTGTATTTGTTCACGTATTTCTTAGAAACTAAAAACTGAAATGCAATAATTCCTTTTTTATAAGATTAAGTATAAGTATTTTACTTAAGGAAGGGTTTCATGAAAATCGGTTCAGTCGTTTTCTAGATATGGAATGCTAAGTGTGTTCTAAGCACTGGGAAACACGTCGTCGTTCTAACGCTTCAATGTTGTAGTTGAAGTCGATTGTTCTTCACGTTTTAGCTGTATCAATTATCATACTTTTCCTATTTAATGAAATAGAAAGTATTACCGTGTTTGTGATAGAGCTAAATAAAAAATACCTCTAAAATAACTATCGAAACACTTACTATCAAAAAATCTGAGAAAAATAACCAGTGATTGATTTTTTTTAAATTCAAATACATTCAGATACATTTTAAGAAACTCGATTGAATTTTTAAAATTCAAATGAGTTTCTTGAAATGTATCTGTATATTTTAAGAAATTAATTTGATTATTAAAATTTTTCATTCACTGGTTTTTTTTCAGATTTAAGTATTTCAATAGTTTTTAGAGGTATTTTTTATTTAGATTTATCATAAACACGCTAATATACACAAGTAATAGTACTAATCCTGAAGTAAAATTGGCCAAGTGTGAGTCGTCTTGCGTAGAGGAGTCTGGACTGAATGAAAAAGAAATTCTGTCTCGTTGATGTCTTTTGTTTGTAATGTGAATAGGTATCATTGTGTGGAGAAGTGTGGTGGTACGGAACCCTCGGAGCGCGAGTCCGACTCCCACTTGGCCGGTATTTATCAAGACCTAGTTAAAATGTGTCGAAGTTGACTTCTAACTACACCTGTCCTCACAGGTCCAAGTGTCCGCACTAACGGGCGTGCCCGCAGACAGCGTGCGCGAGGCCTCGCTCACGTTCGTGCGCGCGCACTCGCGGCTAGCTGGCGGCGCGCTGCCGCTATGCCGCGCGCGCCTGCGCTCTGTGTTCCTCGACCACACGCCGCATCTACTCTGAGGCTCAGTTTAACTAGTTGTAGGAATAATTGAGATTCAAGTTGGGACTGATTTAAGTAACCTTGATGGCAATAGTGTGATTTTGGCTTGGCTTACAATTTCCGGCCAGAATCTTTGACAAAAAGCTATTAATAGAGCCTAGCTCCTTAAATAGTCTGACCGGACTGTAAGGCTGAGTTTGATTGGTGAAGTTTCGGGTCATTCATGCCGGTTCACTTGTTTCGATACAGGACAGAGGTTGGAAGAGTTGTAAGTATATCGGTGTTGTTGTGTAACCTCTGGATATTCTGTACCAGATCGGGTAAAACCGGCATGTGTGACCCTAGCCTTATACAGGAAGTAACAAAATTGGTATAGGAGCTATTAAGGGTCCCCAGGAGTTCCATACAAACGTAGTTTCGCTTTAATACAGAAACTAGATGTCCATGAATGAATCCAAACGACACATGTTGTAATTAGGTTTCATCGTAGTAAACAAGGCTTAAATTAATTTGTACTGAAAGTTTGAAATGCTCTTTTTGCCATTTTATATTAGTACATCGAAAACTAATTACAAACATCGATATGTGTCTTTAGATTCATCCGGCATGTAGTTTTTGTATGAAAGCGGAACTACGTTTGTATGGAAACTCGAGCCTCCCGGGGACCCTAAACTAGGGCCTCTACTCATTATACTAAAAGGGTCCTACACCAGTTTCGTTACATCCTACAGATAACTTCGTTGTTTTATGCTGACGTCATAACTTTGTGTTTCTCATCCGCTCCAAAGAGGCTGAAATATCTTAACATATAATTTTATTGAGATTCAAGCATCGATTGTAAGGAAAGAAAGGACGCTGTCTTAAACACTGGGGCTCAAATTGTAATTTTATTGAGATTAAAATATAATATATAGCTATCATTTGTAAATTGGGCACAAATTATCGTCGAATGTGCGAATGCATGAGTGGAGCAAACTTCTGACTGAAAATGGTTTTTTTTACTGGTTTCGGCGTTACCTGAACAAACTTCGGCAAACGTTTTTTTTAAATTGCTACCTATCGCTAGACGAAGATAACATAAAAAAATGTATGGTATTTAGTTTACAAATAAGGCAAAATTTAAGTGTCTTGTAATTTCTGTTCGGTCATTATTTTATGATTTTCTCGAGCATTTTCTGATGAGCTCATAAATTTGACCGATTTTTTCTAGTTTTATGTCATACTTCATCTCTGACTAGTGATAGATATAAATTTTATTTACAACGTTTGCTATCCTTTCTTTTACTTAACACCTAACCCTTGAATCTTGATAAGCCCGCTTAAATCTTCGGCATCATAGTTACTTACCATCAGATGAGATTATGCCAAGGGCTTACCAATTGTAGATTTAAAAAAACCCAAGTTTTTTTGCGGGGGTCCTTATGGACTAACGCAACGGTTATTATTTTAAATCGTATAAAAAATTAAAAATATAATTTGAAATAATAATTTGACTGATTAAACTCATAACACTACGCTTAGAATCGTTATTGACAATGAAATTTAAATAAAATGACTTATTATACTTATATAATAATTTGACAGATTTTAATCAAATGACAAATAAAATATAAGTCATGTGACAGATTTCAATAAAATGGCATAAATATCATAATTTTAACACGTGTTAGCTGGGGCGACTTGTTATCGCGCGTTGAGGAGCTCTCAACATGTACGTGACGCGCGTAAGGGGTGACGATTATAAAAAAATGTCACGGGACTACCTACCTATATGCCCCCGCGCCGGTAATTTTCTCGTAACAATATTCATAGTAATTCCCTTTATTCCCGGGAATATACAATCCCGATTTTCGGAAACGTTACTGGATAATTTACTTGCCTCGACATTTTTTCAGACCCCTCTTTATGACCCAAAGTAACACCATGACCGCACCCCTTTTTTACATGAAGTATTTCATGGACGGCCCCTCAACGTGCGATTTAAATACTGCCGTGGGAATGGGGCCTTAATGTGTCCCGCCCGTTTTTGCTATCTCTTACTCCAAGAAGCTAAATAGCTTGCTTGTGAAAGAGACAACGCACTGGATAGATGCTATCGTTTGGTACGTCTATTGTAAAACATATCAATTATTTCTTTGTTGTTGTTATTTTTAGTAAGTTAATATTATTTGCCAGGATAGATAATGCCTGGACTAAAAATGTATCGTTAAATACTTTGTGGGGTGGTGCAGAGAAATGGGATATGATATACACAGGATATGTTCAACCAGCACCGTAGCATGAAGCGAATACCAAGCTGTTTGACGCGCCCGACACGGGAAAATAGCTTGCTTCTCTCTTTCATTAGCTCATTGTTAGAATGGAATGAAGGCTTTGTCGCCATGCTACTGGTGTTGGAAGTTATAGAAATCTGTATATAAAGCTTATATTTTTAAGGATGTTGGTAAAGCGCGCTGGATGCGATCTCTGACTTTATTGAGGTACACTTTGTAAAAAGACAGTCCTAAGTTTTATGAAAAATGTTTATTTGATTTTTTTTAAATAATTTCAATGTGATGAATTATTTATTTATGTATGTATATCTACTTTACTTAATATTTACTTAATGGAGGTGCTCTTTATATCATTGGAAAAAGGGACGCATGCGAAAAGTGCAAATTTAATTCAATTTATGAAAACTACAACTGAAATGTTAATATTACAATACAATATTCTTTATTGCATCACAACATAAAAAAAGAAATTAACAATATAGGCGACCTTATTGCTAGATAGCAATTTCTTCCAGGAAACTTATTAACGTAAAAAGTAATTTGACCTGTGTCTGACCGTATCAGCAGTATAACTTGTAAAATATGTATATTTTTCCCATGAGCTAAATATGAGAAATTGTTAAGTTTAATTAATGAGAAATTGATCTCAGGATTATAAAAGAAATAATACCGACACGATTAATATTTATTTATTAATATTGTTTTGTTAAGTTTAATTAATTTCTGGCTTTGTATTTTGCGAAATAAAAAAAATATTGTATGTCGATTTGTGGTAGAAACTTAGTACCTTTTTGTAAATAATAGTCCGTTAATAAATTGTGGTATTTATGATAAATTTATTGTTTGAATAAACAGTTCTAAAATCATTGAAATGTGTTTAATTCGTCTAAATGACACGACAGATATAAGTTTACATAGTAATTTATTTGGCCGCTAAAACACGACAGAAATGGATTTTCATTCAAGTTTTGCCGGCCGCTGCTCGCATATATTTGAACAGTACATCAATTTCGATTTATCTCTAAGATGGTTGTCAAAATAATGCACAAATTTCCAAGCATGTTTGAGAAAATTTAATTTCACAATATATGCTGTCTTTGAGAGAGGCCATGATAGAGCGAACGAACCTATCTCTTCAGGCAGTGTCTGATAGTGGTGATTCTAACCTCGTACCTAAGGTTCAATGCGTCTAGGACACAGGCGTCTCTATTCCGCTATAAGGAGTCTTTTCAACTTGACTCCTACTTTCCGGAATTAATTCCTTCCGATATCCGACCACCTTGAGCTTCTTGGCGTGGAATTAACACCTAATCTCAATTTCGGTCGATACATTGAGTCCAAGGGCAAAAGTTGCTTTAATGAAGCTGGGTATTCTCTCTAACGTGAGACGGTACTTCACACCTGGACAGCTTCTTTTTTATATCAAGCACAAGTCCGATCTTGTACGTAGTACTGTTCTCACCTATGGGATGGATCAACCCGCCATCAGCTGGATACCTTGGACGCCATCGACCGTCGCGCCCCGAGACTCATTGGCGACGATGAACTTATCATAAACAAGCTCCAAAGCCGTGAGCATCGCCGCAAAGTTGCCTGTCTTTCGGTATTCTATCGAATTCATTTCGGAGTGTGCGCAAGAACTGCACGTCCTCATTCCCCCAGCTCCATTCCACCTTCAATCAACGAGTCGCAGGGAGAGGTTCCACCCCTATGTTGTTGATATTCAGCATATACGCACGAAGCGATATGCTTCCTCATTTATTATGCGGACAGCGACGGAGTGGAATTCCTTGCCTGCGTTTCCCGACTCCTCCAATTTGGGGATCTTCAAGGCGAGAATGAATACACATTATTTGAGTTAGCGTGTAATATCCTCGACTACATCGTCACTTACCATCAGGTGAGATGTAGTCAAACTCACTAAATTTTTTTATTAAAAAAATACAATGCTTATTACGTTGTTGTAATAGGTACTTGGACATATAAGAACAAAAACCATCATGTACCTCCAGAAATATAAATAATAAATATATATTTTATTCATGCCCTTGGCATCGTCTCACCTGATGGTAAGTGACGATGAATGCCGAAGATGGAAGCGGGCTTTTCCAAGATTCCCCAACGCAATGGAGAACTGGCTATCTTATCTTCAAGCCGGAACACATCAATGTTACTAACACTGATGTTTGGCGGCAAGACTTAAATAAGATGGTGGTAGAAAATAATAGTAGGGCATATAATAAATTTAAAATGAAAACTATCACGGCTAAGTAGGCTTTCTTAGTTTATCCACCAACCAAACCGAGTCTTTCAAGTTGACCCCACCGGGAATCGAACCCGCGACCTCCTTGTGATAAGCGAATGTATAAACCAGTACGCTACGGAGGATAATATTGGAGAATTAATATATTAAGTGGTACCTATGGGTTCTAAGTTAATAATTTTTGCACTAATGTGGAAATATTTTAAAAATTAATTTTATACAATGGAGTACAAAAGAATCTGAATATTGCTTGCAGTTTTGTGAAGTTTCCTACAACACCGCCGCCTGTGAGTAGCCACGGGGGGGGAAGAGGTCATTGGTGTCGATTCGGTGTATAATTGACAGGACTTAACTAAATTTACACATTCTGTCTTTTTCTTTCTGTATCAAACAGATAAGGACAGAATGCTTAAATTTAGTTCTGTAGTCAAATAAGTTAAATCGTGTTACATTGTCTTCCGGTGCGCGGTCGCCACTCAAAAACTTTGTTACCCCAACGAACATCTGTTCTACGAGCTATTTGTGCCCTGCCTACTGCCACTTCAGTTTAACGATTCTGTGAGCTATGTCGGTTACTTTGGTTCTCCTTATTTCTAATTAGATCGAGAAGCCATGTAAGTAAATAATTATAATTCCATAATAAGCCTTGAAGTAAGTTACTACGACGACCTGCAAGTCTCGATCTAGTTCCAGAGCCAATGAATGTGAACACAAAACAATTTTGGAGCGTCGGCAGAGTAATGGCAAGGGCCGCTACTTCCTGTCCGGGAGGTTGTGGTAGGTGATTATATGCTCAGTGGTTGTGGTCCGAATCCTGCCCTGTACCAATGTGTTTTCGAGTTTCGATTTCATAAGTACGTTTATCCGATGCTCTTACGGTGAAGAAAACTGCTCACGCCTGCGAAGAAACTCGAAGGTTGTGTGTGAAGTCGACCAACCCGCACTGGGCCCGCGTGGTCGACTAAGGCCCGATCGCCCTAATTCAGGGTAGGCTCGAGCCTCTCGGTGGGGACGTATATTTTATGTGTTTACTTTTTTGTTATGTGTGTAGTCACTATGCCGAGCTCTATACAAAATTGCTCCAACTAACTAATTTGAATTCAGTTAATTATACAAAGACGATTGGTGTGAAGCCTCTTGGCATGTTTTGATGTCGGATCCAGAGTCAAGGGCGATAATAATTCATTTGAATGTATTAAGAACCTGCTAAAGTTATTCATGATATCAGTTGAATGACGTCCACTGCTGGGCAAAGGCCTCTCCCAAGGATTGCCACAACGACTGGTCCTGCGCTGCCCGCATCCAGCGGCTTCCCGCGACCTCCAAAAAGTCGTCGGTCCACCGAATGGGAGGCCTTAGGTAACTGTTAATTTTTTTGAAAGTTATAAAGCCTATTTTAAGTTAAATAAAAAAATAAGTATTGTATAATATAAATTTATTGGAAACAATAAAACACAATTAAATTCAACATAAACAATAACATGTCATTAAATACAAATGCCTAATTAACCCATACACATATTACGTATACAGTACAGACAGAGAAAATACTATCGTGTTAAGTTTAAGAAGGAATTATTGTATAATATTAATGTATTGGAAACAATAAAACGCAATTAAATTCATCATAAACAATAACATTTCATTAAATACAAACGCCTTGAATATAAAAGACAATTAAATTCAACATAAACAAAACAATAACATTTCATTATATACAAATGCTTCCATACCTTGGGATTTTAATCTGGCGAGTATTTGGCACAGCACAGAAAGAGAAAGTACTATTGTAAGTTAAAAAAGGAATTATGGTATATTAGTTTATTGGAAACAATAAAACACAATTAAATTCAACATAAACAATAATATTTCACTATATAAAAATGCTTCCATACCTTGGGATTTTAATCTGGAAAGTATTGGGTACACAGCACATAAACAGAAAATATTATTGTAAGTTAAAGAAGGAATTATGGTATAATATAAATTTAATGGAAACAATAAAACACAATTAAATTCAACATAAACAATAACATTTCACTATATACAAATGCTTCCATACCTTGGGATTTTAATCTGGCTAGTATTGGGTATACAGCACAGAAAGAGAAAATACTATTGTAAGTTAAAGAAGGAATTATGGTATAATATTAGTTTATTGGAAACAATAAAACACAATTAAATTCAACATAAACAACATTTCATTAAATACAAATGCTCATACCTTGGGATTTTAATGTTAGAAAATACTTTTGTTTTATCATTTTTATAAATACAAACGTAACGTAATACTGAGTGAAATACAGCATCCTCCATAATTATTTGAACATTTGGGGGTTCTACTCATTAAACTGAACAGCCGTTCCCTGAACCCGTGGTACACTTCGTATTCAATAAACTGATAGATAGATAAAACATATTATTTATTCTTTGCCACAACACAATTATAGAACGGTAAATTAACTGATGAACTTCATATTCAATAAACCAATCAGCTGATTTTTGAGAGTTGTTCCATTTTTTGGTGGAAGTTACCATTTTCATGAATTGAATCCCCAAGTAAATCTTCGGAATTAATCCTTTAAATATTTAAAGGCCTTTGAATGTCAAGTCCATGTCTTGATTTCCCATATATGGCATACCTTAAGTCACGTGGTAAGAAACCAATAAATATTAGTAACATTAGGGCCCCTGCAAACCTGTGTGCATGGGCCTTAATAGGCGTCGATACCCTACTTTGCATAAAAACTATGATACTTGTCCTTATTTTTATGGTAACCATAGTAAAATATATTTAAATCACTAGTAAAATTAATTGCATTTTAATAATCTAACACCAATTTACTTTTATTTCGTCAGTCCTTAGGGATATGTTTCCTAAAAACTATTTTATATATTACTATTTTAACTATGGCAACTTATCCTGTCCTATTGCTCAAAAAAGCGAGGCATTCATGGTTTGCATATTATTGACTAGTCTAGTTATTTCGAGTTAATTTCATATTTGAACACGTCCAATATTTAACTCATTTTCACTGTGTAAATTGCGTTTAAAAATGTTTCAAAAAGTCATTTAAATTCTAGACTCTATTTTGAATCATTCGCTAAAACACGAAAACAAACGTTACTGTATGTATACTTTTCATCATATTAGCGTCCTTATTTAAGGGAACTGTGAACCCACGGCGAAAATTTAACTTTTGATACAAACTGCGAAAGCGATTTTCACCTCTTTAAAGTTGATTTTCGATAAGTCAGAACAAACACTAGTCGGAACAAAAACTAGGTTTATAGGTATCGTTTTTTAAATTAAAATGAAGAAGTAATGGCCGAATACATATACGAATAAATAAAACACGTGAACGATAATAAAATTGAACTTGATGAACCGATTTCGGTCATGGCGACCACTTCGACTCCTAGTCGGTTTGCCGCGCTTGCGCTCGAAGATGGTTCATGTAGCCAATCTTCACAGCGAAACTCCTCGCGCACTGAGGGCATTTAAGTATACCGACTTCGTAATTGTATGAAATGGTCGCAGGTGGTCGGGTCTTTAACTATGTGGTCGACCTATGCTGTGTAACCCCAGATGGCCTGCAAGAGCTAATGTCCGGTTTCCACCAATCTTGCCGTAAATTCGGCCTGAAGATCAGTGTCAAAAAGACAGAAGTCATGTCTCTGGACAACCGTGGTCATGAGGCACTGTACATAAAGGTCGGTGAGGATGTCCTTAAGCAGGTGGATAAATTTCGCTATCTGAAAAGCACAAATTGAACTTAATAACTTATTAAAAAAACAAAAGCCTACAAACTTAGCATTTGTTCTGACCGACAACCTATCAAAAATTGTTCGAAATCGGTTAAGACTTAAAAGGTGAAAATCTCTAACGCATTTTTTTGTCGCAGCTTCACAATGCTCTTAAGATAGATAAACTCAAAGCCGACTAGAAACGTTTCTGTGGTCCAATATGACAGGGTTGCTCCTGCCGTAATTGACGACGCACGACGGTAACACAGAACTGACTAGACGTGCACATCTCTCCAGCACTTCGGGGTTGACTTCGTATATCACATCGGTTTGGCTGCAACAATATTGTTATCGTACAGGTCCCATACTTATATGCGGTAATTTTGTATTGTTAGCTAATCCAGACCCAAAATCTCAACTAAAAGAGACAGTATGACAATTGTTAAGAGTGTATGCACAAAATAATTTCCAATACAAACTTAAAAATACTACTTGAAAATGGATGGGCAGATTCTAATGAAACTTTATACACTGCTAGTCACGAAATTCTAGTTAGATAGAATACATTTTTAAAATAGTTTATTTTAAAAAAGATTAGGGGATTTTACGATTACTATGAAAACCTTAAATCAATATTATTTAGTGACAAAATGCAATCTATCCACAAAGTGGAATTTCGTGAGTTGCTTATGTGTATAAAGTTTCATTAGAATCGGCCCATACATTTTCAGGAAGTAGTACTTTTAAGTTTGCAGGAGAAAATATTTTGTAAATACGCTCTTGAGGGAAATTAATTTAAGTTGAAACCATTTTTTTAATAAAAATAAGTTATTATCAGAAAAAAATATTATTAATAATGGCCGCTCTGACTGAGGTACTGGTTCGCGACAAACGCTTCTCATGCATTCAAACTGGTCGAATGTACAATCTTCTTTCATCACGCGGCGCCTGTGACCGATTCGACAGAATCAATTTTAACCGCCTCCGTGGCGTACTGGTTAGTCTAATCGCTTCACACCAGGAGGTCGCGGGTTCGATTCCCGGTGGGGTCATCTTGTAAGACTCGGTTTGGTTGGTGGTAGGGCATAAAGGCCTGGCTAGCTACCACCATCTTATCTAAGTCTTGCCGCCAAACATCAGTGTTAACAACATTGATGTGTTGCGGCTAGAAGATAAGATAGCCAGTTCTTCATTGCGTTGGGGAATCTTGGAGCCCGCTTCCATCTTCGGCATCATCGTCACTTACCATCAGGTGAGATGATGCCAAGGGCTTACCAATTGTGAATTGTGAAATTTAACGCTCCAACGGTCATCTGTTCTATGAGCTACGCGCCCAGCCCACTGCCATTTTTTGATTCGACTATGTAGGAAAACTGCGAGCATAGCACGCTCCATTGGCCATTGGGTAAACTTGACCATTCTTATGAGGCCCATAGTAAGCGACCATGTCTCAGCTCCGTATGTTATCACTGGCAACACACACCCTTAGTTTTGAAACACTGCGCTACTTGGGGACGTTAAGATACTGATACCCGAACGCTGCCCAGCCGAGTTAGATTTGACGATTGATAATTACTTAAAACTGGACTCGACTTGACTATTTGTACCAGCACGTATATTATATATATATATATTTGTCAAGAATTTTGTGTGTAGAGTCTGCAATATTCAGAGGACTAAGCCTTAAAAAAATCAGATCGCGTACAGGTGAGATGTTATGCATGTGTACGGCGGGGAGGGTCTCGAGGTAGGCTATCAGCGAGTGTTCTGTGCCTATTGGGTATTTGTGCGATGGGCCTCACTCACCCGGCGTCCCTGCGCAGCGCGTCGCACAGCGCGAGCCCGCGCACGCAGCTGGCGGCGCACTCCAGGCTCAAGCAGTACGGGTGGCACTGCTGCGCTTCCATCCGCTGTTGCATCAGCTTCAGCGCTTGCTTGTGCTCGCATCTCCTTTGCTGAAAGATTACATACACTATGTTAGAGTACTGGACATCTCTAATCCTTTAGGACCTTACATCCGTTACTCGTTCGACGCGCCCAGGGAATCATTGGCGAGGACGAGCTAGTCAAAGTAATGCCTGATGTCGACGGTGCAAGCGGGTCTACCAAGATACCCAATGCAATTGGAATTTTATTTTTTTCAGGGTGAAACAAAATTGGTGTAGTACTTTGAACAACTTTTCCCAAGGAATCCATAGTCAATTCTCAAAAAATCTCTGTTTTTGATTTTTGTCCTATCAGCTTGAAGCATTACGCTTCATCGTGTATTATGCGGACAGCGTTGAAGTGGAATTCCTTGATTGCGTCAGTCTTTCCCGATTCTTACAATTTTGGAGCCTTCAAGGCGAGAGTGAATAAGCATTATTTGAGTTTATTACGTGTAACATCCTCGACTGCGTCGTTATTTTCCATAACGTGAGTTGCAGTAAAATCAATTATTATAATATTCAAAATTGATAAGTCTAGATATTAACTTGAAATTATTTTATGCATGAATTTATAAAAACCATTTGGAGATATAACGAATCAAATTAACACTGTGGCTGTTGTTTCATAGTAATAGCCTGTGACGTCATCATTTTATAAACTTTAAAAAATGTAAATAAAAAAGTTTAAATATTCAACAAAATAGTTTTTTTACTCCCATTTGATAATTAAAAAGTATATTACAAAAGTATGCATTCATACAAGTCGGTTTACAATGATCATTTCAAAACGAGACAACTGTACTACATTGAAACTTTTTAAATATTTTTATGGCTTTGGCTTCAAAAAAAATATGATTATGACGAAATTTCAATGTATTTTTATTTATTTCGTGGTCACAAAAAAAAATTGTATGCCACTGCACGCAATTAGCCATTGTAACACTCGTGCTGTCTATGGTTCCTCTCAGCTTCTCTTCGTAGCACAAACTAGCACTCATGTTACAATGGATCTAATTACTTGGCAGTGGCATAAATAACTATTCCTAAAATAATCTCATTTAAAAAAATTAATAATCATTATTTGGTTTTGCTTTTGCATCATCTTATCTGATGGTAAGTGACGATGATGCTGAAGATGAAAGCGGGCTGACCAAGATTCTCCAACGCAATGAGGAACTGGCATCTTTTCGTTTTAACATTACAATCGTCGAACTTTATTGTCATTGGTACTTTATCATCCCATTGTCACGTTAGCTAGACATAGCACCCACAGGTGGTAGATCGTAAAAATCCGGCAGATCACGATCTGCCCAGATACTCCCAGGCAAATCGTGAAAGGCCCAGGCATTTTATAACGGGGCTCCGAAAAATACTAAGGTTTGGTTCGTTCTGCCTGCCTAGTGCTACCGTAGAAAGGAGCGCCGCGAATACTAAGTCTAGTGTTTTTCGGAGCCCCGCGATGAATAGCCTGGGCCTTTCACGATCTGCCTGGAAATAACTGGGCAGATCGTGATCTACGGATTCTTACGATTTGCCGCCGATAGCTGTATGTAGTTATTACATAGTAAGTTTATGTTTTCCCCCATAACGTTTACGAGTATAATGCAGACGAATGGCAGAAAATGCAAGATAAAACGTAAAAATGAAAAAGTGGCAGAACTTAATGTAGTGATTACTACCGCATAGAGGCATTCGCCACCAGGTGCGCCAGCGCGCTATCAATGGTTTGTCGCTCCTTCTATATACCCTTCCAATTCCAACTTGGTGTTCCATCCTTCCTTGCCTAAGTGTTCACTAGTTTAGTTGTAAAGGAAAACTTGAATAGGAATGACGACAGCATCAGAAATAAATAATGAACTCTTGATCACTAAATTGCCCTCCTACTAAAACCTGACTCGTTTTGTTTTCCATCAAGTCTTCGATTTTTCATTCATCAAAATCACAAAATGAGTACATAAATGACGCTGCAAAACTATGACGTCACGCCTAGGTATGTCAACAAACATTTTTAGAACAAAATGTCGTTTTTGATTTGACACATGTTAAAATGTAAATCAGATGACTAGCATTCGTCATCCCTATTAACAACTTTGCAAATAAAAAACGATATTTTCGGTCACGCGGTCAGTCCGAACATGAAGTCACCATTATTCGCTCATTTACCTGTTTGGCATGTGACGCGGCCCTCGAATCGTACCAACCACCCCCTCTCTTCCCGAGTGTTAGGTAAGAAGCGAGTAAGAGATCAAAAACCAGAAAATGGGCAGCAGCGTTCTATCCGGGTTCTAACTGCAAACTGCGATCGCTAACCCGCCTGCCAAGCGTGGCGGTTACGGCAAAACCCCTTAATTCGGGGAAGGCCTATGTCTAGCAGTGGACGTCTTTTGGCTGTGAATTATCTCTCCCTCCATGTCTCCCTCTCTGTTTAACATACGTATTTGAATATTATTATCCTTGTCTCCTGTCAAACCCCTTAACTCGGGGAAGGCTTATGTCTAGCAGTGGACGTCTTTTGGCTGGGATGATGATCATTATCATCACATGCCAGAGCAGGCTGATTAGCAACAGTTAGCAAGTGTACTTGCGCATCTCCCTCTCTGTTTAACATACGTATTTGAACATTTCTATCCTTGTCTCCTGTCAAACCCCCTAACTCGGGGAAGGCCTATGTCTAGCAGTGGACGTCTTTTGGCTGTGAAGATGGTCATTATCATCACATGCCCGAGCAGGCTGATTAGCAACAGTTAGCAAGTGTACTTGCGCAGTCTCCCTCTCTGTTTAACATACGTATTTGAACATTTCTATCCTTGTCTCCTGTCAAACCCCCTAACTCGGGGAAGGCCTATGTCTAGCAGTGGACGTCTTTTGGCTGTGAAGATGGTCATTATCATCACATGCCCGAGCAGGCTGATTAGCAACAGTTAGCAAGTGTACTTGCGCAGTCTCCCTCTCTGTTTAACATACGTATTTGAACATTTCTATCCTTGTCTCCTGTCAAACCCCCTAACTCGGGGAAGGCCTATGTCTAGCAGTGGACGTCTTTTGGCTGTGAAGATGGTCATTATCATCACATGCCCGAGCAGGCTGATTAGCAACAGTTAGCAAGTGTACTTGCGCAGTCTCCCTCTCTGTTTAACATACGTATTTGAACATTTCTATCCTTGTCTCCTGTCAAACCCCCTAACTCGGGGAAGGCCTATGTCTAGCAGTGGACGTCTTTTGGCTGTGAAGATGGTCATTATCATCACATGCCCGAGCAGGCTGATTAGCAACAGTTAGCAAGTGTACTTGCGCAGTCTCCCTCTCTGTTTAACATACGTATTTGAACATTTCTATCCTTGTCTCCTGTCAAACCCCCTAACTCGGGGAAGGCCTATGTCTAGCAGTGGACGTCTTTTGGCTGTGAAGATGGTCATTATCATCACATGCCAAAGCAGGCTGATTAGCAATAGTTAGCAAGTGTACTTGCGCGATCTCCCTCTCTGTTTAACATAGGTATTTGAATATTTCTATCCTTGTCTCCTGTCAAAAAACTGTCCAGACGTATTTACAAGCTTTTATTTAACTTGCAATATATGTATGTTTGTTCGGGTGGAATCTTGCAAGTTAAATTTGACCCACTTCGGTTTCCGATTGAGCTGAGATTTTGCATGCATATGTATATCGCGTGAGAATGCAATATTAAAAGCTTGTACCAAAAAGTTTTTTGGTTTTTCGGAAATAATTTTAAAGTTGGTTTTATATAACCAGGAGATCTAGTTCTTTTATATGTAAAATTCACAACATTAACGTCATAGAGAGCCAACACCTTTGAAACAGGGCCGAGTAACGATTGAGACCGACTCGGCACAAACTGATGAACTCCAACATACCTCAGCCATAATCTCTGCGCACTTGAGTACAGAGGTAAGGGCAGGATGCACCGACAATTTCAGAAGACTCAACAGTTTATTATCTTCTCCAATAACATAACATGTTCCACTAGACACTATTAGTTTATTGTCTATGCAGTAGTCTAGGGCTGTTTGGAAAGTCTGAAAAAGAAAATAAATATGTGTAACTATGCTATACAATACTATACAAATAGGGGGGCTATTTGTTGAGAAATGGCCAAACATGTAAAAAATACGTAAAGTGTTGTATTGAAAATAAACCAGTTTTTAACTGGTATTTAAGACTTTAATGAACTACAGCATTTAATTTACTTAATCACTGTATACAGCATTTAATTCACTTAATCACTGTATACAACATTTAATTCACTTAATCACTGTATACAACATTTAATTCACTTAATCACTGTATACAGCATTTAATTCACTTAATCACTGTATACAACATTTAATTCACTTAATCACTGTATACAGCATTTAATTCACTTATTCACTGTATACAGCATTTAATTCACTTGTTCACTGTATACAGATTATAATTCACTTAATCGCTGTTTACAGCGTTTAATTCACTTAATCACTGTATACAGCATTTAATTCACGTGGTCACTGTATACAGCATTTAATTCACTTAATCACTGTATACAGTATTCAATTAACTTAATCACTGTATTAGGTGAATAAAATACGTTTAGGAAAATCCTCGATGTCTAAATGTAAGTGATTTAATAGCGTCGAGAAAGACTGTCTTGTCGAATCGCAACAGCTGATGTGAATTGAAGATTGAAGAGCGAGATCCGCGAGCGGAACCCAGCAGAAGACCAGTTTCCGGTAAGGTACGATAGGCCTGAGATTTTGTCGAAAAAGTCGTAACGTTATTTTGTAACAGTTACAAAAATGTTTGTGATGTACTTTGTAACTGCAAATTTATTTTTTATTTTTTTGGACATTACTTAAAAAATTTTTCGTCTTGTCCATGTTCATTTTAAGACCCACTTGTTGAGAGACCTTACTGAGGCCATCGAGCATTGTGCTTAGGTCTTCCATAGTCTCAGCCATGACCACGATATCATCAGCGAATCGGAGGTGGGATATGTACTCGCCGTTGATATTGATGCCGAGTCCACCCCAGTCCAGAAGCTTAAAAACATCTTCCAGGGCGGCGGTGAACAGTTTCGGAGATATAACGTCTCCCTGTCTCACCCCTCGCTGCAACTGGATAGGTTCCGCGCACCGGAAAACGTAGCGTAGGCAGGCCTCCCACGCGGTGGACCGATGACCTGGTGAAGGTCGCGGGAAGCCGATGGATGCGGGCAGCGCAGGACCGGTCGTCGTGGAAATCCTTGGGGGAGGCCTTTGTCCAGCAGTGGACGATTTGTGGCTGATATGATGATGATGATGACTTAAAAAATAGGTAGCAAAACTTGAAGAAAGTAAATAAATGTGACTTACGATTTCCTCGTCCTTTTCTATGTGGAAAAATTCATATCGAAGTAATTTCCTTATCGTTTTATAATCGGCAATTAACTCTTCTGCAAAAAAAATATTTCTAATTAAATTACAAACTAGAATAATGGAAAAATCAAAATCTGGGTGCGCGATGCGAGACGGGGTGACTGACATTTCGAGCTCGTACCGCGCACCTACCTAAAGAAATATTGTCAATTTTTAATTCAGTAGCTATGGTTTAATCTTACAATATTTACTGCTATGCTCGGAGTTTTTCTGCGTGATCGAATCTGAAACGAGGAGATCCGCAGGAGATCCAAAGTAATCGACAGAACTCACAGAATCGCTAAACTGAAGTGGCAGTGGGCAGGGCGCCGTTGACAGATGGACGTTGGGGTAGTAAAGTTCTCGAGTGGCGACCGCGCACCGGAAAACGAAGCGTAGTCAGGCCTCCCACGCGGTGAACCGACGACCTAGTGAAGACCGCGGAAAGCCGCTTGATGCGGGCAGCGCAGGACCGGTGGTCGCGGAAATCCTTGGGGGAGGCCTTTGTCCAGCAGTGGAAGTTTTTCGGTATGATGATGATTTACTGGGTCTGGCGGTCTCAGTAGCGACCATTTGCATTACAAATTAGGGCGCGACTACTAAAGTGATTAAGTGATAAAATGGTCTCACAGAGCTCTTAAGGTTTGACACATACCTAACTGTGAAATAACATTACAAAAACTTATAGTAACGAAAATTTATGGTCCTTTGACCCAATATGATTTCATCGTCCGGACAGGGCGCGGATGACTCAAATAAGATTTAAGATTTAACTATAACATTATTGCACAAATATGCTGCAGGTCTATAGACCGCCTATGGCAACGTCAAGGCCTATAACATACTTTAGCATTTAAATCTTAGCTTGAACTAACAATTTTGACGTAAAAATATCTTACCGTGAGTCGTGGTTCCTCTATTAACAATCAGAGCCACGATGGCCGGCGGTACCAAGTAATGCAGCATTGGATTCACATAAAGCTGCAATTGTATTATAGGAACCGCATTCACCATTGTTTCTGCTGCCAGTATATGACCTACAAAAGTAATATTTGTTTTTTATTTTTATTTTCGATAAGGTTCCATGGTTCAGGAAGTGATCCATGTAATACCAACGGGTGGAAAGATGGCCAGAGTTTGCAAGCAGCTGGATGCAAGTGCCACAGGGTCAGGACCTTGTCAAGTTGAGGTTGTCTTCCAGCTGAAATTATGACCGCGGCTCCACAAAAAAAAACTGGCCAAGAGCGAATCGAACTGTACAACCACACTTCTCCACACAACTACCTATTCAATACAAATGAAAGACAAAAACGCGAGCGACAGAAAACATCTTTTTTTTTTTAATTCAGATTGGACTTCTTAGTGCGAGTACGACTCCTACTTGGGCAGTTTTTATTATTTGTTGTTATACTTTAGGATAAGTACTATAACCACACCAAGCTTCACGCTTGTATGTATAACCGTTTTTACGATAGACTAAAATATATTTATTATTTTTTTATTATTTGTTGCTATAGCGGCAATAGAAATACAAACTGTGAAAATTTCGACTGTCCAACTATTACGGGTTATGAAATATCGGCCCGCGGTCACAAAAATGTATTGACAACTACAGTGCCGCGCTGATGAACTGATACGCGCGTACAGCTCGTCCGCGCTGATAGGGACCACCGGTCGAGCGCGTCGTACGTGCGTACAGCTCGTCCGCGCTGATAGGGACCACCTGTCGAGCGGGTCGTACGTGCGTACAGCTCGTCCGCGCTGATAGGGACCACCTGTCGAGCGGGTCGTACGTGCGTACAGCTCGTCCGCGCTGATAGGGACCACCGGTCGAGCGCGTCGTACGAGCGTACAGCTCGTCCGCGCTGATAGGGACCACCGGTCGAGCGCGTCGTACGCGCGTACAGCTCGTCCGCGCTGATAGGGACCACCGGTCGAGCGCGTCGTACGAGCGTACAGCTCGTCCGCGCTGATAGGGACCACCGGTCGAGCGCGTCGTACGCGCGTACAGCTCGTCCGCGCTGATAGGGACCACCGGTCGAGCGCGTCGTACGTGCGTACAGCTCGTCCGCGCTGATAGGGACCACCGGTCGAGCGCGTCGTACGTGCGTACAGCTCGTCCGCGCTGATAGGGACCACCTGTCGAGCGGGTCGTACGTGCGTACAGCTCGTCCGCGCTGATAGGGACCACCGGTCGAGCGCGTCGTACGAGCGTACAGCTCGTCCGCGCTGATAGGGACCACCGGTCGAGCGCGTCGTACGCGCGTACAGCTCGTCCGCGCTGATAGGGACCACCGGTCGAGCGCGTCGTACGCGCGTACAGCTCGTCCACGCTGATGGGGACCACCGGTCAAGCGCGTAGTACGCGCGTACGTCAGTCGACTAGCGCATATGGCGGTGTATGTGTGCGTTTATTGCGACGCTGACCGAGCGACCTATGGTACGCGCGTCTGTACAATTGAGAAGAGAAAACGTATATAATAAAATGAATAGCGATACAGAAAGTGTAATAACTGAAGTACATTATTTTGGGAGACCTCTCTTATGAACTAAATGAAATTAAAATTAATTGAATCAACGATTTTTAAATAGGTTAATTTTTCTTCATATCTGTACACGCTCGCCGTAGGTTGAGCACAAAACACAAATTCACCTTTGGGTGTACGGAACCCTAAAAAAATTCGTGGGTTTTCTAATTTATCGACAAAACGAGTAAAACAAGGAAACGTGAGGCGAACACTTTCTGGCTACACATTAGTTATTGGTCAAGCTCTATTTAAACTAATCATTTAAGAGATCGCAATAGGGATTACTCCTTCAAAAAAAAAAGATGACTAATAGTCATCTGAGTTACTTTTTATCATCTGTCAAACACGAAATTTCTCTCTAAGAACGTTAAATTAACATAGAAGTGACGTCATAGTTTATCAGCGTCATTTATATACTCATTTTGTGATTCTGAGCAATTAAAAATTGACGACTTGATGTGAACCAAGGCGGGTGGGGTTTACAGAAGTTTTAATAGGATCAAATTCAGTAATTTAATAGTTCATAATTTATTTTTGATGCAGTCATCATCCCAATTCCAAATGTCAAGTAAGTTACTTCCAGTACTGAGAAACCACATATTGCTGTGTTCGTAATTAAAAAAAAATATGTACTGCAGACCGCACTAAAATTTCTCGACTTATTTTTTCAATCAACTTATTACCAACTCATACACGCACACTCGTACACACCCTCCCATACACACACACACACATATTATGCACCCAAACCTTCACTCACACGCCCAAGCATATAAGAATACACGCAAGAACATTGCTTAGTTCTGATTAGTGACACTGACTCCCACTAACCCACAGTATAATGTTGTACCGAAGGGGTCTGGTTTCTGAAATACAGGGTTACCCTAGCTTAGAAACCAGCGCTACAAATTGATGCAAGCAAGTATTTTATTTTTAAAATTTCATATCTACCCTAAGTGTTATCCTATTCAATGTGTAAAGTACTTAGAGATTTATATAACTCAATAAATATATTCTTATTCTTAATCTTTTTTCATACAAAAATTAAATTAAAAAATTAAAATAATTTTGATAAATTCTTATTGCATGACCAAATATATACTTATTAGTAACAAGCTGTCCCGGCGAACTACGTTCCACCTTACACTACACTATACTACCCTACCCTACCCAACACTACACTACACTACCCTACCCTACCCCTACACTACATTACACTAGACTACCCTACTCTACCCTACACTACACTACACTAAAGTACACTACCCTACCTTACCCTACCCTACATAAGAACCTTCTCCTGACAATAACAAACTCGACAAAAAAAGAATTAGCAAAATCGGTCCAGCCGCACAGATTACTAAATAGTTACTTTGCCAGCAGTTCACGCGTGATGCCGTGACCAAGGGAAATAGGGATTCATTTTTATATATTAGTAATACATTACAATTCAATAGCTCCAACCATTTGTGAGTAAATCGCAAGTTTCAATTTCGATTGTAGGAGAGCCATGCTATTTTTTCAGACCAATGGGTATTACAGTGTAATAGATAAACATAAGCAACTCCGACATGCAAAGTTTCATCAAAATTGTTAGAGCCGTTTTTTTAAAAAAATAATTCAGTTTTTCGATGTATGACAGCTCCTTTCGGTTTGATAATACTAAAAGACTTTTGATAATCTCTCGATAAAATAATTTAAAACTCTGAAGTTTTAAATTTGATCCCAACCAGACTAAAGATATAGCCTCCAGAGCCAAGAGTGATGGACGGACGGACGCACGCATGGACGGAATTGAGATTTTAGGTTTTTCCGTATGTGTTAATGATGTAGTACAAATTTTCACGAACATTGGAAAACCTTTTTTCTGGGATAACAATACCAAAGTATATATATATATTAGTACTAACATACAGTATGGACACTCCCTGCCGCTCTCTAGATTCCGACCTCACCCCCTCGTCACCCAGATTAATACAGATTCAAGATTGGTTATAATTTGGTTCTCGAACGTATGGGATTTCGCCGTGATATTGTTTGCTCCGTCATTTGTTTTTAGAAATGTCATTTCACGACCGTTGTATGCAGTGTCCGGGGTGTGACAATACTTCCTCTACCGTACTACGGGGTCGAGAAAGTAAAAACGAGGTTTTACAGTATACTGGACAAACTGAACATGACATTCGGAGCCGCGACCTTTTATGTGAGTCGTTTCACTGATCAAGTGATTAGATTAGACATAAGCATGTGTTGCCAGAAAATATTTCCATTGTTCTGGTAGTCTTGGTCTCTGTTTCGTCGATGCTTCCTTTAACAACCCTTCTTCCTTAATTCAAGAATAACCTTTTTGAAGGACTTACGAGCCTACCTTTCATCTTCTTTTGGACGTCTTCGGACACGTTGATGAGGTCGCCGGAGATGAGCCTCAGCCTCCCGTCTCCGTCCAGCCCCATCATCTTGCTGTGCACCACCAGTATGCGCTCCACGCTGGCCCTCACGTCGTTCTCGAACACTGACGCGCCGAGACTTCTTAGTACCTGTTGACAAGCCATTTATTTTTGACAAATTCTTTGGTACACCGCTCTTTCCTTCATGATATCCTACTAATATTTTAAACGCGAAAGTTTGTATGTATGAATGTTTGTTACTCTTTTACGCAAAAACTACTAAACGTATCTGGATGAAATTTGGTAGGTAGACAGATTAGGACCTGGATTAACATATGGTCTAGATTTTTCCACGCAAGCGCATCCTCATGTCGGTCGGTCGGAGACGGTCATACAAACTATGTTCACGCGAGCAAAGCCGCTGGCAAAAGCTAGTATAACATAATGCTCAGGGAAAAATCACACAAGGTCATCTGGCCCCAAACTAGGATTCCATGTACTTCCAGAGAATCAGAAGACCAAGGACATGTACATATACACGTTTAAATGTATACAGTTACAGATATTTAACACACAAACACAAGAGCAAAAAACCTGTTTGTCACGCGAATGTGTGGTGGGGATCGAACCCAAGACCCTCGGCGCAGCAGACAGCAGCGCTGCCAATGGACCAACGGGTCCGTCAACGGTAGCACTGCTAATTAGTAGAAATTAATAGGAGATCCGTAGGAGAACCAAGATAACCGACATAGACTTCAGAATCGCTTAACTTAAGTAGCAGTGGGCGAGGCACGTAACTCGTATAACAGATGGCCGTTAGGGCAGTAAAATTCTCGAGTGGCGACCGCGCGCCAAAAGACGCAGCGTAGGCATCCTCTCACTCAGTGGACCGACGAGCCGGTGAAGGTGACGGGAAGACGTTGATACGGGAAGTGTAAGACTAGTCGTTGTGGAAATCCTTGGGGAAACCATTGTCCAGCAGTGAACGTCTTTCGGCTGATATGATGATGACGACGATTGCTAATTACCCTCCTTCTTGAACGATCAGGTAAAAAGCTGTTAATGGTAAATAAATGGATAGACGTGCAAGAAAAACATCCCCACTTTACAAAAACTGTTTTTTTTTAAATGATTTTTTCAAGATTTTATTTTACCCGCCTCCGTAACACAGGAGGTCGCGGGTTCGATTCCCGGCGGAGTCAATTGTAAGACTCGGTTTGGCTGGTGGTAGGGCATTTTCTAAGCCCGCCTGGCTAGCTACCACCATCTTATCTAAGTCTTGCCGCCAAATATCAATGTTGATATTATTGGTGTGTCCCGGTATGAAGATAAGATAGCCAGTGAGAATAATAAAAAAATACCCTTGTCAGCGTGATTAATCATACCAAATTACAGCTTTCTAGTCTCTAAGCTTAGCCGCAGACAGACGGACGGATATGGAACTACGTTGGGTTGCGAACTGGGTTGCCTACAGAACCCTAAAACCAAGCTGTTGCCCGCGTAGATATTGAGGGTGCACGTGCGACAGGACCTGCCGCCAACTATCGTGCTGGCTACATGTCACCACATTTACATACAAATTGCATGAAAAAGTAAGTGTGTGGTTTCATGAAACCACGGTAAAAGTGAAACTTTACAGAGGACGAAACGATCATGGTTGCTCTCGCTACGGTACAGAGGACGAAACGATCATACCGTCGGACGAAAGCGACCGTCACGCGACATGCAACACACAGACGAAAAAGTTTGAGACGATACTTTTTTTGAACTTTTTTGCGCTCTCAGACATGATGATGAGTTAGTACTCTATGCTATAGCCCGTCAACTTCGTGCGCGGTACGCCTGCGGTACGGACGGGTGGCGGGGACGAGGTAGCACGACACAACGTGATCTCCGCGGGGGAGCTTGAGGCTAGCGGGGAAGGACTCGAGGCTCATGCCCTTCCCCGCTAGCCTCAAGCTCCCCTGCGGAGGTCTTCCCGCACACCCCGCCTCAGCTGCTCAGGCGTATCGCGCACGAAGTTGACGGGCTATAATAACCTAATTGATCTGAGATTTTGTTATCTGATACAACACAATCATAAAGCATACCTGTATCACCCACTCCACTTCTTCCAGGACCTTCTCATATGGCAGCGGCTCGTTCTTCATTACGCTGGTCATCAGCACCAACGAGAGCAGGTTCGATATCGTCGCCACCGCACTTTTTTGCTGAAGAGTCACGACGTAGTTCGCTATGTCCTGCACTTGGCTGAACTGAGTTGGGGACAGCTGCTGCAGGTCTAGGGGTTTGAGGGTCTCCTCTGTGATGGAAGGATCGCTTTGCAGATACTGTCTGACGGAAAAGGGCGCGCCCATGTTGATGTAGATGTTTCCGAAATGGTCGTTAAGACCGCGCAGAGCTTTGAAGAAACCCTGAAAGATGATGTAGCTGTTGAATTGCTGCTTATACAGGGTGACTGGTTAGACGACGGATGCATTTGAGGATGCGAATCAGAAGACGAAACTGAACAATTTTTCCCAGGGCACCAAAGGTCAATTCGTAAAAAAAAATTGGACTTCTCATACAAAGTTGGTTAATGAGTTGACCAATTTGTATGGAAAGTCTAATTTTTTTGAGAATTTTCCATAGGTTTCTTTAGAAACGTTGTTCGATTTCGTGTTCTGATTGTGAAACATTTGTACTAACATTTTCGCAATTTTATTTTTTACATTTAAAAAAAATAAATAATTTCTTGACGGCATCAAATTGACAAAACCTAGAAGATATTTGAAATCTTTAATGTTTGATATCTTTCATTCTTCTCTATATTAATTCATTTTACCTAATAATCTGGTCAAAATTGTCATATAAAATAACAGTATATGTTTTTTAAAGTAATATTTGCTTTGGAAAGCTCATTCTTAACTGTCTCTGTGGCATAATGGTAGTCCATTTGCTACACACCAGTAGGTCGCGAGCTCGATTCCCGGCAGGATACTCGGTTTGGTTGGTGGTAGGGCCTTTTCTAAGCCCGCCTGGATATCTACCACTATCTTATCTATGTCAAAGTAAAATAAAGAGTACTAGCGTCTATGTCTTGCCGCCGAAAATCAATGTAAACAGCATTGATGTGTTCCAGCATAAAGATAAGATAACCATTGAGTTGGGGAATATTGGTAAGCCCACTTCCATAATTGGCATCATCGTCACTTAAAATTAAATGAAAACAAAAACTTCTAGCTACCGCCCGCAACTTTTTCTGAGTATAATTTCGATCATCATGTGGGATTATCTTCAACCATTTCGACCGTAAAGAGACATTTAAACAAACATTTAAACCTTCGCACAGATCCTACATCAATTTAGTCCAGGGAAATGCCGAAAAAAAATATGTATATAGAGGTGAACATCCTGGAATTTTGGGATTCGATCGATTATGACGGTTTGACCCTTTAGTCCGCCTTTGAATTCGGTCACATCATCGACAACTCACCCCAGTGGACTCCTTAGGCTTGGGCACGCCCAGGTGCTCGAAGGCGAACAGAGCCTGCTCCATCAGCCGGTCGTAGCTGATGTTGACAGGCACCACGGTCACATCGGGCACCTCCCGCGCGAAGTACGGCGCCAGGCTCATCGAGAGCATGCCTGAAGAAAAGATAATAATTGAGTTTCCGACTCTTTGGTCGGGCTTACATGGGAGTGTTCACACTGAGCCGACATGATGACCCTTTGGTTCGGAACTAACATAGACTAGGTGAACAAAGACTACGACAAAGGAAACATATGGATAGTAGATGAACTGAACTTGTCTTTCTGTACGAAGCCCAATAACCCCAGTTTGAAGTTTTTTGGTATTTCAGAATGATCTGGTACAGGCCGGGATAGGTGGAACAGGAAGAACAAAACAAAATCTTTCAAAATGATCTTATCATCATTGCTGGCGTTCTTCGTCTTTTCGTGTGAAAGCGTCTTTATATATATTTTATCCAATGCCGTGCCACTTGAACCGCGTTTGGTGTTGCCGACATGATATCAGCGATGGTACACTGTGGTCCACTCAGGTAGGTACTCAGGTGCGCTCTGGTTTGGGGTAGTCCACAGGAGCATGAGGTATCTACGTTTTCTGGTAGGATGATCCATTTGCGTAGGTTGTCCTTTGTACGGGGTACGCCGGAGCGAATACGATTAAGCGCTCTCCATGTGCATCAGTCATTTTCTCCGCCTGGTTGGCGTGTAGCTCGCTCTTCACACACAGGAACCAAGTCCGGATTTTAAATTAAGATTACATGAGCTAAGGATAAAATCAACAGGCGACGCAATGTAGCATATGGCCGTCGGAAGTACAGACTAGAGGCGATTCGGGCTGAGGCAGGGCGCCTCTGGGCAATGTTTAAATGTGGACGCGGTCAGCCCGAGGTATGGCCTCGCCACGAACATGCTACGCCGATTGCCTCTGAGTACACCCGAATCAAACTCGGCGCGAGTCGTGCGTGCCGAAGCTGCTCAATCCGAGGCTATCTATAGTCTGTTACGCACCTGCATAGGCAGCCGACATCTATTGAATATTCGGATATTCAGCAGGTACTTACACAGGATGTTGCGTAAAATGGAACACATTTAGAACTCGTAAAACTAAGAGTCTAGACGATGCTTAGTTTGAAATTTATGTAACGATTTAAATTTCACCCTATATGTAGACAAAATAAAACTGTTTCTTAACATAACCGAGTGGTTGGGTATGTGAGGACTTTGTATTATTAGAAATAATAATAATAATTAGGAACAGGACCTGGCACACGAGGTTACTGATATTTGGCGAGTGGAATCCACCGAAATCATCCCCGTAGTCCTATCCGTGAACGGGTTAATTTTAGCCGACCTTGAACGTCACCTAAGGCGGCTGGATCTCCGAGGCAGACCAATAATTGCAGCAATGCAGAAAGCAGTCCTCCTTGATAATGCCCGGATAGTTCGACGCTTTCTCTCCCCGTCGCACTGCACTCCAGCCGACTGTGCTTCCGCTGGAGGTGCTCCTGCCACTTTGCCTCGTGTCAAATGAGCAGAGTATCTTAAATTGTATAGATCATCATTATCATCATATCAGCTCATATACGTCCCCACCGAGGGGCTCGAGCCTACCCTGAATTAGGGCGATCGGGCCTTAGGCGACACGCGGGCCCAGTGCGAGTTGGTCGACTTCACACACAACCTTCGAGTTTCTTCGCAGGTGTGTGCAGGTTTCCTCACGATGTTTTCCTTCACCGTTAAAGCAATCGGTGAGTATATGTAGGTACGTAAGTTTCAAAAAACTCATTGGTATATTGGCCGTCCGGTATTGAACCCGGCACCACTGGTTAGGAGAACAGAGTCGTTACCGGTTGAGCCACCGACGCTCTCAATCGTATAAAACTCATTGGTACATTGGCCGTCCGGTATTGAACCCGGCACCACTGGTTAGGAGAACAGAGTCGTTACCGGTTGAGCCACCGACGCTCTCAATCGTATAGATATCTTAAAATAATAATATTCAGGAACAAACCACACACGGCCATGTGGTCACCAACTGGAACTCCCTGTACTATGGGAATCAATGTACATATATACATGCTTAATACGTTTAAATACATCCATAATATATAGAGATTGAACAACCAGACACAGAGCAAACAAAAAAAATCGACACACGAATTTTTGCCCTGAGTGGGGATCAAATCCGCGACCCTCGGACCAGCAGATAGGAGCGCTGAAACTGAACCAAGTACTCTAGCGTATCAGAAAGAGAAATTGCCAAATTCTTACCATATTTCGGCGACATGCTCTTGTTACTCCGACTCCTCGTGCCCTCGAGGAAGAACTCAATGGGCGCATTGTGCTTGGCCACCAAAGTTCTGACGTACTGGCGTAAAGTCGCCGCGTATAGCGGCGCGCCGACCAGAGTGCGACGAATGTAATACGCGCACGTTTCCCGCATAAGCCTTCCAATTACCGCCATTGAGTAGAAGTCTGAAGATAAGATACATGTTATGGTTTATTTGCCCATGAAATGTCCAGTAGGTCTAGGTCCTTACAGTCTTCTTGTATAAACAGCAATTATTATATCAGCTCATATACGTCCCCACCGAAGGGCTCGAGCCTACCTTAAATTATGGCAACCGGCCCTTATTCGACCACGCGGGCCCAGTGCGGGTTGGTCGAATTTACACACAACCTTCGAGTTTCCTTCCTTCACCGTAAAAGCGTCGGATAAACGTACATATGAAATGGAAATTCGAAAACACATTGGTACGTGGTAGGATTCGAACCAGGACCTCCCAGACAGGAGGTAGTGGCCCTAGCCGTTACGCCACCGACGCTTTTTATAATGAGCAATAATAAATAAAAATAATGTTTACAATAAAAGGACAATAAATAATAGAATGATTACTTAGATAACAGGCAAAACACTATGCTTCTTACAACCAAGGCCAAGTTGTAGATATTGTCAAAACAACAGGCCTTAAACGGTATATCGATATAGTACAGTACAAAGTATGTGTCTATATTTATTATCTATCTAATCTATTTAATGTATTAACACTACATAAGTGCCCACTACAAAACCAGTTTGAACAGTTCAAAGGTTATTTTTTTATCAATGATACGCAGTAATAGGTAAGAGAATCACAATCCTAACATTTATTTATTTAAATTCTATTTATTTTTATTTTATTTTAAATTCTATATATCAACATTTCTATATATTATGGTCTAACAAAATTAGCTGAAACTATTTTAACTGGTGCTTCTACCCATGAAACTGAACAACTTTCCCCATAAACCCATAGTCAAATCTAAAAAAAAAATTGAACTTCCCATACTAAGTTGGCTGATCAGCTGATCGAGTTATTATGGGAGAGCCAATTTTTTTTTTGCGATTTGACTATGGGTTTCATGGGGAAAGTTGTTCAGTTTTATGGGTAGAAGCACCAGTTAAAATAGTTTCAGCTAATGTTGATACACCTTATATATCAAGTCTGATATACCTAGACTTATTCTATGCTAAATTGTAATGTTGATGATTTGTGTATGCCCGACTACTAAACTAAAAGATTCCACTGGGTCGAAGTGTCGCTGCAACTGCAGCCCCCACTTACAAAGATAAGATGCCCGACTACGACAGAACGTGAAGGCTTCGCGAGAAAGTAAGCACAGCGTGACTGTACAATTTATTATTATTTGTCAGCAAACCCCCCATCCCATAGCAATAATAAAAATTCTGTGAAAAGTCCAGCCGTACAGACAGACAGACGACTGTCCGTTCGTCTGTCTGTCTGTTTGGCTGAAATTGTAGGATTAATAATCCCATTATCTTGTACGGAACCCTCATAATTAAGAATGTGAAAACATATTTGATGCTTTTTAGGGTTCTGTACCCAAAAGGTATGTTGGGGAGCCTATTACTAAGTGTATGTTTTCCGTCCGTCTGTATTACCTCTAAGGGCTGTACCCTCTGAGCCGCAATAGGTACGAAGTAGCTTATGAATTTGTTACAGATTATGAGCTTGGTGCCGGATTTCTTAACAAATAATTAAAACACTAAAGTAAACACATATTTATCGAAGTTTTTTGTTTTTGCTCTATAGTAACAAAGGCAATACATATAAGCATCAAACTTGATGTGATCGAAGTGCAAACCCGTAAAACAACAAGAATTATAAAAAACGGCTCAATGTGAGTCGGACTTCCCTAAGATTCCCGAACTGAATGAAAAAAAAAACATAATTTTGTTTGTTAAACACACAATACACTCAACGGCCGTTGGAGTATTTAAGTTCTCAAGTGGTGACTGCGCATCGAAACACGTAGCGTAGCCAGGCCTCCCACTCGATGGACCGACGACCTAGTGAAGGTCGTGGGAAGTCGCTGAATGGTACGGAACCTTTAGTGCGCGAGTCCTACTTGCACTTGACCGTCTTTTAAATCATCATATCAGCTCATATACGTCCCCACCGAGGGCTCGAGCCTACCCTGAATTAGGGCGATCGGCTCTTAGTCAACCACACGGGCCCAGTGCCGATTGCTCGACTTCACACACAACCTTCGAGTTTCTTTGCAGGCATATGCAGGTTTCCTCACCATGTTTTCAATCACCGTAAAAGCGTCGGATAAACGTACATATGAAATCGAAATTTAAAAACACATTGGTACGTAACAGGATTCGAACCACGACTTCCCGGATAGGAGGTAGCGGCCCTTGCCATTACGCCACCGACGCTCCTAATATGGTTGTCTTTTAAATAGTTATTATGATTATTAGGAAAAATACACATACCCATTCCAGCTGCAACAGCTGGGAATTCGATATCATAGTGATAGCACAGGTAGGTCATGAGACAGAAGTCTGCATAGCTTCGGTGTGTTGGTAGAAACAGTACAGGATTATTGCCCATAATTTCCTTTACCTAAAAACAAAGTCGATTTAATTATATTTTTAACATACATCAGTATCTTATATCGCACTCTTAATAAAGTATATTATGATTCAAGGCCAATGGGCCTAGACCATTAACTTAAAAAAAAAATCGGGCTTATCTTTATAATATTGAATACAATAATTTCTCTACACGCAGAGGTTATTAACCTTAGGCATGTGAGATAAATACAATAAATTCATTACAAATGAATGAATACTACACAATGGGTGTGTAAATACTAGGGATGCATCCGACACCGATACCGATACCGATATATCGGCGATACTTTGGGTTTGCCGATATATCGGTATCGGCGATATTTTTATGGCAGGTTCAACGATACTTTTCAAATTTCGCGCTTTAAAAATGTAACGCAAACGCGCGTGTTGTCCCATCTGTTTCGTTGCAAACGAGGCATCGTCGCATCTAAGAGACTATTTTCCACCGCAGGTCTTATTCAAACAGACTTGCGAAATCGCCATTGCCCGCAAAACTTAAGAATGCTTTGTTTTTTAAATAAAAATCTTATAAATGTTAATTTTGATTACTAAAACTATTAAATAATGTTTTTTATTTATTCTAACTTCCTTTTTTAAATTCAATAAGCGTATCGGTATCAGTATCGCCGATATTTTTATAAGAGTATCGGTATCGGTATCGTATCGGCAAAAAGGCGTATCGAGGCATCCCTAGTAAATACCCAAATCGGTGATAAGCTCTGATATACTATAAATAATATGGTATAACGCCTATAACATAATACATGACATACATTTATGTTGAAATCTTTGATATTTTTTGTCAGATAACATACATAGCTAGTTCCCAGTTAGTTAGTCTCTAAAAATCAGGTGAGATAATGTCAAGGACTGAACAACAATGTGTAAAAGAACACATTTTAAACAGCTGATATGATGATGATGATGACTTAAAGACTTACCTTATGAACCGCTGGTTCATTCACAAACACTCCTATCTTCATCATGACCGATATCTTGAGGAATACTACACCCATCCAGCGGATGACATGCACTTTTCGGTCCATGCCCATCTCCTCCAAGTAGCCAAGGACTTCATGATGAAGCTTCTGTTTGTTTACTCCAGTCCGTGCGCTTTCCTACAAGACATTGGTGCTTTGTAATGGAATGGTTGATACAGTTGGTTCATAACTACATGCTGATAGAAAATACATTGGGTGTTTTGTAACTGAATGGTGGTTACAGTTGGGTCATGACTTCATGCTGACAGAAAATGTATTGGGTGCTTTGTAACTGAATGGTGGATACAGTTGGTTCATGACTACATGCTGATAAAAAATACATTTGGTGCTTTGTAACTGCATGGTGGATACAGTTGGTTCATGACTTCATGCTGACAGAAAATGTATTGGGTGCTTTGTAACTGAATGGTGGATACAGTTGGTTCATGACTTCATGCTGATAAAAAATACATTTGGTGCTTTGTAACTGCATGGTGGATACAGTTGGTTCATGACTTCATGCTGACAGAAAATGTATTGGGTGCTTTGTAACTGAATGGTGGATACAGTTGGTTCATGACTACATGCTGATAAAAAATACATTTGGTGCTTTGTAACTGCATGGTGGATACAGTTGGTTCATGACTTCATGCTGACAGAAAATGTATTGGGTGCTTTGTAACTGAATGGTGGATACAGTTGGTTCATGACTTCATGCTGATAAAAAATACATTTGGTGCTTTGTAACTGCATGGTGGATACAGTTGGTTCATGACTTCATGCTGACAGAAAATGTATTGGGTGCTTTGTAACTGAATGGTGGATACAGTTGGTTCATGACTACATGCTGATAAAAAATACATTTGGTGCTTTGTAACTGCATGGTGGATACAGTTGGTTCATGACTTCATGCTGACAGAAAATGTATTGGGTGCTTTGTAACTGAATGGTGGATACAGTTGGTTCATGACTTCATGCTGATAAAAAATACATTTGGTGCTTTGTAACTGCATGGTGGATACAGTTGGTTCATGACTTCATGCTGACAGAAAATGTATTGGGTGCTTTGTAACTGAATGGTGGATACAGTTCGTTCATGACTACATGCTGATAAAAAATACATTTGGTGCTTTGTAACTGCATGGTGGATACAGTTGGTTCATGACTTCATGCTGACAGAAAATGTATTGGGTGCTTTGTAACTGAATGGTGGATACAGTTGGTTCATGACTTCATGCTGATAAAAAATACATTTGGTGCTTTGTAACTGCATGGTGGATACAGTTGGTTCATGACTTCATGCTGACAGAAAATGTATTGGGTGCTTTGTAACTGAATGGTGGATACAGTTGGTTCATGACTTCATGCTGATAAAAAATACATTTGGTGCTTTGTAACTGCATGGTGGATACAGTTGGTTCATGACTTCATGCTGACAGAAAATGTATTGGGTGCTTTGTAACTGAATGGTGGATACAGTTGGTTCATGACTACATGCTGATAAAAAATACATTTGGTGCTTTGTAACTGCATGGTGGATACAGTTGGTTCATGACTTCATGCTGACAGAAAATGTATTGGGTGCTTTGTAACTGAATGGTGGATACAGTTGGTTCATGACTTCATGCTGATAAAAAATACATTTGGTGCTTTGTAACTGCATGGTGGATACAGTTGGTTCATGACTTCATGCTGACAGAAAATGTATTGGGTGCTTTGTAACTGAATGGTGGATACAGTTGGTTCATGACTACATGCTGATAAAAAATACATTTGGTGCTTTGTAACTGCATGGTGGATACAGTTGGTTCATGACTTCATGCTGACAGAAAATGTATTGGGTGCTTTGTAACTGAATGGTGGATACAGTTGGTTCATGACTTCATGCTATAGAAAATGCATTGGGTGCTTTGTAACTGAATGGTGGATACAGTTGGTTCACAAACTCATGCTGTAGAAAATGCATTGGGTGCTTAGTAACTGTGGTGGATACAGTTGGTTCATGACTTCATGCTATAGAAAATGCATTGGGTGCTTTGTAACTGAATGGTGTATACAGTTGGTTCACAACTTCATGCTGTAGAAAATGCATTGGGTGCTTTGTAACTGTGGTGGATACAGTTGGTTCATGACTTCATGCTATAGAAAATGCATTGGGTGCTTTGTAACTGAATGGTGTATACAGTTGGTTCACAACTTCATGCTGTAGAAAATGCATTGGGAGCCTTAGTTCTGAATGGTGGATATAGTTGGTTCATGACTTCATGCTGATGGACAATACATTGGTGCTTTATAACTGAATGTTGGATACAGTTGGCTCATGACTTCATGCTGATGGAAAATAAAATGGTGCTTTGTAACTAAATGGTGGATACAGTTGGTTCATAACTACATGCTGAGAGAAAATACATTGGGTTCTTTGTAACTGAATGGTGGATACAGTTGGTTTATGACTTCATGCTGAGAGAAAATGCATTGGGTGCTTTGTAACTGAATGGTGGATATAGTTGGTTCATGACTTCACACTGAGAGAAAATTAATGGTAGATACATAGGTAGTATAGTATTTTCCTGACAAGGGCCTTGACAAACCTTTTTACTAACAATTATTTTTTGTTGCAACTAATTTTTACTCTATAAATTTTTATAGTAGTAAGCTAATAGGACAAGGAAGTATTTTCTGTATTTGGCATTTTTACTGTGTCTTTTTATTTATTATAAAATCATGATTTCATACAAAATTCTGAAACCATTGATTTGCAACCCCTAGTTCATTCTTGTGGCTTAAGCACCACTCATTCTCAGACTGTCATAATAATAACGAAGTCCATGCAGGTAAAGCACCAAGCAAAAGCTAGTCATTAATTTAAAAAAAAACAACAAATAAAATTAAAATTAATAATTAAAATTAGGTACATTTTTGACTTTCATTATAACTTAATTTCTTTGTCTAGACCTTGAAAAGATCATAAAAACAATTCCATGCAGGCAAAGCAGTGGGCAAAAGTTAGACGTTGTTAAAAAAATATACAAATAAAATACAATTTTGATGTCATTTTTGGCTTCCAATAAAACTTGAAAAGATTATAAAATAGTTACAAGTTCAAATGTTGTATGAAATACCTATTAAGGGTAAATGTTCTTCAAGTAATATTGAACTTAGTGCACCTCAATCATTGCTCTAATGAAACATGCAAATATTTATTCTTTGTATTTACCACTCCTGGTGTGTTTGTTTATACTCACGGCTTCTATGACAGCATCTAAGTAAGTAGACTTCGCAACCAGTTCCTTCAAATCTTGAGGTGAGTAGTATTTGTCCAAGACTAACGACTTCTGAGGGTCTATCGCGCGAGTCATCAGATGGAATATACGGCACTCATTTTTTGGCGATAGAATATCCTTAAAATTTACTTCTTTAGCCATTTTTAGTTTTGTAATATTTTTGGAACGACAAACTAAACCATTTCTTTTAGTTGTGAACGAAGAGGTTATTTAAAATATCCACACTTTATAGTCTGATTACTTGATAATAGTTTAAATTAGATAAAGCAAATTACAAATGATTTAATCATAAGTATAACCAACAGACATCTGTCTACCATGCACACGCACACTGCCACAGACAGAACACTACTCCGCAAGGGAGCACACTGCACAGTGATCACGATCAGTCAGTCAGTCAGTCAGTCAGTGATTCTTTCTTGCTTGCTTTGCAAGTTTGCAGTACTTCGCACTTAACAGCTGTCATAACTAAACGTAGTGATTTATACTCCTTGGTCATAACTAAACGTACCCAAAGTGAGTCACTTACCTTTGTCATGCCTTTGTCAGTGAACAGGACCACAGATCACTATTTGTAGCAAGCAAAGAGGATATATATTTAGTAGCCAGCTTTAGGACACTGACACTAGTGGCACAGTATATATTGCTGTGATATTGCTAGTGGGTGAATTTTAATATTTTTTTTAATCTCCGACATTCCGCAAAGCGAATATAAAGAAAACGCACATCTGGCCGAACCGCACGCACCGCAGTAGTACTAATATATATTAAAACCAAAAACATCCTGTAAAAACTAGCCAAGTCTCGATTGAGCTGCTTGTTTTTCTATAAAAAGTAATGAAATCTCTAAGCAAAGCCAAGCCTAGTCTAGGGTTCTTTACTGCGATTTCTTTATTATTATGGTTAGATTTTATGTGACCTGCCGTTGAACATTCTTTATGCATATTTACTCCTTGAGACATCCAAGTCAACGGCCAAGTCACATAAAATCTAACCATAAAAATAAAGAAATCGCAGTAAAGAACCCTAGACTAGGCTTGGCTTTGCTTAGAGATTTCATTACTTTTTATAGAAAAACAAGCAGCTCAATCGAGACTTGGCTAGTTTTTACAGGATGTTTTTGGTGGGATTTCACTTATTTTTGTAGAAAACTACATTGATTCATGAACTGCGCCTTAAAAACTAGTAAATCAAGGAGTTCGGTCCTGCGACTGCATAAATAACTTTGTAATCCTATATATTTTATATGGGATTACAAAGTTATTTATGTAGTTTGTGTAACTAGATAACTGGACCGAAATTGCAAAATGTTTGAGTTTTTCCTTGCTTTATACACTAAAGACTAATTGTATTCTAAATTTGAATCTTCTATGTCGGCTAGAAGTGCCTTGGAATTTTGATGATCTGTCAGTCAGTGAGTGACAAATTAGGAAACTTTGACTAGTTATAATTCTTAAAGTACTGGTTCAAATTGAATGAAATTTGGAATATGCCGTGCTTATATGATGCCTGCTTGGGTACAGAAAATTCAGGCTTCTAGGTTTATCTACAACGAAGTTGTGGAGGGTCGAAAATGGCCTGAACTGCTTCGAGAAAAGGATGGTACGGCCGTGCCGCTTTTTTTTCTCGACTTGGCGGGGGCACTGCCGTGCCCCCAGATACTGTGCCGTAGTCTCCACAGCATCGCATTTGTTAAAATAACAGATCTAATTAGATCTGTGGTTAAAATGCACATCTGTCCGCGCCACAGTCGTCTCTGTCTGTGTCTCGGCACCGAATGGAGTTTATTTAATTCGTGCCGATTCTGGTGGCGTCATCAGCTGCGGCTAAATGTTAGAAGTTGCATAGAACTTCATTTAACTAATTCGAATACGGCGCGTGCAGTGCGGTCAGATGGGTGTTCACCTTAATACACTACGCCAGAGATTCCCAGTGTGTTCCGCGACTTCCGCGGGGCCCTTGGGCACCACGATCGTTTCGTGGCCTGATTCGTAGCTCCAAGAGACTTGAAAACTGAAAAATTTTTCAGAAACTGAAAAATAATTTACTCACACCATTCGTAAAGCATTCAGTAAGGAATCATTGACTAATGAAGTTGGGCCAGACGATGAAACACCTGAAAACTGTTGTGTTCGTTTTTTCGTTAAGCTTTTTCCCGAACTGATTTGAAGGTTCAACAAGCGTTACGTTTCAAACGCAGCGGTTTCGGCATACTTAGTTTGTTTGAAGAGTGTCTACTTTTTCTGTAATTACCCTGCAAAAATTGAAAGGTCAGTAGCTAAAAAGTTCAAAATTGCGGCCATTTTTCTGATTTAGACAAAGGATTCTTGATCAATTATTCTAACAACGGATTAGACATCGATTTACGATACTTTAGATATCGATTTTGTAACCTATCGGTCCAGTAACTAAAAAGTTCAAAATGGCGGCCACTTTTTTCAATTCTGACAACGGTTTTGTGATTAGGAACTTCAGGTACGTTAGTACTAATATATATTATATACTTTGCTTCAGGGACTATCAGGTATTGATTTTGGAAGCATTCGTTCTGGTAAAAAAATTATAAAGTTTTTTCGCAGACAAGAAACCCCAGTTAACAGGCAATTTGGATACAACCTGTTTAAAGTTTTTTTTTTAATTTATTATTTTTTGCTCGTTTCCTACGAATAAAAAACATGTATTAACATGTTTTGTCACAGAAATTTGTAAAGGTGCCTAATATTATTATTACTGAAGTTGAATGAAAGATCTTAGTTTTTCTCATGATTTTTATTTAAAATTGGAATGCCCTATTCAAAGAACACCAATCAACATAAAGGCTAACTCCACATACAAAATGAAATAAATCTATCTAGAAAAAACATCTGTCTATTTATAATACTAGTTCCAAAGACTTACACTTCGTGAAGACGAGGCCCACTGAACATTTGCAACAAATTTTTCGTCTTACTAGAAGAAGTTGTTTTTCGTCCAACCAATTTCTATTTCCATGTACAAAATCGAAAATAAATCCTTCTAGAAAAAAAACATATGCCTGTTTATAATAATACTAGTGCCAAAGACTACTTCTTAAATACTGAACATTTGCATCAAATTGTTTCTCTTACTAGAAGAAATTAGTCCTCGTCCAACCATAACCGATAGGCAACCAGTCCCAACAAAATGGTGCCTTTTCAAACTTCAATGGCCTCGTCCATAAAAATAAATGGGGTCTTCGACTGGCGCATATTTACTAGTTTTTATAGACTAAAGTAACATATTTCTTGAAAAAATAAATGCTTGGGGACTTTCTTCTGTATCTACCCTCAGTCCAAGCGAGTTAGCGTAAACTTAACAATTAAAAAAATAAACACAGTGTGCATACAAACAAGATACTTACAAGCTAAGGTATAACATTTCGATTAGAGATTTTATTTTTTTCTTTCTTTATTATGGCACAATATGAATTTTCTGGAATGTTTAACAAGCACCAAATAGACACAGATTCCCACCACAAAATCATCCATAAAAAGGACGTATATAATCACTATCGCAGAGCTTGTATTTTTTTCAAGGCACATAAACATTTGGTTTTGAGTAATTAGTACTTTTACTTCATAATTTATAATGTTAAGCTTCGACCAATATAACAGCTATGGACCGGCCTACGCGAACAGCCTAATATTATTATTACGCGAACAGCGGTTTTGATGCCTACAGAATGAGCGCATTCGCTCATTTCGTCTCAGACCGGTATCCCCCAAAAGTCTAAACGAGTGAAATCGATCGTGCTATATTCCGAGTACGTCTCTCTATCTCTGACATTGTTTATATTTGAACTACACTCGCTAGACTATAGTGGTGTGACAACACCAGGCAACCGCCGCCGTCTATCGTGCCACACGACGAGAGAGAGAGAGAGAGAGAGAGAGAGAGAGAGAGAGAGAGAGAGAGATAGGATGTGAGTGTGTGTATGTGTAGTTGTATTTCACTCATTTTCTATGAGATTAATGTATGGATGGGGCCGGCCCATTATATTTGGTCGAAGCTGCTAAGGTATAAGAAAAATACTATAATATAATGTTAAGGCCTTAAAATTACAACCTTTACAGTAATAATGCAAGATTTTGGTATACGTTATGTTTAGTATACTTTTATACCAGAATACCTATCTATTGCTTTTCGGCCGTCACCGCAACCATGTTTCGCAACCAGTTGCGAAGGAAGAATTTTCCTCCTTTGTTGGCAACTGGTTGTGAATGTATATTAAATCGAAGAAGCAAAAAATAACATCAATCGAACACTCTTCTCTTATTTTCTACTTAGCTATATCACATTGTTATTGTCTTTTGTCTGGCTTGTTTAGTTTCGCTTACGTTGTAAGGCAGCACCGATTTGATTTTACATCGTACATTTTATAATGATGGGCTCGTAAACCCGATACGTAACATACGAAATAATGTAAAAGTACAAAATCTAAAATAGGTTTGATACCTTCTCACCTTACAATCAAGTTAACATACAAAAATAGGTTCGACACCTTCTCACCTTACAATGAAGTTAACATACAAAAATAGGTTCGATACCTTCTCACCTTACAATCAAGTTAACATACAAAAATAGGTTCGACACCTTCTCACCTTACAATGAAGTTAACATACAAAAATAGGTTCGATACCTTCTCACCTTACAATCAAGTTAACATACAAAAATAGGTTCGATACCTTCTCACCTTACAATGAAGTTAACATACAAAAATAGGTTCGATACCTTCTCACCTTACAATCAAGTTAACATACAAAAATAGGTTCGACACCTTCTCACCTTACAATGAAGTTAACATACAAAAATAGGTTCGATACCTTCTCACCTTACAATCAAGTTAACATACAAAAATATGTTCGATACCTTCTCACCTTACAATCAAGTTAACATACAAAAATAGGTTCGATACCTTCTCACCTTACAATCAAGTTAACGTACAAAAATAGGTTCGATACCTTCTCACCTTACAATCAAGTTAACATACAAAAATAGGTTCGATACCTTCTCACCTTACAATCAAGTTAACATACAAAAATAGGTTCGATACCTTCTTACCTTACAATGAAGTTAACTTACAAAAATAGGTTCGATACCTTCTCACATTACAATGAAGTTAACTTACAAAATTAGGTTCGATACCTTCTCACCTCACAATGAAGTTAACTTACAAATATGACGTATTTTATTTTTTCTAATAATTAACAAATTTTTTTTATATCCTAGCTTATATGGCCAGTAATAAAAAAAATACTGAAAGTCACCATGTCAGTCCTAAAATATTTCCATAACGGTTTTGCAATGACTTAGTATATTATTGATTTCATAGTCAAATATTTTTATAACTTAACCAACTATTTGAGACAAATTAATCAAATGGTATACTTAACCCTTGAAGTATTTGGCGCAGACCCGCTTATGGGCAGCCCTCGCACACACTCTTAAAAAAAGCTAGGCTTTGGTCTTGTTAACTTTCATTTCCTTCAATAGTGGAGTAATCTTCGAGACCATATCCGTCCTATTAACGTCGTTGTTGAACTTATTGGCTTCGTAGCCGTAGTAGGTGTCCAGTTCGCGACAGCGGTCGATGTAGGCGCGCCACTTCTTGTCGCGCTGCAGGCACAGAGGGTTGCCGATGATGATAGCTTTGGCCTTAGCCCGGGTGATGGCCACGTTGAACCTCTGTGGGAGACATTGGATGTCAGTAAACCTCGGAATTCTAAAAGTTCAGTGAGCCTTGATTACTGAGTCATGTTGCTTGGCTCTTACGTTCGGCGAGTCTATGTTGAACTTAGACCTTACGAGCCTATACAAGGTGTAACAAAATAAGTAAATCTCGGTAAGCCCGCTTCCATCTTCGGCAACATCGTCACTTACCACCAGGTGAGATGTTGTCAAGGGTTTACCAATTGTGAATAAAAAAATAAAAAAAAGTATAGGAGTCATTATCATATCTTAAGGCGGTTGCAGAGGAAACAAAAATAGAAATCGCAACCTAGATGGCGCTGGCGAGCAAATATTGTTGTTTTTGACAAATATTTCGTAAATTAGATAAGTTTGAAGCAAAATTTGTTTATTCGCGAGCCCTTTTATTGATGTTTCGATGATATAGTAAGTGTTTAACTTCATTTATTGTTTTATTCTCCCGTGTTATCGCACAATTAGCAGCTGATAGCAGGCACGCATACTGCAGGCACGAATTGTAAGTGTGTGGGTGCAATTCATTCAATAAAAAGTCGCGTAATATCTGTCAGTTTACAATAGCGGTATACAAAGAGAATAGAAATCACTACGAAATAAATACCTACATAAACAAAATTACATTTTATTCCTGGGACAAAAAAGCAAAACAGAGAGCACATCGGATTCTCAGAAATCGTTTTTACGATTATCTTTTTGGATACAGTGTAGAATCCTTGTAAAAATGCAGATAATTAGCAGAGACGTGATTGTAATGGAAGACAAAATGGAAATGAGGAAACTGAAGAATAGTGTTATCTGGTTTCATGGACAAGAAATGTCACCTGAAGACAGCCAGGAGGACAGATTCAGTTGGGGAATTGAAAGAAAGCCCATGTCTACTCCATGTGCTATAGAGAACGAAAACAGAGAGAGGAAACTACCTACCTCAATAGATATGGTTTCTCCGTGTGTACATATCCAGCTGCTGAGCCATAGCAGTCGTTCAGGGAAAACAATGCTCGGGAGCTTATTGATATGTCAGGTGGTGCAACAATAGTTGATAAGTGCAAGTGGGTGCTAAATAAACAGTTTGATGTGAACAACAAAGTGCGTTATCATGGGAGACTAGTGACAAAAGGTTTCACGCAGCAACCTGGAATAGATTATGAGAACACCTTCTCTCTGGTAGTTAGACGTGAAGTTTGCATATCTTCCATTAAGTCTTTATGTTCTGTCTCTTCTATGGTGTGACACAGACTTTATTGTTGTGATTGATTTGTTTTTCATTGCAAAAATATAAGTACTTCCAGCCCAAATAAACTTTTGTTTTAATCATTTAATATAGCAAATCGTGGTTTAAGATATGAAAACCTAGGTCCTGTGAGATGATATCTAGAAATGAATATCAATGTAGATCGAGAAAGGAATGTAATTACAGTTGATCAGCAAAAATATATAGAAAGTATCGCTGGATGTGAGAGGTCTTTATCCACCAGTGGACGTCTTTTGGCTGATATGATGATGATCACCACCTTTACACATAATAACCATTTTCATGGGCGCTGCTGAAGCCTTATTATTATTTTTTAATTCACCATTGGTAAGCCCTTGGCATCATCTCACCTGATGATAAGTGACGCTGATGCCGAAGATGGAAGCAAGCTTACCAAGATTCCCCAATGCAATGGAGAACTGGCTATCTTATCCTCAAGCCGGAACACATCAACATTGTTAACACTGATGTTTGGCGGCAAGACTTAGATAAGATGGTGGTAGCTAGCCAGGCGGGCTTAGAAAATGCCCTACCATCAACCAAACGGAGTTTTACAAGTTGACCCCACCGGGATTCGAACCCACGACCTCATGGTGTGAAGCAAATGGACTAACCATCACACCACAGAGGCGGTTAAAAGTTGGCACAAGGGACATACATAAAATAAAATAATCATATTCAATATCATGTTTTTTTCAATTTTAATCATTTAATCCCAGAGATATAGATAGGTTACATGCATACAAAAAGTGAAGCAAATAAAAGCATTCTTAGTAGCATTCGGTGCAATGGAAGTGAACTACCTTTAATACTGTGTGTAAAGGGGTTCGATTTTCAAATGTTGTTAGCGCATAACTCATCTATGGTAACAAATCTTTGTTTGATCCCCAAAAAATTCTTCAAGATGTTTTTCAAATTTAATATCTATATCTATAATATGCTACAAGTGGTACTTTATCTGGTAAAACTCTAACGAACTGCCATGAGAAAAGGGTAAAACATAGGTTTCTCAAAAATGGCTCTCGATAAGTTTTGTCATTACAAAAAACTGGACAAGTGCGAGTCAGACTCGCCCACCGAGGGTTCCGTACAAAATTGTAGATCCATATTATAAATCATAACAGTGCAGACTGTTAGGTACTACATACATCAAAATTATTTGGTACCTACCTACACATATAAAAAAGGGCAAAGTTTTTTTTACATTCGTCATAAATCGAAAACTATACATCAAAAAAATAATTAAAAGTCTGTTTAAGCTTCTGACAATGAAGCCCTTTCATAGGATACCTCATATCCCTCACTCCCGGAAGTCGTTGGCAACCTGCGGGGGCTACTGGACTTCCTGGAGGAGCTGAGCTGGCAGTGATGCCAGCTAACCACGCAAAATGGGCGCTCGGGCGCCTGGTTGCGGAAACCAGCCCGTTCTTACCATTACCATTACCATTACCTCATATGACACGCTTAACTCAATTCAAAATTTGGACCGCCGTTCCTTGCATAATTGATTACATACTTTATATAAAGATTATATTTTTACAAATGTATAGTTTTCAGATTTATCCCTTTACTTGTAGTACAAGACGGTATTATATGCCAAATTTCATAGTTCTAGGTCAACGGAAAATACCCTATGAATTTTGATTCCCTTGAGAGTGTCGAAATATACGTTTTTTGCAGCATAAACGGCCGTATCTTTTTTTACGTTAACCTAGAAGCTTGATTTTTTCACAGCTTCAAGGGACTGTAGACCGGACTATACGGTTGTAATTTCAACTCGATACCTCCATGCGTTTCCGAAATAAAGGGTCTTGACAGACATACGGACAGACAACAAAGTGATCCTATAAGGGTTCCATTTTTTCCTTTTTTTTTAAACTTATCAAATGGAATATCTATGATTTACTTACTTATGAACAGCTTGTATATTTTAGTGATTGCTGTTGTTGCCTGTGTTCGGCCTAAAAATAGCACATTACGATATACAATTTACTAATTATTGTGTAAATACACTCGACAGCAAAGGAAATGGGTCTGTAACAAAAACCTCAATAACTTCCAAATTATTGTAACAAGCTTTATGAAATAAAGACTGTATTATAGACAATTTTATAGTGCATCTATATATATATAAAAGAAAGTTGTGTTAGTTACACCATTATAACTCAAGAACGGCTGGGCCAATTATGATTTTTGTGTTTTTGCATTTGTCTTTGTCTGGAATAGGATAATAAGTATTAAAATATGATATTCATCAATAAAAAAAATATCAGTCAAAAATAATTGGTTTTTGGGTAGGGTAGTGTATGTGTAGTGTAGTTAGGGTAGGGTAGGGTAGTGTAGGGAAGGGTAGGGTAGGATAGTGTAGTGTAGTGTAAGGTGGAACGAAGTTCGCCGGGACAGCTAGTATAATAATAAAAATAAGTCATAAAAGTTTATAAAGTTTATTTTGAATAAAAGTAAGTTAAGAAAAAATGAAAATTTTTCACTAGATTTCGAAATTGCAATTTTCACACATTTTAGTATTTTGTATTACCACTGAGATCTATTAAAACAGCTGTTACACGGTTTAGCATGCTTTCCACTTTCGATTTCTGAGTTGATGCTGAGGATTATTCTCCCATTCCTCTATCACTGCTTCATCCGATCATGCTCGATGAAGTTCAAGTTTGGGCTGCGTGCTGGCCACTGCATGCGTGTGATAGAGACTGTGTGGGGATGAGCATTATCTTGCATAAGGATGGCATTCTTGCGCATGTTTACTAAAAGTGGGCCAACATACTCATTTAAGGTTTCATTCACGTATCTCTCTGCAGTTAAAGTTCGTCTCCCATCGTGCTTGTATAGCATGAATCTCGACTCGTCCGAAAACATAACTGTTGACCAGTCATTGAAAGTCCAATTCATGTGTTCTCTAGCATAACTCAGCCTTGAATTTCGATGCTGCCTTCCGAGTTTTGTACCATTGGTGGGTCTAAATGGCTTCATGTTCGCTTCAGCAAGACGCGGCCTCACTGTACACGTGCCCGGATTGCTCTCTTCGGCACGTAGAAGGTGATTTTTGACTTCAACAGCCGTTTGAAATCGATTTCTCAATATTGTTGACACCATATATCGATCGTCCCGCGCTGTCGTGCACCTTGTTCGGCCTGTTCCTGGTCTGTGCATATTGAATCCAGTCTCTTCAAATCGCTGGAGCACTCTGAACGGTTGATAGCGACACACCAACAGTGTAATAATGTTCACAAACACCGAAGAGGATTGCCTGTATTATAGGTACTTACGAAGCCATTTCTATTCTAGACCGTAACAAACCGGCTCGCGATCGTTTTGGGTTTACTTTGCGTCCTGAGTATACGTATTTATTGTAAAAGCGTTAATTCATTTTGTTACAAAAGCAATTTGTTTACCAAATTCACAAACTAACTGCAGAGCAAAAAAACAGTGTTGCCATATGGAGGAATCAAGAAATCTATCTTCAGTCCAAAATCTGGACAAAATTCGTGCAACAGTAAATAACTGTCAGTTAAAATTGTTAATACAATCCGGTATTTGACTGCTAGTCATTTGAGTTACTTTTTATCAACGGTCAAAAACGAAATTTTGTTCTGAAATTGTTCGTGTTACAAAATTGTGACGTCATTGTCTCTGACGAACTGATTTAGTGATTTTGATAAATATAAAATTGAATTTAGAATAAAATGTTAAATGAATGTTTTTATGCTTTTGTAGGAGAAATGCTATTTAGTGAATAGTATTTTTTAATTTATTTTAAACACTGTCAAATACCCTATACCGTATGACAAAAATGATACGCCACAAGTCGCATAAACTTTCGCGTAAAAATATGTACAGAAGTCTAAAGTGTAATATATATTTTTTTGTTATCTTATCCAAATGTTTGGACTCTCCATACAAAGTTTGAGAAGTCCAACAAAGCTAAATTTGTATGAATATGACACAGCAGCCGGTTCCTTGGGGAAAGTTTTTCAGTTACATGAGTACAAGTCAAATTTTAAAGAAAACGAAAGGAATATACATAAATTCAACCTGTAAACAATACCTTTGGATGTAGGAATATGATATTTGTGTCGCGTAAATCCATAATCATGAATTATCCGCATTGGACCTCAGAAATCCATACGAGTGCAGATAAATCCGTATATATAGCAACACTGATTCATTCATTTTCAGCCACAGAGTGTTACGGGGATAAGTGCGTTCGAAAAGTGTGTTGTTTTAATTTTTTTAACAAAAATATAAGAACATCTTTGAAAAACTAAATCTTTGTTTTAGTTTTTTACACTATTAACTATGGGTGTTATTAATAAAAAATAAATCGATTTGTATTCACTCTGAAAAAACATTTTATATTTAGATTCCTATAACACAAGTAGAGTTTCAGAACGCACTGTTCATACATAGCTTTACGGTACGCATAAGTGTCTATGTTGTGTAAATGTAACGCACACATACGTAAAATCGACACTTTTGAACAAGATTTAAAACCTTAATTACTTTTCAATTGTTCGATTTATCACAAATCTGATTTCATTCGCGAAAACAAGATTTTTTAAACATTTTTTTGACATTGTTTGATAACCTAATACTCTAACACTCGATGAGTGTATTGGTCAAACGTTTTGTATGAAAATGACGCCTCTGCAACCACCTTAATGAACAGCTTTTCCCGAGAGAACCATACTAAATTCATCATCATCATCATCATTTAAGCTCTTATACGTCCCCTCCGAGGGGCTCCAGCCTACCCTGAATTAGGGTGATCGGGCCTTAGTAGACCACGCGGGCCCAGTGCGGGTTGGTCGACTTCACACACAACCTTCGAGTTTCTTCGCAGGCGTGTCCAGGTATCCTCACGATGTTTTTCTTCACCGTAAGAGCGTCGGATAAACGTACATATGAAATCGAAATTCGAAAACACATTGGTACGTGGCAGGATTCGAACCACGACCTCCCGGACAGGAGGTAGCGGTAATAACTTGCCATTACGCCACCGACGCTCCTAAATTACTAAATTAGCAAAAAAAAATTAACTCTATTCATACAAATCGATCAACTGGTTTACCAATTTTACGCATTTTTAAGCTCAGCGTACGAGTTAGTACGAAAGGGATGGGATGGAATATTAAGCTATTGCATAGCTTTTATCGTAGGCTTTGAGCGCGGCGAGCGAATCAAGAAATTCCGTAACGAAAATAAAACCCAACACCCCCCACTCCGCCTACCATGTAGCTCGGCCGAGGGTAACGTAAAGTTACCGCGTTCTAAAAACTTACAGTGCCATCTATTAGCGATTTGCGGTACTTTTGGACTTAGTCAATTTTACTGGTGTAACCTTCTTAGTGTTAATTTATTACATAAACATCCCGCGCCCCAAGCACTATCTGGTACTGGTAAATACTGCATATATAAAAAATAATAATTATTATAATTGCATAAGTTGATAAAAAATGCTATGCAATAGCTTTACCGTGGCAATCCCCGAGTGTGTGTTTTTTTGTTTTAGATACTGTTGCTCTATTATAAATGTCTGTTGCAGAAACGATTATTGTTTTTTTTTTTTTTTGAGTCCGCCTCTATACACTGATGGGGTTGCAAATTATTACATATTTCGCCTCATAAGTAAACTAAACTTAATTGTCGTTTGTGCAACCACAGTAATGCTTTTTATCTTATAAAAACCGTTCTTTTCGAGTAAGAGTTAACACTATTTTAATCTATGTCCTTCTCGGCACATAGAGCGCTCAACCTGTTTTTCTTTGCAATTATTATTTTCTGAATATGTATTTAAAAAAAAAGTACCTACTGTAGAAATAATCAATTGCGAACTAGTTTAATCTGCATGTAGCTTATAGGTATTTCGGCTGCCCCATTTTAAAACATAGTAACTGCAAACTTTTTATACTTGTTTTTTTTGTATTATTGCTATTTTTATTACTTTTATGACTTAATTTGAAGTATTTTTTTCTAATAAATATTTTTATTCAAGTATCTTCTATTAATAAACCAAATTTTTTATCAATTTTAATTAGCATAAGTTTTTTTAAGGCAAATTTAAAAAAATCTGAGAATTGTCAGTTACTGTGTTTCGAAATTGGGCAGCCGATTTATTATGAGTAATTAATAATTATTACTGTTCTTAGTATGCCGTTGCGGTGCGCACACTGCTGAGGGCCCGGGCAGAATATCAGCGTTATGGGTATTCACTTATAACATATGCTGAGCCAGGACCTTTTCACTGGCCTGCCACTAATATCTAAAAATTTATTGTATTTTATTATATTTATTAGTAAGTAGCTATAAGTTAGTTTTAGAGGTGTAACTTTCATTTTTTATTATCACCAACCTATTACCTATTGTTTTTTGTGCGTGGTCAGTGAATAAACGGTTTATCTATCTATCTAATATGCTATCGACAGTCTGTGTAACCTGGCAAATCACCTTGTCAACCCTACTTAAATACCTAAAATGAAGGTTGAATGAATCTTGGAAGTGAGGTCTAGTATGTCAAATGTAAGTAAGTAATTTATTTAAAATATCAATGTTATGATACATATAACGAAAACAAAAAAGCGAAAGCGAAAACATATAAGTGGTACATATTTATTATTAATTACACTTAGCTATTGTGTAGTCATGGAATACCGGTAGTTTTCCGAACAAACTAAAATAAATAAATAAAATAAAATACAGGATAGCTTACAAAATAACTTATAAGGTAGGTACTTAGTTTAATTAGGTACATCTAACAATAAGTGTAACTTGTACATAACTCTTTATCATACTGAATAACTTTCCCAAAGAAACCTAGTCAATTCTAAAAAAAAAAATTGGACATCCATACAAAAATGCACAAAATTGGTCGATCAACCTGATCGTTTGTATGAAAGGTTTTTTCCGATTTCAACAGTCATAGAACAAAAGTCGTTCAGTATGATGAGTAGAAGTTAACGAGACCTACACCAATTGTTTTACACCCTGTATACACCCGGAAAAATCATTTTTAGACAATTGGGTTATCTCGTTGTTACCTTGTCATCGACGAGGAAGCCTAGCTGGAACTTGGCGTCGTGGTCGAGCAGGCCGCAGTTGGCGCGCACGGTAGAGATGATGATGACGCGCTTCTCTTTCCCCTGGAACGCCTCCACCGTGCCCACCTCGATCTTGCCGGGGCTGAACTTTTGCTTCTCAATCCAGTTCTTTATATGGTACACCTGGCGAAAACACAAAGCACGACTCAGATCGTGGCTCAGAACCTTTTAAACTTTCGAATATTGATATATTTTTTGACTCTTGTCAAATTTTAAAGGTACTATTCCTTTACATTCTTAGATTTTATTTGTTTCCATGTTGCTTTAATAATGATTTCTTGTCACAGTTGTACTATATAATACGTATTTGTATTAGAATAAGACCGACTATGTTACGGAAATGTGTAATGCCTATGTCGCTGGTGTGCCTTATATAGTTAAAAAATAAAATAAATTTAGCGACTTCGGTCAAACCCATCCAGGTAATGACCGTGCTTCGGGTTAGTAAACCGATGAGATCGACCCAACCACGCAAATAGCACTGAGCTACTACTATGTGAACCAGTTACTTAGCTTTGTTATAACTGGGCGTGGCCATTTTAATAAACACCTATTCGCTCTGGGTATCACAGAAAGTCACCATACAGAGAGTCTATCGAGGCTGATGAGACTGCTGCCCACATTCTGCTGGATTTCAAGAAGCTAGCATAGTATAGAGTCTTGCAACTCGGTGAGCCGAGGTGGCTTGGAAGTTGCCAGCGACCGGTCTCTACTGGACTTTCTGGAGGAGCTAGATTGGTAGTGACGCCGACAAACTTACGCAAATTGGACGCATCGGTCGCCTAGTTGCGGAAACCAGTACGCCCTTAGTTAGCTATAAATTAAAGCTGCAAATCAGCCTGCTTCATATGATGTGATGATGATTATCATTACCTCATCCAAAAGACATCCACTTCTGGAGATAGGTCTCCCCCAAGATAGGAGGTTTTGCAGTGTGGTGGCACAGTATGCAGAAATGATGCTGATGCCTATCAAGATTCAAGGTATTTATTCAAAATAGGTGTAAATTGCACTCTTTCTGATAGTAATAAAATAATAATAACAGAATTTCATTTGTAAAAATCTAGAAATAAACTATCATGAGTTAATAATGTGAAAATGGAATCCTTGAAATACACCAGATTATGTCATTAGAACATGAAAAGAATATGACACGAAAAGTTATACATAAAAATCATTGATACCTTTGACAAGAGTAGGCCAGTTCACACGGACAGCACCCGGTTACGAGTATAACGCGAGAGTCAGCCATCGCTCCCATCAACCATATTAGAGGGAAAGGAACGACGCGGCTTGTTCCCTTAGTCGCCTATTATGAAACCCACAAAGAGATTGGATGACACGATTCTAAGGCCGCAGAACAGGCCAACTTGAGGCTATAACTACACAGGGTGTAAGAAAATTGGTGTATAACCCGTTAACTGGAGGTTCTACTCATCATACTGATCAACTTTCCCCAAGGAACCCATAGTCAAATCTCAAAAAAAAAAATGGACCCTCCATACAAAAATGCACAGTCAATAGATTAACTGATCGATTTTTATGAAGAGGTTTTAACAAAAGTTGTTCAGTACGATAAGTAGAAGCCCCAGTTAACGGAACCTACACCAATTTTGTTACAGTCTGTATAACCTTATTTATGTACCAAATACTTGTATCATCCATCATCGTTGGTCTTTCAGACGAAGATAGAAGCTCTTTAAGATAGAAGCAGGCTTACCAGGATTCCCCAACGTAATGGGAAACTGGCTATCTTATCTTCAAGTCGGAACAAACAATGTTGTTAACATTGATGTTTGGCGGCAATACTTAGATAAGATGGTAGTAGCTAGCCAGGCGGGCTTAGTAAACACCCTTCCACCAACCAAACCGAGTCATACAAAGTTAGAATCCGCCGGGAATCGAACCGGCGACCTCCTAATGTGAAGCTAATGAACTTAACCATTACGCAACGGAGGCAGTTATGGATACCATGCATGAATTTTCAAGCGACTTCTAAAAAGGAGGAGGTTCTCAATTCGTCTGTGTTTTTTTTATATGTATGTTACCTCATAACTTTGGACTGGGTGAACCGATTTTTTGATTCTTTTTTTATTTCAAAGCTAGTGCTTCCCGTGTGGTCCTATATAAGTTTTATCAAAATCGGTGTAGTACTTTATTAGAAAATTAACAAAAACCAAAAATAGTAATGCGATAATGTACTAAGTTGTTGCGATGGAAGTCGGTTTTTTAACGTGTTTAGCGTTTTCAATTATGGTCATACCTGTCTGATGTACGGCGTGACCACACCGATGTCGTCGGGCTGGACGTTGTGCTCCTTGATCAGGAACGTTATGTACATCTGCACGATCTCCAGCTCCATGCTATTGTAGAAGCTGCAGTGGAAAAGCAAATTAAAAGCTACGTTAACACTTCGTTTTCTTCTTTTCGAGTCGAAAACAAACTCGAGATAGTCCCTTTCCAGAACCACACCCTGGACACTTCATACAACATGTATTATATTCATACTTCATGTATGGGATTTGAGGCACCCTTTTGCAAACAATCATTGGTTTTTGTTGGAACTAACTTGAAATTTTAATAACTATTTTACTTTGTTGAAAAGCTGATAAAATAAGGAAGTTTTTACCCTGTTGGGCACTCCAACTGTATTATAACTTTTTTATGGAAAATAACAAAGCATTTAAACAAATGCGTTTTTCATACAAAATTAGAAAAAAAAACCAATGTTAATATCTCGAAAATGGTGAGACTTTTACATAGCTTAAATTTTGGCTATGGTATTACCTATCCGCAGTTACAGGATTATCGTTAATTTTTGGGACACCCTGTATATACTTTGCCAGAACCGAGCACGCGCATTGGTTTTTTAGTGGCCTGCATCGAGTCCTCCCTGCAGGTGACAGGGCAAGAAGGACACGATATGAGGTGGTCCATCTTTTGAGGGACCGCACCACACCTACGGCTTGAAGGCTTTTTTATCACACTAAACTCTGACGTGCTGTCTCATCATCATCATATCAGCCGAAGGAAGTCCACTGCTGGACATAGGCCTCCCCCAAGGATTTCAACGACGACCGGTTCTGCGCTGCCCGCATCCACTACGTTTTTCGGTGCGCGGTCGCCACTCGAGAACTTTACTACCCCAACGGTCATCTGTTTTACGAGCAATGTGCCCCGCCCACTGCCACTTAAGTTTAGCAATTCTGCGAGACGTGCTGTCTATAATCGTGTCAACGCGGCTTAAACGATGGGATTGCCATCACCCGGAAGATGTTCACAGTTGAACATAGGCCTTCCCTGTAGATCTCCACTCTACACGACTCGGAGTCACATGCGTCCAGTGGCTACACTCCGTATTACGCCTCGCGGTCGTCATTCGAGAACCTTTCTTCACTATCGGTTCGCGTAATTCTCTTGATATTATCGTGCTTGTTCCCGCCTTTTGCCCTCACACCATGTAATCATTTCAGTGATTCTAAGGTTAACCGGAAGAGATCTCTTCCAATAAGGATAAGCCCGCCCTTTTACAGTATTTATTCAAAATGTGAATAATGAAGATATCACAAACAAACAAACAAAGCAGTTCTGGAAGCTATAAAGCCTGTCCATTATCACTTCCAACCTGCTTATTGCGACACAGAGTCAGTGATTTCAATTCTTCTACAGATCTCATTTCGAGTTAGAAAAATCCCAAGTATACCTCTTTGTCAAGTGACTTTCAAAAAGAAAAAGATTCTCCATTCGATTGTATGTTTTCTTTTTTTGTACTTTTGTTACAAAATATCTTTGCAGATGGTGAACCGATTTTCATGATTTTCTTAATTAGATAGGGTAAGCTGCCAGGCTGGTCCCATACAAATTTTATTTTATTTTCGGCGCAGTACGTTTTTTAGAAATTAACAAAAATAATAATGCAAAATTATACTAAGTTGTTGCGGTGGAAGTCGGTTTTTAAGGCGTTTCCAATTATTGTCATGTTTCAATAGCTTAGATAATCTTTTTCAGTGGATATTCCCTGTTACCTGGGCGACTTGCCCATCTTCTGCTCCTTGGACAGCACGCCGTGGAACACGACAGCGCGCCCGTGCTGCCGCTCGCCCAGGATGTCCAGGTTGCTGAGAGGGTCCACTGAAGCCAGCGCCTGCGATACACTCAGTTATTACTCGACTATCTAACCAATGAATAAGGGCTACGCATGTAGTATTAAATCTCGCACAGCTGAAGTTACTGAACCAATTTTTACAGCCAAAATTACTAAACCGATTATTGCAGCTAAAATTTATTGTACCAATTTTTACGGTCAACAGTACTAAACCAATATTGACAGTGTCAGGGCTAAATGACATTACCTAATAATCAACAAGGCGGTCGTTATAGATATCATATTTGATGCCTACATCTGTCAAAGTTGTTTTTCTAATTACGATTTGGAAAGTAAATAACCGCGGTCTCATTCTTTTACTGGTGCCATAATACGATAACAAGAATTTTTTTTTGAAATCTTAAAAACTTTTAGGCAAAAGATTTTAATGTTGCATCGTCTCATTCCTTTACTGGCGTCATACGATAACAAGAAAAATATTATTGAAAAACCTAAAAACCCTAAGGTAGTTACAAGCTTTTAATATTGCATTGTCACCCGATGTACATATGCATGCAAAGTTTCAGCTCAATCGGGAAGTGGGTCAAATTCAACTTGCAAGACACCGGGATAGGTGAAACTAAATAAAAGCTTGTAATAATAATTGTTCAAAAACCTTAAAACTTTAAGGTTCATGCTTTTAGTTGAAAAAAGATTTTATGCTTTAAAAAACCAAATGCTCAAATGAATATAAAAACAATTCAAAAAAGGCGGGCACAGTAAAATATTTTCTACGATTCTATTGAAAATGAAAAACGATCCTTGGACCTTGACTCCACCACCAAATTTCATCATCAGATCAACTTCAAAGTACAAAAAGGATCTATTGTCACCAGACTTCATACTAAATTTCAGCTCTATCGGACCCCTGAAAGTCACTCTAAAATCGATCGCAAGATTTGAATCTATAAAAAACATACCAACATTGCAAGTTAAATAAAAGCCTTTAAAAAAATATTACAACTTGCTTGTAAACGACAATGGGTTGCGAGGACTCAGTGACTCAGGTACTCGCTCAGCTACTTGGTGAAATGAATGTAAGACCTATTTATAATTAAAAACAAAGCCAAACACATAACATGAACATTAAATCTTGGATCCTTAGTGTATTCTTATATATTCTAATGACATTTCAATCAGAGTTTAAACTCGTAAAAGAGTGTATTACACGGATTCAAGACGAAATTATTCAGTTTTTATTGACTACAAGCCATATTATGAAAATTGCCTAAGGCAGTGGTTCCCAAATTTGACAGGATCGCGAGTCACCAAAAAAATTGAAATTTCGGGGCCCACCTTGTGCCTAACATTTTCCCAATACATATTGTAACTATACGAAGGACTATTCAGTTAATAAACAAAGTAAACCACCCAAAGATAATCGAAATTTTTAATTAAGGAAAACATAAAACTATATTTTGCTTCGCCCGCGTGAACATCGTCTTTTTACAACTGTCTTTGAGGGTGAGTGGTGCGCGACCCAGCAAGCCCCTCGCGAGCGTGGACATGAGTTTTCTCCAGATCCCTCAGGAACCATATCGGGCTATTCTGATAAGCAGTCTATGTCACTTCCCACCCCCCTCAACCAAATCTATACAAAAAAATCACTTCAATTAATTTTACAACCATTGAGATGGTGCAAAAAATCACAACAATCCATTGTTCCGTTTTGATGATAAATAAATGAACCAAAAAAGGGTATTTTTTCAGTTCCCTCAGGATTAAAAGAATGCGTTTGTTGCCCATTTCTTGCTATAACAGCTTTGGCGTCGACTTCGAATTCAGTCACTTTTAATCAAAGTGAATTCGATACGTCCAGTTTATTTCTGTATTTAGTCTTAATAAAAACTAAGGCAGAAAACCCCACTTCACATAAGCATGAGGTAATGAAGGGGGGAGGACTTTCATGTCAGACAAGCAGGGATAAGTGACGGCCAGAATTTTGCTCATTTTGCGATGAAGTGCACTTATCTTCTTATAGATCAATAAGCTCTTCACTTACTCGCGACCCAGTTTGGGAAATACTGGCCTAAGGATTCTAAATGAGCTCACCCGCAGTTGCCCCTTGTAGAAGAGCTCGTTGGGGATGTGCAGGATGTCGGGGTTAGAGCGGAAGTTGTTCCGCAGCATCACCATGTAGTTGGGGTCGCCGCGCTCGTCGTTGTACAGCTCACATGTCTTCTTCAGACGCTCCATCAGCGACAGTCCTGGATTTTTGAATGACAGTTTAAGGTGAAGGTAACTGTTAAGGTGAAAATGGGGACAGTAACTTTCATCATCATCATATCAGCCAAAAGACGTGTAGACGTAGTAGTGCTGGACAAAGGGAGAGGCCCAAGGATTTCTACGACGACTGGTACTACGCTGCTGGCATACAGCGGCTTCCCGCGACCTTCACCAGGTCATCGGTCCACCGAGTGGGAAGTCTGCCTACGCCTCGTTTTCAGGTGCTAGGTCGTCACTCGAGAACTTTACTGCCCCAACGGCCATCTGTTCTACGAGCTATGTGCTCCGCCCACTGCCACTTAAGTTTAGCGATTCTAAGAGCTCGGTTACTTTAGTTCTCCTCGTTCCTGATTTGATCACGCACGGAAACTCCAAGCATAGCACTCTCCATTGCCTTTTGGGTGACTAAGCCTTCTTACGAGGCCCATTAGTAAGCGACATTAACTTTCGACTTGAGTTATAAAAGAAACGACGCACTGTGCAGCAAGTCATACTTACCGACTTGCCTTATTTGTACTTATATACTTTAACACATACTAATACATATAAATGCATATCACAATATGATATTCTTTTTGCCTGACTTGAGTTGTTTCACAGAGGTGCGCACATTTTACCTCTCTTCGCTGGTTTTGGCTGAAAAACAGCGTTGTGAATGTATACCCTGCATGCACAACATTACGCTGAGCCCGAGCCTTTTTTTCTGGCTAGTTACCTTTAAGTTTTTAGGTGTGTTAGTGTTTTCAATAACAGTGTACTCATTTATGAATCAAGTACTTTTAATGTTTTATCTTCATCGCTTGTTTGCTCTATGGTGCTGTTTTGCTAGAACAATAAATGAGTTATCTATCTATCTATCATATCATACATATCATCTATCAGGGTGTAACAAAATTGGTGTAGGTCCCGTTAACTGGGGCTTCTACTCATCATACTGAACAACTTTTGTTCTACGACTTTGCTGAAAACGTAAAAAAAATTTTACTCTTCATACAAATCGATCAGCTGATCGACCGTTTTTGTGCATTTTAGTATTCAGGGTCCAATTTTTTTTGAGAATTTACTATGGGTTCCTTGGAAAAAGTTGTTTTGCAGTCGAGTAAAAAATAAATGTAGTCCACTGACCCAGTCCGAGGCGCCGCGCATGGTGCGAGATGATGACAGGCCCCAGCTGCAGCGGATCTCCGGCCAAGACCTGTCGTAAGCAATTTTAATGAAGAAAATTATAAGACAGTCAAGATTTAAGCAGGCTAGCTCCCAGACCTTTATACAAGTGACCTAAGTTGATCATTACACTCGAGAGGAATGGAGCCAAGAGTGTGAATGACCAATGCTGGCGAGTTTCATATGAAGTTTTTCAACACACTTGCAAGGAAAAAAACGGGTCAAGAGCGAGTCGGGCTAGCGCATAGAGGGCTCCGCCGTAACACCATACAATAAATGTATTTGTTTTGTGTAACGTATTTACAAAAAACCCGGCAAAGTGAGAGTCGGACTCACGCAAAGTACGGCTCCGTAGTCTTTTCTAAAATAAATGTACTCGTATATTTAAAAAACAAAATTATAGTTGCAGTTGGTAATATAACATTTTGTATGGAAAATCTATAAAACTTTTACAATTCCAAATGCACACCTTATGTTGGTCGACTATTAACTCCTAAAGTAACAAAGCCTGCTTAGCCGTGACAGTTTTCCTTTTAAATTGATTATTTATATGCCCTACTATATAAAAAAAATCACATGTCCTGAAATAATGGTTTAGTTTGTAAGTGTCCCCCTTGTGGCTGTAACAAAAATTAGCCTTTGTATACTTATGGCAAATTATAACTTTCTAGTACTAATAGTCTCTGAGCTAAGCCGCGGACAGACGGACAGACAGACATGGCGAAACTATAAGGGTTGATTAAGGAACCCGAAAAAATAAGTCGGATTTAAGGACAAAGGACAAAATAAAAAAATGTTCTCCCATACACGATACATGTCACGGCCAATTTTCCAACTGCAAATGTAAGTTTGTAATTACATTTTTTTTAAATGTTTTCACGATATTCGGATTTTTTCCTTTACTTGTGCTGCGAGGCCTTGCTTCTGGCCGTATTTCATTATTCTTGGTCAATGGGAAGTACCCTATAGGTTTTGATTTACTTGCGAGTGTCACAAAACATATGTTTAGATAACTTTCTGCTTTATGACTAAGACATAAACATAGTAAGCCTCATCAATAACTAAGTGGGTGATGTGGCGGGCCATGCGTTATATTATGATGACAGTAGTGTGCAAATACGAACAAAATGCGTTAATACCAGAGCGCCACGCGTGGATAGCAGTCCGCAGGCAGGGATCAGGCAGGCCGGCTCGGTCGCCTGCACGGCCTCATCGATGAATAAGTGGGTGATGTGGCGGGCCATGCGTTATATGTATTATGATTACAGTAGTGTGCAAATACGAACAAAATGCGTTAATACCAGAGCGCCACGCGTGGATAGCAGTCCGCAGGCAGGGATCAGGCAGGCCGGCTCGGTCGCCTGTGCGGCCTCATCGATGAATAAGTGGGTGATGTGGCGGGCCATGCGTTATATGTATTATGATTACAGTAGTGTGCAAATACGAACAAAATGTGTTAATACCAGAGCGCCACGCGTGGACAGCAGTCCGCAGGCAGGGATCAGGCAGGCCGGCTCGGTCGCCTGTGCGGCCTCATCGATGAATAAGTGGGTGATGTGGCGGGCCATGCGTTATATGTATTATGATTACAGTAGTGTGCAAATACGAACAAAATGTGTTAATACCAGAGCGCCACGCGTGGACAGCAGTCCGCAGGCAGGGATCAGGCAGGCCGGCTCGCTCGCCTGTGCGGCCTCATCGATGAATAAGTGGGTGATGTGGCGGGCCATGCGTTATATTATGATGACAGTAGTGTGCACATACGAACAAAATGCGTTAATACCAGAGCGACACGCGTGGATAGCAGTCTGCAGGCAGGGATCAGGCAGGCCGGCTCGGTCGGCTGTGCGGCCTCATCGATGAATAAGTGGGTGATGTGGCGGGCCATGCGTTATATGTATTATGATTACAGTAGTGTGCAAATACGAACAAAATGTGTTAATACCAGAGCGCCACGCGTGGACAGCAGTCCGCAGGCAGGGATCAGGCAGGCCGGCTCGCTCGCCTGTGCGGCCTCATCGATGAATAAGTGGGTGATGTGGCGGGCCATGCGCTTAGTTTTCAAGTCCCTGGGACATAAAGTGTGTTTCAAAGTACTTTAAATTATATTGGAGCTTCACTTTCCTATCTTTACAAACATCGCAGTTTTAAGCTATTGTATAGCTTTTATCGCGGGCTTTGAGGGGACCGAATCAAGAAATTTCGTAACGAAAATAAAACCTGACACCCCAATAAAAATATATATTGAGTTCTAAAAAACTTACGGTGCCATCTATCTATCCATCATTATGATGATTGATGATGATGATTGGTTGATGATGATTGAATGATTATTATTGATTGATTGATTGATGACGATTGATTGATTGGTTGATTGATGGATTGATTAATTGATTGATGAATGGATTGATTGATTGATGGATTAATTGATGATGATTGATTGGTTGATGGATTGATTGATTGATGCATTGATTGATGGATTGATGATGATGATGAATTTGATTAACTTTCTTAGTGTTAATTTATTACATAAACATCCCGCGCCCCAAGGACTATAATGGTACTGGTAAATACTGCATAAATAAAAAATAAAAAAATAATTATAATTGCATAGTAAGGTGATAAAAAATGCCATGCAATAGCTTTACCGCGGCAGTCCCCGAGTGGCACACGTCTTTTTTTTATTTTGTTCATCGTAGCAACTAGAAATAAGTAATAGCACTGAGTACGAAGGAGTGAAGAAGGTATTGTGATGGCAACAAAATACCAAGTTAAGATTTTGATGGGGATTGATTCTCTTACACTTAGAGTCTAAACAGCTAATACTCGTTAATAAAAAATAAATGCATACATAATATAAGTGTGGATGTGTGTATATATGCGTCTATGCGTCCGTCCGGTGCTCTAACGCCAAAGCTACAGCACGGATTTGGGTAAAATTTAAGTTCTCCGTTTTTTCTTAAATGTATCCTATCATGATATTTTAGGGTTTCCACCATATAAAAATGACTTTCTTTTCTCAAAAACGGTTCTAACGATTTTGATGAAACTTAGCGTCGTTACTATAACTTTATATATCTTACTATACGCCGAAATTGGCGGTGTGCGAGAGCGTGGTGATGACGATGCTGTGCGCCATAAACTCGGTGATAGGTAGTGGCCGAAACGTGTCGCGGCTGTGTCTGTGCAAGTATTTGTGAGACTCACCTGGCGAACTTGGCGGCGTGCAAGAGCGTGGTGATGACGATGCTGTGCGCCATTAACTCGGTGATAGGCAGCGGCCGAAACGTGTCGCGGCTGTGTCTGTGCAAGTATTTGTGAGACTCACCTGGCGAACTTGGCGGCGTGCGATAGCGTGGTGATGACGATGCTGTGCACCATTAACTCGGTGATAGGCAGCGGCCGAAACGTGTCGCGGCTGTGTCTGTGCAAGTATTTGTAAGACTCACCTAGCGAACTTGGCGGCGTGCGATAGCGTGGTGATGACGATGCTGTGCGCCATTAACTCGGTGATAGGCAGCGGCCGAAACGTGTCGCGGCTGTGTCTGTGCAAGTATTTGTGAGACTCACCTGGCGAACTTGGCAGCGTGCGATAGCGTGGTGATGACGATGCTGTGCGCCATTAACTCGGTGATAGGCAGTGGCCGAAATGTGTCGCGGCTGTGTCTGTGCAAGTATTTGTGAGACTCACCTGGCGAACTTGGCGGCATGCGAGAGCGTGGTGATGACGATGCTGTGCGCCATGAACTCGGTGATGGGCACCTTATGGAACGATTTGCGGTCGTATCCGTTCGAGTACTTGCGCAGGCTCTCCGGTAGGGTTTCCCTGTCATATATGTATGTTTAATTTTGTCATATGTTTGAGTTTGTTTTATCAGGGAAGGTTAACAATGTACTAACACGAATTTACTGCACAGAACCTAACCTAAATCTGCTAAAATCCTAAACCGACTACAATTTTTACAATGTTCTCAGCTGACTACTTGAGTAAAATTGAGAAGTAATTGCGGTATTTGAGACGTAAAGATATTGTGAGGTTATATTTTAGTGAAATATACGTATTAAGAATTAGGCAAAATCCGAAATGATTACTTGAGTAAAATTGAGAAGTATGATGGCTGATGAGGGTTCTCAGTTTAAAGGACTAAAATTTACAAACAGAACCATATCCAACTCACCAGACCCTGAATTCCGAGTTGGCCCTGAGCAGCAGCTTGTCGCGGCTCACCTGATGTGCGTGCTGCATGATCATGGTGGCCACGTGGTCGGCCGCCATGTTGGAGTCAGTGCACACCATTACCCGGTTCTTCGAGTTCGCCGCCACCAGCTGTTGCGGACGTTAAGGCCCATTACGCACTGTCAACTTGTCGCCGGCGACCCGGTCTCTCGGCGACAAATGCATACGCAACTAGACTGGGAGACCAAACCAAGCGACTAAATGCAGAATGGGCATTTAAAAAGAAGAGGTTTTATAATGAAAATTTACACCAAATATTTTAAGGAAATATTAGTTCTTTTTTTATCAACGGTTTTTAATGATTTTTTAATGTGCGTAAACTGATGACGTAACAGGCTCAAAAAACTATGAAAAAAACAGCCTTAAGTGTCAATTTAAATTGACGATTATGAAATGTAGTTATTAATTATTTATTAACACACTTATATTAGCTTCACTTGTATGTATGTGTGTTTGTATGTATATTTGTAACCGACTCCTTTGCACTCGATTTTGACCCACCTTAAACAGATAGATTGAATTCAAACTTTGTACATTTATCAAGAATCAGTGACAATACAACAATTTCATAAGTTTGTCTCATTATCCTTAACTAAAAACTAAATTATTTTTCACTTTTTAGTTTGATATGCTTTAAAAGCGTGTTTTTTTAGTTTTTTTAAACTATAGTTATTTTTAATTTACTTTTTACAGTATTATGTCAGAATATCACCAAATGGATTTTATATTTTCATGCCTAATGAAAAAAAATAACAACGCCAATTTATTAGTGTAGTCGTCGCGACAGTCGCGGCGGCGAACCGGTGGCCGAGTCGTTCGGCGTGCGTAACACTATTTAAACTGCAGAAAGTCACAGTCGCTGGGGACCACTCGACAGTGCGTAATACACAGAATTTCTGTAATATCTAAAGAGGTTAAATGTCTTTTCACGGCTCGACAGAGAAGTGGAGTCAAGTAATAGATTCAAATACGTAGCTGAAAAAATTTATTAAAACTACATGTAAATATATGAAAATTACATTACATTTGTATCGCTCCCAACATATTCGCAAAACGTGGGGAGGGCCTTTTACTTGACATAGAATGTTCATCTGGGGATATTATAGAAACTCGTTGGCGTAATAGCTCTAAGATAAATAAAATATTAGGGGACAAATCACACGTGGTCACCTGGCCCCAAAGTAGGATTCCCTGTGTTATGGGATCCAGAGACTGATATAAATACTTAAATACGTTTAAATACATACATATATAGATATTTAACACCCAGACACAGAACAAACAAATCTGCTCATCACACAAATGTTTGCCCTGGGTGGGGATCGAACCCACAACTCTCGGATCAGCAGTCAGGAGCACTAACCACTGAGCCACCGAGTCAGTCAAAGATACCTTTCAGAAACTCGTCTCCCCATACGAACTAAAAATTCTAGTTTCTTTAATGAAATTTTACCATACATAATACTCCAAATCGTAAGGAATGCATTGAGATGAGTTTATCAAAGGCCTCTTAATGGATTAAGGTAGCACTGATTAGCTTATGAAGAAATGTATGAGTTACAAAGAAGTCAGTGTGTCACCTGAGCGCCTGGTAATGCCAATTTTCTTCCAACAAATCCTTCAGCTGGTTTACAATTCCCTACACGCGTGCACACCTGACACGCAAATGTGAGTTACCTGCAAGATCGCTTCGACGATGGTAATGGTCTTCCCTGTGCCGGGCGGCCCGTGCACCAGGTAGGGCGCCTGCCCCGCGGTGCCTGACACGATGTGCTCCACCGCACAGCGCTGCTCCAGGTTTTCCTCTACCAGCGGATTGAAGTAACTGTCGAAAAAGTTATTACTAATTGTAACGTAATCTTTTTGGATATTCGTTACAAAAAACCTTTTTGGGGTTCAGAATCTTTTTCATGCGGAATTTTTCTGTCAGAGGTATTGATTGACAGAGGAAAAAGGAAAAAAGATGAATGTTGGTCACCGAACGAGGATATTTCTTGGTTTTGAGTGTTTATACCTGAAATTCTAATGTCTATCGACGTGTACAACCCCAGTTAAAGTTATACGACGGAACCCTTGCCGTATTTTTCAAGGTACGAGTTTCCAACTTTATTTCTGATTTTTTCCTTGGCGAATGGCGCTATACTAAATCCGATTACTCTCATATTTCTAGGGTTTTTGGCATACCCCTTAACATATCCTGTGGGGAGGGAGGGAGGGATTTATTATCCGGCAAAGGTCGTCCCAAGCCATAAAAATCCACCACCATTGCGTCAACTGCGAGGCGGATATACCATCGGCATCGGTCGGCGAAAGCGGTAGACCATCTTCCCGTCTGCGGTTAAGGGAAGTACACGCCTTTGTTTCCTAATTTACCTATTTCCCGGACCAGACTTCTTCGGCATATATTGAACTTTATAAATTTAACTGTGTGTTAGTATATAAGTAATTCTAGGTATTTTCACTAAAATTACAGGTAAAAATCTATACGTATTGATCGTCATCACTACTTTTGGTAAAATTTCTTAATTCGACTAAAGGTGTAGTCACACGTGTTAATTTTGTATTCAACTTTAGTCATAGTTTTAGTACCACTATTATTCAATATTATTACGTGTATGCATGAAAACATAAAGAGGTGACCAACATATTTTTTTTAAAAAACAGCTGTACAAATATTACAAATTTTAAATTATATTTTTATTTATTACCACAAAATTTCCTTTTCTATTTTCAACATTGGCCATACAACCCCCTAAATTCTACGTATTATGTGACGGAATTTTGAAGGGTTTTTAACCCAATTTTCCACCCTTTACGTTACATAAACACTAATAAATGCTGCACCATGTCCTTTACACGATCTGTCAATCCCTTACGTGCAAGGTATCTGCTTGGAGAGGAAGACATCCCCCGTGTTGGCTCTGTTAGGGACCTCGGAGTACTCTTCGATCCGGGGCTCACGTTCCGTGAGCATGTTCAAACCCTAGTTTCCAACTGCTACGGTAGGCTTGGATTCGTACTACGAAATGCTCGGGATTTCCGCGATCCTAAAGCTATACAACTTGTGTACACAGCACTTGTGCGAACCAAAATTGAGACAGCCTCAACTGTCTGGAATCCTTATGAGGATAAGTATATCTTGCAACTAGAGAAAGTCCAGAAAGCTTTTCTACGCTTTCTGTACAAGAAAAAGTTTGGGTACTACCCATTCATGTACCCCACGAAGTTTCTTCTCGGAGTACTTGGCCTTAACTCCTTGGAAACAAGAAGAAACTGTGAACTTATGACGGGCGCTTGCCGGATATTGAGGGGTGAAATACAATGCCCTCAGTTGACGAGTTTCTTGCGTCTATTCACGCCCGACAAGCGCATGGCACTTCGTAGGCCGCGCTTGCTCGCGCCGCCGCTGTGCCGCACCGTGGCGCGGCGTCACTCGCCGCTCGTGCGCGCACTCCACATGCTGAACGAAATGCTCGAGGCGGCGCCGCACGCCGACTTGTTCGCTGACCACTGGGCCGGCCTATTCCAAGAGTGTTTGAGATTTTGTGAAAGGGATGGAAGGGTGAGTTCTGTTGGTGTATGAGTTATTAGAGTTATTAGTGTGAATAAATGTATTTGTTCTTTTTATGTAGGCACTTATTTTCATAATAATATTTTGATAATACTGTGAATAGGTAATAGGTAAACTTTAATGCAGTGTTATAAAGAAATAAATAAAAAAAAAAATAATAAAAAAAAAAAATGTAAGTAAAAAATAAGACTATTAATAAATATTTTTGATGTGTAACATGCTTTCTCTCGCTTTCCTGCAATCGTGAAAAGAGACGAAAGTGTGTAACAGGAAATGCGTTTTTTCAGTCCCGGAGGCAAGGAAACATAGCCATGCCGCCTTATTTTTTTCAGTCACGAAGGCTAAGGAAACACGGCCACGCCGCCCTATTTTTTTTTGCCACGAAGGCTAAGGAAACATGGCCATGCCGCCTAATGCGAGGTAGGTTTTTTACTCATGTCAGACTAGCTGTTGCCCGCAGCTTCGCCCGCGCAGATCTCGTTTTTTGCCGTTCCCGTGGGAATTTCCCGAAATCCTTTCTTAGCGGATGTCCACGTCCTAATTGCTATCTGTATTCCAAATTTCAGCGAAATCCGTTCAGTGGTTCCGGCTGTGCGTTGATTTACCAGTCTTACCTTTTCATTTTATGTATACACATGTTACTCATCATCTGCGACGACTGTAAGGCTCGTGTTTTTTTACTAGGTTATTACTCGTACTTAAGGCTGTAGTCTACCTCATTATAGGTATTTTCGTTTTAAAGCTTTTTGCTCATTAGAAACTGATTAAAAGTATAGTAGTAACCATGATAAGCAGAATAAAGCGTAAATGGAATAATATCGAATATTACTTAAGAACATGTCAACATTCAATTTATTTCAGCTTCATCATATCAGCTCATATACGTCCCCACCGATGGGCTCGAGGCTACCCTGAATTGGACGATCAGGCTTTAGTCGACAACGCGGGCCCAGTGAGGGTTGGTCAACTTCACACACAACCTTCGAGTTTCATCGCAGGCGTGTGCAGGTTTCCTCACGATGTTTTCCTTCACCGTTAAAGCAATCGGTAAGTATGTACGTAAGTTTTTGAAAAACTCAATGGTACATTGGCCGTCCAGATTTGAACCCGGCACCTCTGGTTAGAAGAACCGAGTCGTTACCGGCTGAGCCACCGACGCTTTTTATATTTATATTTATTTCAGCATACTTTAAGATAATTAAATTTATGAAATTATAGGTGGTTCGATTATCATACAAAAAACAATTGCAATAATCTGGTTCAGGATACAGAATAAAGCGTAAATTATGTGTGGTACAAACTTTTTTCAAGTATTTGTTTGCGCAAGATTAATAAAAAAACATACTTTCATTTAAAATTATGGAATAAACCAACGCTCAATTTTCATTAAATTTACGAATGTGTGCGAGACAAAATGTCGTGTAAATACACAAGATGCGCGACGTTGCCGCTCCATGCAACCGACCGACGCGCGTGCATGTTGCCGCTCTTACGTTCTGTCACTGCATCAAGTCAATCGTTTGCAACTTTGCAGAGAATATAACAAACTGTCTTTTGTGTGTTTTTCATTTTCATGCATTGAAGAATTATTACTAATATACATAATTTGAAACGCTATTTTTCCCATCTCAAAAAAGTTTTTACTTCAAGGTGTCGATAACGGTGTCGGTATCGGTATCGGTGTCGGTAACGGTGTCGGTGTCGGTAACGGTGACTTAATGGTGTTTAATGTTTTTTTTCCCATGTCAAAAGTTTTCACCTAGGTGTCGGTGACGGTGTCGCGGTTTCAATGGTTTTTTCCCATCTTAATTTTTTTTTACTTCAAGCTGTCGGTAACGGTGCCGTTGACGGTGTCGCGCGTTCTATGGTTTTTCTCATTTCAAAAAGTCTTCAATTCAAGGTGTCGGTGACGGTGTTGCGCGTTCAATGGTTTTTCCCATCTTAAAAGTTTTTACTTCAAGGTGACGGTGACGGTGTCGCAAGTTCAATAGTTTTTCAATCTCAAAAAAGTTTTCACTTCAAGGTATCTGTGACGTTGGTTTTTCCCATCTCAAAATTTTCCAACGCGCCTAGAGAAATTTTCAGTTCAAAAAAGTAAATATGTTAATCGATATATATAAGGAGTTGTTAAAACCCCAAATTTAAAATTGAACGAATTTAAAGTTTTCAGACAATATCTATAAAAAAAGGGAAAATTTTACAATGCCAGTCACGCGAAATTATCTTCAATGTTTATAAATATTATGTAACCGAAGCCAACAGATTTAAAAAAATTAGTATGTTAATGAAAGTAATTATTTTAAGAAGGTTTAACTCCTTGAGCGTGTTTTGGACTACCGGTAGGCCAGAAAAAATGTCTCCGTGGAGCGTGTTTTGGACTACCGGTAGACCAAATAAACTCTTATGTGATTGGTTGCCGTCTTACCGACCGTATAGGAACGAATCTTTTTATACACAAACTCTATTATGTTGTGACCTGTTTTATCCTCTTTTTATCGTTCATCCATTCGAATATCATTCAAAAATAAATTATTTCCAAGCCGGGCGGCCATAGTCAGCCATATTGTTTTGCCGTGTCGTTTGTATTGTGAGAATAGTAAAGTGTGAAAATGAGTTTCAGACGTAAACGGTTCGTGTTGTTATATAAATGTCATATCAAATTACTGGGAAAAGAATGAAGATTATGTTAAAATGATTAGTTTTTGAAATAATTGCAAAATAATTAGTTAAAACTGAGACCATGTTTTGGTAACGGCAAAATGGCGAATTTTATTTTTTTGAACAAATGAAAAATTAATTTCAGACGTAAATAGTATGTTTTGTTATATAAATCTCATATCAAAATACTCGGAAAAAAATGTACATTATGTGGAAGTGATTAGTTTTTCAAATATTTGCAAAAATAATTTGTGAAAAGTACGAAGTACTGTGCAAAACGGCAAAGTGATGAACTCCGTTTTTGTCGTTGGAAACTTATCCTAATTTTGTAGTAAAACTATTGTGATTCGAAGTGAAATATTTAGTTTATATACACTTATGAAAGTGTATTATGCTATGATACTTTTAGTTTTTGCGAAAATGTGTAATAAGGTTGTGTAAGTGGGTGCATTCAGCGACTAAAAGTGCAAAAATCAAGATTTTTTTGGAAAATGATGATGAAAACCACAAAATGTCTTCATCAGGTGAGTTATTTCTAAATATCTTTTAATTTTAATACCTAGGCAATTTATTAATCTTTACAACGGTATATAACAATAGTATATAACTTAATTATATATTTACAAAAAACTTAAAAAATAGGTCCTAGCCGAGTCTGAATGACGTCATCCATGACTCAACACGCTCAAGGCACTTAAGCGGAAAAAATCGAATTACGCTCCACGGGTTAAGAGAGTTGCTAATGCCACTGGAATTTCAAGAAGAACTATGAGCAATATCCTAAATGAAGTTAGGACTGAAACACATTCCAGTGTAATTACTAATTAAGGTCAGCACTCCGAAAAAAAGGAGACCAAAAAAACAATACCCTATTGTCGAACATTTAACCTTCCCTTTATTGGAAGTCGGTTGAAGAATTTATTTTGTTTTTTTTATATATTTTTATTAATTTCGTTAGTATATTATACATAATGATAATTTTAGAGCTCTATATAGTTCGTGCGGGAATCTAAACAAAACAACAATAAAGTACTTAGTTCTGAATTCAAATTCTGTTACACGATAAATCTTGTAATTGATGGACATGGAATTAGCATTCGTTTGTATTCGGAAATGCGATGATTGCCGATTGCAATATTCAATGGATGTGTGAGTGTCGAGTTCAAAACTGCGTGAAGGAACATATAATCGCGATTTTTGGATACTACAATGCAATTAATTGTGCAATTTGTTTTTCGACAGTTAAATATTTATGTAAAGAGTGCGCTTAACGTTTTTAAGGTAAAAATGTGGAACCACGACTTCAAAAAAAAAATAAAACTAAAAATTTGTGGAGCAGGCGCCATCTAGCGAGAATTGAGCATTGAGGAGCTTCATCGAACCCCCTTAATACACAATACTTCAAGTTCAAAACATTTTTTTTGTTTTATCCAAGTATTTTATTACAAAGATCAAAGACTTTTCATACAAGCGGCGTTAACGATTTTCACCTGTTAATTTTTGATAGGTTGTCAGTCAGAACAAAAGCTAGGCTTATACGTTTTTGTTTTTTCGATAAAGTTCATGAGTTTAATTTTATTGTCGTTCACGTGTTTTCATACAAAACTAATTTCGGTCATTTTTTGTTTACTTATAATCAGTAAATTAAAAAACTAAACGTACAAGCCTAAGTTTGGTTCTGACTGACAACCTATCAAAAATTGGTACAAATCGGTTAACATTTAAGAGGTGAAAATCGTTTACGCCGTTTGTATGAAAAGTCGCAGCTTTACAATCCTCTTAAAAACATTTCTTTTGTATGCTTATGATTTTTTTTCTCTCGATTGTATGAAAGTTGAAAAAACTTGTGAACGTAGTATAGAGAATATGTGTGCACACAAGGATTTTTTTAATCGTTTCCTATTTCAGTTATTCCTACTTACTTGCCCCAAAATCAGTCTAATGAATTTTTTTTAGAAATCGTTGTGTTTTGAGGCAAGTTTTAGCCTTATTACATACATACATACATGTCGGAGACGGTCATGATTACGGTTGCTCAGTTGTAGCGCAGCGCACGAGCGGCCATATTGGCTAACCTGTCAGATCAGTTATGTTGGTACCTGAGATGACTGGTTCTGCCGCCATGCGCTAGGACGGAGCCTAGGCTCGAGAGCTCGCTGGCCGGCCACGCCATTCCGAAGAAGGCTTCGACGAGGGCTGGTCGTGACTTGCCTGTCTAGGAACTATCCTCGTTACAAGAGCATACCTAAAGTGAAGTTAACTAAGTGATTGTGTTTCAATAAATCTACGATTGTACAAGTTCATCGTTGTCTCTTTACTCGACTTACCCAACTAGGCTCACACGATGTCTGATGAGGGAACTCCACCTGAACCTGATCCGACATACATATAATCACGCCTCTTTCCCGTAGGGGTAGGCAGAGACCACTTCTTTCCACTTGCTACCATCCCTACATACTTGTTTCGCTTCGTCCACTTTCATTATTCCCTTCATACATGCTCTTCGGTCTAGGGTACTCATGACCTGGCATTTTTTAAAAACGTCCCTGATTTGGTCTCGAAACGTCCGCCTAGGTCTACCCCTTCCAACTTTAGCCTTATTAATAATAAAAAAATGTAATCAGCAGCTATTTGTATATAGGATTAGCAGTACAGTCAGCAGTAACACTCACCCTTTGATGTGCTTCACTTGCCGCACGTTTTTGTTGGCCACTGGGAACACGCGCCGCTGCTCGGGCCCACCGCGCGTCACACTGTGCACGGCCTGGTGCATACGCTCCAGGGGCAGCCGCGACATGAAGAAACGCACGTCAAACGTTGGGTATTGGCGGTGGTACTTGCGGAATCTGTTGCGACAAAATGTGGTTTAAACATTGTTCTTTGCTTCAATTTTCATATCTACATTATTATTTTTATATATATCTACATAAACTTCGTTCGCTCATTTAACTGCGTCTTTGATAAATGCCGCTAGCCGGCAGCGGCGACAGTCACACTCCGACAAAGGAGCCGCGCGAGCCGTCAAAGCTGCAGATAAATGAGCAAACGAAATTTATGTAGATATATATAAAAATAATAATGTAGATTAAAAATTGAAGCAAAGAACGAGGCTCGACTAAAATTATGTAAGGTCTGAACTACCTAGAGTTGGTAAGGTGAGCGTGGAATAAACGCTGCGGACAGAATAAGGATTTTTAGATTGTAAGATGCGTTCACAATACAATATAAAAACATTGTTTTCGTTTTATTGTTAATATGCGTATTTTTTGGTTAGTGTTTGAAAATGACGTTACAATAGGGCATTTTAATTAGATTATAAAAGCTCGCCTCTATGCTTTCGTTTTATTGTTAATATGCGTATTTTTGGTGAGTGTTTAAAATGACGTTAAAATTGGGCATTTTTATTAGTTTTTAAAGGCTTGCCTCTATGTTTTCGTTTTATTGTTAATATGCGTATTTTTTGGTTAGTGTTTGAAAATGACGTTACAATAATTGGGCAATCTTTTTAAGTTTTTAAAAGCTTGCCTTTATATTTTCGTTTTATTGTTAATATGCGTATTTTTGGTGAGTGTTTAAAATGACGTTACAATTGGGCAATCTTTTTAAGTTTTTAAAAGCTTGCCTTTATCTTTTCGTTTTATTGTTAATATCCGTATTTTTGGTGAGTGTTTAAAATGACGTTACAATTGGGCATTTTTCTTAGTTTTTAAAAGCTTGCCTCTATGTTTTCGTTTTATTGTTATTATGCGTATTTTTTGGTGAGTGTTTAAAAATGACGTCACAGTTGGGTTATTTTTTAAATTTTTGAAGGGTTGCCTCTACGTTTTCGTTTTTTTGTTAGTATGCGTATTTTTGGTGAGTGTTTGAAATAAACTTTGCAATTGGGCAATTTTCTTATTTTTTGAAAGCGCCTTCTTTCCATTACAATTAAAATATGGGGACAAAAACTAAAAATAGGGGCATGCCCGTGGTAAATATAGTTTTTGTGGAAAAAAGATGCTCTAATAAAGGAAGGAAACAGGGCACTACGTTTGTATGGAGAAATGGCGCCCGCTTTTCTCTTGACCCAACATATACTGCTCTCTAACCCAGTTCCCTAACTGTAAAGAGACTCACTCGTCATGCAGACCGCGGATGTGTGCCACGTTGTCCTGTATCTCTGTGATGACAGCCTCGAACATTACTTCTTGATTGTTGTGCGGCTTCACGAATAGCAGATCACCTACAACCAATACACATTTTTGACAGCTCTTCCAAAGAATAAAAACTAAATTGTACAGCCACGCTTTGCATACTTTCTTGTAGCCTTGACCTGTATGCAAAAATCAACATGTAATAATTTTCGAAAATCGAAAAGCTTTTAGGTATAAGCTTTTATTTGAAAAGAGTTTAAAATGCTCAAAAAGCCAAATAAAGCTCGAATGAAAATAAACGGTTCGAAATTCAAAAAAAGGTGAGCACAGTAAAGTCTAGTTGTTTGGAAATGGTCAAACATGTAAACAAAATAGATTATCATTAATTTCATTTCATCTTTAATCACATTACATTTAGACATCGAGCATGTTCTTACGAGCATTTCATTTATTAATTCACCATGTGTAAGTTCGTATAAGACAGAAATACTAACTGAAAATAGTATATTTTTTAAAAACACTTCTTGATTTGTTAACATATACGGCAATTTTTACATAATTTGACTGCATTTCCTACGATTTTATTGAAAAAATAAAAGACAAATCTGGAGCCTTGAATCCATTTCCTAATTTCATCATCAGATCAAGTTCAAAATACCAAAAGGCTCTATTGTCACTGGGAATACAGCTTAATTCCAAATTTCAGCTCAATCGGACCTCTAGAAGTTTCTCTAAAACCAATCGCAAGATTTGAACTAAACAAACGTACATACATACATAGGTACATACAAACATTGCAAGTTAAATAAAAGCTTTTAAAAATACGCTACCTACTTAGTAGCAAGGAAAATAGGTTTGATAAAAAAAATTGTAATATCCCGATTTGTATGGGAGGTAACTTATATTTTTTCTAGAAATATAAACTTCATAGTTGCAGCGAAGTGCACAGTTTAATTAAAATTATTATTACTTTTGGCGAAAACAACACGTGTTTTTTTACTAAAGTAGCAACCCTAAAAATTAATTATTTTAAGCGTGATGATAACTACACTAGTTTTGAGGCATTAATGGTAGATGCACTGGGCGTACTAAGCAAAACAAATAAGTCCATAAATTTGTGTGACGATTTCAATGTACATTTACTTGAAAAGAAATCTTTTTTAACTAGGATAACTTGCTTCTTTAAATCTTTTGATCTCGAGACTACGTATTCCTGGAACAGACCAGGATAACCGAAAAAAAAGCCAGATGTATTTATAACGTTTACTGTAATTGTAATTTTTATAATAAAAAGGTACATAATTGCATAAAATCAGACCACAGAGGTCGGAAAGTTTACGAACAGAAAAACAAAGGAAATGATCGAATCATAAACAAGACACCTGTCACTGCTAGTAAAGTTGAAAGATTAAAAGATAAGCTTTAGGAACACTTATCAATACCGGATCCAGTAACACTAGAAACTAACAGTTTATATATTGATATTTTTACAGTTATACATAGAGAATTTAAAAATAATTTCAAAAAGGCAATTAGGCCAGTCATAGCTTACATTTGAAATTGCGGTAAACTTGCTTTTTTGATTTTTGCAAGCAACTAAATAGGGTTTTTTAAATGATAGTTTTTTTTTTAAATATTTTTGTACATTTGTCTTTTTTTCACTTAAATTAAATTTAGACCTCGTTATACCTGATATTTTGGTCGATAATTGGCTATTTAACATTTTTCAAGAAAAATTGCGAATATTGGGTAACTTATGTCTTGGGAGTTATTAGATCTAGAAAATTGTACTCAAACTGTCGGGAATTCTGTCTACGTCAAAAAAGTAATAGTGACCTTTCTCGTCAGAGCCTTCCTATACATGTGGTTTTTTGGCACAAAATTAAAAACAGTAAAAAAATAGCGGTTTTACAGCAATAACTCAGCGCATTCACATTTTAAAGTGCTGCAAATACTGAAAAGATACCATCTAACTAAGGGGACCCAAAAACATATCAAAAAAGCAAGTTATTGCTATTTCAGCAATTTTTTGTGTACGTTATGACTAGTCTAAATAACAATAAACCAAAAATTTAGATTCGCTCAATGGGCAACTGTAAGTAAGTAAATATATATATAAAGTATTTAATGCACGCCAAAAAACAATACAGGGCTTATAATTTGTAATATACATAGAGTGCAAAGACGGCCTTATCGCTTTTTAACTGTCGGTATTCACAAAAGCATAGAAAAACTATTTGAACTATATGACAGAAAAACGTACATATTTGATTAAAACTTTTTTTCGCTATATGTAAAAAATTAATCAAAAAATTAAGAGTGTGTTCGGTTGCCAAATCTGATCAAATTGCTAGAAAAATCAAATCATCTACAAAGTAAAAACTGATTGGAATATTATTAATAGAGAGACAGGTAAAGTGAAAGCCCGTGACGTTGATTATGCGTTAGACATAGATCAAGCCAAAATAACGAACCACGCCAAAGAAGCTACAGAATTTTAAATTCTAGGGGGAGGCCGTTGTTCAGCAGTGGACGTCTTTTAGCTGGTATGAAGAAGATAATGCAATCAAAGAATTTTGAATCTTACCCAGCATAAGAGAAGGCCGCTTCTCGGCCAGTCCTGGCACGAAGAGCGCGTACCCATCGCTTTTCGGCACCAGCGGCACCGCGGACATGTTGTAGTTCTGTACAAGAAAATGAGGTTGACGAGATGTAGGACTTTTTAGGGTTAAAATGTAACAGGGGCTACCACTTATAAAATGTATCAAATCGGGCTATTCTGATTACACCCCCTCAACCAAATCTATACCAAAAATCACTCCGTTGCTCCGTTACGACGCCGACGTCCGTGAACGTGTCAATGTTTTCCCCAGATCCCTCGGGAACTATGTCAGGATATGCTCATTATGTCATTTCTCACCCCCTTAACCAACTCTGGGCAAAAAATCACAACTTTCTATTGTTCCGTTGCGAAAGAAATTAAAATTAGTATTTTTTTCATTTCCCTCAGGAACTGCATTGGACTATGCTATTTTCACGGGTTAAAAAGTAGCCTATATCCTTCCCAGTGACTAACCTGGATGCCAAATTTTATCAAGATTGGTCGAGGTGTTGAAGCGTGAAAAGGTCACAAACCAAACACATTTTCACATTTATAAAATTAACTTAGGATTATTTTGTAAAAGTTCTTATTTCAGTAATAGTCTCAGTGATATTTAGATTTTTGTAAAGGACCCCTTATTTTTCATTGCAAGTGTATTTCTTAATTTAAAGGAAAAATGTAAATAAAATATGATTGTCACACCTTCAGATTAATCCTGACGATGGTCTCCTCGTACCACAGGAGATTGTGGAAGAACTGTATGTAGTTCTCTTCAGTTACACCCTTCATGAAGATGTCGCTGGAAAAATATATAAATAACGCATACAAAAACGGAAAAATATATAAATGCATACAAAAAAGAAAAAATAAAAGTGCACAAAAAACAAATGAACTCTGGAATTGAAAGCATATTTAAACCTTGTGGCACCTTTAAAGGCTGTTGGGAATACAATCAGATGACAATGCGAGCAGCTTACCGCACATGTTTTTTTTATTTTTTTATTTTATTGGTTTATCAACAACTGTTACAACCTTACATGCTAAAAATACAGTGGACGTTTATTATCTAATTGCACAGCCTCTTACAGATAAACATAGCATGCTTAAAACGTGTACTTTACAAACGTTGGCAGAGATCCTTCTCTTCTTTAGTAGCGCCCTCCTTCACCTTGAGGCAGCTCGCCTACATCGGCTCGCAGTACGCGGTATGCGGAACATGTCATCACTACGGCTGTTGGGAATGCAATCAGATGACAATGCGAGCAGCTTACCGCACATGTTGGCAGAGATCCTTCTCTTCTTTAGTAGCGCCCTCCTTCACCTTGAGGCAGCTCGCGTAGATCGGCTCGCAGTACGCGGTATTCGGAACATGTCATCGCTACGGCTGTTGGGAATGCAATCAGACGTCAATACGAGCAGCTTACCGCACATGTTGGTTGGTAGAGATCCTTCTCTTCTTTAGTAGCGCCCTCCTTCACCTTGAGGCAGCTCGCCTACATCGGCTCGCAGTACGCGGTATGCGGAACATGTCATCACTACGGCTGTTGGGAATGCAATCAGATGACAATGCGAGCAGCTTACCGCACATGTTGGCAGAGATCCTTCTCTTCTTTAGTAGCGCCCTCCTTCAACTTGAGGCAGCTCGCGTAGATCGGCTTGTAGTTGCGCGGTATGCGGAACATGTCATCGCTGCGACTGTTGGTAGAGCAATATCAACCGTCAATATTATGACGATGTCTGCTAAGTATTTTGGTAAATAAAACCTTTAAGAATATTATTTACCCAACTACGACTCAAAAGGAGGGTTATGAGTTTGTCAGTGTATGTGTATGAATGTAAATTGTAAGACTCGATTTGGTTAGTGGTAGGGCATTTTCTAAGCCCACCTGGCTAGCTACTATCATTGTTTCTTAGTCTTGCTGCCAAACGTCAATATTAACAGCATTGATGTGTTGGAAAACCCACTTCTATCTTCGGCATCATCGTCACTTACCATCCGGTGAGATGATGCCATAAATAAAAACGGTCAAGTGCGAGTCGGACTAGCATTCTGAAGGTTCCGTACCGCTAAACCGCTCCACAGAACTACATAGTGTAATGACAATTATAATTTAAGGCGCGGTATTGATTGGAACAGTTGTCTCTATCTCGTTGTAGTTGTGTGTTTTGTGTTATAATTAAAAATATCTAGATACTTAACTATTTAAAAATATGTAATAAATATGTTTTTCTTTATTGAAATATAATGTATATCGTGTACCGAATTACACCTAAAATTTTCCGGAACGATATAAAAGTCACCGTGTATAATAATTAATAAATAACACTCCTAGTAGGTTAAAAAATGTCTACATCCAAATTTAAGCTGAAAATTACAGAATGGGATAAACAAATGTTACTATTCGATTGATGAGTATTTAAACGACAAAATATTATGATTACATTTTTAATATAATAAGAATTACATTTTTTTGGGTTATTTATGCTTTTATTGTTTTGTATTAGTTTATATACATTTTGATAATAACTAATTGTATGATATTGTGTTAGCTTGATGTATAAATACCTATTGTGTACACCTGATTTAGGTAGAATTTTAGTGAACTTTCTCTATTACGAGTACTGTATGTTCGATCTCTGTAAACTTAAATTCCTGCACAATAAATAACTTGAACTTAAACTTGAAAAAAAAAGACATCAACGCGATCGACAGAAATATGCTCTTTTGTCATTCAGTTCGGACTCAGGTGTGAGTACGACTCACACTCGGCCGATTTTTATTATTTGTAGTTTTACTTCAGCGTTAGTAATATAATCACTCCAAGTTTCGCATTTGTGTGTATTACCATTTTTACGATAGACCTAAATCAAATATACTTATTAAAAACACGTTTTTTGTATGGAGACCACCCTTATTTTTTCATTTTTTTCTACTTTTTTGTATTTGTTGTTATAGCGGCAATAGAAATACACATTCTGTAAAAATTTCTACGGTGTACCTTTTACCGTTCATGAAATACAAAATGCATAAAAATACATAATGCCCGCTGCAGAGGGACGGACAGCGGAGGCATAGTAACAGGGTCCCGTTGGGTGTAGGTAGGTAACCCTAACAAATGTCAACCCCAGCCCAGGTATAGAATGTTACGTTTCGACATTAAGAACACAGTTACGCCATATAAAAACATCATCGAACTTAGAAGTCCACTCGAGTTCAACTAGTGCATGCTTGAGACAGTTTGCACTCAATTATAATTTATAACTAACAACTATTATTAGAGTTCTAGAATGGCCAAAATGAATGTTGCCAATTATTCTCTTTTGGGGGTGTAACTGTATTTAGATTGCAAGGGTGTACCTTAGCTTAAGACGCCATCGATTCAGGGAAGTAAGTGACGAATTCATACTTTCGGTTTGTTTTAAATCTGTTTTTATATTATTTTCTTTTTAACTTGTTTTTGTTATTTTTCTTCTATTTTTAAAGGAAATCTAGGTCAAATAATATAAGTAATTCATAACAAATAAGCACGGAATATGGAAAGTTTTTGCCGTTATGTTACAGATAAGGTAGTTGGACGAACGCAGATGTTTTTTTTTTACTTTTCGGCTGTCGCACACGCACACGCACACAAACACACACACACACACACGCGCACACAGAAAACACCTTATGATAAACCCAAATTTAATCACTCTTACAAACTACGTCACAATATCTACAGTAAGGAACTCAAGAAGGGATTGGAAAGATTTTTAAAGGACCGCTAAGTTTAGATAGTGTTGCGATTTGCGGCAGCCACTTCCCGTCGAGTGGGCCGTCAGCCTTTTTGCCACTTTTTAACGGACGTGTTTTTGTATGTAGGTATAAATAAATAAATAAATATTCTGGGAGAAATCACACATGGTCATCTAGCCCCAAAATAGGATTCCCTGTGTTATAGGAACCAGAGACTGATGTTCATACTTATATACGTTTAAATACATACATATATTATATTTAACACCCAGACACAGAGCAAACAAATTTGCTCATCACACAAATGTTTGCCCTGGGTGGGGATCAAACCCACAACTCTCGGATCAGTAGTCAAGAGCACTAACCACTGAGCCACCGAGTCAGTCAAAGTGACTTTTACGCCAACGTGATTTCTACGCCGATTGTTAACCGATTTTGATAATTGCTTTTTATTTGATAGTTTCTACCTCCAGAGTGGTCCCATATAAATTGTGTCAAAATCGGTTCATTAATTTTAGAAAAAATGCATTGAAGCAGGTTGTTTTTAACGTGTTTGGAGTTGTCAATTATTAAAAAAAACAGAATAAAGTGCTTACTCAGCCAGAGTAGTTTTTAGCAACTTGGCGGCTACGACCTCTTTCTGCGCATAAGGGCTCGCCATCTTCTCGTGCACCGTCTGCCGTTCCTCAACGAACACTACCTGCAAATTGCAATCAAATAAGTACAATGCACAGATTTGGACAGAAGGATCCGCCTGTCTCCTTATTTCACTCAGATTTTCTTCATACAAGCAAAAAGTAGCGCCATCTGACATAACTCGTACGAACTAGCGTGGGCGAGAGTTGACGTCAGTGCTGCAGTGCCGCGTTACAAGAACCTTGGTAAAATTTTCGCTTTAAAAATTCGTTTATTTAATTTGTTTACAAGAAAAAATACAATGTAAGGTTACTTAACGATGATACGACATCCCATGTTTCTTTTTAGCCTTTCTTTTATGATTTTTATAGACTCTAACAACACAATAAGGCATTAAAAAAATATATCTTTCCACCGCACTGTACAATTACCCGCAGATGACTGAGTCGCGAGTGTGCGAAACTTTCGATTTTCGCACCAATTCGCTGGGAGCATCAGTCGCGCGCATTGGTCGGGTCCTTACGCCAGTAATATATAAGTCATTGGTACAATGGTACCTTGGTTTCAGCTTTGTGCAGATTTACTAGTCCCTCGGTGGGGACGTAAATGAGCTGATATGATACTAGTCGTACGACTTTTTATACAAGATCACCCTATATGTGCCGGCTAGCAGTTTACGTTTACGTTTAAGAATCCGACGGGAATCGAACCCGCGACCTACTGATGTGAAGCTTATTACGCCACGGAGGCGGTTGTTCCAGCGGGTGGGGCAAAATACCTAGCGAAATAACTGATATACGAGGCATTCCATATCAACCCTCGAGGGTCGGTGTCGGCTCCGGACTGATGACTTGCCTGGCTTGTGTTAAGACTAAGGATAGTAATAGTGTGCCCCTCGTTCCGCAATTGTCTCTAGGCAAAGTATATATATTAGTACTAACATACAGTATGGACACTCCCTGCCGATATCTAGATTGCGACCTCACCTCCTCGTCACACTGATTGGTTACAGTTTGGTTGTCGAACGTATAGGATTTCGCCGCCATTTTGTTTGTTCCGTCATTCGTTTTTTGAAATGTTATTTCTGGCCCGTTGTATGAAGTGTCCAGAGTGTGCTCTAGGCATCGGCGGCGGCAGCCACTTTCCATCAAGTGGGCCGTTATCATTTTGCTACTTTTTTTAAAGTACGTTTTCACTTCCTGAATGATGTGACATCAACAGCAACGGCTGACTGGCCATGAAGCGGAGATCTCATGGTACAATTGACTAGCTAATGTTGCTAACGGAATCACTGTATAGTCAAAGTATATAAGGTGTAACAAAATTAGCTAAAAGTATTTTAACTGGTGCTTCTACCTAGAAACTGAACAACTCTCCCCATGGAACCCATAGTCGAATCACAAAAAAATATTTGGCTCTCCCATACTCACTCGATCAGCTGATCAGCCAACTTAGTATGGGAAGTTCAAAAACTTTTTTGAGATTTGACTTTGGGTTTCATGGGGAAAGTTGTTCAGTTTCATGGGTAGAAGCAGCAGTTAAAATAGTTTCAGCTAATTTTGTTAGACCTTATATATATTAGCACTAACATACAGTATGGACACTCCCTGCCGCTCTCTAGATTGCGAATTCACCCCCTCGTCACCCATATTGATACAGATTGGTTACAGTTTGGTTCTCGAACGTATGGGATTTCGCCGTGATTTTGTCCGTCATTTGTTTTTAGAAATGTCATTCCACGACCATTTGTATGCAGTGTCCGGGGTGTGGTATAGTCAAGATTTTCAGAAAATAAAATAAAAACCACTTCAATATACAAACACGAATTAACTACTTCAACAAAGTTAAAACCGACATTTACTGATCGCCCTAATTAAGGGTAGACTCGAGCCCCTCGGTAGGGACGTATATGAGCTGATATGATGATGATAATGATTAACACAAAAACATAGTAGTAACACTCACTTAGATATTACGTGACACAGTGTGCTCGCGCCAAAAACAGCTATCGACTGCTCCTGCCTTGCGAGTATATATTCCCAGTGGCCACCACTGGGGACTGCCATTATGCGTCACTGGCAAACCCCCACCTCTTTAATCGTTTTGAGATCGAACGTTTCGAACCATCGGTTTACTGTGATTGGCGATTGCCAAGACATTTCACTTAGAGAAAATGATGGAGCAAAAAATTTTTTTTGAGCAAATTCGCGGTTTGTTAGCGATTTTTTGCCAAATCTAGACCGCATTGACCCGGTGCGACTTGGTAAGCCCGCTTCCATCTTAGGCAACATCGTCACTTACCACCAGGTGCGATGTTGTCAAGGGTTTACCAATAGTGCATAAAAAAAAAGGATGACGTTTCGCGACCATGGAACTCGAGGCCATAAAGAGTGCGTTCCAGAAACGCTTCGAAGATTTTGAAAAACAGCCAAGTGCAAGTCGGACTCGCGGAAAGTCCCCACTTTGTTTACAACGGAACCCTTTCTGTAGTTTTTGTCAAAAAATAAAAACCTAATTATTTATGCAGTAATAAAACATATTGTAAGGAATATATATGAACTTTTTACAAACTCAACTGCACATCTTAAGTTGGTCGACTATTATTACTAAAATAAGAAAGCCTACTTAGCCGTGACAGTTTTCCTTTTAAATTGAATAAATGTCCTATTATATATAAAAAAAAAAACATGGTAGGGTAGGAGGGAGAGGTGGGGTTGGGGGGGGGGGGGGTTACTTGTGTCTCATAAAAATAAGCACTTTAAAGCTTAATATATCGCAAACGGATTCTAGATAGTACATTTGAAAGAGCTATTCAACGGTACCCCACACGAAAGGGTAAGTCAACAAAAAAATCATCCCCCTCTTTACATGCAGGGGAGGTACCCTATTTTTTTTCAATATTATATTTTACCACTTTGTCGCCAAGACTAAGGGAGCGTTCAAGTATTACGTAACAAATTTGAGGGGGGGGGGGGCTTGTAAAACGTTACGATGCATTTTACACGGGCGGGAGGAGGCGTTTGAACTACGCGTTACGTAACATGTTTTTTTTTCTTCTCCAATACTATCGCGATTAAAACAATAAAAAGGTATTTTAGCGACTTTACGTCACGTAATGATTATTGTGACTTTTAGGTAAAAATGCTCATTTGGTGGTTACGTAACGTTGTACTAGGGGGGGGGTTCAGATAAACGTTACGGCGCGTTACATGGGGGAGGAAGGGGTAAAAAATGTCCAAATATTGCGTTACGTAATACTTGAACGCTCCCTAATATGTATACCCATGACAAATTACAGCTTTCTAGTACTAATAGTCTTTGACTAAGCCGCAGACAGATGGACAGACAAGCAGACATGGCGAAACTAGAAGGGTTCCTTGTTCACTACGAAGCCCTAAAAAGACGCTGGCAGAAGTGCATATATTCAACGGTGATCACTTTAAAGGAGACAATATAAAGGAATGAGTTAATAAAAAATATCTATTCACGAATTCCGGGTATTTTTTTATCAGTTAGTGTATTGTTTGTTCTATCAGTTTAAATAATTTCTAGCCCTGAGCATTCGTTAATGACTAATGACGCAACAGAGTGTTCTTTGTTTTCTTATCTTACTATGTTTTAAGTACAAATGCACATTTGTCCGTCTCCGTGGCGTAACGGTTAGTCCACTAGGCGGTCGTGGGTTCGATTCACGGCGGGCTATATCTTTGTAATACTCGGTTTGGTTAGTTGAAGGGCATTTTTTTAGTCAACCTGGCTAGCTACCATCTCATTTAAGTCTCTTGCGCCAGACATAAATGTTACAGCAACGGCATATGAAGATAAGATGGCCAGTTCCTCGTTGTATTGGGAAAATTAGTAAGACCGCTTCAATCTTCGGCATCATCGTCATTTGTCACTTAACATCAGGTGATATGATAGCATCAACCGGTAGTGCGAGTCAGAACCGCGCACATAGGGTTCCGTACCATCATACTAGATGGCGCTAGTTTCTTCACGTTTTAAAAAAACACTTTTATGTAAGGAGACCCCCTTATTTTTTACTTTTTGTAATTTTTAATATTTGTTGTTATGGCGGCAACAGAAATACATCATCTGTGAAAATTTCAACTGTCTAGCTATCACGGTTCATGAAATACAGCCTGGTGACGGACGGACAGACAGACGGACGGACGGGCATACAGACAGACTGACGAACAGCGAAGACTTAGTAATAGGGTCCCGTTTTTACCCTTTGAGTACGGAACCCTAAAAAACAACAGCTGTAGTGTAATATAACTTGCCTATAGAATTTATCTTTTAAAGTTTGAATAATCATATATATGTTATATCTTTTTTTAATATTATTTAAACGTTGAGTGAAAGTCTAGAGAGTTTGCCTAAATCTCACCTGATGGAAAGTGACGATGAAGTCGAGGATCGTACACGCAAACTCAAATAATGCCTATTCATTCTCGCCTTGAAGATCACCAAATTGTAAGAGTCGAGAAATACAGATGCACAGGAAGGAGTTCCACTCCATCGCTGTCCTCATAACAAATGAGGAAGCTAACGCTTTGTGCGGATAGGCAGAATATCAACCACAAAGGGGTGGAACCTCTCCCTTGTTGACTGAAGGTGGAATGGAGCTGGGGGAATGAGGTCGTGCAGTTCTTGCGCGCACTCTCCGAAATGAATTCGATAAAATACCGAAAGACAGGCAACTTTGCGGCGATGCTCAAGGCCTTGGAGCTTGTTTCCGACAAGTTCATCGTCACAAATGAGCCTCGGGGCGTGACGGTCGATGGCGTCCAAGGTATCTAGCTGATAGCGGGCAGATCCATCCCATAGGTGTGTACAGTACTCCATACAAGATCGGACTTGTGCTTGATATACGGTGAGAAGCTATCAAGGTTCTCTCTAAGGTGGGACGGTACTTCACACCTGGACAGCTGCTTACCTTGTATCAAGCACAGGTCCGCTCATGTATGGAGTACTGTTCACACTTATGGGATGGATCAGCCCGCTATCAGCTGGATACCTTGGACGCCATCGACCGACGTGCACGAACTCATTGGTGACGACGAGCTAGTCAATGACAAGCTCCAAAGTAGGGATGCATCGATACGCCTTTTTGCCGATACGATACCGATACCGATACTCTTATAAAAATATCGGCGATACCGATACCGATACCGATACGCTTATTGAATTCAAAAAGTAAGGTAGAATAAATAAAACATAATTAATTAATAGTTTTAGTAATCAAAATTAACATTTATAAGATTTTTATTTAAAAAACAAAGCATTCTTAAGTTTTGCGGGCAAAGGCGATTTCGCAAGTCTGTTTGAATAAGACCTGCAGTGGAAAATAGTCTCTCAGATGCGACAAATGCCTCGTTTGCAACGAAATAGATGGGACAACACGCGCGTTTACATTACATTTTTCAAGCGCGAAATTTGAAAAGTATCGTTGAATCTGCCATAAAAATATCGCCGATACCGATATATCGGCAAACCCGAAGTATCGCCGATATATCGGTATCGGTATCGGATGCATCCCTACTCCAAAGCCTTGAGCATCGCCGCAAAGTCGCCTGTCTATCGGTATTCTATCGAATTCATTTCGAAGAGTGCGCGCAAGAACTTCACGCCCTCATTCCCCCTGCTCCATTCCACCGTCGGTCAACGAGACGCAGGGAGGGGTTGCACCCCTTTGTTGTTGATGTTCCACCTTTTCGCACGAATCGTTACGCTTCTTCATTTATTATGCGTACAGCGCAGGAGTGGAACTCCTTGCCTGCGTCAGTGTTTCCAGATTCCTATAATTTGGGGGTCTTCAAGGCAAGAGTGAATAGGCATTATTTGAGTTTGCGTGTACCATCCTCGACTGCATCATCACTTACCATCAGGTGAGTTGCAGTCAAACGCACTCAAATTTTTAATAATAATAAAAAAAAAGGTGTCAAGTACCTCCTCACCATTGAGAGAATGCCCAGCTTCAATACAGCAACTTTTGCCTTGGACCAATGTATAGGCCGAAATTGAGATTAGATGTTAATTCCACGGTATGTTAGACGTTTAGACGTTAATTACTGTGTAGTGTAGTATCAAAGTAATTAATAAGCTCAAAGTGGTCGGATAACTGAAAGAATTCATTCCGGAAAGTTGGAGTCAAGGTGAAAGGACTCCTATTAGTGAAAAAAGACACGGAAAGACACATGTCTTTATAGAATTGAACCTTACGAGGTTGTATCACCCCAATCAGACACTGCCTGAAGCGATAGGTTCTCTGTCAGACAGCGTCTAAGGGCTGTTAGCTCCAGCACTGGTTAATTCATTATCATCATCATCATCATATCAGTTCATATACGTCCCCACCAAGGGGCTCGAGCCTACCCTGAGTTAGGGCGATCGGGCCTTAGTCGACTACGCGGGCCAGTGCGGGTTGGTCGACTTCACACACAACCTGTGAGTTTCTCCGCAGGCGTGTGTAGGTTTCCTCACGATGTTTTCCTTCACCGTAAGAGCGTCGGATAAACGTACATATGAAATCTAAATTTCAAATCACATTGGTACGTGGCAGGATTCGAACCACGACCTCCCGGACAGGAGGCGGAGGCCCTAGCCGTTACGCCACCGACTGGTTAGGAATCTTTCAACAATTATTGTGCTATCGCCTGCATACCAAATAATACCTAGTGCCAGCAGATCGTTTATATGTAGCAAGAATAGAGTAGCGGCAAAAACAGACCCCTCTGACTCTGAGTACCCTGGCATCAATAGCCAATAGGTCAGAGGAACAGCCATCGAATACACCGTTTCTTCAGAAAATCAGATACCCAGTTACACAAGCCCACAGGCAGTCCATATGAAGGAAGCTTGCCAATAATGCTAAAATGCCAGACCCGGTCAAAAGCCTGAGACACATGCGGGAGCCTCACTATGTTCCTCGATAGCCTCTTCCCATATATGCGTAGCATATCTCATAACAACTCATAGTACCTGGGCGACCGAGCTTTGCTCGGAGCATAGTGCCCAGAGCCGTTAAAAATACGCTACCTATGATACACTTTGCGCGGCATTTTTCCAGTGCAAAAATCTCGGAAAATAGCATTTTCCCAGAGATGAGACCTATCCCCGTATACTAATTTTCAAGCAAATCGTTGAAACCGTTTCCGAAATTCAGATTATACAGGATGTAACATAATTGGTGTACGTCCCGTTAACTGGGGCTTCTACTCATCATACTGAACAACTTTTGTTCTACAACTTTGCTGAAATCGCAAAAAAAAATTTTTACTCTTCATACAAATCAACCAATTTTGTGCATTTTAGTATGGAGGGTCTAATTTTTTTTCGAGAATTAACTATGGGTTCCTTGGGGAAAATTGTTCGTATGATGAGTAGAACCCCCAGTTAACGGGTCCTACACCAATTTTGTTACACCCTGTATATAGAATGACTTTTAATTAGTTCTTGATAGCAAAGGATATGAATGTACTCGTGATAACAAACAACTTTCCCAAAGAAGCTATATGTCAAATATGAAAAAAAAAAATTTGGTCCTTTATACATTTTTGACAATTTGATAACTTATTAATCTTATTATGTATCCGGGACAGGAAGTAGCAGCCTTAAGCCGTTACGCCAACGACGCTCTGCGTAGAAAACACAGAGCAAATACCTATCCATATGAAGCCCACAAACTGTATACAGGTGATTGATTGAACAACGGACTCGGTAGAATACGAAACTAAACAACTTTCCCCACGAAAGCAATAATAAACAGTTCACAAAAATTAATCAGCTCATGCATGAGAAGTCCAATTTTTTTTATTCACAATTAGTAAGCCCTTGGCATCATCACACTCGATGGTAAGTGATGATGATACTGCAGATGGAAGCGGGCTTATCAAGATTTCCCAACGCAATTGGGAACTAGCTATCAGATAGCCGATATCTCATCTTCAAGCCGGAATACCTCCATCAATATATTGGTAAGCCCGCTTCCTCTTCGGCATCATCGTCACTCACCATCAGGTGAGATGATGCCAAGGGCTTATCAATTGTGAAAGAAAAAATATATATTGTTAGCATTGATGTTTGGCGACGAGATGGTGGTAGCTAGCCAGGTGGGCTTAGCAACTGCCCTTCCACCAACCAAACCGAGTCTTACCAAGTTAAGACTCCCCCGGGAATCGAACCCGCAAACTCTTGATATGAAACTAATGGACTTAAACATTACGCCTCGAAGGTGATTTTTTTATTATTATTCTCAATTGGTAAGCCCTTGGCATCATCTCACCTGATAGTAAGTGACGATGATGCTAAAGATGGAAGCGGGCTTACCAAGATTCCCCAATGGGGATCTGGCTATCTTATCTTCAAGCCGGAACACATCAATGTTGTTAACACTGATGATGTTTGGCGGCAAGACTTAGATAAGATGGTGGTAAGTAGCTAGCCAGGCGGGCTTAGAAAATGCCCTACCACCAACCAAACCGAGTCTTACATGTTGACCCCACCGGGAATCGAACCCGCGACCTCCTGTTGTGAAGCGAATGGACTAACCATTACGCCACGGAGGTAGTGATTTTTCGAATTGACCATTCATATCCATAAGATTGTTAAGTTTCGTCTCTCATTTAACTCCTGAAATACATCCATCGTTCAACCCAGTCACCTTGCATGTAGGAGTATGTCCACTGTCTTGATTATTACAAGCAACATAATTATGACTCAATAGCTGATATAGCTCGTATTTGTTCTCGTGACTCACACTGGCCAGTCTGAGTTTCAAGGAACAAGTCAATAAAGCATAATTTGATATCATGTCGTCGGTTAGTACTTAAAGAAAGTGAAACCTTAGCAAAATTTGTAAAATGACTAAGTAGGTAGGCAAGTTCAATTATAAATGTATTTCAAAGCTTCATCATCATCATATCAGCCGAAGGACGTCCACTACTGGACATAGGCCTCCCTCAAGGATTTCCACAACGACCGGTTATGCACTGCCCGCATCCAGCGGCTTTCCGCGACCTTCACCAGATCATCGGTCCACCGTGTGGGAGGCCCGCCAAAGCTTAACTGATCTTTATTATATCGTTTCCTGATGATCATTAATTATTACACCACACAAGATGACACGTTTCCATTTAAATCTATTTTCAACCGACTTCAAAGAAGGTTTTCAATTCGACCTTATACCTCCTTCTCCATTAAATCGTCGAACGACTAGGTGCAGAGAGATTTTCTACCCTTTTGTCGTTGATTTTCCACCTATTCCACGAGCGTTTTGCTTCATCGTTTATCATGCGAAAGCCAATGAAGTGGAATTCCCTCCTGTCGCCGTGTGTCTGTGTTCGCCGATTCGTATAATTTAGGAATATATAAGGCGAGAGTGAATAGACACTATTTGAGCAAGAGTGATACATCCTCGGCAGCCTCGTCACCATCAAGTTTGGCGTTGTCAAATACACTAGTTAGACACTAACATACCTATAATGTATTATTTTATAGTATCTATGTTATGTTATTTTTATAAGTTTTTTTATATATCTATGGGTCTGTACTTTTAGTACTAAATTACCTGAGAATAAATGAATAATAATAATAAAAATACTCAAAAAAATTAAATAGACAAATGAGGGAAACAATATGATCAAGTACGGATGGTGGCGCATCGCGACCCGGGTCGTTCCTTTCCCTCTAATATGGTTGATGGGAGCGATGGCTGACTCTCGCGTTATACTCGTGACCGAGTGCTGTCCGTGTGAACTGGCCTACTCTTGTTAAATGTATTCAATGATTTTTATGTGTAACTTTTCGTGTCATATTGTTTTCATGTTCTAATGACATAATCTGGTTGGTTTATAACAAGGATTCAATGTGAACGTTATTAACTAATTATGTTATCATAATATTATGTAAATATATTATAGAATTCTATAAACTAATGCAATTATAAAACTTACAGAATACACCTAAAATCAAATGCCTAAAATTCTAATTATTGTTTATTTCTTGATTCTTTACAAATGACATTGTTATTATTATTTTATGACTATCAGAAAGAGTGTAATTTGTACTTTGAATAAATATATTGAACTAGTGGATGCCCGCAGCTTCGCCCGCGCAGATCCCGTTTTTTGCCGTTCCCGTGGGAATTTCCCAAAATCCTTTCTTAGCGGATGCCTACGTCATAACATCTACCTGCATGCCAAATTTCAGCCCGATCCGTCCAGTGGTTTGGGCTGTGCGTTGATAGATGTCAGTCAGTCAGTCACCTTTGAGTTATATATATTTAGATTGAATTGAAGTGTTACCATGTCCCTCATGATGAGTACGCTCTCGTTGGTGGCCGGCTTACGGAAGGAGAACACGATGGGCATCTCGTACTGGCCGATGTCGGTCGACTTGAACGATATCGACACATCTTTTTGCAGTGTTGTCTCTGAAACAATTATATTACGGTAAGAACTTACCACCAGGTGAGATGTTGTCAAGGGTTTACCAATTGTGAATAAAAAAAATAAAATAAAAAAATAACCATGTGAAAGGCCAATAAAGTTTCTAGAAAAAAAAAACAGACATCCTTTTCTACACCATCTATCTATAACCTATTCTTTGAGACAATTCCAATGAGTCACCAAAACCTTTGCCGTCAGTTGGTGAGGAGTTGGATATCCTGCAGATTCCAGGTGATGCTGCAGCATCAGGTCAAGGTTACCATGTTCATGCAATATCATTTAAGTAAAATTTACCAACACCGTGGCGTAATGGTTAAGTCATATCAGTAGCTTCATATCAGGAGGTCGCGGGTTCGATTCCCGGCAGAGTCTAACTTCGTGAGGCTCGGTTTGGTTGGTGGAAGGGCATTTTCTAAGCCCAAGATCTTATCTATGTCTTGCCGCCATACATCAATTGATGTGTTTCAGTTTGAAGTAAAGATAGCCAGTTCCCCATTGCGTTGGGGAATCTTGGTAAGCCCGCTTCCATCTTCGGCATCATCGTCACTTACCATCAGGTGAGATCATGCCAAGGGCTTACCAAAATTGTGAATAAAAAAAACCGTTTCATCCCTTTGGGAGCTTTAATGCCACAGAAAGATACACAGATAGACACATGAAACTTATAGCATCCCTCTGATTGTACTCATTGTTTAATTTCAATTGGAAAGGTAGTCAAACAAATTAAATTATCCTAAAATGTAAACAAAGTAAATGTAACATACACGCGGCGTCAAAAATTCACACCTCCAGTGCAGTAGGTCCTAATAAGTCCTAATTATTCACAAAATTTCATTAAAATCGTTAGAGCCACAACCTGGATTTTTATGGGGGGGGGGGGGGTATCTTATCCCGATTTTTCTTGAACAACGGACTACCGCGTACTGTAGGTCATATACAGTCATAGTAACATACCAAGTTTCATCAAAATCGTTACAGCCATTTTTGAGTCAAAATTAATTAGTGATTTTTTACTATGGTGGCAAGTGGCAAACCTAAATAAAAAATCAAGTTAGGGGAAATTTAAAAAAAACATCTAGAGATATAAAAATAATATTGCCCTAACCCAAATTTCACCCAAATCCGTCCAGTAGTTTGGAAACTAGAGCACTAGGACGTACATACAGACACACACATTTTTGAATATTTTTTTAGGCTCTATTAGTGTAAGAAAATCTATCCCCATCAAAATCTCAACTTCGATATTTTTGCCATCACAATACATTCTTCACTCCTTTGTCGCTCGAAAGTAAAAAGGGTACTCCAATTAAGGAATATTCATCATCATCATCATCATATCAGCCAAAAATCGTCCACTGCTGGACAAAGGCCTCCCCCAAGGATTTCCATGACGACCGGTCCTGCGCTGCCCGCATCCATCGGCTTCCCGCGATCTTCACCAGGTCGTCGGTCCACCACGTGGGAGCCCTGCCTACGCTACGTTTTCCGGTGCGCGGTCGCCACTCGAGAACTTTACTGCCCCATCGGCCATCTGTTCATAAATATCATAATAATCGGCCATAAGGAATATTACTGTTTTTTTATTTCAATTGGTAAGCCCTTTGCATCATTTCAACTGATGGTAAGTGACGATGATGCTGAAGATGGAAGCGGGCTTACCTAGATTTCCAAACGCAATGGAGAACTGGCTATCTTATCTTCAAGCGGGAACACATTCATGTTGTTAACGCTGATTTTTGGCGGCAAGACTTAAATAAGGTGGTGGTAGCTAGCCAGTCGGGCTTAGAAAATGCCCTACCACCAACCAAATCAAGCCTTACAAGTTGACCCCACCGGGAATCGAACCCGCGACCTCATGGTGTAAAGCGAATGGACTAACCAGGCAGTTAAGTTAACTTTCTCAAATAAATAAATAATAATAAAAAGTGGTATTAGTAGGTTAGATTCCTGGCTAGAAAGTCAAAGAGCACATCATTCTGCAGATCCTCGGGATCTCAGTAGACTGCTCAAAACAAAGAACATTGTTTTTCCTGCAAAATTAATGGAAAATTTGCTCCAGTCTACTGAGTTCCCGTGGTTCCGCAGAATGTTGCACTCTACGACAAATTTGTAGCTAGGAATCTAACCTACAGATACCAGTTTTAAGTTTTCTTTATTTAAGAAAGTAATCGTCCTTACTTGGAGCACCTTTTGGACCACTTCCATGGCATAATGGTCAAGTCTATAAGCTTCAAATTAAGAGGTCGCGGGTTCGATTCCCGGCGGAGTCTAACTTTTTGGTTGGTAGAAGGGTATTTTCTAAGCCCGTGTGGCTAGCTACCATTATCTTATCTAAGTCTGCCTCCAAACATCAATGGCTTGAAGATAAGATAGCCAGTTCCCCATTGCGTTAGGGAATCTTGGTAAGTTCGCTTCCATCTTAGGCAACATCGTCACTTACCATAAGGTGAGATGATACTAAGGTCTTATCAATTGTGAATAAAAAAACCCTTTTGTATGAAAATGTACTAAGAAAAAATAGGAGGTGTGATTTTTATGACTTCGAGTGTAGATGAGAATGTTTCCTCATTGGAAACATAGGAACACAACTTACTTGGGTTCATAAGTACAGGGTTGCTCCCAAAAGACATGCCATGGTCGTTTATGGTGAAGCTGAGCATATTGTGAACCAGCTGTATAAAAATAACAGATATATCTTCTTTTTTAGTGTCATTTTTGATAGTGAACACAAACTTGACCTCTTCATTGGGCTTTGCCTGCAAATAACACATCTGTCAGTGATCATAGAAAAAAAAATTATACAGCTTTTGTCAAGCTTAGAAGGTGCCTGCTGCGAATAACAAAGGAGTGAATAAAAAACTTACTGAAATTTTTATTTTCCCATCAGGGCAGTCCACAAGAGACGTGAATGTCGACTTTACATTGCATGTCACCACTACGCCTTTCCGATTGCCAGCAAACTGTTTTCTGTAGATTGTCAAAAATCTTGTTACAAACAGTTAAAAATAGTTCTGTTCATACTTTTGATCACCTCTGTAGCGCGAGTAAGTCTATTAGCTTCACATCAGAGGTCAAAGGTTTGATTCCCAGCGGAGTAAACTTTGTAATACTCGGTTTGGTTGCTGAAAGGGTATTTTCTAAGCCCACCTGGCTAGCTGCCACCATCTTACCTAAGTCTTGCCGCCAAACATGTTGTAAACATTGATGTGTTCCGGCTTGAAGATAAGATAGCTAGTTCCCCATGGTGTTGGCGAATCTTGGTTAGCCCGCTTCCATGTTCGGTAGCATCGTCACTTACCATTAGGTTAAATTTTTTTATTCACAACTGGTAAGCCCTTGGCATCATTTTACCTGACGGTAAGTGACGGTGATGCCGAAGATAGAAGCGGGCTTACTAAGATCCCCAAAGCATAGGAGAACGGGCTACCTTATCAAGATGATGCAAAAGGCTTACCAATTATGAATAAAAACAATTTAAAAAATACAAATAATTCAATCACGTTGCAATAGGCGAGCAGCTTATAGCTGATGTACCTATATCTGTGTTAGTGTTTTAAAAAAAAAACAACAATAAAAATAAATAATCAATTTAAATATTTAATATAAACACTTAAACACGAATTCCATTGCAACAGCTTAGTACAATTTTGAATTATTATTTTTGGGTTTCGTTATTTCTCTTAAAAAGTACAACACCAATTTTGATAAAGTTTACATAGGAAGCAACCTGGCAGCTACCCTGTTGAATAAAAAAAATCCTGAAAATCTGTTTACAATCTGCGAAGACATTGCGTAACAAACAGAAAAACAACCACAGTTGAAATGAGAACCTCTTCCTTTTTGGAAGTCAGTGGAAAACAGTAATTTACAGAGTATCTATCTGTATATCGGTCCCACACTAGGCAAAACCTGTATCTTGGGCACCAGACATAAGGTACTGTTTGTGGAACTAACAATTGGATTTTAACCCGGCGAGCCTCTGACTGGCTATGTCATGCCCAGATGTTCTTAAATAAAACCTTTTGCTTGATTGGTTTGTAGCTTCATGTAGCTGGAGCTAATTTTACGTGTTTGCATTGATAAGTCAATCAGCACTTGAGTTGCACGCGTTTTGCTTTCGTTCGGGCATCTCATACCCAAATACTATTGACTTTTTGTTTTATTTGTTCTTATTTTTACGTCATACCCAGTATCAATCAGTATGAACGATCTAAAATGGATGCAGAAAGAGCAAAAGAGTGTGTAAGGTCCATGTTTTAGAGGACTCTCTGGCTGAAACACCTTCGGATTGCAAAATTGACCACTGCAGTGAACTTGCTTTGGAATCTGAGACTGAACAGGAGGTAAGCAATCATCAGAAAGTGAAGGAAGGTGAACTGAAGCTGATTCTAGTGATTCAGAAGAAAATATTCCACTATCATCTTTGAGAACCAGGATGTGGAAATAAATAATGCATGAAAGATTCTTGCAAAAACTGTGCTGAAAATTACTTAGATTACTAAGGTGTTCCAGATATTATAATTCTTCAATTATTTTTAATTTTAGTAGGCAGTGATGTGTTTTTCCATAATTATATTTTTTTTACACAGTTAGATTTTTTTTGTTAGTTTTTGTGGCTCTTTAGAAATTGGAAAAATTTTGTTTTGAAAATTTTACAAATTTTTGTTTAACTAGTTTTCTAATATAAAAATATTTCATCAACTTTGTTTCATTTAAAATTGATCAATTCACATACCAATGTACGTAAAAACACATTTTTAAGATCAAGACTTTCTTCTTTCATAGTATTTAGGGCCACATTTAAACTCGGGTATTGTACACCCTAACACACTGTTGGTGTCACATTTTTCACAAGAGTCCCGCCCGGTTAATAGTAGTTTATGAAACTGTTGCATAACGACTTAGTAACTGTTCTTGTTGATGTCTTTGATAGAAATGAATGTATCATTGTAGTACTTGTTGATGTTTTTAATGTTCCTTTAACCATTAATGTACATGTATAAGTCCAACTCGTCCTCGACAGGTTTTTAAAGTTTTATAAATGTGTTTGTCACTATCTATTTTATTATGAATTTACAACATCTCTTTAACATGTTACCTGACTTTTAAGCCATTTGCAGATTTATCCTTTGCTTACTAGACAAAAAAGTCTTTTAAAAAATATTGAGGGTAGGTACTTACTAAAAATAGTTCCTGTTACTTTTGATTTCTAAATTAAAATATTGTTTTTACTAAGTACATATTTATATAATATAATTAGAAATGACGCTAAAGTAATACTTTGTTTATTCTCGTTTCATTAAAACTATGCTATTTACATAGAATACATTAAAAGTCTTTAGGTTTACATTTCACTTAATGAGGGTAGGTATATTAATATATAATATATTCTGCTTGTAACATTTCCTCACCACTCTCCTATTTAAAACCACACATAATATGAATAACATATAAGTAAGTGTTTGTGAATGGAGGTTGATAGCTTACCTATGATGTGAATAGTCAAACAGCATCTTGTTCCGGATGTGTATCTGCGTCATATCGTGGTCCGGCCCCACGTTTACCTCAGAACAAATCTCACAGTTCATCTTTGATGGCTTCAAACACTTTTCTTCCTGTCAATTTAAACATGCAATGTAATTCCTATGGTTGAGGCTCCCACAAACAAGCGCAACGGCGGTCTATTGGAATAGAGCTGGCTACTATCATCGTTATTTATACAATTGGTAAGCCCTTGGCATCATCTCATCTGATGGTAAGTGACGATAATGCCGAAGATAGAAGCGGGGTTACCAAGATTCCCCAACGCAATGGGGATCTGGCTATCTTATCTTTAAGCCAGAACATATCAATGCTGTTAACACTGATGTTTGGCGGCAAGACTTCTAGCCAGAAATGTAATTGTAATATGCCCCATAGACCACCATACATTTACATTGACCGCTACCGCGACCGCGCCTGTCTCTAAGCATCGAACTATTATGCTGATTTAGAGGATAGTAAAGTTTATGTCTTAGAATCATGAAACCTACCTGCCTAGCCTTATCGGTCGGCAGCAGGTAATATGATTCACCTTGTTGCTTGTGTATGTGTAGTCGCGAATTAATTTATTTTATATGAAACTTCCAAGAATTTTTTCTTTGTTTATGGTGCAAGAAACGAAAGTTTATAGGAAAGACAATTAAACTTACTTTAAAACGTGCACCTCCTCTGAAGTACGTTTCAGTACAGGTAATGCATTTCCTATCTGAATTCTGATGAACATGAAGTGTAGATTAGATTATAATGTCTAGTATATTAAGAACCTACAACAAGAAAACAGGAATATCACGGCCGGCAACCAGCACACAGCATCAAATCAAAGTCAGTCAAACCCACAGACCACAGATCACAACTTTTTTTTTTTTTTTTTACTTCGCCCTTTTAGGGCAGGCTAAGGCTCATTGGCCATACCGCCTAGTATATTATGTTTTTCAGCAGTATTAATTTGTAGAATTCACGTCTTCAGTAATTTTCAGTGTATTTTTCAAAAGTAGTATTTTTCTCCTTTTCAGTAGGTCACTATTTCTTCACGTTCACATCATATAATTGTCTATAAACTAACCTAACCTACATACTCTAGCAAAATGATAGCACTTTTGCTAAAGCTTGCTCGGACTTCTTGTGGGAACTCGAAACACAGTATACACACTTTTATTTCATTATCCTACACAAGAAACACATAAATGATACTTCGCTGATAAATACACTATCAATATTACACATCGAAAACCACTAAATGTAATTTTTCGGATAATAAAAGAAAAATGACAAACTGAACGCTGCAAATTCCCGCCAAAAAGTCACAGATCACTACTATTAGTAGCAAGCTACCACAGACTAAGTACATCACAGACTAAGTACCCACAGACTAAGTAAATCGTAGTTTGTTATATTCTCTTTGGTCAAACCTTCAAATCAATCCTCAAACAAAACTCAAAAGAAAAAAAAGAAAAAACTGAAATGTGGTCGTTGATAAAATTATTTCCCCCCAACTGTAGTAAACAAATGAGGGGTTTATTCTAATGAGTCCTCTCTCCTCAACACGATGGGCCAGCGCTGGGCCAGCGAGATGGCCGTGCAATGGTTGAAATGCGTCTACACGATGGCGACGTTCAGTTGCAAAAATAAACTGTTTGAAACTAAGCTATTTTTTAATCGTTCACTAAATTGCGTTCTTTAAATTCTCTATGGGCTGGCTACGTACGTAGTAGGTTAACAAGTACCTACAATATTTTGTATAGGATGTTAAAAAAGTCACTAGCGAAGGGGTTACTCAGTATCGGGAACAGGAAAACAATTTAAAAAAATCTATTGTAAAAAAAAGTTTACACTTTCACATACAAACCGAGAAATTGCCAAGACGAAAATTTTACGTACATATTGTACACTGTAAGGTCATTTACCCGCCTATGCGGCCGATACAGAGGTATACCTTCGTTTCCGTTCTTTCAAGTTTCACAATATTCCCAGTTTTTCATGCCTACTGCATAAGGGATCAATGATTAACTCACGATCACGATGAAGATTTGTATGAAAAGTTACTTATTAAGGATTTTTTTATATTTTTCCTGTATTCGACGCTTGTAACCATTGACTTAAAAATAGATACAAAATAACTTTCTAAAATATTGCTAATTTATTTACACTTGTATTATTGGCAGTTTACTGTGCAAATTTGATTTTACAACAGGAGTGCGTTTTACTTTGCCACTTTTTTAATTTCTACAATAACAAATAAAAAATACTCCTTACTTCAGATTTGAAAGCAGAATTTTAATGAAATAGGTAGATTATACAATCACATCATTATCATATAAGCCGAAAGGCGATTTCAATGACGAACGGTCCTGCGCTGCTCGCATCCAGCGGCTTTCCGCGATCTGCACCAGGTCATCGGTTGATGGGGATTCAAGATATTAATTCAAAATAGGTGCAAATTACACTCTTTCTGATAATCATAAAATAGTGATTACATAGTTTCATTTGTAAAAAATCTCGAAATAAACAATCATTAGTTAATAACGTCAAAATATATAAAAAACAAATCGATTGTCCTACACTAATAGAGATTGCTCCTAGAAAAAAACTTAACAAATAGGTGTGTCTGTATGCGTCCTCTTGCGCCTAAATTACTACGGATTTGGGTGCTGTTATAAACTCATTCCGCGCTCCGCATAGTTTTCAATACTATCACAAATTACTTGATAGCTCTATTATTCATATATACTATAATGATTTGTGTATATAATAAAAGTAATGCTTTAAATTTAAATATAAAGTTTATTTATATCAGTGGCAACGAGAATTCAATGACAAAATAAATAGCGAACAATTTGACAAATTCCTGCAATTGCAAATATCGGAAATTTTACAATTGTTACTATCGCAACAACACAAAGTGGCTGACGCGACTCCCACACCGAACACGACAAACGGCACGGAGTCATTTAGTTCTACAAGCAGAATCACCATTTACAACAGTTTTAAAGGTGACAAATTTTAATTCAATCCTAGTAACACAACGATAGAGAACTTTATAGACTATTTCGAAACGAAATGCAGACTTTGGGAAGAAGACGTGCGAAGAATTGAGAAAGAACTTCTGTTCGCCTGCCTCTTTCCTGAAACTTTTCACGACATAAAAGTTATCCTAACACCACATTATTAAACCAGTACGTACGAAGATATCCGAAGAAAGCTTCTCGACCTGTACATAATTAAATGCACACGATACAGAGCACTTACCGAGTTTTAGAACTGCATACGCTTAGACTTAAAGAAATAAGTAAAGATTGTGGCTATAACGACAACCTGTTAGAGCGGAAGCTACGTTACCGTTTTGCTACCAACCTCAATCCCCAACAGTTGCAAATCCACCTTAAAAACAAAAATGGCCTGACTTACAAGAACTTCAAGACGGAAAAATAAAAGAAGTCTCGTTTGTTCAGATCTTCAGCGTTGCACAGTCAAGTGAATGGGCAGAAGGCGATGAAGATACATGCGTCAAAGTTAACAAAACTCATACATGTAAGGAGTGCAATATTTAGGGTAATTTCGAAGACTGCGGCATCAAGTCAGGCAAGACATGCCTACCTAATCGAAGCGATAACAGACCAAAGACTTTTACAAAAAGGAACGAGTTAAACAAGCAGAAACTTAACGGCAGCTGCAACGACTCTTCGCAAACATCGAACTCAAACGACGACGACACAGACACCGTTTTTCAAATTAACTGTAAAAGGAGTCAAGACAGTGAAAGGATTGATGTTTTTATCCATGACGTTCAATGCACATTAGACTGGGACCCTTACTCAGTCTACTCAATTATCAGGAGCAAGTTCTGGAGACGTATCGGGGCACCCCCTCTCACGACGAAGGCTTCAGGTTTACGCGCTTACGGTAGCACAAACTTAAACCAAAGGGCCTTTCAGACGTTACAGTATAGACACAAGGAAAAAAATAAATATAAGTTGTCGGCAGGGCCAACCTCACTTGCCTGCAGGTTTCCAAACCAGACCAGTACACATTGTGCTAACAAACTGATGTCAGACTACTTATCAAGAATGCTTAATCCAGAAGAGCAACCTTCCAAGGCTGAATTCGCAGACAAGATTTTATCACGCCTACAATCAGATAGGCTAGCCGAGCTTGCGCTGTAAGAGGAGTTATTATGAGAGGAAACTAAGAAGGATTCCACGCTCAGACAAGTATTATAGCTTATTGAGACGGGCTGGCATGAACAATAATACTCAAGCGATATAAAACCATACGCTCTTAAACGTGGGGAACTATCACTAGAAATTATTGTTGAATTGTGGCAAGGTCGACTTATTATCCCTGGCACTCTTAGGAACACGACCTTAAAGTACCTGCACCGTGGGCACCCAGGAATTTTAGCAATGAGAGCGCTGGAACGATTTTACGTATGGTGGCGTACGTGAAAACTTGCCGTAAGTGCCAGGTGAACGGACCTAATAACCCTGAGTTGCCTATCTTCTCTTGGTCTATGCCAGACAAAACCTGGGAAAGAGTTCACGTCTATTTTGCTGGACCTTTTGAGGATTTATATTGGTTAGTACTGGTAGACGCCTTTTCTAAATGGATTGAAGTCAAAAAGATGACCAAAATTACGATTACCAAACTGGTGTGATGAGCTGGACACGATCTTTATTACCTTTGGACTGCCTCAGTTTCAAGTCCCCGATAATGGTCCACAGTTTACCTCTCAGGAGTTCCATAGTTACTTTAAAGATAAGGAAATCATGTAAATCATCACCCTACCATCCAAGAACAAATGGGCTAGCAGAACTGCTCGTAAGGAATTTCAAAACACGGATGTCCTCAAGCACGGAAAACCTGATAAAACGGCTAGAACATTTCCTCTTTGCGTATAGTATCACACCCCACAGTACCACTGGCAAGGCCCCGGGCCAACTGATATTTGGGCATCAGATAGCTTGCGTCTTTTACAATGCCCGGCCAAGAGCTAAAAGTGCATTATAACACAGGCAAATACAAGCAAACGTAAACTCAGATGGCCAAACGCCGAATGATAGACCCGGCGATGCTGTGTATGTGCGAGCCAGGGATCAATCACGATGGGAACCCGCCACACTGTCACGACAAAGGCATTGATACAACATTAAGTTCATTATTCCAAAAAAGGGGAATTAGAACTCACACACGTTTACAGCATAGTTTACGTTTACAGGATAACGCGGATGAAAACAGATTAATTTCATAAACGCGGTGAGTTTGGTACGGAGCTGGCTTCCCAAATTGACAGTTGACCTGCTCGATCAAAGTGATAGTAAAATAATTGGCGCCTCTATCGTAGCCTTAGTAGGTTGGCTGAATCGCCATTTTCCGTCAACAGTTTCTGTCTGTACTCAAAAGATTCATAAGTCACTACGATTCTGATTAGCTTTCACAAACAAGAGTAGGTACGAACTAAACTGGGCTCGGGCCTCGCACCAACCATAGCCTAGTCAAAGATGACCTAGTAGTATTTAGGGCTAGCTAACATGCATTGGTAGCGCCACCACCTAGTGTTCTGACAGTTACATCATATAAAAACCCTGATCATTTGAAAACTTTTCATCAAATCTGATCCTACAACTTTTATATTTTCCTATGCCAGAATTGCCAGAAGGTGACTGTATTTTGCTTTGATTAAAATTATAACGTCATTGTATCAAATCATTAGATATTAATCACTGTCATATTAAATTTATACGAAGAGTTATGTATGACTTGCTATGATTATGAATGTCGGTGACGGGCGGAATTATAGAATAAGGGTTTCTCGTAGAAAGGGACTGTGGAACTAAATAAAAAGTAAACCTCTGTGTTCGTTGCAGTTTTGTAGATCTTGAAATGCTATTTTACGATTTTATATACACGCACATTGACTTATTTGGCAAAAAAATTCCTTCAACTTGAGATTATTTTTTTGATCTAGCAATAAAAAACAAACAAACTAGACTTTCCAGTTGCAGATTCAAACTTTTGTTTGTGGTCGGGGAATTCTTGCAATCTGCTGACGAACTGGTTTTGTGCGTTTCTAGGGTTCCGTCACCAAAGGACACAATCCGTCCGCCCGTTTGTCTGCGCGACCTTTAAAAGGCATCTTTTGAACCGTAATAGATAGACGGCTCATTTTTACAGAATATGAGTTGTTTTGGTGGATATACTCACAAAATTAAAAATAATAAATTAAAGTAGAAAGGAAGGTTCGCAAGATTTTTTTTTTGTTTTTAGGGTTCCATACCCAAATGGTATAAACGGGACCCTATTAAAGACTTCGCTGTCCGTCCGTCTGTCCGTCTGTCACCAGGCTGTATTTCATGAACCGTGATAGCTAGATAGTTGAAATTTTCACAGATGATGTATTTCTGTTGCCGCTTTAACAACAAATAAAAAAAAGGAAAAAGTGAAAAAATAAGGGGGGGGGGGACTCCATACAAACGTGAAGAAACTGAACTTATCTAGTATGATGGTACGGAACCTTATGAGTGCGATTCTGACTCGCATTTGGCCGTTTTTTTATCCTTTCTGTTTTTTAATAAGTGTCAAACTTGGTGAGGCGGTCAAACCTAGTGAAAAAACTCAAAAGTAAAGCAACAAATCTAGTGAAAAAACTCAAAAGTAAAGCAACAAATCTAGTAAAAAAACTCAAAAGTAAAGCAACAAATCTAGTGAAAAAACTCAAAAGTAAAGCAACTAATCTAGTGAAAAAACTCAAAAGTAAAGCAACTAATCTAGTGAAAAAACTCAAAAGTAAAGCAACAAATCTAGTGAAAAAACTCAAAAGTAAAGCAACAAATCTAGTGAAAAAACTCAAAAGTAAAGCAACTAATCTAGTGAAAAAACTCAAAAGTAAAGCAACTAATCTAGTGAAAAAACTCAAAAGTAAAGCAACTAATCTAGTGAAAAAACTCAAAAGTAAAGCAACAAATCTAGTGAAAAAACTCAAAAGTAAAGCAACTAATCTAGTGAAAAAACTCAAAAGTAAAGCAACAAATCTAGTGAAAAAACTCAAAAGTAAAGGAACTAATCTAGTGAAAAAACTCAAAAGTAAAGCAACAAATCTAGTGAAAAAACTCAAAAGTAAAGCAACAAATCTAGTGAAAAACGACTTAGTGTGAGTCGGACTCACCGCACTAAGGATCCCGAACTGAATAAAAGAAAAGAGTAAAAGTTAAATAAACCCGACTACGGAAAACCTTTATACATATATATATGAAAACAAGAGATTCCCACAGTAAATAAAAATGTTCCCGCCTTAAATTATTGGCTTTATTTTTCTCTTCATCTTAGGCGAGGTCACAAGCCATAATGACATTACAAATTTTATCAAAATCGGTGAGGTACTTTTTTAGAAAATCAACCGACTTCCAAAAAGGAGGTGGTTTACAGTTCGAATGTATGTTTTTTTGTGTGTGTGTGTGTGTATTACGCAATATCTTCGCATATTGTGAAACAATTTTCACGATTCTTTTTTTATTCAATAGGGTTATCCTCCCGAGTTGGACCCATACAAATTTTATCAAAATCAGTGTAGCACTTTTTTGTTTTTTTGTTTGGGGCACATTGATCGTAGAACAGATGGCCGTTGGGGCAATAAAGTTCTCGAGTGGCGACCACGCACCGGAAAGCGTAGTGTAGGCAGGCCTCCCACTCGGTGGACCGATGACCTGGTGAAGGTCGCGGGAAGCCGCTGGACGCGGGCAGCGCAGAACCGGCCGTCGTGGAGATCCTTGGGGGAGACCTATGTCCAGCAGTGGACGTCCTTCGGCTGATATGATGATGTTGAATTTTTTGTTGTGATGGAAGTCGTTTTTTTAACGTTTTTAGCGTTTTCAAATTTGACTTTGGTCTTTGTACAACTCCGCTGGCGCCGCCGGCCGCCGGCCCAACTCGCTACAACTTGCTGAGAACCGCACACATAGGGTTCCGTACCATCATATGATGGCGCTAGTTTCTTCACGTTTAAAAAAAACTCGTTTTTTGTATGAAGACCCCTCTTATTTTTTCACTTTTCTAATTTTTAGTACTTATTTGTTGATATACTCGTAGCGGCAACAGAAATACATCATCTGTGAAAATTTCAACTGTCTAGCTATCACGGTTGACAGACTCGAGGAAGAATTGAGCAGGTTATCATCGTAACCTGCTCAAATTCTTCCTCGAGTCTGTCAGATTCGCGTCAGTCCGAAGTGTGCGCGTGATGTAGGTTGCCAGGGCCAGAGGTCCTTTGGTTCCGTAGTTTGGCATCTGACGGGGATTCTTCGCACCACATGCCCCGCCATTACCTTGACCGCTACCAGAGCCAGGAATAGCGGAACCGCCGGGGACTACGGGCCTTTTTTTTTGTTTTGTTGATCATTGGGTCGTTTTTTTATTGTGTTGGCGTAATTTCCACGCTTGGAGATCGCAGTGCTGTTGCAGATCGACTGCTAGTCGCGGATAGGACGCTGCTGCCCATCCTCCGGTTTAAGTCTCTTAGTCGACTCATACGATACCTATTGCAAGAGATAGGACGGCCCTATTCGAAGCCGGGAGCCATACGGCCACATACGTTACATGTTACATACAGTATATAATAATGAAGGCAATATTGAATGAAAATATTTTTGTGCATCATTTATTTAATTCGGTCGGTACCTATATTTAACAATTAATTATCGAGTATATTGTAGTGTGTAAATGACTCGCCTCACCCTACGTGACATAATGTTTATGCTAAAGTAGTATATAAGAGCATATTTAATATATTTTACGTGCATTATACTAGCAACAAGTCCCATCATCGTAATATATATGTGGAAGGCAAATTGTATGATTAGTCATTTTACATACGGTCAGGCAAATTGTATAATTCGTCCGTATGTAAACGGTCAGGCAAAATGTAAAATGCTGTACGCCGATTCAGGCAATTTGTAATAATTCGTCCGTATATAAACAATCAGGCAAATAGTAAAATTCTGTACGCAGATTGCAAAATGTTGAGCCAGGCAAATTGTCAAAACGCCGTACGGCAGATTGTAAATGAGCTCGCGAAGCGATCGATGTTAGGTTTGGTCAGGTTTGATTGATTTAATTGACACCATTATATAATTTGCCTGACCGTATGTAAAATGACGAATCATACAGTATGCCTGCGACATAATATATACTACTTATATAATTATTTAATTTATTTATCACAATATTGAGATCAATCATAATGAATGAGATCATAAAACATGAAAGTGGTAGTTAATGCCACCTACTTACCAACCTTTAAATGCTAGTTATGTAAGTAGGTAAAGACATTGAATTTTGAGGGGAGATAAATTTTTAAACTCTGTGTAAATAGATATTTTTACTGTTGACATTTCTTATTCACTTAGTAAATTATCTGAAGATAAATACGTTCTTCCCGGTTCAAAAAAACAAGACAACAACAAACAACACTGAGAATTGAGCATTTGATAAATTAGATTGATTAATTTTGAATTAAAAATGTTAAAATTGATGGTCCTCCTTTTATTTCTGACACTACGTTATTTAGCAAAAAATAATCCTTAAGCCTTTCGATCGGTATGATAAAGCTACAGGGTATTTTTTTTTGTCGTGTAGCGGGTTTGATTCCCGGTTCAACCATGTAATTATTTAAAAATCTATTAATGCAGTTTAAATTGTTTTTAAAATTAAAATAATGTCTTCTTTCAGTAAAATGTTCCATCTACAGTATTCAAAGCACTTTTCCTTTATGAGCAATAGCCGGTGGTACGCCCTGTATAGTGTACTGTCATTTCTACGTACATAACATAGTTTGCTATTTAATACCTATATATTTTCCTAAGTTATTCAAAAAATCTAGTAACAATAGTCTTAAAAATAGGTAGATCAAACATTATACAAGGATCAAGCAATAGTCAAGTTAGATCAATTCATTCATCATCATTTCTTCATAGTTTCGTCAAATTATATTTCTTCATAGTTTCGTCAAATTATATATTACCCTATCCACTCCTCAATATCCAAAATCCGATGCTCCAGCTTTAATTCTAGACGAGTCGTTTGGCTCGTATGGGATATCTCAGGTTATTTGCGGGTAGCCGGTGGTCGGAGATAGGGTAACGGTGGTTCGGGCTCACCAGCCACTGGACGTTGCTGTCCACGACGTAGTCTACACCTGTACAGATCCCCATGGTAGGGTTGCAGTAGTAGCCGGATGCGCAGCGCTGGTCATACAGGTCGACTGTCATCTTCTCCGTGCAACGTTCTTTTGGACCCTGCGCAGTAGAATAGATACTTAGTTAACATTTTATAGAGAGAGAGAGAGTCAATGAGTTTTAGGGTGGGTAATATGCAGGTTGCAGGTTTGGCTGTTTTCCCTACTCTTCCCGAAGGTGTCTGAAGATGCGACTAAGGGAACAAACAGGAGGGTGGGCAACAGCGCCCTTTCCGCGTACCGTGCCACCATGGTAATCCGCATAGGTAAGTTAGGAACTCCCCCCCCCCCCCCAACTTGTGGGAGGCATATTTTCATCAGGCTGATTAGCAATGCATTGTAATTTATCTTATTTACATGTAGCATCACACAAAATATGTTACATTCTTTCGTATAAACCCCATATATACAGAGTGTAACAAAATTGGTGTAGGTCCCGTTAACTGGGGGTTCTAACTCGTCACACTGAAAAACTTTCTCCAACGAACCCATAGTCAATTCTCAGAAAAAAAATTGGACCCTGCATACTAAAATGCACAAAATCGGTCGATCAGCTGATCGATTTGTATGAAGAGTAAAAACTGTTTTTTTGCTATTTTAGCAAAGTCGCAGAACAAAAGTTACTCAGTATGATGAATAGAAGCCCGAGTTAACGGGACCTACACCAATTTTGTTACACTCTGTATAAAGAACGACAACTGTAGTATATATGCATTTTATTACGCAAAGCTTTTTATCACTCGTACCGAGGACAACATACGCCTGTATGCAGAGCTCTTCCTATCCATTCACCTTACAGCTGTTCTTGGGTTTACCGCAAGCCTTTTATTGTAGGCGCCGCACTTCCAGCACGCCCTACTCTCCCTTCTTTTCTCCGCAATTAGTAAACTCTTGGCATCTCCTTACCTAATGGTAGGACGATGATGCCGAAGATGGAAAAGGGCTTACCAAGTTCCCCAACGTAAAGGGGAACTGGCTTTCTTACCTGCATGCCGGAACACATCGATGCTATTAACATTGATGTTTGACGTGTAGACTTAGATATGATGGTGATAGCTAGCCAGGCTCACTCACCTGGTAGCAGTCCCTGCGATTGCAGAAAGCCTCGTTGTTGTAGGCGCCATACTTGCATCACTTGAATAGCCTCTTCTTCCTGGCCCTATGAAACCCTCCTGCCTTCTCTCTCACTTACCCTGTAGCAGTCCCTGCGATTACTGAAAGCCTGGTTGTTGTAGGCGCCGTACTTGCAGCACTTGAATAGCCTTTTCTCCCGGGCAGTATGAAACCCTCCTGCCTTCTCTCTCACTTACCCTGTAGCAGTCCCTGCGGTTGCCGCAAGCCTTGTTGTTGTACGCGCCGTACTTGCAACGTTTATAGCTCTTTTCCCCTCGCACGATGGGGCACACCTCGTTGCTGCTGCTCCAGCTGCCTGCGTTCTCGCACACCGGGCATTCTACTATTTCATCACTGAAATTATTGTTCGGTCTTAGACTGTGTTTTACGTTTCTAATGCATACTGGTCTATAGGTCGTGGTTTTAGACATCATCATTCAATGTCCAGCTCAGGGTGGCTCAGGGGTGTAAGTTTAATACTCTCTAGCTAGTTTCTAATACTCTCTGTTTGGGGATATTTTACGAACTTTTATACAAAACTTAGTTTTTTTTAAAAGCTATAAAAATTACCTACTTAAAACAGAAGTATGGTAGGAAATTTCAAGATGGGCAAGTGCTATATATATTTACTTTGTCATCCTTACTAATATTATAAATGTGGAAATGTGTTTGTTTGTCTGTTTGTTACCGTATCACACTTCAATACCTTGACCAATCTTGATATTATTTGGCATGCAGGTAGCCTGTGTCACGGGAAAGGATATAGGCTATTTTTATTCCGTGAAAATAGCAAAGTCCGATGCAGTTCCTGAGGGAGCTAAAAAAATATCTTTTTTTTGTTAATTTATTTACCATCGCAACGAAACTTATCTCGTACATTTACCAGATACGCTAAACTACCAGGTTTATGATATAGCGTCCCCACTCACCGACAGCTAGGTCATATAGTGAGGGCCGCTATTCCTGCCAACGCCGTGAGGCGAGGGCAAGGACCAACTACGGTAGGTCTTGCCGCCAAGACGCTTGTCCTGGTACTCTTCAAGGCAAGTGCCTCGTGGAAGAGACCACTACCTCTTCTCCAGGTAGGTACCGGAGCTGTAGGCACGCTCACCTCACGCGGCTTTCGCTGCTGGCGGTTCGATCCGCGCTCGGTACGCCAGAGAAGCTGGCACCCACATCTTCAGTGTGGTACCGGAGCTGTACGCACGCACACTTCCCGGCGCTTATCGCACCTGTGCAGTCTTACTCCTACTTATACGCTGATATTTCATAAAGATTGGTCAAGGCGTTGAAGCGTGAAAAGGTAACAAAAAAACAAACACATTTTCACATTTATAATATTAGTAGGGATGGATCTTCATTTCATTAGTTGGTAAACTTACCCGTGGACATCATTATCGGGCTCCTCCCGCTCGATGAGGGTGCGCGAGTCGTAGTCGCCGCGGAAGTGCGTGAGCGCCTCCCCCGCGCCTACCAGCAGAACCAGGTACACCATCGGATGCATCTTGCTGATTTATTTACTTCATTGGTTGGTAAACTTACCCGTGGACATCATTATCGGGCTCCTCCCTCTCGATGAGGTTGCGCGAGTCGTAGTCACCGCGGAAGTGCGCGAGCGCCTCCCCCGGGCCTACCAGCAGCACCAGGTACACCATCGGATGCATCTTGCAGAGTTCTTTACTTCATTGGTTTGTAAACTTACCCGTCGACATCATTATCGGGCTCCTCCCTCTCGATGAGGTTGCGCGAGTCGTAGTAGCCGCGGAAGTGCGCGAGCGCCTCCCCCGCGCCTACCAGCAGCACCAGGTACACCATCGGATGCATCTTGCAGAGTTCTTTACTTCATTGGTTGGTAAAGTTACCCGTCGACATCATTATCGGGCTCCTCCCTCTCGATGAGGTTGCGCGAGTCGTAGTCACCGCGGAAGTGCGCGAGCGCCTCCCCCGCGCCTACCAGCAGCACCAGGTACACCATCGAATGCATCTTACAGAGTTCTTTACTTCATTGGTTGGTAAAGTTACCCGTCGACATCATTATCGGGCTCCTCCCTCTCGATGAGGTTGCGCGAGTCGTAGTCACCGCGGAAGTGCGCGAGCGCCTCCCCCGCGCCTACCAGCAGCACCAGGTACACCATCGAATGCATCTTGCAGAGTTCTTTACTTCATTGGTTGGTAAACTTACCCGTCGACATCATTATCGGGCTCCTCCCTCTCGATGAGGTTGCGAGAGTCGTAGTCGCCGCGGAAGTGCGCGAGCGCATCCCCCGCGCCTTCCAGCAGCACCAGGTACACCATCGGATGCATCTTGCAGAGTTCTTTACTTCATTGGTTGGTAAACTTACCCGTCGACATCATTATCGGGCTCCTCCCTCTCGATGAGGTTGCGCGAGTCGTAGTCGCCGCGGAAGTGCGCGAGCGCATCCCCCGCGCCTACCAGCAGCACCAGGTACACCATCGGATGCATCTTGCAGAGTTCTTTACTTCATTGGTTGGTAAACTTACCCGTCGACATCATTATCGGGCTCCTCCCTCTCGATGAGGTTGCGCGAGTCGTAGTCGCCGCGGAAGTGCGCGAGCGCATCCCCCGCGCCTACCAGCAGCACCAGGTACACCATCGGATGCATCTTGCAGAGTTCTGAGAACAAACTCATAATTGTCACTTCGACATATCAGCTCATAATTAATAATTAATATTATATAGGGTGACCTTAAATTAGTTCTTGATAGCAAAGGATATGAATGTACTCGTGATTACAAACAACTTTCCCATAGAAACTATATGTCGAATCAGAAAAAAATGTTAGGTCCTCGGTACATAACAAGTTATCAAATCGACAAAAATGTATGAAGGACCAAATATTTTTTTTCATATTTGACATATAGTTTCTATGGGAAAGTTGTTTGTAATCACGAGTACATTCATATCCTTTGCTATCAAGAACTAATTTAAGGTCACCCTATATAAATGTGAAAATGTGTTTGTTTGTTTGTTACTTTTTCACGTTTCAGAACCTTGACCAATCTTGATGAAAATTGGCATGCAGGTAGCCTGTGTCACGCGGAAAGACATAGGCTTATTTTTTATTCCGTAAAAATAGTATAGTCCCATGCAGTTCCCGAGGGAACTAAAAAATACTTTTTTGTTAATTTCTTTATCATCGCAATGGAACCGGACAATTGTAATTTTTCGCACAGAGATGGCTTAGGGATCTAGAAAAACTTATGCCCACGCTCGCGAGCCACTTGTGGCTCGCGCACCACTCACCCTCAAAGACAATCATAAAAACGATGTCCACGCGTGCGAAGCCGCGGGCAAAAGCTAGTATATAATACGTTCCCACCTAGGGGCTCGAGCCTACCCTGAATCAGGGATCAACACCGTGGGTCATTATTACAGTTGTAATATTTCGGCCCCCTTTCGACCTTCCCACACTTACGAGTTTGTGTGTCTAGTACCAAAGAATAGAAATGTTTTTTTTTCCTATCTGTGGTCTAGTAAGACCTCAGGATCGGGTCTTGCCCGCCTGGGTGAACCACGGGCACTTTTTTACTCGTAGCTGACCTCTAAGTGAAAATAAAAAGCGATTTAATTTATATAGCCGGTGGTCCACCTCAGTCAAAGATGAATTATTCATCATCATCATCATCATATCAGCCAAGGGACGTCCATTGCAGGACAAAGGCCTCCCCTAAAGATTTCCACGATGACCGGTCCTGCGCTGCCTGCACCCAGCAGCTTCCCGCGACCTGGTCGTCGGTCCACTGAGAGGAATGCCGTTTGGTTCGTTTTCCGGAGAACTTTACTGTCCCAAAGGCCATCTGTTTAACGAGCTATGTTTAGCGATTCTGAACGCTATGTCAGTTATTTTATTATTACTCCATATAAATTAACTTTTATTGGTCCATAAATTCTTTACAGCTTCGGTGGCGTAACGGCTAGGGTCGCCGCCTCCTGTCCGGGAGGTCGTGGTTCGATCCTTCTCTGCTCTGCATGACGCTCGTATACGGTGAAGGATCGAGAGGAAACCTGCATATGTCTGCGAAGAAACTCGAAGGTTTTGTGTGAAGTCGACCAACCCGCACTGGGTATCGCCCTAATTCAGGGTAGGCTCGAGCCCCTCGATGGGGACGTATATGAGCTGATGTGATGAAATACTATTATTTTTACCCTTTCTTGAGATATGTTAGACGTCCGAAAATCGCTATTGCTTGCCGTGTTAGTTAGTTGGTTTGGGACAAATCTTGGAAGCTAAATTAGAAGCGCTTCCCGGTATCCGATTGAGCTGAAATTTTGCATACACGTTAAGTTTGGAGAAAAATGCATTTAGTTAATCGACGTCCTTCTAAATTCAATATGGCGATGGCGAATTAATAATTTTTTTATGCACCTCCATGATAAGGGTATCAAATAGAAAGGTTTGTCGAAAAGAATACGGATTAATTAAAATTGTTTCCAAATTAAAACTTGTACCAAAAAGATTTTAGGTTTTTCGATAATTATTTATCGCTGACTGAATCACTCATCAAAATTATAGACCACTTTCAGGTGACTTAGAAACTTGGAATTTGGCATCGAGTTATTTTTTTTTATTTATTTTTTTATTCACAATTGGTAAGCCCTTGACAACATCTCACCTGACGATGTTGTCGAAGATGGAAGCGGGCTTACCAAGATTCCCCAACGCAATGGGGAACTGGCTATCTTATCTTCATGGCGGAACACACCAATGATATCAACATTCATATTTGGCGGCAAGACTTACATAAGATGGTGGTAGCTAGCCAGGCGGGCTTGGAAAATGCCCTACCACCAACCAAACCGAGTCTTACAATTGACCCCTCCGGGAAACGAACCCGCGACCTCCTGTGTAAAGCCAGTGAACTTTGCCTCTGAGCTACGGAGGCGGTCGAAAGATTAGATAGATAGATAGATTATTGTGTTCACCATTCCATGTATCTCGTGCCAAATTTTAAGTTTCTATATATGTCACCTGGTAGTGGTCTATACTTTTTGATGAGTGATTCAGTCAGTGATAAATAATTTTCACATTTAGCCGTTGAAAAATTTGAAACAACGGCTAAATGCTAGTTTATTATTGAGTTTTGTAGTCATCATCATATCAGCTCATATACATCCCCACCGGAGGGGTTTCAAGCCTACCCTGCATTAGGGCGATCGGGCTTAGTCGACCACGCGGGCCCAGTGCAGGTTGGTTGACTTCACACACAACTTGCGAGTTTCTTCGCAGGCGTGTGCAGGTTTCCTCACGATGTTTTTCCTTCACCGTAAGAGCATCGAATAAATGTATATATGAAATCTAAATTCGAAATCACATTGGTACGTGGCAGGATTCGAACCACGATCTCCAGGACAGGAGGCGGCGGCCCTAGATGTTAAGCCACCGATGCTCGACTTTGTATTCATACAAAAGAAAAATTTGAAACAGCGGCTAAATGCTAGTTTGTTATTGAGTACCCAGGGTTTCAACCACCACTCATCAAAATTATATAGACCACTACCAGGTGATATATCATCATTACAGCTCATATACGTCCCCACCGAGGGGCTCGAGCCTACCCTGAATCAGGGCGATTAAGTACATGCGTCGAAGTACATGGAAAAACTAAAAAACCAGTTAAATGCGATTCAGACTCACAGTAAAAAAAAACAACAGGGTAAAAAGTTAAGATGGGACACACAGGACAGCTAACAGAAGCATTACAAGAAAACGTACTCAGGAGACTAACTCTAAGTTATGGAGTATTTCACTTCTGCAGCCAGCAAGAAAATTGGCAATTTACACTAAACTTTTTACGACTTCAATTGATCCTACTCGTATTTCTTAATAGACGAACTAAGGTTAGTGTGTAGAATGTCAGAAGTCGCACATAGAAGGAAAGACATCGTGGACGGAATTCATCGCATTTTTACGACCAGATCTGCACCACCTTACAAGCCAATATGCGCATGACGCTTTGCAAACCGCCGAGGGCCGAGGAAATTCCGTGATCAAAACGAGGATAGTGTACTGTCCTCGCTTCAATCTATCTACTTCTTCTTTTATACTATCTTCCTCCATCTTCTAAGATGGCGCAAAACCATCGGAGAAAAGTTCATCAATGGGAAGGTTGATTTTTGTCAATAAATAAACATTTATTTGTGTAATGAATTGCCTGCCTCAAGTGTCATGAATGACCAACTTAGCTCACTTGTTTTGTAATTTACTGTTATTGCTTCTTCGCAAAATAGTCATTAAAGCCGTTCCGTGAGCCAACCTCAGGACCTCACCTCTCCTCTTTTCCATGCCTAGATTCATTAGAGAGTAAAAGATTAAGCAATAGCGCGCCATATCGAATCTTCTGCGCTTTCTGACTGATCACATCAGCTCATATACGTCCCCATCGAGGGGCTCGAGCGTACCCTGAATTAGGGCGATCGGGACTTAGTCGACCACGCGGGCCCAGTGCGGGTTGGGTCACACACAACATTCGAGTTTCTTCGCAGGCATATGCAGGTTTCCTCACGATGTTTTCCTTCACCGTATAAGAGCGTCAGATAAACGTACATAATATGAAATCGAAATTCGAAAACACTTTGGTACGTGGTAGGTCGAACCACGACCTTCCGGACAGGAGGTAGCGGCCCTTGCCATTACGCCACCGACGCTTCGATATCTGACTGAATTAGTTTAATAAAAAATATTTGCTTAAGATATCGAAATTCTATAGCTGTAAAATTAATGTCAAACATAAGATTAATTTGTCAACCTAGTTTCATACAGCTTCATTAAATATCAATAAAGTAAATTTTGTTTCAAGAACCCCATATTATTATGAAATATTACGGTTTTAGAGGATATTTTGGGATTAAATTATATCGAGTGAATAAATCATGTATCGATGGCTGTCTTATCAATATTCTTAAATATTTTTTCCACGTCTACAAATCACAGCGTTACTCTTAAAAGTAAGATTTTGTGTTCAGGGATATCTGGGCTCACAGAAAGGCCTTAACGGCCTCGTTTAGTTAAAAAGGACTCGGCTCGCGTCTCGTCTTTTTAAAATCACTTCGGAAGTACTCGGCTTCACCTCGTCTTTCCAAAATTACTCAGCCATCAATGCTTTATTTCCAGGCTGGACAGTAATGAAAGTGTATACTATTTTCAATCTAACACCTTCATTGCGCTGGCCATCATGAAGCCAAATGTCGATGAAAAGGAACCAAGCAATGTATACTTAGGTTTTCAAATAAACAAGATTATATTGGTACGGAGCCAAATCGCGCAGGCGCCGCCGCGCTCCCGCCCGCCCGCCTAAGCGCACGCGCACGTCCGCTCCGCCCGGACACGCATTCATGTGACACGCTTCAAACTTGTCGGACGTGACACCACGAATTTACTGCATATTTTTTTAATACGACATTAGGACGATCAATTTTATTAATTATTTCTGACTGTGTTTTTCCTACTTATTGTATATTTTATTGAACTTTTACTTGTTCGTTTCAAAATGGGTATGATATCGCGAGTGCGAGGTCGTATAAGGAGCGACTCTTTCTCGAAGATTCAGGCGATCAAATCGGAGGACAAAATCGCAAACATCGGTGAGTATATATGTGTTTTGTTCAGTGTTTTGAAATACGTTAGGGAATTCGGGTCATGGAACTTGCTTGATATATTTAGGTTATTCGGAAAAAACGGGAAAAATTTATCTGGTTGGATATTTAGAGAGATGATTTATTACGTTGCCAAAGAAAACAAAAATGTATTATGTGCTTGGAAATACTATGTTTCTAGTTTCTTTTGTTACATATAGTAGGGTACACTTATGTGGGTAAATTTACCTACCCTAGGGAAAACTGAAAATAAGTACTTTGAATATTGTTTTATTAGTTCATCTGCGTATTGTGTTGTTTTTCTATGATTCACTTGTTTACTTTTATCGACTCCTACACGTGTTCGTTTTAAGAAATCTTTCATTGGAAATCTTGTTGACAAATCCCAACATAAAAATGTACAAGTTCTCCAACGCTGACAACGCTCCAACTTTTGTAGTTTTAAAAACTATAGGTATGGAATCTGGATGTGGCGGCAACTGCAGTAACCCACCACTGAAGAGAAGAGAAAACAAAAGAAATACGACATCTAGAACACGCTATTAACATTTCTTCAGCTCTAATACACATACTAATATATACAGATACTAATCATCAACCGTTTGTTTACGGCCGGACCTCAGGCATACCACCTCTCCTGGCGGAGATATCTCCCTTTGCTCTCTTCGAGTAGGAACGCACCGTTCCTAAATTGGTGACCCCGACGTGATACTCCATCATCAAGCCTCCAGCCGGTAAAGCAAGCCTCAGTAGCGGCACAGCAGTCGCATCGCACTGAAGTTAAATCAGGACCATTGCAACCCGAGACGTCGAGTTTCCTGGCCTGCTACTTCACCTTCGGGCACCAGCAAGTTGTCGGCAGCCACACGCTAACTCTGCGCGCATCACCTGCTTCCCTTGCCATGACGCCTGACGACAGCCTTCATACCGACTCACCCTGGACATCGACCTGACACACTGCACATCGACCCAACTCAACGAGGTCGACACCACCCGCGACCTTAGATTGCCAGCTCTTATTGGAATGACCTCCGGTCTCGGAGGGGGACATTCCCTCTCGTATATCTAAACGTTACATACCAGATACGCTAAAACTACCAGGTTTATGATATAGCCGCCCCCACTTTCCTACCCTTGGGCATACAGTGAGTTCTATCCCCGCTCGGGACGCCAGAGAAGCTGGCTCCCACATATTCGGTGTGGTACCGGAGCTGTAGGCACGCTCACTTCCCGGCGTTTATCGCACTTGCCCTGACTTACTCCTACGCGGCTGGATTGGCCGGAGCAGTATTAGCTTAGCTCTACTTGCTATCCAGGCAAGTGTCGGAGATGCTTCCCTGCCAGTAATTAAACCAGCAGTTCCGCTTAATGGACAACTCACGTGCCCCGCGTTGTTTTCGCCCAGAGCCCACGTGGCCGACTACGACACCACTAGTTGCGCGCGGGGAAGGACGCCTGGACGCAACGTGCTTGCCAGGCAACAGACTTTGCCCAACCCCTGCAACTAACCACATACCACTACGAGTCCATGACCCAGTCGGGGGACCGACAAGCCAGAGTGCCGAAGGCGATAGATCCAACGGCAGGCAAGCGGTGGGCTACTCCCGACTCCGTAGTACCCTGATCCAAACAGCCGAATCCGTAGTTCCGGCTGCGACCTCCACCTAGCCGGGTAGCTCTAGGCGATAGGGAGGGGGAGTGATGTGGCGGCAACTGCAGTAATCCGCCACAGAACCTTAACACAAGCGAAGAGATAACAAAAGAAATACTACACCTAGAACGCGCTGTTAGAATTACTTTAGCGCTGAGTATATATACAGATACCAATAATCAACGATTGGTCCACGGCCGGATCCCAGGCATACCACCTCGCCTTGCGGAGATATATCTCCCTTTGCTCTCTTCGAGTAGGAACGCACCGTTCCTAAAAGTCTGTTAAACTAATGATACGGTGAAACGAATTGTGATATGGTTCACACAACGACGACTGTGGCAGTCTGGATTAATTTGTATATTAATATATTTCGGAGATTAAAGGACATAAATGGATATTTATGATGTTTTCCTTGTTATTGTGCCAAATAGTTTCGAAAGCGAGACTCAAATGTGTCAGGTTTTAAAATGGGTCACGGACTTTATCAAACTGTGAGTCACACACAACACTCTACAAAAATATGAAAAATGAAAATAAGTGGTACTGGGCTGGTTGGTAAGATAACAAACTAAGATAAAAAAACATTAGAGTACGCTTTTACAGCGTATATTAGGCAATCAATGTTAAATAGTGGATAGGTTCATGAAGAAAATCGCAAACAAAAGATATAGTTGTATGGAGGCCTGCTTTGTTATGAATTTTTCTTAGCCATGGAAACGAGTCCTTCAGCCGAATTCGTAAATCATTTTCACTTTCTTCATTTGTTTTTGGACTTCTAGTGCCGGTGCATTACAAATCTCTCTGAAGTTTTTGACAGCATTTGCAGCAGCCTATTATAATTCTGAGAAAGAACACCCGGTTGCAATAGTCTATAAAACTGCACCCAGTGCAAATTGGGTTTTCACTTCCTTTTTCATTTTATTTTCTTGTTTTTCACATTGCTCACGTGCACCATACGATTTTCTCCAAAACGCATCACTTTTTGAAGTAAATTCTAGCAGAAAACAATCCACCACAAATCCCGCCAAAAAAAAACTCAAAAAAGACCATGGAGGCCTGCCTTTAACTAATGTTGCCAGAATTATCAATACTGTCACTTCGTAAAAATAAATAATGGTTCCTAATTACGAAGTTTCATCAAAATATCTAGAGGATTTCTTTTTAATTTTGTTAAATGGCAACCTAGCCATAAGTTGCTCAGAATTCTTTCGTCAAATTATCATAAAACTCTTAATTTCAAAATTTGATATTAATTAGACTATTGACATAGCTTTCCTGTTTCCTCCTTGGATAATGACAATGAGCAAAAATGCTTTTTTCATCAAACCTATATCTACCATGGCCATGAAAAAATTATCAAACAATTACATTAAATTACATGTTTGGTTTTTTCCCATCATCACATCAGCTCATATATACGTCCCCGTCTACCGTGAATTAGGACGATCGGGCCTTAGGCGACCACGCGGGCCCAGTGCGGGTTGGTCAACTTCACACACAACTTCTCAGGCGTGTGCAGGTGTCCTCACGATGTTTTCCTTCACCGTAAGAGCGTCGGATAAATGTACATATGAAATCGAAATTCGAAAACACATTGGTACGTGGCAGGACTCGAACCACGACCTCTCGGATAGGAAGTTGTAGGCAATTATGTTTTTAGGGTTCCGTAGTCAAAATATGAACCCCGACTCCCCAGGTATAGTTTCGCCATATCCGCTTGTCAAATCACTATATTAATGGAATTATAAAAAAACTGTGGTTGATAATTTTTTCATGACTAACTTATTATACTACAAAAACTTTGTTTTATTTAAAAAAAAATGCATTTCAGAACAGTTTTTATGCATGGCTACTATGATGCGAACGCTTTGTACATTCGAACTCCATCGGAATTTACCCCGAATTTTAATAATATTAATTTGGTCCACTAAAATCTATTGTGAAAATCCATGGATATCAAAATTCTGATTACCAGTACGAGACATTTTTTTCAGTGTATTCTGATTACAGATATCCTGCTCTACTCTCTGTTTTGATTGATTACAGTGAGTGACTTCGGATATATTCTAACAGCCTCCATGGCGTAATGTTTAGTCCGTTCGCTTCACACTTGGAGGTCGCGGGTTCGAGTCCCGCCGGGGTGTAACTTTGTAAGACTCGGTTTGGTTGGTGGTAGGGCATTTTCTAAGCCCGCCTGGCTAGCCACCACCATTTTATCTAAGTCTTGCCGCCAAACATCAATGTTGACAGCATTGATGTATTCCGGCATGAAGATAAGATAGTCAGTTCCCTATTGCGTTGGGGAGTGTTGATAAGCCCGCTTCCATCTTCGGCATCATCGTCACTTACCAGCAGGAGATGTCAAGGGCTTAACAATTGTGGATAAAAAAATATGTATCGGTTTCTTTTACACTGATTTCCACTTTTTTTTTCACATAAGCTCTTGGCATCATCTCACCTGATGGTAAGTGACGATGATGCCGAAGATGGAAGCGGGCTTACAAAGATTCCCAAACGCAGGAGAACTGGCTATCTTATCATATCGTTTCCCGTTTCAGTATGGCTGCTGTCACTAGTGCTGTTATTGCCGTACTGGGCGCCCCGGGGACTGTTGGTGGCGCTGGGCGGAGCGTGGCTGATGGCAGCCTACACTTGCCTGGTGGTGCCTGTACTAATCTCTGCAAACTATCGCTACCCGGCGCGGTGGTACCCGGCAGTCGTGAAGATTGCAAGACGTGAGTACCGTGTCTAATGTGTCCTAGCTAGATGGAATTATCATTATTATCGTACGGCCTTTCTAAAGGAAACCTGCGTTGTAAAGTTAAATATCTATATCTTAGTTCTGTAGCCAGTCTACAGCCGCCGGGGTAATGTCGTTTAGCTCACTAAGTCCGCCCGCGAAGCGCCTGGCCGGGAACTCCTCCACGATATGAGCAACTGTTTATTGAGGGGCGCCACAGTCGCACGACGGCGAATCCTAGAGGCTCCATTTGTAAAGGTGGTAGTTACAGCGGGCGATCCCTGTCCGGATGCGGTTCAACGTAGACCAAATCTTACGGCCCGCCTTGAAGCCAGGCAGTTGAACAATCGGATCTTGAACTACGCTGCTCGCTGGGCATTCGTGTTCCTCCCAGTCCGCTTGCCAAGATGACCGTAGGTCTAGCGGTTGCTTGATTCCGGGATCCGTCCAGAATACAGAGGCTTTATTCTTGGTTTTCATGGCAGCTTTCACTGTTCAAGTGGTGCCCTTATTCCACTACCCGGCGTAGTCGTATCATCTAATTTGATTGTAATGAATCACTGATCCTAATATTTGTCAAACGAGTGACGTGACTGTCTGTGACGTGAATGTCTGTTAGTTTTGTCACCCGTTCGACAAGTGGAGTAAGCAGGTTACCGTTTGGAGAAACAGGGGTCGTCAAGATGACTTGAAGCAGACAGCAGGTCCACTCTAGCCGAGAGTGGCCAGAGATTCCACTGGAAGGAATTGGAGGAGGCCTATGCCAAAAGGCACACGGCACACCGAACTCAGGGATCTTTTATAATTCTTATTCAAACCAGTTACTGTGTTAGTTGATATTCTAGGTTCTGAAATAAGTTGATTGAAGTTTTAAAAAAAACCTTAAGTACTTGTTTTGTTTTTCCATCACGTTTTCAATTTTTAATTGATCAAACTCACAAAATAAGTACGTCAATGACTTTAAAAATCTATGACGTCAATTGTGGGTATTTCAAAAATTTTTAGAACAAAATTTAGTTTTTGACAGATCATAAAAAGTAACTCAAATGACTAGCAGTCCGATCCCCTATTCAGGGTAGGCTCGAGCACCTCGGTGGGGACGTATATGAGCTGATATGATGAGGTAGAGTTAGAAAACATGCTATAATTAATGAAGAACAAATAGTACAGGAGTGTGCGTGTGCGACGTGTAGGGACGTCTCCTGACCTATGCTCAACTGACGCGATGACAACTGTCCAAAAGACAATTATAGAAATTTAAAGGTGAAAGTGTATTGCAACAGACACTTCGCAAAATAGAGACGATACTGGATTTGAATAACTTCTTACTTGATTTATGTTTTCACTCCAAGATCATATTATTTTACGCAGCCAATAACATCATCAGAAACATTCTCCACCGCTGGAGTAAGACAAGTATGAATAAGTACTTGGATATTTTTTCTGCCACGGTGACGTACTTATTAAGAGTTCATGGTACCAAGACTTTCTAAAAATACGAGTTCAATAACATTGTTATTTAAAAAAAATCGGGTCTTTCGAATCGAAGTAGATTCTTAAAACAAAGAGATCCCATCACTAATTTGGAAATAATTTTCGTAAAACCTAAAAGCTTTTAAGGAAGCTTTTATTTGAAAAGAGTTTTTATGCTCAAAAAGCCAATTGATCAAATGAATTAAAAAAAAAAATTCCACATTTAAAAAAGGTGGGCACAGTAAAGTCTTGTTGTTTGGATTGAAAAATAAAAGACGATTCTGGGACCTTGATTCCAAAAGTTCATCATCAGATCAACTTAAAAATGGCTTCATTCCAAATTTCATTTCAAACGGACCCCTGGAGTCGCTATAGAATCGAAGAATAAGAAGAAGCTTTTAAGAAAACAACGGATCGCAACTTAGTGGCAAAATGCATTATCTTCGGTGCATGTTTGTTTGTTATACAAACGTAATTATTTATGTGGACAAGTCAGGTCATTGTCGAGACGAAACTGAATGGGACGCTCGCCGCCGGCCGCCGGCGGAAGCTGGCCCGTGTCCAGCGCGCGTGCGTCACTAGTGTTGTTTTACTTATACTTTTTATACGTACAAACAAACATTGACACTGCTCATCTGTAAATACAGGAGCCTATATGAGTGCATGTAGGAATACACGCCCCCAAATAGTAGCTACTGTTCGTTCCTAAAGGAGAGTGACAACGAACGGTTGTCATGACCGTAGCCAGGGGGGGCATTGTGGGGCAAAAAACCTTAAAAATACCAAATACTAAGATAAATTATTATAATCAAATTTTTTGTTCATAGTTTAAGATAAAAAAATTGTAGCGATAGATATCTAAACTTTTTCGAACATACCACAGTTTGTGACATTCATTTCATACTATAATAATTCTTTGTTCATTCATTCATGGCATTTGAAGCGCCATAACATGAAGCGAGATGGGTCTATTTAATTATAATATCTGTGATGCCCTGCCTCAAATTCGACTCTAGCTACAGCCCTGACGGTTGTTCAGTCTTGATCCTTACTAAAAAATGTGAAAATGTGTTCGTTTGTTACCTTTTCACGCTTTAGCACCTTAACTAATCTTTACGAAATTTGGCATGGAGGTAGCCTGTCTTACGGGGAAGGACATAGGCTACTTTTTATTCCGTGAAAATAGCATGGTCGAATGCAGTTCCTGAGGGAACTAAAACATACATTTTTTTTAACATTGCAATGAAGCAACGGTTTGTTGTGCTTTTTTGCTCAGAGGGGGTGAGTAAGGACATAGGCTACTTTTTAGCACGTGAAAATAGCATAGCCGGATGCAGTTCCCGAGGGAACTAAAAAATACCTCCGTGAAAATAGCATAGCCGGATGCAGTTCCCGAGGGAACTAAAAATACCTTTAATGGAGCAACGGTTTGTTGTGCTTTTTCGCTCAGAGGGGGTGAGAAATGACACTGAATACTAATCAGCATAGCCTGAGACAGTCTCCGAGGGATCTAGGGAGAAGTCCTGTCCAGGCTTGCGCTCGTCGCAACGGAGCAACGGATTGACGAGATTATTTTTTGCATAGAAATAGTTGAGGGGATGGGAACTGACATCGAGCGCTGATCATTACTCTATGTCAATTCCCATCGCCAGCCAGATATAGTTCCCGAGGGATCTGAAGTAAGCTCCTGCCTACGCTTGCGAGTCGCTTGCGGCTCGCGCACAACTCATCCTCAAAAACAGTCATAAAAACGATGTCCACGCGAGCGAAGCCGTGGGCAAAAGCTAGTTTAATGATAAGTATAAGTAACTTAGTTAGAGTTCCTTCCCAATGAGAATTTGAAACTTTTGGGAGCTCTATTTTATCTAAGTATATAAATAAACAGCATCGAAAAATCCATAGGTAAAGAAAAAACCCAAAAACAAGTACAAGCTTTTATTTGAAAATAGGCTTTACCTATGCTCAAAAATGCCAAATTCTCAGTATGCCAAATGCGATGAATATAAATACGTCTCCAAATTAAAAAAAGGCGAGCAAAATATTTATGACAATCCTAGTATCTTGATTACACCTCTAAAGTTCACCATCAGATCAACTTCAAAATAACAAAAGGATCTATTGTCACCGGAAATACGGATTTTACTGAATTTCAGCTAAATTGGACTTCTGGAATCGCTTGCAAGATTTTATCTAAACAAACTAACATAAACACATTGCAAGTTAAAAAAGAAGCTTTATTAAAATCAATTGCCGCTTAAATGAAAGATAAGAACCTGAGAATCGCTTGACTGATTTGGCTGATTTTTAGGGTTCCGAAGCCAACAAAGAACTCTTATAGTTTCGCCATGTCTGTATGTCTGTCCGTCTGTCTGCGGCTCAGATTAATAGGTACTAGAACGCTGTAATTTGCCACGGGTATACATATTAATCAATCAGGCAGACAAAGTGGTATAATAAATTTAAAAAAAAATTAGGGTACCTCCCCTACATGTAAAGGGGTGGTGTTTTTTGTTGACGTACCCCTATCGTGTGGGTATAGTTGAACAGGTCTTTCCAAACTACTGTGGGTTTACTAAAACCATTTTTTGAGTCAGAGATCGGTTTGTGTAAAAGTAAGCTTTAAAATGCTAATTTTTGTTAGAGTCAATTGCCGTTTTTTTTGTAGTGTTTTTAATTTTTTAGGAAAAGGTTTTCATATAAAAAAATTCGAGCGAGACCTAACAGTACTCGCATATGATGTGTAACTGTGACAAAATACTTTAGGTTAGTTAGATTTGATGACGATATTGTACCTGGGTGGCGGATCTGACAGTAACGAAAAAAACCGACCAAGTGCGAGTCGGACTCTCGTAAAGTAGAATTCCGCGCTTTCGCGACTTCCTGTTACACATTTCCGTCCCATTTCACGAAATCACTCCCACAAATTGCAGGAAAGCGAGAGCAAAGATGTTACACATCAAAAAGCCCCTAGCCACTTGCGGCTCGCGCACCACGCATTCTCGATATCAACGTGGCGTAGCTTAAAACCAAAGCTGCAGAAGCAAATACTTTTGGGTTAGCAATGAAACGTCTCAACTCAATCAAGAGAGCTTTTTCTGCTCTGATTTCACAAAAAATAATGTATCGAAATATTGCGTAGCGTACAGTATAGCAAGTGAAGCTTCGACGGATTATAAACAAATTTCTAAATCCGTAACATAAACACTGCGTAGCTTGCAACAAGCGTAATGGACGTCCCGTTGCAGATGTACGTACGTTTTTGAAACAAATGACGATATGAATGAAATGTGAAGGACAGAGAATAAAGAAGTGTTGAAACGGTAAAGTTTCGTGTTTTAAAGAAAATTAAAATGTTTTGCGCGCTCGCTCGTTGAAGTCTTTATTACAGATTCTAGGTGATAAGCGCCATACAAAAGAGTTGAACGTGACATAGTTCACGAAATTTGTTATTTTTTTAAATAATTCGATAAAAGTAGAGAATATTTATTATTATTATATCAGCTCATATACGTCCCCACCGAGGGGCTCGAGCCTACCCTGAATCAGGGCGATTAGGCCTTAGTCGACCACGCGGGCCCAGTGCGGGTTGGTCGACTTCACACACAACCTTCGAGTTTCTTCTCAGGCCTGTGCAGGTTTCCTCACGATGTTTTCCTTCACCGTTAAATATTTATTATTTTAATAAAAATAGTTTTATGTACTTTTATCCTACGGAAAGTTTAGATATAGCTCTTCCAATTATTACAGTTTATGCTAATGAAAAAAAGGTTGCAAATCGCAAGCTTACTTATTCACTATGTTAGATACTCGTTTTTACCAACTATATGATCACTAGTATCTCATCTGTGCTTCATTTCAACGACAGCGAGCGCCCTCTGATAAAAGCTTGTATGTACGTTTAGTTCAAATCTTGCGATCGATTTTAGAGAGACTTCCACCAGGGGTCCGATTGAGCTAAAATTTGAAAGAAAAAGGGGAAAAAAAGGAGCTGAAAAAGGAATTTCCAGTGACAATAGATCCTTTTGAAGTTTTGAAGTTCACCTGATGATGAACTTTAGAGGTGGAATCAAGGTTCCAGAATCGTCTTTTATTTTTCAATAGAAACGTAAAAAAACATTTAATGTGCTCACCTTTTTTGAACTTGAAACCGAGTATTTTTTAATATTCATTTGAGCATTTGGCTGTTTGAGCACAAAAACTCTTTTCAAATAAAAGCTTGTACCTAAGAGCTTCCATCCGGGACGTTCAATTTCCATACAAACGTAAAAACGAAAGCCTGCCGATTCGATTCTAACCTTTGAAAATATATGTAAATAAATAATACTGTCTCCATCCCCATACTCCTGAATAAACTAGAACACTACGGAATACGCGGTACCCCATTGCAACTATTTAGGGACTACTTACAAGATCGGTCCCAAAGAACCAAAATAAAGGACCACATTAGTCAAGACGTCAATATTACTTACGGTGTCCCACAAGGTAGTATCCTTGGTCCGAGTCTCTTTTTGTTATATATTAATGACCTCTGTAATCTTAGCCTCAACCAAGGGAACATCTTTACTTTTGCTGACGACACTGCGCTGGTCTTCAGTGGCAAAACTTGGGCGGAGGTCCGAACCCTTGCAGAAACAGGACTAGCAACTGTATCGAAATGGCTGGAATGTAACTTGCTATCCCTCAACATAGCCAAAACAAAATACATCCCTTTTTCAATTACCGCAAGAAGCTCTCCAGATATTAATTTCTCCATTCGTGCTCACACATGTAAAACTAAAGAAAGTTGTAACTGTATTCCCATAGAAAGAACGAAAAACATTAGATATCTTGGAGTTCTTTTAGATGAAAGGTTGTGTTGGAAGAAACAGTTAGAAATGCTGACGCGTCGGGTACGTAACCTTGTTTACATATTCAGAAAACTGAGGCATATAGCCAATCATGGCTTAGTAAATTCAATATACCTTTGCCTATGCCAAACAATAATATCATATTGCATCACTTCATGGGGTGGTGCCTATAAGACTAGTATGCTTCCTCTCGAGAGAGCCCAACGAGCGGTCATAAAGGTTATGACATTTAAGCCATTTCTTTATCCCACGACGGATGTTTATCGAGAAAGCAAATTCCTAACAGTTCGACAAATATTTATTCAACAATTGATTCTGTCACAACATAAGCTTATTGATATTGCGGAAATTAATCATTTGAATTCGAGCCGAAGAAGAAAAGATAGGATATTCATGCTGTCTTGTGTTTGCACCTCTTTTGCTCAAAACTCTAAATTATTTTTAGGACCTTATTTGTACAACTTGGTTAGCAAATCGAACCCAGATTTATACACGTTGAACAGATACCAATGTAAGGACTTCTTGTATAACTGGCTGCAAAGACTTAGCTACGATGAAACAGAAAGCCTCCTAATTCCTTCTAACTAAAACATTGTATTGAAAACAGCAATTATTTATCCACTTACTTATTTATTCGATAATGGATTAGCTTGTTCATTATCAACTGACTATTCCCCATGGTATCAGGTATTATGGGCAAGCTATCATTTAAAACAAAACAAAATAAAATAACTTACCATCAATACCTATACTTATATACATATTTACACTCGAACTCGCACGTATATCACACACACATACAGAGAAAGACACATAACAGCAGAACCCAGTTACAAACCTACTAACCTACCCTATCCATTGAAATAAGACCATTTAAAATGTACATTGTCACTCACGATAACGTCTGCATTGTACCTAAGGCGACACAATAAGGTCTTCCTAGTGTAGGCATTAGCCGTATCAATTTAACTTTTACCTGCCTATCGTACTTAATATCTTAATATTATCGTGAATTACTTAAGAAAACAAGTGTATCTCTAAAACCTTTAGTTTAAGATGCTATTGTAAATTACTTTTCTGTTAATAAATTTATTATTATTATTATATTATTATATAATATAATTTATTACACTGAAACATTAAAGGTCCCCAGGAGGCTCAAGTTTCCATACAAACGTAGTTCCGCTTTAAATACAAAAAATACATGCCGGATTGAATACAAACTTTGAGAAACATTGTTAACTTGTTAACAATTATGTTTGGCGGCAAGACTTAGCTGTGTCTCCACGCTGGATCGAGTCTGAATTTTGCAATAGAGAAGACACATATCGATGTTTGTAATTAGTTTTTATCGTAGTAAATTTAAACATAACTAAACGAAGGCTTAAATTAGTTTTTTACTGAAAGTTTGAAACTTCTCATATTTTTTCCTGTTTTATATTAGTACCTACATCGAAAACTAATTACAAACATCGATATGTGTCTACTCAATATATTCGCAAATTTTGGATTCCATCCGGCATGTAGTTTTTAGGGTTCCATAACCAAAGGGTAAAAAAGGGACCTGTCCGTCTGTCACCAGGAAGTATTTCATGAACACTGAACAGTGATAGTTAGACAGTTGAAATTTTCACAGATGTATTTCTGTTGCCACTATAACAAAAAATACTAAATAGAAAAAGTGAAAGTCTCCATCCAAAAAACATGTTTTTTTAAACGTGAAGAAACTAGCGCCATCTAGTATGATGGTACGGAACTCTGTGTGTGCGGTTCTGACTCGCAATTGGTCGGTTTTTTGAAGGCGGTTGAAAATATTTTATAATCAAATATGATTAAAACTTACCAGAGCTTTCTCAGAGTTGTTCCTTGGTGTTATTGTTGAGATGAAGGGTTGCTCTGAACTGGCTACCCTTAGCTAGGGGTAGGCCTTATATACCCAGCAGTTGACTTCTTGAAGGCCGACCATGTCTAATTGGTGACCATAGGACAGCTTTATGCTGGAGGTTAAAGTAAAAGATCTAAAAATATTTGTGTAAAATTATGGTAAAAAATAATAATAATTTCAATATACATTTCACAGTAAGTTATTTGACAGGTAACCTTCCTTTTGGCAGTCGGGTAAAAAGTCTGGCCAAGTGCGTGTCAGGCCACGCGCAATGTAGGGTTCCGTAGTTGCCATTATCGCGTACATATCTAATTTTCAAATTTCCAAATACCCTCTGTATTTAGTTGTTAGGGGGTGGGGACACTCATCTCTAACAAAATTTTGTATTTTCAAGCCTATCGAAAACAGAACCTTAAATTATAAAATGGTCTTAGAAGACTCACAACTATTTTTTAGCTCTTACCAACGATAAGCCTCCCCCCCCCCCACACGACTGGGTTTGACGAGAGAAAAAAAACATACCCACTTTTTTTATTTACAATAGGTAAGCCCTTGGCATCATCTCACCTGATGGTAAGTGACGATGATACCGAAGATGGAATACTTTACTTGTATTTAATACAGGTACCTACCCTTAAAACAATTTTTTTCCAAATTTTTTTTACAGCTCTCCGCGTATATATCTTTGCCAAACAGACATGACAAAACTATAAGGGTTCCTTGTTGTACTGCGGAACCCTAAAAATCAACGAAACTTTGATCAATACCCACATATTATTATAAGTTTGATTATCTAACTAGTAAAAATAGTACGAAGAAGAAATAGATAATGCTTATTATCAGCTCAAATTTACCTAATGTTCACGGTAACTTAAATAAGAGTTTTTTTTTAATTGTTAAGTAGTTACTTATCTAATTAAAGAACATTCTGTAATTTCAATCGTTTAATGTTACGATTGCTCAAAGTCAAAGTCAAAGTCAAAGTCAAAGTAAAAGTCAAAGTAAGTCAAAATGCTCTTAAAAATGTAGTCATTTTATTCTTTTTCAATACATTTGCTCGATAAGTAGTACTTTATGTGCCAGTTTGCTGTGCGCAATACTGATTTTACAGCTCACGTGCCTTTTACTTTGCCAATTTTTTTCTAGCAAATAAATAAATATAATAACCAAAAGTACATGATCTTATTTTAGACTTTTAAAAGGTAGGCTTCATGTATTAACATTATCACTTGTTTTAAAAAAACCTTTTTGGTTATACTTCGCATAAAGCGGATATTTTTAATATTTTATTTATTGGTGTGCGAAATTCAATGTAAATGAGAGGAAAATGCTGAGCCAGTCGGTGTGGACAATCGGATCTGACAGGGTCGCCACTGGCCGCCCACGCACCCACTTGACTGTCTTGTAGCTTGTTGCTAAGCTACGTCGATTATGATAGATACCTCAAAAGAAATTAAGCCCTAACCTTTAAAATTAACAAATTCCTTTAAACAATAAAAAAATATTATTATTCCATGTCTTACCGTGGTCAAAGTAAATATGTATATTAGTACTAACATACAGTATGGGCATCTCCCTGCCGCTCTCTAGATTGCGACATCACCCCCTCGTCACCCAGATTGATACAGATTGGTTTATAGTTTGGTTCTCTAACGTATGGGCACACTCTGGACACTTCATACAACGGACCAAAAATGACATTTCAAAAACGAATGACGGAACAGACGAAATGGCGGCGAAATCCTATACGTTCGACAACCAAACTGTAATCAAACTGTATCAATCTGGGTGACGAGGGGGTGAGGTCGGAATCTAGAGAGCGGCAGGGAGTTTCCATACTGTATGTTATTTATTACTAATATATGTATATACTTTGGTATGTGATTTCGCTGTGATTTTGTTTGCACCGTCATTTGTTTTTAGAAATGTCATTTCACGATCGTTGTGTGCAGTGTCCGGGGTGTGTCGTGGGTATCATAAGTGACGACTAAGGGACTAAAACAAGAGGATGGGCAGCAGTCCGTACCGTGCCACCACATCGCACAGTGCGATCGCCAACACGCCTGTCAAGTGTAGCGATTACGGGAAAACCCCCCAACTAGGGGGAGCCCTTTGTCCAGCAGTGCAGTGGACTTCTTTTGGCTAATATGATGCTGGTCATCAACATCACGTGTCAAAACAAATTGATTAATAGTAACTTTTTTTTAATAAGACTTTTTTTACCGCCTCCGTGGCGTAATTTCCGTCCATTCGCTTCACACTAGGAGGTCGCGGGTTCGATTCCGGCGGGGTCTACTTGTAAGACTCGGTTTGGTTGGTGGTAGGGCATTTTCTAAGCCCGCCTGGCTATAACTACCACCATCTTATCTGAGGCTTGCCGCCAAACATCAGTGTTAACAACATTGATGTGTTCTGGCTTGAAGATAAGATAGCCATAGTTCTCCATCGCATTGGGGAATCTTGGTAAGCCCGCTTGAGCAGTCAGGTAAAAAATACTTGACCCACCCACGCAATTAACGTCACAAATGATTAATCATATCAGCCGAAAGACGTCCACTGCTGAACGAAGGCCTCCCCCGAGATTGCCACGACAACGACCAGTCCTGCGCTGCCCGCGTCCAGCGACTCTTCGCGATCTTCACCATGTCGTCGGTCTACCGATCGGGAGGCATTCCTACGCTACGTGTTCCGGTGCGCGGTCGCCACTCTAGAACTGTACTGCCCTAAAGGCCACTAATTCTTTGAGCTATGTCAATTACTTGTATTACAGTAATAGAAACTTATTTACTATAGCGGTATAATTTGGGCGGTCTTAACCCTCAAACATTATTATTAATTTGGCCGTATGGCTCCCGGTTAAGAATAGGACCATCCCATCTCTTCCAATGGGGGTCGTACGTAAGAGTCGACTAAGGGACTTAAAACCGGAGGATGGGCAGCAGCGTCCTTTCTGTGCATTGCAACACACCTGCAACCACACTGCGATTGCCAACACACCTGCAACCACACTGCGATCGCCAACCCGCCTGCCAAGCGTGGCGATTACGGCAAAACCCCCCTATGAATATCGTTGGGGGATGCCTTTGTCCAGCAGTGGACGTTTTTCGGCTGATATGAGGATGATGATCCCTCAAAGCGATTTCTTTCAGAAAATCAGGAAAAACATGTTTACCTACTGTTTTCTTCCCCCCCAGGAGCGGCCCGAAAACTGCAAGCGCCGTCTGCACGCGCGCTGTCCATCCTGAAGGCGGCGTACGCGCCGGTGGAGCGCGCCGAGCGGTTCTTCCTGCAAATGAACAACTTGTCCACCATGATTAGTCAGGTAAAGTAAACTTTGACACTTCCTTCCCTTTCCATTGACATTAACGCGGCGACAAAGACGCTGGGTCATATTGACCCGAGCGATTTTAAATTGGGGAAATTTCGAAAGAAACATACTATAATCGTTATTGGTTTTCTCAGTAGCTGGAGATAAGACCTCAATTCATATGATTTGTACCATAGTGTAGTGAGCAAGCGCCAGTTAAGAATGGTAAAATCCCTTTTCTTGAATAAAACGGCTACAGCTCCATACAATTTTAGTTCCAAAAGAGAAATTATTTTAGTTGCCCTTTTGTGATTGTTGCATTAAAACCAAGTTTGATATCTAAATTAACTTAAACATCTTGGTACTACAATGACTTCATGGTCTTGCAATAGTTCTTACTTTGTATTAAATTTGTTATAATTCAGCAGATAACCAGATAATTAAGAAAAAAAACATTCGGGTCATATTGACCCCGCGTCATCGTCCGCGTTATTTTTTACACGTCGTTGGCGCCGGGTTAAAGTCATTCTCACTGTTGTTTTTAGGGTTCTGTGTCAAGTTTTCCATCAGTCAGACCAGAACGTAAAAGGCAAGATACAGTAGGGAGCCGGCTGAAGTTTTTACAGAGTATGTGTTATTATTATTATTATAAAAGATTAAGTAACAAATTATAAAAATTACAAAACTAAATCGTCATACAAGAAACCTGTTTTTAAGGCTTTCTTATTTTTGATCTATCTTAAAAACTGTAATACAGGGTGCGATCAAGTGCTACTACGGAAAAACTCCATAAAACCGTCAAATGTTGATATTTCTGTTTGATTTGTTTATTTTTTTTTATTTACAATTGGTAAACCCTTGACAACAGCTCACCTGGTGGTAATTTGTGGTAATTGGGCAAGTTTACCTAGTTTATAGGGCTAGATACAAAGAGTGCAAGACATAACACAGGCGCAGAAAAAAGTACATACAAGCGTGAAACTGGGAGCGATACAGTTTTAATCCTAAAATAAAATCAAAATAAATAAAAAAGTACATACAAGTGTGAAACTGGGAGCGAATACAGTTTTAATCCTAAAATAAAATCAAAATAAATAAAAAAGTACATACAAGTGTGTAACTGGGAGCGAATACAGTTTTAATCCTAAAATAAAATCAAAATAAATAAAAAAGTACATACAAGCGTGAAACTGGGAGCGAATACAGTTTTAATCCTAAAATAAAATCAAAATAAATAAAAAAGTACATACAAGCGTGAAACTGGGAGCGAATACAGTTTTAATCCTAAAATAAAATCAAAATAAATAAAAACCGCCCAAGTAAGAGTCGTACTCGCGCTAAGGAGTTCGAACTAAATTTAAAAATCTGTCGCTCGCGTTGATCTCTTTTGTTTGAAATAAATAGGTATTCATCGTTGTACTTGTGTGGAGAGGTAGTGGTACGGAACCCTCGGTGTGCGAGCCAGACTCGCACTTGGCTGAATTTGTCCCTATCGACACTATCCGTTGAAGGGCTCGCCTGTTGTCATCGATTTCTCAAATGGATTTTCCGGAAGAGATAAATTGTTTCCGCTTTGATTGCTTGTTAAGGTTACGTACACCCAACGGTGTCTGTCCGTCCGTCTGTCAGCGGGCTGTATTTCACGAACCGGAATAAGAAGACACTAGACAGTTGAAATTTTCACAGAATGTGTATTTCTGTTGCCGCTATAACAACAAAGCTTAAAACTGAATAATATGTATATTTATTTATATGTTAGATTAAAAACTAAAAACTAGAAAAAGTGAAAATAATTAGAGGGGGGTCTCCATACAAAAAAAACGTGTTTTATATAGATCTTTAGAAGTACTCTTGATTTAACTGTATCGTAAAAACGGTAATACGTACAAGCGTGAAACTTGATGTGATTATAGTATTAATACTGAAGTAACATGAAAAATAATAAAAATCGGCCAAGTGTGAGTCGTACTTGCGCTAAGGAGTCCACACTGAATGTCAAAAAAGCATATTTTTGTCGCTCGCGTTGATGTCTTTTGTTTGTAATGTGAATGAATAGGTATATCATTGTCATTATACTATGTAGTTGTGTGGAGAGGTGGTACGGTACCCTCGGAGTGCTTATCCGACTCGCACTTGGCCGGTTTTTTTTGTAATTTACATCAAAATTCCTTCAATTAAACAATACAACACCAATAAAAAAAAACCATTTATTTTTCCAGCTGCTGATATTTGCGGCGTGCGACCGTCTTCTAGTGGCACAGGGGCGGCTCACATCACTGTATTCCCTCATGTTCTACAACGTCATCACCTACTCTGTGAGCTACGTGCGCGAGATCTGCACCAAGGAGGATTGGTCTCCATACGTCAACGTGGCCCACCACTCACGCGTCAAGCACCTCGCCATGTCAGCCACTAAGATAGTGCTCGAGTGGACCAAAGCCGTCACCTTCATCGTTACTATCACGTTCATACTCCTCACTCTTGGGCTGGAACAAGGACTGGAGCATTTCCGCCCCACAGTGCTGTACACAGCGATTACAGGAACGTATTATTTGCTGACGGAGAGGACGTTTTTAGAGCTGTGGCCGCTTGCACTATCAGCGATGAAGATTGAAAGATTAGAGGGTATGGAATCCCTGTACTTTGGTGTATGGGCGCGGGGTTTCACTACAGCACTAGCTTTCCCGTTGGTCCCAGCGCTGGCGTGGTACGAGCGCTGGCGACTGGCCCTTCTTGTACTTTACATCTGCGTCGTCGTTCACGGAAGGCACAGATTTGGTGAGGCCTTAGAAAAGCTAAATGAAGCTTGCGGTTCATTGGCGAGATTTCGACGAGCGACGTCGGAGGAGCTCTCCACCTTGGAGGACGTGTGCGCAGTGTGTCTGGGAACCATGAAGTCAGCTCGAGTCACTCCGTGCGCCCACTTCTTTCACGCCGACTGTCTGAGGAAATGTCTGGCTGCATCAGACAGGTGCCCAATCTGCGTGAGGCCTTACGTGTTCTGTTGATGTCGTCTCATTGAGGCTCGAATAAGACTGCTTGAATCAAAAACTGTGATTATTTTTTACAGAATTTGACTGGAAAATGCTGGGCGTACTCGTATATAATTTTTTATTTTATACATGTATCTGTGCTGATTGTAAATGAATTTAAACGAAGTATGTAGGTACAAATGCTACTCCCTGAATTAACTGCACTTTTGATGAATGCCGCGAGCCAGCAGCGGCGACAGTCAAACACTCCCTCAAAGGGGTCACCGCGAGGCCCGATTGTACTCAGGGCGGCCTCTTTGGCGAAGTGTTTGACGCGAACCGTCAAAGCACCAGCTAATTCAGCAAACGATACATGATGTAATGAAATTGGTGTAAAGGCTGTTAACTGGAGCTTCTATTCTCATCAATCGGAAAAACTTTTCCAGAGACCCATGATCAATTCACAAAACAAATGTTGACCTCTTTAAAAAAAGCGATCAGCTGTTTGAATGGTTTTTTTTTTCATTTTTTTGGGGGCCAATCACTTTTTATTTTCAAAGGACGGAAGGAAGGTATAGTCAAAGTTTACAAGGTATATTAGTAATGGAACGTAGTATTGTTATGGAAAAAAAACGAAGTTGAGATGGAGATCAATTGTTGAAGAAGACCGGGGAAATTTATCAATTCAAACCGTTTTTTTTTAAATATTGTGTGTTTGTTAAGGGTGATTTTTTAGGGTTGCCACCACAGTAGAAAAAACACATTGTTTTTTCTTCCCAAAAAAGCTCTAACAATTTTGATAAACCTCTGTATGTTACTATTATTCTATATGAGCTACTACACGCGGTAGCGTTCTTTATCCTAGGAAAAATCCTTCACTGCATCGACAAGCTCCAAACCTTTGAGTGTTGCCGCAAAGACACCTGTCTATCGGTATTCTATCGAATTCATTTTGAAGAGTGTGCGTAAGAACTTCGACGAGACGCAGGGAGGGGTTGCACCCCTTTGTTGTTGATGTTCCACCTTTTCGCAAGAAGCGTTACGCTTGCTCATTCATTATTCGGACAGTGAGGGAGTGGAACTCATTGCCTGCGTCAAAGTTTCCCGATTCCTATGATGTGGAGATCTTAGAAGAACAATTTGCCTTGAGGCAAAAGTGAATAGGCATTATTTGAGATCGCGTTTACCATCCCCGACAGCATCATCACTTCCCATCAGGTGAGTTGCAGTCAAACGCACAAAATTTTTTTAAAAATTAAAAAAAAACCTTTTTTGCAGGAGAGATGTAATCAAATGCACTCCAATTTTAAAAAAATACAATCAGGTACTTCCCTTAAAACCCAGGTTGTTTGTAACATTTCCACAAAAATTGCTTCAATAATTTGGTTTTCATGAAACTTTTGGACTTAAGAAGGCTAAGGTAGTTTATTATTCCATAAAAAAACTGAACAATGTAGTACCACCATTACAAATCTAATTTATTTTAAAATTCGTGAAGTTTGATTATTATCTTTATTAGGTACTTGCTTTTAAGTAAGCGTCGGTGAAGGAAAAACATCTTGAGAAAACCTGCACACGCCTGCGAGAAACTCAAAGGTTGTGTGTGAAGTCGACCTACCCGCACTGGGGCCGCGTGGTCGACTAAGGCCCGATCGCCCTAATTCAGGGTAGGCTCGAGCCCCTCGGTGGGGACGTATATGATATGTAGTAGTAAGCGTAATGTTTATTGATATGTTGTTTGTTATTGCACTTTTTTGGAAAAAAAATCTGTGATGTAAACAAATAATATTAATTTATTTTACAATAAGTAAATTAACATGGTATTTTATTTCATATTTTGGCATTATTTCTTGATATTATTATCAATGTGTCTTATTTAAAATGTTATGTTAAAGTATAAATGTCGAAAATAAAAAGAAATTCAAAATAAAAATTGTAATAATACACATTGAATAAACACAATAATGTCAAATTACAATAGCGCTTATTAAAAAAATGTTACAGTGGTTTATTTAATATTTTGACATTATTTCTTGGATTGTTATCAATGGTGTATTATTTAAAATGTTACGTAAAAGTATAAAATGTCGACCATAAGAAATTCAAAATATTACAAAAAATACAGATTGATAACAATGTCAAATTACAGTAGCGCTTATTAAAAATGACAAATGATAATGCGATATGGTCATAATGATTAAATTGATCATTTTGACGATATAATTATCATTTAACATTTTTTAATAAGCACTATTAAAATTTGACATTGATAATATGAAATAAATAAATCTAATCGAATCTACTCCGGACGGTTTCGCGAGCTAGTCAGAACAGCGTTGGTGTATAATTTATTTTTTGAAAATTGATTTAAATTCCTTGGTGAAAGTTCTAGTATGGGTTATGAAGTTCCGTTTATTGGGCCTATATCAATTTTATTACACCCTATATGACTAACCTAATTTAAGATTATGTGTAGTTTTTAACAGCTACAATAACTGATATTATAGTATTCTTTACATTAAAACAGAATAATTAGGCTAATAATTAAGTTCTGCTTACTTTCTTACAGAAGTACCTTGTTTAATATGTCTAGGCGTACCTACTTACTTATCTACTTATTTTTTTATCTAATGCAATAAAATATTTCTAAGATAAATTAATTTGTTTGATTCCTTGAAAACAGAGTAGGTACCATTCTGAAAATGTATGACAGAAGAGGCAAGACCTCGGAGGAATATGGACCAGCCAGACGAAACTGCCTCTCTAATCTCTATCCTTTAATATTAGTAATCAAGAATCTATACGGACGAACTGCGTAATGGATTAAAAAATACCCGATAGACGAAGTGCGAAATGGACGAACTGCGTATAAGACCAACGGCTAACAAATCTTTATATCAACCAAAAAAAACACAATGTAAACAAATTTAGTTGGGATTTGACAGTTTCAAATGTCAATTCCATAGTACTTTTGCTTTTTTTTTGATTGATATATGGTATAGCCGCATTTATAATACACCAGTTACCTGCGGCTTCGCCCGCGTGGATATTCTTTTTTATGACGGTCTTTGAGGGTGAGTGGGGAATGCGTTATATCTCTAGATCCCTCAGGAACTATATCGGGCTTTTCTGATTAGTAGTCTACGTCACTTCCCACCCCCGCAACCAATTCTGCACGAAAATCACTTCAATCCGTTGCTCCGTTGCGACGCCGACGTACACGAGCGTGGAAATGAGTTTTCCCCAGAGCTCTCGGAAACTATGGCAGGAAATGCTTGCAAAAAATCACAACAATCCATTGTTCCATTGCGATGTAAAAGAAATTAAAAAATAGTAGATTGTTAATCAAGGGAAGAAAGTGACCCATTTCATTCGAGATATTTCTGGCGCTTGAACGAAGTGAGAGCGCCAATAGTTCGAGGGTGGAATGGGTCATTTCACCCGAGTTAAACACTCTACTTTTCATTTCGACTGTGAGGAAATGAATTATTTATATGATATAAAGTATTAATTAGATATCAATAAATTAAGCTTACCTATACCCAACCCAGCCTCCAACCTTTTCGCAATGGCCGCTTGCCACGGCCGACTAGATTGTACCTAATCGAGTTGGTCACGACGTGCATCTAGGTGGCCATGGCGAAAATTGAAAAAAAAGTGTCATGTTATCATTGCATTATGGCGCGCAGCAGAATGATTTAATATCAACCTATAGATCTAAAAAAACACGTCGTTTAATGTTTAGTTGAGTTTAGTTAAATGAAAACCTCTTATTTTAATGTAATTTAATAATATGACGTAACTCAATTATCTTCGACTCCGTGGCTGGCAATAACAAAAAATACTTTCCACCCTAGGGATGAAATTACTTTCCACCCTAGGGATGAAAATACTTTCCTCCCTAGGGATGGAAAATCAATGTTCCACCCGGCTATCTACTCATGAAAATTAAACTTTCCGAACAGGAGAGATGAAAAATATATTTTTACCCTACTGCGCAAGAAGGAGGGTTATGTTTTTTGAGTGTTTGTATTTCACTAAAATGTTAGAAAAAATTAATAAATTGGTACTTAATGAATTTAAGAGAGGTAAATACACTCTTAAGTAAACGTTTAATTTTGCTATTATTTTTAAATTACTATTACACTCCAAAGCACAAAAACTTTGCTACATTACAAAATTAAAGATGCAGTCGAGGGAAATTAGGTTAGTGTATACTAAAAAGTTAAAAAAAATATTTGAAAACACACATAAATTCACATGTTAATCACCTACAAGTATTGGAAATGCCAAGAAACCAAGAAGGCAGCTTTAATTTGGCCTCGCTCATGTTTGATTTCTTCAAATTCAAAAGTCAGGAACCTTTGTTTTCAAAATTATCTTTTTCTTCCTTTTACAATAAATATGACACCAGATCCACGCGCTGCCCCTTGGTAATTATTAAACACTAGCTGTTTCGCGTGGCTTCACCGCGTGGACAACGTTTCTATGACTTTTCGAGGGTGCGCAGTGCGCGAGCCGCAAGCGACTCGCGAGCTTGAAAAAAACTAGCCTATGTGTTAATCCAGGTCCTAATATGTCTACCTACTAAATTTAAGCCAGATCCGTTCAGTAGTTTTTGCGTGAAGAAGTAACAAACATACACACTCACAAACTTTCGCCTTTATAAATATTCCTCCGCCTTTTCGTGATTTACCGTCAAAGTTCGCATATAAAAGGAACCTGAAAAAGTGGCTATTGGAAACACAATGTAAACTTGTTGCGTAACGGAATCTATTTTCTTTCCTTCTTTCTTTCTTCTTCTTTTGGATTATTCATTATCTTCTAAGGCAGGTACTCGTATCACATCCATACTCTTAAAAATCATGTCACATGAGTCCATACACACGTTCATACACAGACTGATGCACACACACATAAATATATTTTTTAGAGACATACATCTCTCGCAACTCGGTCCGGGATGTGGTCCGGACGACAGCAGAAAGCGTTTTGCCTTTTAAGGTAAAAATTACGCTGAGCTATATTGCTTTATGTAATTAATTTCGTTTCCTTTTTTTAAAAAAAAAAAAATAATGTAAGACTCGGTTTGGTTGGTGGTAGGGAATTTTCATAGCCCGCCTGGCTAACTACCACACCACCATCTTATCTAACTCATGCCGCCAAACATCAGTTTTAACAACATTGATGTGTTCCGGCTTGAAGATAGCCAGTTCTCCATTGCGTTGGGGAATCTTGGTAAGCCTGCTCCCATATTCGGCATCATCGTCACTTACCAGCAGGTGAGATGATGCCAAGGGCTCACCAAATGTATTATTTCCTTTATTTTTAGTGATAATGCTGTCTATCTAACAACGTTAAACCCAATCACCTACTCGCCAATAGGAACCATCAAATCATAATGCATGTGTTTCATTAAAGGATACAGAGTCCTGTGGCTTCCATCATCATCTCAGCAGCATGAGAGTTAAATCTTCCATCATCAGCTCATCTGAATAACCTGAAAGAATACAACTATCGGTCTATGCGTACCTACTTATCTATCTATATTTAAAGAGTTATCCAATAACTCATACCCGTTAATGAGTTGTACCTTTCTTAATCAGCTCATCATCATGAGATAATGACTGCCAAATGCAAATACTTTAATAGCTTTAGAAAACATATGAAACACGTAATACTTGCCTATAAAATTTGAGGGTTGCCCTCGATTTCCCTGAGATTCCATCATCAGATCCTGGTTTTCTTGTCATGGTACAACCCTTGGGATATCTTCTTTCCAACAAAAAAAGAATCATCAAAATCGGTTCATAAACAACTAATTTATTCGCGAACAAACATAAAAAAAAATAAAAAAATATATACGGTCGAATTGAGAAACGTCCTTTTTGAAGTCTTTTAAACATAAAAACAGATGTTTGGCGGCAACACTTAAATAAGATGGTGGTAGGAACATGCCCTGCAACCAACCAAACCGAGTCTTATAAAGTTGACCTCGCCGGGAATCGAAGCCGCGACCTCCTGGTGTGAAGCGAATGGACTAACCATTACACCACGCGGTTAAAAACTCTTTTTTATTCATGCTGTATTTATCTTAAGATAAATATAGCGAGCTCGCGCGGTATCGCTCGGTATCTGCACATAGACGGCGATGAAATATATATTATCTGCCCTGTGTGTGTACTCTCATTGATTCCTATAAAGAGCGATATTGTAAGATATCTCTTACGTTAAATATATCTTATATGTGTGACAAACTTAATACCAAAGTGGGTCGGGGGGCCCTACAATGTCCCTTTCCGAATTTTAAGACAACATACTTTAAAAAAAATATCGCCTAAAACATAAGAGTCACAGCTTAAAACTAGTTAAATATGAAGAGAAAAGAATGAGGTCCTCGACACAAACAAATTAAGCTTAGGTTACCTATCGAAAGTATACTTTACTTGCCTCACTGCCTATCTCCCTACCTAACTCCCTACCAGTGGAACCACAGTAAATCCCGCCCAGGCCTCTTAGTCGTACCAGTCCGTGGTGTCTTCTGGAATCTCTAATAGATGTATGTCGTAAAATTTAGGTCGTGACTGGCGGTTAGCCGTGTGTTGTGGTGACAGGGCTAGATCCGGCAGAATAAAGCTGGCTGAGCTAGGCCACTCGGATAAATAATAAAATTGTGGTATCATCAGCGCAGGACAGCTCGTCGTGGAAATCCTTGGGGGAGGCCTTTGTCCAGCAGTGGACGATTTTCGGCTGATATGATGAGGTATCATACCCATCGGGTTCCTTGCGGTATCATATATTAAAAACATACAGCACTCCTCGGGTAGAACATCAGTGGGAACTCCTATGAAAAATTGTGGTTCGCCATTGTCCCCTAACTCAATGGTGCATGGGGTAGATTTTACTCATATGCCTCCTTTTTACGTGAAATAATTAATTTTTCGCAGGTTATGTTGCATGCCAAATTTCATCAACATTGGTCAAGGTGTTGAAGCGTTAAAAGCTAACAAACGAACATACACAATATTTTCACATTTATAATATTAGTAACGGTTGACATGCGACAAACCATGAGAAAGGAAATCATCTGAAAACGGCGTGTGGAATAGACAGACACGTCTAGTGAACTGCAATTTGGTAGGTGCAGATCGTTCACAGCACGGTCAAAGTATATATATTACTACTAAAATACATTATAGACACTCCTTGCCGCTCTCTAGATTCCGACCTTACCCCCTCATCTCACAGATTGATTCGCATTGGTTACAGTTTGGTTGTCGAACGTATAGGATTTCGACGCCATTTTGTTTCTTTCGTAATTTATTTTTTGATATGTCATTTCTGGCCCGTTGTATGAAGTGTCCAGGGTGTGGTACGGTGTCCAGTGGTTGCTACACAGGGATCAAATGGGTTTTATGTCAAAATACATGACTGAAAACTGTATTTCAGACGTACCAACCACGGACCTTCTTACAGTGAACAGAGAGAGGTATTTCAATACGATTTACAATATTTATTGCGATTTAATAACTTACTGACGTGTAGTTAATAAGTTTATTGACATTCTTAATTATTGTTCTATGTTTTATTTTATCCGTTTTAAAGTATTTTTAAAATGTGACTTTGACCTGTAATTTACAAATTATGAATAAATGGATTATGGATTATCAAATCAAATCAAATCATTTATTTCGGACAACATATTCCATGGAGTGTTAGTACAAGAGAATATTATAAAGACATTAGGGTTACACAAATTAAAATAGATAGGGCAGTCGGGTCGGCTAGCCACAACGCTCAGGATGCCGTTGCCGCTGCCACGAACACGGTTCAGCAACGAGGCGGCTTTCTTTCTTAAGATGGCATGAAAGCCATCCGTACGAGCTTCAGCAAACATGCCTGATGGCATTGCAGTACCTCGGCAGCCCCAACAGCATCCTGAATGCGTTGTTATACTGAACGCGCAAGGCGTTGATTGTCTTCTGCGTATAGTTGACCCAACAACAACTTTAACAGCTTTGGTGCAATTATCATCTTCATCATCACCATATCAGACGAAAGATGTCCACAGCTGCACAAAGGCCTTCTCCGAGGAATTCCATGACGAACGCTCCTGCATTGTCCGCACTCCGCATCCATTGGCTTCCTGCGACCTTCATCTACCGAGTGGGAGACCTGCCTACGTTACATCTTCCTGTACGCGGTCACCATATTATTATAATTATTCTGTTGTGCCTTTGTTTATTTTCTGGTGTGCAATAAATAGTTACACATTTAAAAACCGGCCAAGTGCGTGTCGGGCCACGCGCAATGTAGGGTTCCTTAGTTGCCATTATCGCGTCCATATTTAATTTTCAAATTTTCAAATAAGCTTCTTTTTTCGAAAACGGAACCCTTAATTATAAGATGGTCTTTAAAGACTAACAACTATATTTTAAGCTCTAACCAACGATACCCCACACGAATGGGTTTAACAAGAAAAAAAAATCACCCTACTTTACTTGTAGGTAGGTACCCTTAAACACATTTTTTTTCAAAAATTTTTTACAGTTCTCTCCGCGTTATATATAATCTTTGCCAAATTTCAGCTGGTAACTACTAATAGTCTAAGACTAAGAGCTAGGCCGCGGACAGACAGACGGATAGACGGACAGACGTACAGACAGACATGACGAAACCATAAGGGTTCCTTGTTGTACTACGGAACCCTAAAAAATGGAGAGAGTATTTATAGGTTCCTTACTCTATTAATAACCGCGGGAACGAGGTCTAAGTCGCAGCCAAATTGTAAAATTAGCCTTCTGAACAATTGAAAACACGACTGCATAAAAACTTAACCTGTCTTTTGTGGCCAATCGGGTAACAATGAATCCTATGTCACTCACGGGATCAAGACGGATCTAACGACACCTCACTCTTCAAAATTCATCTAGCCGTTTATATAAAATATAATTTATATAAAAACATAACTCTTGTTCTGGCTCGGTCGGATAAAAAGGTTTAAATTATCAGGTTCAGGTCTAACGGATGTATGTTTTTTTCTTTATTCCACGATATCTTCTAAACGGCTTAACTCGTGGATTTTGGAGCGCAAGGTTTCGTTTTCTCTTGATCCCGTGAGTGACATAGGATACATTTTACTCGACTTTCCAAAGAATATTTTTATACAGTCGTGTATGTGTCTAATGTCTATGTAATAGGGTCCTATTTCCCTTTGGTTACGTAAAGGTATTAGAACTAGATATACAATAGACGGGAGGAAAATGAAACTGAAGTTTTCCAATCAAGGGTTGTATATCTATTTACGATATCGATAGTGTTTACACATTCCTAATACTCAAATCAAATCCTATAATTCACATACATTTCAGTTTATTTATTTATAATATTTATATTCTAATATTTTTATACAGTCGTGTTTTTAGTATATATTTAAGTTGAATTCATACTGTAAAATTGTGAAATTGTTTTTCGCTTCGCTTTACACCAAACTGAGTTAAATCATGAAATTAACTGAATAATCAAAAAAAACGGACAAGTGGAAAAACTAATGGCAACGGACAAGTGGAAAAACGAATCGCAATAGACAAGTGGCAAAACAATTAATCTCAAAAAAAACGGGAGGGGCTGTGTCGGGGCACACGGCCGTTGGTTTTAACTTGAATACGTCTCGTAATGGGTAATATGTAGTTTCTATATAAAATATTATTATTATTATTATCTGCGTAATTTCAACCGTCCCAGCTGCAGATGTACTGGCACCGTCGTTGATCCGCTCGGCCGCATTCATTACTTTACGTTGCCGGCACTGCTTGACTCGATCATATGGTGTTTTATTGGTACCATTCGATTGCTGTTGAGATGCCCTTTCCAACCGTATACGATCTCTGTATTTCGATTTGGCTTTTCGACGCGTATAGGCCGACATTATATATTTTTTGATATTATTTTTTTATTTAAACACCTTATTATAATCACAGTTACAATTTTACACTCATGTTTTATATATACTCGATAGATTTTGACGAGAGCTGACGATTGAAACTTGAATGAACGTCGTAGCTTCACCGAGTCGAAAGTTATACTAAATGGAAATCTCGATACGCAGCAAAATGACCTTCAAAATGGCGGGGCTGCCCCCTCCCCCGCGCGCGATGTGTTACAGTCCTTACTTAGCATAATAAATTCTTTGATTCTTTAGCTATCAAGTGGTGTAAACGAAATTTGGATGGAGATGATAGATATGTAGCTACAACACTAAACTGTATCCCCCGATTTTGTTATCATTCGTTTTTTTGGATTGCAGACGTATTCACGTCAAAAAATGTTAATTTGAAGTTTTACGGGCAGATTGTTAATGTCTTGTCTAATTTGATAATCTGCCCGTAAAACTTCAAGTAAATTTTTTTTGGAGATTCGTTTTGTAATTATCAGCGTTGATTATTTTTGGCTCCTTAATTTTTTCCTAAAAATTTAAATTAAAAAATTTAGAAAATCTACCAAAATAACTGACATAGCTAGTTTAATCACGGTCGTTTTTGTGACTTTTTCTTAGTCGGATAAACACGATAGGACATAAGCGCGGGGCTGTTAAAGATATAATTATTGTTTTGTATATTAAACCTATCATCATATCAGCTCATATACTTCCCCACCCAAGGGGTCGAGCCTACCCTGAATTAGGGCGATCGGGCCTTAGTCGACCACGCGGGCCCAGTGCGGGTTGGTCGGTCCTCCTAACCAGAGGTCCCGGGTTCAAATCCAGCCAATTAAACCTACATTATTAATGTTTTGTTTTTGCAATTAATTTTATACTTAACAAAATCGACATTATAATTAATATTAATAATTATCATGATAACTATTAATTATGATTATAACTATGAACCCTGTTGCGTAACATTTTTCGATTTTGCCCGCGGCTTCGCTCACGTCATCATCGTTTTTACTCGACTACGAAAAAAGGAGGGTTATGTTTGTAACAGTCTATGTATGTATGTATGTTTGTATGTGTGTATGGATGTTCATCTGTTCCCTCGTATTTTCTAAACCACTTAACCGATCTTGACAAATGTGGTGTCTTTAGGTTTGTGCCATCACTCCGCGTGTCAAAGGATATATAACATATTAAAAAAATCAACATGGCGGATTTTATAGGTGAATTAAACAAACAATTTTTTTTATATTAAAATCATATTTAGTATCAAAAGAAAGGTCTTGACAAGCACATTCTCAATATATATATATATATATATATATATATACATTACATATGCTAATATTTTTAATTTCTTTGGAAATGGTCTCACAAGTGATGTTATGAGACGGCTCAATGTACGCGCGCTAAAAATAAGCGACACGACACGCGGCCGCGGGTAGCGAGATGGGGTGGCGTTATATCCTGAGCACAAAATATATGGAAATAAAATAAAAGTTTAAAAAACTAAAACCCGACTACGGAAAAGTATGAAAACAAGAGTTTCCCGCCTGAAATCATAGCCTTTATTTTTCCCTTCATCTGGGGTAATATCCGTGGTCGCAAGCCATATTTTTTTATTACGACAGGGCTTACGACTTCGACTATTACCCCAGATAGTCTAAGAGCAGGTCGTATGCAACCCTACCTCATCGTGTAGCAAGATGCGACCTATTTTGCGAATTAGGCTGACTCACGAAAGTGCCAGGTTTGGGCGAGGCAACCCTGTAGTTTTTGGTACTTCTTGATGACTACTATCGAATGTACTATAGGTACCTACTTGCTACTCGATAATGGAATTTACACCCAAAAAAATGATACATTTTTTGTTTACTGTACAAAAAGCTCCAGGTTACGCCCAGGCAACCCTGTACTTTAAGACTTAGGTACCTTTTTAATATGCAACACCCTAGATAGGTCGCATTTTGCTACTCGATGAGGTAGGGTTGCATACGGCTCGCTCTTAGTCTAAGATGGAGGGAAAAATAAAGGCTATGATTTCAGATAGGAAATTCTTGTTTACGTAATTTTTCGTAGTCGGGTTTTAGTTTTATAAACTTTTATTTTATTACGACTGTCTTTGAGGGTGAGTGCTGAGCGAGCCGAGCCGCAAGCCTATGTCACTCAGGAATAATATAGCATTCTACTGTTTTTTTTTTAATTGTTTCAGTAGTTCCAGAGATTACTTCCTTCAAACAAACTTACAAACTTTACCTCTTTGTAATATTAGTGTAGATTTTCTCCGTGATTTTTTTTTCTATCGTTGCCACGGGTTCACAATTATACTGTTCGAAGATCAATCGCTCCAATATTCATGTCTGCAATACAATTGGCAGCTTTTTTGGGTATGTACCACTCTATTATATTATAATAATGTAGTACTATCCGTTTGGTGCGATTAAATCGCCCGCCGAAATCAACCGCGTAAAGTTCTTCCGATAAAATAGCAATGGCGGCGCGGTCGGTGGCGTTGCCATGACATCATGCGGTTACGTCACGTAAACAAAACTTTTCTATAGCGATCCCTGTCTAGCCCGCACAATTGCATTCCTGTTTTCCTACCGTCTCGTCTCTCTCAGATTCGCCAAGACCCAAAAGGTCGTAACTCAATAATTCTATTCTTATTGGATTTTATCTGTTAGTTGTCGCGGTATGCGTTGCGGATATAACGCGTAGTTTTTCCTCTTTTGATATAATTGCCATGCGACTCGAATAATTTTGTGGCAAAAAATAGATATGTTTTTTTTGTAGACGAAAATGTGAATGCTCGATTTAAACTGTTGTTGGACTTAATTCTTTGTTTTATTGGATACCTGCTACCGAAAAAGGTTGGTATTTTAGCATACAAAACATTACACTTTTACCACTGTAAGGAAATGTGTAATTTTTATACGAAGGACATGCAAAGTTTACGACACGACAAGAGACGAAAAAGATACCCTACCTACCACTTAAAAATTGACCTTAGTAAAAATGGCTGAAATTTCAAATTAAGTACCAATTAAACAATTTTTGAATTCAATTGACTTACACAAATGACTTGAATGAACAAAAACTCAAATTTCTAAATTTATTTTCTTATCCCTTTTTGCATTCACTGCTCAACAGCTGACAATATAAGTACCTACATGAGATTCCAAAATTTTAATTGTTTAAATAAAATATAATTATTATAAATTAGTTATATTGGTTTAAAAGTAGGTATATGGTCATTATAAAGATATTTAAATCTGAACAATATTGACTATACTGCTGGCTGGTACATTTATAAGGCCAACATAATCAAAAAAGAAAACTAGGAAATATTATTTAATATTCAATTTAATTAGCTGTTGTTTAGGTATTGTTCACATAGGATTACGCGAGAGGTTGGACAAATAATTAAGAACGAGTTAAAACTTTATAATAAGAGTAACAATAACTTTATAATTCAAGTTATTTATTAATTTAGGCCTGATCGCCCTAATTCAGGGTAGGCTCGAGCCCCTCGGTGGGGACGTATATGAGCTGATATGATGATGATGATTAATTTATAGTAAATTTAACACTTCAGTTTAGCGATTCTGTGAGCAAAAGAGAATATAATACACTACGTTATCTGTGAGCTATGTCCGTTACTTTAGTTCTCCTGCGGATCTCCTCGTTTCTGATTCGATCACGCAGAGAAACTCCGAGCATAGCACGCTCCATTGCCCTTTGGGCGGGCCGGGCACATAGCTCGTAGAACAGATGGCCGATGGGGCAGTAAAGTACTCGGAAAACGTAGCTTAGGCAGGCCTCCCACGCGGTGGACCGATGACCTGGTGAAGATCGCGGGAAGCCGATGGATGCGGGCAGCGCAGGACCGGTCGTTGTGGAAATCCTTGGGGGAAGCCTTTGTCCAGCAGTGGACGATTTGTGGCTGATATGATGATTATGATGAAATTTAACAATGTTTCTCTTAATGAAATCAACATTTTTGTAACGTTAGTACTTATTTGGATGTCTGCTACCGTGGATAACTGCATGACAGCGGCGGCGGCGCGGCTTTGTGGCTATGAACATTTGGCACGTTTCAACTAAAAAACAAATGCATTGTAAAGTTCATTCATGTTACCACACACTCTGTTCGACAATTTCTTTTTAACTTGATACCACAGAATTTCTATGGAATTAAGCTTAGTCTATTTGGTGGCCAGTCTAACTCAGTTACCATTTGCCTATTGAGGAATGTATTTACAGAGTTGGAAAATGTGTTTTGAGTCATAATCGTGCTAGAATATCCAAATTACCGGGAGATTACCGTCAGCGTATGGCAGCATACCTACATTCTTCCGAGTAATCTGTTTATATTGGTATCGGTCCATGTTACCTTGTATCCGACTGACAGTCCCATGCCAAAACCGGCAAAGCAACCCCACATTTTGACGTTTCCACCGCCATGATTGACCATAATTTTTGTGTATTTTTGTGTATTTTGGGTCGAATTCCTTATTTGCAGGTCGGCGTACGTACTGCTTGCCATGAGAGCATATCCTTAGAGCAAGCAACCCAAATTATCCGCAATTTTTTATAGGGCCTATTACGACCACGTAACTTTATTATTATTTATCTAGTAGCAGAGTCACAAAAAATATTTTTTCCAATGGTTTTTGACGAATAATTGCAAAAAACGAGAAAGGAGTCAATACCGGCGTAAAACTACAATAAAAATAGTAAAAAGAGCATCGCATTCCATTTTCAATCTGATGAAAATATTAAAAAAATATTTCGTTCTTAATTATTTGTCCAGCTAGTGTTCGTACGAATGAATGAGTTCTTGTAATTTTATAAATAACTAAATAATCCTGCACACTGTTTTGACAATATAGTGATACTAAATAAGACAGGAGAGTCATAGCAATATTCTATAACATTATTAAATAATTTTTGTAAACTTATTGTACAATTTATTCTGATGACATAATTAAATTGGCCTCGTATCTTCTATCGTTCTTAATTATATGACCACCACTGTATATATATATATTAGCTGTTTCCCGCGGCTTTGCCCGCTTAGATCCCGATGAAAAATTTTCTGTATCTATTCTCAGATCTACCGAATATACACAGAAAATTTTGTGGAAATCCGTCCAGCCGTTTCGGAGGAGTATGGCAACTAACACTGTGACACGAGAATTTGATATATATATAGATTAGTACTAACATACAGTATGGACACTCCCTGCCGCTCTCTTGATTCCGACCCCCTCGTCACCCAGATTGATACAGATTTCCGGCATGAAGATAAGAGAGCCAGTACCCCATTGCGCTAGGGAATCTTGGATAAGCTCGCTTCCATCTTCGGCATTATCGTCACTTACCATCAGGTGAGATGATGCCAAGGACTTACCAATTATGTATTAAAAAATGGCCAAGTGCGTGTCGGACTATGCGCATACTAGGGTTCCGTAGTATTTTCAAAAATAAATGTATATTGTAACTCCAAAATTAATTTTGGAGATACCTAGTAATATAACATTTTGTATGGAATATCCATGAACTTTTTTACAAAGTTGATTGAATATAACTATGAAAGTCTAATTAATTGTGATAGTTTTTATGACATCCTACTGCGGCCCCGTCGCGCCCTCCGTAGCTCGACGTTGCTGGCACATTTAAAATTTAAAACTTGGAGGGCAAAGGGACCAAGGTCTAAAATGAATGAAATTGTATCACCAGAACTGAACGTATTAAAAAAGGGTGAAAAATAGAAATAAAAGCTATCACATAGAAAAAGGTATTGACGGTGAAATGATGACAGTGCAGTGCAAAAGTCAATAAAGTAGAAAAACAATTATACAAACAAATTCAAGAGAAGAAAATACAAAACAGATTTCGATCTGTTTATATTCGTATAAATATAATAATAATATTATATTGTATAATAATATAGGATGACTTCGCCACACTACTATCCTGACTGTCATTCTATAGTATTAAATTATTATACAATATAATATTATTATTATATTTATATTCGATCTGTTTTGTATTTTCTTCTCCTTAATTTGTTTTTATTATTATTTTTCTAATTTATTGACTTTTACACTGTCATTACCTTTTTCTGTCTGTTTTTTTTATTTCTATTTTCGCTTTAATTTTTTTTATTGTGTGGCACAATTAACCGTGCTATCCAAGGGTAGACGGCGGTTGCCTGGTGTTGCAGTTAGCATCACCCGCGGTCACGTGTACGGCATTTAAGATTTACACCTACGGACGTGTGCAACGCGACCTTCATACTCATCTGGAATCAGATGTGCAGGTATACTCACGATGTTTTCCTTCACCGCTAGCTATGTACTAACTAACCCACTAGTTACGCTAGTCTACAAATAATTGATTAAGGCCCAATCGCCCTAATTAAGGGTAGGCTCGAGCCCCTCGGTGAGGACGTATATGAGCTGTTATGATGATAATTGAATGACACACTAAATCTGCGCCAATTTAATTACTAATTTATGAAAACTGTTTATCATAACAAAATCCAAGCATGCAGAGCGCTTAGAGCGCCCGTTTCTCACGAACCGACCTCAAACAAACGCGGTGGCTATAAAAAACGAATATAAAATGAGGTAAGATTACGTCATACCGGCTGACGAGATTACGAGCGAGCTTATTAATATTGTAGTCAACCTGAGCAGTGGCTCTGGACCGTGGCACCAATCTTTGCGGCGGCGGTAAAGTATATTATTTTGTTTGGAAATGGCCAAACATGTAAACAAAACATTTTATCATTTGAGCTTAATCACTTACATTTGAATATCGAGCATGTTCCTTTTTTTTGTTCCCCTTTTCGGGGGGCAGGGGGATTAAAAAATGCTTTTTATTTATTTATTTATTTATTCAGTCACAATGCAAGTTTACAGTTTAAACCAAAGCACTTACACATTAAATTAAGTTATTGATAATAATTAATAAGATGTCAAGTTTAAAATAGAACATACATTTTACGCATACCAGTACATCCGGGTACTGGTTATGTGGGGCTCACAGATGGTATTACCCACTAAAAAACCTCCTTGGATTGCAAGTCTACTAAGACTTGTAAATCCTTCGTCGGAACGAGGGGGATCGAGCATGTTCCTACGAGCATTTTATTCACTAAATTACTGTGCGAAAGTTCAAGACTTAACAATTAAAACTAGTTTGTTTTATTTGTTTTGACTGACTCGGTGGCTCAGTGGTTAGTGCTCTTGACTACTGATCCGAGAGTTGTGGGTTCGATCCCCACCCAGGGCAAACATTTGTGTGATGAGCAGATTTGTTTGCTCTGTGTCTGGGTCTGGGTGTTAAATATCTATATATGTATGTATTTAAACGTATATAAGTATTTATATTAGTCTCTGGTTCCCATAACACAGGGAATCCTACTTTGGGGCCAGATGACCATGTGTGATTGGTCCCAGAATATTTATTTATTTATTTTAAGAAAACACTCCACGTTTTGTTTACATGTTTGGCCATTTGCATACAAATATATTTTAATTGGTTAAATTGATCAATATTATAGATATGTAAAAAACACATTATTGTATTTTATTCCGTTATTAATTATTATTATTTGTGTAACCTTATTAGCTTTCCAGAGAGGTTCGCAGAAAGGTATATCCGACGGAAGGTAGATAATATTATTCCAATAGCCGTTGACTTATTATACCATATATACATGGTGGTGCTAGCCAGGCAGGCTTCATAAGATATAATATAATAAATCAACATCACAAAATTATAAAACTAGCTACCTACCTAATTATAATCAACAATGTCCAAATGTCAAATATTTGTCTTTTTAATTTATATAATAAAACAGCATAAAAAATATAAAAGTATCTATACCAAATAATAATCAACAATGTTACAATGTGTCAAGCATTTAGCTTATTAAAATCTTATGTTACCTAAATAAAATGAAAATATTTTGTACGTATCTTATAATTTATACAGGGTGTAAGGGACGGTGTAGGTACCGTAAACTTAAAGGACATGATCAGTCAATGAAACTGAATAACTTTAATTAAATTGTTTACCTACATGTTAAACAATAGTATATTATGCAACTAGTGAATAAAGGACGGATTTAAAGCGAGGGCCATAGATGAATCACGAGCAAGTGAAGGATTGTAATGACTGAATCACGACCGAAGGGAGTATTAGAATCCTGAGCGACGCGAGTGATTCATGGCCCTTGACATAAATCCGCTTTATTGAATAGTTGCATACTTTAATTTATACCATGACTTCGAGAAAAACAAACATTTGAGCGAAAATAGACATTTAATAAAGAAAAAAGGAAGGATAAATAAATTAAAATGCTTATTAAAATTGGAACAATTACTAAAATCAAGAGTAATTTTCTTTGTGCCAATTTACTAATGATATGACAAAAAAGAACACCAAACAGTTTTTATTCTAATGCTAAACTCTTTAAAGAAAATAAATCTCGAGGAGTTATTTGCACAAGGAGTTTGTATGTCAAATATTCTTTGAACAAGGAGTTTTTTCGAGTATTTTTTGCGCAAGGAGGTTGTATAACATAGAGATGGAGGTCGAATATATTGGTGTGTTCAAGACCTTTTGGCGGGAATTGGTAGCGTTCAGTTTATAATTTTTCTTTAATGTGTAATATCAAAGATAATTATAGTTCCTGTAATATTGATAGTGTATAAATCAGCAAAGTACCATTTATGTGTTTATTGTGTAGGATAATAAATTAAAAGTGTGTATGCAGTGTTTCAAGTTCCCACAAGAAGTCCGTCAAAGCTTCAGCAAATGTACTATCATTTTGCTGGAGTGTATAGGTTAAGTTAGTTATATTGTGCAAGTAAATATATTACAATGATGCTGAAAAATACTAAAAATTGTAAAAGAAAAAATTCTGAAGACGTAAACTAATACTACTGAAAAAACTATACATACAAGGCAGTATGGCCAATGAGCCTTAGGCTGCCCTGAAAAGGGCAAATAAACAAAAAAATAATAATTGGTGTGTTCTAAATTCAAACACCAAAATAGTGATTAAAAGAGCTTTTTATTCACTGTTTTCAGTGAATAATTATTCACTGTTTTCAGTGAATAAAATAAGCTTTTTAGAGGGGCAATGGTATAAAAAAGTTGCTTACAATATATTACGTACCTACCTCCAGCATACATAAAAAAAACACTGAAAACATCCCCTTTTTGTTTTTACACACTATTTACGCATTTTAGCACAATTGCACTTTACGACGGCACAGGTAAGACTGACATGTCGAATGTAATGTAGGTAATTTGAGTGTGTAATGTTTTTTGGGTACATTTGACTTGTTTATGTCATTTTTTGTCACTTTGAGTCGTGTGACCGAATGTGCTGATCTCTGTACTTTTTGTTATTATAACATCTTCATTTGTACCCTGTTTGTACCACATTTGTTGCAATAAAGGTTGCAAATGGAATTGAATTTAACCATTTTCCAGCATCAAAAATAATTTATAAATTATTATCAGCTTCTATAATATCTGAAAACCTTACTTGTTCGACTCTTTTATTAATTTTCAATTTCATAATTATTTAAATCCAAAAATAATTCGTAACTTGAAACATTTGTGTAAGGGCAGGTTTTTCAATGCTCAGATAAACAGACAGAGACAGCGTTTATTTGAGAGATAGCAAGATTTTGATATTTTCAATAGTCGGATGACTATTATCTGTCAAATAACTCCATTATCTGAAGAATACATCTATCTGATGCATTGTCCGCCAGTTAAGTGCATTATTCGATGGATAGTTTGACGTTCAGTTTAAACGTAGTAGTTGTTATCTTTGGTTATGTAATTTGGTTAGGACTTTGAGGTTGTTTGTTTCTTCCGCGCACTCTCTTGACTGCGTATTGGTCGCCGCATTTGTCTTTATAATTTCAATTTTTTAAAATATTTTAATTACTTCTTGATGCTCACGATAGTAACTGAACCTCAGCAGTAGCAAAATATGCCCAACGCTCTCTTTTTTGTGATTCCATTGAAATGGAACTAATAATTTAGTTAACGTCAAAGACGAGATGTAAGTACCTACTTATTTAGTACGATACAACGTAAATTTAGGTTTAGTACCTATTCCTTAAAAGTCGAAACAAAATAGATAACACATAACCAAAAAATCCCAGTTGAATGACAGTGTCTAAAGAAGGAAAACAACAAAACACTAATGTTAATGTTAATAGTTAACAGGAATTGAATACAACATTCTGTCCTGCTCAAACGCATGAGTATGCAATAGGTACCTATATCTGTTTCACCTCTCTGTAGTTTGAGTTTTTTTTATTTTTATTTTTTTATCACAATTGGTAAACCCTTGACAACATCTCACCTGGTGGTAAGTGACGATGTTGCCGAAGATGGAAGCGGGCTTACCAAGATTCCCCAACGCAATGGGGAACTGGCTATCTTATCTTCATGCCGGAACACACCAATGATATCAACATTGATTTTTGGAGGCAAGACTTAGATAAGATGGTGGTAGCTAGCCAGGCGGGCTTAGAAAATGCCCTACCACCAACCAAACCGAGTCTTACAATTGACCCCGCCGGGAATAGGACCCACGACCTCCTGTGTAAAGCCAGTGAACTTTGCCTCTGAGCTACGGAGGCGGTTAAAATAGAATTGAAATATTTTAACCGCCTCCGTGGTGTAATGGTTAGTCCATTCGCTTTACACCAGGAGGTCGCGGGTTCGACCCGGCGGGGTCAACTTGTAAGACTCGGTTTGGTTGATGGTAGGGCATTTTCTAAGCCCGCCTGGCTAGCTACCACCATCTTATCTAAGTCTTGCCGCCAAACATCAGTGTTTGTTAACAACATTGATGTGTTCCGGCTTGAAGATAAGATAGCCAGTTCTCCATTGCATTGGGGAATCTTGGTAAGCCCGCTTCCATCTCCGGCATCATCGTCCATCAGGTGAGATGATGCCAAAGGCCTTACCAATAGTGAATAAAAAAAGAACCGGTCAGCTAGATAAATCTATTCGTTAGGTATTATTCGACCTTTTAACTGAGCATTGAAAAATAGGCCCTTAACACGAATAATGTTAACACATGATAAAAAGTTGGATTTGACTGACTATGTGGAAAATACCGTATTTTCGCACGGATTTCAAAAAGCCTGTAAAATTATGTACGGTGGCCTCGCCATCCAAGTTGCCTTTTAGCTTGGGAATTTCATGAATAAGATCAAAACTACTTATTTTACAATAATTACAAACATACATTTAAGTTAAGATCCTCATAATGAGCCCCTTCATTTGATATATGTATGACACAGTAAGGTTTGCAAAACTTTTTTGTTTAATTTCCTAATTTTTTCCCCCGAAAATGACCCTTATTTAAAAAAAAAAATTAATTTACTTTACACATCTATGTTTGGGTCATTGGATTACACCATCCTACCAAATTTTACCTAATTTGGTTCAGTAGATTCGGAGCAAATTGGCTGTGACAGACGAACGGATAGACCAGACAGACGCACGAGTGATACTATAAGGGTTCCGTTTTTTGTTGTACGGTACCCTAAAAACCACAAAATTCTCACCAAGCATCCGTAGCGTTTGACGTGACAGCCACGTTGCAGAACGAGCTGACAAGAACTTTATTTAAAAGCTATTTCGTTCGATATTTGAAACATCGTGAATCGAGTTGTTAATTTTAGGGACGGAGGAGCATTAATGTGTAGTGTGGACACGAATTTGTTTGTATATCTGTATGGGAACTGGAGCACGGCACGCGCCGCGTTGCACTTTGGCAGTGTTCCAAACCAACCAATGTGGCTTAAATCTAACGCGAGGATTATTAAGTTTCGGTGCCTACGTCAACCAACGTACCTAATGTGGTATGCCTTGGAAGTACTAATATATATACTTTGCCTTGGATGTGGTTTATTTTAATGTCAGTAGTCTGTGGGAACATCGATCTTATAACAAAGTGTTTAGCGTTACCAATCATTCAATTTACTTTTATTCCGAACTTTAGGTACATTAAAACAACGCCAAATCCGTCCAGCCAAGCGATAAGCGCTTACCAACGAACAGCATTTAATTTTTATTTATATAGTTTACAAAAGCATTAGGTAGGTATAACGTTTTAGTTCCATGAGAATGATGTCATTTTGTCATTAGATAATTCAGTAGGTCCTCCAAGTTTACCTACACTCCTACATGCTGTGGCATCATCATCGGCCATCGCACATAAGTCTATACAAATATTATAAGTAACTAGTATTTTAGAGTTTGCTGCCGCGCTAGCGATAAAGGCAGTAAGTACTATTTTTAACCGACTTCAAAAAAAGGAGGTTATCAATTCGATCCGTATGTATACAGGGTGTAACAAATTTGGTGTAGGACCCGTTAACTGGGGGTTCTACAAGTCCTACTGAACAACTTTTTTTCCAAGGAACCTATAGACAATTATTTAAAAAAATATGGATCCTCCATACTAAAATGCACAAAATCGGTCGATCGGCTGATCGATTTGTATGAAGAGAAAAAAAATATTATACGTTTTCAGCAAAGTCTTAGAGCAAAAGTGTTTCAGTATGATGAGTAGAAGCCCCGTTAACGGGACCTACACCAATTTTGTTACACCATGTATACAGACAGAGTCGGAACAGCGTGATGAGCTGATACGTTATGTTCTGACTGTCATTTCAATAGTTTAACTGGAAACCGTAAATGTCAATAATAATAAGGACAGTAAGTCTATATATAATGATAATTTTTACTGAGTATTACAGCAGTAACTTAACATACTCCGAGTTTGTGAACGCAGCTACTATAATTCACAATAATTCACATTCTACTAATGCTTAATATATGCGCAGGAACTAAACATAATAAGCAATCTATTTAAGGCTCCTCCGTCCGTCCCTAAAATTATCCACTGGATTCACGATATTTCAAACATCGAACGAAATTTGGAAATATTGCAACGTGGCTGTTACAATTTACCTTTTTCGCGTCTATCTCACGATACTGTCGTACGACGATTGCAAAACAATGCAAAACGAACGAAAAGAAGTCTTATCTCTAACTACTGAGAAAATCAACATCTCTGCAAAACTTTTCCTAAAAATACCCTCAACTGAAAAACATCCGGGTCATCATGACCAAACGTGGATGGCGCCGGGTTAAGAATTATTTTTCACTTTTTAGTTTGATGTGCTTTAAAAGCGTGTTTTTTAGATTAAAAAATCTAAAAGAAGTTTATCATTATCCCGCACTAAAAATTGAAAAATAAATATAGTTAAAAAACTATATTTAATTTTTTAATTTTTAGTTCAGGATAATGAGATAAACTTATGAAATTATTATATTGTCACTGATTCTTGATAAATGTACAAAGTTTGAATTAAATCTGTCCTTTTAAAGTGGGTCAAAATCGAGTGTAAATGAGTCGGTTACAAACATACATGCAGGCGAAGCTAATAAAAGCGTGATAAAAAAGTGTGCATGAGGATTATTTTTGTTGCTCATCAAACAACTAATCACCTATCAATTTATTTATGACACTTGTATCAAAAATACTGATTGCATATCAAATTATCTATCCTTCTCAACTGGACTAGAGTTGAACGAGCGAAGCGAGCGATAATAGGTTCGGTTAGGTTTGATTAATTTGATTATACTGTCGAGGCAGATATGACTTACAAAAAATGCAACAGTTTTGCTTAAACCAGATAAACGCTATACTTTTAACGAGCGAACTTAAATAGTTGATTAATTCATTGTCTTTTGAGGTAAGTATTTTGCTATCATATCAGCCAAAAATCGTCCACTGCTGGACAAAGGCCTCCCCCAAGGATTTCCACGACGACCGGTCCTGCGCTGCCCGCATCCATCGGCTTCCCGCGATCTTCACCAGGTCATCGGTCCACCGCGTGGGAGTCCTGCTTACGCTACGTTTTCCGGTGCGCGGTCGCCACTCGCGAACTTTACTACATCATCGGCCATCTGTTCTACGAGCTATGTGCTCTGCCCACTGCCACTTCAGACGATTTTTGGCTGATATGATGATGATGGTGATTTTGCTATGCAGTCAGTAACAGATTGCATTTGGGATTCTTTTATTATACAAAAAACCGGCCAAGTACGAATCAGAACCGCACACAGAGGGTTACGTACCATCATCCTAGATGGCGTTAGTTTCTTTATTCATGTTTAAAAAATACACGATTTTTATTTTTTAACTTTTATTATTTTTTAACTTTTTCTAATTTTTAGTATTTGTTGTAGCGGCAACAGAAATACATCATTTGTAAACATTTCAACTGTCTAGCTATCACGGTTCATGAAATACAACCTGGTGACAGACGGACAGACGGACGGACAGCGAAGTCTCAGTAACAGGGTCCCGTTTTTACCCTTTGGGTACGGAACCCTAAAAAGTAGTTTTTTTGATTTGCGTTTAAATACTACCCTCTCAAAAGTTATTTTGTCAATGCTTACAAGTAGAATGGACCTTCAAGTTAAACATAGGCTTAAGAATGATCGCCACCTCGCACCGCGCACCCACGATATCCACGCAGGCCACAGCTCATCTTATATTTATAAATTCTCATAAGATGGGTTAAATGACAATATTCAATTTAAATTATTGAAAGACTGTTTAAAGCTATCACCATTGAAAACATACATAATATACTTATTACCATAAAAATCGATTTAATTGAATACAATTTTAAAAATTTTACCACTTTTGATGTAAAAAATATACTGTGGACCCTGGTTTTGGCATTAATTGCAAGACTTCTCGAAAGCAAATAGTTAATATTGAATGAAACCAACACACAAAAATTGGTCATTTTAAGACCTTTCATTTTAATTGAACACATTTTTTTTTATTATTTGAAAGTGATGAAAAAAACATGTAAAAATCTAGAATTGAGCGTTCGGTTTCAACGTAACAGCCGCGTTGAAGCCCGCATTGATTTGAACTTAAAATGAATAGATTTACGTTCGATATTATTGAAACACGCATCAACCTGCTCGTATTGAGTGATCTTAGCGCCTTAACAGTAAGTACATAAGTAGTAACGAAACAAATATATCGGGGTAAGTATACATAAAGTTGAATGACACAACAGTCACAGATTACTAAATAGTTACTTCGTAACAACAGTTTGATGATAAAATCATTCAAGCATGGTCAAATTAAAATGCGTCGGCCTTGCTTTGTTGTTTTGTGCTCTTATCTAAAGAGGATATTACCACAGTATATATATTAGTACTAAATATTACGTACTTTTTTAAAATTTACTAATAATAATTTTAAAAATCATATTTCTCGCGAAATACATACATTATAATGATGTTACCCATTTATGATTTGACTTGGGGGATATCACGAAGGAAAAAAATATGTTTGTGGCAACTTTTTTTACCCGGCTGCGCCAGAAAGAGTGTATGTTTTTTTTATTATAAAAAATTAAGTGCGTTTGGCTGCACCTCACTTGATGGTAAGTGCCGATGCAGCCGAGGATGTAACACGCAAGCTCCAATAGTGCCTATTCACTTTCGTTTTGAAATTTCCTTAATTAATTGAATCGGGGAATACAGACGCCGGGAATTCCACTCCTTGGCCGTTCGCATAATGAACGAAGAAGCAAAACGGTTCGGGCGTAAAGGTGGAACATTAACAACAAAGGCGTGGAATAGCCCTCCGCGCCTTGTCGTCCGATGATGAAATGGAAAAGAAGAATGAGGTCGTGAAACTCCAGGGCACACTGTGTACAAGTATACTGTATGCATGTATATATGTATGTATATTTATTTATTTCTTTGGCACGCTGTGTAGCCTATAAAACGACTTGATAGATTTTGAAGTGCGAGTGGGAGGTGTCGTTAGATTCGTCTTGATCCCGTGAGTGACATAGGATACATTTTTACCCGACTGGACAAAAAAAGAGGTTTTATTTAAGTTTTTATGCCGTTGGGTTTTCAATTTTTAATTAATTCGTTTAGTTTTTCTATTATTTTTCACAATTGGTAAGCCCTTGGCATCATCTGATGATGCCGAAGATGAAAGCGGGCTTACCAAGATTCCCCAACGCAATGGAGTACCGGCTATCTTATCTTCAAGCCGGAACACATCAATATTGTTTACACTGATGTTTAGCGGCAATACTTAGACACACCCTGGACACTTCATACAACAGACCGGAAATGACATTTCAAAAAACAAATGACGGAACAAACAAAATGGCGCCGAAATCCTATACGTTTTACAACCAATCTGTATCAATCTGGGTGACGAGGGGGTGAGGTCGCAATCTAGAGAGCGGCAAAGAGTGTCCATACTGTATGTTAGTACTAATATATATATACAGGGTGTAACATAAAGGTGTGGTGATACTTTAAGGTGGGCTTGTACCCATCAAACTGAACAACTTTCTCCATGGAACCCATAGTCAAATCGCAAAAAAAAATTTGGCTCTCCCATACTAACTCGATCAGCTGATCAGCCAACTTAGTATGGGAGAGCCAAATTTTTTTTTGCGATTTGACTATGGGTTCCATGGAGAAAGTTGTTCAGTTTGATGGGTACAAGCCCACCTTAAAGTATCACCACACCTTTATGTAACACCCTGTAATATATATATATATACTATGACTTAGATATGATGGTGGTAGCTAGCCATAGTTATTTTGCTTTGACAATTTAATTGATCCCACACCTTATTTACGAATATCGATAATTAATTTATCATTTTATTACCCTTTACTTGCGTGTCCTAATTTCGAACTTGTAGTAATAGGAATTACGTGTATTATCGTGAAAATGGGAGCGCCCTACATTACTTCAATTTATGGTCATCAAGGGACTAGGGTACAATCGGTTTAGTGTTGTTATTTTCATTCAATAACAGCGATGTTTTAACTACATACTGTATATGTAAGAGTGTCAGTGGCGTAACGGTTAGGGCCGCTACCTTCTGTCCGAGAGGCCGTGGTTCGAATCCCACCACGTACCAATGTGTTTTCGAAACTTCGATTTCATATGAACGTTTATCAGACGCTCTTACGGTGAAGGAAAACATCGTGAGGAAACCTGCACACTCCTGCGAAGATACTCGAAGGTTGTGTGGGAAATCGACCAACCCGCACTGGGCCCGCGTGGTCGACTAACGCCCGATCGGCCTTATTCAGGGTAGGCTCGAGCCCCTCGGTGGGGACGTATATGATGACTGTGGGTGTACTTGCTTCTGCAAGCTCTACTGTCAATGACACAAATAGCTTTCTTACCGACTTCAAAAAAGGTCCCGTATGTATGAAACATTGTTGGAATTGCTTAATATTCGGAATTCGGATATGTTAGACTATGTGAGCTTCTAATAGGTGTGCAAATTTCTTATGTGTATGTATGTATGTTTGTCCACGTATTTCTGAGAAACTAAGTACATATTGAAATTCAACATTTTATTGATTGGATTAAGTATCTTTCAACTTAGGGAACAGTGCAAGTTTAATCAAAATCGGTTTAGTAGTTTTCAAGATATTGAAGTTTGTAAAAATGAATGGAAAAACACGTCGCCTCAATTTTGTGAATGAAGTAGGTTGTTTGTTTACGCAAACATACATACATGGATAGAAGCATATTATCGAACCGAAGATGTCATTCTATCATCATCATCATATCAGCCGAAAGACGTCCACTGCTGTAGGAAGGCCACCCTCAAGGATTTCCACAGCGACCGGCCCTGCGCTGCCCGCATGCAGCAGCTTCCCAAGACTACAGTGCACATAACTTGTAAAACACATGTCCGTTTGGGTAGTAAAGTTCTGGAGTGGTAACCGCGTACTGGAAGACGTAGCGTAGGCAGGCCTTCCACACGGTGGACTGACGATTTTGTCTTTCTATAGTTATCACAACACAAATGATCAACCACGGTTTTGTTCCAGGATGGGTACTGCAGCGCCAGCGGTGCTATGATCCCAAAATGAGCATTCTTATCTACGACTACCAGGAGTTGGAGGAACGGACGTCACATCGTCTTAAGACTTGGAAAGGTAGGATTATTTGTACCCATAACTAGGGTTGCCAGGTTTTAAAACTTAATAGCCGGACAAACCAGCCAGTTTAGCCGTACTTTTAAGTAAAAAGACCAGACTCCCCAAATTATTATAGCCCGCTTTGGACATGACTAAAAGTGCATTAGATAGTCATTCAATCATGTATAAATAGCCTTTAGAAGAGGTCTTAATCAGACTACGAAACGCTGCCATAGAGTTACTTAAAGTTCGTTCGCTCATTTAACCGCATCTTTGACGGCTCTCGACAAACACTTTCAAAGGAGCCACCGCTGCGCGGCGGGCGGCACGATTGAACTCAGACCGGCGCCTTTGACAGAGTGTTTGTCGGGAGCCGTCAAAGATGCAATTGGAATAGATGGCGCGCTCGCCTGAACGTCCAGGTGACTGGTTAAATCATGAAATCTAAAAAGCCTAACAAAAGTCGAACCTTTGACTGGAAACGCATCCAAAAAGTCTAACATTGTCCGGCTTTATCCGGATGTCTGGAGCATCGGTGGCGTAACGGCTAGACCCACTACCTCCTGTCGTGGTTCGAATCCTGCCACGTTCCAATGTGTTTTCCAATTTAGATTTCATATATTGTACGTTTATCCGACGCTCTTACGGTGAAGGAAAACATCATGAGAAAACCTGCACACGCCTGCGAAGAAACTCGCAGTTTGTATGTGAAGTCGACCAACCCGCACTGGGCCCGCGTGGTCGACTAAGGCCCGATCGCCCTAATTTAGGGTAGGCTCGATCCCCTCGGTGGGGACGTATATGAGCTGATATGATGATAGAAACGCTACCCTTAACTTATAGATTAAATACTATTTAACTCGTAATTATTTGTGTGGGCCATGACTTATGAATAAATAATTATTTATTATTTTTACCCGACTACGAAAAAAGGAAGGTTATGTTTTTGATGTATGTATGTATGTTCATCTGTTCTCTCGTATTGCCTAAAAATCTTAACCGATCTTGACAAATGTGGTGTCTTCGACGTGTGGCATCACACCGCGTGTAAAATTTAATTAGGATATGTAAAATTTAAAATATCAACATGGCGGATTTTATAAGGATAGGTGAATTACACACCCAATTATATCATTTTTTTGATATTTACTTATATCATGTTTGGTACCAAAAGAAAGGTCTTGACTTCATCTTGTCTTATTATATATGCAAATGTTTTTAATTTCTTAAAAAATGGTCTCGCAAGTGATATTAAGAGACACGATACGCAGCCGCGTTTAACGTTATACTCTGAGCACAAAAAATAAATAAAGTAATATAAAATCTAAAAAAACTAAAACCCGACTACGGAAAAGCATGAGAACAAGAATTTCCCGCCTTAAATCATAGTCTTTATTTTTCCCTTCTTCTGGGGTAGTGCCGTGGTCGCTAGCTCTATCGTTATCAAAATTTTGTATCAGTACCTTGCGACCACGGCTATTTACGCCTGATGAAGGGAAAAATCATGGCTATAATTTCAAGTGAGAAAAACTTGTTTTCATACTTTTCCGTTGTCGGGTTTTAGTTTTCCAACTTTCAAGCGTGATATCTTAACATTTTGTCAGCTGGCCGCATCGTTGATTATCACCAGCTAAATAAATGATTCTTTTTTATTCTAACTGGCCTGTCCCTGTCTTTCTGAACGTGTTTTTGTTGTTGACTAGATGTTGTCGGAGCCCTCGTGGATATGGAGAGTGAGCGGGGTTTTTAGCCTATGTCCATTATGAAATTCCACTCTAACTATTGGTAAAATATTTTTAGATACAAACTTTACCTCTTTAAAATAATAGTATAGACGTACAGTCAGCTTCATATATATTGTAGCGTCAAAAGTGATAAAAATATGCGAGAGACAAAAAACATTTTTATATTCGCTGTCAGAATAACCATATTATTTTTACCTTCCAGAGTAGTAAAAATATCTTACCGACGCGTTTTCAGTATTATGTGAGGTGTCATATTCAATAATATTTTGTCTATCAAACTGTTCAGTGGTAACGCCCACATTATTCATAAATATTTTCGTTTTGAAGGTAAGAATTATTCGAAATTGGCCTCTTAATAAACAACTATTAAGGTGCTTTATAAGAATTTGCCGTAGTAATAATTACCTATATAATATAGCATATAAGAGCCGCTATAGAAAGTCTAATCGTTATAAGGTATAGATGCGCTAGTTACGTGATATAGTCCGTTAAGCACTGACAATGGATGGTAAAATGGAACGAATGTATTTACTAGTGTAACAAAATGATTGATGAACACAGTGCCGTGGCGACAATGACAATTCCATTCTAAATGCTAACAGACTGTTAATCATAGGCTCACGATCATACTTGTGACTTGTGAGTTTCATGACAGCGAATATAAAAATGATTTTTTGTCTCTCACATATTTTTGAGCACGATTGACGCTAGGATATATATGAAGCTGACTGTACTACCACCAATTAATTTTACACGCGCCGTTGATGTCTCCTGGGAGCAATAGCTAGACAATAGCTGCACGTATTCAAGGGAATTAGGTCATGTCCGCACTTCGTACCTACACAAAAATTAATACTTAACTTATATATACTTATACAAACTACTTATATATAATATAAAGAATACGTACACTCTTATACTTAAGTATAATATAGTTACTTTATACACTAAAAGTAGGCCCCAAGATTACAAGGCTTCATTTACCAGTTGAAGTTATGGCTAGTCTAGTAGGTAGGTACCTAGGTATTTTAATTCCTTTGTTCGAGTGTAATTGTTAACAAAAAAAGAGATTTTTACTTTCTCGTCCCCGTAGTACCACAGATGAGATACTAGTTACTTCGTAGTACCACAGTCTAAGAAGTGCTTAGAGTATTCATCCTATTGGTAAGAATGTATTACTGAAAGATCTCAGTGAACTACTAGTGCCATCTATTAGTCGTTGACCAGTCATCTGTGGCATTTAAAAATGGCTGACCCCCTAAACTGTGTTACCCGATCGGGTGGCCCTCACAGGACAGGCCTTCAATGTACCCTCCATGCACTATAATCGCATTTTCTTTCTTCTTACTGAAAAAACATTGCTATAACCACGTTAGTTTTCTAGGTATGAATGGATGATGAATATTATGGCTAAAAGATGAGCAGACTATGAAGGTGTATGTTGCTTACATGCTATGACACCAGTCCAAGTACTTTTTTTTGCCAAAAATGCAAATTAAAACACCTATTTAGAGTAATACATGAAAAATTACTTCCATTTTTACTGAATTACGATGAAATAAATACAGGAAACACAATATTTTAAACAAAAATTCACTAATATTCTTGGAGGTCGACAAAGTCGACAAACGGTCAAATTCAAATGCGGTTTGTACTTAGTTTTACCACTACCAACTGAATAAGTTGGTTTTGTTCGCCTTTCCTGTTCTGTCATACGCAGATTGTAATGCATTAGAGCGGGAAAAGTATAATATTTATTGATATTTCCTTAATTTAATAATGGACTGTGAACGGAGTGTGGCGCCATAGATTTGAGGGTACAGATGGTATAATATGGCCATTTTGTTTTCAGCTTATAAATCTTGAAATAATAGGTCTATGAATAAAAATTATACCTTAAAATATTGGGCATTTATCTGCTTATTTGAGTCTGGGTCTGTATTTAATGAAAAGCAATATTTTTTTATAAAAAAAATATTTTTATCAGTATAAAAGTTATATATTGAGAATCGAGGAGAGTATTATGGCACCCTGGGGACCATATCAAATGTAAGAAACAATAAACGACAAAAATTGCAGATATGATGCTCTCCTTAAGAACGCTATGAGCCCACAGAAGGCAACTTTGTCACTGTTCCACTCTTCACCTCGACGATCATTGGAGTGAGCAGTCTCGTAGAAAATACAAATTGCGTCTGAATTTTCAGCTGGTCTATCTGCATGCAGATTATCTCCGTAGTCTGAGCCGCCACTGCTATTCCCGTCACTCTCGTCAGGGCTGATGAGGTCACGTCCGCGACCACGGCCTCTACCCCGTCCAAGTCCACGTGCTTGCCCTTGTCCTCTTCGAGTTTCTGCTAAATGCAAGGACTCCGACAGTTGCTTTTTGTATGGAGAAGACGTAGGCCTTTGCAGTCGTAGTTTTCCTCCCTCTGTTAGAAGTCTTCCTCTTGGGACCAGGAACTGGAAAAATGTCCAAGTCATTTGAAAATTTAAATTATTAATCAAGTTATATTTCACGGCTATCCTGTATGAAGCCCGACGAACAACAAAAGCTTTGACTGATTTCTTGTAACCCATAGTTTTGTTTCGGACGGCCTGAACTGCTTGTTTAATTTTTTCAGGATCCCAGGTTTTCCTTTTTTTACTCGTGGCATCTAAAACCAAAAAATGAAAAAAAATTACAAATAATACCCATCATACATATAATATGGCCCCCGGGGTCGTATTACACACTACATTAGGGGGCCACAATACCAAAAAAGTACATTTTGCAATAAAATCATGTTTTATTAAAATAAACAACTATTGAATAATGATTACCTAAAAATCCAAGTCTCTGGCGTTCAACTCATTGAATTAATGCAGCAGGTGAATCCAGAATTACTTTAAGACACAAATATTGAATTAAAAACGAGCAGGCGCAAAATTTTCACCGGTAATCGTTATGACTTGCATGAATAACTAAAATATGAAATACTCTCTAGCGGTGGCTTTGGGTATAAATAATCATTGGCACCTTATCTATTAGTTGACCTGCTTTTCATTAGATGGCGCTGTTTAAATAAATAAATATTGAAGGGGGCCGAAATACTTGCAGGGGCCATATTACCACCATCTCCTCTATACGTACTAATATATATACTGTGACGTCACTATAGACACAGTCACAGTCACAGACAAAAGCTCCTGTGTTGGAAGAACAAATGAACAATGTTATCCATGTAAGTTACTTAATCATGTAAGATAACTGTTTATTGTTGCTGTTGAGTGTGCATGCAGTAAATAACTAACAAACATTTCGTGACCAATACCGCCGGTGTGATTCAACCCTACCTGCATTCTTGCCTATAGATACGTCAGTTATAATTATGTATATCATTTCTCGCTCGTTTGTATGGAGTGTCCGGGGTGTGGTGACGTCTAGACAGGGCAATCGTGCGAGGACCGAGGCGCGGGAAGGGGGTGATGGAGCTGTTCAGCCATTCGGTACGATTCATTAGAATCGCCAGCAACAGCGTTTCGCGCACCTCCAGCGGTGACCTGTGAAACAGTATTTTATCTTGGCAGTGTCCTTGAAATCATTACCTGCAACCGCGTGTACACGAGCTCGGGCCTAGGGCTGTCTGTCTTGGGTTACGTATTTATATAATGCTCCATTAAATTTGTCGTATTATCTTTTCACTAAATAATAAATATAGGTAATATTGAATTAGTAATAAATATTAAATTCATCACAAAATAAATTTGCTTATCGCCCTAGAAATAAATATTAGGTATATGTATTTAAATAAAAAAACTCAAAGTATTTAACGCAAACAAAGCATGAACTATGAACCGCCTCCGTGTTGTTATAGTTAGTCCATTCGCCTCACACAAGGAGGTCACGGGTTCGATTCCCGGCGGGGTCAACTTTTTAACTCGGTTTGGTTGGTGTTAGAGCATTTTCATAGCTCGCCTGGCTAGCTACCACCATCTTATCTAAGTCTTGCTGCCAAACATCAGTGTTAACAGCATAGATGTGTTCTGGTTTGAAGTAAAGATAGCCAGATCCCCATTGTGTTGGGGAATCTTAGTTAGTTTTAATCTGCGGCACAATCGTCTCTTACCATCAGGTGAGATGATGCCAAGGGCTTATCAATTGTGGATTTAAAAAAAAGAGTACAATAGCATCATAAGCGTAGTAGGCATTCAACCGTACATTCGATTTTTATACTGCAGGGCACTAATTGACTAAGATACTATTAAAACGATGGTATAATATTGTGCTATAATTCGCAAATCTCTACACAAGCTTTACAATAATTACTTCTTAACTAAACTACTTACGACATGTGACCCAAAAAATTCTCGCTGGCAAAATCGGTTTGACCATTTTGTAAACAGCGTGTTATGTTAAATGTAGAAGCGAGTTTGGATAACCTTTGACATGGGACGCCCCTGCTGGGAAATTGGTATGACCATTTCGTAAACAACTTGTTATGTTAAATGTAGAAGCGAGTTCGGATAACCTTTGACATGGGACGCCCCTGCTGGGAAAATTGGTATGACCATTTCGTAAACAACTTGTTATGTTGAATGTAGACGCGAGTTCGGATAACTGGATGCTGGGAAAATCAATATGGCTATTTCGTAAACAACTTGATAAGTCCAATAGGCAGTGACTCAACTTTCACACTTGAGGAGAGTGTAAAAAACTTTATCAGCAATAACGTAAGTAATCTTTGAGGAAAGAGTCTCAGATAACCTGTTGAAATAATTTTATGAAATGATACATTTTTTTTAAAGAATTTTACCTTATTTAGGGTTCCGTAGAAAAAAACCAAAACGGAAACAGTATAGGATCACTCGTGCGTCTGTCTGTCTGTCCGTCCGTCTGTCACAGTCAATTTGCTCCGAATCTACGGGACCAAATCAGGTGAAATTCGGTAGGATTGTGTAATCCTATGACCCAAACACAGATGTGCAAAGTAAATAAATATATTTTAAAAACATTGGCTATTTTCGGTGGACAAGTTTTGGAAACCTTACTAAGTCATACATATATCAAATGAAAGGGCTCGTTATCAGAATCTTAAATATATTTTTTTTATATTGTAAAATACATAGTTTTGATTTTATTCATGAAAGAAGACGAAAATTGACAATCCCCCCCCCCCCTCCAGATCTACAAGACTACTGAGCCGAAAATTTTGAAAAAAAATAATTGTGTGTGTCAGCTCCGACGCACGACTGGAGTTTACTCGCGCTTGAAAAAAAACTATAACTCACTTCATTTCTACTATTGAACACGACCTTTTTGTATCGAAACTTTTTCGTAACGCTGTCATTCATCGATAGATTTTACTCCTCACATTTTTCTCATACCGGGCCCCTTATATATGCAAATCGATTCTTAAGGAGTAAACTCCAAAAATACAAAATATAGTTCATTGCTTGTAGATTACAGGAAAACCTATAAGAATTCTATCAATTGAAAATAAAGTGAGAAATTTAATATAATACGTTCACTTACGCAAAATAGTTCTAGTCATAATAGAAAATAGTCTATTCTATCGGTGTATTACAAGATTCATTTCGGAGAGTGTGTCCTGGAGCTTCACGACCTCATTCCCCTCTCCATTTCATCATCGGACGACCAAGTGCAGAGGGCGGTTTCACCTTTTTGTCGTCAATGTAAACGCACGAAAAGTTTTGCTTCTTCGTTCATCATGCGAACGGCCAAGGGGTCGAATTCCCTTCCAGCGTGTGTATTCCCCGATTCGTATAATTTAGGAATCTTCAAGACGAGAGTGAATAGGTACTATTTGAGCTTGCGTGTTACATCTTCGGCTGCGTCGGCATCAGGTAAAGTGCAGCCAACCACACTCATATATTTAATTTTAAAAAATAACTCGCGTCTTACTGTGAGGATTTCAAATTTGATATTTTGTATTTGACTCTTATACAAAAGATTTCATCTCTTTGGTGAAGGTCGCGGGAAGCCGCTGGATGCGGGTAGCGCAGAGCCGGTCGTCGTGGAGATCCTTGGGGGAGGCCTATGTCTATGATGATTTGACTTTGGCATTGTACGGAACCCTCTCCACGCGAGTTCAACTCGCACTTGGCCGGTTTATTTATTAGTTTATTACAATAATTAAGATAAAATTAAGATAAAGTGATACCGGTGCAACAAAAACCCGTAAGGATTTGTCCGTGCGTCTCTAAATCTCAAAAAAATAATTGAAAGCGCGTTTAGGCATCATCGTCACTTACTATCAGGCTTATCAATTGTGGATTAAAAATAATTCTTGGCGAAAAATACAAATATGTAGTAACTTACTAAGTAGGTACCTATATATCAAGGAAGTTATGCTTTATACGATAGCTACTTATCATAGTCCATTACCAGCAGAAATAAAATATGAAGAACTAACAATAATGTTATTTTTATAATCTTACCTTGCCGGCTGAGTTGGTAATCTAAAAAAAATTAATTCCTGGTTTTGATATCGACGAATTAAAACAAACATATACGAAACAATACTACCGATAATTTCGTGCCATAATTTACTTAAAATGCGCGGAAAAGCGTCTCTCACCTCACGTCCGAACGTAACTGCGAATTACTCGCGACTGTTGCGTGCCGAGATAGGCTGTGATTTCGAATTTTTTTTTTGAGAATTGACTATGGGTTCCTTGGAGAAAGTTGTTCAGTATGACGAGTAGAACCCCCAGTTTACGGGACCTACACCAATTTTGTTACACTCTGTATAACCACCCACTGCCACTTACGTTTTAGTAGGTATTGACTTGTGTTTCGTTTCTTGAACAACCCTTAAACGTCAACGTCCCCCACCGCTGGGGCACGCGTGTCTCTTCCCATCCTCGGGAAGGTTAGGTTATACTCCACATACAGGGGTTCAAGTTCGGGTTGGTGGGGGTAGTAGGGCTAGAGGCAAACCCCCACTGTCAGTTTTTAAGCCATCTGTAAACGGCTTAAAGACTGTGTCATCTAGTGATGGCAACCACCATCAACGGCTTGACGTACCTTACGAAGCGCAGAAACGGTCGAAATAAATGCTAGTAATAGTGTAGTTTGCTGTATAATAAATGTTTGAATCTGAATCTAATAGTTAAACTGGCTGACTCTCGCGTTAAACTCGTGACCGGGTGCTGTCCGTGTGAACTGGCCTACTCTTGTTAAAGGCATTCAATGACATTCAATGATTTGTATGTATAACTTTTCGTGTCATATTGTTTTCATGTTGTAATGACATAATCTGGTGTATATCAAGGATTTAATTTTGACGTTATTAACTAAATATTGTTTATTTCTTGATTCTTCACAAATGACATTGTTATTATTATTTTATTACTATCAGAAAGAGTGTAATTTGCATCATATCATTTTTAATCTAAAATTTATATGTAATCCTATATAGGATATATATATAAGACGAATATATATATGTCTTATGTATATAAGACTGTTTGTTTCCTAAATTAATAAAATAAATAAATAAATCTATTTTGAATTGAATTAAATTGAAAAACTTATCCAGGTAATGACCGTGCCTCATGTCAGTTAACCTGTGAGAACGATGCAACACGCAAGTCACACTAAGCACGACCAATGTACTTATGTAGATATAGCTTAACCGATTTCTCAAGCCTGTGCTTTGAACAATTTTGCTACCAATTTTCATTTTGTTTTTATTATTCTCTGTACTGTTTTTTTTATTATTTACTAGCTTTTGCTCGCGGCTTAGCCCGCGTGGACATCGTTTTTATGACTGTCTTAGAGGATGCGTGGTGCGTGTACATGAATTTTCTCTAGATCCCTCGGGAACTATGTCAGGATATACTTATTAGTAAATCATGTCATTTCCCACCCCCTCCACCATCTCTGTGCAAAAAATCACACAATCCATTGTTCCGTGTTGCGATGTTAAAGAAATTAACCAAAAAAGAGTATATTTTCAGTTCCCTCAGGAATTGCATCGGGCTATGCTATTTTCACGGGATAAAAAGTAGCCTATGTCCTTCCTCGTGACACAGGCTACCTGCATGCCAAATTTCATTAAGATTTGTCAAGGCGTTGTAGCGTGAAAAGGTAACAAACAAACACATTTTCACATTTATAATATTAAAAGTAAAGTAATGATTCTACTTACATACCTTCTTTTGTTTACCGTATACGTGATGCTATGTATCTACTATGTACACTGTAAGGCTATGAGAAATAAACGATCTATCTACCTTTCTGTCATCAATTGTGGAGGTTCAGAACTTCAGACGCATAGTGGCAGAAATGTGGACATTGTTGACTGATCGAAAATGTATTTTCTATTATTGGTTTCAATGCCATGACGACAGTAGATTGTTTATCGATTTCTCAATTTCATCTAATTTCCTAACAAAATAAATGAGAAACGCGAGTGACAGAAAATGTTTTTTTCGGGCGCATCGGGAGCCGGGTCGTTTCTTTCCCTCTAATATGGTTGATGGGAGCGATGGCGACTCTCTGTGCTGTCTCAGGTGCTGTCCGTGTGAACTGGCCTACTCTTGTTACATGCATTCAACGATTTTTATGTATAACTTTCCGTGTCAAATTGTTTTCATGTTCTAATGATAAAATTTGGTTTATATCATGGATTGAATTTTGACGTTATTAAGTAATTATTGTTTATTTCTTGATTCTTCATAAATGACGTTGTTATTATTATTTTATGACTGTCAGAAAGAGTGTAATTTGCACCTATTTTGAATAAATATATTGAATTGAATTGAATTTAGTTCAGTTCAAACTCCTTAGTGCGAGTACGATTCTCACTTGACCGGTAATTTGTGATTTTGCCCTAGAATTAGTGCTATAATCATTCCTAGTTTCACGCTTGTATATATTACCGTTTTTATGACACAGCAAAAAGTAAAATTTTTCACTTTTTTTTAATTTGTTGTAACTAAAAAAAGTGATGGTGAGTGACTTTTTTAATTTGTTAGTAAGTAAACCACCTCCGTGGCGTAATGCTTAAGGTCATTAGTTTCACATTAGGAGGTCGCGGGTTCGATTCCCGGCAAAGTGTAACTCTGACCCGGTTTGGTTGGTGGAAGGGCATTTAAGCCCACCTGGCTAACTACCGCCATCTTATCTAAGTCCTGCCGCCAAACATTAAAATTAACAACATTGATATATTCCGGCTTGAAGATAAGTTAGCCAGTTCCCCATTGCGTTGGGGAATCTTGATAAGCTCGCTTCCATCTTTGGCATCATCGTCACTTACCATCAGGTGAGTTGATGCCAAGGGCATACCAATTGTGAATTTAAAAAAAATACATATATTCTATTCTATTTCAGTCAACCGTCTGTTACGGTTCAAAAGATATTTTAAGGTCGGACAGTCAGACAGAAAGACAGACGGACAGACAGCGTAGACTCAGTGATAGGGTCATGTTACCTGAGACGGAACCGTAAAAAGCAAATTGATGGAGCAAGTTACTAAGAAATATCTAGATAAAAAAATCCTTATTACTGATTTATCGGTTTTACAGCAGGTAGGTATGTAAAATAATATATAGTTATCGATAAAACTTTAATCGATTTAATTTCATGTAGTGCCTGCCTACCATCAGTAATGAACGACTGAGTAGAAGTTCAGCAAAATATTCTCGAAATGTATATCTTTATTTCAAACTAGTATTCCCGGCAAACTTCGTACCATCTTACACTACACTACACTACCCTACCCTCCCGTACACTACACTACACTACCCTACCCTACCCTACCCTACCCTACACTACACTACCCTACCCTACCCTACACTACACTACCCTACCCTACCCTACATAAGAACCTTCTCCTGACAATAACGAACTCGACAAAAAAATAATTAGCGAAATCGGTCCAGCCGTTCACGCGTGATGCCGTGACCAAGGGAAATAGGGATTCATTTTTATATATATGTTACGGCTAAAACCCGAAGCGCGGCTGCACCTAGTTTTAGCCGGTTAGAACTAGGTGTAGCCACTTACTCTTGGTTAAACCTAGTACGAGCCGATTATTTTCGGGTAAAACTAGGTCTATCCTTCATCATGCCGGCTACAACTAGGTTCGGCCATTGCCTGTTGGATAAAACTAGGTCTATCCGATATCATTCTGGCTAGAACTAGGTCCAGCCATTCCCTGTTGGATAAAACTAGATGCAAACAAGTTGAAACAGTCCGAGTAAAAATTCCTGACGTGGACAGAGGTAGAGGCGACTTTCCCAATGTGTTAATGGTTGTACTTGAATGTAACGACAAGGGGTTATACAAATTAGGAAACAAATACGGCACTATAACAGAACTATTTTCAAGAAATCAGTTCACTGTGTGTGACTCAAAATTTTTAGATATTGACATGGTTTCACCCGAAAAGAAATCACTACGCCAAATAGCCAATGCACAATCGACCTCTGGTGGGCAAGGCTATAAAAGATGCCACTGCAAAACCAAATGTGGCACCAAAAAGTGCCTCTGCAAAGCTGCTGGTATTTTGTGCAACTCAAAATGTCACTCAAGTTTAAATTGTTCTAATATATATGTTACTTTATAAAAGTGTGATTTATAATTATAATAACATTCTTTAAATTATAATATGCAACTATTGTCTGTTGTTAAAAAAAACGTTCCTGATTGTTCCTATTATATTAAAAATTGTACTCCTAATAATTTGTGTTAATTATTACAATGTGATTTATAAGAATAAAAAAACTCTCTACGTTTCTTTTTATTGGATGTTTTTTTTAATATCTAAAAAAGCTCTGCCGATAGCAAGCCGGCTACAACTATGTACAGCCAATCCCTGTTAGATAAAACTAAGACACGCGCTGCTGCTGCAGACGCTGTGAGTCACACTCGCTAGTAGACCTGCAGTAGATCAGCAGCACCTGGCGCTCACAACCTGCAGAGGCGCGTGCCTCGCTATGCCCTTCACCCCGCGCCGCTGCTGCAGATGCTGTGAGTCATGAGTGTGACGCGGGGCGGAAGGCTTGGCGGGACACGCATCTAAGTTTTATCCAACAGGGATTGTCTGGACCTAGTTCTAGCCGGAATGATATCGGATAGACCTAGTTTTATCCAACAGGGAATGGCCGAACCTAGTTGTAGCCGGCATGATGAAGGATAGACCTAGTTTTATCCAACAGGGAATGGCCGAACCTAGTTGTAGCCGGCATGATGAAGGATAGACCTAGTTTTATCCAACAGGGAATGGCCGAACCTAGTTGTAGCCGGCATGATGAAGGATAGACCTAGTTTTACCCGAAAAAAATCGGCTCGTACTAGGTTTAACCAAGAGTAAGTGGCTACACCTAGTTCTAACCGGCTAAAACTAGGTGCAGCCGCGCTTCGGGTTTTAACCGTAACATATATATAGATAGGATTAGACAAAAGGTGACATTAGAGGTCACGCAGATGCAAAGGTTATAAAAAAACCAGCCAAGTGCGACCCCCTCTTTTCATGTAGGGGAGGTACCCTAAAAATATGATTTTCAAGATTTTATTGTACCACTTTGTCGGCGTGATTAGTATGTATACGCATTATGCCATATTACAGCTTTCTAGTACTAATAGTCTCTGAGCTAAGTCGCGGACAGATGGACCACCATACAGACAAGGCGAAACTATTAGGGTTCCTTGTTGACTACGGAACCCTAAATAGGACGTCGTAGGTACCTACGTATCTTTAGTGCGCTTATCATTCCCTCGAAGCACACCTCGAGGGCGTGTAACCACAGACATAGCGTGTAACAGACGATACACTGTTAAAAATATTACCACCTTTGTTGTAAAAAAAAAATAGCGTATACCCTGTTTTTGGCATTAATTGCAAAATTTCTCGAAAACAAATAGTCATTGTTGAATGAAATCAACACACAAAAATCGGTGACTTTAAGACCTTTAATTTTAATTGTACACATTTTTTAAAACTTATTTGAATGTAATGAATACGTATAAAAACATGAAAAAAACGAGAATTAGGCGTTCGGTTTCAACGTAACAGCCTCGTTGAAGCCTGCATTGATTTGAACTTAAAATGAATAGAATTACGTTTGATATTATTGAAACGCGTATCAACCTGCTCGGATTGAGTGATCTTAGCACCTTAAAATTTCAGTATCGTACGTAGTAAATAGTCTTTATTCTTTGGTATCGTATCGTAATGTATCATTTTCATTGTTTCAGCATGGCACGTCACGCTCTTCATTCTCACAGCCATATTCGGCTTAGCGAACTACACCTTCCTGCAAAATGTCAAGGAATTGGTCGATGGAAACTGCGTCCTGTACCCGCGAAAGTTGGCTTTTCATTGGGTCTCAGATCCAACTGTACCTTACAAAAGGGCTCAAGACCCTGACGACGTCAGAAATCGTGCAATAAATGACAGTATTGACAAACATAAGAAGCGGTCAGTAAATGAGACGAACTCTTCGAACAACACAACTTTAGTAAATAATGCCACAGATGGTAGTGAAACAACAAATGTAACGGTTTCTCCAGAAAATTCGACTGAGGCACCTAATAAAGTCCCCATCATTATTATTGAGCCAAGTGTTAATTCAAGTATCACAGAAGAACGCAACGGCACTATTATAACAGGTAAGTTATTTTTATTAGTAAGTAAATAATATTAAGTCGAGGAAAAAGTTTCTTCGTATTTTGTATGCAAATTCAAACAGGGCGAACAAAACGAGCTGCATCTTGAACTTTAAGATTTTCAGACTAGAAACTCTTGAATCAAGTTTGTGTTACTGACTGATACTGCATTAGGTCTATAAACAGCACAAATTTTAATCGCGGCCTGTGTTGCATTTTTACCTTTTTAAATGAAATTTCAAAATATAGCGAGTTTCTCGTCATTTGCACTAATTTTCGTAGACAGAAAATCACAATTCACTTCTGGACTGTATATCCATAGGTCGCTGGTTCATATCCGGCTCGAAGGACCATATGAGGAGCAGCGGAGTTGTTTGTAGCAGGTTTTTATGCAGAAATAAAAGATTTTATTAGGAGGCCAAGTCAACACAGAGAACGAGAAATGTACAGACCAGTATGGCCCTACTTAAAATTATTTTTGTGTTGCTAGCCAACAGAAAATTGGGGAATTTTTATATCTATTAAAATTTCGAATGTTCACCTTTATAATTGTATTATAACCAGCCAGGTACAAATAATACAAGCAAAGAAATTTGATTACAAATTTATACCTACAAAATACGAAGGAACTTTTTCCCCGACCTATTAGTTACTTAAACTTAATACCTAAGCCTAGGCAGTTCAAACTAAGAACAGTGTAAAGAAAGACTTGTTAGGCATTTTTCAAATTATACCAAAAAAAACTTTCTTTATTCGATTACTTAATTAAAAAATGTATTTTGCATTCCTTTAGGTCACATTCGAAAATCATCATCGGAAAATTCGGTCACACACTTCAATTTCAAAATTACGCCAGCACGATTTCGGATTATAAAATTCAGAAAGAGTTTGTTCAAAATTTATCTAGTGTTTTTCAAAATTGCTCACCCATCCGTTTTTTACGAAGATTTTACTAATCGATATCTCGCGGTAGCAAAATTCTAACAATTTGTTTGGCATTTTGTTTACTAAACTAACTTTTGTCAGAAATTAAAACATGAAAATTTTTAATCAAAATTGTTTTTGTGGTGTGCTTGGTTTGCAATGCCGTTTGTCCGTTTATTGTCCTAAGTCCATCCCCCTAGTTGGGACAAAGGGAGTCAACAGTACTCCGCCATTGCGTTCTATCTTGACCTAAGGCCATAACAACCCGATCGCCTTCAGATCAGTGGATCTAAAGGCGATCGGTGTAGCATAGTCTAAGAATCCATACAGTCGTCTAACGCCTTTGATAATCGCGTCATCGCCGACATCACTAGTGATTGATCACAGTACCAAGGGTTGTCACAATACTTGACAATGAAATGAAAGAAAATGCCATAACGTAGAAAAATGACTTCAATAGTGTGAAATCGATATTTAAAGGTACCTTAGGTCCCCGATCAAGAATCCGTTGTTAAAATCAAAAAAAGGTGGCCATTTTGAATTTTTAGTTACTGGACCGATTGCTTCCAAAATCGATGGGACCCCCCATGAGGTCCTTAATCACGAAACCGTTGTCAGATTTGAAAAAAATTGCCGCCATTTTGAACCTAATAGTTACTGGACCGATTGCTTCATAATCGATATCTGAGGGTCCCTGAAGTCCCTTATCACGAATCCGTTGTCAAAAATGAAAAAGTGGCCGCATTTTGATTTTCTTAGTTACTGGACCGATTGCTTCCAAAATCGATATCTGAGGCCGCTATCACGAATCCGTTAACAGAGTTGAAAAAATTGGCCGCCATTTTGATTTTTTAGTTACTGGACCGATTGCTTCCAAAATCTGCATTAGGGCGATCGGGCCTTAGTCGACCACGCGGGCCCAGTGCGGGTTGGTCGACTTCACACACAACCTTCGAATTTCTTCGCAGGCGTATGCAGGTTCCCTCACGATGTTTTCCTTCACCGTCTAAAAGCGTCGGATAAACGTACATATGAAATCTAAATTCGAAAACACATTGGTACTTAGCAGGATCGAACCACGGCCTCCTGGACAGGAGGTAACAGCCCTTGCCATTACGCCACCGAGGCTCTTCAGTCTGAGGTCCCTAATGGATAATTGATCTAAGTCTTGCAAGCCTCCTACGTTTTTAGTTTTAAATTCTACGAATTATAGAATAAATAATTTAATTACTTTTAGTCCATTTTGGAAAGTTTTTTTTAAAAAACTTTTAACTTGATTCAAATCTAAGACGGCAAAAAGTTTCTCTGAATAAAAGCTTTCTAAATAAAATAAAATAATGCTAAAATAATTTATTAATCCAGATAATTACATTTATAATAATACTTAACTACATGTACTAAGTTAACCAACTAACGCGTAGAAAAATATACTGTTAAAAATTTGAATCGTTATCACATGCCTCTAGGACCTTCAGTTATCGATTTTGAAAGCAATCGGTCCAGTAAATAAAATGTTCGAAATAACGGCTACTCTTTTCAATGCTAACAACGGATTCGTGAATAGGGACTTCAGATATCGATTTTGGAAGTAATCGGTCCAGTAACAAAGAAGTTCAAAATGGCGGCCACTTTTTCAATTCTGTCAGATATCGATTTGGAAGCAATCGGTCCAGTAACTAAAAAGTTCAAAATGGCGACCATTTTTTTTTATTCTGACAACGGATTCGTGATTAGAGACCTCATACATCGATTTTGGAAGCTAACTAATAAGTTCAAAGTGGCGGTAACTGTTTTCAATTCTAACAACGGATTATGGAATATATGTCACATTCGTAAAACAACACCCCAATAATACCTATAAAATTATCCAAATCAGGATCTTCAAGGCGAGAGTGAATATAGGCATTATTTGAGTTTGTGTGTACCATCCTCGACTACATCATCACTTACCATCAGGTGAGATGTCGTCAAACGCACTCAAATTTTAAATTTAAAAAGTATCGATATTACTACAATATAACATTTAATATATTAATATTGATAGTAAAACATTAAAACATTTTGGTACAATTAATGCATGTCCCATCATTTTTTTAAAATTATGAACCAAAATAAATTAAGGGCCGCCAGAAGGCTCGAGTTTAATACTTTAAGGCTGCTTTAATACAAAAACTACATGCCAGATTGAATCCAAACTTTTCAAATATATTGAGAAGACACATATCGATGTTTGTAATTAGTTTTCAAATTATTAATATAAAACGGAAAAAACAAAAGCAGTTTCAAACTTTCAGTACAAAACTAAATTAAGCCTTCGTTTAGTTACGTTAAAATTTACTACGATGAAAACTAATAACAAACATCGATATGTGTCTACTCAATATATTTACAAGGTTTGGATTCATTCCGGCATGTAGTTTTTCATGTATTAAAGCGGAACTACGTTTGTATGGAAATTCGAGCCTCCCGGAGACTCTTAAAGGAACAAAATGAGCCGTGCATGAATGATTGATAATAAAATGCGACGTGACACTTAACTACATTTCCGCAACCCTCAACTTAAAAGAACGAGCATGGCGTTGACGAAACTTGTTCAATTTAATCACAATAAAACTGATGTGTCGCAGTTAACGTAACCCGTCGCATGACCCTGTATACCAATCGGACGCTGTTCTCCAACTCCAAAGACTGTCAGTTCGTCGAGTACATGCCGCTGCTGTCCACTATCATGGCCATCGTGTGGGCAGTGATGTTCATCATGTGTCCTGCTGGGGGACGCATCAGGAGCGGGTAAGGAGACGGCGCATGAAACAAGACTTACCATTAAGTACTTATCAATAAACGACCACTATTTCTCGAGAAGGTAAGGTAGGTGTATATGGATATGTACTGTCAGCCGCACGTCAGAGAAAACACTATCATTATAAGAAACGGAACATACGCTATGGAAACTGCCAGCTCAAGGTCAAAGTTACGTGCGTCCGGCTGTACCCGAGTTCAAGCACGCAAATATGCAAAAAAAGTAGACGCAGTTAATGCTGAGGTACTGCCCTGTGGTTCCGTGGAACGTCTTTAAGTTAATAACAACATTTAATAGAAGATAACGTGAGGACTGTTAGATGGAGCTGTATTTTATTTTATTTATTTTCACACCTCTCCTCGTCGTGCAAGCCCGCTTCCTTACTTTCTTTGGAGTCGTCTCTCGACGCGGGGACGTATCTATCGAGCGACTCGTGATTCAAGGGAAAATTGAAGATCACCGATGCGATGGACGGACCAGGTTAAAGTCGCACTGGAAGGTTCCGTGCACTCAGCACCAGGAAAGTAACCGTCCGAGACGACGGATTGTGAAGCGTGGCGCCAACGTCGATTGACGACCACGACCGCTCAGTCAAGACTCAAGAGTGTATCGAAGACGAATATTATTATGATTTTTAATATACATAGTTTAGAAACTCCGTTACGATATAAATGTTGTATGAGCTTTATTAATTGGTCTTGATAAGTTCTCTGCTAACTTGCGTTATATGTTATAACTTAAATTATTCGTTGATGTCTTTTCGTTCATTCATCGATATTGGTGTACACTAGATCTGTTCATCAACCACCTCCGTCGCGTAGTGGTTTATTTTATTTTATTTTATAAGGAAAACTAGGTTACATTATATGATCAAACATTATTTCAACTAATTCTAACTTTGGAGACTCGGTTGGGTTGGTGGAAGGGCATTGTCTAGGCCCGCCTGGTTAGCTACCACCATCTTATCTAATCCTAGCCGCCAAAAATCAATGCCAACAACATTGATGTGTTCCGGCTTGAATATAAGATAGCCAGTTCCCCGATGCGTTGGGGAATCTTGGTAAGCCCGATTCCATCTTCGGAATCATCAAGTGAGGTGATACCAAGGGCTTACCAATTATAAATAAAAAAAATGTTTATAAATATCATGAAGTAAAGTAGTAAAAGAAACCTATGTCCAGGGAGGCCTATGTCCAGCTGTGGACGTCCTTCGGCTCATATGATGATGATGAACTAGTAACATGCAGTAGGTACCTACCTACTCGTCAAATGGTATTTAGTCAATTTATTTATTCACTATCATCATCATCATCATATCAGCCGAAAAACGTCCACTGCTGGACAAAGGCCTCCCCCAAGGATTTCCACGACGACCAGTCCTGCGCTGCCCGCATCCATCGGCTTCTCGCGATCTTCACCAGGTCGTCAGTCCACCGCGTGGGAGGCCTGCCTAAGCTACGTTTTCCGGTGCGCGGTCGCCATTCGAGAACTTTATTGCCCCAACGGCCATGTTCCCTGCCCACTGGCACTTCAGTTTAGCGATTCTGTGAACTAATATGACGGTTACTTTGGTTCTCCAGCAGATCTCCTCTTTTCTGATTCGATCACGCAGAGAAACTCCCAGCATAGCACGCTCCATTGCCCTTTGGGCTTCATTCACTGCAGTTTGCCAATAATAGCAAGTTTAAAAATCACTAAAAACGTAAAATCGATTTCAGCGGGGTAAACCCCGTATCAAAAAACCATATGAAGACGTACCACTTCAAAACTTAGTTAAAAAACCATATGAAGACGTAACACTTCAAAACTTAGTTAAAAAACATATGAAGACGTACCACTTCAAAACTTAGTTAAAAACCCATATGAAGACGTACCACTTCTAAACTTAGTAAAAAACCAAATGAAGACGTACCACTTCAAAACTTAGTTAAAAACCCATGTGAAGACGTACCACTTCTAAACTTAGTAAAAAACCAAATGAAGACGTACCACTTCAAAACTTAGTTAAAAACCCATATGAAGACGTACCACTTCTAAACTTAGTAAAAAACCAAATGAAGACGTACCACTTCTAAACTTAGTAAAAAACCAAATGAAGACGTCATCATATCAGCCACAAATCGTCCACTGCTGGACAAAGGCCTCCCCCAAGGATTTCCACGACGACCGGTCCTGCGCTGCCCGCATCCATCGGCTTCCCGCGACCTTCACCAGGTCATCGGTCCACCGCGTGGGAGGCCTGCCTACGCTACGTTTTCCGGTGCGCGATCGCCACTCGAGAACTTTACTGCCCCATCGGCCATCTGTTCTACGAGCTATGTGCCCTGCCCACTGCCACTTCAGTTTAGCGATTCTGTGAGCTATGTCGGTTACTTTAGTTCTCCTGCGGATCTCCTCGTTTCTGATTCGATCACGCAGAGAAACTCCGAGCATAGCACGCTCCATTGCCCTTTGGGTGACCTTGAGCCTTCTTATGAGGCCCATAGTAAGCGACCATGTCTCAGTTCCGTAAGTCATCACTGGCAACACACACTGGTCAAAGACCTTAGTCTTGAGACACTGCGGTATTTGGGACGTGAAGATATTGCGAAGCTTCCCGAACGCTGCCCAGCCGAGTTGGATTCGTCGATTGATCTCTTTCTTGAAGTTGGACCTACCTAACTGGACTGTTTGTCCCAGGTATACATATTCGTCAACAACTTCCAGTGTAGAGTCTCCAACCTTTAGAGGAGTGGGTGCGACACGGACATTTAACATTATTTTCGTCTTGTGCCATGTTCATTTTAAGACCCACTTGTTGAGAGACCTTACTGAGGCCATCGAGCATTGTGCTTAGGTCTTCCATAGTCTCAGCCATGACCACGATATCATCAGCGAATCGGAGGTGGGATATGTACTCGCCGTTGATATTGATGCCGAGTCCACCCCAGTCCAGAAGCTTAAAAACATCTTCCAGGGCGGCGGTGAACAGTTTCGGAGATATAACGTCTCCCTGTCTCACCCCTCGCTGCAACTGGATAGGTTTCGAGTTCTGGTCTTGGAGGCGAACCGACATGGTGGCGTTTTCATACAGACACTTCAACACCTCGATGTATCGATGGTCAATTTGGCACCGCTGGAGAGACTGTAGCACAGCCCAGGTTTCGACTGAATCAAAGGCCTTCTCATAGTCCACAAACGCCAAGCATAGTGGCTGATTGTACTCTTCGGTCTTCTGTATAATCTGCCGCAGCGTATGTATGTGGTCTATGGTACTAAAGCCTTTTCGGAAACCGGCTTGTTCGGGAGGCTGGAAGTCGTCAAACCTGCGTGCGAGACGATTCGTAATGACTCTCGAAAACAGCTTGTAGACATGGCTCAGAAGTGAGATGGGTCTGTAGTTCTTCAGCAGGGTGTTGTCGCCCTTTTTGAAGAAAAGCACGACCACACTTCTGTGCCATGCCTTAGGCGTTTGTCCCTCGAGTATAACGGAATTAAATAACTTCTGAAGAGCTTTTAGTACCGGTGATCCACCTGCTTTCAGAAGTTCAGCCGTAATTCCATCATCACCCGGTGCCTTGTTGTTCTTGAGCTGTTTGAGAGCCATTCTAATCTCGTACAGGCTGACGTCCGGGATATCTTCGGTATAGTGTCGGGTTAGTCTGGCTCTTGGGTCTTCAGCCAGATCACTGACAGGCAAACGTGTGGTCGTGTACAATTGTCCATAGAACTTCTCAACTTCTTCCAGAAACTCAGTCTTAGACGATATGGTCCTGCCGTCCTCAGTCTTCAGCTTGGTCAGTTGGCTTTGTCCAACAGACAGATCTCTCGCGAACACTTTTGAGCCTTTATTGTGCTCAATCGCCTCTTTAATACAATTTGTATTATATTGGCGTAAATCGCGAGTTAGGGACTTAGAGATCTGCCTGTTTAGTTGCCGATACTGAGTAGCGTCTTCAGAGGACTGCAAAACCAGTCTGCGTCTTTGTTCCATGAGGTTGCTGGTGAAGTCGGAGATTTTTTTGGTTCTGTTTGAACGGCGAGTTTTAAAAAACTTAGACCCGACCGTTTGAACAATTTCCACGAACCTGTCATTATAATCGTCCACATTCTCGCAGTCTTCTAGGCATTCGAAACGATTGTGCAGCTCGAGCTGAAAGCTCTCGGGGTTTTGGAGCTGGATGGGCGCTGGTCGGAGCGTAGACTTCATCAGTCGACATCTTTCTAGCTTGGTATTTAGATTCAATGTGCCTCTGACCATCCGGTGATCACTTCCTGTTTTGACTGAATTGATCACGGAGACATCATTGAATATTTGCCTCCTTGTCGACAAGATGAAGTCTATCTCGTTTTTTGTTACACCATTGGGATGCAACCATGTCCACTTCCGCTGTTTTGACTTTTTAAAGAAGGAGTTCATCATAAAGAGGCTCTCCTTCTCCATAAAGTCGGCCAGCATCTGGCCACGTGCATTTCTTACTCCATATCCAAATTGCCCCACTCTCAGCTCACCATCGCTTCGTTTGCCCAGTTTCGCGTTAAAGTCCCCCATAACAACGGTATAATGGGTCCTGGTGCTATGTAAGGCTGTAGAGATGTCCTCGTACATACTCTCTACCTCGTCGTCGGAGTGTTCCGTAGTCGGCGCGTATACCTGTATGACCTTCATCGAATACCGTTTGGTGATTCTGAGTATAAGGTATGCTACCCTTGTCGAAACGCTCACGATTTGGACCACATTGTTAATGAGGGACTTGTGGACGAGAAACCCGACACCACCCTGGGACTGTTGGTCGCCCTCCCGGAAATAGAGCAGGTTTCCGGATTTAAGGATCATGGTGTCCTCTCCCTCTCTTCGGACTTCACATAAACCTACGATATCCCACCGTAACCTGCTCAATACTTCTTCGAGTTCTGCAAGTTTCTCGTCAGTCCGCAGTGTGCGCGTGTTGTAGGTTGCCAGGGCCAAAGGTCGTTGGGTTTGGTAGCCTGGCATCTGCCGGGGATTCTTCGCACCCCCTACCCCGCCGTTACCATGACTGCTACCGGAGCCAGGAATAGCGGAGCTGCCGGGGACTAGGGGCCGTTTTCTGGGTGTGAGATTCATTGGGGGGTTTTGCCGTAATCGCCACGCTTGGCAGGCGGGTTGGCGATCGCAGTTTGATTGCAGGTGTGTTGCAATGCACGGAAAGACGCTGCTGCCCATCCTCCGGTTTTAAGTCCCTTAGTCGCCTCTTACGACACCCATTGGAAGAGATGGGATGGTCCTATTCTTAGCCGGGAACCATACGGACTAAGACGAACCACTTCAAAACTTAGTTAAAAACCCATATGAAGACGTACCACTTCTAAACTTAGTAAAAAACCATATGAAGACGTACCACTTCAAAACTTAGTTAAAAACCCATATGAAGACGTACCACTTCTAAACTTAGTAAAAAACCAAATGAAGACGTACCACTTCAAAACTTAGTTAAAAACCCATATGAAGACGTACCACTTCAAAACTTAGTTAAAAAACCATATGAAGACGTAACACTTCAAAACTTAGTTAAAAAACCATATGAAGACGTAACAGTTCAAAACTTAGTTAAAAAACCATATGAATACGTAACACTTCAAAACTTAGTTAAAAACCCATATGAAGACGTACCACTTCTAAACTTAGTAAAAAACCAAATGAAGACGTACCACTTCAAAACTTAGTTAAAAACCCATATGAAGACGTACCACTTCAAAACTTAGTTAAAAAACCATATGAAGACGTACCACTTCAAAACTTAGTTAAAAAACCATATGAAGACGTAACACTTCAAAACTTACTTAAAAACCCATTTGAAGACGTACCACTTCAAAACTTAGTTAAAAAACCATATGAAGACGTAACACTTCAAAACTTAGTTAAAAAACCATATGAAGACGTACCACTTCAAAACTTAGTTAAAAACCCATATGAAGACGTACCACTTCTAAACTTAGTAAAAAACCAAATGAAGACGTACCACTTCAAAACTTAGTTAACAACCCATATGAAGACGTACCACTTCTAAACTTAGTAAAAAACCAAATGAAGACGTACCACTTCTAAACTAGTAAAAAACCAAATGAAGACGTACCACTTCAAAACTTAGTTAAAAACCCATATGAAGACGTACCACTTCTAAACTTAGTAAAAAACCAAATGAAGACGTACCACTTCAAAACTTAGTTAAAAACCCATATGAAGACGTACCACTTCTAAACTTAGTAAAAAACCAAATGAAGACGTACCACTTCTAAACTTAGTAAAAAACCAAATGAAGACGTACCACTTCAAAACTTAGTTAAAAAACTCTAACTCTGCAGCATACTGCATATCACGACGCGGTTGCTTGCTTTACAGAATAAAGTAAAATAAGACTACTTAGTGTATACAGGATGTAACTCTGCAGCATACTGCATATCACGACGCGGTTGCTTGCTTTACAGAATAAAGTAAAATAAGACTACTTAGTGTATACAGGATGTAACTCTGCAGCATACTGCATATCACGACGCGGTGGCTTGCTTTACAGAATAAAGTAAAATAAGACTACTTAGTGTATACAGGATGTAACTCTGCAGCATACTGCATATCACGACGCGGTTGCTTGCTTTACAGAATAAAGTAAAATAAGACTACTTAGTGTATACAGGATGTAACTCTGCAGCATACTGCATATCACGACGCGGTGGCTTGCTTTACAGAATAAAGTAAAATAAGACTACTTAGTGTATACAGGATGTAACAAAATTGGTGTGGGTCCCGTTAACTGGAGCTTTACGATCAATGACATATATTACCGTATCTACGACTTTGCTGAAATCGAAAAAAATAATCGCACAAATCGATCAGCTAATCGACCAATTTTGTGAAGTTTTGTATGGAGAGACCATTTTTTTTTGAGAATTGACTAGAGAGGAAAGTTGTTCAGTATGATGAGTATAACATCCAGTTAACGGGACCTACACGAATTTTGTTTTACCCTGTAGATTTATCAAGTGACACAAGTATATTATTCGTTGCTATACGGAATTTATACCTATATCCATTTATACCTATATCCATTTATACCTATATGTCCAGAAGTGGATGTCCTTCGGCTGATATGATGGATGATACGGACTTTAGTATTGGTTTTCGTATTTCCTATTTCATAATCCTTTGTTATGAGGCTAAATTGCTATGTCATTTGTGCTCACGCTTAAACACCAAACGAATTGACCAACCAACCCAAACCAATTCTCGTGTCAAAGTGTTTGTTGCCATAATCCACCGTAACGGCTGGACGGATTTTCATGAAGTTTTCTTGTGAATATTCGGTAGGTCTGAGAATAGGTCTAAAGCGTCGGTGGCGCAACGGCTAGGGCCGCCGCCTCCTGTCCAGGAGGTCGTGGTTCGAATCCCGCCACGTACCAATGTGATATCGAATGTACGTTTATCCGACGCTCTTACGGTGAAGGAAAAAAACCTCGTTAGGAAACCTGCACACGCCTGCGAAGAAACTCGCAGGTTGTGTGTGAAATCGACCAACCCTCACTGGGCCCGCGTGGTCGACTTAGGCCCGATCGCCCTAATTCAGGATAGACTCGAGCCCCTCGGTGGGGACGTATATGAGCTGATTATACAAACTTTTAAGTATACCTTGACCAATATATATATCGAAATTGGACTACCCACTTTGTAAAAAGTTATGCATGTTCTGAGATAAAAAAATATACGGGTTGACTTGAGAACCTCTTACTTTTTTTAAATTGGTTGAAAAATGAACCTTAATTGTGATTGTTCAACTGTTCTTCCTATTTCAGCCTAACAAAGCCATGGCGCATCTTGGCACCAGCACTGTTTTTTGCGCTGATCTTCGTGGGACTAACTGGCCATAGCTTCGTCAGGACCAACGGAGGCCTGCAGAACTTTTGTGCGGCCTTCCAAAACTGGACAAATTCTTCCACGTATGTAACATCGGCACTTTCAACACACACCTCATGTAACATCGGCACTTTCGACAAACACCCCATGCAACATCGGCACTTTCGGCAAACACCGCATGCAACATCGGCACTTTCGGCAAACACCGCATGCAACATCGGCACTTTCGGCTGATATGACGATGATAACCTATTAGGAGGGGTTATGAGATTAGTCTCTATTTATTTATCTTTAACTATAATCTATAGCCTCAATCAACAAACCATTTTAACTTTTGAATTTGAATTTTAATTATGAATTTGAGCGTAACTCATCATTGTAAATATTTAGTTAGGCTAGGCTAGATGGTATTACCACAGGTATTACGCTTTATAACGTAATCAGACGAGGGTCACGCAGCATACAAATCGAGTTAGTCTTAAAATTCAACTTGAATTATGAAGTACCTACCCACCCTACACTAATATCATAAAAAAGAGGTAAAGTTTGTAAATACCTATGTAAGTGCTAATTGTTTGGTTGTATGTAAGAGACAACGATATCTTTTTTAGAATTCGCGACGTAAGTATATAAGCGCGCAGGTTTCGTACCATCGTACTAGATGTCGCTAGTTTCTTCGCGTTTCTCAAAATCACGTTTTGTTTCTAACATGGGGGCATTTTTTGTTGTTTGTTGTTATAGCGGCAATATAAACACACACCTTAAAAATTTCAGCCTTTGACGTATTACGTTTCATGAAAATATACAGCCCGCTGACAGTCAGATGTCCCGTTTGTCCCCCTTTGCAGATCGTAGCAGCTGGACAGATTCGTACGAGCGAGCGAAGCGAGTGATCATAGGTTCGTTAGGTTTGTCGATGATACTGACGAAGTGCCTCCCCCTGCCCCCTGGGTGGCGGATGAGGCGGATCTGACAGTTACAAAAGAAAGACCGTCTGCCCAGTTGAGAATCTATCCAGCTGCTACGGAGGCACCGCAGTACGGAACCCTAAAAATCAAATAAAATCTTAACTTATGTATAAAATAAAGTGAAATAAAAATAAAATAAATAAATATCAAATAAAATAAAGTGCAACAAAATATATTTATGAAATCGAGAATTAGGGAAATTCCCTATCTATTCACCAAAATAATGGTGTAGCCGGTTCGGATTTTTGATAATTAGTGGACTGTATTTTGCGGAGCGGGATGATATATCGCGGATGAATTATTGCGGTTATGTGTGTTCAGTTTCATGCGTAGGATACTGTTCTGCCCCGGAATAAGACAGGAAAGAGAAAAAGGAACAGAACAGTAAAAAGGAGAGGAACTCACCATGCACGACGTAAAAAGCGGCTATAAAAAGGGAATTTCTCTAGCTAGAGGTTATTATTAATTAACAGATTATGTATCTATTATGTATTATGTATAGCTAGGCCATCGCTATCCCAATCCTCCAGCAAACACCATAACCTGACACTGTAATCTGAATCATAAAATTATTGAAATTTGGTAGGTAGACAGATTAGGACCTGGATTAACACATAGGCTACTTTTTTTTCACGCACTGCGCATCCTCGAAAAGTCATAGAAACGTTGTCCACGCGGGTGAAGCCGCGGGAAACAGCTAGTTCTTCATATCAGCCGAAAGACGTCCACTGCTGGACAAAGGCCTCTCCCATTTCTACGACGACCGGTGTTGCGCTGCCCGCATCCAGCGGCTTCCCGCGACCTTCACTAGGTCGTCGGTCTACCGTGTGGGAGGCCTGCCTATTACTACGTCTTCCAGCGCGCGGTCGCCATTCGAGAACTTTACTACCCCAATTGCCATCTGTTCTACTAGCTATGTGTCCTGCCCACTGCTACTTAAGTTCAGTTTTATTAAAAAAATGATTTTAGAATTGGTTTTCTAATTGTGATTTCAACTTTAGCTATGTAATTAGTGAAATCAAAAAAGAAATTTGGTACGTACGTATAGTTCGTTGACTCATTTAATCGCATCTTTGACGGCTCCCGACAAACACTGTCAAAGGTGGCACGATTGGACTCAAAGCGGCACCTTTAACAGAGTGTTTGTCAGGAGCCGTCAACGAATGCGGTTAAATGAGCGAACGATCTAGGAAACTTAAGCAAACACTTTAACATAATTAGATGATTTAATTCCTTTAAATAAAAACACAAATTTAAATTTTCATCGACAAATTTTAATTTCGCAGTTGCTCATCAGTGAATCCAATGCTGGAGCGAGGGTGGAATGCGTCTTGGGACTTTGGCGGTCGCGTGGCGGCGACGAGGGCGATGGCCGCCGGCGTGTGGGCGCTGTGGGCGTGCGCGGCCGCGCTACTGCTCGCGAGGTGCCTAGCCGCCCCGGACTTCGCGGTTAGGAATACAGGCGTGTATTTGGTCAAGGATCCGCAGCAGGTGAGTCTAAAGCAAAGTATATGAAGAATAAAAAGTTTTGTATGCCAAAAATATATAGGTACATAAGATTATTTTACTTGCGACCCCCACACTAGGCAAAGCCTGTCCTGTGAGAGTCAAACACAGCTTACCATCTTCGCCGCGATCATGTAAGTATTAATAAATATTTTTCATCTCTCCTGTTCGGAAAGTTTAATTTTCATGAGTAGATAGCCGGGTGGAACATTGCTTTTCCATCCCTAGGGTAGAAAGTATTGTCATCCCTAGGGTGGAAAGTTTTTTTTTTTATTGCCAGCCACGGAGTCGAACTAAGAGGTTTTCATATATTTAAACTCAGCTATACATTAAACGACGGGTTTATTACGATCTACAGATTGATATTAAATCATTTTATAGTTGGTCTATATTTTTCACAATTACAGAAGATTAAAATTTAAAATCATTCCTCTATTCTGCTGCGCGCCATAATTCCATGATAACATGACACTTGTTTTTCAATTTTCGGCATGGCCACCTAGATGCACGTCGTGACCAACTCGATTAGTTTCAATCTAGACGGCCGTGGCAAGCGGCCATTGCGAAAAGGTTGGAGGTTGGATATAGGTAAAACTAATTTATTGATATCTAATTAATATTTTATATCATATAAACAATTAAATTACAATAAATACATTTCCTCATAGTCGAAATGAAAAGTAGAGTGTTTAACTCGGGTGAAATGACCCATTTCACCCTCGAACTATTGGCGCTCTCACTTCGTTCAAGCGCCAGAAATATCTCGAGTGAAATGGGTCACTTTCTTCCCTTGATTAACAATCTACTATTGTACATCCTTAAAGAAAAAAGTATTACTTATAACTATAACCTATGAAAGTTGTAGGTGTGATGTGGTGTGTATATGTGTGTGTGTGCGTATGTAAAAGAGAAGAGAAAGAAAGAGGGGTTGTGTGTCTGTGGGAGAGTGTGGGCAGGTAAGGAAGGGACGGGGAGGGGATTGCATCACGTATTGCGTCATCTACATAGAACTCATATGAATCTACGTTATATATTAGTACTAACATACAGTATGGACACTCCCTGCCGCTCTCTAGATTGCAACCTCACCCCCTCGTCACCCAGATTGATACAGATTGGTTACAGGTTGTTTGTCGAATTTATAGGATTTCGCCGCCATTTTGTTTGTTCCATCATTCCTTTTTGAAATGTCATTTCTGGCCAGTTGTATGAAGTTTCCAGGGTGTGTCTAAAGCTTCATATTATTGAATATACGAGTATCAGATGGTTGAATAATTATCGAAATGATTCAAGCTCGGCGGTGGCGGCCTATCGTATGGGCGCGTTCAACGTTGCTGCTGGCTAGATGCCTGGCTTCCAATACCTACTTAGTGATTAAGAAAAACTGGAGTAATGGAGAATGTTAACTTGTTACTTCTAACAATGTTAACTTCGATTCCCGGTGGGGTCAACTTGTAAGACTCGGTTTGGTTGGTGGAAGGGCATTTTCTAAGCCCGCCTGGCTAGCTGCCACCATCTTATCTAAGTCTTGTCGACAAACAACAGTGTAAACAGCATTGATGTGTTCCGGCTTGAAGATAAGATAGCCAGTTCTCCATTGCGTTGGGGAAACTTGGTAAGTCCGCTTCCATCTTCGGCATCGTCGTCACTTACCATCAGGTGAGATGATGCCAAGGGCATACCAATGGTGATTAAATTTTTATTTTAAAAAGTAAATATATTTTATCAAAAATCCGCAGCAGTTGAGTCTAAAGCTTCGTGTTGTGCGAATATGGCATGAATGTGGTAGGCTACTATCGTTGTTCGGCGGCGTATCACACTGAGGGTGTAAGGGGTTTAACTGGTAGATAGAGGCCTAGCTTCCATGTTTCGCAAGGCACGTTAAGCCGTTAATGCCGGTTGCTGTCACAAGATGGCAATATGGCAGTCGTTATGCCGTGTCAGATAGGCGGTTTGAAATACTTCTGATAGTAGGGTTTGCTGCTAGCCCTGCAATATCCAGCAACCCGGAATTGGCCCTCTTGTTAGGAAAAGACCTGGCGGTTAGGAACATGGCTTATTTTTGATCAGTTCCGTAGCAGATGCATCTTAAAAAATGTGTTCATATCAGCTCATATGTACGTCCCCACCGAAGGGCTCGAGCCTACCCTGAATTAGGGTGATCAGGCCTTAGTCGACCACGCGGGCCCAGTGCGTTTGATCAACTACACACACAACTTTCGAGTTTCTTCGCAGGTGTGTGCAGGTTTCTTCACGATGTTTTCCTTCACCGTAAAAGCGTCGGATAAACATATGAAATCTAAATTCGAAAACACATTGATACGTGGCGGGACTCGAACCTCGACCTCCCGGATAAGAAGTAGCGGCCCTTGCCGTTGCGCCACCAACGCTCTTGGCGAAAAATGTGTTAGCTAAGGAGAATTTATGTCCATTGACCGAAGCTCGCCGTATGATGGGAGTGACGAATACATGAATGTATTATTTTCTTCTAAGCCATATGCCTGATTAGACTAGTCTACGTATTAGGAATTCTGTGGTTTTTAGGCCAAGAAGGTGTGATAATCTGGCAATTGCATACTACCTATATCACAGTATTACAATATAGCTTCTTACAGAAGCGCAACGAATATACTTACGCAGAGCAACGAAAGAGTATTTGCGGGGTAGCGGGCGGCGGCGCACAGCCTGGCAAACTCCGCGAGTTTTCCAGGCTGACTACCAGATTAGTATGGGCGAGTACCTACGCCGCCGGTGGCGCATCGTGCGACATCAAACGCGTTGCGCTACTGTAAGCCGTATCGTAATACTGTAACCTATATCCAAGGAAATTGTAGGACAATTTGTATGTATTGTGTGTCTTTGCCTTTAAATCTTGTACAGGCGTTCTTATTTCAAGCAGCGAATTTCAACACTATATATTATTAATATTATAGTATTTGTAGTGTAGGCAGGCCTCCCACGCGGTGGACCGATGACCTGGTGAAGGTCGCGGGAAGCCGATGGATGCGGGCAGCGCAGGACCGGTCGTCGTGGAAATCCTTGGGGGAGGCCTTTGTTCAGCAGTGGACGATTTGTGGCTGATATATGATGATTTGTAGTGGTGGTGAGCGCACCTGTTACCTATATCCAAGGAAATACATGTTATGCGTAGTTAGCAAGCGAGATCTGTGGGTTCGATCCCCGCCCAGGGCAAACATTTGTGTGACGAACAGGTTAGTCTGCCCTTGTTCTGAGTGTTTAATATCTGTATACATAGGTCTTAATATGCACTTTTTTAACTGGAGCTTGTAATCATGAAACTGAACAACTTTCCCCAAGAAACCCATGATCAATTTGCAATTATTATTTTTTAATAAAATTATCAAACGCTCAGAATACAACTCCTCGTGTATAATCAGCTTCAGATCAGATTTACCTGTATATTCGAAATGACTTGAAATAGTTCCTAGTAATGGTATATCATGTGGAAGTAGACACGTCTCCTGAAGCGCCACTAAATCGGAATGTTTACAAACACCTTGCAAATCATCAAAAGACCGCTTAGCAAAATAGCAATTGAAAATAGTCACACTTATGTATTGATGGGGTCTTAAATCTATTTAAATATTAATCATTGACTTTAACCAATTTTCCGGTTTCGTTCTGTACATAAAATGCACAAAACGCCTGAATGTTATTCACTTGGCCAGAAGTACCACGGGTGAGGAGCGCAGAAATCGTCATATAATAATAATAAGTAGAAACAAACACTTTATAAGAATTTTACATTTATTTTCCTCATATTTATCTTTTTTAAATAATTCCATTTTACGCTTAGAAACAAACACTTTATAAGAATTTTACATTTTTATTTTCCTCATATTTATCTTTTTTAAATAATTCCATTTTACGCTTAGAAACAAACACTTTATAAGAATTTTACATTTTTATTTTCCTCATAGTTATCTTTTTTAAATAATTCCATTTTACGCTTAGAAACAAACACTTTAGAAGAATTACATTTTAATTTTCCTCGTATTTATCTTTTTTTAAATAATTCCATTTTACGCTTAGAAACAAACACTTTATAAGAATTTTACATTTTTATTTTCCTCATATTTATCTTTTTTAAATAATTCCATTTTACGCTTAGAAACAAACACTTTAGAAGAATTACATTTTCATTTTCCTCATATTACCTTTTTTAAGGATACACTTAGATCGGTTTTTATTTTAGTTATAAATAGTCAATGTCATTTTCACTTGTGTCGTTGCAGGCATAATATCAACCGCTCTGAATTTACAGTCGGGTGCAGTAACAGCGCAACCTCTGTGACTAATTAGTTTATTACGCTTCACAGACTTATTTAGTACAATTTGTCATTCAGAATCCCTAACCACTGGATCACCTATCACACTCACACCGACGCGACGGCCGGCGGCCTGTCCTCGTTCAATCGGTCGAGTTTCGATCGAGTTTGGTGCACGCAATACCTGCTTGGAGACATTCGATCGATTACCATTAGTAACATCATTCGATTCGCACACGCTTGTCACGGAGGCGAACGGCAAAGGAGTGGAATTCCGTTCCAGCGTCTGTATTCCCCGATTCGTATAATTTAGGAATTTTCAAGACGAGAGTGAATAGGCACTATTTGAGCTTGCGTGTTACATCCTCGGCTGCATCGGCACTTACCATCAGGTGAGGTGCAGCCAAACGCACTCAATTTTTTTTAGATTTTCAAAATAAAAAAAGCATGTTTGTTCCCCAGAAAGTGGCTCCACACCTACGAAGATCACTGCGCCGCTCACAGCGCTCCGCCCAAAGCACGCCCACCAAAGACACCTCCACCAGGTCGGAGCCTACAGCCACCACGGAGCTGGTGTCGGGCGCCGTGGAGCGCGAGCCGGACTCCGCCCCCACCTCCCTTACTGCCAGCCCCATGACCATGAGAATGGAACACGGGGAGGCCATAGAACTGGCGCACAGTCCAAAACTTAATGGCAACCGATAACTGCCTTTAAGAAGACACTGTAATTATTAAGAGATAAATATAAGAGATGTGAGAAAACTATAGATCTGTGGCTGACCTCTCGTCACACATAACATTCAAAAGTGTTTGCGGAAGTTACTTGTCGATTGATTTAAATTTGTTGACGTTTCTGTTTTATGTAAAATAGGAAAATATACTTTGGAGAATTATTTTTATACTCTAATGTTAATTTTATAAGTTTTTGATCTAAATAAAATGTTACTTAACTACATACTTAAATACATCGTTTCAAATTAAACTCACAAGTTTACCACACAATCAGTTGACAATTGTTGTTGCTTGGATTCGTAAATTTCTTTGTTAGGGTAGAGGATACTGGAAGGGAGTTCAGGTAAGTTCTTAGTTACAAACATGTCCCTTGGAACTTACCTGACTACCATTAATAGGGATATTTTTACCTTGAATTGTTTTACCTACTGATATTTCATACCTACCTAGTCATAAGTACCAAGTTCAGTCATGTATGGAGTACTTACTGCTCTCACTTATGGAACGGGTCGACTCGTTCCCAGCTAGATGCTTTGGATTCTATCAACCGACGCGCTAAAAGACATGTTGGCGACGAGCCTGAAGCTGTACGACCCTAAATCCCCCCCTCCCCCCTCATTACACGACGCGTTGGAAACTTTGGTCGCAAGGATCTCGATTTTTAACTTAATAAAGTAATATTTTGTCACCTGATTCTTCATTTAAATGACTTCATTTTGTCAGTTGCAGAAACACGATTCGTTAACTTTTATAACAGAAAAAAATATATCAAAGAAACCTCTTACAGAGACCGATTTAGTACCTCTAAATTTTCTTAGTCAATTAGTCTAAACACACACTTTAATATGCCAGTTAGATTTCTTTAAATTAATTGTAGTTTTAAAATAAGCAGGTTTTAGTGATGAGTAAAATTGGTCTTGGTCTTGCAGTCTTGGTCTTGGTCTTGCAAAAAAGCAAGACCAATACTATCCTTAGTCTAGCAAGACCAAGACCAAGACAGAATAAACAAGAACAAGACCAATACCAAGACCGATTATGCAAGACCAAGACCAAATACGCAAGACTCAATCGAAAATTCTTACTAACAGTGTTTATATGAGATAAAATATTTGTAACAGCGTTAACATATGCTTTTCTCGGAACAATATAGTTGGCGTGTCAAATTGTCAGTTTGTTTTCTACATTTTAACGTTATACATAAAAAAAACAAAGAAACTTTACCACTGATAAAAAAAATAATTAAAAAAATGTTCCAAGAGTAAGTATTCCTTGTCCCAACGTCTGGATAACACATGGATAAAGTACAAAGGAAATTTAATTTTTCTTTCAATATTTTCACTTTTCTCAAGGACTTTTTTTCTCGCTAAAAGGTCAATTTATGCGTAGCGTTAAGTTCATTATAAGCTAATTAATGTAATTATAATATTTTCAAACTGCAATAAAATATATTACTTTAGTAGTTAATAATTAATTTTAAACTATTTATTTATAATTTATGATTAGATAACATTAAGCAATAACGTTTTAACTATTTTTTTTTAAATTTATAGACAGTGAATTTATATTTTATATTTAGAAATGTTTGTCGACAAAAAACGGAATGTTGAAAAAATTTGTTGAAAAATGTTTGTTAAGACCTTATTGCAAGACCAAGACCAAAACCAAGACTAAACGTATTTCAGCAAGACCAAGACCGAGTGAGCAAGACCAAGACCGAGAACAAGACCAAGACTAGACGAATTTGAGCAAGACCAAGACCAAGACTGAATAAGCAAGACCAAGACCAAGACTGTCCAAGTCTTGGTCTTGGTCTTGCTTTGCTCATCACTAGCAGGTTTGCTGCGTAACAAAATCTTATTATCTAGCTAGAAAAATAAAATTGGCAGATAATAAAATAAAAACTGTTTGGAATATTTTTTATAATCATCATGAAGGATAGATAGATGGCACTGTAAGTTTTTTAGAACTCAATATATTTTTTTTTGGCGTGTCGGGTTTTTTCGTTAAGAAATTTCTTGATTCGGTCCCCTCAGTGCCCGCGATAAAAGCTATACAATAGCTTAAAACTTTTAAATCTCTTAAAGTGAAAAGAACCGAAGACCTCTGGGGATTATCAGTAAGCTTGATCAGTAGATTAATTTCTAATTTCTGTCACAATTATTTTGACCCATAAACATATTGTATTCTTATAAGTAGTAAATACCTAATTTTTAAAAGAATTTTTGCATGCCATTGTCTCGGCGAATCATGAATGTTCAAATATACCTAATATTTTCTATCCCATGTACCATGGTGTAGCGAATAAATATTTCATTTCATTTCCTTTCATAATGTAATTGATACTTCAGCGCCATATTTCGCTTGTCTTTTCGCATTGATAATGGCGTCTTTCCAGATCTCATGAAGCTTAGTAAAGTGATACCTTTATATAAATCTGGTTCAAAAACTGATCCAGGCAACTACAGACCAGTTTCTGTGCTGCCAGTTCTTAGTAAAGTGTTTGAAAAGATTATGATTAACCAAATGCTAACATACTGCACTGCTACTGCATAACCAAAAATTTGGTTTCACGAAAGGTCGATCAACAACCGATGCAGGAGTAGCTCTTATTTGCAACATCTATGATGCGTTTGAGGAATCTCAAAATGCAATTGGAGTGTTTTGTGATTTATCTACGGCATTGGATTGTGTTGAACACCAAACATTACTTGTGAAATTAAAGCATTATGGTGTAGAGGATAGGGCTCTCAGTCTTTTAAATTCGTATTAAGACAACAGAACACAAAAATTACAAGTGAATGGCACGAACTCATCTGGATCTAGAGTAAAAATGAGTGTGCCCCAGGGTTCTATATATAAGGGCCTTTTCTATTCCTTGTTTACGTAATTTTTTTGCCTTTTATGGTGCACATCTGTCAAATATTGTGTTTTTTGCGGATGATACTTTTCTTATTTTTAAAGTGAATAGGAAAGAAAACGAAATTGACGAAGTAAACAACACTTTTTCAAAGATACTGAACTGTTTCACTGTGAACAACTTATTATTAAATGCTGAGAAAACAAAATGTATAAAATTTTGTTTGCCAAATGTAAAAAAGGTCAATAATAGTGTAATATTAGACAGTAATAGTTCTCGAGTGGCGACCACGCACCGGAAAACGTAGTGTAGGCAGGCCTCCCACTCGGTGGACCGATGACCTGGTAAAGGTCGCACTCGCAGGAAGCCGCTGGATGCGGGCAGCGCAGAACCGGTCGTCCTGGAAATCCTTGGGGGAGGCCTATGTCTAGCAGTGGACGTCCTTCGGCTGATATGATGATGATGATGAGACAGTAATAAATTAGAATTTGTAAATACTAAGTACGGTGTTCCTTGGTATAACTTTGGATGTTTCACTTCAATGGGGACCACACATTGAAACTTTAGCGGGAAGGCTTAGTTCAGCTGCTAATGCCGTTAATAAAATTAGACAGTTAATGGATGTAGGTACTGCGAGACTTATTTTACTTACTTCCATACTCAGAATAATTTTTTTTGTAATGACTTATGGCATTTTACTGTGGGAACATGCGGCTGATATAGAAACTATTTTCATCTTGCAGAAAATAGATATCAACACGTCAACCAATATTGACGAAATTTAGTATGCACGTAGCCTGTGTCGGAGAAGGACATAGGCCACTTTTTATTCCGTAAATAGCATAGTCCGATACAGTTCCTGAGGGAACTTAAAAAAACCTCTTTTTTGGTTAATTTCCTTAGCATTGCAGCGGAGCAACTGATTGCGATTTTTTTCACTGAGATGGTGGAGGGGGTGGGAAATGACTTAAACTATTGACATATATGACATGGTATAGCCCGACTAGTTCCCGAGGGATCTGGGGAAAACTAATTTCCACCCTCGGGCACGTCGGCGTCGCAACGGAGCAACGGATAGACGTGATTTTGAGCATAGAATTATTTGAGAGGGAGGACATAGGCTGCTAATAAGAATAGATCGGTATAGTTCCTGAGGAATCTGAATAAAACTCATGTTTACGCTCGCAAGCCGCTCGAAGACAGCCATAAAAACGATGTCTTCGCGGGCGAAGCTACGAGTAGAAGCTAGTATTCATAAAACGTACTTAAAGTGTAAAATTATACAGTTAAAGATTTACATTCGAGATTTTTACTCCAAATCTAATCCAAGTAATTCATTCTAAAATAAACGTGTTTTTGGTTGGGGAGACTACGACATTATTCAACACCAGGATGGCCGGCCTGGAATGCCCGACATAGTAATTCAAGTACATGGTACATCGATTTTCGGGTCGGACATTCACGGGACCGTTACTGTGTCGCGCTTTATCTATCCTTGCAGATAATGGCTAGCAAGGATTACAAATACGTCCACCAATGCCGAGCAAGAGTGGATGAACCACCTAATTGTCCGCTTTCTGTCACCTTTCTGTGCAAAATGGATTTTGTTCGTAGGTTAGAATATATTAACGTCTCTGGGTACTACCCCGTTTGAGACAATCTTCATTTTTCCTCTTCATTTCTTTTTAGAATTGAAATGCTAGTGCCAGTGCATTACAAATCTTCTCTTGAGTTCTTGACAGTATTTGCAGAAGTCTCATTCTGAGGTGGAGCACCCTGTCACAATAGTCTATAAAACTGCACCCAGTGCAAGTCGGGTCTTCACGTTCTTCTTCATTTTATTTCTTTGCTCCACATTGTTCACGTGCACCAGACGATTTCCTTCAAAACGCACTACTTTTTGAAACAAAACTCTAGCAGAAAACAATGCAATAATAAAATAAAAGTACGCAGGTAGGCGGTTGCTTGCTGTGGGCTCTCGGGCTAACTAGCTGGCCTAAGGTTAGTTTGGGGTATTTTTTGTAAACGGCAACACTGATTATTGTCATTTGTCTTGTCACTTACTGTCATTGTCAAACAAAACGCGAAAGCGAAACAATTGTTCGAATCAAAATATTGAGAATTATGTAAAATTAAATCTTTTACGGTAAGTTTACTTACAAACATAAAAGTCCCTGTTTTGCATTTAAAATGTTACTAAAACACATAAACAAATGGCTGTGCAAGACATCGTTGTTGAATTTACTGCGCTCCATACACACGGAGCCGACCGGTCCACGATTTTTATTTCCTCTGGATAACAAGCGGTTGTTGAAAGTATCTGGAGTGGATGCGTCGGGTTTCCTGCAGGGGCTCATTACCAACGACATGCGACACTTCGAGGAGGGTGCTCGGTCCATATACGCCATGTTTCTCAACAACAAAGGGCGCGTGCTTTACGACGCACACATTCACCGCTGGGAGGGCGACGACTCGTTCATAATAGAGTGCGACCGCCAAGCTCTCAAAGCTCTTGAAAAACATTTCAAAATCTACAAACTGAAACGCTTAGTCAACGTTGAGGATGTCAATGATAAATACAAGATATGGGCGTTAACAACACCTCCAAACTCTATTCCAGAAATTGAAGTTGACCCACAAAGTAGTATTAACATTTACAAAGACTCCCGTCATGTTGATTTGGGGTACAAAATATTAGCTCTTTCACATTTGTCTGACTCGCAAGTTATCAACATGCTTGGTAAAGAAATTCAAGTTCCAAAAGATGACGATGGTTATCACTATTTGCAATGTAAACTAGGCATCAGTGAAGGATATGATGATTTACCTCCCGGTGTAAGATTTCCTTTGGAAGCCAACTGTGACTACTTACATGGAGTTAGTTTTCACAAAGGCTGCTACATAGGCCAAGAATTGCTAGCTCGAGTTTATTACACTGGTGTTATAAGAAAACGAATAGTGCCCATAAAATTCGACAATATAAATACAACAAGTCTTAAAAGGGATGATCCTATTGTGATTGATACCAAAGATAATTTAAGTATAGGCAAACTTGTCGGATATAGACATAATTGGGGTTTAGGACTAGTGAGGCTGAAGGAGGCTTTTGAAGCGAAACATGTAAAAGTTGGAGACATGAAAGGTGAAGTTATTAAACCAACATGGTGGCCTCTAGAAGCACCTAAGGAAAAAGAAAGAACTGTAAAAGTTGACTCAGAAAAATAATACTATCCAATATAAGCATTTAAATGAAATACCTAATGTTTGCATTGTTGCAGTTGATCATGGCAGATAAAAAAAAATTAGGAGAGGAACCACTTCAAGAAACTTATGAATTCCAGTGTGCCACTTGTGGCATAAGTGAAAAGGCACATTATAAAGGCACTAGCCCACCATTTTCTCGTAATATTGTTCTGAAGTACCCCAGTTACATCATGAAGGATCCGTTCAGTCCACCAGGAAAAGGAGAAATCTTAGTATTGGGTGCAGATTGCACCAGGTGTAATAAAACTATATGCATCAACAAGGAGTGCAGCCTGTTCTATTTGAAAATGTACTGTGCAAATTGTGCTTGTGAAATTGCAGATCAGTTCCCTATAGAAATCACAAGTAAAATAAATCAGTTGAAAAATAAAGCTATACAAAAATTATAATGAATTTGTTTCTATAAACTAAGCATTCATCCCACATATATGATCTAAAATGGATACAAAAAGGAATGAAAACAAAGACAATTGTATCAAATACTGTTTACTTTGGCTTTCCAGTCCGATTTACAGTATTTCTTTATAAGTTTATCAATTTTCACAAATAAAAATTTTATAACACATTTATATTTAACTGAAACTCCAGTTCCAGTAACATATAAGAATGTACACAAATATTTTTCATTACATTACAATAGATACCTACCACAGAAATGGGGTATACTGCCACATTACAATCTTTTAGGTAATTTAATAAAACATACATACATACATTTAATTGAACATACAAGTAAAATATAGTCTTAAAATTAATAAAAAGATAATTACAGCTTTTAATAGGTATAATATATTAATAAGCTCTAAAATGAGAACAAAATTAAATATGCATTTTGCCTTTACTTCCAGTCACTCAAACCAAACAGTTAGCACCACATTACTCTGTAACCCTTTTACAATTTGACGAGTGACTGACTCTCAACGAATTTACATGAAAACACCACAATTGACCAATAACAACTGTACAATTAATTGAGTACAAAATATTGGCAAATTATATGAATTTTAAGGTGAACAATTTGTATAATATGTTGTTTTACATTATTGCTTTTTTCTCAAGAGGGAAGTTTAAAATTACATCATGCAAAATTAGCCTGTTGGGACATAAAAAATCGCAAAAACATTTAATTTCCTACCCATAAGTTTTTAAACTGTGAATTTATTAAGAGTATAGAATTTGTCATAATGTGATGTAGCACAGTAGTAGAAGACACTATAAATATACAAAATGGACATTGGTTTCACATTTAACTGTAAAAGAACACATCAACAGTTGGGGTTCTAGGATCCTACTTATGTGACCTGGGCAGTGTATAATTGAGATGATGACTGCATCAAAAATAAAATACTTTTCTAATGAAATTGTAAAAAAAAAACCTTCGTTGATTGTTTTGTTTTCCATCCGTCTTCAATTTTTAATTCATCATAATCACAAAATGAGTACAAAAGTGACGCTGAAAAACTAAGACGTCACGCCTAGGTATTTAAAACATTTTTAGAGGACTCAAATGACTAGCAGTCATCATCCCTGTTGAAGTTGTTGTCCAACTAGACGAACATTTAATTTATTGTACATGTACATCCCTATTGAAGTTTTTGTCCAATTAAGATGAACGTTTAATTTCTTGTATATCCCTATTGAAGTTGTTGTCCAACTAAGATGACCATTTAATTTCTTGTACATCTCTATTGAAGTTGTTGTCCAATTAAGATGAACATTTAATTTCTTGTACATCTCTATTGACGTTATTGTCCAATTAAGATGAACATTTAATTTCTTGTACATCCCTATTGAAGTAATTGTCCAACTAAGATGAACATTTAATTTATAGTACATTAATTTTTCACAACAACAACATTTTGTTCCTACAAGACAATATCAAGAAACTAATAATAGAAAAATCAGTCCGCTCATTCTGTCGCACTCTAACATGAGCAATCTAATGCTTGCTTTCTCTATTTGCTTAATTGAGAGACCATCACCTACCTTAGATAAACGATTGATATTAAAATGCGCACAGTAACTCTTAGCTTGTAAACCTATGTGCATCATTTTTAACACTTCGAATGTTCACGCATGCAGTGACCTAGCTACAGCAACGACATACACTCAAAGGACATGTGAACAGCTTGCCTTAAGAGGGGGACACACACAGCCAAATGTTAGTCATGCTCACTCTCGCATGATTTTTCAATTTGCCATACCGCTTAGAAAACAGCGGGCGCCGAAAAAAATTAGTTTTTATTGAACAAATCGGAAATAAAAAATGGTAGTAGTTGCTCTCGGTTACCTTTAAAGGTATTTAAATTTTTAGGTTCTATGTTCATGCGAGTTGATGTAAGTACACAATTGATATTTATAAGTGTAATTTTAACAGTAACTTAGCGATTTATTTCTATCGAGGAAATTATGAGCAATTGTGTTTCCGCTATTAGAAACTCCGTTATCAGCGATTTATAAACTAAGTAATTATATAATTTCTAAAATGTTTATTTTACTTTATACCCCCTCTTAATGCGTTTGCTTTATTTTAAACAGAGAGCGTGAGCATTAGAAGTGTTTTTCGAAAGAGGGGACCTTATAGTTATCTGAAAGGAGAATTATGTTAGCCTATAAGCAAACAACACCAATTAGACTTGGAATCTAAGAAATTATTTTGTCTACATCTTGAAAGGAAAAAGTAAAGTACTTGCCTTGGACGGGTGCTTTCTTAGATAATATAAAATATCATATTAATTAACATTTACTCGGATACATTTAAAGATTATATTCACTTTTTATAGATACAGTGTTATTTTAGTACTGTCACAACCAAAACCTTAATTTTTACAAAAATTACATCACTGTCCTCAAACACACATAAAAACTCTTAAAAGTTATGAGTATAAGTTTATTTTAGTTTTCAATGTTTTTTCTTACAAAAGCATCTAAGGACCTTAGCTGTATTCAGGTAAATACAAGCAAACAGCTTTCATACTTGAAAAGCAAGCTGCCCAGTTCTGAGTTGTATACACGTTAGATGTGGGATTGAGATAATTAATTATTTCAGAAACCACAATCTCAACTAATACATTACAGACTACAAATTAACTGCATGACAGGCCGTTGCAAATTGAAATATAAAAAATAATAATTAAGAAATGGTTAAGACAAGGAGGAAACAAAAGTTCGGAATGTACGAAACGTTGAATTAAAACCAAAGTTTGTTTCTATAACATGTTTCCCATTGCGTTACTCATTCATAATTCATAGCATCATATATGGAAAAATAAGTATGTACCCAAATATCACTGCATCAACTATCGTTCAGTTTCTTTTATTTTTTATTCACGGTTGTTGATAAAATTCAACCGCTGTTACTACACACAGTAAACTTGATGTATGTAGCCAAAAACAAAATATTGCTTTCAATTACGTTGTACTTCAGTCCAGTTACTCCTATGCTTTACTATTCTCTGCACAAAGACTCAAAACCTTAGCAGCGTCAGCTGTGTCTCCTATTCAAAAAATGACGTACGCGCAAAGCGACCTCTTAGGCCGGCAACAGATCCGTCAGGTCAGTGAGGGCTTGCGCGAGCGCGTCGCGCGTGTCCTGCGGGCGCGGCGCCGGCGGCGGCTCGGGCTCGTCGTCGGAGCCGCACGACAGGCCGCAGTGCTCGTCCGCGGAGCTGCCCTCTGGCGTGTGGCACCGCGGGGGCGCCGGCGCGGGCTCCGCCGGCGTCTCCGGCTCGGAGGTCTCCTCCTCTGTCAAACAAACAGTAATTGGTCAAAGTTGGCATTCAGGCGAAGTTATTGCAAGCAAACCGCTAAGGAGTGGAATTCTTTGCCCCGAGTCTATCCCGAGCCTTTAATATGCGGATCCTCAAAGCGACAGTAAAGAAGCATTATTTTGGGAGAGCGTGTTCCACCTTCGACTCCGTCGTCACTGAACATCAGGTGAGATTGTGGTCAAATGCTCCCAAATCAAGTTTAAAAAATAAAAATATATTTTCTGTATACGTGAACTGCAAACACAGGTACGCACTTCGAAACAAAACGTATATTATAAGTAAATGCTGTCACTTTTCGCCTTTATCGCTTCGCATTTGTCCAAGTATGTAGCTAGACAAGGCGCTTTTGCTTAATCTATACAAAGACAGGGCGGTCGCGGCAAAGGTGTACTTGACACGCATGTGCCCGAGGAAGCTGGGCAAGGACACGTGCTGGGGACCCACGGTCCGTCAAGTCTTCCAAATATGGCACACCAGATCGCACCACCCCTGTTAATTGAACGATCAAGCTCGGGTTCTCGCGGCATGTAAATCCGTCCTGGCATGAGATGATCTGCCAGAAATCGGGCTGTGGGACCTGAATCTTGAAAAACACTTGTACGAGAGGTGACCAACGCGTCGGACCTTTTGGAATTACAGGCAACGACAGGCCATCACACAAAGTCGACAATGATCAGGCAAGCCCTGGCGCGGTCTAATCCACCAGAATAAACGACTCACCAGGCGTCCGCAGACGCTGCTGTAGCAGCTGCGCGGCGCGGTGCAACGAGCGCACAGCTGCGGGGGACACGCGCCCGGCGCGCGCCAGCACGCTCAGCGCGCGCACGTGCCCCAACGCGCCGCCCAGTGGCACGCGCCCGGCGCACTCGCTCAGCTCTTCCGCTAACGTGTCGAGGGCCCCAGCCGCGTTACACCCGGAGAGCTGGAATAATACTTTTGATAAGACACATGCATTAACGATTTGGAAGTATCTAACAAAAAAATATAAATTACTTTTTGCAAACAATATTTATTTGTGTTACAAGGGGACAAAAAGTAATGTTTTGTTCCAAGGGCGTTACTTTGAATTCAGAGACAGGCTCAGGATTCTTAAGTAGAATCCTGAGCTTAGCGAGGAATTTAGTGTACGCCGCTCGAGAGTAAAATATTTTGGCCCCAAGTAATACACACAATTTTTCATCACAACCTATGAGAATAAGAAACTCGTAGCACGAACGCGGACCAATCCGAATAGCGAAACCTTAAACTCTCTAGAGGACAAATTTGAATTTTGATCTCGCTATCCTTTAAAGCCAATTGTCGTTTTTCGAACAGGTGTGATGAAAAATATTTTGAAAATGGTGCATACAAACTAAATCATTCCACAGCAACCTGTCCTTAAAATCAATGAATAAATGAATTACCTGATTGATGAAAAATGAGCTGACACCCATGTGGGCGGTAAAAGGGGGAGTGTATACTAAAATATTGGTGTATGCTTTGTATGTCACGTCCATTACTACGAGGGTCAAACTGAAAGTTCTTAGAAAATTAAAAAAGTATTAATATATCTTTTCATCTCTCCTGTTCGGAAAGTTTACTTTTCATGAGTAGATAGCCGGGCGGAACATTGCTTTTCCATCCCTAGGGTGGAAAGTATTGTCATCCCTAGGGTGGAAAGTATTTTTTTTTATTGCCAGCCACGGAGTCGAACTAAGAGGTTTTCATATATCTAAACTCAGCTATACATTAAACGACGGGTTTATTACGATCTACAGATTGATATTAAATCATTTTATAGTTGGTCTACATTTTTCACAATTACAGAAGATTAAAATTTAAAATCATTCCTCTATTCTGCTGCGCGCCATAATGCCATCATAACATGACACTTGTTTTTTAATTTTCGGCATGGCCACCTAGATGCACGTCGTGACCAACTCGATTAGTTTCAATCTAGACGGCCGTGGCAAGCGGCCATTGCGAAAAGGTTAGAGGTTGGATATAGGTAAAACTAATTTATTGATATCTAATTAATATTTTATATCATATAAACAATTAAATTACAATAAATACATTTCCTCATAGTCGAAATGAAAAGTAGAGTGTTTAACTCGGGTGAAATGACCCAATTCCACCCTCGAACTATTGGCGCTCTCACTTTGTTCGAGCGCCAGAAATATCTTGAGTGAAATGGATCACTTTCTTCCCTTGATTAACAATCTACTATTTCAAAATAGTGTCCATTCACATCAATACATCGCTGCCTCCGATGGAACCACTGAGAAAAGCATTTTGCCAACTCGTCCTTAGGGGTTTCTTCGAAGGCCTTTTGATACGCAGCCACTGCTTCCTCGGCGTTCATAAAACGTGTTCCTCGAAGTTTTTCTTTTATCATCATCATCATATCAGCCACAAATCGTCCACTGCTGGACAAAGGCCTCTGTATTTAGGCCTGAATTTTTCTTTTATATTCGGGAATAAATAAAAATCGCAAGGTGCGAGGTCGGGGCTACACGGCGGCGGGTGACCCAGTAATTCCACGTCTGACGTCGCCAAATATTCGATCGTTCGCCTGGTGGTGTGCGTTGTCGTGGTGAAGGAGGATCCTACTGCGAGGTTGTATCTCGCGAACACTTTCCAAAACAAATGGCAAACAATTCATAGTGTACCACTCTGCAGTAACTGTTTTTGATCCTCTAAAACAATTGTCGCGTAATGACCTGCCCTTCCGAAGAACGAGGTCACCATCTTTTTTCCCACGCTTCGTTCTCTCTTCACTTTAGTTGGCAACTCCTCGTAAGGAAACACCCACTGAGAAGACTGTCTTTTGGTTTCGGGATCATAACAGTAAATCGGGCATTTTCTAAGCCCGCCTGGCTAGCTAACACCATCTTATCTAAGTCTTGCCGCCAAACATCAGTGTTAAAAACATTGATGTGTTCCGACTTGAAGATAAAATAGCCAGTTCGTCACCCGTAAGTATGTCGAACACAGCATTTGAGTCACCTCCGTTAAATCTTTGAACCATTTCACGGCACCAATCAACACGACGGAGTTTTTGGGCCTCGGTCAAATTACGAGACATCCACCGGGCACAAAGCTTCTTGACCTCTAACTGTTTATGGAGTAATTTGTGCACTTGGCTCATACCGATGCTTACGAAATAACTATTTAGTAATCTGTGCCGATGCCTAAGCACAGATTCCGTCCCTCACGCAGATCATTGGTGAGATTAGTGCGACCACGTTTAAACTCATTAAACCAGTTGTAAATAGTGGCACGAGATAGGGATTCATCATGAAAGGCCAATCGAATTCTATCATAACTCATAACAACTTTCTTGTTGACTTAAATGACAAGTGTCATAAAAAATCATTGCAGGAAAATTTTGCTGACGTGACTCAGACAATTTTCAACTTGCCGCCAAATCGTGAAACAAATGACAAATGAATGAAATACATTATATAAAAATGAATCGCACAATGTGTTGGGTAAGCGCATAACTCGAGAACGGCTGGACCGATTTCGCAAATTCTTTTTTTGTCGAGTTCGTTATTGTCAGGAGAAGGTTTTTATGTAGTGTAGGATAGGGTAGGGTAGAATAGTGTAGGGTAGGGTAGGGTAGTGTAGGGTAGTGTAGTGTAGGGTAGTGTAGTGTAGGGTAGGGTAGGGTAGTGTAGGGTAGGGTAGTGTAGGGTAGTGTAGGGTAGGGTAGTGTAGTGTAGTGTAGTGTATGTAGGGTAGGGTAGGGTAGGGTAGTGTAGGGTAGGGTAGTGTAGTGTAGGGTAGGGTAGTGTAGTGTAGTGTAGGGTAGGGTAGGGCAGTGTAATGTAATGTAAGGCGGTACGTAGTTCGCCGGGACAGCTAGTACTAAATAATATTGGCAAGGAGTTCCATTTTCAAAATTTAAACTTATTTTTTTAATATATTTTTTACAAGTGGCCAGTTTTAAAAACTTTCAGTGACGCCCTCGTACAGTCTACGCAAGCCTGTCCTTACCATTACCAAGCCAGTACAGTCAGATGTCCATAAACAGGCACAGTACCTTGGGGTAGTAGTGGCGTAGGAAGTGGAAGATGGCCTGGTCCGCCAGCGACTCGCGCTCGTCCAGCAGCACGCCGTCCGCGTACTCTGCCACCACGCCGCACTCCAGCAGCATCTCCTCCAGTTTTGAGTCCGCCTGGGCATGACACATTGGCGTTGTCAAAGATTGGACAGAAAATGCATAGAAAGTAAAGATGTAAAACTGACCGATACATTCAAGTTGCTAGCTGGTATACTGGGTGTAACAAAGTTGGTGTAGGTCCCGTTAACTGGGGGTTCTCCTCATTATACTGAACAACTTTGCCCAAGGAACCCATATTCAATTAACAAATTTGAACCCTCCATACAAAAATGCACAAATGCACAATGCATGGTCGATCAGCTCATCGATTTGTATGAAGAGTTAATTTTTTATAGCAATTTCAGCAAAGTCATAGAACAAAAGCTGTTCAATATGATGAGTAAAAGCCCTAGTTAACGGGACCTACACCAATTTTGTTACACCGTGTATATCCATCGATTCGGAGTGGTCCAGAACAATTCCTAAGTTGGTTCGTCCACAGACCTCAACAGGCACGCAGAAATGCATTATTGACCATTTCTCTTCGCTTACCGGCGACTCGGCCACCTCGAGCCAGAAGGCCGCGAAGTAGTTGAACCGCAGGGGCACCGCCTCGAGCGCGCACAGCGCCGACAGCAGCACCAGCTGCTCCGACATGCAGCGCTGGCTGCGCGCAACGCGACAACACGTGTCTGACAAAACAGATAAACAATATTTAATCAATTCAATTTTGTTTATTGCAATACAACACAAAGAAGAGATATTATAAAATAGGCGGCCTTATTGATAGGTTTGATAGGCTAACTTTTGCGTAGGAAATACGGTGCTATAATAAATTAAGGGGCGGTGCAATAATGAATAACATAATAAGAAACATTTGGAAAGAAGCAGTAACATGAAGTACTCAGAAAATCCTACAAAATAGAGGAGCATTTTTTCTATTAGTGTTTTTATTAATTACGAGCCGTTGCCCGCGGCTTTGCTCATGTGAATATCGACGGTGCGCATTTTAGGTTTGTTGGCCTAACCAAAATTCAATTATAAGAAATATTCAATTTTTAGTGTGCATTTATTTTAGGTAAATATGAGTTAGAACCGTTATAACAAAACAAGTGCTTATTATTTTTTCATGTTATCATAAATATAACCAGTAATTAACTAGCAGAGGTAGGTACAAGTCAGAGGGTTTAGTTCCTTTTTAGGGTTTCATACTTCAAAAGGAAAAACTGAATCCTTATAGGAACACTCGTGTGTATGTCTGTCCGTCCGTCTGTCACAGACGATTAGCTCAGAAACTACTGGACCGATTGAGTTGAAATTTGGTGCACAGTGAACCAAAGACGGACATAAAACGTGAATAAATGAATTTTAAACATGGAGGCCACTTTTGGGGGGTACAGTAGAAAATATAAAAGAAAAGTTTTAAAAACTACATCGTGTGACATATTAAATGAAAGGGATAACAATCCCAACAGTGAGTATATCAAATATATATTTTTTAATAATTTAAGGATAAATAGATTTAAGTTATTTAAGAAAATAGGTGAAAATTGACCATCCCCCCTTACCTCCAAAAATACTGGGCCTAAAATTTTGAAAAAAATACAGTATATGAGATTAAATGCATAGATTACAGGAAAATCTATGAGAAAATCTAAAGTCCTGCCGTTCTTACAAGAAAAATGAAATTTCGAAAGTCCCATTGTATAGAAACTAGCGACACCTAGTGGGATCTGGTAGTATCTTCTAAATAGTTATTTACGTATTAATACGTGAACAGCAATTATTTCCCTTCTACCTATATCTAAAGATGGCGCTTTAGATGAGAATTTGTTTACTTTGGATGTCAATTTCTCCCAAAAGGTTGAATAAGGGCAGCTAAAGAAAAATACGTGTATGTTATTTTAGACTATTCTCTAACATAGAGTTATATTAAAATAAATCGGAGCCGAACAGTCGGGTACTTTTCCTTGTAAGTCGTTCGCGTCCAATCGCCGTATCTAGCAACGTAAAATTAGCAATCAAAGTAGCAAAATCCGAGATATCCCATGTCAAGAGTCTTTCACATTCCTCTTTTCTGTAGAATGTGTATGGATTACAACACCATTAACTCTAAACTATCCAAAATTAATATATTTTTTAACTCCTTGCCAAAATTTATAAGTAATGTTTCAATAAATTCTTAGTTAGTATTTTCCATGGTGTTTTAACAATAATTTTATGTCAATGTTGTGTACACCTGTAATAAGCATTTGTATTAGAATAAGACCTAAAACTATGTTATGGAAACGTGTAATATTTATGCCGTTGGTGTGCCCTATACAAATAAAAAAAAAGGATTTAAGAATTAAACTCGGTAGCATAAATCTATCTAATGGCTTTTTATAATTTATCAACATCAGTTTAAATTTACTTGAAACCGGCGCTAAGGGTGTATGCAGTGGGCGATGCCTTGGCCGGGGTCTGAGCCTTGCCAGGAGGTTCCAAGGGCTGCCGCACCCCATCGCTATCAGTTCTTACCAATGAACTTGTGGTAAGGCCTATAGACCGGCGCCAAAGGCGGACGCGGCGGCGGGTGATGCCTTGGCCGGGGTCTTGGCCTTGCCAGGAGGCTCCACGGGCTGCCCCGCCTCATAGCTATCAGTTCTTACCAATGAACTTGTGGTACGGCCTGTAGACCGGCGCCAAAGGCGGATGCGGCGGCGGGTGATGCCTTGGCCGGGGTCTTGGCCTTGCCAGGAGGCTCCACGGGCTGCCCCGCCTCATAGCTATCAGTTCTTACCAATGAACTTGTGGTACGGCCTGTAGACCGGCGCCAAAGGCGGATGCGGCGGCGGATGATGCCTTGGCCGGGGTCTTGGCCTTGCCAGGAGGCTCCACGGGCTGCCCCGCCTCATAGCTATCAGTTCTTACCAATGAACTTGTGGTACGGCCTGTAGACCGGCGCCAAATGCGGATGCGGCGGCGGATGATGCCTTGGCCGGGGTCTTGGCCTTGCCAGGAGGCTCCACGGGCTGCCCCGCCTCATAGCTATCAGTTCTTACCAATGAACTTGTGGTAAGGCCTATAGACCGGCGCCAAAGGCGGACGCGGCGGCGGGTGATGCCTTGGCCGGGGTCTTGGCCTTGCCAGGAGGCTCCACGGGCTGCCCCGCCTCATAGCTATCAGTTCTTACCAATGAACTTGTGGTACGGCCTGTAGACCGGCGCCAAAGGCGGATGCGGCGGCGGATGATGCCTTGGCCGGGGTCTTGGCCTTGCCAGGAGGCTCCACGGGCTGCCCCGCCTCATAGCTATCAGTTCTTACCAATGAACTTGTGGTACGGCCTGTAGACCGGCGCCAAAGGCGGATGCGGCGGCGGATGATGCCTTGGCCGGGGTCTTGGCCTTGCCAGGAGGCTCCACGGGCTGCCCCGCCTCATAGCTATCAGTTCTTACCAATGAACTTGTGGTACGGCCTGTAGACCGGCGCCAAAGGCGGACGCGGCGGCGGGTGATGCCTTGGCCGGGGTCTTGGCCTTGCCAGGAGGCTCCACGGGCTGCCCCGCCTCATAGCTATCAGTTCTTACCAATGAACTTGTGGTACGGCCTGTAGACCGGCGCCAAAGGCGGATGCGGCGGCGGATGATGCCTTGGCCGGGGTCTTGGCCTTGCCAGGAGGCTCCACGGGCTGCCCCGCCCCATCGCTATCAGTTCTTACCAATGAACTTGTGGTACGGCCTGTAGACCGGCGCTATAGGCGGATGCGGGTGATACCTTGGCCGGGGTCTTGGCCTTGCCAGGAGGCTCCACGGGCTGCCCCGCCTCATAGCTATCAGTTCTTACCAATGAACTTGTGGTACGGCCTGTAGACCGGCGCCAAAGGCGGACGCGGCGGCGGGTGATGCCTTGGCCGGGGTCTTGGCCTTGCCAGGAGGCTCCACGGGCTGCCCCGCCTCATAGCTATCAGTTCTTACCAATGAACTTGTGGTACGGCCTGTAGACCGGCGCCAAAGGCGGATGCGGCGGCGGATGATGCCTTGGCCGGGGTCTTGGCCTTGCCAGGAGGCTCCACGGGCTGCCCCGCCCCATCGCTATCAGTTCTTACCAATGAACTTGTGGTACGGCCTGTAGACCGGCGCTAAAGGCGGATGCGGGTGATACCTTGGCCGGGGTCTTGGCCTTGCCAGGAGGCTCCAAGGGCTGCTCCGCCCCATCGCTATCAGTTCTTACCAAAGAACTTGTGGTACGGCCTGTAGACCGGCGCTAAAGGCGGATGCGGGTGATACCTTGGCCGGGGTCTTGGCCTTGCCAGGAGGCTCCAAGGGCTGCTCCGCCCCATCGCTATCAGTTCTTACCAAAGAACTTGTGGTACGGCCTGTAGACCGGCGCTACAGGCGGATGCGGGTGATACCTTGGCCGGGGTCTGGGCCTTGCCAGGAGGCTCCAAGGGCTGCTCCGCCCCATCGCTATCAGTTCTTACCAATGAACTTGTGGTACGGCCTGTAGACCGGCGCCAAAGGCGGATGCGGCGGCGGATGATGCCTTGGCCGGGGTCTTGGCCTTGCCAGGAGGCTCCACGGGCTGCCCCGCCCCATCGCTATCAGTTCTTACCAATGAACTTGTGGTACGGCCTGTAGACCGGCGCCAAAGGCGGATGCGGCGGCGGATGATGCCTTGGCCGGGGTCTTGGCCTTGCCAGGAGGCTCCACGGGCTGCTCCGCCCCATCGCTATCAGTTCTTACCAATGAACTTGTGGTACGGCCTGTAGACCGGCGCCAAAGGCGGATGCGGCGGCGGATGATGCCTTGGCCGGGGTCTTGGCCTTGCCAGGAGGCTCCACGGGCTGCCCCGCCCCATCGCTATCAGTTCTTACCAATGAACTTGTGGTACGGCCTGTAGACCGGCGCTAAAGGCGGATGCGGGTGATACCTTGGCCGGGGTCTTGGCCTTGCCAGGAGGCTCCAAGGGCTGCTCCGCCCCATCGCTATCAGTTCTTACCAAAGAACTTGTGGTACGGCCTGTAGACCGGCGCTAAAGGCGGATGCGGGTGATACCTTGGCCGGGGTCTTGGCCTTGCCAGGAGGCTCCAAGGGCTGCTCCGCCCCATCGCTATCAGTTCTTACCAAAGAACTTGTGGTACGGCCTGTAGACCGGCGCTAAAGGCGGATGCGGGTGATACCTTGGCCGGGGTCTTGGCCTTGCCAGGAGGCTCCAAGGGCTGCTCCGCCCCATCGCTATCAGTTCTTACCAAAGAACTTGTGGTACGGCCTGTAGACCGGCGCTAAAGGCGGATGCGGGTGATACCTTGGCCGGGGTCTTGGCCTTGCCAGGAGGCTCCAAGGGCTGCTCCGCCCCATCGCTATCAGTTCTTACCAAAGAACTTGTGGTACGGCCTGTAGACCGGCGCTAAAGGCGGATGCGGGTGATACCTTGGCCGGGGTCTTGGCCTTGCCAGGAGGCTCCAAGGGCTGCTCCGCCCCATCGCTATCAGTTCTTACCAAAGAACTTGTGGTACGGCCTGTAGACCGGCGCTAAAGGCGGATGCGGGTGATACCTTGGCCGGGGTCTTGGCCTTGCCAGGAGGCTCCAAGGGCTGCTCCGCCCCATCGCTATCAGTTCTTACCAAAGAACTTGTGGTACGGCCTGTAGACCGGCGCTAAAGGCGGATGCGGGTGATACCTTGGCCGGGGTCTTGGCCTTGCCAGGAGGCTCCAAGGGCTGCTCCGCCCCATCGCTATCAGTTCTTACCAAAGAACTTGTGGTACGGCCTGTAGACCGGCGCTAAAGGCGGATGCGGGTGATACCTTGGCCGGGGTCTTGGCCTTGCCAGGAGGCTCCAAGGGCTGCTCCGCCCCATCGCTATCAGTTCTTACCAAAGAACTTGTGGTACGGCCTGTAGACCGGCGCTATAGGCGGATGCGGGTGATACCTTGGCCGGGGTCTGGGCACAGATTACTAAATAGTTACTTCGTAACAGATACATCACTCCCATATAAAAGCTTAAATACCTACGCTATATTAGCCTACAAAATCTTAATAATAATACCAGCTGTTTGTAGCGAGAAGAAATGTGCCATAACTACGCATACAGAGAGTTGAGATTGTTTTGCCCGCCGCGCGACCCACGTGCAAGCGCGTCATCGAGCGAATGTGCTAGGGTTGTACCTATGATGATTTTGGTAATGAAACGAATGTTGTAGAAAATCAATTATTTTATATTTGTCGATCAAATATGTTTGAGTTTAATAAAATGATAGATGCATTTTTCCCTTCCCTGAATACCCGATTAATAAATTTTAATGACGAAAATATTCGAAACCTCGTAAATAATTTTTACAAATAATCAAAAGGGAAACAGGAGCAAAGCGGGGAATAATTAATCAAAGTTGGCTTTTTACTTGAGTTGACGGAGAATTTCATACCTACTATTCATACAAAAACATTCCCCAAGCGGGCCTCATTGTGAGCTTGAATTATTGTTATTTTAAGTGAAAGCTAGGTAAAAACGTAACGAAAATAGTTTTTCTGATACTATCTACAAGTCATAACAAAAAACGGCTTGTGAATGCAAGCTATAGTTTACGAAGTAACTATTTAGTAATCTGTGCTAAGTTCTTGAGATTTTTTCGTTTACATTCGTCCTGGTAATATAAGTCGGCGGCGCGCGCGGGGGGGGCGGGGCTTGATGGAGTTATTTCGATGACGTAATGGTACTTGACAAGTTAAACCTTGGATTTTGGTTTAAAACGATTTATTTACAGCTATAGAAGTGCCCCCCAGCTACCGAGTGGCCGGCGCATTAGTACTTCTATTCTATGACATACCTACCTAAATCACGACGACGACGCTAGGTACCTACTATGTTCTGACATTAAGTAGGTAACTGTTATTTATATAAAAAAAACACATAAATAATACCTGAAATCCTTAATTTACGACGATTAACATAGTAGGTACCTACTCACCATTGTTCTAAGTTTAAGGAATAAATGATGATAACTTGTAAAGGAATGAGAAAAGGGAATTCGAAAAAAACAAAAGATTTAAAATACTATTAACTTAGGTACCTTTGTTCGTCTCTCAGCAATGAAAAAAATGACAAATTTTCATTTGTCTTTTGACTGTAACACCCATCCACTGCACAATAATTGCGTGGTTTCGGCATTTCGATAGTCAGAGCGGTAAATGTGACGTGCGAGCACTCAGGCGAGCGTGCGTCAACCTACTGTCCGTTGTATCGTCTCCGATACGCTTAGCGGTAGGCATATAACGAGTGGCCTTGAGTAAGTGACGGACGCCTGGTCTGGGCCTTGCCAGGAGGCTCCAAGGGCTGCCCCGCCCCATCCCTATCAGTTCTTACCAATGAACTTGTGGTACGGCCTGTAGACCGGCGCCAAAGGCGGATGCGGTGGCGGGTGATGCCTTGGCCGGGGTCTGGGCCTGGCCGCGCCCCGCGCCGCACAGTGCGCGCCCGCCGCCAGAGGGACTAGAGCTCCTAGTGCTGCCCCACCCCCTATCAGTACCAGTTCTTTCAACACACCTGGAAATAAAGCACACGGTAAAACCAAGGGTTCTTTTGAATTAGCTTAAAACACTAGGGCTTTTAAGTTATACTGTTTTTTTTTTCATAAGTAGAAGCCGTTGTGTACTACATCTACCCATCTCTAACCAATTTAATTTAAAATAAAACCCCCACTGTTTCAAATGCATCCTCTGAATCGCACATGTCGGTGGCGTAACGGCTAGGGCCGCTATCTCCTGTCCGGGAGGTCTTGGTTTGAATCCTGTTAGGTACCAATGTGTTTTCGAATTTTGACTTCATGTATACATTTATCCGACGCTTTTACGGTGAAGGAAAACATCGTGAGTAAACCTGCACACGCCTGCGAAGAAACTCGAAGGCTGTGTGTGAAGTCGGCCAACCTGCACTGGGCCTGCGTGGTCGACTAAGGCCCGATCGCCCTAATACAGGGTAGGCTCGAGCCCCTCGGTAGGGACATATTTGAGCCGATATGATGATCAGGCGACCAAGACGAAACTAAGGTCACCTCGCCCTCCTGTGCCAAAAAGACATACATGCACCCGAAAAACATTGCCATTCTTTTTGGGCAGTGTTGCGGGTATTCTCTAAATAAAATATCAGTCGTTTCCAAGATGTCGTTTGAGTTGGTCACCCACACTACTACATGGTGTCAGGTGTAGCCCTTTACGCGGTAATAGTGTGGTTTGTGATATTGAAACTGTTAAAAATCTGATTAGGTTTTAGTGTGATAAAAGTGATTATTATTTATCAAAATGGCAGACGAGAAAGTATCATACAGTGCGATACAACAGCCGGCGCCTTTGCAACATGAGGGCAATATGGCGGACAATTGGCGTGAGTGGAAAACATCGTTTGATTATTTTTTAACTGCGGCTGGAAAAGATTCATGTTCACAAAAAGAAAAATGTGCTTTGTTTATGCATATTATCGGAAAATACGGCAGGGAGATTTACGAGGAGTTGGATATTGAAGAGTCAAAGAAAAACGATTTTACATCTTTGTGTCAAAAATTTGATGAATACTGTGATCCCAAGAAGAACATAAATTATGAACGTCACACATTTTTTGAAATATATCAAAATGAAAGTAATTTCGACAAATTTCTTGGATTACTCAAAATAAAAAGTAAAAGTTGTGAGTTCGGATCTTTAAAAAATAGTTTAATATTGACACAAATAATTCGTGGCATTAAGGATGTGCAAATGAGACAAAAATTACTGGCTCGATCTAGTCTCACTCTAGAGGAAGCGACTCAATTATGCAGAGCTGTGGAGCGAGCGGGACAACAAGCGGCAGTCTGTTCGGGCAATCAAAGAAGTGGGAGCGAGACAGCTGCGTGTGTGGAGCAGTTACGTCGGGGTGCGGTCGGTCGCGGCACGGAGCGCGGCGGGCACGCGGAGCGCCGGCGCCCGGATGCATGGGGCTCGCGTGCGCCGCCCGCGATGTCTCGGCCTGCGCTGGAGCCGCCGCCGCCGCCGCCGCCGCCGCGAAGGCCTCCGGTGGTGCCGTCATACTCCGGTAACGCCGGTTACAGTAGTGTTTGTGATAAGTGTGGTTATGGGCATAGTGCTAATTATCGTTGCCCCGCGGGTGCAGTGAAATGTTATCGTTGCGGTAGAATAGGGCATTTTATGCGTTGTTGCCGCATTAGATTTGTACGGGAAATAGTGGAACAGAACGAGTTTTCGCATAGTGAGGGTGAAAACTATGACAATGGTGAGTTACTTATGTACAATATTAGTATAGACGCTTCAGCTGAGTCCTGTGATTCATGGTGTGCAGATGTGGACGTCAATGGCACAAATGTGAATTTCAAATTGGACAGTGGTGCGAACGCCTCGGTAATGTCTCTAAAAAGTTATCAAACAGCAGGTTTTGATTATAATCAGCTTAAGAAATGCTCTACAGTGTTAAGAGAAATTAGTAAAAAACAACTACCTGTCGTGGGAGTTTTTGATGCTTCACTAAAATACAAAACCATTGTCACTCAACAAAAAATTTTCGTTTTGGACTTAAACTGCAATAATTTATTAGGATTGAAAGCTTGTGTTGATTTACAACTGTTATCCCCAGGCAACCAGCTGTCAATTGAATCGCTTAAATTGTATGATATTATTTTTCAAGGTATCGGCTGCTTACCTGGTGAATGTAATATAGAAATAGATAGATCTGTTAAACCGGTTGTTAGTGCTACTCGTAAAATCCCTTTAAAGTTGCGCCCACGGCTTGAGGTGGAGTTGAAGAACATGGTTGATATGAATATTATTAAAAAAGAGGACAAACCTACAGATTGGGTGTCAAACATTGTGGTTGTTGAAAAGCCAAATAAAAGCCTACGTGTCTGTTTAGACCCGCGTAATTTAAATCGCGCGATCAAGCGTAGCCATTTTCAGCTTCCTACACTAGAGGAGATAACCAGTAATCTTTCTGGTGCTAAATATTTTTCGAAATGTGACGCAAAAAATGGCTTTTGGATGATTAAATTAAACGAAAGTAGCTCTAAGCTGTGTACATTTTCCACCCCTTTTGGAAGGTACAGATTTTTGCGATTACCATTCGGTGTAAACTGTGCGCCGGAAATCTTTCATAATGAAATGTATAAAATATTCAAAATGGACGGTGTGGAAATATACATTGACGACATTATAATTTATGGGAGAACAAAGGAGGAGCATGATAGAAGACTGAATGAAGTGATGAAAAGAGCGAAGGAAAATGGTGTGAAGTTCAACAAGGATAAATGTGTGTTTGGGGCCACAAAGTTAACTTTTTTGGGACATTCTTTTAACGCTGAAGGTATGAAACCTGATGATGACCGTATTAAAGCTATTTCGGCAATGCCAGTGCCAAGAGATAAAAAGGAATTGGAGCGATTTTTAGGGGTCACAAATTATTTGTCTCGATTTATTCCGAATTATTCAGAAATATCGGCACCGTTACGAGAATTGCTGCATAGGGATGTAGACTTTGATTGGCTTAATGTTCATGAGATGGCTTTTTTAGAATTAAAAAATAAAATCTCTAGTGCGCCAGTATTAAAATACTACAGCTCGGAGGAGCCGGTTGTAGTGTCAGTGGACGCCAGCTCGCACGGGCTGGGTGCGTGCCTGCTGCAGGCGGGCCGTCCTGTCGCTTACGCGGCGCGCAAGCTCACGTCCACGGAACAGCGTTGGGCACAAATTGAAAAAGAACTTTTGGCAATCGTTTTTGGGTGTACGCGCTTCCACCAATACATTTATGGCCATAGCTCAGTCACAGTCGAAAGTGACCATAAACCACTAGAGTCAATCTTTAAAAAGCCATTAAACGAGACACCAGCTCGCTTGCAACGCTTGCTTTTAAAGTTACAATGTTACACATTAAAAGTATGTTATAAACCCGGGAAAATGCTATTCATAGCGGATACTCTATCGCGAGCTACATTAGAAGCAGGAACGGATGAAGACGTATGCAATGATGTCATGGTTCATGTGAACTCAATGTTTGAAAATGTGGAAGCCAATCCTGGAATGTTACAGAAAATTAGAGATGAAAGTCGACATGATGATACTATGGTCGCTTTATATGAATATTATCAAAAGGGCTGGCCCAACAATAAGAGGGAGACAAAAGATATAGTAAAAGATTACTGGGACTGTAGGCACGAGATTCATGTAATTAATGATATCGTTTTTCATAACGATCGCGTCGTGATGCCAAGCTCGTTACGTGATGAGATGTTACGTCGTATCCATGAAGGGCACATGGGGGTGGAGAAGTCCCAGAGACGCGCACGCGATGTGATGTGGTGGCCTGGTATGTCGGCGGACATCGAGCGCGTGGTGCGGCGCTGCGACACATGCCAGCGCCACCGCGCCGCCAACCCGCGTGAGCCACTGCGCCCACACCCGGTGCCCAAGCTGCCTTGGGAGGTTTTAGCAACTGATATATTTGAGTTCAGGCAAAAATATTATCTATTAGTGGTAGATTACTATTCTAAATTTATTGAAGTGGCGATTTTGGATAATTTACAGAGTTTAACAGTAATCAAGGCATTAAAAGAAATGTTTGCAAGATTCGGCATTCCACAAAAACTGGTATCAGACAACGGTACCCAGTTTACGTCGCAAGAATTTAAACTGTTCAGTAACCAATGGGGATTTGAACATGTCACGAGTTCACCATTATACCCCAGATCTAATGGTCTTGCTGAACGTAATGTAAGGACTGTAAAATCATTGCTGGTAAAAGCTTACGAGAGTGGTGAAGATTGGCAACTTGCGCTGTTGAACTTCAGGAACACTCCACTGACTGGTGAACAGTACTCTCCGGCTCAATTGCTGATGAGTCGAAGTTTGAAAACTAGACTCCCAGCCAGTGAGGTGGTGTTGGAACCAAAAGTAGTTGATAAAATAAAACTCATTACTAGTCGTAAAAAGAACATTACAAACACTAAAATAAACTATGATCGAGGTACACGTAATCTTAGCAAATTATTTCCAGGTCAAAATGTGAGAGTAAAAAACCAAAATGTATGGGTGAGATCTAAAGTTGTAGGCGGAGCGCGTGGAGACCGGTCTTATTGGGTACGAACTGAAGATGGGGGCTTGTATCGTCGCAATCGACAACACATTTTAAATGTACCAAAACCTTTTCAACAGCCACAACCACAACAACAACTAAATAGTGGGCTATCAAAACCACCTGTAAATTCTCTAATTGATTGGGATGACGTGGGTTTATCAAATAATACTAGTAGTGGCGCGACTTCTCTGTGGCCGCCACAAACTACACGCAGTGGACGTGTAGTGCACCCACCGGTTCGTTTCCAAGCAATTGATTAAGCATGTTATTATTTTTTTTTGCATGATACAATAATACATTTATGAACATTTAATTCTTCTACCCGAAGAAAGCGTAATTATATGTTTAAAGATAGTATTCATTGATTTATTATTAAGTACGAATATTATTGGTAAAATAATATACATATAATTAGGATAAATTATATTTAATTATAGATATGAAATCAAAATTATGTTATTCTTGCTTCAGTAATATGAAGAGAGTAATAATTGAAGTAGTTATCATTAAAATACATTTAGTTAAATCTAACACTAATATTGAATCGACCGTTATTGTAAACATATGTTTAGTTTAATTTAAGTTCAGTTCTATTTGGTGTTTCAATTAGATTTTGCATGTACAACATACTTTGTTTAATTATATTGTAATGAAAGGGAGATGTTGCGGGTATTCTCTAAATAAAATATCAGTCGTTTCCAAGATGTCGTTTGAGTTGGTCACCCACACTACTACAGGCAGCCATAATGGCGACGTTGAACCGACGCGACGACGTAATGATTAGTACACACACATAATACTCCATATCTTGAAAACTACTGAACCGGTTTTGATGATAATTCTATTTATTTATTTATTATTCATTTACACTTATAGTATACCAAAACAATTTCGTAATGTTAATACGTAGAGATACTATAATAAAGTGTACAGTAGGCGGTCTTATTGCTAAAAGCAATCTCTTCCAGACAACCTTTATTCTATGGGACCAATATGAAAGTATTTCCTTTCAAATAAAAAAATATTTTTTCAAATCGGTTTATAAACGACGGAGATCTGAGTTAACAAACATTTTTAAACTTAATTGAGAACCTCCTCCTTTTTCAACTGACTTCCAAAATGGAGGAGGTTCTCAATTCGACAGTATTTTTTTTATGTTTGTTACCTCAGAACATTTGACTGGGTGAACCGATTTTGATGATTATTTTTTTATTTGAAATCTAGTGCTTCCCGTGTAGTCCCATATATATTTTTTTAAATCGGTGTAGTAATTTATTAGAAAACTAACAAAAACCAAAAATAATAATGCAAAATTGTACTAAGTTGTTGCGATGGAAGACGGTTTTCTAACGTGTTTAGCGTTTTCAATTATTTGAAGTGTGTTAAATGGGTGTAAATACGTAGTAGTACTTACGCAAAGCATGCAGACACGTATGCGTATGCCTCTGCAGATTCAACACAGTTAGCAGCCTCCTCGCACATTCCGGCCAGTCCTTGCAAGCGAGCAGCAACGCCCTCGCTTCCTTAGCGTCTCTCCGCGTCCGCAGAGTCCTCAGCAAGGCTCGCGCCCACCGCAAGGCGCCTGTCAGTTCAGCACGGACGGTGCTGGCGCCGGCGCCGCCACCATTCTCCACGTAAACTGCTTGGAGGCTGTGCAGAGCCTAGTGGGAACGTTTTAGATTTAATACCAGGTTTAATTTTAGATAAATGTTTATTTTTATTTTATTTTATTACAGTCGTAACTTGCTATATTAATGTATCTTAAATTTGGTAGATCACAGACCCATAGTTTCCTATATCTGGTGTTCAAAGGGTTCGAGCGTCCCGGAATCCTTTAAAAATTCTATTTCAAATGCTATGTAATGATTTTGTCACTGATTTTGTTATCTACAACTATTTACTACTAATTCGGAGAGCGTCGGTGGCGTAATGTCAAGGGCCGCTAGGTCGTGGTTCGAATCCTCCCACGCAACAATGTGTTTTCGAATTTCGATTTCATATGTACGTTTATCCGACACTCTTATGGTGAAGGAAAACATCGTGAGGAAGCCTGCGAAGAACCTCGAAGGTTGTGTGTGAAGTCGACCAACCCGCACTGGGCCCGCGTGGTCCACTAAGGCCCGATCGCCCTAATTCAGGGTAGGCTCGAGCCCCTCGGTGGGGACGTATATGAGCCGATATGATGATTTACTAATTAAAAATGAACTTACTTCAAAAGTCAACTGCAATCCTCCATTGTACACAACGTAAAGCCTATCGTCTTCGTTCTCGACTAACGTGCAAAATGCAGATATCAGCGTGGTCCAGCACATCCTGCCATTCAACCCTGTGGACAAAGTTCTAGCTATTGACAGTGAAGGTATCATTATCATATTTAATTAACATATTTCAACCGCCTCCGTGGTGTAATGGTTAGTTCGTTCGCTTCGCAACAGAAGGTCGCGGGTTCGATTCCCGGCGGGGTCAACTTGTAAGACTCGGTTTGGCAGGTGGTAGGGCATTTTCTAAGCCCTTCTGGCCAGCTACCATCATCTTATCTACTAAGTTTTGCCGCCAATTGTGCCAATTGTTTTGATGTGTTCCGGCTTGAAGATAAGATAGCCAGTTCTCCATTGCATTGGGGTATCTTGGTAAGCCCGCATTCATCTTCGGCATCATCGTCACTTACCATCAGGTGAGATGATGCCAAGGGCTTACCAATTGTGAATAAAAAAAATATCAGCCGAAAGATGTCCACTGCTATACAAATGCCTCCACAACGAGCGGTCCTGCGCTGCCCTCATGCAGCGGATTTCCGCGACGGTCCACCGAATGGGAGGCCTGTCTACCGTCTTTCGGAAAAAATGGAGAAATTAAACGTGCAAAACATAAGATTCTGTATATTTTCAATCCGTTTAAATCTTTAATCTCCTGGATTTATTCACACAACCCACAACTTAAACTGCTGTTTTCGTTATGTATTATCTACTCTATATATTAGAATAATTTACGAAAAACCTTAAATTTTTAGATACAAGCTTTTAATATTGCATTGTCACGCGATATACATATGGATGCAAAATTTCATCTCAATCGGAAACCGGGAAGTGGGTCAAATTTAACTTGCAAGATTTCATTACAGACACCGGGACAGATGAAACTATACAAAAGCTTGTAAAAACAGTTTTTTATTAAAGTTTTTTGTAATTCTGGCTGACTCAGTGGCTCAGTGGTTAGTGCTCTTGACTACTGATCCGAAAGATGTGGGTTCGATCCCCACCCAGGGCAAACATTTGTGTGATGAGCAGATTTGTTTGCTCTGTGTCTAGGTGTTAGATATCTATTTAAGTATGTATTTAAACGTATATAAGTATTTATATCAGTCTCTGGTTCCCATAACAAAGGGAATCCTACTTTGGGGCCAGATGACCATGTATGATTTGACCCAGAATATTTATTTATTATCTTCTCACCCTGTAAGTACGCGGAGAGCGTGCTCCGCCGGAATGCGACAGCCTCCCTGCCGTCCGCATTGTCACCCGCGCCACCGCTGTTGCTGTTGCTGTTACTGTTGCTGTTGCTGCCGCTCCCGTTGCTGTTATTGCTGAAACCTCGAGCTGAGAGTATTCTCGCTAGCCTGCACAAAGTATAGTGAAACATAAAATTACAATAAAATGAGATTTCTATTTAAATAACAAGAATTTAGTTTTATTTTTCGATTTGTTTTGTTTCATCATCATCATATCAGCCGAAGGACGTCCACTGCTGGATATATGCCTCGACCAAGGATCTCCACGACGACCGGTTCTGCGCTACCCGCATCCAGCGGCTTCCCGTGACCTTCACCAGGTCATTATTTTGTTTATATTTACCAATTCACCGGCCTCTAAAGCAATGTACGAGGGCGGTTTGATAAGTCCATGACTTTGGAAAGAAGAAACACTCTTTTTACATATATATATTTTTATATTTCTACATAATCTCCTTTCAACTCTACGCACTTAGTCCAGCGATGTTCCAACCTCTTACACCCATCCAAAAAATATTTTTTGTCAAACCCTGAAAAATAGGCCTCAGTTTCGGCTACCACCTTTTCGTTTGACGAAAATCTTTGCCCGCCAAGCCATTGCTTCATGTTTGAGAAGAGGAAAAAGTCACAAGGGGCTAAATCTAGCGAATACGGAGGGTGTGGCAATAATTCGTATCCTAATTCAATAATTTTTGATGTCGCGATTGCAGACGAGTGGGCCGGTGCATTATCCTGATGAAATAGATTTTTTTTCTTTGCTAGATGCGGTCGTTTCTTGATCAACTTTTCATTGAATCTATCTAACAATGCAGCATAGTAAGCTCCGGTTATTGTCTTGCCTTTATCCAAAAAATCGATGTAAATAACCCCTAGGCTGTCCCAAAAGACTGTGGCCATCACTTTACCAGCCGATCAAACAGTTTTTGCCTTCTTTGGGGCACGTTCCCGGTAGAAGTCCATTGCTTCGACTGTTGCTTAGTCTCTGGTGTATATTGATGGACCCACGTTTCGTCAACTGTTATATACCGACGCATAAACTCACTCGGATTGCGATTACACATGGCTAGGCATTCCTCAGAAGCTGTTACACGATTTCGTTTCTGATCGACTGTTAGTAAACGCGGCACCCATCTTGCAGAAAGCTTTTTCATGCCCAGAATATCATATCGAGATGTGCACAGCATCACTTATTTCCCGTATCTTCACTCGACGGTCTGCCAAAACAATATCATGTATTTTATTAACCATGCCCTCCGTAGTGACCTCAATCGGCCTTCCTGGGCGCTCCGCGTCATTAGTAGTAGTAAGTCCACAACGAAATTCAGTGAACCACTTATGTACCATCCCATGAGAAGGCGCAGAATCACCACAATACTTTTTCAATTTGCCTTCGGTCTGCTTAATAATTTACCACGTAAAAATAGTGTTTAATTAGCACTCGAAACTCGCTTTTCTCCATTTTCAAAGAATAATTAGAAGTCGCCTAACTTTTTTGTTTCTAAAAAGCTTGTTTTCACGCCAAATTTGAAAAAAGAACGGCATGCGCTTCGTAGTGAGTTTCCAAATATGAGACAAAAAAAATTATTAAAAAAATTTTATTTAACCTTAAAGTCATTGAGTTGTCAAACTGCCCTCGTACATTATTGGCTGGTGAATAAATGATTATAAATGAACAAATGACTAGAGGTATCATGGCATGACCTATCTATCACGATATTTCGTTTCGTAAATACAATTTAAGTATTAGCCTAGCTATTCCTTACTGATCTATTCTGCAAGAAAATAATTATGCCGTAAGCTATGATACAGCTCATCACAGGCAACGGCTTACGGCCAAGCCATGGAGGAACAAAGAGAAGCGGAGCTGGTGTAATGCGTACCAACAAGTCGAGTCGTGACATCGCGATTACGGCGGGGCTCAGTGTGGGCCCAGTGTCGAGTGAAATTTTGAGAGAAATGGTTAATATACTCTATCTAGTAAAAAAAGAATCATCGAAATCGGGCTACTAAGGCGGAAATGAGGCGTCATCATCATCATATCAGCCGAAGGACGTCTACTGCTGGACATAGGACTCCCCTAAGGATCTCCACGACGACCGGTTCTACGCTGCCCGCATCCAGCGGCTTCCAGCGACCTTCACCAGGTCATCGGTCCACCGAGTGGGAGGCCTGTCTACACTACGTTTTCCGGTGCGAGGTCGCCACTCGAGAACTTTACTGCCCTAACGACCATCTGTTCTTCGAGCAATGTGCCGCACCCACAAAAAATATATACATATAAAAAAATATACGGGTTGACTAGAGAACCTCCTACCTCCTTAAAGACAGTTGAAAAGTAGCAAACTAGTTGCCTATTTTCTAATCTATTGAGATTGGAGCGTGACAACGTGGTGACCTTGTCTGCGCGCGTTTTGGCTACGCTGTTTTTATGGAATCGAGATCTCCCGAGCCCCAGCGAAGCTCAGTCAAGCCGGAAATCACGTCTCATGTCGACCCTAACAAAATTACCTGAGCAGTTCATCACAGGCGGCAGGGTACAGGTGTGCATGGGGCGCGATGTTCCTGAACGCCCAGTGTATGTTCTGATGCTGGCTCAGGGCCCGAGCGAACGCCGTGGAGCGCCGACAGCAGAGCCGCAGCAGCGCGTAGTACGGCGGCAACATGGCGCGGTTGTAAGCCACCACCTCCCCGTCCTCGTGGTCCGCGCTGCAAATAAAAAGCCATTGTAGATTATTATAAAGAGCGTCGGTGGCGTAATGGCTAGGGCCGCCGCCTCCTGTCTGAATTTAGATTTCATATGTACGTTTATCCGACGCTCTTACGGTGAAGGAAATCATCGTGAGGAAACCTGCACACGCCTGCGAGGAAACTCGCAGGTGGTGTGTGAAGTCGACCAACCCGCACTGGGCCCGCGTAGCCGACTAAGGCCCGATCGCCCTAATTCAGGGTAGGTTCGAGCCCCTCGGTGGGGACGTATATGAGCTGATATGAATGAATGAAATGTAGGTTATTTAAAATTCGATCAGCAACATTTTTTTTCGCATAAGTGAAGATACAGCAAGCGAGAAAGTCAGCGACGCCTACTAGTTTCAATTTAGTCCGTCTCTACAAAATTGTGTAACTTAAATACATAAAAGCGTCGGTGGCTCAACCGGTAACGACTCGGTCCATCTAACCAGAGGTACCGGGTTCAAATCTGGACGGCCAATGTACCAATGAGTTTTTCAAAAAAACTTACGTACATACTTACCGATTGCTTTAACGGTGAAGGAAAACATCGTGAGGAAACCTGCACACGCCTGCGAAGAAACTCGAAGGTTGTGTGTGAAGTCGACCAACCCGCACTGGGCCCGCGTGGTCGACTAAGGCCTAATCGCCCTGATTCAGGGTAGGCTCGAGCCCCTCGGTGGGGACGTATATGAGCTATCATGATGAAATACATAACATGACTTCACACGCACTCACTCTTTAGCCCTTTAGTCAGCGCACGCATGTAAAGGCACCTAGTGAAAAAATAATATTTAAAGTATTATAGAGAGGCAAGATTATTTCTTTGTATGAACGGAAAGAATATTTAGAACTACTGAACCGTTAAAAATAATATTTGGAACTACTGAACCGATAAAAATAATATTTGGAACTACTGAACCCATAAAATAATATTTGGAACTACTGAACCCATAAAAATAATATTTGGAACTACTGAACCGATAAAAATAATATTTGGAACTACTGAACCCATAAAAATAATATTTGGAACTACTGAACCCATAAAAATAATATTTGGAACTACTGAACCGTTAAAAATAATATTTGGAACTACTGAACCGATAAAAATAATATTTGGAACTACTGAACCCATAAAAATAATATTTGGAACTACTGAACCCATAAAAATAATATTTGGAACTACTGAACCGATAAAAATAATATTTGGAACTTCTGAACCGATAAAAAACTCTTTTACTAATAGAAAACGTATCCCTAAGTAAAATAAGTTAAAAATGATAAAAAATAGTGTTTTCTAATTTCGATTTCATATGTACGTTTGGCCAACAGTCGACTTAATTCGGCTGATATGATGATGATGATGTACGTTTATCTGACGCCCTTGCGAAGAAACTCGAAGGTTATGTGTGTCAACCATCCCGCACTGGGCCCACGTGGTCGACTACGGCCCGATCAGAATTCAGGGTAGGTAGGGTAGGGTAGGCTCGACCCCCTCGATGGGGACGTTTATGAGCTGATACGATTACAATTTAGATCACATATAAAATAAAAGACGTTTAACAGGAGACAAGGTTAGAAACATTCAAATACTCGTAGCTATGTAGAAACGGAGCGAAAACCGCGAAAGTACACCTCCGTGAACAAAAATGGTTGACACTTTTGACCACATGACCGTTAATCTCGTTCTCATGTATATGATCTAAGACGAGCAAGGACCAAACTCACAGTATGTAATTGAATGCTATGTGCTTAGTCAGTCTCTGATTGGCCACAGCAAGCTGCACGTTCTCGGGGCAGTCCACGGAGACCGCATGCCAGAACGTCAGCAACGCCTGCTTGTTCGGGTGGACGGCTACCGACGGCTCCGAGATCGCGGGGTGGTAAAGCTCCCACAGGTCGTTGAAGTATTGGCCGAACTGAAAATAAGGTAATGTTAAATCACAGAATAACCAAGCGTTAATATAACTTGTAGAACAGAACAATCGTACAATCGTAGAACAGATGGCCGTCGAGGCAGTACAGTTCTCGAGTGGCAACTGCGCACCGAAAGACGTAGCGTAGGCAGGCCTCCTACTCGGTGGGCTGACGAACTTGAGATAGTACCGCTGGATGTGGGCAGCGCGGGACCGGTCGTTGTAGAAATCCTTGAAGGTCCAGCAGTAGACGTCTCTCAGCTGATATGATTAACTCCTACATCCTACTAAAGTTTGTAAGTGTTTAGATGTATATTTGTTACTCTTTCACGCAAAAACTACTGAACGGATCTTGCTAAAATTTGGTAGGTAGACAGATTAGGACCTGAATTAACATATAGGCTACTTTTTTCCACGCTCGCGAACCGCAAGCTTTGAAAAGTTATAGAAACGTCCATGCGAGTGAAGCCGCGGGAAACATCTAGTGAATTCTAGTGTGTCATAATTATTTAAATGTTATGTCATATAAGTGTGGTGTTTGATGTAAGCCTACATTCCTTTTGGTAATAGGGATGACGACAGCATCAGAAATAAATTATGAACTCTTGATCACTAAATTGTCCTCCTACTTAAACTTCGGAAAACCTTACTCGTTTTGTTTTCCATCAAGGCTTCGATTTTTAATTCACCAAAATCAAAAAATGAGTACATAAATGACGCTGCAAAACTATGACGTCACGCCTAGGTATTTCAAATATTTTTAGAACAAAATGTCGTTTTTGACAGATGATAAAAAGTAAATCAGATGACTAGTATTCGTCATCCCTATTGTTGGTGTTCATTATTTCAACTGATATTGCACGTACAGCAGTGCTTAGTTTGCAAGATGGAGAAGCATGGCGCCGATTCAAAGCTGGCAACACGGGCATATAAGGGGCCAAAACTTAAAAGGTAGGCTGCGCTCTAAGTATTTTTGGATTGTTTAAATTGTTTTTAAAACGAAACTGTGAAATACAATTAAACATGATGCTGATCCTCATTGATTAATGACTAGATTTTTAAATAGAGGTTAGAGAAGGAGAACGGAAGAGGTAGTGTTGGTCGATCCGCCTCGCCTACAGCAAGACTGACAATCTAGCAATACTTGCAGGATGCAGCTGGTTGCATGTGTCTCAAATTCGCGCAGATCTTATGTTTATCTTTTGTTTTATTTTAGTATATTCGGAAAACAAACGGTATTTCCAGGACTACACAATAGCTAAGTGTAATTAATATATACCACTTATATGTTTTCGCATGTAGAAACAAAAGTCTTACTTGCCTTACAAATAAACAGTGGAGAAAAATACAAAAAAACACATAAAGTCAAGGAACCCCGTCAAACCAGCTTTTCGCTAAGATAGTTTTAAAACTATTAGTTTCTGTATTAAAAAGATTGAGTTGAGGGATTTCCACAAGCTTGTTAAACTGAGAAGGAGCACAAATAGAAAATGTATTATCTCTATAGTTTGTAAAAGTAACTGGAGCATGCAAGAAATTACCAAAATGTCGGACAGGAATCCGAAATGGAGTGTTTATATTTATTAGTGAAAGTAAATATGTTGAGTCTATTCTATTTTGAGCAAGTTTGGCCAGAAAAACAATATCAGCTATTTTGTTATCTAGATTGCAACGGAAGTAAATGGTGCTTTTTGCATCTTGCCTCATAGCACTTATCGTATGATATCGCATCGTAATGATGATGACGATGAAACGACTCACCATAAGTTTCTCAACCCTGCTGACCACACAGTACGACATGACGCCGAAGTAGGCTGTCAGCTTCATAGTGCCGTGCACCGCGATGTCCGTGTACTTGCGAGCCGCTTTCAACTTGCCCAGCAGCATGGTGTACACCTATGAAAAAGTAAAATAAACATTTTGAGTGGTTGTCACATAATTAATGCCCAGTGATGCTTAAAAAACTGTCTTTGTCTTTTTCTTTACGTGTAAAGAGATAAGAAAATAACCACACTTTTGCACTTTTTCGATGTTTTCGTTTTTATTTTCATCATATTTATCTTAAATAAAAATACATTCGATGTTTTCCCTTCAGACACCTATGAAAATTATTTCAGTAAATAAATCATATTATCAAATTACCTATTTTAAGAATAAAACCGAAAATAGACGATAAAACGACTGACTCGGTGGCTCAGTGGTTAGTGCTCTTGACTACTGATCCGAGAGTTGTGGGTTCGATCCCCACCCAGGGCAAACATTTGTGTGATGAGCAGATTTGTTTGCTCTGTGTCTGGGTGTTAAATATCTATATATGTATGTATTTAAACTTATATAAGTATGTATATCAGTCTCTGGTTCCCATAACACAGGGAATCCTACTTTGGGGCCAGGTGACCATGTGTGATTTGTCCCAGAATATTTATTTTATTTTTTATTTTTTTAAAATGGCTCGAAAAGAGGTACCTTTGCGAAATTATTCTATCGAGCCAACTTTATTAAATCGTGTTTGTATTCGATATAATCCCTCGTAACTATTCTCAATAATAGCAATATGTTTTCCTGGATTACAAATTTACTGTTAACTATTTTAAAAATGAATTCTAAAAACCTGTTTAAGTGGATTTTACTTAATATTTTGGGCACCTTAAGAGGAAACGCGGGCGCCATTTCTCCATACAAACGAGGTCCCCTGTTTCCTCCCTGGATAATGACATTAGAGCATTTTTTCCACAAAACCTATATCTTACCATGGCCGTGCCCCTATTTTTCGTTTTTTCCTATATTTAATTATAATAGGCAGTAGGCACCTTCAAAACTAAGCTAATTGCACAATTTCAACGTCATTTTTAGACACTTACCAAAAAAAAATTGTTGGAAAGAGAGACCTGGAAAGAGCTACACCGACAAGCGCACGGCTCTTAAATTGTGATGATGATGACCAAAAAAAACGCATATAGGGGTGTAACAGAATTGGTGTAGGTCCCGTCAACTGGGGGTTCTCCTTATCACACTGAACAACTTTCCTCTAGAGATCACATTAAAAAAAACTTTGGACCCTATAAAAAATTCGAAAATTGGACGATCAGCTGATCGTTTTGTATGAAAAATATTTTTGCAATTTTAGCGTAGTCATAGAACAAAAGTTGTTCAGTATGATGAGTAGAAGTCCCAGTTAACGGGACCTACACCAATTTTGTTACACCTGTATATAGCATATCTCTGCAACGAAAATATATAGGCATAGCTAAAGTTTTTTTTATTATTTTTGAAAAAAGTATTATTATAGGTCAAGTTTTGGAGGAGGAAATAGGGCGACACGAAATGCGGTTTTGATCAATTTTATGTACCTATTATCGGTCTGAGCTGCAGTTGTCCCTTTCATGCTGTATACTAAGTCTAAGTCTTGCCGCCAAACATCAGTGTTAACAACGTTGATGTGTTCCGGCTTGAAGATAAGATAGCCAGTTCTCCATTGCATTGGGGAATCTTGGTAAGCCCGCTTCCATCTTCGGCATCATCGTCACTTACCATCAGGTGAGATGATGCCAAGGGCTTACCAATTGTGAATTAAAAAAACCAAAAAAAAAACGGAAAGTGAGCGCGTGCAGCGAGACAGTAACATTTTATTTAAATACATATTCTCTCAGGCCGCGTTTCTACATCACTTTAAAAGGCTGTATCTTTAAACCGTGATAGGAAGCTGGCAGAAATTTTCACAGAATATGTATTGTTGTAAAAGAATTACAAATCTATAATATAAAAATGAATCGCAAAATGTGTTGGTAAGCGCATAACTCGAGAACGGCTGGACCGATTTGGCTAATTCTTTTTTTGTCGAGTTCGTTATTGTCAGGAGAAGGTTCTTATGTAGGGTAGGGTAGGGTAGGGTAGTGTAGTGTAAGGCGGTACGTAGTTCGCCGGGACAGCTAGTAAACAATAAAAATAAAAAAATTAAGGGGTAAATACAAGAAACGTGTTTATAGAGGTTTTCTTTGTTTTTGCTGATCGTAAAAACGATAATACACACGAGCCTTAAACTTGATGTCAAATAAAACATCAAATCATGAAAACTGGACAAGTGTGAGTCGTACTCAAACAACAGAGTCCGAACTGAATGGAGAAAAAGCATTTTTCTGTCTCTCGCGATGTCTTTTGTATCAAATGAATGATACTTATTTTACTTATGTGGAGAGATATAGTGATACGGAACTCTCGGGAACTCACTTGGCCGAAGACCTATTACAACCACGCAACCTTATTATTGTTTGTCACATAGCACGAGTCGCGAGATTTATTTTTTACCAAGGTTTTTGACACACAATTTCAGAGAACGAAAAATGATTCACTAAATTTAAAAACCGGCCAATTGCAACTTGGGGTCACACAAACAGGGTTCCGCACCATTAACTACCAACAGAATAAAACCTTTTACTACATACTTAGCTTTAGGAGAAGAGGTGTCTACTTATTCTGGACTATAGAAATTTCATTTTTCCTGTGGGAACGTAAACTCATAGATTTTCCTGTAATATATGCATTCAACCTTACATACTGTGATTTTTTCAAGATTCAGAGATAAGGAGGGGAAGGAATGGTCAACTTTCGCCAATTTTTTTTTAAATAACTTCAAAACTCTTTATCTTAAAATTATAAAAAAAAATCTAGATTCTTACAATAAGCCTTTTCATTTGATATGTCACACAATAAATTTTAAAAAACTTTTAAAAAAATCTAATAGACCCCCAAAAATGGCCTCCATGTTTAAAATTTATTTATTTACGTTACACGTCCGTCTTTGGGTCACCGACCGACATATATGTACCAAATTTGAATTAAAACGGTCCAGTAGTTTCCGAGTAAATTGCCTGTGACAGACGGACGGACAGAAAGACACACGAGTGATCCTATAAGGGTTTAGTTTTTACCTTTTCAGGTAAGGAAACCTAAAAAGTAAAGAACATTGCATTTCATAAAAAAAAATCGTTCTTAATTATTTGTCCAGCTAGTGCTCCTGCAAATAAATGAGTTCTTGTGATTTAATAAATAAATAAATACATGTATGGTGCGTGCCACTAAAGATGAGACTTGAAACACTACGTAATACATTAAAAAGACAAAGTAGGAAGATGATTTCCGACGTGTACCCCTGAATGCCAAAAGAAGCAAAAGATTATGGATCTTTATATATTATGGAAAACAATTTCGTACACTATCTACTTTGTTTTTTAATGTTTTACGTGGTGTTTCAAGTCTCATCTTTGGTGGCACGCATTATACACTATTTTGTACTAAATAAAACAGGGCAGACATAGTAAATTCTACAATGTTAACAAAGTGTGTTTAAAAACTAATTGTACAATTAATTCTGGTGACAAAATAATATTAACTTCGTATCTTTCACTGTCCCAACGGTCATCTGTTCTACGAGCTATGTGCCCTGCCCACTGCCACTTCAGTTTAGCGATTCTGTGAGCTATGTCGGCTACTTTGGTTCTCCTGCGGATCTCCTCGTTTCTGATTTGATCACGCAGAGAAACTCCGAGCATAGCACGCTCCATTGCCCTTTGGGTGACCTTGAGCCTTCTTATGAGGCCCATAGTAAGCGACCATGTCTCATTGCATATTTATTTACTTATATTTATTTATTATATTTTTGTTTTAGGCATCAATATAAAACTTGGCAAAAATGATTCTTATCACATTGTTGTTCTAGAGTTAATAAAAAAAATATTTATTTTCAAAGCATAAAAGAAAGTTTGACCCGTGAAGGATTTGAACCTCCGCCCTCCGATGATCGAAATGATTATATATCGGCGCTCTAACCTACTGAGCTAACGAGTCAGATGTGTGCACCAGCTAATTACCCAGACAGTAGGCACGTAATTACGTCATCGATGTTTTTGTGCTGACCTTCAGCGGATGAGCTGTTCATGAACACAAACATGTTTTGAATGTAAACGAAATAAAGTTGCTTTTTAAATGTATTAGACGTAGTTGGTTGGATGTAGTATCTATTCGTAATAGATTCGCGTATATAGGCAGCAGCAATGCAGGATGTTGTTTGTTGATACAAGCGTAATATAAAAATTTAACAAACAAAATTTTTAATAAAGAAGGGAAATAATGATTTCTCCTGAAAAAGTCACATAAAACTTTTTCAACAAATTTACATGAAAAAATGAGATTTCATTTTTTACAATAAGCCTCTGAATCAAAGTTATTTAAATGATGCACAGACGCCTGTGACAAAAAACGTAAATTTGAGAAATTTAAAACTTTTGGAAACATATTTTTTTATTTGTATCGGAATTGTTTAACTTTAAATTAGCTAGGTATAACTTGGAAACCGTTAATTTCCAGCCCCTAGTCAATACGAATTTTTACTTTCGAACGACTAATGAGCGCGCGTAAGCGAGCGACGAAGGAGTGAGCAAGGAGTAGTGATGGCAAAAAAATCGCAGTTGAGATTTTAATGGGGATCGATTGTCTTACACTAATACGGTCAAAAAAAAATCGCAGTTGAGCTTTTAATGGGATCGATTGTCTTCTGTCGTCTGATCTACAGTCTAAAAACAAAACAAAAATATGTGCAAAGTTTGTGTTATGTGTCTGTGCATCCTACCGGTGTTCTAGTTACCAACCTACTGGACGGATTTGGGTAAAATTTGGTTCAGTGCAACATTACTTTTATATCTCCAGCCGTTCTTTTTTTTTTCAAATTTCCCCCCCATCTTAATTTTCGAGGGTTGCCACCATAGTAAAAAATCACTTTTTTTATTTATTTTGATGAACTCGGTACGTGATCACATGACCTACAGCACGCGGTTTGTAAATTATTCAAAAAAATCGTTATAAGGTAGTTTACTTTTTCTCAAACACAAGAAACTTTGTGAATAACGAAATCCTACCGCACTGGGTAATTAATTATTCCAGGCAAAATCCAATTAAGGTACCTCCCATACAAATCTAATTATTTATAAATTTTTCATCAAGTCTGACATACCTAATTTTATTATTTGCTATTCAGTAAGTGTAATGTTTATTGTTGATGTGTGTATGCCCGACTACGACAGACGGTGAAGGCTTCGCGAGAAAGTATGCACAGCGTGGCTGTACAATTTATTTTGTTGCAAAATAAATTGTACAGCCTTTTTTCAATTGTACAGAAAAAAAATAGTTTCAGCCCTTAAAAGGAAATTGACGAGTGCCGCATGGCCACCCCAGGTGTGCTATTAAGGGTATTTCGGAAATACCTGAAGCAAAGTATATTATGAATATTAGTACTAAGGTACCTGAACATGATTATAGGGGGGAGGGCTGAACATCCATTAAATTATTTTAACGGATTTTCTCAGGAACGACACCTGTCACCTACCTATCTAGATAGACTTGGAATGTAAAACATTACCTAAATACTAATGCAGGGTAAGCAAGAGCCCGTTGGTGGGGACGTACATATGAGCTGATATGATGATACATTATTTGATAATAATTTAAAATAATATTTTTTTAATTTTCATTAATAATATTGATTTGTAATAATTTTATATACATATTGTATACACTGGTGTCCCCCCAATAAAAGTAATCACAGTGGGGAAATCAGAGTTTTTCACTTTCGTTAAATTAAGTTAAAAATTTCAACAAAAAAAATAATTTTTTTAGGTGTATACAGTGTCACAAAATTGTGTAGGTCCCGTTAACTGGGGCATGTACTCATCATACTGAACAACTTTTGTTCTACGACTTTGCTGAAATCACAAAAAAAAATACTCTTCATACAAATATATCTCCTGATCGACCAATTTCGTGCATTTTTGTATGGAGGGTCCAATTTTTTTTGAGAATTGACTATGGGTTCCTTGGAGAAAGTTGTTCAGTATGATGAGTAGAACCCCCATTACGGGTCCTACACCCTGTATATTGCTCACTTAAAGTAATCCTACCAATATTATAAATGTGAAAGTTTGTATGTATGGCTGTTTGTTACTCTTTAACGCAAAAACTTTTGAACGTATCTGGCTGAAATTTGGTAGGTAGACAGATTAGGACCTGGATTAACATAACGGCTAAGTCGTCGAAACCCCGCTTTTTACGGTGGCACTGGACATGCTAAACCTTCGGAGCCCCTTTATGATATGGCCCGACATTTCATGATCTGCCCAATTCTACGATTGGCCGCCGACATATGTATAGATATCAGTAGGCACCCAGGATGGCTATGTTCCAGGTTAATGAGCCTGATATGGTTTTTGCTTGGGGATGGCATTTATGATCTTCAACGTATTTGTAAATTTTATTCTCTAAAACAGATTCATCTCTATTAAAATCTTCGTTCTAAAAATATAGATCTATCACCAAATTCTATCCTTTAAAATAGATTCATCTCTGTTAAATATATTCGTTCTAAAAATATAGATCTGTCACCAAATAAAATTTGGGCCAAGGTGAAGGTCAGGATGGGGTTTTTCGTTAGTTACATATAATATTCAGGGACAAATCACACACGATCTTCTGGCGCCAAACTAGAATTTCCTGTACTATGGTTCCATAGTCACCCTGCATAAAAACTTTACCCTTTTTTATACCTCTCGCACAAGCCATTTAGGAGATAATATCGTGGAATAAATAAAGATACATCATATACATACATTAGACCTGAAAACAATATATGTACTTTTTTGTGGGCAGTCGTGTAAAAATCAATACATTCCGGCAGTAGCCCAGGAGCACATGCCCAGTGATAATAGTGATGTCGGCGTGACGCGCAAATATCAGCGTTGTATCACTGAATACTATGTAAGTACGCTGCAGCCGCCCGACATATGGGCTTCGACCAAATATAGTGGGACTGGCCTTATCTATACATTAATCTCATAAAAAATGAGTCAAATACAGCTACACGGAAACACACACTCACAGCGCTATAGTCCACCTAGTCTCGTTCAAATATGAGAGTGGTATAGAGAAATACTGGAAATGTAACACGAATGAGATAAAAAAAAATCACCCATTTCGACCTTCAAATGATTTGGGGAATAATGATCAACTCGAACGAATTCGCTCAGTCTGTAGGCATCAAAACCGCTGTTCGCGTAGGCCGGTCCATAGCTGTTATATTGGCCGAAGCATATGGGTACTACTTCTATAGTACTAAGATGAAGTAGACAGATTTATCTGTGTAACGTATCATACGCATTTTCCGGCGTTTGGCAAAGTTGAAGCAGCTGCCAATAACCTTGCGCTGGTGTGTTTTACTATATAATGGTATTTTAGGAGCAAAGGGTACAGAAAAAATCGTATAAGGACTGAATACCGAAACACACTTTAATAAAACACATTTTAACGACGCTAATTTCATCGAAGGATTATTTGATCTATGGGCCATTTCATCGAAAAGCTAAATCGTCTAAAGCCTATGTCACCGATTGTACATTTCTTCAACAGACAATTTAGCGAAGAGATTAAGCGAGCAAAGCGAGGGATTATTAGGAATGATGATGATACTGTCAAAAAGCCTCGCGAAGCTAGGTCCCCGGGTGGCGGTCTGACGATGGACACGAAAAAATGGTGGAGATGGACTTCGCTCCATTGCTTTTGACTATTTTGCTTTTCGGTGAAAAGGCCCATAGATCAAATAACCCTTTGATGAAATTGCTGTCATTGAAATGGGTTTTGCTGTCCCTCTGTATTGAGTCAGCATCTTATCAGCCGAAACCCGTCGACTCCTGGACAAAGGCCTCCCCCACGGATTTCCACGACGACCGGTCCTGCGCTGCCCGCATCCAGCGGCTTCCTGTGACCTTCATCAGGTCGTTGGTCCACCACATGGGAGGCCTTCCTACGCTACGCCTCCTGGTGCGCGGTCGCCACTCGAGAACTTTACTGCCCCAACGGCCATCTGTTCTACGAGCTTTATGTATTGAGTACCCAACACGAAAAATATAAAGTAATTATCGAAAAAATAGTTCAAAGACGCGTAATTCTAAAAGTAACTAGAAGATTCACCTGGTGTAGCGTGTGATGCGCGGTGTCAGGCAGTTTGGCTAGGTTCGACCCAGCAGGCTGTGGCCTCGCCCTCGTGTAGCCCGCCCTGAAGTGCTGCGAGGGCACTAGAGCGACCAGCAAGAGGGCAGCGGCCGCCCTGACGCGGGCAGCCGAGGCCGCCAGCAGCTGCTGTTCAACCCAGCGGTCAGCCGTGCGCAGCGCCCACGCGTGAGCTGCCTTGTTGCGTGGAACCTGTTGGAAGATGACATTTACTAGTGGGTTTTGAGTTTATGGTTCCCATATTACAGGGCTCTATTCTAGTTTGGGCCCGATGACTATGTGTGCATTGGTCTCAAAATATTTTTAACACATAAATAATAACTCAAACTCAAATAGCTCTTTACTGTACATCAAAATAAATGAATACATATACAAAATTTATATTAACAACTAAGAGACGTACAATTTAGGCGGTCTTATTGCTGAAAGAGATTTCTATCAGACAACCCAGTGCTCGGAAAAAGAGCAAGGAGAAATATTAGCTAGACTTTCTTCGTAGTGCTTTCTGACTGACATCTATTTTGTCTTTAAAACCACAGATAAGAACAAAAAATTGCCGCTCCGATAGATTGGGGAAGGAGGCATGGCAGAGGCGTCAGCTTCTTCTACAATGAAACAAGTTGCTGTCATTCGTAAATGATTGTACTGCGCAGAAAATGCACAACTTCATAGCAAGTTGAGCTCCGCGTGTTTTGGTGACAAAATGACGAGATGTGCAATAATAAGCTACAAAAATTCAAGTGGAAAAGTAAATTTAAAAAATGGAGGAGTTTCTTACTATGTGTAAGTGAAAAACTTAAATGAAAATCATTAGTTACATAAAAATATGAATATTTATTTTTGGTTTTCTGTTATTTAATGCAAGGACACAAGGATATTTTTCAACGATATTTTTTTAATTTTTACTTTCCGTTTTCCAAAAATGCTGAATAGAGGGAAAAGTGGATCAGAAGTACAGGACGTAACAATTGGTTTCACGTAATATCAAGCGCTGTTTTCTCAAAGCATTTTAACGATGATGACTTTGTAGTTATACCACACAAAAAATGCATAAAATGTTCTGCACTGCCTCATGTAGATTTTCTTTACTTTTTACCAATTTTCAACCCATAGTACTGGGAAACGTAGTTTGGGGCTAGATGACCGTGTGCGATTTGTTTATGGTATGAGAATGAAATTTTAATGAACACCTAATCGATATCTGAAGGTCCTTGAGGTCCTTGAGGTCTCTGACCACGAATCCGTGGTCACTTTCCAAGCAATCGGCGCAGTAACTAAAAAAACCTACCATACCTCGCATACCTAATCTAATCTATCGATATTAAAAAATGCCTAACTATAACCACAACACTATGGAAATGATACCACTTTTGGAGAAAAAGAATTGCACGGGAAGTTTCAATTGAATAACTTTACTTCTAATCTGACGATCTGAAATTAAATTCGAAAAAAATGTTTCTTAAAGAATTGCACAACATTACATATTATTTTTGTAGTTCTAAATACTCACATTATTTTTTAATTTTAAATGCTCAAAAATTAAACTGGGCAGGTTTACTATCACTTAAAACTTGTCAATCTGTCAATTTTAATAAAATTAAACTTATAGTATATGACTTAAAGTCTATTTTTATTTAATGATTTTATAGGTTTTTTAATTGTTATTGACTTACTTTATAAAAATAGCCAATAGCATCAACCTGTATGTAGTGTGCTGTATGTGTAATGACTCGCTCGGTGCTGGTACTACGAGATCATCTACAGCGTTCTATAGATATCTTCTATTCTGTTTTTTTTTTTAATTAAAAATTTGAGTGCATTTGACTGCAACTCACCTGATGGTAAGTGATGATGCAGTCGAGGATGGTACACGCAAACTCAAATAATGCCTATTCACTCGTGCCTTGAAGATCCCCAAATTATAGGAATCGGGAAACACTTCAAACAAACGATCTTCACCTGTGTAAGTACCTTGTACTATTTTAAAAGTTTTAATTAACTTGCAATGTAATGTATGTATGTTTGTTCGGATGAAATCTTGCAAGTTAATTTTGACCCACCTCCCGGTTTCCGATTTATCTGAAATTTTGCATGCATATGTATATCGCGTGACAATGCAATATTAAAAGCTTGTACCTAAATATTTTTAGGTTTTTCGAAAATTATTTTAAATAACAACGCGCTATCATAAGTGATATAGTTTCAAGTGGATCAGTAAATTCAATAGTGCTCCGGTGGTGATTTTTGTATTACATTCATCTGGTCCTCTCCTCTTAAAGACCTTAAACACTGGTTCCTACTGCCTGCGAGCTCGGCGTGAGGATGGAGGGTCACGGCCGACGTCGCTTGGTGACCCGTTAGTCCAGTTACCTGCAGAGCGAGCCACTCGAGCGCAGCGTGCGGACACACGTCGGCTACGTCCCACAGCCGCGCCAGCGTCAGCTGAGTGAAGCACGGCAGGCCGCCGGTGGCTCCTGCGCCCATGCCGCTGCCCTCGGCTAGTAAGGTCAGCAGCTTGAAGAAAGGACCGCAGCTCTGTTGCCAAAATAGTAACCGATTAGTCCTGTTTGCAAAAATTAACATGGAAATCGAAGAGAAACAACGTGGTATTAAACACGCGGTGGACCGACTACCTGGTGAAGATCGCGGGAAGCCGATGGATGCGGACAGCGCAGGAACGGTTATCGTGGAAATCCTTGGGGGAGGCCTTTATCCAGCAGTGGACGATTTTCGGCTGATATGATGATGATGATTAAACACAGCCATGAAGAATCATCGCTTATTATCGTTTATAGCCGCTTTGCTGGAATCCTAAAAATAAAACACGGCATAATTCGCAATTCATAATTTCTGACTCCAAATAGTAAATTTTTCTCAATTAATGTCTCAGGTAGTTCGGCATGCAATCGTGGAAACAGACAAATCTCAAATATTATTTCTCAGATACTCCTTGTTAGATCAAAGTGCCTATTTATCGATGGATCCAAACGGACAACAGAGGGTGTATAATTTCGTCTACTTACTCATGTAAAAGACCTTTAGTAACTTACGTTCCTCAATTTATTACAGGCACCTAATGATGACGGCTTTTTAAACGTCTTATATTAAATTCAATAAGACCAATCTCCCCAACAATCTTTATAGCGGTATTAGAGTCCATCATCCAAAACCTCAACTGGGAAAAAGTCGGCATAAATATAAACGGGTGTCACCTGAGCCATCTAAGATTCGCTGACAATATAGTTCTGCTATCAGAAAACACAAACCAACTGCAACTGATGATAAACTCTCTACACGAAGAAAGCCGCAAAGTAGGCTTGGAAATCAACCTAAATAAAACTAACGCCATGACGAACCATACTAAAATACCTATATATCTCGAAAAGCTGCCTTAAACCTATGTCGATACCTATATCTACCTGGGACAACAAATATCATTCAACCAACACAACAACGAACTGGAAGTAGAGCGTAGAGTCAACATTACTTGGAAAAAATTCTGGAGTCTCAAAGAAATTCTAAAAAGCGACATGACCATAATGTTAAAAAGCAAAGTTATGAACATATGCCTACTCCCCTCACTAACATATGCCTGTCAAACCTGGAAGTTTACTAGGAAAATAATAAAAAAGATTTTAACAACTCAAAGAAGTATGGAAAGGAGCATTCTGAAGATAAGAAAGATCTAAAAAATCCGCAGTACTGACATAAGAAAAAAAACTAAAGTCATTGACGCTGTCAGTTACTAACAGAAACTTAAATGGCGATGGGCAGGACATATTGCTAGACTCAATGACAATCGCTGGACTAGAAAGACGACATCATGGTTAGGACCATCGGGTCAAAGAAAAAGGGGTAGACCAAATGCGCGCTGGACAGACGACGTCATAAAAATAGCAGGTACCCATTGGATGCGACTAGCAGAAGATAGACAACACTGGCAATCTCTGGAGGAGGCCTTTACCTTCCACTGAGAGGGGTTCTTGCAAATGTAGTTACGAAAGAAATTTAATTACAATTAATTACTGGAAACGGAAAGTTTAATACCTTACTTAATTGTATAACTACCAAATGAATTACCTACGAAAATACTACTTGAAACACTTTTAACTAAAATACATTTACTAAAAACAGTTACTAAATAATTTATATAATATAATTAATCTTGTATGCAGTGTCTTAAACTGTCAATTTTTTTTACTGTGAAGCAAGAAATAAAAGGCTTTTTTTTATTTTTTTATTTATATTAAATTGTCAATCTTCGATTTTATACATACAATCTTACAACACTTATCAAAAAAATGTGTCTATTACACAGTTTCGAGAAAAGCAAAGCAAACAAGAAACATTTTTTATCCACAATTGTTAAGCCCTTGGTATTACCACACCTGGTGGTAAGTGCGATGGTACTAAAGATGGACCAAGATTCCCAACGCAATGGGGAACTGGCTATCATGTCTTCAAGCCGGAACACATCAATGCTGTCAACATAGATGTTTGGCGGCAAGATTTAGATAAGATGGTGGTAGCTAACTAGGCGGGCTTAAAAATGCTCTTCCACTTACCAAACCGCCGGGAATCGAACCCGCGATCTCCAGATGTGAAGCTAATGGACTTAGCCATTACGCCACGGAGGCGGTTGAACTAATTAATTCAAAGGGCCATCTAGTTTTAATCTACCTGAAAATACCTGGCGCCATTTAGTTTTAAGACAATATTCGTGAACTAGGATCCTTAGCAATCATTGATTCAATCATTCACTGACCTCGGAATGCTTGCCGATGGCCTGGAAGATCATGCCGACGATCTTCTGCGCGAGCGGCTCGTTCCACCGGCACATCGCGAAGACCAGCGAGCGCGTTTGCTGCAGGTTCAGGCAGTCGCGCGTTTGCTGGTAGATGAACGGGAAACCCTGGACAGAGTAGCTTGTGTGAAGAAAAAATTTAATACCACATATAAAATACATGTATGTATAAAGGTTGTCTGGAAGAGATTGCCTTTAGCAATAAGACCGGCTTCTGTACACTATATTATAATATCTCTATGTATTAGCTTTACGAAATTGTTTTAGTGTACTATAAGTATAAATGCATGCCGTGTTCAACATGTACACTGGGTTTTTAGCGTGTTAGATTGTAACAGCTGTTGATACACCAATGAAATAATATTATAATTATATTATTATTATAAAGCAAAGTTCTCGAGTGGCGACCGCGCACTGGAAAACGTAGCGTAGGAAGGCCTCCCACGCGGTGGACCGATGTCCTGGTGAAGATCGCGGGAAGCCGATGGATGCGGGCAGCGCAGGACCGGTCGTCGTGGAAATCCTTGGGGGAGGCCTTTGTCCAGCAGTGGACGATTTGTGGCTGATATGATGATGATGATTATTATTATACATTCTATTCTAAAATGTATAAAAGCAGGTGTAAGTTAGATATGAATTAAGGCAACCCGAGTGCAATAAATTTTTTCTCTGAACCATGAATAAAATTAAAGTAGGCTTAGGCTGGAGAGTCTCCTTTATAATTACATGCTTTGCGTTTTCACAAAGAAATAAAATAAAATAAAAATGGTGAATAAAAAAAAACCAAGCGAAGTGAGTTTAGTTCGTTTAGCAGTTCGTGACAGAGGGATAGACTGACTGACAGACAGACAGCCAGACAGACATATGTGTGATATTATAAGGGTTCCTTTTTTTAATTCACAATAGGGGATCGGACTGCATCAAAAATAAATTCTGAAATATGATTTCCTAAATTGCTCTCCTCTTGAAATTTCAAAAAACCTTACTTGTTTTGTTTTTCCATCGTCTTCAATTTTTAATTCATCAAATTCACAAAATAAGTTCGTCAATGACGCTAAAAATCTATGACGTCACTTGTGGGTATTTCAAACATTTTTAGTACAAAATTTCGTTTTTGACATATCATAAAAAGTAACTCAAATGACTAGCAGTCCGATCCCCTATTGGTAAGCCCTTGGCATCATCTCACCTGATGGTAAGTGGCGATGGTGCCGAAGATGGAAGCGGGCTTACCAAGTTTCCCTAACGCAATGGAGAACTGGCTATCTTGTCTTTAAACCGGAACACATCAATGTTGTTAACACTGATGTTTGGCGGCAAGACTAGATAAGATGGTGGTAGCTAGCCAGGCGGGCTTAGAAAATGCCCTACCACCAACCAAACCGAGTCTTACAAGTTGATCCCACCGGGAATCGAATCCGTGGAAATATGGAACAGTATTTTTTAAATTTTTATTATTTTTATTTGTTAGTATATCCGCCATAATAACACTGTGTGAAATTTACAGCCGGCCACATATTACGGTTGAAAACTTTAAAGGTTGGCTTTGGCTTAGTAATAGGGTCATAGGCCCATTTCCTGGTACATAATCCTAAAAAACACACAGTCGAATTGAGAACCTCCTGTTTGGAAGTCAGTTAAAAAATCTATGAAAAAAGAGCTAATAGTTACTTAGACAGCTTCCCGTATCCTCTATGGTTTAGGATTTCCCCAAACTGTCCCATTAAATAAAAAAAGTCTGTACACACATCAACTTTGCCGAGGGATATTTTAAAACTTTTCATACAAAACATGGTTTTTTTGAAGAACTATAAAAAATTACTTAAGTTAGTGTAGGATAGAAACTTTCGAGATCAGCATGTGCTATATTTACCCTCTCATTTCTTCTACATTTGGTTGTAAGTGGTTTTTGTAAAAACGCGCGGAAAATGTGTCTTTATATTGTCATAGAAGGATGTTATAGATTGTATGAAATTAGTAGAACCCATGTTTATAAGAACTGAGTAGGTACTCGTAAATATAGCACTTGTGCATCTTGAAAGTTTTATACCCTAGTCAAAGTATATATATTAGTACTAACATATAGTATGGACACTCCCTGCCGTTCTCTTAGATTGCAACCTCACCCCCTCGTCACCCAGATTGATACAGATTGGTTACAGTTTAGTTGTCGAACGTATAGGATTTCGCCGCCATTTCGTTTGTTCCGTCATTCCTTTTTTGAAATATCATTCCTAGCCCGTTGTATGAAGTGTACAGGGCGTGCCCTAGTGCTGCACATATCCTAAGTAATTTTTATTAGCTTTTCAAGAACAATGTTTTGCATAAAAAAAAAATATCACTTAGCAATGTTGAACAGTGTATATCAACCTTAGCAAGTAGCAGCGCTTTGGCGTCAGGTGGCGACAAGGCTAACTGCCCGCTAGCATCTCGGGAGCGCTCCACCAGCCCTCCGACCAGCGCCACCATTTTGTCCAAAGCGCCAGGCCGCAGTTTGTCGCCCGCGCTCTCTGTGTTCCCGCCCCCGCTGCCGCTCCCGCTACCGCCCGCTTCGTCTGTCGGCGACTCCGCCTATGAAACAAATCGTATATATTATTAGTTTTTATGGAGTAAGGTTATATAAGAGATTGCTGTTAAGCGATAAGACCGCCTATCTGTTTAGCTCTCCTTAGTCCGTATCTACTGTATCCTATGTGTACGTTGTGCAATAAAGTATAATCGAAGGCGAAGCCGTGGGCAACAGCTAGTTATTAATACAGACGTAGAAAATTAAGTTTATATTCTTAAAAATAAGGTATTGTTTTGTCGTTCAGGGTATAGATTAGGTAAGTTAACAAGGAAAAAGGTGTATAAAATCATTTTCTGCAGGTGTGTCAAGTTATGTCCAATGTAAGCAATTGCGCCAAAAGAATGACACTGAAGTTCGCTACATCTGTTTCTTTACTGTTGTCACCGTGCGGGCGATGACGTTGACTCGCAACATGACTTGCCCTCCTCCTCGCCCATCTTGCTGAACTCGTACAGCTGGCTGCTGTGCTCCATGTGACGTCACATCACACTCACCGTGGCACAGTTCTGGCCCAGGTAGAAGGCGACCATGCGGGCGATGGCGTTGACGCGCAACATGAACTTTCCCTCCTCCTCGCCCATCTTGCTGAACTCGTACAGCTGGCTGCAGTGCTCCATGTGACGTCACATCACACTCACGGTGGCACAGTTCTGGCCCAGGTAGAAGGCGACCATGCGGGCGATGACGTAGACTCGCAACATGAACTTGCCCTCCTCCTCGCCCATCTTGCTGAACTCGTACAGCTGGCTGCAGTGCTCCATATGACGTAACATCACACTCACCGTGGCACAGTTCTGGCCCAGGTAGAAGGCGACCATGCGGGCGATGGCGTTGACTCGCAACATGAACTTGCCCTCCTCCTCGCCCATCTTGCTGAACTCGTACAGCTGGCTGCAGTGCTCCATGTGACGTCACATCACACTCACCGTGGCACAGTTCTGGCCCAGGTAGAAGGCGACCATGCGGGCGATGGCTGACTCGCAACATGAACTTGCCCTCCTCCTCGCCCATCTTGCTGAATCCGTACAGCTGGCTGCAGTGCTCCATGTGACGTCACATCACACTCACCGTGGCACAGTTCTGGCCCAGGTAGAAGGCGACCATGCGGGCGATGGCGTTGACTCGCAACATGAACTTGCCCTCCTCCTCGCCCATCTTGCTGAACTCGTACAGCTGGCTGCATTTCTCCATGTGACGTCACATCACACTCACCGTGGCACAGTTCTGGCCCAGGTAGAAGGCGACCATGCGGGCGATGGCGTTGATGCGCAACATGAACTTGCCCTCCTCCTCGCCCATTTTGCTGAACTCGTACAGCAAGCTGAAGTACTCCGTCAGATGCCGCAGGTGCGCACGCGCTCCGCTCTCCATCTGACGTCAAACAGGTAATTTTAAAGAGATTGCAACTTTCGTAACTAAAGGTAGAGGGGAGCAAGCGCAAACCGGTCCTACAACCAAAGAAATTTTAAAAAGGGACACGATGCCTACTAGCCATTAAATGTAGGGCCAGATTCGATCTTCGCTGCGCGCGCTTCCCTCTATTTTACAATGTTCTTGATTAATTAGTGAAAATGTGGCTTAGAAAAGAAGCAAACAACAATAGTATCTGTTAAGATGTTAAAAAAATAAACATGAAAGTGAATTCCAAAAATTCAACCTTTAAAGTTGAATGAATAATCTGGCTGACCAGACTTGACTGGCATTAGCGGTTATCGGCCCTAATTCTGAGTACCCAGTTAATTTCAACTTCAACAATATAAAATGAGATACTTTTTTCTGATCGTTGGCGTAGTGTTCCAGCGTTTCTTCCAGGTTGGTTATAGGCGACTGTGTAACGGTTGTATTCATTACGGAAAATTGTTGAGACTTGAATAAAACAGAAAAACATTTCATAAATTTTAGGAGCGTACTACAAAGAGTGCCCAATTTTCAAACAGATTTATATTTTTTTTAATTATGTCATTCATGCATGAGACTTTCTTGAAATCGACTTGAATTTTTAATTGAAAAAAAAAAAGTTTTGAACAAAACCAGTGCTTACCAATGACAACAACATCCTAATGAACCTAGTAACACAACTCGCTTCGCCCAACTTGCTATTATCCTCGCTCCCCTCCTCCATACCTTGCAGGTATAAGGCACAATGACTAGACCTGAAATAATGAACATCCTTAAAATGATTGTGAACCTACGGCGAAAATTAGGCTTTTCACACAAATGATATTATAAAATAATAGATTATGTAAATAACAAAGATATATAATGTGGATTTTTTAACAAATACCTGACACTGTAATCTGAATCATGCATGACATTATGTATAAGACATTAGACAATAAGTATTTTTTGTTAACAGTTAACCGATTATTGACAATTTTTAATAAGTTGTCAGTCAGAATAAAAGCTAGGTTTCGTTTCTTAAATTATTAATTTAAAAAAAAAACAAATAATAGACGAAAATATTTTTGTATGGAAACACTTAACGACAATTTTTTTTTATTCACAATTGGTAAGAGCTTAGCATCATCTCACCTGATGGTAAGTGACAATGATGCCTAAGATGGAAGTGGGCTTACCAAGATTCCCCAATGCAATGGAGAACTGGCTATCTTATCTTCAAGCCGGAACACATTAAAAATGAACTAACTAGCTTATGTTCTGACTGACAACCTAATAAAAAATTGGTCATCATTCTCATCATATCAGCCGAAAAACGTCCACTGCTGGACAATTGCCTCCCACAAGAATTTCCACGACCAACGGCCCTGCGCCGCCCGCATCCATCAGCATCCCGCGATTTTCATCAGGTCGTCGGTCCGGTGCGCGGTCGCCACTCGAGAACTTTACTGCCCCAAAATCGGTCAAAATCAAAATCGGTTAACTGTCAAGAGGTGTAAATCGCTATAAAGTCGCAGGTTAAAAATCCATTCACTCAAAATCACACTAAAACTAAAGAAATTCAACACTATGGACTTTCTAAGTACTTCTCACATTTCTAGTCACCCTTCAATATTTACTTTAGTTATTATAGCGGCAATAGAAATACACACTCTGTGAAATTTTCAATAGTCTATGTATTTTACGATTCATGAAATACAGCCCGCTAACATACAGACGAACGGACGTATAGCGGAAGTTTAGTAATTCGCTCGCGTTGGCACCCTTTGGGTTCGGAACCGGGAAAGAAGAAAATATGAAGCAGACAATGAAGAATTTCACAAATTACCTTAATCTCTGAATAACATGCATACAAAGCCTCTGAAACATCTGCCGCACCATCTGATTGGGACATTTTATAAGGACCTGAAATAAAAGGACAAGTTAGACAGCACATATACAGGGTGTAACGAACTCGTTCACGGGGGGCTTCTACTCAACATACTAAACAACTCTCCATCTTCTTCCTCATCGTCACTTACCATCAGGTTAGAAAATGTAAAATTGAGTTACTTTTTATCATCTGTCAAAAACTAAATTTTGTTCTAAAAATGTATGAAATAGGAATGCGTGACGTCATAGTTTTTCAGCGTCAGCGATGTACTTATTTTATAATTTTGTTTAATTAAAAAATTAAAGACGCAGTCCAAAACAAAATGAGTAAAAAAAATTACAATGGGAGGTCAATTTAGGGAATAACTTTTCATAAGTTATTTTTGATGTAGTCAACTACCCTAATGTGGACAAAAAAAGAGACCAAAAGTAAATTCGGAAAAAAAAATACTCTTCATACGAATGATTAGCGTAATGTCAATTTTTTATCCAGTTGCCTGCGCGTGTGTTGAGTAGAATCCCCAGCTGACGGCTCTTACGCCAATTTCGTTACATTATCTATTTTATAACTTAAAAGCAATGTGTGTTGTTTCAAAATAGTTGTGTTGTGGAAAACCAGCCCTGGCCGTGGCCGTGTCCACACCTATTTTCATTACAGACAGCTCTTTTAAGGTGGTTCCATTGGCACACTAGCGCCGCCAATAGAAATGTAGGGGTACATACCTACCTACCACATAGATCGCAGCGTAAGCGCTCGTGGCTCGACTCGGCTTTGTTCGCCAGTCGTCCCGAACCCGCGTCCAGATATAGACTCAACCTAAGAACAACCTACCTATGTAATTCATTCATGTAAAAATAAATCCGGAAATTCGTGAACTGCAAACCTGGTCACTTTTCATTGAACATTCCACGCAACCTTAAACAACAGGTCCCTCGACCACGGACCCCTAACAGAAATAAATAATTTACTCATTCTTATGGACTTTAATCGAAATCATTGAATATTTTGGGCACATAAGGGGATAAACACTATTGTTTAATTGTTATTTTATAACTGTAAATATTAGCAACAAGTTATTTTTTGTAAAACTGCTAAAAAGCCACTATTAGCAAACTTCTTGAATATTTACAGTAATAAAATATTTAGGGAATACACAATGATTTCGATTGAAGTCCACATGAATGAGTAAATTATTTATTTCTATTTGGCGCCGCCAGTGTGCTGATCGAACCACCTTAAATTGAAGTATCTGTCGGAGCGCTAGGTGGTGAAGCCACTTCTGTTGGCGTGGAAGCGGAACGTACAATGATGGCGCTACTACTGACGAAAACCCTTCCGAGCCCTCGACAAGTTTTTATTTATGAAAACAAATGAATTTGTAATTCGATATAATTTAAGTCTCTTTTCTCTTAAAAGAGAAAGACTTATAACTCACCTGCATCGGCCACCATGTGTCGTCAGCCATATGGCCAAGAAACCATTCTGAGGCCGCTGCTGACGCATTGAATTGCTTCGTTACCAGCTCCACCCAAGACACCATAGTCGGCTACAAAGAAAACACCGTTAAATATAAATTTGTATTTTCGTAAAAAAAACAGTATTAGTTAGCTGCGGTGGTATAGCTTACCTTTTCTTTCGCGTGAATAAACGTTTCGATGAAGAAAGACGTCGATAGACGAGCTGCAACTTCAGTGACTTCGGGTTTTAACGTTAATAGTGACTGTGGTACTGAACTACACATTTGTCCCATGAATCTGAAAAAAAAGGAATATCTAAGGAGATTGTCGTCTACTTTGGTGATTGACGACCACTTTAAATTGGTTCAATTTATTGTAGCTAAAATCGCATTAGAGATTTTATAAAAGTTAAACAGATATCATCATCATCATCAGCATCATCGTATCAGCCGAAGGACCTCCACTGCTAGACAAAGGCCTCCCCCAAGGATTTACACGACTACCGGTTCTGGGCAGCCCGCATCCAGCGGCTTTCCGCGACCTTCACCAACTCATCGGTCCACCGAGTGGAAGGCCTGCCAAGCCGAATAAACGTAGCCGCCAAACATCAATGTTGACATCATTGATGTGTTCCGGCTTGAAGATAAGATAGCCAGTTCCCCATTGCGTTGGATAATCTTGGTAAGCCCGCTTCTATCTTTGGCATTATCGTCACTCACTATCAGGTGAGATGATGTAGGGTTATAAGTATTTATTTGGGTACTACAGTTTCATATTAAACGTTGTCTGGTCAAGAGCTCGTCTTTCTTATTTCTAAAGACCGACCCAAAAATTCGGCCAGTCACTACTTATTTCTATGATGCCAAGGGCTTACCAATTGAGAATTAAAAAAAAAAACCTGGGGTTGTTTTGGAGTCAAGGACTTGTCTTAAGATATTTCTTTTTTATTAAAGACTAGCTTTTGCCCGCGGCTTCGCCCGCGTGGACATCGTTGTAAGGACTGTCTTAGAGGGTGCGCGGTGCGCGAGCCGCATGGGGCTCGCGAGCGTGGACATGATTTTTTTCCAGATCCCTTCGGGAACTATGTCAGGATAGGCTTATTAGTAAATCAAGTCATTTCCCAACCACTCAACCATCTCTGTGCAAAAAATCACAATAATCCATTGTTCCGTTGCGATGTTAAAAAAATTAACCAAAATAAAGAGTATTTTTTCATTTCTCGCAGGAACTTCGTTGGGCTATGATATTTTCACGGGATAAAAAGTAGCCTATGTCCTTCCTCGTGACACAGGCTACCTGCATGCCAAATTGCATTAAGATTGGTCAAGGCGTTAAAGCGTGAAAAGGTAACAAATAAACACATTTTCACATTTATAATATAAGTTAGGATACCCACAATCTGAGGACATTAAGATTATGAATGTACAAGTGGAGATCTACTCACGTGAAATACGCATGCTGGAATATGTTCTTGTCGTGTAGGAACTGCATGTTATCATCCCAAATCCACTTGAGCAGGTCCGGTGGTAGTTTGATAGTGGGGGCCGCATCACTGCTGCGTCGCTCCACCGACGACGTGGAGCTCGCCTCTTCCGCCGTTGAGGACTGAAACGTTTATACTTTAATAAGATTTTCATTCGGGTGTTGCAGCTTAATAAATGTTTGGCCGATAGGGTTGCATCGAAACCAGCTGTTTATCAGTGGTTCAGCCGTAAAGACGATGCTTTAAATGCGGAGGTATCGGGTTCAAATTAGTTTTTAAAGTAAAACTCTTTTACGCATGCTTGACTTTGGGAGTAAGCTGGTGGATGCGTGACGAGAGCGTTACGGAAGTGTGTTCGGGCGAGGCGAACTAAAGTTGAGAGGGATATATAAATTAGTGAAGATAGAAAGAGAGATACTATTTATTTTTGTTTACCAACTAAATCGGTTGCCAAGGCAACAATATCGGTTGTCTAAACAATCAAAACAAACATATAAGATAAAAAAGACTTAATCATTTTCAGAGGATAATAAAACTCTTTTCATAAACTGTCTTTACCTCCATATGACAAAAAAGATTTGATTATTTTCTGAAGACTAAGTATTTACTTTCATACATATAGATGGAGCTAAAAAAGTTTTACTTCAGTCGTGTGGTCTAAAGCACACTCGTATTTTTTTAAGCAGTCAATATGGATTGCTTCAAATAGTGAAGAAAAAACATCATAATAAAACCTACACATCTGATATCATCGAAATCGGATATACAACACCATGTCCGTAGATTTTAATCAGGAATGTACTGCAATGAACCTTCGAGGAATAATAGCCATTCTAAATGACTAGTTTAACGAGATACCTGTGCCTCCTCTTGCTGTCCGCAGTCGGAGCCGCGCTGCTGACGCGGCGGGCTCAGCTCGTAGAACAGCATGTAGGCGCTGTTCGTCTTCTCGAACGAGAAATCCATGAATTTATCCGTCACCGAGTCGTACGTTTTACTCTGAAAGAGAGGGGATGCATGAAATCTACTCTTTATATGCATCCTCAGTATATTTTTCCCAACAAAGGAAAAACAGAATGTAAATAAAGTAAACTCGCGAGCGTTAAAACCCGACAGGGTAGTTTGGGAGGCTTAACTTTGGATAGAAATTAAATCATTATTCACAAGGTGCTTAATGATGAATAAGACGTTAATTGCTCGAAAAGTGGTCCTCAATATGCCAGTCAAGTGTGCGCAAAATTGATTTTACCGCACACGTGCTTTAACTTTACCACATTTTTAAATTTCTAGCTCGGAGGAACAAGATATTTCTAGCAAATAAAAATATAATAACCAAAGATATAGAATCTTCTTAAAGACTTTTGATAGGAGAATTTTAAAAGAGGTTGGTTGTTCCTCCGTGAGGTTAGTACATAACGCTAGCCATAGAAGTAATAAGTATGGAAGAACATCTCTAAAGTAATGTCATGGTTACACCGAAATATAAATAAAAAAAAATGTGACAAGGAAGTCAACGTGAGCGGCTCTATCTATTTCTTCTACTTGGGATGACCAGGGTGACAATGCTTCGTAAGAAAAAAGAGACATAGAGAAATATTGTAAAAACTGACTGTTTAACTAAAGCATCTTTCAATAGAAATTTCCAACAACGTAATCAATAACCTAACCTAAAAATAAATATAGTTTAAAAAAACTAAAAAACAAGTTGAGTTATGTCGGATTTTAACGCTCGCGAGTGTATTTTCTACTCTTACTGTTTCAACAATAAATATGATGTAAAATGTGTATGAAATAATGCCGATAAGAGTCACAAATAATGGACTGACGTAGGAATTTAATGTAATAAACAGTAAAAAAAGATGTAAATTAGTCCGGTTTGTTAACATTCTGTATTGTCTTGTTTGGGACCAACTTATAAGTTAACTATGCTATTTTGACTAATGGTTCAGTCAATTTCTAGTTGATCAAGACTCTTTAGTAGATACACTCTTTAGTAGGTAGGATTCAACCACGAGATCTACGTGGGCGGAGCGTAACTGACAAAAGAAAAAAGGAAATAATTCTTCTGAAGAAGCTTGACACATTTTTGAAGCTTGACGTAACTGGGCAAAACCCACAGAACAATGAGTAACATAGAAGTAGTGTAATTGACTCTTATATACACGTCCAAAGATATATGTAATGTCATATTGTCCACTGTTTTGGGTTTTTATAATACTAAATTAAAAAGCCACTTAATGACAAATGTATTAGTCTGTGACTATGCCCATTCGTTCTGTTGCGCAATGATTCGGTGCGTATTGGTGACCAGATTTGTGTGCGTGTGTGTGTACGTGCGTGCGTGCGTTCTTGTGTGTGTGTGTGTGTGCGTGCGTGAGTGCACGTGCGTGCGTGTATGTGTGTTAGTTACGGTTCTGTGGTAACACCCCTAACCATTTCGACGCATAGTGCCAGAAGCGCAAATAACCGTAAACCAAAGGACCTTACTTCAAATTCAACGAATGCTTTGGTTTGTCAAGAAATAAGTTTTTATGCCAATCATTATGATGATCATCATCACATTACTCAAAAGATGTCCACTGCTGAACATAGGCCTCCCCCGACAAGGAGGTTTTGCTGTAAATCGTAGCTGTTGTCTATCCTCCGGTTTGTTCCCTTAGCCGCCTGTTACGAAACCCCCGGGAAGAGACGGAGTGGTGCAACCACAGGAACTTTTTAATCATAAAAGCAAATTTACACATCTATGAATATTGCAATAAGCAAAATTAAGATGGAAAATAAATGTCGTAATCCAAATTTTTGGATAAAATAACAATAGGAAGTAAGTCAATCTTGCTTGATGTAACATTTTTTTAAGAATAATACTGCTTCATAAACAACGACTTCATCTTGTTGACACTCTTTGGTTTTATAATACAATACCTTGGCCGTTTGTTGATAGATATTTTTTTTAAAGCTGGGTACAAAATATCCGTAAAGGTTTTTGATGGTCTAAAGTATCCTAATTTTTGTAAGTTTCTTTTTATCAAATAAATAATAATAATAATAATTCTAATCTGTCTGATCAATCAGTCTCTAAAACGAATGAGCTTAAAAAATCTTTGTTACTAGTCATATGTATCTAGATCTGGAAGCCGGTTGTAAACCGTCGGGCCAAGGCCATACACCGACATCTCAGATTTGGCCAAATTATGCGGCACATAGAAACTAACTCTAAAAGTAGACTTACAGTCATCTCGCCGCCGAAACACTCGGCAGCTATGTGCGTCGGGTCAAACGGCTTGACTTCAGCGCCATTGAACAGCAACCATCGATCATGGTGCTCGTGCAAACCATCGGGCCAAGGCCCTGTACCGACTTCTCAGATTTGACCAAATTATGCGGCACATAGTAACTAAATCCAAAAGTAGACTTACAGTCATCTCGCCGCCGAAACACTCGGCAGCTATGTGCGCCGGGTCGAACGGCTTGACTTCAGCGTCGTTGAACAGCAACCATCGGTCATGGTGCTCGTGCTCCCGGTCCCTGATGAACGAGTAGTAGTGTCCACCGTCCGCGGTGCCCGTGTGCACTGTTACGCCTATTAGTTCGTACCTAAGGGTTGGCGTGCAAATTGAATTAGATGATTAAAAAGATTTCATCATATCAGCTCATACACATTACCACCGAGAGGCTCCAGTCTACCTTGAATTAGGACGACCACGCAGGCCCAGTGCGGGGTGGTCGACTTTACACACAACATTCGAATTTCTTCGCAGGCGACGATATTATCCTTCACCGTAAGAGCGTCGGATAAACGAACATATGAAATTACCACGACCTCCCGGACAGGAGGTAGCGGCCCTAGCTGTTACGCCACTGATTTTTTCAAGATTTATGCTCATTAATATATTGATTGCAACCTTTTGTTTTAATAATAACCAAAAAGATTTGAACGGCCGCCTTATTATATTAACCACTAGTAAAAATATTTAGTAGTGTAAAGCCCACAGCGACCTCACTTTTATGGCACACGTCAGATACGAATCTGGGTAGTGCGCTTCCGTTTTCGGCATCGTTACTTACATCTGGTGAGACGATGACAAGGACTTGGATATTTTGAATAAAAATTTAAAAAAATCTGTGGCGTTACACCCAAGAGTAGCTATGATACTTGAATAATACATTGCTAAATCTAATAAGAAAGTTTATACACATTTATTTATACTTACAGCAGCTTGTATAGGTGGACCGCTTAAATGAGTCTTCGCCCGCGCGGTACAGGGACGCGAGTGTAAGGCGATAAAGGGGATCGAGAGAGGAGCGGGCGGCAGGCGCATTGTTGTGGCATCATTGCGCGGGCGGCAGGCAATTAAAGCGCGTCGTTGCTACGACAATGCGCCTGCCAGCCGCTCCTCTCTCGATCCCCTTTGTCGCCGTTCCCCCGCGCCCCTGTACCGAGCGCACGAAGACTCATTTAAGCGGTCTACCTATAACCATGAATTCTTGCTTTACATTTCAGTAAAACAAAAGTGTTTAGCTAGTACCCCCCAAACATTTCTAATAGCTGTTTTGTAAGCAAAGTATGAATGATTCTTGTTCAGTAATAAATATAAAATAATAGAAACAATCAAGATGGGCAAGTGCTGTATGAGTTGTGGTACAAATGGTATGAAATCAGTAGATCCCAATTTTAATTTTTATGCGTTTGTACAAAAAACACTTAAAACGAAATTAATATATAAATAAGAACTGAGAGAGTAAAAAAATTCCAGACCTGTGTATTAAAAAGAATTATTCAATGGTTAACAGGCAATACCTCATGTCCCACCTTTTTTCAAATTATATATTATTATTGCTTCATTTTTTCGCCGGCAATCTATCGTAATCCCCTTTTAGTTCATTAGTATTGCCATTATGGTAAAGTAAAACATATCAACCCAAAAAAAAAAATAGCCTGTATAACAACGTGGTAACACAAGTTCGCAACTCGCAAGCCACCGCCGCGCCGCCGCGCCGCCGCGCCGGTCATTACACGTTTATTGTCAACATTGATGCTTTGTATGGTGCTCGGCGGTTGGTTCAACATTTTTCTTGACAGTTTTCTGAAGTAATATCTCGTAAGCCACACTTTTATTGAAACTAACGCAAATATCAATGTGTTAAGATTTTAAATTAATGTTTGTTATTATTAGAATAATACTAACTTTAACAAAAAAGTCTAAATTAGATTTTTTAAGTCATATTTTATCATCTACTATAAACTTGTATATGATGTCAGTTAACCGTCCTATTGTGAATTTGTTATAAAACTGCCCATACTAATATCGATACCACAAGATCTAATAGTAATATGGATTTTCTGTGAAACTACGGGACTTCTTTGAAAGAAAAGTAAAATTAAAATACACAAATCTTACTCATAATGTTCTTCCTCTTCTTTGTCGTCGCTGTCAGGGTTGGGACTGCTATCACCTTCCCTTCTCTCCTCAGCTAATTTCCTTTTTTCTTCTGAAAACATAAAGATTTTAAAGAACAATTTCATTGTCTTCGCATAAGGATACATCATCATTATAATAACAGCCCAAAAACGTATACTGTGGGATAAAGACCTCAAAACCATCTCAAAACATACAAAATAGTCAAATATGAAGCAAATTTTTTTAAAGAAACAAATACACTGTGACAATTTGAACGACGAAAGGATCAAGGAATCTATGGCTGTCAAGCAAAAAAATACATCTCATATAATACAAATCGATCAGCTGACTAGGTAACGAAGTAAATTTTTTTTTGCTCATCGACAGAGGTATCGGGAGGATGTCAGGCCCTTTCAAATAAGGCCAAATATGAAGGGTCTACAATAGATAGTTCCCAAGATATAGGAATTTTAAGGTTGCACATCTCCTACACTAAGATTTGGTCGAGCACTATCATGATCCCAAACACTAGGGGACTACGATGGATAGTTCTCAAGATACAAACATGTTAAGGTTGGACATCTCCTACATTAAGATCTGGTCGAGCTCTATCGTGATCCCAAACACGAGGGGACTACGATGGATAGTTCTCAAGATACAAACATGTTAAGGTTGGACATCTCCTACATTAAGATCTGGTCGAGCTCTATCGTGATCCCAAACACGAGGGGACTACGATGGATAGTTCTCAAGATACAAACATGTTAAGGTTGGACATCTCCTACATTAAGATCTGGTCGAGCTCTATCATGATCCCAAACACGAGGGGACTACGATGGATAGTTCCCAAGATATAAACATTTTAAGGTTGGACATCTCCTACACTAACATTTGGTCGAGATCTATCGAGATCCCAAACACGAGGGAACTACGATGGATAGTTCCCAAGATACAAACATGTTAAGGTTAGACATCTCCTACACTAAGATCTGGTCGAGCTCTATCATGCTCCTAAACACAAGGGAACTACGATGGATAGTTCCCAAGATACAAACATGTTAAGGTTGGACATCTCCTACACTAAAATCTGGTCGAGCTCTACCGTGATCCCAAACACGAGGGGACTACGATGGATAGTTCCCAAGATACAAACATGTTAAGGTTAGACATCTCCTACACTAAGATCTGGTCGAGCTCTATCATGCTCCCAAACACGAGGGGGCTACGATGGATAGTTCCCAAGATACAAACATGTTAAGGTTGGACATCTCCTACACTAAAATCTGGTCGAGCTCTACCGTGATCCCAAACACGAGGGGACTACGATGGATAGTTCCCAAGATACAAACATGTTAAGGTTGGACATCTCCTACACTAAGATCTGGTCGAGCTCTATCATGCTCCCAAACACGAGGGAACTACGATGGATAGTTCCCAAGATACAAACATGTTAAGGTTAGACATCTCCTACACTAAGATCTGGTCGAGCTCTATCATGCTCCCAACACGAGGGAACTACGATGGATAGTTCCCAAGATACAAACATGTTAAGGTTGGACATCTCCTACACTAAAATCTGGTCGAGCTCTACCGTGATCCCAAACACGAGGGGACTACGATGGATAGTTCCCAAGATATAAACATTTTAAGGTTGGACATCTCCTACACTAACATTTGGTCGAGATCTATCGTGATCCCAAACACGAGGGGACTACGCTAAGTTTACTATCATTTGTGTATTACTATCATCTGTGGCTAAGTTTCGAAATAACCATAGAATCGAATTGAACATATGAGCGGCATACTTGACGTGGGGCCATTTACGTGACAAGAATCTCCTTCTAGAGATATGTACTTGTATATAGACACACTCTTTGTTCATATGCATCCATTGTTCAATTTGTCACCTTGTAAAAGCAAGTGTTAAGCTCTGCGTTACAATTCTGCCTTAGCCATGTGTCCAATCTGTTTGAGGTCCTTTCAGCATTTCCAAGTTGACTGAAAAAGATCCCGAAAGGGATAAGCCCGTCATTGCCACTTTGTTCCTACATTGTGAATAGGGGATCGGAGTGCATCAAAAATAAATTCTGTTATATGATTTCCTAAATTGCTCTCCTCTTGAAGTTTCAAAAAACCTTACTTGTTTTGTTTTTCCATCACGTCTTGAATTTTTAATTGATCAACTTCACAAAATAAGTTCGTCAATGACGCTAAAAATCTATAACGTCACTTGTGGGTATTTCAAACATTTTTAGAACAAAATTTCGTTTTTGACGTATCATAAAAAGTAACTCAAATGACTAGCAGTCCGATCCTCTACCTTTTTTTATACTTTTGTATCATCATCATCATCATATCAGCCGAAGGACGTCCACTGCTGGACATAGGCCTCCCCCAAGGATCTCCACGACGAACGGTTTTGCGCTGCCCGCATCCAGCGGCTTCCCGTGACCTTCACCAGGTGGGAGGGAGTGGGAGGCCGCCTCACTTCGCTTTCAGGTCGCCACTCCAGAACTTTACTGACCCATCGGCCATCTGTTCTACGAGCAATGTGCCCCGCCCACTGCCACTTAAGTTTAGCAATTCTGAGAGCTATGTCGGTTACTTTGGTTCTACTACGGATCTCCTCGTTTCTGATTCGATCACGCAGAGAAACTCCGAGCATAGCTTAACTTTTATATAATGTGCATAACTTTTGTATAATGTGCAATAAATATTTTACAAACAAACCTTCATACTGTGCCGGCATGAGATGTTTCTCGACGTATCCGGACATGTCGAGCCTCATCGGGAAAGAGAAGTGTGTATTCACTTTCTCTTTCAGCATGGTGAGCATATTGAACGTGTACCGCATCGTGTTGAAGCACAGGATGCGCGGGAGTTTCTTGAAGCACGCCCTGTACAGTAAAAATGTTGTTGAACGTTTGTTGACCCTTACTCAGCGCGGACTTTGAAGAAAATAAAGGTATATTCTACAGATGGCTATTCTACAGATTACAGACAATATTCTACCCCAAGACATGTGTTCCACTGGTAAATTGTATGGCTAGATCATTCTTCTGAAACCACAAATTTTATTTACCACTAGTGGGTGCTCGCGGCTTCGCCCGCGCAGTTCTCGTTTTTTGGTGTTCCCGTGAGAATTTCCCGAAATGCTTTCTTAGCGGTTGTCTACGTTATAGCATCTAACTGCATGCCAAATTTCAGCCCGATCCGTCTAGTGGTTTGGGCTGTGCGTTGATAGATCACTATGTCAGTCAGTCACCTTTGAGTTTTATATATATATAGATTTCTTTCTCAGCACCAACTTAGCTTATCGCTTAACTATACGCTGTTTAACAACGAACCAAGGATTTTTTCACGTCTTTATTCTAGTTTCTTAAAGCACGAGTTTAGTTAAATCACTCGTATTGTGTAGACAATAAGGGCGCCGTATTTTCTGACGTTTGGACAGTTATAGTTCTAATTGTTTTAATTAAGTTCTTAGCAACAAACTTTGTAGAACTCTGCGACTCCAATGGCTTTTTTTTCTCTCTTGTACTCACCGTTTCTCAGCTCTAACTTTGCTGGCACACTGGCTGCAAGTATAGCAGTTGTCTCCCTCTAATGTGTCCTTGACAGTGACTTCGTCGAGACTCTGGTGCAGGTTGCGCATGTCCGCCACTTGGCAACGGACCGTGTAGAACTCTTCGAGGGTGCGGGACACGTGGCGGCAATCCTACGAGAAAGTCTTACTTGGTTATGATGGTTTAAAAGTGTACATAGTGACCCTTTTAGAAATAACTAATAATTGAAAACTCCAAAAACGTTAAGAGTCGCCAAGGGGCTCAAGTTTCCAAACAAACGTAGTTCGGCATAAATACACAAACGACATGTATGCTCGAATCCAAACTTTGCAAAGATATTGGGAAGAAACATCAGTGTTTGAAGAATTGGGGACCAAGAGAAAGAAAACACGTCTTGATAATACAGATACGTTTTTTATTTTGTTCGGTAGGTGCAGATTGAGAATGGATGAAACAACTCAGTAAAGTGTTTTATATACTAATGTTAATCAGGCGCCCTCTGTGGTATTTTTGTGTAAGACAAATGAACTTTACATACTGTACATCGATAGTGAGGTAGGCGTTACGAGACGAACATAGAAAAGGAATTACAGGTTAGATGGCGCTGTAACAGTGTTCGTAATTTTTTTTTCTATGTTTTTTTTCTCTGTATTTAAAATGGAAACTTAGGTAATGTTTTTTATTACTATTTAAAAGTGTGTGTATACTCACCACCTCCGTGGCGTAATGGTTTAATCCATTAGCTTTACATCAAGAGGTCGCGGGTTTGATTTCCGGCGGAGTCCAACTTTGTAAAACTCGGATTGGTTGGTGAAGTGCATTTTCTGAGCCCGCCTGTCTAACTACCACCATCTTATCTAAGTCTTGCCGCAATGCCGCTTAACATCAATGCCAACAACATTAATGTGTTCCGGCTTGAAGATAAGATAGCTAGTCGCCCATCGCGCTGGGCAATCTTGGAAAGCCCGATTCCATCTTCGGCATCATCGTCACTTACCATCAGGTGAGATGATGCCAAGAGCTTAGCTACCAATTGTGAATAAAAAAAACGCCACATCACGCAAAAAGTACTATATTTTCATGTGGTTTTCACAGTTTGGTAGCTTGGATTCCAAATTAAAATCTAAGCCACATTTTATCTTATTACGGTGGGAAGAATCACAATTTTAATTTAAAATTTTCAAAATATTAATTTAAAATAAAATAATCCTAAATATTTGTTTTTGCGTAATGTGCGCACAGTCAATAACCCAATAAAATATTTGGGCATGGTTACCTCCTAGTGACCAGTGTGTGTTGCCAGTGATGACTTACGGAACTGAGATATGGTCGCTTACTATGGGCCTCATAAGAAGGCTCAAGGTCACCCAAAGGGCAATGGAGCGTGCTATGCTCGGAGTTTCTCTGCGTGATCGAATCAGAATTGAGGAGATCCGCAGGAGAACTAAAGTAACCGACATAGCTTACAGAATCGCTAAACTGAAGTGGCAGTGGGCAGGGCACATAGCTCGTAGAACAGATGGCTGATGGGGCAGTAAAGTTCTCGAGTGGCGACCGCGCACCAGAAAACGTAGCGTAGGCAGGCCTCCCACGCGGTGGACCGATGACCTGGTGAAGATCGCGGGAAGCCGATGGATGCCGGCAGCGCAGGACCGGTCGTCGTGGAAATCCTTGGGGGAGGCCTTTGTCCAGCAGTTGACGATTTGTGGCTGACATGATGACCTCCTAGTAACCTATCCCGACTGTTTTTTAGGGTTCCGTACCCAAAGGGTAAAAACGGGACCGTATTACTAAGCCTCCGCTATCCGTCCGTCCGTCTGTCACCAGGCTGTATTTCATGAACCGTGATAGCTACACAGCTGATTTTTTTTCACAGATGATGTATTTCTGTTGCCGTTATAATGACAAATACTAAAATTTAGAAGAAGTGAAAAAATCCCCTTGAGTCTCCATACAAAAACTTAGTTTTTTTTAACACGAAGAAACTAGCGCCATCTAGTATGATGGTTTTTGAAACACGAAACTAGCGCCATCTAGTATGATGGTACGGAACCCTATGTGTGCGGTTGTGACTCGCAGTTGCCCGGTTTTTTTCTGAAATACCTTCAATGTACAGACGAGACTTTTTTCCAGTTTTTATAGATACCAATAAACATATTTTATGACTTATGAAGCCATATTAATGATATATCTAATAAGGCACATCAGGCTGTTATAGGATACAGCTATAGCACTACCAAACATAGTACACATGTGCTCACCAAAGACAAGGAATTTTTGCTGAGCACGTTACAGAACAGGCGTCTTGAACAGTTGCTTGAGCTCGCACGTCTTCTCATCCAGCTTGGACACGAAGTCCATTAAAACCTCCGCCATATCCTTCTGCTCGCCAGTGTTCAGTGGTTGGCAGTCATAATGTACTCACCAAAGACACGACATTATTGCTGAGCACGCCGCAGAACAGCGTCTTGACCAGTTGCTTGAGCTCAGGTGTCATCTCCTCCAGCTTGGAGACGAGGTCGATGAAGAACTCCGCCATGTCCTTCTGCTCGCCAGTGTTCAGTGGCTGGTGGTCCATCTGGTACACCTTGCAGAAGCTGCGCGGGTTGTACGCTTTGCGCTCGCTCTCCTGTGGATAAAAGATTTGAAAAATATTGTTATAAGTTGTCTTTCCCGTGATTATACTATTTTCTTAGACAAAAAGCAAAGGACAAAACTAGACCCAACATCAGTAAAAGAACAAAAAAAACCTTGTTTATTATCAAGATTACAAGAACTGTAATAAAAAATAAAAAACTTGTTTTGCGAGTTGTACGCACGACCAAAGTATTTATATACTAGTGTATTTATATACAGATCCCGTTTTTTGCCGTTCCCAAAATCCTTTCTTAGCGTATGTCCACGTCGTAATTGCTATCTGTATTCCAAATTTTAGCAAAATCCGTTCATTGGTTTCGGCTGTGTGTTGATATACCAGTCACCTTTTCCTTTACAGAAGAGTAGCATACAGTATGGCCACTCCCTGCCACTCTCTAGATTCCGACCTCACCCTCCCGTCACCCACATGTATACAGATTGGTTCTCGAACGTACAGTATTTCGTCGTGATTTCGTTTGTTCCGTCATTTGTTTTTAGAAATATTACTCGCCCATTGTAATAAGTGTCCGGGTGCGGAACGAAACTTAATTCGATCACGACCGCCGCCGTGTCAGTATGTTTGAACATGTCTGCGTGGCCATAACTGTCTCTATCTAAGATATTCATCATCCTCTGAATTTTGCTAAAATCTACGGTTGTTTGTTTGTTTGTAAACTCTTTATTGTACAAAATATACACTTAAAATAATATTTAAAAAACACTTAAGTACAAAGGCGGACTATCCCATTATTATCGTTGTTTGCTCCATTGAGTTTGCGTTTACCATCCTCGACTGCATCATCACTTACCATCAGGTGAGTTGCAGTCAAACGCACTCAAATTTTTAATAAAAAAAAAAAAAAAAAAATCGTTATTTTTCAACAATTTAGTTCGATATCCCAAAACAATATATGACGCGCCTAGTGTGCTACAGACGTACACGGAGGAGACCCGCCGCACAGAGGAATATATCCTATATAAGAACTGAGCAAAAAATGAAAACTCAAATTTGGTTAAAGTCTATTACAAATCGTTTATCGTTAAAGTCAAGTAACGGTTACATCACTAAACGGCCATTTCGGTAACGCCCCTCCCCACCTCCAACCGTCACTGCAGTCGGAACCCAGCCTTTGTATGAATCGCTCGTCTTTGTCTCGGCGCACCTGTTAAAACGTGATCTTTCATTCGCGTTTTGTATTTGTGTTGGTGGAATTTTATAATATTAACCATTATGGATTTTGAAGAGAAAGGTACGTACTTAAATTAAGAATATTTAGTTTTCGCATTGTACTTGATAAAGTAAGATACCTTCATCATAAAGTTTTACATTTAAAATGTAACTTTTTTTGGGTGGACACTACGTACAAAGGTGTTTTTGTATATGAGTTAAGCCTAGTTAACATATAACTTTGGGTGTAACGTAAAACTTAGACTCTTTTCATAATGTTTTGAAAGAGAAACGTCACGCATGTACCCGCCATTTTTTTTTCATAAAATTTAGCAAGTAAGGCAAATAAAAACAAGTAAAATAAAAACTTATTTCTTAACATGTTTAATTCCAGAATCACCAGCTTGGATATGAGTAGAAAATCATTCAACAAAGTCTTAAAACAATGTTCGGACAGGACAATAGACGACAAATTTGTGTTTTTAGAAAACCATCTAAAAGAAATAACCAAATAGCCCTGAAAATAACTAATAAATAATTTATATATTTTTTTTAAAAAAACACACATATATATATTATTTTTTAATTCATGCATGATTGACGTTTCAAATACAAAAATTGCAATCCTAATTGGCTTTTTAGTTTTGAGCAACTTTCGAGGTGAAATACTCCTCTGTGCGCCGAGGCAAAGTGTCTCGCGTCCTACGTCTCCGCATTTCAGCAAATGTGCAGAGGAGGCACAGAGATTACTTCTATAGCTCTGAATACAGAACAAATCAGAACAGGCGTACAGTGAGAATAGTATGTGGCGCGCTGAAGTCGAAAACTCTGCGCCTACCCTCCTTCCCTTGGCTGTGATTGTGCTATTTTAGGTCGGGTAAGTATAACACTTTCCCACTCGGTGGACCGATGACCTGGTGAAGGTCGCGGGAAGCCGCTGGATGCGTGCAGCGCAGAACAGGTCGTCGTAGAGATCCTTGGGGGAGGCCTATGTCCAGCAGTGGACGTCCTTCGGCTGATATGATGAAGTATAACACTTTTTAAGAGTTTACTCTCACGATTATAGCGGGACTTGACGTGAATTTATACAACAAACTTCGATAGCCGTGGTCGCGAGCAGACTGAAGCCGCGGTGTCATCGCCCTCGGCGCTTCGCTGGAACACCGCCATCTACCCTCAACTTCATTTTGTGAAGGTTAAAGGTGACCACACATTTCACTTAAAAAGTAAGGGTCACGACACACTACACTAACACAATGCACAGCCCGTACGGGTGTTTGTTCGCAGTTTAATTGTATCAATCAACGGATTCCATGACGAGACAAGCTTGTATCCTTTTTGTGCTAGGTAAGTTAGAAAGAAGTACTGCTTGTTTACTCGCAAAAATAAGTCACCTGCATGCAGGATTTAGAAGGGCCAAAACGTCAAATCTACACGGATTCAAAGTAATTTCATACCGCCTCCGTAGCTCAAAGGCAACGTTCACTGGCTTTACACAGGAAGTCGCGGGTTCGATTCCCGGCGGGGTCAATTGTAAGACTCGGTGTGGTTGGTGGTAGGGCATTTTCTAAGCCCGCCTGGTTAGCTACCACCATCTTATCTAAGTATTGCCGCCAAATATCAATGCAGATATCATTGATGTGTTCCGGCATGAAGATAAGATAGGCAGTTCCCCATTGCGTTGGGGAATCTTGGTAAGCCCGTTTCCATCTTCGGCAACATCGTCACTTATCACCAGGTGAGATGTTGTCAAGGGTTTACCAATTGTGAATAAAAAATTAAAAAAAGCGCAAGTTGACTCACTGTTATCGCCGTACGCGTGTTCTGGTGTATTCTATATGCCGAGCTCACTTACCATTAAATAGGCGAACATCCGTTGCATCTCGCTCAACGTCGATGAATGCCTGCTCGCCCCGGGGTCCGCAGACAGGACCGCTGCTCTGGCTTCGGGCATCATGTACAGGTGCTGCATACAAGACGCCATGTAGCAGGTGGCGCCCAGGTTTGTGAGACCCACATATCCGCATTCAGAGCGGGACTCCTCGGCCGGCCAGTAATCCCACGGGTAGGAGGATTGAGGACCTGATAGGAATTTCGTACTAATATTATTGAGGAAATACATTACAGTATAATTTTAAATGTCTCAAAGTGAGAAGCTGCTTTGATGTATCCGCACCGGTAGCATGGCGACGTATCTCGCCATAAAATAAGACAATAGGGTATATGCATGTTTTTTTTTAAATATCTTAACAAAATATGAAAATTCCGTAAAAACAATGACAAAAAGTGAAATGAAAATTTAAATCGGCCAAGAAATACGGAAGATATAAGTATTTTCAACCACTATATAGACAGAGAGATCCGATATGTAAATGTGACGACATAAAACACACGGTCCATATAAACTCTATGGTACATTCTGTTTTGCTAGAAAGAGATAGAGATAAATCTTTAATGGCTTATATCTTGGTTATTTTTATAGTTATTCTCAAATATTTTTTTGTATACCGTTTCTTATATGAATGAGCTTTTATTAAAGCAAAAAAATATATCATGCATATTCCCATTGCCTCGTTCTAAAGCAGCGCTTGCTCTTTCCTTCAAGTCTCTGATTCGAAAGAGACAGCAAACCAGTTTTCCCGCCTCGGGCGCGACGAACAGCTTGTGATGGCACATGCTACGCGTGCTAGTGATGGCAAACATTACAGTGGTGCTGTAGTGACATATTAATAGACTTCTGATGTTATGGATAACGATTATAGTGAAAGAAATACCTATACCAAAGAGTAAGGTCCAATACAGTAGTCCAACGCCTTAAGGGTCCCCAAGAGGCTCGAGTTTCCATACAAACGTAGTTCCGCTTCAATACAAAAACTACATTCCGGATTGAATCCAAACTTTGCAAATATATTGAGTAGTCGCTTATCGATGTTTGTAATTAGTTTTCGATGTACTAATATAAAACAGTAAAAAATAGAAGCAGTTTCAAACTTTCAGTTCAAAATAATTTAAGCTTTTGTATAGTTATGTTTAAGTTTACTACGATGAAAACTAATTAAAAACATCGACATGTGTCTACTCACTATATTTGCAAAGTTTGGAATTAATCCGGTATGTAGTTTTTGCATGAAAGCGCAACTACGTTTGTATGGAAACTCGAGCCTCCTGGGGATTCTTAAGATAATTGTATCAAAGCCGACATCGCTATAAGTAACGGGCGCGTGCTCTGAGCCACCTGAGCCTGAATAGAAGTAGCGTCCCGAGATTTGACTATGGAATCTGAGACTCGATCTACCCCGTCTCACCTCTTGGCCCTTGCACGATTGCCCTGTCTAGACGTCTTCATTGGACAACTGGATGTTTTTTTTTCGACTGTGCCTATACTTTATGCTAGTAGTTTTAAATCGCTGTATGCGTCATCAGCAGTACCAGACGATGTGGACAAACGAAAAGCAGTCCCAAACTTAAAAATAACTTTAACTTCCAAGTAACTCGATAATCATCATCATATCAGCTCATATACGTCCCCACCGAGGGGCTCGAGCCTACCCTGAATTAAGGCGATCGGGCCTTAGTCGACCACGCGGGCCCAGTGCGGGTTGATCGACTTCGATTTGAACTCGATAAAAACTGTCTGAAAACTTGACCGAAAAACTAAAGGTTGTATTTAGGATCTTGTGCAACAACCTACCAGGTTTGTGATGCTCCATCAGCTTGTTGTGCAACACCATGTAGTTGTCGGGAGCGCCTCGCACCAACTCCACCAGCAGATCGTACGCGGCCGCGCGCGACTTCTGAGACTTGCATCTGGGCAGGTTCCTCTGTTCGGGGTGCGGCACTTCAAACAGAAAACTGAATACCTGTCAAGCAAAACAAAATATAAAGTTACAGATTCTTATAATAGTTATCACATATTTGTAAATGGAAAAAGTAACTGACATAGCTCACAAAATCGCCTCATTAAAGTGGCAATTGGCGGGGCGCATAGCTCATGAAGGACGGCCGTTGAGGCTTATCTTATCTTATCTTAGTAAGCGGGGGCTGCATTGCAGCGACACTTCGACCCAGAGGGATCTTTTGTGTCAACCCCTATAGCCTTTGCAGCCCAAACCTACTCGAAGATGTGCTGCATCAATGCAGCAATTCCGCCGATTGGAAGGTGCTTGTAGTCCTCTGGTTTTGGGTAGCCATTACCTAGGAGGTATATGCGCTTGCTAGCCAGGACATCGCAGAGATACAGTAAGTGTTCCATTGATTCTATATCTTCACCACAGGCCCTGCAAGTCAGGTCATTCGTCAGGCCGATCTTTTGCAGGTGTGCGTTTGTGGCAAAGTGGCCCGTCAACGCTCCTGTTACCGCCCTGACTCGCATCCTGCTGTTATTCTAAATGTACTTGGTTGCCCCTGTGGTGACCTCACCGATGAAGAGCTTAGTGTTTATGTCCATTCCTGGATAGCCATGTTATTCTATGTCTTCCCTCGGCCTGTTCCTTTAATGCCCTTATAATAGTGCTCCTTGGTAGCCCTATCCTTGGTTCTGGATCACACATTGTTGTCTGTGTTCCCATTCTAGCCAGTTTGTCTGCTTCTTCATTGCCTTCCACTCCTACGTGTCCAGGGACCCAGACCATTTGTTGAGGCAGTAACATTCTCAAGTTGCAACCGCGCACCGGAAGTCGTGGCGTGGTGTTCTGATAACCTGGTGAGTGTCGCGGGAAGCCACTGGATGCGGGCGGTTATAGATATCCTTGGGGGAAACCTTGTTAACCCGTTCAATCGCCACAAAATAAAACGAAAATATAGATAACTTTACACGAGCTAAGCGGCAGCCAAAATTAAATAGCCCAAATATTTTGGTTTGTATGATTCGAGTGTCTGCACTAACTAGTTCAATATAATTAGCTCACTGCTGGGTATAGAGACTAGTGAGAGACCGAGACAAATAGCATCTTTCCCTCACTAGTCTCGCCCAGACTAGTAACTACAGAGCTTGCGATTAACTTAGTATGTTACTAAGGTAGGGAGCGGTGCGGAAGGGGTGGTAACAGCACTGGGATGCGGGCGCCCGACTGATATGTCACGTCAATCACGTGAGGTCATCACACCCCTTCCGCACCGCTCCACTACCGCAGGAACCTTGACTTTTAGTTAGAACTAGTAGCTTAACCGCCTCCGTGGCGTAATGGTTAGTCCATTCGCTTCACAGCAGGAGGTCGCGGGTTCGATTCCCGATGGGGTCAGCTCGTAAGACTCGGTTTGGTTGGTGGTAGGGCATTTTCTAAGCCCACCTGGCTAGCTACCACCATCTTATCTAAGTCTTGCGCCAAACATCAGTGTTAACAACATTGATGTGTTCCGGCTTGAAGATAACATAGCCAGTTTTCCATTGCGTTGGGGAATCTTGGTAAGCCCGCTTCCATCTTCGGCATCGTAGTCACTTACCATCAGGTGAGATGATGCCAAGGGCTTACCACTTGTAAATAAAAAAAATATAAAAAAAGTAGTTCAGATTATTTATTATTTACGTCATTTCACTCCGACTTACCATCTCTAAAGTCCTCTTCCCCTGCTCTGAAGTCTTGAACCTCAGCGGGTGCTTGACTAGATGTGTCAACAGGCTCAACTGCCCGTAAAGTCCATCATCAGGGGTACAAGGTTCGGTTCTCTTTTCTATGATCTCTCGCTTTTCCAAGGACGAGCGGATCTGCTCGCACAGCTCGTTGAGATCTGGAGCGCCACTGTCTTCTGATGTTGCACCCTCTGTGAATGTTAATGTTATAAGAATTCACGAAGCAAGAGTACCAAAGTTGACTGTTTCTAAGAACTGAATTGCTTTTAGATATGTATGCATAGATAAGTTCGCGAATCGTCTGATAGATTTGTTTTTAGTAAACTCTTTATTTCCACATGATAGAACAGAAAATACACAGGGACAAAAATATGCGCAAAGGCAAAAATACAACACATTTTCGTGGTTATGACTTCTATTTAGGAAACTGAACAACCATGCTGAAATTATTCGGAAAAGTCCGCCTTTGTGCATATTTTTTTCTCGGTATTGTGATGACAACAAAAATTTAAACTACGGTCACTAAATAATTTAATTATAACAATTATTTACCTCCCACTAAAATTTAAATAAGGCAAGCTGTTTTGTTTTTCATCAAATTTTAAATTACTTAAAATCACAAAATGAGGAAATAAACGAAGCTGAAAAACTATGTGTTCAAACATTTTTAAAACGAAATGTCGTTTTTAACAGGTATTAAAAAGTAACTCAAATGACTAAAGTAGAGCCGGCCTATGAAGACCGCTATGACGTTCAAAATGTAAATGAAAATTACTTAAGTAGAGCTGGCCTATGAAGACCGCTTTGACGTTCAAAATTTAAATGAAAATTACTTAAGTAGAGCTGGCCTATGAAGACCTTTATGACCTTCAAAATGTAAATCAAAATTTCTTAAGTAGAGCCGGCCTATGAAGACCGCTATAACGTTCAAAATGTAAATGAAAATTTCTTAAGAGCCGGCCCATGAAGACCGCTATGACGATCAAAATGTAAATGAAAATTACTTAAGTAGAGCCGGCCTATTAAGACCGCTCTGACGTTCAAAATGTAAATGAAAATTACTTAAGTAGAGCTGGCCTATGAAGACCTCTATGACCTTCAAAATGTAAATCAAAATTTCTTAAGTAGAGCCGGCCTATGAAGACCGCTATGACGTTCAAAATGTAAATGAAAATTTCTTAAGAGCCGGCCCATGAAGACCGCTATGACGATCAAAATGTAAATGAAAATTACTTAAGTAAAGCCGGCCTATTAAGACCGCTCTGACGTTCAAAATGTAAATGAAAATTTCTTAAGTGGAGCCGGCCTATGAAGACCGCTATGACATTCAAAATGTGCACAAAAATTACTTAAGTAGAGCCGGCCTATGAAGACCGCTATGACGTTCAAAATGTGTATGAAAATTACTTAAGTAGAGCCGGCCCATGAAGACCGCTATGACGTTCAGAATGTGCAAAAAAAATCTTATGTAGAGCCGGCCTATGAAGACCGCTATCACGTTCAAAACGTAAATGAAAATTTCTTAAGTAGAGCCGGCCTATGAAGACCGCTATGACCTTCAAAATGTAAATGAAAATTACTTAAGTAGAGCCGGCCTATTAAGACCGCTCTGACGTTCAGAAAATGCAGGAAAATGACTAAAGTAAAGCCCGCCTATGAAGACCTCTACGACGTTCAAAATGCAAATCAAAATTTCTTAAGTAGAGCCGGCCTATGAAGACCGCTATGACGTTCAAAATGTAAATGAAAATTTCTTAAGTGGAGCCGGCCTATGAAGACCGCTATGACATTCAAAATGTGCACAAAAATTACTTAAGTAGAGCCGGCCTATGAAGACCGCTATGACATTCAAAATGTGTATGAAAATTACTTAAGTAGAGCCGGCCCATGAAGACCGCTATGACATTCAAAATGTGCACAAAAATTTCTTAAGTAGAGCCGGCCTATGAAGACCGCTATGAAGTTCAAAAGTTTATGGTCGTAGTGATGTATAGATAGTTCAACTCATTTGTGCGCGCCGCTTTAAGTGTGCGTGCGCTGTAATTATGCAGCTTTAATTTGTGTGGCAGTGGCTTGGCAGTTGTCGTCCGAGCAACACACATGTTGAAGCTGCATAAATACAAGCGCACACACGTATAGAGCGGCGCGCACAAATGAGTTGAACTATCTATAGTTGTGTTGGTATCGTCAATTTTAATCGTTTGGTGTAAGAGTTAGATATAGGTTTGTTTGTAATATATCTTTAACGCGGTAACGCGTTACTGTTATTCGTTTTTCTTCCTTTCGATCTATTTAATCTATTTCTCATGCGCTGGCACATAACAATACATGTGTCACATTTTGATAACAAAGTCTAACCTTCAATATTTGTCACTATAAAACAACTAAAACCTGATTCTCTCTAAAAGACCCATCTCGGGTAAGATACATTGATATTTTTTGTGATTATAATTTAAGTGTGTAATGTTTTTCTAATTCTTATGTTTTTTTAGGTCTTATGTTCCTGTAATAAATTTGACTGTGTGCAGTATACGGTATTTTAACCCACGCCCTGTCTACCGTACCTACCTTCCACCGACGTGCCACATATCTAGTTCATTATAGTATAGAGAAATATTTAGAATGATATTCTTATAAAATACGGTAATTTAAAAACTACATGGTAAATACACTGCGCCCACCACCAGCACCGTGTCTTTTACAGCATGTATTTCGTTATTTCGGTCATGTGCGGTCCAGATGTACTTTTGTTTCTATAGTTTTGTTTTAGTTTTGGATAGTTTTGTACGTTAGTCTAGTTAGTTGGTAAGCAAACGACAGCATATTTTATCTGCGATTTACTCTTGACCATATTTTTATCGATACAGGATAAACGTAGCTAACAACTCTCTAAATAGCTGCCGTAACGGTCGTCGTAGGCCGGCTCTACAATGGTCATCATCCCTATTGATAAGCCCTTAAGCCAACACAATATTACTTAACACCCTGTATATTTTAAAAGCAGCACAAACAGCTGATCCTGTCTCTTTAGTAGACGTTTAACCACCTTCGTGATGTATTGGTTAAGTCCATTAGCTTTACATCAGGAGGTCGCTGGTTCAATTCCCAGCGGAAACTAACTTTAAAAGACTCGGTTTGGTTAGTGGAAGGGCATTTTATAAGCCCGCCTGGCTAGCTAACACCATCCTATATAAGTCTTGTTGCCAAACATCAATGCTAACAATTTTGATGTTTTCCGGCTTGAAGATAAGATAGCCAGTTCCCCATTGCATTGGGAAATCTTGGTAAGCCCGTTTCCATCTTCAGCATCATCGTCACGTGAAATGATGTCAAGAGTTAAGACGAATGTGAATAAAAAAAACGTACCTTTGAAGAAATCTTCAGGCAAGCCGTCAATGAGCCTGCACACGAGCCAAAAGTAGTCTCGACACGCAGGCCCATAGGGTTCCTTGCCTTCTTCCGCGTGATGATGAACCACCTAAAACACTGCTTCGTTAATATGGGCGCCAGTAGTACTTTATATCATTTTAACGTTTTTGCAGTTTAAGGCCTTAAGATAGATCAAATGACAATATTCAATTCAAAATATTGAAAGACTATGTGTATAGCTATCACTATGGAACAAAATATATTATAATATACTTAAAGTGACAAAAATCGATTTAATTGAATACAATTTTAAAAATATTACCACTTTTGATGTAAAAAAGACCCTGTTTTTGGCATTAATTGCAAAATTTCTCAAAAGCCAATATTTAATGTAAAATGAAACCAACATACAAAAATCGGTGACTTTAAGACCTTTAATTTTAATTGAACACATTTTTTTACTTATTTGGAAATATAGATAAGTGATAAAAACATGTTAAAATCGAGAATTGGGCGCCCGGTTTCAACGTAACAGCCGCGTTGAAGCCCGCATTGATTTGAACTTAAAATGAATAGACTTACGTTCGATATTATTTTAACACGTATCAACCTGCTCAGATTGAGGCATCTTAAAGCCTTAAGTCAAACTTGCTATATTTTAGATGCCGGTTTTAATAATAAAATAACTGTATTCGCAAATTTGTATGTAAACGCATAGTTTTATTCACACGTAACCAGATTTTGTCTTTGCGATGTGGTGTGGTTGTGACATATCTGAACATCCTAAAGGTCCTTTTTATCCAAAAGGGTCGGTGTCTTCGTACAGCAGTATTTAAAAATGATCAATAGAAACACCTAAGGAAATAAATTTTTGTAATAAACTTGGTGGCTTTATTACAAAAAAATATAGTTTTTGCAGTAAAAGCCATCATATTTGTACAGCCTACCGTTCTTTTGTTTAATTTATAAAAAATACTAAATCTAGAATAAGATAAATTAATTTTAATTACAGTTATTACTTATTAGGTTCTCATAGGACATACTTTATATAAAAAATATAAAATGAGATTGTTAATAAAACTATGACCATGTGTGATTTGTCCCAGATTTTTTTTTTTAATGCTCTAGCCCGCTTCGCAGATTACACCGACGCGTCTTATATTTTGTGTCTGCCTGTAACACTTTTGTTCCTTTGACATAAGCTCCAATAATGAAACGCACAAAGAATACTCACCTCCTGATGATGATGCGGATGAGGAGGGTGCGGCCGCATATCGGCAGCTCGTGGCAGGTGTTCCAATAGGAGCTGAAGCAGCGGCGCTAAGACCGCCACCTCCCCGCCTGAGCACAGGCGGTACAGAGCGCTTCCGGCCTCGCGACGGACCTACAAATATATTGATTGCTTCACATTTTTACAGTACACAAAAAATGATGTTGTCTGTAAAGTCGGTTTACGGACGATAGTTTTACGTGATAACGTGTCACAAGCCGAACGCTTCTTCGAAAACTTCTTTAACTCCATCTTTAAGGAGATGTAAAATACCGCCCATATTAGGGTGAGTTAACTCTTTGGCATTTCCTCACAGCGAATCTACTGAATTAGAACACCTCTTGTAAGATCCTGCAATCCTAGTACTTTTAATCCATTGACACACACAGATACGTGTTTTCCTCACAGAAAGTCGACCGCATTGGAACACCGCTTGTAAGATTCTGTAAGCCTTGTATTTTTAATCCTTTTAACTTAACTTGTTGAACTTGACCTTTACCTTGACCTTAAACTGTTACAACTTAACTTAACGTTAACCCCAGGCTCCAGATCCCAAGCCCCAAGCCCAAGGCCTAAAGCCCTAAGCCCCACGCCCCAAGCAAGTACTAGTACAAGTACAAGCACACCTCTCGCTTCCACGCTCGTCTCAGGCGTAACGTGTCAATGACATCACATTGGCGTAACGCGACAATAACGTCACGTAACGGGATAATGACTTCACACTTTTTCGAGAATGCAGCCCGTGTCATCAATTTATAAGACGTTATCACGTCAAAAAGTAGCACAAAAGAAAAAAAATTGTTTTATTCCTTTACAAGTTGAGGCTTAGTACGAATATCGTGGTTGGGTCAATCAAACTGACCAAAAGCACCATCACGGGTTTCATTGTTAGTGGCCGTCTCCATGCTCCGCAAGGCACGTTAAAACGCTGTTGTCGGTTGTTATCACTAGATGGCAGTTGATAAGCCGTGTCAGATGTTATAACGTATGGCTAACCTTCGCAAGTTTGGGAAGACCTGTGCTTCAGCAGTGGGGGACTTTATTGGTTGTTAACGAACAAGTAGATACTGTATAAGCTTGAGAAGAACAATACCATTTTTTATGTACAATTGATAAGCTCTTTTCATCTCTTTGACGGTAAGTGACGATGGCGCCGATAATACTAAAGTTCAAATAAAACTTCACGTAAATTTACATTGGTGAAGCCAATCAAAACCCACTCCAAAACCTGTATATACATACACTGTACACGCACACATAAGACATCAAAACCAATCTAAAATACCCGACAAAATGTGCTGAGACGTCGTCAAAGACACACGCACACACATAACACACTGATAACGCACACATATTTTAAAAGTGGCTCCAACTTGACAGCATTCTATCTTAAAAACTGCTTTCCTGCGACGACTGGAACTCATACCAAAGAGCATTTATACAAGAAGACTGACAAACCCACAAATCTACTACAAATATAGAAATCTATTTGTAGTAGATCTTTGGACAAATCCCAATAGTAACTTAGTAGATCTGTGGTAACTTACGTAACTCAATTTATAAGACACGAGTTGTGGCGACTTTTAGAACGTGACATTTTTACACGACTGCCCACAAAAAAGAAGTTAACTATTTTCAGGTCTATTATATGTATATATGTATGTTTCTTTGTTCCACGATATCATTTAAACGGCTTGATGGATGTTAGAGTGCAAGGTATCGTTAGATTCGTCTTGATCCCGTCTTATCCGGCTTTCCAAGAAAGAGGGCTACATAATGTTTAAATGCAGTAGTGTTTTTATTAATATTAACAGCAAATCTTGGAACCATACTTTATTTAATGACATTTTAATCACATGTAAACTCATTCTTCATTATTAAACTTCCACAGTTTTGAGGCGAAACTATTTAGTTAATTAATTAATTACTAGCGCTATTTAGTTCAAATACTATATTTGAAACTGCGAATGAAGTTAAGCAATATTTTCATAGTAAGAATGCTATTAGTTTTGCTGAAGGTAACTTACAGCTGGATCCGCGTCGTCCAGCAGAAGCCTGGGGGCGGCTCGGCGCAAGCACCACGCCAGCGCCACGGCGTCGCCGCCGCCGCGCGCCCACCACACGCACATGCGCATCGCGTGTTGCACCACCTGGTAAACATATACATACATTTACTACTTGGAAATGTCTTCCTACAACAATATCAAGTTTTTCAAGTCCATTATTGACTCTGATTATTGTTAAGCATTATCACATCTGATGGTAAGTGACGATGATGCCGAATATGGAAGCGGGCTTACCAATCATCCCCAACGCAGTGGTGACCTGGGTGTCTTATCTTAATGCTGTAACAGATCAACAATACTTAGATATGATAGTGGTAGCTAGCCAGGCGTGCTTAGGAAATGCCCTACCACTAACCAGAGAATATTTTGAGACCCTGTCGGGAATCGAACCCGTGACCGCCTTGTGTAAAGCGAATGGACTAATACGCCACGGAGGCGGTTTAATTAGGCACTGGGTCATATACTGAAAGTATAGACGCAAAGGTTTATACCATTGTCAAAATAATAGACTACCCGCAAATCAATCTGCGTAAAGCTGAAAGCCATTCACACTCTGCCATTGAGACGCGAATTTCGAAAATGAACACCCTCTTCAGAGCCTGGGGTCATTGTTCTAATGCGAAAAGTCATCTGACTTACTTTTTATGAACTGTCAAAAACGAGATTATGTGTTTTTGATTAATTAAAACTAGAAAATGAGTAAGTTTTTCTGAAATTTCACAATTTCGTGAATTTTATTTCATAATTTATGATGCTGTCAAGTACTCAATTGTAAATCTTTTTACGTCACACTGTGCCTCACACAAAACAAAGAAATACGATCAAATGGACAACATTCATTATTAAATATATACAAAGTGTTAGAATAAAGAATTTTATTACCTGCGCCCTTCCCCAGAATCCAGTCTTGTATGTGGTGGGTTCCTTGATCGCTGCCGCCTCGCATAATATCGATATTAGCCTCTCCGTCGTTTCCTCAACGCTCATTAGAGATAAAAGGGACTGTCAACCAAATTATAAGAATAACTATCGAGGAATTCTGGAAGTACGATTTTATACTGCAGCTCAGAATTACAATGTGAAACTTACGGGGTGCAGTTTAGGCGTTTGCTGTGGATCGGAAGATGGTATTGTGCCTATCCTACATAGAAGTTGAAGTAGTAACGCCAAACAGTCTTGCCTCCACTCACTGTCATCTCCTCTTTGTAACACACCTACGAAAAGAGCCAAACGTTATCAAAAAACAAATCATTCCGATGAATTGAGAACCTTTTTTTTAAAGACGGTCAAAAACAACAAAAATAAATAAATAGTACAGCATACATCACATACTTTCTCACGAAAACGTACAGTCAACGACGCGTTCAAATCTAGTAAAACTGGCAGTAGATTTTTTTTATAATTTAAGGTAGGCAAGCAACAATACGAAACGGAATAATACATGAAGAAAACTGCAAACGAAAAATAGATGTTGTATGGAGGCCCACCCACCTTTAACGAATTTTGCCAGAATAACCAATACTGCAACTTGATAGAGAACATTAATAAAAAATACGACTTGCAAAGTCTCATCGAAATCGTTGAGATTTTTTATTGTATGGCAGCTACCCTTAAATGGCAACCCAGTTAGAAGCCATTGAGAAATTATCAACAAATTATAATGAAACTCTAAATTTCAAAATTTAATTTCAATCGGACTTGATGGTTTAACCGTTAAGACGGACGGACAAAAGTTTTTGACAATCATGTTTTCTTTGTTTATACTCGTTATGGAACACATTTTAGCTAAAATAAAAAAAAAAACACTGTGACTTCTTTTGCTCACTGCACACGGTCGCACAAGTAAAAACCGGCCAAGTGCGAGTCAGAACCGCACACATAGGGTTCCGCACCATCATACTAGATGGCGCTAGTTTCTTCAGTTACGTACTATCATACTAGATATCACTCGTTTCTTCACGTTAAAAAAAACCATTTATTTTGTATGGAGACTTTTACTTTTTCTAATTTATAGTATTTGTTGTTAAAGCGGCAACAGAAATACATAATTTGTGAAAATTTCAACCGTCTAGCTATCACGGTTCATGAAATACAGCCTAGTGACAGACGGACAGACGGACAGACAGCGAAGTCTTAGTAATAGGGTCCAGTTTTACCCTTTGGGTACGGAACCCTAAAAATCAAACCAAGATAATATTTTTTATGCTAAAACAATGTTTCCTAATAACTTAAGGATCTTGAAGTACTATTAATTCAAGTTAATGATTTTGTTTCCATAAAAAAAGACGTGTGGCACTCGGGTGTGGCCGCGGTAAAGCTACATAGCATTTTTTATCAACTTATGCAATTATAATTATTTATTTATTTTTATTTATGCAGTATTTACCAGTACCATATAGTCCTTGGGGCGCGGGATGTTTATGTAATAAATTAACACTAGAAAGTTACACCCAGTAAAATTGACTAAGTCCTTTTAGTACCGCAAATCGCTAATAGATGGCGCTGTAAGTTTTTTTAGTACTCGGCCGAGCGTGGGGTGTTAGGTTTTATTTTCGTTACGGAATTTCTTGATTCGGTCGCCGCGCTCAATGCCCGCGATAAAAGCTATGCAATAGCTTAAAAAAATATTGTTACTCACCAGACATCATGATATCATACAACAACCTCAACCCCCCCTTCTTTATAAAGACCTCACTCCAGTTTTCAACGTTACTGTTTTCCTCTTCATTTTTCTCATTATTACTGGCATTCTCCTTGACATTAGAACCAGTGTTACTTGAGCTCAGCTTGTCGATTATGTGGAGGGAATACATGAGTTTCTGAGGGCTGGTGGGGTCAAGGAGTTCCGGTAGCTTGCTCTCGGTGGGATTCTGAAAAGCCTCCAGCATGGTGGGGTTGAGCGGTACAGCTTGCAAGATGTCCCATACTCGACGAGATAAGAGTTGTGCTTTTGTGTGTGCTACCGGCTCCTGGAATAAGAGTGCAATATGATCTTGCGTATAGTTCAAGTTTTAACTCTGTGTGTGAAATTGTCGCCGATTATTTATTTTAGTTTTCTCCAGATCCCTATCCCAGATTGGGTCTGATTAGCATTCTAGGTCGTTTCCCACTCCCTCAACTATCTCTGTGCAAAAAATCACAACAATCCATTGTTCCGTTGCGATGAAAAGAAATGAACTAACTAAGAAATGACTATTTTTTCAGTTCTCTCAGGAACTGCATCGGGCTATGATATTTTCACGGGATAAAAAGCAGCCTATGTCCTTTCCCGTGACACAGGCTACCTGTAAGCCAAATTACATCAACATTGGTCAAGGTGTTTAAGCGTGAAAAGGTAACAAACAGAAACATTTTCACATTTATAATATAGGATTAAAATCTCGTCAGGACGGTAAACAGAGGAATTGACATTACTCCAATCTTAACCTTTACTAATGTAGTTTTAGAAACAAATCCTATTCGTTACGTGTTTTTTCATCAAGCCAAACACCTGCAGTGTGTGTAGCAAGCAGTGTTACTCACACAATGCCGAGCTGCGATGACGTCACAGTTTAAAGGTCATTTACCCTGTTAGCGTCAGGTAAGTTCATATGCTCCAAAGTAAGTCTGCCCAATCGTGAATAGATGGTGAAAGTATAGTGCCTGTAGCATAGGCAACCTGGCTCTCTCAAGCTTGAGCAACGGCGATATCAGTCTAGTTTTATTGTCACTTAACCCTATGGCAGCACACCTAATATCGTGCTCTATCGTTCGTGGTCGTGCACGTTTAAATCCGCAGGATGTGAGGCAAACTAAAAAGCAGTCGATATAACAACACATTGGCCCAAACTTGTTTAAAATTGTCGACACGTAAATTTAACCGTAATTATATTCCTCTACTCTAACGCCTGAATCAATGTGAACAGCTGGTGGAAGTGGAGTCCAACAGCAGCAGAGTAGGCAACCTGACTCTTAAAACCTCGAGGTGCGATGTAGTCGCAACTGTTGTAACTTGACTCTCTCCATTAGCGCCAGGTTCCTTCATGCCTTAAAACCTAAATCAATTCGAACTGCTGGTGACAGTATCTAAGATCTAACGGTGTACGTTATGAGCCCACCTAGAGACCTAAACACCGCCTATACCCCGCAGGTATTCCACCCAATTATACTAATAATATAGGATCGAGCAATAGCAGAACAGTCGGCCTGGCTCTTACAAGTGCGAGCATTAATGACGTCGCAACGGTTGAAAGATAGCTCACTCCATTAGCGCCAGGTTCCTTTCATTGCCCCAAAGCCTATATCAGCATGAAGAGTTGGTGGAAGTTAATAGGATCCAGTAGCAGCAGAGTGGGCAACCTGGATGTCAAAAGAGCGAGGATTGATAATATCACACGTGTTGTAAATTGACTCACCCCATTAGCGCCTGGTTCCTTCATCTGCCCTAAAGCTTGCATCAGCGTGAAGAGCTGGTGGAAGTATGTGGGGTCCAGGAGGAGCAGAGTAGGCAACCTAGTTCTGGCAGGAGCAGGTTGCGCTGATGGCCATTCTGCCCACGCGCCGCGACCGCCTACCCCGACGGAAACGAATACCAACTGCGGAGTGGACAAATAAGATAACGTAGCTATTTATTATATCAGCCGAAAATGGTCCACTGCTGGACAAAGGCCTCCCCCAAGGATTTCCACGACGACCGGTCCTGCGCTGCCCGCATCCATCGGCTTCCCGTGATCTTCACCAGGTCGTCGGTCTACCACCACAACAAGTAGCTATAACTGGAGATATTTTTTTTAATGGTAACGTATGTCCAAAGAGTTAAAAGCGGATTTTGTTGGAACTGGCACGAAACATAGCAACGTCTCGGGCGCCGAGGCACTGCGTTGGCGCGCGGTGGGCGCGCGTTCACCGCGCACTCAACGCCGAGGATGACGACACTTTTAGGTGACTTTTGGAACCGTTAACATGTTAACTGGTGTAACCGGAATAGGGGATCGGACTGTTAAGTCATTTGAGTTACTTTTTATGATCTGTCAAAAACGAAATTTTGTTCTAAAAATGTTTGAAATAGCGACAAGCGACGTCTTAGATTTTCAGCGTCATTGACGAACTTATTTTGTGAATTTGATCAATTAAAAATTGAAGACGCGATGGAAAACAAAACAAGTAAGGTTTTTTGAAACTTTAAGAGGAGAGCAATTTAGGAAATAATATTTCAAAATTTATTTTTGATGCAGTCCCATCCCCTATTGTAATAATCCGCTTGCTATGTTTCGTCAAACCCAATACTGTACAAACTAGCACACGAGCGTCGCGGGCACCCGTTCCTTTCGCGGTGGCGCCTCGGACGCTTGCTATGTTTCGTTACATACTATTCTATGTAATTAAACTGAGCGCCCAAAACGCGACGCCCAGGGCGAGCGCCCGGGACGCTTGCTATGTTTCGTGCCTAATAATTATCGAAGGCAACATCAAAATTCTGATTCCTAATTTGTTATGCTCAAATGTTGCCATTTAGGAACGAACAGCACTCTCATTCAATGTCAAATCTTTTATGACTGAATTTAATTAAGGCTGGGTTGTAAAACTGACACGAAAGCTATAATATTTATGATATAAACTGAGATGTTTTACAAAATTAGCGTGTAATCTTGAGTGCTTATGATTATATAAAGTTTTTAAAAAGTAGAAGAACACACCTGATTATCCTTAAACCCCATATCATACAGCGTTCTTTCGTCGTAGTCTATCGTGAGCTCCTGGCCTTGCGTTATCATTCGCAGAGGACCGTCTGTCGCTAGCGAGTTGACGCCTTCTTCTCCCTGCATTTTGAAGAAAAAAAACTACATAAAGCATCTGTGGCTGAAACTGACCAGAAATGTGATGTTTATTTCTGCCATTACAGGCCAATATATCGGCCTCATTGTATGGTGGGAATGTCCAACACTTAAGTACTAACTAACTAGCTAGAGAGAAAGAGAGAGTGTATTGTCTGTGAGTGTGACTGTTATGAAAAGTTTCCTTGACAATACGATTATAAACGCTATGCAATATAATGTTGAGCGGATAGGGCCGCTACCTCCAGTCCGGGAGCTCGTGGTTCGAACCCTGTCAACGTACCAACGTGTTTTCGAATTTCGATTTAATATGTACGTTTAGCCGACGCTCTTACGGTGAAGGAAAATATTGTGAGGAAACCTGCACACACCTGCGAAAAAACTCGAAGGTTGTGTGTGAAGTCGACCAACCCGCACTGGGCCCGCGTGATCGCCCTAATTCAGACTAGGCTCGGTTTGGATATAAATGAGCTGATCATCATATCAGCCGAAGGATGTCCACTGTTGGACATAGGATTTCCACGACGACCGGTTCTGCGCTGCCCACATCCAGCGGCTTCCATAGACCTTCACCTGGTCATCGGTCCACCGAGTGAGAGGCCTTCCTGCGCTACATCTTTCGGTGCGCGGTCGCCACTCAAGAACTTTAGTGCCCCAATGGCCATCTGTTCTACGAGCTATGCGCCCCGCCAACTGCCACTTAATTTTAACAATTGTTAGAGCCATGTCAGTTACTATGGCTCTCCTACGGATCTCGTTTCTGATTCGATCACGCAGAGAAACTCCGAGCATAGCACGCTCCATTGCGCTTTGGACATGAGCTGATATGACGAATGTATTATTCACGCAAGTTACGCACTTTTCGAACGTCCCATCAGGCGTGGATATGCGCGCGCAGTTGCGCCACTAGGTCTCCGTGGCGTAACATCACGGCTGACAGCAGAAGAACATTGAGCTCCTAGCGTCGTCACACATCTGTGAGGAAAGGTACTATCTACGTCACGTACCTGCCGTGCGTCCCACCAAGCGTGCACGTGCGCGCGCAGATGCGCCACCAGGTCCCCCTGGTGTAACGTCAACGAAGCGCGCGGGCCCGCCCCGGCCGGTTGTAATATAACACGCACGCACCCCGCACCCCCCGTGCCCTCCCATGCACCGGACTCACTGAGCGCCCAGCGCCGAAGGTGGTACGCGTATCTGTACGGGAGAGAATACGACTGTTTGTTACATTTGAATCACAAAAAAAAGCAATCATCATCTCAGCCGGAAATTACTTTTAAGTGACAATGATGCTAAAGATGGGAGAACTCTCAACGCAATGGGGAATTTTATCAAGATTCAAGATCAAAATCAAGATATTTTTATAAAAATAGGTGCAAATTACACTCTTTCTAAGTCATAAAATAATAACATAATTTCAGTTGTGAAAAATCAAGAAATAAACAATCATAAGTTAAAAATGTCAAAATGCAATCCTTGAAATAAACCAGTTTATGTCATTAGACTAACTGGCTATCTTAACTTCATGCCGGAACACATCAATGTAGTTTACATTGATGTTTGGCAGCAAGACTTAGATAAGATGGTGATTACTAGCCAGTCGGGATTAGAAATACCCTACCCCCAACCAAACCGAGTGTTACCGCGACCTCACGATCTGAAGCGAATGGATTTACCACTACGCCACTTTACATTAAAACATAAGGGTCCAGACGCACGGACTGCATTTCGACTGCAAGCCAGCTGCCAATTAGCAGTTTGGATGCAGTTCTTCTAGTTAGTTGCGCTTTAACGGCATCGAAACTGCGAATTTGCAGCTGGTGTGTCTAGTCTTCAACGCGAACGTAATCGAGCTTGGAATTTCAAAGCAGTTAAATGATGGTTAGGTAACAAAAATAATACATGTATGTATATGGCATTGACGAACAGGAGCTGCAGATGAGATCGGATCATATTTCGTTGATTCAAAGCTTCTAATCCCATGATACACACGAACACGACTCACCTTCTCTTGAAAGTATCTAAATGCGTCTTCAACAATAACAACGCCCTCTGTATACACTGCAAGGCTGCTTCCTCAGTCATATGTTCATAAATATTCTGCTTGTCACTAGGTTTGTCCTTCTTTTCTTCCTCGCAAGTGGCCGTTGTTGTTGAGCCTTCACCCTCTTCTTTACCTTTCTTGCTTATGAGTCGTTCGGCGGCGGATGAGAGATGGAACATACATTTAGAGACAAAGTCGTCCTCTTGTTGTAACTGTTGACCCATGTAGTAACTGTTCAAGTACTGGATAGCACCCATTGAAACGTCTATGGAAAAAAATAATTAAAAGTTATTTGTGTAAGTGAGAAACCTGTTTATGTGGTAAGTTTATGTTAATAATATCAAAATATACTTTTAAAAATTTACTCAACAATTACGTTACCATTGTGTTTAGTTGTATGTTTTCCGAATAAAATAAAATAAATAAATTACTTATCAAATAAAAAAAACTGTTTATTTTCAGATGGTTACAGTACATAATATGTACGCATGTATGTATGTATTAAAACTGTCATCATCATATCAGCCGAAAAACGTCCACAGCTGGACAAAGGCTTTCCACGACGACCGACGCCGTCAACCGACGATTAAAACTGTACGAAAAATTATTTATTCGTAGATTATTACTACATAGATACGTATTACTACGTTGAATGTTACTGAATTGGCGACATAAGATAAAACCTTTAATATACTATATAAAACAGATTTTTTTATGGCATCATCTCAGCTGATGGTAAGTGACGATGATGCCGAAGATGGAAGCGGGCTTATCAAGATTCTGTGGCGACATCTGCAGTACCCGCCACTAACAACTACATACCTCAACTCAAGACTGAACCATCGGTCATACTATATGGAAAGTTGCATATTCATCTCGATAGATGGCACCATCACCGCAAGAAGGCTATTAACAAAGCATCTACAACGCTCTATCAACATTTCATTGATCATAAGCATATATACAAGCACCAAACATACACAGTTGGTCCACGGCCGGACCCCAGGCACACCACCTCGCCTGGCGGAGATATCTCCTAATGTTCTCCTCACGTGGGAACACACCATTCCCACAATTCCACAACGCAATGGGGAACTTTATCTTCAAGCCGGAACACATCAATGTTGTCAGCATTGATGTTTTGCGACAAGACTCAAATAAGATGGTGGTAGCTAGCCAGGCAGGCTTATAAAATACCCTTCCACCAACCAGTCCAAGTCTGCCAGGAACCGAACCCGCGACTTCCTGATGTGAAGCTAATGGCCTTAACTATTATGCTATGAAGGTGGTTATGAGATTTAAATAAAAAGGCCGACTCTCATTTGGAAAGAAATCATACTAAATTTTTCCCCTTACACAGATGGCTTATGGCTAAAATGAAGCATCTATGCCATCCGTCAAATTGCGCAGTAACTGGCACAAGCTAAGCTCCAAAAAGCCTGTTATCGGTCTGCCACCGTATATGTCGGAGCGCAAGGACGTGGCGCCATCTATGCATGCGTCGAAGCACCGTGTGTTTTATCTTGAAACGTCAAGCGGTTAGCTAGGGTAGTAATAATAGTCATCTTTGGCCAAGGCGTGGTCTGTGCGAGACCGGAACCCGGAAGTTGGTACTTGTTTGTTAGCCAATCAGAATCGTTGTGATTATCGAACCATGAAAGACAATGCAGCATACCTACAGAGGCTACGACAGAGGCGCCAATTATTATACGAGCACTTTTGATCGAGCAGCTGAACTGTCAACTTGGGAAGCCAGCCCCGTGCCGTACTCATCGCAGTCTATAAAATAATCGGTTTTCATCCGAATCATCGTGAAGCCTCGTGTTGCAAACGTGTGTGAATATTGATTGTACACTCCAAAACTTCTCAAAGACGAGTTTATTTCTTAGATACGACCAAAACCCTTCTGATAATCCGAAATATATAAATTTTAAAAATTAACACATACCTGTACTGTTGGCCCTAAGCGCGATCTTCCACAGATGGTCCATGGCTAAAGTGTGGGGGTGGGCGGAGTCGCGCGAATCACCGGTGCCCAGCGCCATCCTTGCTAAGTTGCACAGTTGCTGGTACAAACTAAGCCCCATTATGCTTATCGTCTGTTTGGAGGATAATAAGTCATTATTCGAAAGGGAAAAACAATATTCATTCAAAGTTAACTTTACACACATTGATAAAATACATATGAAGGTTTTTTTGTATGTTTATAAGCAAATAAATGGTCCCAACAAACGAAACACGAAAAAAAAAACGAAATGTGTGCTTGGACCTTCAACGGACAAGTGGAAAGGGTAACCCAGGCTAAGTACCTGCTTTATATCTCCATCTCAACTTTTCTCTATCTACGACTTTGCCCTCTCTCCGCCGCCGCCAGCCTTTCTCTGTCTACCCCCTCCACACGTCCGTAACTATTTTTCGTGACAGAAAAAATCCTAATGCCCCCTCGTCTTCTATATAGACTATAAAGAAGTTTCACTTCAATATAATACTTCACGATTATTTACACATACACAAGTAATTAGGTAGTCGACACCATCCTCACTAATATTATAAATGTGAAAATGTGTTTGTTTGCTACATTTTCACGCTTCAACACCAATCCTGACAAAATTTGGCATGGAGGTAGCCTGTGTCATGGGGAAGGACATAGACTACTTATTATCTTGTGAAAATAGCATAGTATAAGGATACAAGGCTACGAAACATTTACAAATACATAATTTCTGTTTGAATGGAAGGTACCTTACTCAGATTTTTCCTGGAATAATTTAGTGTGGGTACTCAATTATTATTAAGTTCCAGTTTCATTGGAATCTTTATTTTTGAGACTAAGTAACAAAAAACCTGGATTTGTATAGGAGGTACATTATTCCGATTTTTCTCGAAATAAAAAACTACTGCGTGGTGTAGGCCATGTAAAGGTGTAACGTACCGAGTTTCATTAAAATCGTTAGAGCCATGTTTGAGTAAAATAATATTAAGTGATTTTTCACTATGGTAATTTTAAATAAACTGTACGCAGCCCGCACTAAAATTTTTGACTAGCATTCAAGTGCCCTATTGTTTCCTCCACAGACAAGAAGGTCGCATCGAACTTTTTGATATTGAAGGTTTTTATTTTATTTTAAAGAACTAGCTGTCCCAGCGAACTTCTTACCGCCTTATACTACTCTACACTTCACTACACTGCACTGCACTACACTGCACTGCACTACACTGCACTGCACTACACTACACTGCACTACACTACACTACACTGCGATACACTACACTACACTGCACTGCACTGCACTACACTGCACTGCACTACCCTGCACTGCACTGCACTTCACTGCACTACACTACACTACACTGCGATACACTACACTATACTGCACTGCACTACACTACACTGCACTATTATACACTACACTACACTTCAATACACTACACACAATACACTACACCCTACACCCTGCCCCCCTTCACACTACACACTTCACACTACACTACACTACTTTTTGTTGATAATGCAGGAATTTTTTTGGTACTTTTTATACACCTTTTTTATATCTTATTAGAGTTTTAGAAAGGATCCCTATTTGAAAATTGAATATAGCCTATAGCAACAGCTTCCCAACAGTGAAATATTTTTTTCAAATCGGTCCAGTAGTTTCGGAGCCTGCTCAATGCAAACAAACAAACAAATCTTTCGCCTTTATAATATTATTACTACGCTACGGCTGCATTGCTTCGGGCCACACTGGTCATTGCGCGGCGGCGGCCGGCAGTGTTTATGTTCCTAAGTTCGTATTATCTTCTGAATGAAATGTTCGATTTAAGTAATCCATTATTGAAACATTTTTGATTATGAAATTATTTATTTTTATAAGGGTTAATACGGAGGTATGATTATCATTGTCGGATTTTGGTAATGAAGGTCTTTATTTTATTTAAAAGAATAAGCTACAAAACTCTTTAAAAGCTTTTCTATTGAGATTTTATTATTTTAAATTTGAGTTTTGTTAGTCCAATTCTCACCTCCGGGTCCAGTGTCGGCATCTTCTCGACATAGAGGAATCTCAACGCGTCCAAGCCCAGCGCATGTTGCTCCGGAGACTTCGTGTGGGAGAGAAGCCACGAATAGAGGCAATCAGCGCATTCCCCCGACCCTCGCACCACCAGGCACTGCCATAGCTCTTCCACTTGTTCTACTGTCAGCCTAAAGGGAAAAGTACATATTTTGGTGTCATTTTTTCCACACTTTTTAACGGGTTAAAATTGCAAAGATGGAACGAAACAAGAACTAAATAATCGGGTTGTCTGGAAGAAATCGCTTTGAGCGATAAGACCGCCCAAATTGGACCGCTATAGTACCTATATAAGTTTCTTTTTTATACTGTGTTTGTTTTTTATATTTTTTGGTTTAAGTTTTTTTAAGTTTTTATAATTTATTTTTTTTAACTAGTGTGTTCAATAAAGAGTATTTATCTTTATCTTATGTAATTACGTAAAAATTATCCACAATTGGTAAGCCCTTGGCATCCTTTCACCTGATGGCAATGACATTCACTTTGATCACTTTATGTACCATACAAATGTGTTCAATTAAAATGAAGTCACCGATTTTTGTGTGTTGGTTTCATTCAAAATAAACAATTTGTTTTTGAGAAATTTTGCAACTAATGCAAAACACAGGGGTCTGGTCTACAGGATATTATTTTACATCAAAAGTGGTAATATTTTTAAAAATGTATTCAATAAAATCGTTTTTTTATTACTTTAAGTATATTATATATTTTTCCCAAAGTGATAGCTTTGCGTAGTCTTTCAAAAATTTGAATTGAATATAGCGATTTGACCCATCTTACGGCCTTAATTTATAAGGGAAATCGCAAAACAATAATGATCCTTGTGTGGGGTCAACCTTTCACAAATTTTGCCAGAATAACCAATATCACCACTTGATAGTATATAAATAATAATAGTTACAACTTGCAAAGTTTTTTCAAAATTGTCAGTCAATTTTGAGATTTTTATTTTTTATTTTTTTTGTTGAATGGCAGCTACCCTTATAATGGCTACAGAGTTTGAAGCCACTCGGAATCCTTCGACAAACTCATAAACTCATAAATCATAAAACTCTATTTGATGTCATGCGGACTGTCCAATCACGAATTGAACAGACTCGGCAAAATGAGCGATCCAACACGGCCCACTGATTTAGTCCTGTAATTTACTTTACATAGTTTCATTGTATCTACATATTAGGAAAAGGAATCCTGGGAAAGAAAAACAGCGCCGCTGACCGCTACCACTTTATAACTACGACCAACCCACCAACCACCACGAAAATTGTACAAAGATCTGGGATCCAGGATTCCGGTCAGTGGAACCTGCGTGGAGGTTGGTCCACAGTCCGTAGGTCGTTGCTTCCGGGATCCGGCTCGAAGGATCAAGATGAAAATGTGCAGTCGCCTAGGTAATAGATCAACTGTACATGGAGGGTCTGCGCTGGCCTACTGGAGAGCTCATTATCCTAGATTATGTTCGGATCTGATTTTATTTTATAACTAAAGCTTTTTTAATACAAAATATTTTACAATCTTAATTAACAACATAACAATGTTTATCCTAATAAGTATTAAGTATGTTTCAAGAATAATTCAAGTCGGTCATGTTAACAGATCGCAAATTTTGCTGAATCTGTTCAATCGGGGATTGAACACGGATTATTGGTTTAGCCACCAGGGAACGGACGGTAGGTCGAATCGACGGACGGACGTTTTTGGCAAAAAAAAACTAGTGATATAGCACACATTTGAAATCATTTTTCAGGACAACAATTCTTTTGCTCCTCAGCTGCGTTCGGCCGCTCGAAAGTAAAAACGTTTTCACGCAAGTTATCGCTGCTCCAAAAAATAATATGTCGGAAATGCTGCGGCAAGTCTACAGACGAGAAGATAGCAGTAGGCCCGCGTTTACTACGTGTAGTGACGAAATTCTTGAGACGTAACTCACCGGAAGTGCTGAGGCGAGCCAACGGGCGAGAAGATGGCAGTCAGGAAGTGCAGGCGCACAATCAACTCGGTGATGAGCGGATAGTGCGCCGCGTCACTGGAGCCGCGCGTTTGCTGCGTGTAGTGACGCAAGTCTTGTGACGTCACTCACCGGAAGTGCTGAGGCGAGCCAACGGGCGAGAAGATGGCAGTCAGGAAGTGCAGGCGCACAGTCAACTCGGTGATGTGCGCATAGTGCGCCGCGTCGCCGGAGCCGCGCGTTTGCTGCGTGTAGTGACGCAAATCTTCTAGGAATAAGCGCATCATGCCACGTTCGCGCTCCGCCCACATTACCACCTGCAATTGCAATATGATGTAAGTAAATCTTGGAAAAATATTCCAACCGTGTGCAATATGTAAGTAGACATCAACTAAAAATATATTTTCAATACAGTTGCACGCAAAGTAGTACTTAGTAAGCTAGTTTACCGGCGCAAAATAGATTTTATCGCACACGTGCTTTTTACTTTGTCACTTTTCTTTATTTCTAGCTCGGAGGAACAAGATATTTCTAGAAAATAAATGAATATAATAACCAAAGATATAGAATCTTCTTTAAGACTTTCGAAAGAGATTGTTCCTTCGAGGGGTTAAGTATAGCACTAGCTGAACAGATTCTGTTTGGGTTATATTTTTGTGAAGAAAGGAAAATAGATGTGAATAAAGCGCATAAGTTACATCAAGGAATAGATCATCTTTTCTTAGGAGGTTTTAATGCTAACAATAATATTATCCCAAGCTTTATATTGTAATCTATATTCATGGTAATATTAAGAAAAAACTTACGCAGTACCTGTGCTTAGCTAAAATATGGCGTAATTTTCGTAAATGTAAATTGAGTTGTTTTAGTTTTGAATACGAATAAAATAATTATTAATTAATATTATTTGTAATCAAAATGTACTTATGTGTATGTTCAGGAAAAAACAAAGTGAGATTACTCCCCAGACATTTAAAATGAGCCACAAGTCGCGTAAAATGAATTTTGATAGCCGAACCCTGATAGGTATGTACCCATGTATTTTGTTTTCCTGTTACGGTCTTTTTTATTTTACCTGTTTTCTCAAAACTGTGTTCAAAAATACATACAAATAAGTATATATTTTTTACACGTATATCAACTATTGATAATTTTATTCGTATTCAAAAATAAAACAATTTAATTCAGTTTTACGAAAATTGCGCCATATTTCATTTAGCTAGGCACACGCATGCGTAAGTTTTTTTTAATATTACCCTAAATAGATTACAAAAAGGTTTGGGATAATATTATTGTAAACATTAAAACCTCCCTGGAAAAGATGACCTAATTCCCTGGTGTAACATATGCGCTTCATTCATATTTTATTCGGGAATTATATTTTTCGTCCCCAGTTAAATAGATTCATCTCTATTCAATATTTTCGTTCTCAGATAGATCTGTCACCAAATTGATAGATCTGTCATCAAATTGATAGATCTGTCATTAAAAATACGTGTGGCACTCGGGGACTGCCGCGGTAAAGCTATTGCATGGTAACAAATCGAAAACTAGGGGGTAATCGGTCAAAAACAATAAATAAATGAGCGAGCGAAGCGAGCGATGTTAGGTTCGGTCAGGTTTGATTGATTTAACAGTCAAAGAGCCTCGCGAAGCGAGGCTCCCCACCCTGGGTACAAAATTACTTCGCAGCAGAAGAAATCATCGGAAGATGACCCCTAACGGGGGCGTAGCCCCCGCCGCCCGTTTCGAACATCAACAAACTTTCGGGATCCGAAGAGGATGTGGGAGTATCTGTAGGTCACCTTTGTTAGTAATTTTAGGCATTTATTTGGTGACAGATCTACTATTTTGAGTACAAACTATATTATTTATGAAATTTCAATTTTTTATTTATTGATCGAAGCTATTTAATTGACAATCGTTAAAAGACTTTTCTGGTGATAAATCTTTTTTGTTTGATGACTTTACTTTGGTGACAGATCTACTATTTTGAGTACAAACTATACTATTTAGGGAATTTCATTTTTTTTATTTAGTGATCGAATCTATTTAATTGACAATCGATAAAATCATACCCATTTTATTCTCCCTTCTACACAAAAATAGAACCCAAAGAGAATCTAATCAGAAAGTGTTATGAACCAACCTAACGGAAGAACAACCTATATCTTTTAAAATTCTTCTTTCAAGTCTTGAAGGAGATTCAGTATCATTGGTTATTATATTTTTTTCTTTGCTTGAAATGTCTTGTTTCTCCGAGCTACGAATTTTAAAAAGTAGCACAGAAAAAAGCACGTGTGCTGTAAAATCGATTTTGCAGCACAGTAAACTAGCATGCATAAAGTACCACTTTTCGAGCAACTGTATTGAAAATAACTATGTTGGTGGGAATTGCGCGGACGACATTGCGCCAATCTCCAACTCACCTGATGCATATCCATTCCACGTAGTTGTTGAAAAGACGAAAATAACTTCGGTAGTAATCTTAGAGAAACAGCGACGGATCTGTAAAACGTATTACTAATTAGTAGTAATTCACCGTGTAAATATATGTCTCAACCTCCCCTAGTACCTACACCAGACATAGTTTTAAATGTCTGACAATGCATTGTATGGGATTCACTCACCTGAAAAGTATTTGGGGACATACAAATGTTTGCGGAAACATTTGATTAAATATTTGCCAAGTCTTTGGCATGGAAGCGGTCGTAGCTGAGTGTGATTTGCGTGGTTGGTTTGATCACACAGATAAACTGAATGAAATTTATTACTTAGATGGGTTTGACTGGGTTTGAACTTTTCTTGACCATTCGAAAAAAAATAACCCTCCTTCTGCTTCGCAAGACACATTAAGACGTTGGTGTCGGTTTTTATCACTAGACGGTAGTCGACAAGCCATGTCAGATTTTTTAAATTCACATTTGGTAAGCAAGCCCTTGGCGTCATCTCATCTGATGGTAAGTGACGATGATGCAAGTGGGCTTATCAAGATTCCCCAACGCAATAAGGAACAGGCTCTTCAAGCCGGAACACATCAATGTTGTTAACACTGATGTTTGGCGGCAAGACATAGATAAGATGGTGGCAGCTAGCCAGGCGGTCTTAGAAAATGCCCTTACACCAACCAAACCAAGTCTTACAAAGTTAGACTCCTCCGGCAATCGAACCCGCGCCCTCCTGATTTGAAGCTATTGGCCATAACCATTACGCCACGGAGGTGGTTAAAATGCCTTATAGACGGCTTGAAAAACTTCCGACAGATTCCGCCGGGAATCGAACCCGCGACCTTCTGATGTGAAGTTAATGCCTTAACCATTACGCCACGGAGGTGGTTAAAATGCCTTAAAGACGGCTTAAAAAACTTCCGACAGACCAACCGGGTGTGTGTGGAATATGGCTTAACCTTGCCGAGCTTGGGAAGAGTCCCATGACCCAGTGGTGACGTTATAGGTTTTTAACGACTATGCCAAAGAAACTTTCCTAAAGAAATATAACTTGCCTATAGTGAAATATAGTTGAGCACCTCCGCGTCTCACTTACCTATGATTGGCTAAGTTGTCGAGGCACCCTTCTATGAACTTGATCCTGATAAACTTGTCCGTACTAAAACACAGTAGCGCGCACAGCGCTTTTTCCGCCTCCAGGGCTAAGCCTTCCCCGAGTTGTTCCTGCCGACAACATCGTTTGAACATATTATGTTAAGTTTACTAACTAGTAAAAAATTTAGAGCGTCGGTGGCGTAACGGCTAGGTAGCAATGCGATGTCGAATTTCGATTTCATATGTACGTTTATCCGACGCTCTTACCGTAAAGGAAAAAATCGTGTGGAAACCTGCACACGCTTGCGAAGAAACTCGCAGGTTGTGTGTGAAGTCGACCAACCCGCACTGGGCCCGCGTGGTCGACTAAGGCCCGATCGCCCTAATTCAGGATAGGCTCGAGCCCCTCGGTGGGGACGTATATGATATGAGCTGACATGATGACTAACAAATAATAGATAACTGTTGTCTTACAAATATATGAATCAAATAACTAAACGGATTAATTAAAAATTAAACCCCCCCCCCCCCCCTTGTAAACACTTTTCCCCTTTTTTGGCCAGTCGGGTAAAATGTATCCTGTATCACTCACGGGATTAAGACCAATCTAACGACACCTCGCACTCCATAATAGCCGTTTAGGCTACAGAGCGTGCTAAAGAAATATAGGTACGTACCTACATACATTCATATACTCGAAAAAAATAACCCTCCTTCTGGCGCCGTCGGGTAATTAAAGACAAATGCTTGGTATCAGTAAGTCAAACAATCATAATATATGATATTAAATAGGGAAGTTAAACGTAGTGTAGGCAGGCCTCCCACTCGGTGGACCGATGACCTGGTGAAGGTCGCGGGAAGCCGGTGGATGCGGGCAGCGCAGAACCGGTCGTCGTGGAAATCCTTGGGGGATATGACGATGATGATGAAATAGGGAAGGCTTTTGTACTTTGTATAAGAAGGAGTACAACTGTCGAAAAAGGTATAAACTAGTCACGCGGGGAGAATCGCACTTCCTTTTGAAGACAGCTTTTCCACAATCCTCTAAAACAGATTAACCTGCCTAAAAATGACAGGAACAATAAATATGTCAGGTTAGTCTCATGGTCTATGACATAGACCACGGATCAGATATATAAGGTTGGATTGGAAATGTGCGCTGGGCAGGCGCGCCTCAAGTATGATTAGACAATCATACTTAACCGAAGCATGCGTTCATACTTTTTATTTGCGTGTGGTTGTGTGTAACTTACAGACTCTTGTGAGAATCAATTGCAGCCCTGTGTTCTAAGTGTGTTCTGTTTATTAGTGCGCGCAATTCGTGTATATGTGTTATTATTGCTTGTGCAGTGGAGTTGATGGGTGGGAGACAGGCGGCGAAGCTGGTTTTCTAACAAAAGTGTGACTATTGCCAATCCAACCTTATTTATCTTATCCGTGACATAGACAGAGTTTAGTCAAAGTATATATATTAGTACTAACATACAGTATGGACACTCCCTGCCGCTCTCTAGATTCCGACCTCACCCCCTCGTCACCAGTTCTCGAACGTATAGGATTTTGCCGTGATTCTGTTTGCTCCGTCATTTGTTTTTAGAAATGTCATTTCACGACCGCTGTATGTAGTGTCCGGGTTGTGTTTTAGTCATGTGTATGTATGTGTCATACAACTCACAATGTTACCGTCCTGCAGTAGGTCCCAGAGCAGCGTGTTGCCGGGGCGGCATACGTCGTCCACGCTGAAAGGTAGCGCGGCGCCGGCGGGCGAGGAATGCGCGCGCTTGCCTTCCAGCGCGCTCTGCGTCTGGTACTCCGTGAGACACTGAGCCTGTTCGATCATAATTAATCATAAATCGGGAATCCAGGTTCGTAGAGGTATTTATATCTAAACTATAAACTAAATTAACCCACTCACTACGGAAATTACATTTTTTTTTTATAATTGCATGTGATTTGTAATCATTCTACTAGCTTAGAAAAAAATAAATCAAAAATATTAAAAAAATAAAATTTCCGGTGTTATAACACCTGGTAGGCGTTAATATATAATGTCAAAAATAATGTCAGAATAAAAAATCCTGTTTTAAAAAAATGCAAAACGAAAAAATCAACACACTCGTCGCTGTATCTCTGTATTTCACTCAAAAGGATTTTTTGGTATAGCGGGAAAGTTGTAAGTTCCAATGCCCGTTCTAAAGCCGTAATATTTAAGTCATTTTTAGATCACTAAAACCATGTCATCACTGGTGGCGATGCGAGTGAACGGGAATAGCGGAAGACGCTCTGCCTTCCTCCTCGTAGCGTCGGTTGTAGTGTGAGCTTCATTATTCTCCTATTGATCACTGTGTTTCACCACATCTTAGTGTTACCTTTTTTTTTTATTCACAGTGGGTAAACCCTTGACAACATCTCACCTGGTGGTAAGTGACGATGTTGGAAGTACGAAGATGGAAGCGGGCTTACCAAGATTCCCCAACGCAATGGGGAACTGGCTATCTTATCTTCATGCCGGAACACACCAATGATATCAACATTGATATTTACCTGTGCCGCAAGCCTGGCCAGCTCCTCCTCGCATGCGGAGTCGTCCTCGTCCAAGTCCGCCAGGTGGCGGTGCGAGTGAGTAGAAACTGCGGACGACGCGCTGCCTTCCTCCTCGTCGCGACGGTTGTAGCTCTCCATAAGTCTGAGCTCCATTATTCTCCTGTACAGACGTACATTACGGTCGCAGACTGTCTATACCCAGGTGAATCGTATGATGATTAGAATTGCAGCTGTCAATTTATAGAATTAATGACATAAACAATTTCATTAATCGAAATTTCGCAGCGTAGTTTAATACTTCAAGAGCTTAATATGCTAGCTGAGAAGAATTGGAGATTACTCCGCAGAAAAGAGCAGTGTTCTTAAATTAAAAAAGAAGAAGAACTTTACAGTTACGATAATTTTGTTAATTCTTTGGATGAAAAAACAATATTTCATAGACAGGTTGTTTTTTTAACACTGAGCAAGCCGTTGAATATGTGCTCTACTCATGAAATTGAACAACTTTACCTAAGAAACCCATACTGAATTCGTAATTATTTTTTTGGACTTCATAGAAATCGATCATTCCGACTAGCCAACTTTGTATGGAGAGTCAATTTTTCTTTTTGCCATTTCAGTATGTTTCTTTGGGAAAGTTGTTCAGTTTCATAAATATAGCCTACCATTAACGGCTTGCTAGGTGTTAAAAAACACCCTGTATAGTCACATCCTTTCAACGTCTATTTTCAATGTAGCACCCATAGTCAAGTTTTTGAAAGCTATCATTCTACTTATCATACAATTCACATGGGTTTAAACGCGTTTAAATGAGCGCTAACTTTAAAGTATTTATTTTGTTCACGACTCACGTCCTTCCCTTTCTGTGTCACATATGTATTTATATATATCTTAATATATATAAATCTCGTGTCACAATGTTTGTCCTCAATGGACTCCTAAACCACTTAACCGATTATAATAAAATTCGCACACACTGTGCAGTTCGATCCAACTTGAGAGATAGGATAGGGTAGGGTAGGGTATGGTTCCCGGCTAAGAATAGGACCATCCCATCTCTTCCAATGGGTGTCGTAAGAGGCGACTAAGGGACTTAAAACCGGAGGATGGGCAGCAGCGTCTTTCCGTGCATTGCAACACACCTGCAATCAAACTGCGATCGCCAACCCGCCTGCCAAGCGTGGCGATTACGGCAAAACCCCCCCTATGAATTTCACACCCAGAAAACGGCCCCTAGTCCCCGGCAGCCCCGCTATTCCTGGCTCCGGTAGCAGTCATGGTAACGGCGGGGTAGGGGGTGCGAAGAATCCCCGGCAGATGCCAGGCTACCAAACCCAACGAAAGTTCTCGAGTGGCGACCGCGCACCGGAAAACGTAGCGTAGGCAGGCCTCCCACGCGGTGGACCGATGACCTGGTGAAGGTCGCGGGAAGCCGATGGATGCGGGCAGCGCAGGACCGGTCGTCGTGGAAATCCTTTGGGGGAGGCCTTTGTTCAGCAGTGGACGATTTGTGACTGATATGATGATGATGATGATGTGACTTTAACGTAGGAAAGTGTGTAATTTTTATTGACACACAGGGTTCGAAAAATTCAAGATAATTACGCTTCTTGATAATTATCACCAGTGTAAGAAATTCATTTTTTATATTGTTTCATAACAAATGCATTATAATTTGGGCTATTCTTACAAAAAAAATTATAGTTAATAATTTCTATTTGTTATTCCTTGCATCTTTTTGCTACATTTTTGCACCGAGCCCGTAGCCCAGTGTTTTTCGTCTTCATGCAAATAAAGTATGCCCATATTGGATCTTTCTCACGAGGCATTTTTCAAATTCAACTCAACAATATTTAACATAAAAAACCAATGACACTCAAGTTCACTCAACTTTGCATAATAGGGGATCGGACTGCTAGTCATTTGAGTTACTTTTTATGATCTGTCAAAAACGAAATTTTGTTCTAAAAATGTTTAAAATACCCACAAGTGACGTCATAGATTTTAAGCGTCATTGAAGAACTTATTTTGTGAATTTGATCAGTTAAAAATTGAAGACGTGATGGAATAACAAAACAAGTAAGGTTTTTTGAAACTTCAGAAGAAGAGCAATTTAGGAAGTTATATTTCAGATTTTATTTTTGATGCAGTCCGATCCCCTATCCGAACTGAATTTTTCTTGTAAGGGGAATCCCCACGGCACGGCACTATGATACTTTGTGCCTTCGGATAGAAGCAATTTCGGAAATACACGTTCGAATACAGTTCACTTTCACGAACGCAATCTTTTGTTATTATCAGTCGATAATTATCCATTTATTATCGCGATAATTATCATTGATAATTATCCTTTCAAACCCTTTTGACACACGATGGACTCAAATAATCCGAAACATGCATTTGAGCATAATTTATTTTTGTTAAGATCTATTTTCTCGTGGTTGCGGCCCTAGAATAGCACCAACTAATCACTTCTCAAGGGTGTCGTAAGAGATGACTGAAGGAACAAACCGGAGAATGAGCAGCAGCATCCTCTCAATGTACTGTGCAATCACACTGCACGAGGCGATCTCCAAGCGTGGCGGTTACGACAAAACCCCTCAACTCGGGGAGAGAGGGCGAGAGAGAGCAAGCTGATTTGCAAGATCAGGGATGACGACAGCATCAGAAATAAATTATGATCTCTTGATCCTACTTAAACTTCGGAAAACCTTACGCGTTTTGTTTTCCATCAAGTCTTCGATTTTTAATTCACCAAAATCACAAAATGAGTACATAAATGACGCTGCAAAAGTATGACGTCACGCCTAGGTATTTCGAACATTTTTAGAACAAAATGGCGTTTTTGACAGACGATAAAAAGTAACTCAGATGACTAGCGTCATCCCTATTAATTCAATAGGAAACAGTTGGAATAATGTCATAGATTACAGTGTGTTACCTCGCGTCCACATTGTCGCACATGAGCTGGCAGTGGCCGGCGTCGCTTCCGGACGACTCCTCTTCCACCTCCGACACGGATTCAGCTAGGTCTGCCAGCTTCATTGGGGCCTCTGTAACAAGATGGATATGTTTCTGAATGAACTGTATTTGTTTGGGCCGATTCAAATGCTGTCTGGTGTAACTCTTCTATGCGGATGCTCGCTGAGGAAAGTTTGTAACGAGTGTGAAGTACCTCGTTGTACATATGACCTTTCGTGCGGGTGCACCTTCGAACTCGACCAGCGCCAACGCGCCGCGAACTAGTCATCCATATGATCGGACGAAGACGCACGTTTTCATCATAAATTTAATTGAGTGAGAACGGCCATATTTTTGATCACTTGGCTAAAGGAATAAGTTGGACACTAAAGCGTTTTGTGGTGTTTTTTTCGTGGCTCTTGATCGATCTTTATTGACCAAGGGAACATTAAGGGACAGCAATTTTGTGTGTGCGCCTTAAACCAATAGTACTACAGACATTGAGGGAACAAATATGGATGAGTGTGGCACCTGATTGTCAAGTACCTTTTTACTAGAAATCCACTCCAGATCAACGAGCTATTCAGGTGAGAGCCTTTACTTGTTTGTATCGAGAGTTAAGAAATCTAGACATTGAATTTTGATGGGCCATTACTTGCCAGGTTTTGCAAATCTCTAGAGTTCAAGATAAAACAGTATTGTTAAAGTTCGAATGGAAAGGACTGGTAAGTTGCGAAGAAAAATGTGTTGAAAACTATGTTGCTAAGTGACAAATTTAGCAGTATTTGGTTTTCCCCAGTCTTGTATGCTTCCTTGAAGCAAAAAAGTTGGTATTACTTAAAATTATTTTGAGGCCATGAATACCTCCAATTTTAATAAAAAGTCTACATTTGGACTTAGACCTCCGCACATCTAGGTACCTCTAGAAATTTTACCCAGATCATCGCTCTACACCACAACATACACTCACCTGCAAATTTAGCGGAACATGAAAAAAAATGTACGAAACTTTTTTATTTGAGATTACTGGCCGGTTATACTAGCCATATATTTTAGAACGAATAATTTTAAATTAAGAAAAATGTTGATCGTCACTTTTTTGCAATTCTTTCAATTATATTCCGTTTATTGACTGTCACGAAAATTTTACTCATTACAGTTGAATGCGATTCATTGAAATTGTGTTGTTTTTATTAAGGCAAACGGGATTTTTGTAACTTTGCAATAAATTAGGACGCCTTTGAAATTAAGGAACGCATTATGCCAGATTTAATACAGGCTGAGATTATCAGGGCACTTGAAATGAGAAGAAATAATCACACCTACCGAATGATCTCCGGCATACTTGGTAGACATTTATCAACCATACATCGCAGTATAAAAAGGTACATGGCGACTAACTCTTAAGCTAGAAGAGCAGGACAAGGAAGGAAAAGGTGTACATCAAGGAGGGATGACCGATTTGTTCAACTTCGTGTGCGTAGAAACACTCGTTTGACGGCGGTTGAAGCTCGAAATCAACTTCAAGAAGTTCGGGGAGTAGCTGTAAGTGAGCGCACATTCGGAGAAGATTTAAAGAAGCTGCACTTGGTTCATTCGTACCTGCAAAGGCTCCAAAACTCGAGGTACATCATCGGAGCAACAGGCTAGCGTTTGCTCGAAATTTCTACAACTGGGCAAGAGATCAATGGAGTAAAGTTTTGTTTAGCGATGAGTGCAGAATTCTCCTAAATCAAGTTGATGGAAGGCAAAGAATATGGCGACGCAAAGGAGAGCGATATAACCAAGCCAATTTTGAAACAACTGTAGCATACGGTGGAGGGTCAATAATGGTTTGGGGTGGAATTTGTTTGGGAGCTCACACGGACTTGGTGGTAATGGATGGTACATAATGGAAGTCTTAGAAGAAAATGTGGTGCTTGCCACGTATATTGGTGAAGGATTCGTCTTAATGCAAGACAATGCTCGGCCGCATACTGCTCGACGGACTCAAGCCTATCTGAACGACGTGAATATTCACGTAATGAACTGGCCAGCGAGATCGCCAGACATGAACCCGATAGAAAATGTATGGGACTTACTGAAACGTGGGGTAAGATCGAGAATACCAACTCCTGACAATTTGAATAAACTGCGAAGAGCCGTAACGGAAGAATAGCAGAGACTTCCCCAGGAAACGATAGACAATATCATTTTTAGCATGCCTAGACGGTTGGTAACTTTGGCGAATTTTTATTTTTTAATACTAAACATTTATTTTCTTAAGGTGCAGCAACCGTTAAAAAATGTGCTTTTTCTTTTAATTTTTTTTTTGTTTTTTTTTATTAACTGAAAATTTATTTCCAATTAAAAGGTCAGTAATTAAGTGTACAAAAAAAATTGTATTGTAAGTTTGGTAAAATAAAATGGTTTCCTTAATTTTTTTGATCTTTTTTTTATGTTCCCCTAAAATTGCCGGTGAGTTTAGCTTAAAGCCATGTGGCGTGGCAGTGCTGAAACTATAAAAAGTGAATGCTTGTTTATGGTTTGGAGTATGGACCATGCACTCACGCAAATGCCTGGCCTTGCCGGGCTTGTGGCGCTTCTTGTAGAGTTTCTTCTTGCGCGGTCGCAGCAGTTCTTCGGCGCCGCTGCTGGCGCTACCGCTGCTGCCGGCGCGCTTGCTGCGTCTGCCATCATAATAACCATTTATTATTATTTATTTTATTAATTCATATTCAGGATTCAAACAGTCACATACATACATAGAATGAAAAATACTGATTACTTAAAGACCTAGTAGATCCCTAACTTATGGTTACACAAAAACAGTTTCTATTTCTACTACTTAGCTAACACGATAAAAAAAATGAAAATACAGAAAATCAAAACACAAGAATTTTTTTTTAAATTTATTGAATTTTAAAAGTTTTAAAAACGTATATTATTATTGATTGATTATTTTTTATTTGACGGGAACTTAGCCGCCCAGAAAGAAAATATAATAGCAACTTTAACTAGAGCTCGAAGATGAACGTTCTTTAAAGAGAGCATCAAGGAACCACCAACAGGAAAACGCCCTGTTAAGACATCCCAGGTACCGCTGGAATCACTAAGTGCAAAAGGGCCTGAACACCCTCCAACCGATTGGCATGAAGTGGTGCAGGACAGTGGCATGATAAGGCGTCGTCGGCGGCCAGGATCCCATTGGGGTAGCTGAGCCAGAGACTACTAAATAAGTAATCATTACTATTGTCTTGGCTTGAAAATAACATCATTGGTTATTTTCGCATATCCTTCACCTGGTCTTATGTTTTTTTTGGTGGGTTACAATAAGGCAAAACTGTCTTGCGTCACTACTTCAATGGCTTTACATGTACGACTTGGAATTGCGTATAAATAGAATGTTTGCCAACCTAGATAATATGTATAAGCAAAAAAGGTGGCGATAACACTATTCGCTAACCACCTCACGGTCAGCTATAAATTACAACATTTGATTAGTTAATAAAAGAAATAAATATAGTTTTAAAAAACACGGTTTTAAAGCACATCAAAATAATTCTTAATATAAGCAGAAAACAATAATGAACAAAAAGTACTAGTATTATTGTGAAAAAAGCGTGGGTTGCTCGATATACGAAAAATATGGCACAAAACGCCCCCACACTTTTTTCTCAATAATACTAGAATTTTCGTTCATTATTGTTTTCAGCTTATTTTAAGAATTATTTTTCACTTTTTAGTTTGATGTGCCTTAAAAGCGATGTTTTTCGTTTTTTATTTTATATATATTTAATTTTCAATTTTTAGTTTGATGTGCATTTAATCCTGGCGATCCTGTTTAGGATAAAGAGATAAACTTATGAAATTATTGTATTGTCACTGATTCTTGATAAATGTACAAATTTTCAATTAAATCTGTCCATTTAAAGTGGGTTAAAATCGAGTGCAAAGGAGCCGGTTACAAACATACATACAGGTGAAGCTAATAAAAGCGTTATAATATAAGTTGGATGGTGGTTGGGTGCCAAAAAATATGCAAAAAAGCTTAACAAATGTGATCTTACTTTTGGCAAGGTTTAAGCGTCGGGCATTCCTTCTTTGTCAGCTCCTCACCTTCCCGTAACCAGTCTTGTTCGGCTGTAATAAAAATTGCCATAAATAAACTAAAAACATATGTCAACTTTTTTTATTTGAAATGAATTATTACCAGTAATTTCGCGCTGATGTTTGCTTTGTTTTCGAGGTGTCGGCCCAGCCTCTTCTCCTGAAGTGCTGAGTTCTTCACACTGGAGGACAGAATTTAAAAAATAATGTTAGGTTAGGTTTTACAATATTATACACCTTTACAATACAATATGTATCGTGAGCGTCGGTGGCGTAATGGCAAGGGCCGCTACCTCCTGTCCGGAAGGTCGTGGTTCGAATCCTGCCACGTACCACTGTGTTTTTGAATTTCGATTTCATATGTACGTTTATCCGACGCTCTTACGGTGATAGAAAACATCGTGAGGAAACCTGCACACGCCTGCGAAAAAACTCGAAGGTTGTGTGTGAAGTCGACCAACCCGCACTGGGCCCGCGTGGTCGACTAAGGCCCGATCGCCCTAAGTCAGGGTAGGCTCGAGCCCCTCGGTGGGGACGTATATGAGCTGACATGGATGCATCGTGCGTGACATTAGCATTAAATCAGATAGGTGGCTTGTACATACAGGTATGAACAAAGTATTTCAAAGGCCGGTATTTCAATCACCTACGTAGCGTAGTGGTTAAATCTATTAACTGCACAGGCATCAGGTCGCGAGTTCGATTCCCGGCCGGGTCTAACTTTGGAAGACTCGGTTTGGTTGGTGGTAGGATATTTTCTAAGCCCGCCTGCTTAGCTACCACCATCTTATCTAAGTCTTGGCGCCAAAAATCTTAACAGCATTGATGTGTTGCGGCCTGTAGATAAAATAGCCAGTTCCCCATTGCGTAAGCAAAGTAAGAATTGATAAGCTTGATTCCATCTTCGGCATCATAACATGAATAATAACTAAGGGCCCATCATAATTGATAAAAAAAAACCTAATTTCTACAATCAGAAATCAAATTCTCCTGCTTTATTTTTTTTTGTTCCCACTGGGTAGGGCACCTGACCCCATACAAAGAATTATTTTGTTATTTTTTTTTATTCACAACTGGTAAGCCCTTGACAACATCTCACCTGGTGGTAAGTGACGATGTTGCCGAAGATGGAAGCGGGCTTACCAAGATTCCCCAACGCAATGGGGAACTGGCTATCTTATCTTCATGCCGGAACACACCAATGATATCAACATTGATATTTGGCGGCAAGACTTAGATAAGATGGTGGTAGCTAGCCAGGCGGGCTTAGAAAAAGCCCTACCACCAACCAAACCGAGTCTTACAATTGACCCCGCCGGGAATCGAACCCGCGACCTCCTGTGTAAAGCCAGTGAACTTTGCCTCTGAGCTACAAAGCTACAGTGTCTGACTTCTGTAGGTTTGGTTCGCACTGCAAAAGTACAAATCAGTTAACTACAGTATGTACTGTCACAATAGTCCCTTTTCATCCTGGGAATTATGGACAGCATGCTGTGCAGATGTGTGTAAAGGCCCACAACCTTCTGGACTGCAGAGAGATAGTATCATAAGGCACCGAACAAATCCGATACCCCGAGGACACTTCCAGAAGTCGTCGGCAACCTGCTGGGACTACTGGGCTTCCTTACTGGAGCTGGGCTGGCAAAGATGTCAGACTCGTTACGGAAATCAGCTCGCCTCTCCACTGACCAACCCTATATCACTCCATACAATGAAACAAGAAGTGCCTAATCGTATACTTGATCGTAGTTGCTTCTCCCTCTAACCTCACTATTATCGTGTCGCACTCGCGGAGACCGGCCGTACGATACCGCCTCGCGTACCCCTTTCCGCAAGACGACTATATAGGTGAGTTACGCTCCTTTACTTAGTAATAGCATAATGTAAGAATCCTTTCTTTGATCCAACGCGTCTGATATTTGAGTCAAAGTCGACTCACTCAGCTCCTTGCACCACCTGAATGTATGAAGTGTCCCGGGAGTTGTCTATGGAACTTGGGTAAGACCTCCTAAGACTAAGACCTTTGTCTTGCCACTCGGCCTCCACACGATTACCCGGCCCTGTCTAGATGTCTCCATTGGACGACTGAATGGTTTCTTTATACTTTGGCAATAGTATTCTTTGTCTAATGTCATTATCCCACCTACTTTGTGGTCTAACTCTTTTTCTTTTTAAGCTATTGCATAGCTTTTATCGCGGGCTATGAGCGCGGCGACCGAATCAAGAAATTCCGTAACGAAAAAACCTAACACTTACCCCGTTCTAAAAAAACTTACAGTACCATCTATTAGCGATTTGCAGTACTAAAAGGACTTAGTCAATTTTACTGGTGTAACTTTCTTAGTGTTAAAAGTTGATAAAAAATGCTATGCCATAGCTTTACCGCGGCAGTCCCCGAGTGCCACACGTTTTTTTTTTCCATCCCTTGGGTACCATTGTGTGATTATTTTACTCAATTTATCCTGTCCTCTGACATTAGACAAGTCGCGGGAATAACAAGGGGTAGAGTGGCCATAGAAAGGCCAGACTGAAGAAGATTGGAGGAGGCCTTTGCCACCTGACAAACGGACACACAAAAATGGAACAAAAGAATACTACATGAATAACAAAGAAATATAGCCATGTGCGAATAAAAAAGGCTTGGTTTTTTTTTTGGTAGTGGGCTCCCGTTTCCGCATTTGGACTCTTTTTCGGTCCTTTATGCGTGCAAGTGTCGCTGGCTAGTCCAGCCAACCCAGCTCCTTCCAGAAGCACAGAAGTCTCCTGGGACATTCGCAGGCTTCTCGGAGCGACCCCATATCATTGAGGATTTTTACCCGATGTTCGATCAGACCAGTGCATTCCAGGATCACATGACTGACTGTTTCATCTGTCTCAAGACATCCTCTGCAAAGAGGACTGTCTGTGACATTCATGATGAATAGTTGTTTATTCAGGGGTAGGTGCCCGCTGATAGTACCCACAACTATACGAAGATCACGTCGGTTGAGGCTGAGGAGTTTTCGGGTCAGTTGTGGTTTGAGTTGCATCAAAACCATTTTTGACTGCCTACAGCTAGTTAGATTAGCCCAACGGGCATTGTGTTGATGAACTGTGTGCAGCCTTGTCCATGAGCGTATTTGTCTAAAAGGGATTGGCATGAGTGGAACGGGGCCAGCTACTGGAGTTTCGGAACCCCTTTTAGCCAGCTCATCGGCTGCATCGTTCCCCAATGAGTTACTGTGCCCCTTTATCCATTGCAGGATGACCCTGTTAACTGAAGCTATTCGCTCCAGTGCAAGGTGACATTCGTAGATTAGACTGGAGTTCATGGTATTGCTCTCCAGAGCCAGAAGTACGGCCATGCTATCTGAGAGTATCCTAATGCCGTAGTTCGTGACACCTCTTTTCATGACCGTGGTGGCAGCGTGGGTGATGGCAACACATTCACATTGGAATATGGAACTATGTTCACCCAATGCCAGTGATACATGGATGTTCAAGTCTAATGAGAAGACGCCTGCCCCCGTACCAGACTCTGTTTTAGAGCCATCGGTGTATATGCGGACCTCGTTAATACCCGATTGGTCCCCGTCTTTCTCGTAAAGTTGTATTCGATAGTGTTTATCGAACACATGTTTCGTAGGGATCCTATCACATGGGGCTTCTAAGAGCGGTTGAAATGTAACCGCCCTACTTAGCAGAGTTTGATGTGGACCCTCTTGATTGTGCCACAGGCCCAGATATTTGAGACGAATGGCCGCCATAGTAGCCTCTTGTTGGACAAAGAGGTCAAGCGGTGCCAAGTTTAGAATCATCTCTAGGGCTGCTGTGGGGGTCGTTCGCATGCAACCTGTAATAGCAGAGCAGACCTGTCTCTGAAATCGTTGCAGGCTATTAATCACGGTGCTGAGTTCGGTTCTCGACCACCAAGCTATAGCACCATAGGTGATTATTGGTCTAATGACAGCTGTATAAAGCCATGTGATGATTTTTGGCGAAATGCCCCAGGATTTGCCTAATAGCCTCTTACATTGCCAAAAGATTATGCAAGCCTTTTGTAGCTTGTGATCTATATGTCTATTCCATAACAATTTGCTATCGAGGATAACTCCCAGGTATTTGACCTCGTTCGTTAGGGTTAGACTTGTATTGAAAAGCTTGGGTAACACTAAGTTTCCAAGACGTCGTTTATGTGTGAACAATATTAGTTCCGTTTTGGAAGGGTTCACTGATAATTGATGCTTTGCGCACCATCTTTCGACGACTCTTAAGGCAGATCTCATAAGGTCGCAAAGCACAGATTCTACTGGCCCGCTAATAAGAATTGCCAAGTCGTCTGCATAGCCCACTGTGAAGTGCCTTTCTTCGTTAAGCCAACAGATTAGTTCGTTAGCAACGAAGTTCCAGAGGAGAGGTGAAAGGACGCCTCCCTGAGGGCAACCCCGTACAGCCACCCCTCTTGTGGTACTGTTTACAGTGAATTGTATGGCTCTGTATTTCAGCATATTGTCTATCCACCCGGCAACCGTGGCATCGACACCATGTCTGAGCAAAGCTTGGCTAATGCTGGTAAAGTTAGTTTTATCAAAGGCGCCTTCTATATCAATAAAGACACCTAGCGTTGATTGTTTTGATGAGATAGCGGCTTGAATACGAGAACTCACCGCATGTAGCGCCGATTCCGTTGATTTACCCATAGAGTAGGCATGTTGGTTTGGGTGGAGGGGATTACTTATCAGAGCGGTGCTCCTTATTTCCCTGTCACATAACCTTTCTAAAACTTTAAGTAGAAAGGATGTGAGGCTAATTGGCCTGAATGATTTTGGCTGTGTGTAATCCCCCTTGCCGGGCTTAGGTATAAATACTACTTTGACTTCCCTCCATTGTGAAGGAATGTAGCGGTAGGCGATGCATCCTCTATAGATGGCGACGAGATGGTTTATCAACGTTGCATCACACCATTTTAGCAGCCCGGGGAAGATACCATCTAACCCTGCCGCCTTAAACGGGAGGAAGCTGCTAATTGCCCACTTGACTTTTTCTAGGGTGACAATTCGGTGGGCCGTGGTCCAGTTTGTGTCCTCTGGTGCGCTGCGGTGTGCATCTTCCCAGGTCGAACCGTTCATAATGAGACACCCGGGGAAGTGCGTCTGCAAAAGCAACTCGCAAGTCTCAGAGTCTGTTTTGGTATACGTTCCATCAGGCTTCTTTAAATACCCAAGGTTGTGCTCAGGATCACTACACAAAATGTTTTTGACCTTGGCTGCCTGGTTGTTGGTTTCGATATTACTACAAAAACGTCTCCAGCATTCTGACTTCCTGAGTTAAAAAAAAGGCTTATTATTATAATAATAGTATTATTAGGTGTTACCGTTACCACAGATGAGATACTAGTTACTTATTACTGTCACGTCACTCACCGGGTCGTCGTCCGAGTTGGTCTGGTCCATGCTGACGCTGGCCTCGGAGGAGGAGTGGTGCTGCGGCTTGCAAGGCGGCGCGGGGTGGCGTAGCGCGTCCTCCGGCAGAGCGGGCGGCGTGCCCCCCGCCGGCGCCCCGCCCGTGCCTGCGCCCGCGCGCGACCACATCGCGCGCATTAGTGCCGACGCCAGGTATAGACTCTGTGCAACGAGAATAACTTTTGAGTAATGATTGACAATGATAACTGATAGAATGATAAATTGACAGTACAGTGGTTTTGTTGCCCTAGATAAAAGATCGATTTTGGATATATTGGCTCACAATTCATGAAACTATGATTGATTTCGTAAGATTTGCTCTCGGTTTTTTGCGCAGAACTCTAATCATGACTAGGAAAATAAATTTTATTACTAACAAGCCGATAATTGATCAAGATATAAGATATGCAATAATCATAAAAACAAGAGCACAATCAATACTTTCATGAATAAATTCGTAATCTGGGCACTTGAAAACATCAAAATTTGCTAAGATATCCAGGGCAACAAAAAATATATTTTTTTTGTAGAGCTGTGATAATTGTCATGAATTATGAGCAGCCTTAAGTTCTTACACAGCTGTCTTTGATTTGTTTACAAGATAAACAGGTATAATATGTGTGTTTCCCAACTCTCACAATTTAATGATCTTTAAGGCGAAAGTGAATAGGCTAGTATTTTAGTTTGCTGGTACAATTCTCGACTGCATCGTCACTTTCCATTAAGTAAGTGATATATAGTCAAATGCACGAAATTTTTAGGGTTCCATATCTCAAAAGGTAAAAACAGAACCATTATAGGATCACTCGGTGTCTGTCTGTCTGTCTGTCCATCTGTCACAGTCAATTTGCTACGAAACTACTGAACCTATTAGTTGAAATTTGGTACACATATTTAAGTTCAAAAACAGACGTATAACGTACATTACGAACATAAGAAAAATGAAGCCAGAGCTGGTCATTTATAATAGATTTGACTTAATACACTTGTAGCCTAAGTCTCACAGTTTTCGAGATATTCGCTTTTCAATTTTCAGATTTTGTATTAAAAACGCATTTGTGTAAATATTTCGTGATTTTCCAAAAAAAAGTTATAACTACAGTTGAAGTGCAAAATACGGTAGAAACTTAACTTCCTCATGTTCGTATGTTTGTAGTGTTCCTCATATGGGGGCTTATGAAAAGTGTCGATGGCTCAACCGGTAATGACTCGGTCCTCAGAGGTTCCAGGTTCAAGTCCGGATGGCAAATGTACCAATGAGTTTTTCGATACTTACGTTTACACATCTGTACATGTAAATCTAAATGCCCTACACGTAACCGCAGGTGATGCTAAGTGCAACACCAGGCAAACGCCATCTATCCCTTGGATAGCACGGTTAATGGTGCCACACAATAAGAGAGAGACAGATGGTCAATTTGAACTGGGTAGTCTATTATATCCAAGACCGCAATCAGTATTAGACCAATGTGGTCAAGATCCTACACAATGAGGAAATGACGAAAAAGAAGATTTGATTGTTTAGTTCAATTATTAATTTGAAAAAATACCATATTTTACCCATAACCTTTTATTTATGGCGCATCTTTGTAACAGACCCAACATATACATGCTAAGACAAACCTGTTCCGTGTGTTCCTTAGGCGGCAGCGCGCACAGCAAGCTGTATAGATGCGCACACGGCTTCGGCGCGAGGGCTCTTATGAAGCCAGGCAACAGATCGTACACTTGTCGCCCGCAGTGTTTCAGCTGGGCCGCTGCCCACACTAGTTCTATGTGCTCGGGAGTCACCCTGCCTTCCACTGCGAGGAACTTGAGTATCATGTGCGACTGTTTTATCACCTAAAAATTCCAACATAAAAGTACAATGTGAACAATACCAATAACACTATGTAAGCCATTAATTGTTTAACCTTTTCACTGCCAAAGTCAACATGTCATGTACGTCAGTGTCAGGATATCACTTCAAGAAGTTTGTTGTGTCTAACAGTGTTATAAACAAACTTCCCATTATTTTACACTCAAGGTGACATGTTAGCACAAACAAGCATTTACTGGCATCACAACCACAGAAAAATGATGAATGCAGGAATAGGTTGCAATATAATAGTTGTATGATGATGTGAAATAGACGGCGTAAAACTCTGTGTGTGTAGCGGTCAAAGGGTTAAAGATCCATAAGAGCATACAACAAATTTAATTACAACGAGTTACATTACCTCAACATGTAAGTTTGGCCCAAACAGATGTTCAATGATATTATTATTACTGAGCCAAGAAGCCAGTTGCTGGCCAGCTAATTCAATCTCTGCTGCTGATTCCGCAGCACACAAGTCGTTGTGGGTGGCAATGTGAGCATTGATTTGGGCGACTCCCGCCAGTCTCATGGTCAGAGTACTACTGTTGAAATACTTGAAAGCCAAGGCAAGACCATCGCCATCAAAAGCCAACGGCGAGTTCAGAGGTTCCTTTGCTGCTCCCCACATGAAATCTGTAGGTTTTAATTTGGTATATAATTAAACTTAAAAAACTAAGTAAGAGCTAGTCAGACTCGCACACCGAGGGTTTCGTACTACCAAGCCACCACTCCACACTAGTGTTATAATCATATCTATTTATTACAAACAAAAGACATCAACCTGAGCAACAGCAAAATTCTTTTTTTATTCAGTTCAGACTCCTAGCGCAAGTATGACTTATACTTGGCCCGTTTTTTGTATATTTTATTACCACAGGATTAGTACTATAACTACACAAAGTTTCATACTTGTATGTATTACCGTTTTTACTATGGAGCAAAAAAAACAACTTATAAAAAATATGTTACGACCCCTCTTGAATTTTCACTTTTTATTATTTGTTGATAAATCCCACATAATAATAACACATATTTTATAAAAATTTCAGCCAGCTATCTATCACAGTTCCAAAGATAGTCTTTCAAAGGTTGACCAGAGAGACGGATGGACAGCGTAGGATTAGTGATAGGGTCCCATTACCTAATACGGAACCCTAAAAAAGGTAAAGAAGATACTACTAATTTGCATTGCAAAACTTTATTTTGCTGTCATTTTTTGCCAATATTGTAGGTTAAAAAAAATAGGAGACATTTTCTTACCAGCCATAGACTTTATTACAGGTATCCTTAGATCTTTGTCCTCTAAACTGCACATATACTTCAGTATTTTGGTTCTAAGTGGCATGAACAACTGGGCTACAGCTCTGTAGTTCAACCATAGCTTTAAATTGCCGGCAGCAGCCACTATTGCATGGGCCATACCAAGAGGAAGTGTTGTGGGTGTTGCATTATCGAACACAGATGTCATAGCACAGACTCCACCTAACTTACAGAATAAACTGACATTTCGCAACAAATAAGCAGGTATTTCTGTATCATGAAGGTCACAGTATGAGCTAAGGTTAGAAATTTCTTGAGCAGAAAGGTCATCTAAACGACTTAAAGCTGAATGTTTGCAAGCTAAGTACAATGGGAAGTTAAGAAGAAATATTTTTGATACTATGTGTAGGAGTTTCTCTTTTTGTTGCATTGGCCATGACTCTGCATTATCTTTAGATATCGATGGTTCCTTAATTGCCTCCTCCTTTGATTGCTCAGAAGCTTCGGCCTTAGCCTCCTCAGGTTCAGCTGGAGATTCATTTTCATTGTTTTCTCTATCTTCCTTAGCCGGGCTCACTGGCTCTGCAGGATTTTGTTCTTGTTCATCTGCACTTGTTTTACTGGCTTCCAGAAGTTCATCTTTTAGTAATTTAAGTTGGCATACAGACAAGCAGAGTATACTTTGGACCACCAGGTAAAACCTTTCAAAGTTCTTCACATCTCGATAGCAACACATACATTGTCTAGAAATGTAACAAAAATAAATTAATTGTAAATAATACTTAGTAAACCCAAATTTAATAGGTATAGTGATTTACTTAACAGTTATTACAGTAAAGAAGCTTACAACAAAACAAAAAAGATACACAAAAAAGACAAATCAGTACTACAAGTTGACATGACCATAGCAATGAGACAATAAGGCCTGTGGCCTGTACTTCGTTTTTTTTTATTAATAACTTCAATAATTACCTTTGAGGCCACGAAAGAATGTAGTTGAGCACTATTTCCAATTCAGATTGGTTTATAGTTGGGTATTGAAAGGCATCGTCTGTTAGCCTGGCCTCACCTACAATCAAAACAAGAACAACGTTACAATTGCATCTATATAAACGTTTGTGAAAGAAGTTGAGCATCAAACCAAGGATTTTCTCTAATTCATTGTCTAAATTGCAGAAGCAATCGCGAATTTACGTCAAAAATATGAAATAATGCAACTTACAATTTACTAAAAGCTGCGAAAACTCCGAACAAACATCACACATTCTTAAGGTTTTATGCCTAAACTGAATAATATTTTATAGCGATATTAACGCAGCTATTAATTCACTTGAATTAATGATCATTATTGATAATTTTCGTTTCAAAAAGCGAAATTCTGGCTAGAAAATTTACGGACAGAATCCGTTCCAATCCACCATTGTTGAGTTGTTGTCAAAATTGCGTTTTATTATTACAGTCAGTCAATGACGTACGACGTGCTAGTTCTTTTTTTTTTCTTTCTTCTTTCCGGCTTTCAAAAGCGCGGAAAAGGCAAAGGTAACTAAGACCATACAGCCATGTCTGACGTATTTAAGCTTCCTTTAGTTTTTTGATTTGTAATGCTAGTGCCGGTGCATTACAAATCTTCTCTGAAGTTCTTGACAGCATTTGCAGCAGCTACATTCTGAGGTGGAACACCCAGTTGCTGTAGGGCGTCTATAAAATTGCACCCAGAGCAAGTTGGGTTCTCACGTCCTCCTTCGTTTTATTTTCTTGTACTCCACATTGCTCACGTGCACTAGACGATTTTCTCCAAAATGCACCACTTCTTAAACAAAATCCTTGCAGAAAACAATGAAAAAACAATAAAATAAAACTATGAATGCGTCTACCACTTATCCCGCCAAAAAACTCCCGTGCTAGTTCTTTTTAGATTTTCGCCGTTTTATTTACTAAGTTGTTGTGAATTTTTCTTGGTCATGAAAACGAGTCCTTCAAGATTCAAGATTCAAGATTATTTATTTGCATAAAACAGGTACATTGAAAGATAACATAAAATAATTAAATTACGGAATTTAGATGTTACCAAAGGACCTGGTCCAGATAATCTGCCTCCTTTTTTTCTTAAACACAACGCAGAATATACTATAAGTATCCCTGTGACTATTTTATTTAATAGCAGTTCTCAAGGTATCGTTCCAAACCTGTGGAAAACTGCCAACATAACACCCGTGTACAAAAACGGCTCGAAACATAAAGTGTCAAATTATCGCCCCATATCGTTGCTGTCTACCCTGTCGAAGGTCCTGGAAAGACTGGTACACAATCATATTTATTTAGTTAGTTTACAATCGATAATCATCCCGGAGCAACATGGCTTTGTTAAAAGTCGCTCTACTGTTAGTAACCTTTTAATATATACAAATTATTTATTTGAGAGTATGGACAAAAAAGTACAGGTAGATTCAGTATACACAAACTTTTGTAAGGCCTTCGACAAGGCGGACCATGCTATATTGCTCAAAAAAATATCATTCAATGGGATTCGTGGTGACTTACTGCGCTGGTTCCTGTCCTATGTTGATAACCGCACCGAAAAGGTTGTAATTAATGGCCACGCTTCAAATTTGATTACTGTTACGTCTGGGGTGCCACAAGGCTCGATTTTGGGCCCCCTTCTGTTTGTGCTCTTCATTAACGACATTAATAAATGCTTCCGATATAGTAAGTTTCTCTTATACACGGATGACCTCAAAGTCTTTCGCAGAATTGACTCTTTTAGTGATTGTGAGAAACTTCAAGATGACCTGGCTCGTCTTACTGAATATTGTCATATCAATGGACTACATCTAAGCCTTTCAAAGTGCAACTTTTTAACTTTTACAAAAAAAGTAAATGTGGTTAATTACAATTACAATTATAATAGCTGTTAGGGATCTGGGTACATTTCTAGACAGTAAACTGCACTTCGACATGCATATAGATAATATAACAAATAAAGCCTTTCAATTTTACGGATTTATCATGAGAACATGTATTTCGTTTAAACGACCAGAAAGATATATTTTGTTATTTAAATCCCTAGTAAGATCGCAGTTAGAATATGCTACAGCTGTCTGGAACCCCTATTATGATAAATATACTGACCAAATTGAGCGAGTTCAACGTAAGTTTCTTCGTGCTGTCAATTATAGATGTTTTCGTACAAAATCACCCCACACTGATTTGCTGCGAAAATACTCACTAATTTCTGTAAAATCGAGAAGGTTGCTCTTGGATCAGATGCTGCTTTACAATATTTTACATAATAAATACGACTGTAATCATCTTATTAATGAGATATCTATTAGAATACCCAACCGTGCACCACGTGTATGTAATAAACAAGCTTACCACTTATTCGCTCTTAAACCACGTCGAACTAATGCTGGTGAACGCGCACCTTTGCGACGTTTAATGAAATTATATAATGATCATTTCACAGATCTTGACCTATTTGTATTATCACCTTCAAAATACAAAAGCTTTATCACAGAAGTGTTGACCGAACTTAATAACTAAGATCTGTCTGTCATGTTAGATAACAAATTATCTGTCTTACTTTTCCTCTTTTTTGTCCTCTCTGCATGTTTTTATTATTTCAAATTGGGGACAACGGTGCTGGTTGTACAATTATTTTCTTTTAGTTTAATTTAATATTTATAACATAAGCTTTATTGTATAATCGTTTGTTGTTCTAAATAAAATAAAATAAAATAATTAAAGTCTCATTTGTTCAGCTAAAACTTAGTCTAGCATGCAAATCTTACAATATAATAATTTAAAATGTTAAATTGTCAATTCTATATATATCATTAAATAATTCATTCACATCATAAAAATTTTGATCTAATAACCAGTTAAACAATCTTTTTTTAAATAATGTCAGGTGATGATCTTTAATTGCATTTGGGATACAATTATAAATTTTTATAGACATATAATAACAATTCTTTTGGTATAGTGTAGTTCTCGGACAGTGATCAAGCACCAATTTAATCTCGTTCCTAGTGCACCTTGGGTAAACATCCTTTGCAGTTTTAAATAGGTACTTATGCCGTTTCACAAACATACAAGTCTCAAATATGTATAGGCTTGGTAGCGTTAGCAATCTAAGTTATCTAAAAAGTGACTTACAAGAATCCATAGGATGTGCTCCACAAATAGCACGTGCAAACTTTTTCTGGGCAAAGAATACCCTTCCTATCAATGAGGAATTTCCCCACATAACCAGTCCGTATCTTAAAGCAGACACTATGTAACCATGATACGCTAAAATGGCTTTTTTGCGGCTTGATATTTTCCGTAGTCTACCCAACACGTAAACAAATCTATTTATTTTATTACAAACCTTCTCAATATGTGCCTCCCAACAAATATCAAAAATTACCCCCAAGAAAGATATATGTTCTACATCTTTTATTGACTGATCTAAATATTTTATGTCTAGATTTATTTGTTTACGTTGTCTTGAATAAAATTGCATAAAGTTCGTTTTGCTTAAGTTTACATGTAGATTATTTAAATTAAGCCAATTTAAAATATTATCAATAGTTTTATTATTGTCCGCTTCATATTTATGTAAATCTTTGCTATTACTGCTTATTGTAATGGACACATCATCAGCAAATAGTATGCATTTATGCTCAGTCAAATTTGGAAGGTCGTTGATGTAAAGAAGGAACAGTAGTGGTCCCAGGATACTTCCTTATGGAACCCCAAAATTGTTACATCTAAAGTTAGACCTATGTTGCAAGGCGCAGTTATTGTCGTTCATAATAACTGCTTCAACACATTGTTTTCTGTTAGTTAGGTATGATTTTAACCAATCCAAAGCTGAGCCCCTAATTCCATATCTATACAATTTATTTAAATTACGTAGTCGAAAGCTTTCGACATATCCAGAAACAACGTCATTACATAATTTTTCATGTCAATATTGTGTATTATGTCATTTACTAAATTAAAAGTAGCAAAAGTGTTGACTTGCCCTTCTGAAATCCATATTGTTGGTTTTTTATAATATTATATTTACTACAAAATTCAGACAGCCTACAATACATGCAATTTTCATAAATTTTGGCGATAATTGATATAAGTGCTACCGGTCTGTAATTGCATAAATCCAAAGGATCACCCTTCTTATATAAGGTCTAACAAAATTAGCTGAAACTATTTTAAGGGCAAGTTCAGCAAACGAAACTGAACAACTTTTTCTTTAGCGACCATACTGAAATCTAAGAAAAAAAAATCTACAATAAAAAAAAAAGAAATCTTAATGAATGCGGCACTGGCCATCGTACCGTAGCAGCCGCAGCCCACGCGCCTCCGCCACAGATGATAATAGTAGCACAAGCCTCCGCTCCGATCATTCCGATTCTTTACCCGCAGCCTTCCTTCTTACATCCCAAACTTGTGGTTACAAACTTCATAGCACACCACCATGTCCAAATACTTTTGTACGGCATTTTCACTACGAAACACTTAACTTAGGCATAATACAAAAATTGTATTGTGACTTAGGCACTTAGGTCACAAAATGTCATAGGTAAGGCTTTGAGCAACGTAACTCAATGAGTGCGCGAGAGTAACTGAGATATTTATTAACTTCACAGTTGCTTGTAGGCGCTTGCCCGTAGGTACATTTCGCGTGGTTCGTTCAACGACCTCAAACGCCTTTAAAAGAAGGAGCCGCCGCCTTCAATTTCAATTTCTTCTTTTTCGTAAAGTATAAATACCAGTTAGGTTGTATTTTACTACCTACAGCTAAAAGGAACTGTAAGGTTTTAAGTATTTTAAATAAGAATTGATTGAGTGAACTAGCAAAGGTCAACGGCCGGGCACAGTGCACAGTTTTGTTGCGACACGTCACGAGTCCAGCGATGTAAACAAAAACCAGGACCGTACTACGAGAATATTATTTATTTAAGTAGGCAGTAATGGAATGTGGCGATTTTTTTATAGAATTCGGTATGGTCGCTGAAGAAAATGTTGTTCAGTTTCGTTTGCTGAACTTGCTCTTAAAATAGTTTCAGCTAATTTTGTTAGACCTTATATATAGGCTTTACAATTGAAATCTTTAACTGCCTTGGGAAAATTCCTTTTTCAAACGATAAGTTTATTAGGTAACTTAAAACTGGTTCAGCCGAATTCGCAAATCATTTTCACTTTCTTCATTTTTAACTAAATTTTTTTTAACATTTTTAAAGTGCGTGCGAAAAGTTATCGACATTCGTATCGACCTTTCTTTTTTTACATGACTGCGCCAGAAGGAGAATGCTAGTGCCGGTGCATTATAAATGTCTCTGAAGTTCTTGATAGCATTTGCAACAGCCTAATTCTGAGGTAGAACACCCGGTTGCAGTAGGGCGTCAATAAAACTGCACCCAGTGGAAATTGGGTTTTCACGTCCTTTTTCATTTTATTTTCTTGTTCTTCACATTGCTCACGTGCACCAGACAATTTTCTTCAAAACGCACCACTTTTAGAAGTAAATTCTAGCAGAAAACAATGCAAATACAATAAAATAAAACTACGAATGCGTCCACCACAAATCGCGCCAAAAAAACTCCTTTTATTTACTAAGATCAATCGGTGTTGGCAAAACCCCTCTGTCGCAAAATCATGGTCCAACAGGTATACACGTTTAAATACACCATTTCACAAGGTCACTTCACTGTTTGATCGTCATACAGGAATACAAGATTGAGCTCCGTAAAAAATGGGATATTGCGCTGTATTGGTCGAAATTCGTGTGGGAATACACGACCAATAAATTTAAACGGAATTTAAACTAATATTAGTGCGTAAAAGTTATCGACATTCGTATCAACCTTTCTTTTTTTACCCTACTGCGCCAGAAGGAGGCTTATGTTTTTCAAGTGTCATCATAATCATCATATCAGCCGAAGGACGTCCACTGCTGGACATAGGCCTCCCCCAAGGATCTCCAAGACGACCGGACAAGAACTTCAGAGAAGATTTGATGATGCACAAATCAAAAAACGAATATAGATTAATTAAATGGGGATTGTCTTGGAAGGGCTTTTGCGCCCGTGAGAGATCAATTCTAAAAAAAAAAAATTAACTCAATTCAACTAGTCCACTCCCCTGCTGGCTCGGCCATTTTAGCAGAATATGCGGATATGGCTAGCACCAGTATCCAGCCGGGCGGGAACTTACCGCATATGTCAAGCGCCAGCATCTGGACGGGGTCTTGTTCGCGGGTAGTGACTCACTTCATACCTGAGTTTGGAGCGAAAACTATCGCTGCGTCTGTCTAACGTTTGCTAAAGCTCCTTGATAAGACAAGGATAGAGTTAGGAATGAGTACAAAGCCAACGGTGAATGATTTTCGATAGAAATCTCCTTCGAATCAGTCAGTGCTTTCAGCTGCGCCCGGGCGGTGCGCGTGCGTGTTGTTAAAAGTGATTGTTTAGTGATTATTTTGTTGATTTGCATAGAAAAACTCTGTGTTGTTGAAATTCCCAATAAACCGGGTAAGCAATACAATGTTATTATATTTTCTATTGTTATTGTAGCATTCACATGTCACGTTTTTTTACGTTCAAGAGCAATACCTACTAATACCTACTTACCCTATCTTTGGCTTAGACTGTTGAATTATATTTCAAAAAGTTTCACGCACAAATATTTTAGTCAGATAGTCTGTTTATGACGATTTCACCGTTATAAGTTTTATATATAGTTCCCATACAAAAACATTGAGAAATAATTGTTTTTGTAACCCTTGACAATAATGGCGACCACCCACGAAGGGCCCCGCCATTTGAAACAAAATGGCGCTTCTGGCAGCGCCAGCTGAGTCGAACTAATTTCGACCAGACTCTACCCCGCGCCAGGTGAGTGGTTGTGCATTATACAAGAGAATTAATATCACTATCTACGCTACGCTACGAGTTTGCGTAACCTGCGTCGCCCGCCCGCTCCCTTCCTGCTAAAGTTGCACAATCACACAAAGACTAATTGAGTTCGTATACGATAGTGACGTCACAAGTTATTAATCATCGCATACAAGTGACTTTTTAGAAAAAAATAGTTGTGAAATAAAATTCAAACGCAGAAAACCTTGTTAAATATTGTGCTACATTTATAAATTTTGTATCGTTGGCAAGTGTGTGAAATAGTTAATCTATTAAGAAGGTGGCTACATTCGACTTATAGCATTCGGTCTGTCTGTCTCATTGGTAATTTGTTCTTCGTACTCTGCAGGTGGGTTCGATGTCCTTAGTAAAGCCTTTCAACAAGAGGGTGCTATAAAAACCAATTCAAAAATTATAAACTACAAAACCCACGCCGGATGTTACAAAGTAGGTAATTGAAAAAGGATTAAACAACTTTTTTGAAGTTCTCCCGACTAAAAGGAAATAAGGATCGAAGATTAACTCAAAAATATTTAAGAAACCCCGTTAGGGGCTGCACTTCTCTGCACCGAAATAAATTGAATCTAAGAAATTTTCTGAGTTTGACTAATTCAGTATGTAAATTAATGGAATTTTTGGAAGTATGAATTTCTATATTTTAACTGAAATTTGGAACAGAAAGGGTAACGGCAGCCCCCGACAGAATTTCTTGGATTCTTTACACTTGACTCTATCAAAAATTAGCACTTTAAAGCTTAATATTTCGCGAACGGATCCCTGAATCTAAAAATATTTTTCGCAAACCCTCAATAGTTTTGAAAGACCTATTTAACGATACCCCACACGATAGAGTACATCACCGAAAAAAATTCACCTCCTCTTTACATGTAGGGGAGGTTGCCCTAAGCTGTCTATGAACCTGCTCTGAAATTTTACCTTTCAAATGCGAAAAACCACAACGAAATTACTTTTAGTACTTTTACAGGATAATGGTAAAAGTCATACATACACACTCGCAAACAACCACTAACCCCAAACGCATATACCGCCTCCGTTCCATTCCGTCTGTCGTGGGTAAAAATAAACATGACAAGACGAAAATAATGTTAAATGTCCATGTCGCACCCACTCCTCTAAAGGTCTGAGAATAGTCTAACTTTAAGAAAGAGATCAATCGACGAATCCAACTCGGCTGGGCAGCGTTCGGGAAGCTTCGCAATATCTTTACGTCCCAAATACCTCAGGATCTCAAGACTAAAGTCTTTGACCAATGTGTGTTGCCAGTGATGACTAATGGAACTGAGACATGGTCGCTTACTATGGACCTCATAAGAAGGCTCAAGGTGACCCACAAGGCAATGGAGCGAGCTGTGCTCGGAATTTCGCTACGTGATCGAATCAGAAATGAGGAAATCTGCAGGAGAATCAAAGTAACCGACTTAGGTGTAGTGGCAGTGGGCAGGGCACATAGCTTGTGGAACAGATGACCGTTGGGGTAGTAAAATTCTCGAGTGGCGTGGCGACCGCTTACTGGAAGACGAAGCGTAGACAGGCCTCCCACGCAGTGGATCGCCGACCTGGTGAAGCTGGATGCGGGTAGCGTAGGACCAGTCGTCTTGAAAATTATTGGGGGAGGCCTTGGTCCAGCAGTAGACTTAGTGACTGATTTCTTTTGGCTGATATGATGATGACATAAAGAGTTTTACTATTAATGTTCTTGAAAGTGATAGTGTTATTATTAGTGATAATGAATTATGTGACAATGAATTTTTGGAGTGTGATTTTGACTTTACTCATAATAAAAGAACTTCTATGAATTATATCTTTAACTATAATTATAAAAAATATCGAAAAGCAAGTCAGACCCCCTGCCCCCTAATGCCCGTACCCTTATATTTTTTAAATAACTAATTTTGATTTGATTGACGAGATATTTTTTTAAATATTTTCTAATTAACAATTACAAGTATCAAAACCAATTTTTCTGACTACTGTGGTGATCCCGAACCGGCCTTAACAGGTCTCTCTCGGAATCCGCTCACCTAGGAATGTGATCGTCATTTTTTTTTATTTTGTTTTGTTTTATTTTTATGTTAGACTCGTGGAAGAAGTTTAGGTTGCGAATCTCAAGACTGGTTTTCCTGAAGGTCGCCTACACTTATTTGTGAAGAACGAAGGTCTCAAATTTCAATCTTTGGGAAACATCTTCTAGCTCAAGAACGGGCCAAAACCAAGCTCAGATGCCCAGTGGCCATAAGTTTAACGTGAGTCAATCCTTGGCTAGAAGCGTTGACAGTTACAGGTTAACAAATATATATCAAACATGAGTTGTGTCCTTCCTTTCTTATGTCAAACGGTTCGCGACACTAGATAGACGAAAGACTTCCCAGTCCATCCACTCCCCTGGGAGACTAAGTTCTTGTCTAGTGTATCTCATAGCCAGGAACTCGCTTCAAGCTAGCTTCTTTTCATGCCCCAAGAAGGGGTTCTATCCTGGGCCCAGATCTTATTGGTATTTAGACATTGAAAGACTAGTTCTTTCATGTCGAAAGCTGTCTTACTCGTTTCTCCACGACCTCCCGTCCTTATGTTGGTATATACATATATATTTATATATATATATATATATGTACATATACATATACATGTACACAAATACATGTATACATACACATACACATATGTAGGTGTGAGCGTCCTCACTTTGCTTTGGTAGGTACTGATCAGTTTTGTTTAAATTTAAGAAGCTTGGCTTATGAAGGAAGTGTCGTTCCGGGTCGGTTACCCTGATTCAAACTACGTTAACCTACCAATTCTTTCAATACAAAGGTTGCAAAAGTTGCTAGAACCCTACGTGCGTGGTACGCGATGAGTTACAAAATACCGATTGGTATACTAAACGGAAGTACACTCCTCATTGAGGGGAGGACAATAATTAACTTTCAATAATTCGTGTGACCTTCGAACTTCGCCTAATCCTACAGTTCAAATAACGACGAAATAGCGAACTAGTACGGAAGCTAATTTCGGAGTATAAATTCCAAGTGATTATTCCATAAATTTTCAACACAATGAGATGGGATTGTGAGTTCAAGTTACCTAATTTAATTGGATGTCGGCCCTAACTTTAATGTGTAAATTATAGGTATTAATTTTAACTATATTAGATAATATATTCCCTAGGGGTTGGCGATTTGTGGAGTAAGTAAAAAAAGTTGGAATAGGGAGTAATTAAAATGGTTTTATTTCCCTTGTGAGTGATTATTTGAATTTACGTTACCGTCGGAGGGTAAAGCTTAGCACACCTCGCTAGCCACTTTGTACAAAAAAAAGGAAAATTACAATAATTAACGATGAAATTCCCCCTCCCCCTCTCTTTGCTTTCTAATATTACTGTAAGGAGACTATGACAGACTGAACCAGGCTAGGTATAGTTGTGCTAAAACAGTCCCTCCAATCCAAGACTAGCTGGGCCAAAAGAAAACATAAATTGGCAAGAAAGCAGTCCTGAGAAAAAAACTTGCCAGGCCATACTTAATTCCTATTAATTAATCTAACATATCCACACAATATAAGACACACACAAAATTATAGCCCCTATAATTTTAATCCTATTGAGTTATAATACTATGTCATTTTATAGTTAACATTGATATTAAATCGTTATCTTAATCAATCAACTCCCCAAACTAGTGTGACTCAAACAAGTTCAAAGAATTCACTTAAAACCTTACTTTGATGAGACATTTCATAGCACATAAATAGAACAAAAGGTTATGACAAATACATGCTTATATCCTCGAGCTGAACGAATGCCATGTTTGTAAAAGTAGACACTTTTATTACATCGCTACGATAGCTTCAACCTTGTACGTTAATCAAACTCTAACATTGATAGACATTAATCCAGCTTTAGGTAACTACTACAGTTCAAAACTAGATTACCTGATTTATCTCGTCGTACAGCAATCAGCGTCTCTTTCCACTATTAGATATTTCTTAGAGCAAAAGTTTGAGAAAACCAAAATCTACTTGAAGTTTAATTTACAATAGAATTATTAGTCTGTACTACGAGTAAAATACACTTAATTAACAACAGGTAATGATCAATAGGGAACACGTCTGCTCTCTTTCGAGTCTCTGACACCAGTGTTCCTCATTTCCATTCCAATCTTTACATCAGCTATCCAGCTACGCTTATCTAATGAAACTATACTAATTAGTGATCTATTTCAATACCTCAAGGTTTATATTAGAATTAACGCTATTCCGTATCCTCTACGCACATTTATTGCTATTGTACAAACTAGAAGTTTATGGTTACACCAATAGAGTCGAAAATTGTACTTTCTCACTTTTTTAACCAGAACATTGATTCGTTTTAACACTTGGCACGATTTATAGTCCAGCACACATGTCCGAAGACTGTAGTTTTAGCTTCCTTGATCGATGAGGGACCTCCTGTGGAGGTCCTGTCTCGCGTCTCACGCTTCTACAAGTACAGTCAGAACGCGTGACTTCTGGTATATACTGGTATAAGGGCCATTGGAGCGGCCACCTTCTGGTCGAGATTGCTGTAGTGGAGAACCCATTCGACATGAGAAGAAGAAGCCTTCCCGATCGCACCTCAAGCACGTGTAGGTATGTCCAGCTCTCCAAGGTCAGCTGGGTATGCTCATGATTTAATCTCCGCGCCCTCGGTGTTTGTTAAACTGAAAAATAAAATTTAAACGAGAAAGTATCTGTTTTTCATGATAAACATTTTAGATTACATCCGATGTGTCACTTGTTTAAAACGCAGACTGTAGTAATTTATTCTTTTCAAACGCAAAGACATTTGTGAAACATTCCCGACAAGGACGGTTCGTTGAATTTTTTTTTCTACACAACGCCCCTTTGTTCACACGTCAAAATCACGAAATTTATGTTCTGTCGCTGTTAAAATCTCTTGCAAAGTGTTTTCACGCATAAGTATGCTATCCAGACGCTATGAATGTCAACTAATATTTATTCATCGCCCTGAGTCTCGGATTTCTTTTATTTATCTGAATAGAACAAAGTCCACAGAAAGTAATTAAGGCTTAGTGACAAGGAAGATTTATACATCTACTTTAAACGACCTTATATCCCATTACAATGCCCCCTCAAAATGATAGTTGGAAAGGTAAATTTCTTACTCTCATTTTCAGACCAAAACTCATTTATCCCCGCCTGCTTAGTTCACGTACTTACGCAAGCGCCGGCGCTAAAATCCTTTCAATACAAGCTATTGTTCGAAAAGCCGCAACTCAACAAAGCGCCCCTCATAAAAAGCTTGACGCCGTTTAAGTAGGTTGTAAAGCTACTGTCGCTTATTGTTCTATACGAGTGGGTCGTAAATGACACTACAAATAACACACCTGTGAACCTTCTGCTGTGTTCGAATTTGCCTAACAGGTGTTACGGTTCGTTCTAACTTTCGACCGACTTATAATATCTAAATAAATGCACGGCGTTATATTGTCCGATAATTTCTTTAGTCTCAGGATTTACAAGCGAATATACATTTTCATGAGGTATCGCTCCTACGACGTACGGTCCTGTATACAACCGTGAAAATTTTTTCGTCAATTTCCTTTCCGCTTCTGACCTGGGAAAAGTTTTCAACTTGACGTAGTCGCCTATGTTGAACTGTATCAACCGGTGGTTTTCATTAAACCTGGCCTTCCTAGCATCTGCTGATTTTCTCAAATTCTCTAGGGCCCTTTGTCGTATTTCCTCGACCCGGCTCCCGATTACCTGCACCGACTTATACTTGGCCAGCGACTTGTCGATTCCTAACTCGGTATCGAGGCCCCAGAGGATCTCTTCCGGAGTAAACCCAGTAGAGGTGTGAGTCACCTTATTATAACTGTCTTCAATCAATGCTACTATGGACACCCATTTATAATGATATTTATCACAATAGGCCCTGAACATCCGTCCTAATTCCTTATTTACTCGTTCGGTCGAATTTGGACGAGGATTTCGTACAGAAGTATGTGAATACCTAATCCCCATTCGCGATAACTCGTTTTCCCAGACCCTAGATGTAAATTGGGCCCCGTTGTCCGTCACTATATGTTCGATTTTTAATAATTCGTGGAACTTGCGCACGCACCCAGACACGCTCCTACCAGTTGCTCTCTTAAGCGGGAATAGTTTTATGAATTTACTGAAAGCATCTTGCATCACGAATATGTATTTATTTCCGAACCTACCCGTCGGCAAAGGCCCATACAGATCCGCGAAAACTTTCTCTCCGACTCTCTCAGCGACAACAGGCTTGCAAGGCCCTGAGTGGTGAGCAATCTCATGTTTTGATTTTTGACAAACATCACACCCCCTCAAAACCTCAGTCACCTTTCGCGACATTTTTGGAAAATAACAGCGTTTTTTCAATAAAGCGAGTACCTTGAACCTCCCAAAATGTCCTATCTCCTCATGGATGTTTGTTATCAGTCCCCTTTGTAACGCCTCAGGCGCTACGATTAACCGGTTCCCGGTTTTTGGATTAGTGTGATAAAGGATATTATTTTCCAAACTATAGTTTCGTGTCTTCGTTTTATCGTATGTCGTGCTTTCCCCCCGTAACCCCTCAATTATAACCCTCAAGACACTATCATCATTTTGATGCCTTTCTAGTGCCTTGAACTGCTCTTGAACAAGACGCGAATTGGTGGCGCTGAACAAATTCACCTGTGGACTTTGACTACGTGAGGTGTTTACATCGGTAACACCCTGAATATGTCTAGACAAGACGTCGGCTACAATGTTTTCTGTCCCCTTAATGTATTCTACCCGATAATCGAACCGCCCTAAGTAATTCAGCCATCTAACCATACGTGCACCTAACAGTCGGCACGAATGCAAAAAGGTAAGACTTTTGTGATCCGTACGAATTACTAGCTTAGCTCCTCGTAAATAGGTCTCAAACTTGTTCAGGCTATAAATAATAGCCCATAGCTCTTGTTCTGTAACTGTCCACCTCATTTCCGCTTCTGTAAATCCTTTACTGCAAAATCCAATCACTAACTTTTCACCTGTGTCGGTCAATTGGTATACGCACCCCGCGATCCCTATCGCGCTGCTGTCGGTTTGTAGGTAATAAGTTTTATTCACATCCGGGTGTATTAACATTACTGTTTCAAGGAACAAGGTTTTCACGCGCTCGAAACAGTTATTCTCTACCGGTGTCCACCTAAATTTTATATCCTTTTTAAGTAACTCGCATAACGGTTTCGTCTCTTCCCCATATTTCCATACGAATTTGCGAAAATAATTTAGTAATCCCAGAAAAGCTCGCACCTGTTTTACTGTCCTAGGTACCGGGAACTCCCGTATAGCCCCTATTTTATCCGGATCCATTCGTATTCCCGTGGTGTCTACAATATGCCCCAACAGCTTTACGCTTACTTGCAAAAATTTGCATTTCTCTAGGTTACTAGGAACACAACTAAATCATCGAGATAGTTGACACAAAAACCCCTAAGTCCCCCTAGTCTTATGTCCATTGCTCTCGAGAAACTAGCCACCGATGTCTTCAATCCTTGAGGTAAAACTTTGTAAGTATAAGTTTTCCCCATAAAAGTGAATCCCGTGTACTTTGTGGACTCTGGTCCCAGTGGCAGCTGAAAATACGCGTTATTAAGGTCAATCAAACTGATATACCTTACCCCATGAAATGACTGTAAAATCTCTGAAGTATTAGGCGGCGATTCAGAATCTCCTATCATTCTCTTGTTTAACTCGCGAGCGTCCAATAAGAGTCTCACTGAACCATCCTTCTTTTTAGTATAGGTCATGGGACTGCAATAAGGCGTAGCCTCTCGTTTTATAACCCCCAAACGTTCTAATTCTTGAATTTTCTCCTCTACCTGCTTGCGGTGTGCAAAGGGAACTGGGTAGCTGCGTTTTATAAACGGAGTTTCATCCCTCATCTTAATTTCATGTACGTATTTATTGGTCAAACCTAATCTCCGAGTGAATATCGCTTTATGTTTCTGTAACACGGGTAACAATAAGCCCTTTTGTTCAGGAGTCAGTTGTGACGACGTCATAAAACTTTCTACTGTGAGTTCCCTGTCTTGTTCGCGGGACACAGACCCACTTTCACTATCTACCGCGGCCATTGTCCCTAGGAGGGCTTTGTTTCCTTTTATCCCTAGCGCTAATACACTTTCGATTTCGATAGAACTCAAAACCCCTTTTAAACATTCTTTATCGTTCGACGTCCCGATATTTATACTCGTTTTTAAGCCCTGATATTCGAAAGCAAGGCTCTTCTCCCGTCCACAGTCAACTACACCCTTAACCCTTTGTAGCCAGTCGTAGCCTAGCAATACAGAACGCGGTAACTTTCGCAGAACTAAAACAGGTGTTTCTACTTGAGAATTGCCAATTCCCATCGCTAACAAAACCAATTTTCTCACTCCCTCGCTGCGCGACCCAAACGCGCCCTGAATCTGTACAGTAGGTATAGGAATCTCTGGCAAAGCACCCACTTTGGACCTAATTGAATCATACAATTCCGTAGTAATTGCTGTGATTTGGCTCCCTGTGTCTATTAACGCTTGGACCTGTCGGCCATAAACCTCCACGGTAATCTCCGGTAATTTTGGCAGCGAATAACCCCCTTCTACCCCGTCCTCGTCGTCCGAAGGACTGAATATAGTATGTATGTCTCTCTTCCTTTTGTCACAAGCCAAACAAGGCCCCCCTGCCTCAGCACATAGTCTGACACTGTCTCTATTTCCGCCTAACACCCGCCCTACTCTTGAAACTAAATCTTCGGTTTTCGCACCGACCCAACCCTTCACAGGGCTTCGTTGCCCGTTTTCTGATTTGCCTAAACCATTTACCGGGACCCATCCGGTTTTTATCATAATATTATAAGCTACACCTATCCCGTGCTCCGAGGTCCTACTATTTCTTACCCCGATTTTCTCGCAAAGCCCGCGTTCTGGCGAACGGTGCATCGTACCGGTCCCTAACATTTCCGTGGCTTTGTCTGTTTCTCCCCCCGCATATATCTGACTTTGTACGCCCCCTATATTTGTTTTAACGACAGTCTTACAACCGGGGCTTACTTGCTCGACTGCGGCCCGTTTCCCGCCACGGACGAATTAGGTCCTTTATTCTCGCATGTACTATTCCCATTGTTATTTTGAGAAAAACTCGCTCTACTTGGTCCAGTCTTTGAAGCTGGCTCCCACTTTATGGCTGGTAAGCCCCCCCTACCAAAACCCCCTCGATAGTAAGGTCGCCCGCGACCCCTGCCTCGGCCTCTTACCGCTCCTCGCGTGTTATAAGATGTGCGGCCCTCCAACGCAGCTGCTAACGGTCTACCGTTCCCGCGCATGTGGCTGCTACCCCTCTTATTGTGATACTGCTCACGCGAAACTTGTCCGTACGCACGAATTTCACTAATGCCTCCCAGCTTCCTCGGTATTACATTTTGTTCTAGATTCCTAAGAAAACTAGACGCGGCCAGTATGGAGACTTCCCCCTCTCTAGTGAACCACAACTGCTGTACATCAGTCGAGAAATGACGCATGACGCAATTAACTAGGTCCCTCTCAAGCATGGGTATCGTCAGAGAGCTCACGGAGTCTACCTGTTCTGCAAAATGTTCGCTCATTGACAACCTCTTATTTGCATCAAAGGAAGCATTCATCAATTTATATTTCGCAGCTTCCTGGTGTTGGTCCCCCCAATAGTTCCTACGGAAATCTATCTCAAAATCTTCTAAGGTCACCCAATTCCTACTATTGAGTTCTAGAAGGCTAAGCGCGGGACCTGACAAACACTCCGTGGCGATGTCAAGCGCTCTATCTTGCGCGTTCACCGAATTTATGTACTTCCGTAACTTTTTTATAAATCTCATGGGATTCAAATCCCCTCTTCCATTAAACGTAGGTTTCTCAACGGTGGGACGTATGATATATACCACACTATCTTTCCTACCGACATCCCTAGTACCAGACATATTAGTCCCTGATCCCACAGCGCTGACCTGCGAGCTAACAGCACCTGAATCGCTAACCTGGCTACTCTCCGAGCGGTTTTCAATCGCGTCGAGTCGTTTCACTACCGCCTCAAATCTCTCCACTAGGAGCTGGTACTTGCTACTAGGCACAACCTGCCCTTCATCCATCTGTTCACGGCGAGCCCTCGCCCTCTTTGATCCTTCGACACCCGATAAATCCATACCAGCATCTTTCACGCCTCGCTTCCTACCCCGCTTACTTGCTCCTCGCCCCGACATAGTGCTAGAATCTAATCCGTTACTCTAAATATTCATTTAACCCCGTCCTTTCCCATTTTACATAGAAGAAAAGAAGAAAGAAAAAAAAACCAAAACCCTAACTACAGTCTGCGAAAATAAACAAGTACACACACAGAATAACTCAATACGGTCAATAAGTTATTGTTAACTATTACTGAAGGAGATAATATAACAGTTTTTTTTTTGTTATAGTTCAAACCCTGTGTCTCACCCGGGATGGTAAAATTTGGGAGACTCTGCCTTTATTTGGGTACTCCTCCCGAAGCCCTAAGGAAAAAACGCCAGTTCAATGTAATCCTAAAGACAATAATCCAACAAAATGCCTCATCAAAGTAGCCAATGTCATAATTATGTTACATAGCTCAATTTTCAGTTACCTATCCAATACCAACATTTAAACCCCTGCCTATTCCCGACAAAGCAAAACCACTCTTTACGTAAAATGAATGTCGCGTCACGACGTCCGTGTAAGCACTCCTCACAAATGGCTCAACCGAATTCTATGAAACTTCCCCTTTTGTGTACTAGGTGGAATATGAGAGTAAGCTATATATTTTATCTACATAGTTAGACCACGTTCAAATGACCAACCCGCGTAACTAATTGGACAATCGTTATATAATACCGAACTTAATGTGTTAAGCCCTTCCACGCTTTGCTACGGCACAATAATATACTTCACCGAAACTTTCGATTAGTGCATAAGTTTTGTTATTAATCTGTTATTCATTTCGTACATGCGTTTATTTATCTCGATGTACAATAAATAATTATCTACAGTTGAGTTTGAATTATTTAATTACACAAGTGCGCCAATGTTAATTTACCGTACTGTATTGTGTTGCGGTAAAGAGATGCTAACTAGACCAATTGCTTTACCATTTGTTCGTAAAAATACGGTTAAATATCTGTGTATTTGGGTGTGCAACCGATTATATTTATTTTATTGTATTATTTAACTGCGCACGCATGATGGGCAATTTAATGTATTTATAGGTTTTTTTTTTTTTTTCACTGGGTCAGATAATAACATGACACGACATAATTAACCTTTAAATATTGATAAAACTACGTCTCGTTGATGTTTGATATTAATTCTCGGGTTGTTTTACTAGGTGTGCGTTAGCATATCGCTAATTTTCCAGAGTCACTGCACCACTTGTGCTGATAAGTAGATGGTCATCCTTTGGGAAGTTAAATTAGGTTTATTTTATTTATTTATTGATTTAGTTAATTATTATTATTATTATTTATATTTATTTTATTTTCTGCGCGATAAGATTATTTAGTTTTCTCTGGATAATTCCTATAACCTAAAATAATAGACTATTAGGACCCCTAATTTTATACGTTGTGTTTACTATGAGTGTTCTTTAATCTAGCCGTTGAAACTGATAACATCAGCAACAAACGTTTTCCTAGATCCTTGGCCACGGCGCCAGATGTGGTGATCCCGAACCGGCCTTAACAGGTCTCTCTCGGAATCCGCTCACCTAGGAATGTGATCGTCATTTTTTTTTATTTTGTTTTGTTTTATTTTTATGTTAGACTCGTGGAAGAAGTTTAGGTTGCGAATCTCAAGACTGGTTTTCCTGAAGGTCGCCTACACTTATTTGTGAAGAACGAAGGTCTCAAATTTCAATCTTTGGGAAACATCTTCTAGCTCAAGAACGGGCCAAAACCAAGCTCAGATGCCCAGTGGCCATAAGTTTAACGTGAGTCAATCCTTGGCTAGAAGCGTTGACAGTTACAGGTTAACAAATATATATCAAACATGAGTTGTGTCCTTCCTTTCTTATGTCAAACGGTTCGCGACACTAGATAGACGAAAGACTTCCCAGTCCATCCACTCCCCTGGGAGACTAAGTTCTTGTCTAGTGTATCTCATAGCCAGGAACTCGCTTCAAGCTAGCTTCTTTTCATGCCCCAAGAAGGGGTTCTATCCTGGGCCCAGATCTTATTGGTATTTAGACATTGAAAGACTAGTTCTTTCATGTCGAAAGCTGTCTTACTCGTTTCTCCACGACCTCCCGTCCTTATGTTGGTATATACATATATATTTATATATATATATATACATATACATATACATGTACACAAATACATGTATACATACACATACACATATGTAGGTGTGAGCGTCCTCACTTTGCTTTGGTAGGTACTGATCAGTTTTGTTTAAATTTAAGAAGCTTGGCTTATGAAGGAAGTGTCGTTCCGGGTCGGTTACCCTGATTCAAACTACGTTAACCTACCAATTCTTTCAATACAAAGGTTGCAAAAGTTGCTAGAACCCTACGTGCGTGGTACGCGATGAGTTACAAAATACCGATTGGTATACTAAACGGAAGTACACTCCTCATTGAGGGGAGGACAATAATTAACTTTCAATAATTCGTGTGACCTTCGAACTTCGCCTAATCCTACAGTTCAAATAACGACGAAATAGCGAACTAGTACGGAAGCTAATTTCGGAGTATAAATTCCAAGTGATTATTCCATAAATTTTCAACACAATGAGATGGGATTGTGAGTTCAAGTTACCTAATTTAATTGGATGTCGGCCCTAACTTTAATGTGTAAATTATAGGTATTAATTTTAACTATATTAGATAATATATTCCCTAGGGGTTGGCGATTTGTGGAGTAAGTAAAAAAAGTTGGAATAGGGAGTAATTAAAATGGTTTTATTTCCCTTGTGAGTGATTATTTGAATTTACGTTACCGTCGGAGGGTAAAGCTTAGCACACCTCGCTAGCCACTTTGTACAAAAAAAAGGAAAATTACAATAATTAACGATGAAATTCCCCCTCCCCCTCTCTTTGCTTTCTAATATTACTGTAAGGAGACTATGACAGACTGAACCAGGCTAGGTATAGTTGTGCTAAAACAGTCCCTCCAATCCAAGACTAGCTGGGCCAAAAGAAAACATAAATTGGCAAGAAAGCAGTCCTGAGAAAAAAACTTGCCAGGCCATACTTAATTCCTATTAATTAATCTAACATATCCACACAATATAAGACACACACAAAATTATAGCCCCTATAATTTTAATCCTATTGAGTTATAATACTATGTCATTTTATAGTTAACATTGATATTAAATCGTTATCTTAATCAATCAACTCCCCAAACTAGTGTGACTCAAACAAGTTCAAAGAATTCACTTAAAACCTTACTTTGATGAGACATTTCATAGCACATAAATAGAACAAAAGGTTATGACAAATACATGCTTATATCCTCGAGCTGAACGAATGCCATGTTTGTAAAAGTAGACACTTTTATTACATCGCTACGATAGCTTCAACCTTGTACGTTAATCAAACTCTAACATTGATAGACATTAATCCAGCTTTAGGTAACTACTACAGTTCAAAACTAGATTACCTGATTTATCTCGTCGTACAGCAATCAGCGTCTCTTTCCACTATTAGATATTTCTTAGAGCAAAAGTTTGAGAAAACCAAAATCTACTTGAAGTTTAATTTACAATAGAATTATTAGTCTGTACTACGAGTAAAATACACTTAATTAACAACAGGTAATGATCAATAGGGAACACGTCTGCTCTCTTTCGAGTCTCTGACACCAGTGTTCCTCATTTCCATTCCAATCTTTACATCAGCTATCCAGCTACGCTTATCTAATGAAACTATACTAATTAGTGATCTATTTCAATACCTCAAGGTTTATATTAGAATTAACGCTATTCCGTATCCTCTACGCACATTTATTGCTATTGTACAAACTAGAAGTTTATGGTTACACCAATAGAGTCGAAAATTGTACTTTCTCACTTTTTTAACCAGAACATTGATTCGTTTTAACACTTGGCACGATTTATAGTCAAGCACACATGTCCGAAGACTGTAGTTTTAGCTTCCTTGATCGATGAGGGACCTCCTGTGGAGGTCCTGTCTCGCGTCTCACGCTTCTACAAGTACAGTCAGAACGCGTAACTTCTGGTATATACTGGTATAAGGGCCATTGGAGCGGCCACCTTCTGGTCGAGATTGCTGTAGTGGAGAACCCATTCGACATGAGAAGAAGAAGCCTTCCCGATCGCACCTCAAGCACGTGTAGGTATGTCCAGCTCTCCAAGGTCAGCTGGGTATGCTCATGATTTAATCTCCGCGCCCTCGGTGTTTGTTAAACTGAAAAATAAAATTTAAACGAGAAAGTATCTGTTTTTCATGATAAACATTTTAGATTACATCCGATGTGTCACTTGTTTAAAACGCAGACTGTAGTAATTTATTCTTTTCAAACGCAAAGACATTTGTGAAACATTCCCGACAAGGACGGTTCGTTGAATTTTTTTTTCTACACAACGCCCCTTTGTTCACACGTCAAAATCACGAAATTTATGTTCTGTCGCTGTTAAAATCTCTTGCAAAGTGTTTTCACGCATAAGTATGCTATCCAGACGCTATGAATGTCAACTAATATTTATTCATCGCCCTGAGTCTCGGATTTCTTTTATTTATCTGAATAGAACAAAGTCCACAGAAAGTAATTAAGGCTTAGTGACAAGGAAGATTTATACATCTACTTTAAACGACCTTATATCCCATTACACTACATTTTGGGTTACCAACGCCGGATTTTTCTGAATTTGCTGCGGTTTATCATTATCATGTTACGTTGGCCAAACTCTATTATTTATTCATTCAGAAGCATAAAATGATGGCATAGTTTTGGCATTTTCTGGAGTCGAGTTTGGCAAATATTTGCGGATTTTTCGCCAGCGTCGGGCAGAATCACTATTTTTGAGATGGTTACACTGCCTGTATCGTTAACGTTCCGAGTTTTTTGGCGGGATTTGTGGTAACGCATTCGTAGTTTTATTTTATTGTATTTGCATTGATCTACTAGAATTTACTTGAAAAGTGTTGCGTTTTGGAGAAAGTCGTCTGGTGCACGTGAGCAATGTAAAGAGCAAAAAAATAAAATGAAGGAGGACGTGAAAACTAAATTTGCACTGGTTGCAGTTTTATAGACGCCCTACTGCAAACGGGTGTTTTACCTCAGAATGAGGCTGCTGCAAATGGTGTCAATATCTTCAGAGAAGAATTGTAATGCACCGGCACTAGCATTACAAATCCAAAAAACAAATTAAGTATGTAAGTGAAAAATATTTACGAATTCGGCTGAGGGACACGTTTCCATGGCCATGTGAAAATCACAACAACAACAAAACAACGTTATGTTATGTTGTCCAGCAGGCGTAGCACGAGGTCTATTTTGTCCTCGGACGAAGAATATTTTGTCTATCCACTAATGTCAAATATAGACTTCGAAGCACGACAAAACGGTTGTATCTCGACACTGAGCATGGTCCTCGCGAGGTAAGACTGGTCTCGCTCTCATCTGTCATTTGTAGAGAGTGTGTAGAGATTTTTATCTCGTGCCGAGCACGAATGCACCGGAATAGTCTTATTTTGACGTTTGATTCAAGACATATATGTCGGCACCCCCTTGAGGTGTCGACAAACTTCTAGCGACTGTTTATAGGTTTTTTGTGTTTTATTATTGTTTTATCATCAAATAACAAATTAGTTACTTACTTGTTACCACGGAACCCTAAGCCTAAAGCGCTGACACACCACCAATACTGCATGAGGCATCGATGACCCGATTTCCCAATCGAATGGCGAAAACTGCTGACGCGAACCTCGTGCAGCGGTCGACCTACGTGACTACCGAAGTCCATTCTGGGTTCCACCGCCGAACCAGATCATACCTAGCTATAGTTGTTAGTCTAAGTTTACTTGTAATTACTTTATAAATTAAATAGCTTAAAACTATTTCGGTTTTTTTTGAGTACTCCGGCTACCGCCTTCGTAATTGGCGCAGTCGGTAGGATACTCACGGGACGGTATACGCAAGACTCCCGGCGGCTTTTTAGTCGCAGCTCCGAGTATCCAGAATCTACGCAAGGCAGCGCCGGAACATCCAGAAATCGATAACAGCTCAGAGGCCGAGATACTATGTTAATGTGAGTACACACTAATTTTTTCTCAGTGTTGCTATTCCTCCCTTAGTTTCCTAAGTCCTTAGATTAACTCTCCAAGATTTTTCATCCCAGGAGTAACACCCGTGGGACTGTATCGCGACAGTCTAGGGTGGATCTAGTAGATAGTAATAGAGAAATTGATCTTAACAGTAGTTCGGATAGTGTAAGTAGTTTAGCCATGTCTTTCGACCCAGACACTATATATAAGGCACTTAGGCTTCTGCCCGAGTTCGACGGGAACCCTAATGTCTTAGCGAGATTTGTCAAACTGTGTGATGAGTTAGTAGATATTTATTCAAGTCAGGCAACCGAGTTAAATAAACTATGTCTGTTAAATGGCATATTGAACAAGATAACAGGCCCCGCAGCCCGAACGATTAATTCCAATGGAATACCAGACAGTTGGGTAGGCATAAAAAACATATTAATTAATAACTTTACCGACCAAAGAGACGAGACTACTCTTTACAATGACCTGGCTGTGCGAGTTCAAGGAAACAGTAACCCTCAGGAATTTTACGATAGGTGTCAGACGTTATTCTCCACCATTATGACGTATATTACTTTACACGAGACCGTAGAGACTACCGTAAGCGCGAAACGTGATCTATACAAAAAATTAACCATGCAAGCCTTTGTACGGGGACTAAAAGAACCACTCGGATCTCGTATAAGGTGTATGCGACCTGACAGCATAGAAAGAGCGTTGGAATATGTACAGGAGGAACTGAATACTATGTACTTGCAGAACAGAAACGAAGGTTTAAATAAATATGGACAAGGCTCCAGTTATAAGCCCCCAGTACATACGCCCATGCCGTCTTATAATGTACCTAAATCATTCGCATTTCAAATGCCTTTGAGAAGCCCAGGTCTCCAAGCGCCTCCACCCCGCTTCGGTGTCAATTCACCAAGACCTCAGTTTACTCCTCACTTTAACCAGCCCCAGTCCCAGCCTCGTATGCCTACTCGCACGCAACAGATATTCAGTGCACAGCCGCCTAACTATAATCCGCAGAGTAAAGTTTTTAGAGTGCCCAGGAATAATAACTTCCCAAGACCAATGAGCGGTGTAAGCCACTTTACACCACGAGTACTGCAGCCATCTACCTCTGCGCATGACTGGTCTAAGCATGGAAATCCACCTCCATCAAACTATTTTAAGACCCGAGACGTTAACGTGAACGAGTGCATGACCTATGACGATAGTGACTATTACTATTATAACGACTATTACGAAACGGACCCAATTTATTACAGTGACTATAATGTAAATCCCGACTACGGAAATGAGTATGAGGGACAAGCGCCTCTAGAACTGACTAACAGTAGCTACAGTGACAAGCCCGAGGTTCAGGCTCATGGCCAACCTTGCACCTCCACCTCTCACGAAAACCAGAAGGATTTTCCCCAGGCTATGATATCAAAAAGGCCAAAATAGAAGTTAACCTTCAAACACAAAGACAGCTCCCATACCTGCAGATATCAAATCCCCCTCTCAAGTTACTTATAGACACAGGAGCTAACCAATCCTTCATCAGCCCAGAAGCTGTTCAAAAATATTACCCCCACCTACCAGTGCAACACGACCCCTTTGAGGTGACTAACATCCACGGAACTAGTAGAAATGACTACTCTATAACGCTGCCCTGTTTCAGCGAACTAAAAAACGAAACCGACATAAAATTATTTATGTATAGATTTCATGACTACTTTGACGGCCTTGTAGGACTTGACTTACTGACTAAATGGGAAGCGAAAATCGACCTTAAAGACCAAGTGCTAGTAACCCGAACCACTAAGAACCCGATTAAAATGTATAATTCACGTAACGTGAACCTCTATGAAAATATAATTCCCGCTAATTCAACTAAGTTAATCAGATTACCGGTTAACGCCCCGGACGGTGATGTAATAATTAACGAGCAAATCTTATGTAATTGTCTAATCCACGAATGCCTACAGTACAAAACAGCCGCGGAATTTTAGAGATCGAAAACCCCACCAATAACGATATAATTTTTTCTATAGACCGCCCCGCGGCGGCCGAAATTTTTAATATTGAGCACATGTGCACTGACGCCGACCCTGTACATGTACAGTCGCCGCGCGCAAACGAGGTAACATCACGCTTGCGTACGGAACATTTAAATGCCGAGGAAAAAGCAAACCTTATTAAACTTTGTTCTAGATACTCTGATATATTTTATATAGAGGGTGAATCTCTTACATTCACTAATAAAATAAAACACGCTATAAAGACTACTGACGAAGTCCCCATTTACACCAAAAGCTATCGCTACCCATTTGTTCACCGTAACGAAGTTAGTGACCAGATCGCGAAGATGTTAGAGCAAGGAATCATAAGACCTTCCGACTCTGCATGGAGTTCCCCAATATGGGTTGTTCCCAAAAAAGCCGATACTTCAGGGAAACAGAAATGGCGTTTAGTTGTGGACTTTAGAAAACTTAATGAGAAGACTATTGACGATAAATACCCTATACCGAATATAGCTGATGTCTTTGACAAACTAGGGAAATGCCAGTACTTCACAACCCTCGATCTAGCCTCAGGATTTTATCAGGTCGAGATGAACCCTGATGACATTCATAAAACTGCATTTAACGTAGAGCACGGGCACTTCGAGTTTCTAAGAATGCCCATGGGACTTAAGAATTCTCCATCAACTTTTCAGCGAGTGATGGATAATGTCCTTAGAGGCCTCCAAAATGTCATCTGTCTAGTATATCTCGATGACATTATTGTCTTCTCCACCAGCCTCCAAGAACACATGGTCAACCTTGAAAAGGTTTTTAAGAGACTCCGCGAATCAAACTTTAAGATTCAGATGGATAAGTCCGAATTTTTAAAGTTAGAGACGCCTTACCTTGGACATATAATTAGTAAAGATGGAATAAAGCCTAACCCTGACAAATTTAAAGCCGTAGAGTCCTACCCTTTGCCAAAAACGACTAAACAAATTAAACAGTTTCTTGGACTTCTTGGTTACTACCGGAAGTTCATCCCTGACTTTGCTAGAACTACAAAACCTCTCACTAGGTGTCTAAAGAAAGGAAGTCGTATAACTCTAGACTCTGAATACGTTAACTGCTTCGAAAAGTGTAAGCGACTACTGACTAACGACCCTATACTGCAATACCCCGATTTCACCCGAGAATTCCTTCTAACAACTGACGCATCAAACTTTGCCATCGGAGCCGTACTATCCCAAGGCCCTACAGGTTCAGATAAGCCCATCTCTTACGCTTCACGTACTCTCAATGAAAGCGAGATAAACTATAGTACGATAGAAAAGGAACTGCTCGCAATCGTATGGGCTACGAAATACTTTCGCCCTTATTTATTTGGACGTAAATTCAAAGTGATAACTGACCATAAACCACTCCAGTGGCTAATGCAAGTCAAAGAACCTAATTCAAGACTGACCAGATGGCGCTTGAAATTAAGTGAATATAACTATACAATAGTGTATAAAAAAGGAAAATTTAACACTAATGCCGATGCCTTGTCCAGGATCGAATTAAATAACGAAGAAACAAGTTCAATGACAGCCAATCCAACTGAACGACCTGCGACCCTGACCAACTCTGACACAAATACTGTCCACACAGACCAAGAGAACCCCATACTAGAAATTCCTATAACTGACGACCCATTAAATAAATTCCATCGACAACTATGCTTGACCATAGTAGGCGACATAAAAAAAACGACCAGTAGTGACAAAACCCTTTGAAACCCATACCAGAGTCTCTGTCCAGCTCTCAGGGTCCAACCTTGAAGAGGATGTCGTAAACGCAATCAAGGAGTATGTTCATCCGAAGGTTAAAACTGCTCTCCTAATAAATCCCCCATTAGGAATGTACTCTATAGTACCCATCTTACAGGAAAAATTCAAAAATTCAGCAATGAATCTAGTCTTAGCCAAAACAGAACTTGAGAATGTTAAGGAGTATTTAAGACAGCAAGACATCATCAGACACTACCATGACGGAAAGACAAACCATAGGGGCATCAATGAGTGTTACTTAGCACTATCTTGTAGGTATTACTGGCCAAAAATGAAGGATCAAATATCAAAGTTCATAAATGAATGCACTATCTGCGGCCAAGCAAAATACGATCGTAATCCTATCAGACAAAAGTTTAACATCGTTCCACCAGCTACAAAGCCCTTCGAAATAGTCCACATGGACCTATTCACATCCCAAAATGAAAAATACGTGACATTTGTAGATGTCTTCTCTAAATATGGACAGGCCTACCACCTTAGAGATGGTACTGCCTTCAGTATCTTACAAGCTCTGATGAGGTTCTGTACCCATCATGGCTTACCCCTCACTATCGTTACTGACCAAGGAACCGAGTTTACGAACCAAATGTTTGCAGAGTTCTGTAGGGTACATAAAATCACTCACCATAAGACCCTTGCCCATTCGCCTAACGACAATGGCAACATCGAGCGTTTTCATTCTACGCTGCTAGAGCATCTGCGCATCTTACGCCTTCAGCGGAAAGAAGAAGCTATAGTGAATCTGATGCCGTATGCTATAATAGCATATAACAGCTCTGTGCACAGCTTCACAAAGTGTAGGCCCTTTGAAGTAATAAACGGGCACTTTGACCCCAGAGACCCAATAGACATTGACGTGACCGGATATCTCATGCAACAATACATTCAAACTCACCGGGAACAGATGAAAACCGTGTATGACTTACTCAATGACTCTAGTTTAGCCACCAGAACAGCCCTGATCGAAAACCGTAACAAAACCCGTGAACCAGAACAAGAGTATCAGCCAAACCAGCAGGTATTCGTGACTAATCCCATGGCAAATCGCCAAAAGATAGCTTCACGGTACACTCAAGATACAGTGCTAGCTGATCTTCCCATCCATATCTACACGTCCAAGAAACGCGGTCCCGTAGCTAAGTCTAGATTGAAGAGGGTACCCAAGAGCGCGAAATTGTTACAGGTTACTGCTGGTACTGATGACGCTGAGCGTGACAGGAGCCCAGGAGATAAGACTTGAGAGTCTTGACGATGGACCAGGAATTCTTCCCTTTAAACTTGGACCGATGCGACTTGTGACTCATTACCATAGCTTTTTACAATATATCGAGTTAACTGACATTGAAGATAAGATAAAATTAGTACAAGACCAAATTTTAACAATGAAAGAAAAGTTCCATAACGATACTTATCTGCTATACGAAATACAACTAACATATTTAACTTCAAAATTAGATAAAGTATTTTTACAGTTACAAAGTTTAGAACCCCGAGGCCGTACAAAACGAGGCCTTATAGATGGTTTAGGATCAGTAATTAAAAGCATAACTGGTAATTTGGATTACAACGACGCGATTAAATATAATAATGACATGAAAAACCTTAAAGATAACCAGGATAAAATAGTCTCCCAACTCAATAGCCACGTTAGTTTGAATAAAGAGTGGATAACCCATCATACTAATATTCTGTCTCAGATAGTAAATAACCAAAAGAAGATTAACGAAACCGTACATCTTATATTAGACAGAGATGCTTATGCTGACACTAGTTTAGTAAAATATGCCAAAATGGCCCAGCTCTTAGTTATAATTAGCGATAATGTAGACGATTTATCGAGCGAGTTGCATAGAATAGAAGACATTTTAGCTTTTACACGTACTTCTAGTACACATCATTCGATGTTAGGTATAGATATATTAGATAGTATGATCGAGAAATTAAATGGGTTATATGATAAGGACCAATTATTAGACATAGAATTAAGAGAATACTACGATGTTATAGATACAGGATCATATTATACAGGCAGTCAGATAGTCATAATTTTTAAAATTCCTATAATCTCACCCTACACTTACGACCTTTACAAATTACCAATTTTACCGAATAAGAATAGACAGATCCTTCTCCCTCCTTCTCCTTTGATAGCAACCAACGGGAAATCTTATGTGTACATAGAGGCAGAATGCCCGAAGTTAAAAACTCGGTACCTCTGTCAAGAAAGACTGAATCAGCAGATGAGGACTGGTCCAGATTGTATCCAACGGCTTATAACAGATCAAATCTTAGACGAAACTTGCCAGCAGACAACTATTACACTTCTCAAAGAAACTATGGAGAAACTAGATGACAGACACTATGCTATAATTTTTCCCAGACCAACAAAAGTACAATTAACTTGTGAACGGCATGATTATAGAACTTTAGATGGAAGCTACTTGGCTACTCTCCCTTACCACTGTATGCTACGAACTTCAGAATTTACCATTTTTAACGCAAACGATCATATTGAAGGGCAACCTGTGAAGATATTGAATATTCCAGACAACATTGTAGCAGATGCAGCATCCCAATCTTCTTCAATTACACTCAGCTCTATCAATCTAGATGAACTCCGAAGCATTCAAGATAAAATAATGTCACAAACCTCCGTTTACACTAATGAAATACCTACCAATTCTATGTATCATACTACCATTCCATTCTACGTGGTCTTACTCATCTCATGTGCAGTCGCTATACTTGCACTGTGCCGAAAATACTTAACCTGTTTCCAGAAGAAGACAAATGCAACGCCTCAAGTGACATCACCAACCCATACCTATGAGTCTGCAGATACAACCACTGTCCAGGATCAAGGAAAGAACAGCAGAGCAGCAACATTTTTACTAAACGTTTCAAAATAGTTGCTGATCTTCGGGGGGAGGTGTTACCACGGAACCCTAAGCCTAAAGCGCTGACACACCACCAATACTGCATGAGGCATCGATGACCCGATTTCCCAATCGAATGGCGAAAACTGCTGACGCGAACCTCGTGCAGCGGTCGACCTACGTGACTACCGAAGTCCATTCTGGGTTCCACCGCCGAACCAGATCATACCTAGCTATAGTTGTTAGTCTAAGTTTACTTGTAATTACTTTATAAATTAAATAGCTTAAAACTATTTCGGTTTTTTTTTAGTACTCCGGCTACCGCCTTCGTAATTTACTTTTTCCTTTTATTTTCCTTTGCTTTAGTCTCAGAAACTTGCATGAAAACCAACGGAGCCAGACAGTCCCCTCACCTCCAAAGATCATATAATCACTAAGTTTGCCCACCTCACAAACGATAACCGTTGTTTTTGTGTCAAATTATTACTTAATCAAGCAAATTTTCATATCTCGGTCTCTTTTTATAAATACAAACCAAGCAATTTGCGAACAACAAAACAAAATCATAAACAGATTTGTCGCCTATCAAACTGCTATGTCGCCGCGACTTTTCCCTCTACACACTCTCTACCTGTAACGGCATGCTCGCACACGCGACTAGCCCGTAAAAAGAGATAATTTTATCTACTCGCGCGCGTGCGACACATGTCTATGACCTCATGCTACGCCTGCAGGTTTTTTTTGGCGGGATTGGTGGTGAACGAACGCATTCGTAGTTTTTATTTTATTGTTTTTGCATTGTTTTCGGTAAGAGTTTTATTTCAAAATGGCGGCAATTTTTTTAATTCGGGCAACGAATTCGTGATAAGGGATCTCAGGGACCCCCAGATTTCGATTTTAGAAGCAATCGGTCCAGTAACTAAAAAGTTCAAAATGGTGGCCATTTTTTTCAATTCTGACAACGAATTCGTGATAAGGGATCTCAGGGACCCCCAGATTTCGATTTTAGAAGCAATCGGTCCAGGAACTAAAAATTTCAGAATGGCGGCCATTTTTTTTCAATTCTGACAATGGATTCGTGCTAAGGGACCTCAGGGACTCTCAGATATCGATTTTGGAAGCAATCGGTCCAGTAAATAAAAAGTTCAAAATGGCGGCCTTTTTTCAATTCTGACAACGGATTCATGATAAGGGACCTCAGGGACCCCCATATATCGATTTTGCAAGCAATCGGTCCAGTAATTAAAAAGTTCAAAATGGCGGCCATTTTTTTTAAATTCGGGCAACGGATTCATGATAAGGGACCTCAGGGACCCTCAGATATCGATTTTGTAAGAAATCGGTCCATTAACAAAAAAGTTCAAAATGTCGGCCAATTTTTATGATTCGGGCAACGAATTCGTGATAAGGGACCTCAGGGACCTTCAGATGTCGATTTTGGAAGCAATCGGTCCAGTAACTAAAAAGTTCAAAATGTCGGCCAATTTTTATGATTCGGGCAACGAATTCGTGATAAGGGACCTCAGGGACCTTCAGATGTCGATTTTGGAAGCAATCGGTCCAGTAACTAAAAAGTTTGAAATGGCGGCCATTTTTTTCAATTCTGAAACGAATTCGTGTTAAGGGACCTCAGGGACCCCCAGATATCGATTTTGCAAGCAATCGGTCCTGTAATAAAAAAAAACAAAATGGCGGCCATTTTTTTCAATTCTGACAACGGATTCGTGATAAGGGACCTCAGGGACTTTCAGATATCGATTTTAGAAGCAATCGGTCCAGTAATTAAAAAGTTCAATATGGCGGCCATTTTTTTCAATTCTGACAGCGGATTCGTGATAAGGGACCTCAGGGACCCTCAGATATCGATTTTGGAAGCAATCGGTCCAGTGACTAAAAATTTCAAAATGGCGGCCATTTTTTTCAACAACGGATTATAGTATGTATGTCATATTCGTAATAAAAAGCACCCCAATAATACTTATAAAATGATCCATATCAGGATCTTCAAGGCGAGAGTGACTAGGCATTATTTGAGTTTGCGTGTACTATCCTCGACTAATGTAATGATAATGAGATTAGAATGAGATGTCATCTAACTCACACAAAATTTTAATTTTAAAATAGTATCGGTAATTATTATATAATATATTTATTTAATAAATTATTAAACTCTTTGTTACAATTATTTTTTTAATAATTTTTATATTTATTGAAAAATAGTTGTAGCAAAATTATTAATTTGAAATTTATTAAAAATTAATTATAACAAAATATATATATTTTTTAAATTATATTAAATATTTTTTTAAATAATTTTCAAAAATTTTGAACCGAAATAAATCAAAAGATAATAATTAGCCGTGATGATTGATAATAAAAATGCAACGTAACGACCCTCAATGAATGGGCCCACCGCACCTTACAAACAACAGACAATGGTCTAGTGGGCCCTACCCGCCCCGCAGCCCCCGCACGATTGCGCTGTCTGACACCCTCCGTCGTCGGACGACTGTATGGATTCTTAGACTGTGCTTTTGTCATCCTACTAGCTAGGTACCTATTTTTCTCAGAGCAATAACTAAAACATAGAGAGAACGTCAAAATTCATTCCAGTTACACTTATTACCCAGTTATTAAAGCAGGATAGATATATATTAATAATATTTGTTTTTTTGCAAGGCTGTCCACTTTTTAGCAATGCTAGAGAAGTACCGTAGTTCCAGAGTTATCGATATTCTTTTGTTGTGTATTATTTTCCATGGATGAGATCGAAATAAAAGAATTGATAAAATTAAAAGAAAAATAGAAAATAAGGAATTTAAATAATATTAAGTTACAATTAAGTTTGTTTGTTTATCTGATTTTTTTGGGTTCCTTAGTTAAACAAGGAAACCTTATAGTTTCGCCAAGTTCGTCCGCTGTTTAATTCAGATACGTTGATTATTTGCAAATAAACATAGCTCAGATAGACACTACCTACCTACATTATACTTGTACTATACAAGCTGAAACAAAATTGGTGCAGGTTCCGTTAACTTGGGCTTCTACTCACCATACTGAACAACTTTCTTTGGGAAAAGTTGTTAAGTATGATGAGTAGAAGCCTCGGTTAACGGTCCTACAACAATTTTGTTAACCTGTAAGTAATGTTATGTAGTAGTAATGTAAAGTCAAAAATAATAAAATGATAAGATTTGTCCTAATATAGGTGGCTGGAATATTTTAAAATAATAAAATAAAAATAATTTACATCCAAAACATTTCCATACAAAGCAAACAGCAACGATTGAAGGCAAGCTAAAACAGAACACGATGCTTTCTTGAAATTAAGGGTCGAAATATCGATATGAAATATCGGTATGAAATATCTACATCACTCACCGATGGAATATATATACGACTACATTAAAATACCACCTATAGGTTGACAGAATTACTAAGTAACTGGGTAGTTCGTAGAGATCAAGTGTGACCATTTGACAATTTTGGAGTGTCCATGTAGCTATAAGCATATACTTTTATCATTTTTATTTGTTCATGTCCAATTAATAAAAGTCATTAATATTATATTAAAAATAACGTCAAAATAAAATAATGTACTTGGTACCTGCAATTAGGTACTTAGTCTATGTCGCACCGCCTCGTACCCGGCTCAAAAGTGCCCATTATACTGGCCGCGCTGCAGCGCTGTATAGCCAGGGATATCTGTTGAACCAGGTACGAGCCGGCGCGGGGATCACTACCGCGGTCTCTCAAACGCCTGCCTATTTTCATTATGAATTCTTTGGCCGACGAGCACCACACACCCGAAGTTTCGACGGCAAAAGGCACAAAGTCGTGAGTCCGCATTAGGTCCGCGTACTTTGTTAATTTTTGGCTCGCGGCCCACTCTGCAGCCGCACCCGCGGCCCTCGTGGTACGGGGCACATGCGTTGCTGCGAACGTGCACGCGCAGGTCGCGTCCCAGAGCAGGGCACGCCCCGCTCCCAGGGGATCATCGTGAGTCCGTCGGGTCTTTTACCGTCTGTGCGGCTCAAACCCGAAGGCTCTAAGATGCAGGGAATGTCGATCGACACCAGCGCCCGGCGGATGACTTCATTCAGCGCATGATGCCGGGGATGTCTGAACGCACACCTCTTGCAACTAAGACCATGCCGCCCCGCGGAGTCAACCAACGCCCCGCATCGGCATTTATGTGGCTCACACATTCTACACCCTAGCCAGAGGGCTACCACTATCCTCAACGTATTGTCGTCCAAGAGCGTGCCCACGTGAGGTGAAGGCAAGGCATGAAGCCATGCCCCAGACTCGGAGCAAGTGGCTGCACGTACTCGGGCCAAATTCGCCCCGGGCGACGACCCGATGAGGTCTGTGACTACTGGCTAGGTCATCCCAGTGTCTTTCGAATTGAGGCATAATAGGGGTTGCGATGTTAGGGCAAAGTGCAGTCCTCATCCGCAAACGGAACGCTGCAACTGTCCCCCTTAAAAGAGATAATACTAGAGACAAGTTCCAGCATAAACTGATCTTATATATTCATCTTTTTTTAACGTACAATGTTCGATAATAAGAAAGAAGAGTAAAGATATATTGTATTTTTGACGCTCCGTCTATGCTTTAGTTATTGCTCTGAGGTTTTTTAGTTGTATGAGGCAAATTATGATAGGCAAAGAGAATTTATTAACGAATGTTATAGGTTAATTTATTTGAGGAGTGAGACAAGCTGTGCTATGGGTTGAGTTTTATTTATGTTTAGAAAACCCTTTAAAAAATGGTTGAATTACTTTGGATTGTTGCTAGTTTACACGTTCTTTTATGCCCTTTTACAAAAGTAGAAGAAAGTTTTAATATCCAGGCTTTTCATGATATTCTATATCATCGACATAACCTATCACAGGTTTGTAGAAAAATCTAAATTTGGATCAGTAAACTGGCATAGTCTGATAGTCTATTTTTTCCAGTATGACCACAATGAGTTTCCTGGTGTGGTGCCTCGGACTTTCGTAGGTCCTTTAGTCATATCTGTTTTGTCCTCACCCATTATTGGAATATTACATATCATTGGAATAAATAAATTTTGGATGCAGTATATAGGTAAGTAGACTTTCAAAGGTATTGCTAGTGGTTGTTTTTTTGATTGAGGTGCAAATAACCAGGCAGCCTTAGGGGAGAGCTTCACGAGGCTCTTTGACTGTGTAATAATCAATCAAACCTGACTGAACCTCTTTTAGGATTTAATGGCAGCTTGGGTATGTGCACCCAAACCATTTTTTTGGTCAAAATATTCATATTTACCAATAAGTATTATAATATTCAGGATTTTTGTAAAATCTCATTGCACTTGAATTTTCAACCTGTTATAATAGCAACCGTTAACATTCCCACTGCTATAGCACAAGTCTCTTCCCAAACAACTGAACAATTGGGCTGTACTCCACATGTGGGGACCAGATCCGTATTGGTGAAGGCTGTGTGGCTAGTGGTGAACCCCAACTACTGTCAGCAGTTTTCAAGCTATTTATAATGTCTCTGACATGACTTTATAATATAATATTCTCAGACAATTATGTTTGCGACCTAGTGATAGCAACCAACACTAAAAGCTTAACATGCTTTGTGAAGCACTGAAGAGTTCATTAGGTCACTCCAGGAAGTCATCAGCAACCTATGGGGGCTACTGGGCTTCTTGGAGGAGCTGGGCTGGCAGTGATGCTGGCCAATCAAGCAAAATGCAAATTATAACATCTCTGACATGACTTTATGGTTGTGACCTAGTGATAGCAACCAACAACACCAAATGCTTAACATGCCTTGTGAAGCACTGAAGAGTTCATTAGGTCACTCAAGGAAGTCGTCAGCAACCTATGGGGGCTACTGGGCTTCTTGGAGGAGCTGGGCTGTCAGTGATGCCAGCCAATCATGCAAAATGGGCACAGCAGTCGCCTGGTTGCGGAAATCAGCCCACCCCTAACTTCAACTTCAGTACTGAAGAGTAGAGATAAATGCCACTAACAGTCACTCATCTAATTAATGACCTTGCTAATGGTTAGTTAACCTATGTGATTGACATGTTCACGCAGAGCTGAGCTACTTCAGCCTATATCTGCAGTGTATAAGATTCCTCCTCTTACCATGACTTCCTTTCCAAATTCTTGGTAGTCTTCTCTCATAGTGCTTTGCCATCACATAAGTCGGATGACATTCACTGCTGGATATAGGTCTCCCCCAAGTTTGCTGTAATCACCACTTTTAGCAGGCGGGTTGCATTATAGCAGTGTGCAGTGTAGTAGGCAGGTTGGCACACAAAAACGATGCTGCTGCCTATCCTCCAGGTTGTTCCTTTAGCCGCCTCTTACGACACCCTCAGGACCGGATGGGGTGGTGTTATTCTACGGCCGCACCAAAGGCCAAAGTGCCTTATAAGTATTTGTAATATTATACCATCAAACCAAGTTTATTTTTTTTAAATTGAATATTGTTATTTCAGTGCGTCTAACACTAGCATTGACAGTGATAGTAGCTTGGATTCGTCTCCGGGATGCCTTACGGAAACAGTTTGGCAATGCATATTCCTGGTGGTTCACAATAATCACTGCGACCCAGTATCATTTCATGTTCTACATGAGCCGTCCTTTGCCAAATATAATGGCTTTACCACTGGGTAAGATTTAGACTTGTATAAAAAGAATTGGCCCTGGCCTTAGGTAACATATTTAATTGAAAATGCTAAACACGTTAAAAAACCGACATCCATCATAACAACTTCGTACAATTTTGCAATATTATTTTTGGTTTTTGTTAATTTTCTAATAAAGTACTACACCGATTTTGATAAAATTTATATGGGACCACACAGGAAGCACTAGCTTTCAAATAAAAAAAGAATCATCAAAATTAGTTCGCCCAGTCAAAAGTTCTGAGGTAACACACATAAAAAAACATGCAGTCGAATTGAGAACCTCCTCCTTTTTGGTTTTGGCAGGAGACAATGATAGAAATATTCAAATAGCTATAGTTAGGTAGTGAGTGAGAATTGCGAAAGTATACTTCTGTGTACAACAAGGGTGAGTTTACGTTCATACACTTTTGACAGCATTACCAAGAATCACTTTCTTTTAATTTTTTTTTATTTAACTGGCAATGTTTGTATGTTACATGTTTGTTTAGGTCAAATCTTGCAATTGATTTTAGAGCAACTTCCAGGGTTTCGATTGAGTTGGAATTTGGTATGAAACCGTATTCTCGGTGACAACAGATCCTTTTGGTATTTTGAAATTGATCTGACGATGAACTTTGGAGGTGGAATCAAGGTCCAAGGATCACTTTTATATTCAATAGAATCGTAGGAAATACTATGCTCGCCTTTTTTTAAAAATTTAGAAATATGCTGTGAGCATTTGGCTTTTGAGCATAAAAACTCTTTTTAACAAATAAAAGCTTGTACCTAAAAGCTTTTAGGTTTTTCTTCAACTTATTATATGTGATCTAAGGTCATGGCATTCCAGTTATATTAGAATATGATAAGTGAATTATCACCCACTCCATGTTGTAATTTGAACTTTATTTAAAATAATTGTTTCCAGTGCTGTTAGCATTTGAAGGATGGATCTCTGGTAGACATAAACAGTTCCTCATCACAGCTGGGGCTTCGATAGTAATCTTTAGATCTGAGCTGGCCATGCTATTCGGCCTCTTCTTAATCATTGATTTGTATTTCAAGAAAATTGATATGCAGTCGTAAGTATGATTCAATTGAAACAAGCTTATCTATACTTAAAGTGATCATTTATTATTTGACTCAATTCAGGACATTGTCGGTTGATTTACGTCATTTAGTAGGTTCACAATGGAAAAAAACTCATTTTTGGTGTTTTACTTTATCACACTAATATTATAAAGGCGAAAGTTTGTGAGTGTATGTTTGTTACTTCTTCACGCAAAAACTACTGAACGAATCTGGCTGAAATTTCGTAGGTAGACAAATTAGGACCTGGATTAACACATAGACTACTGTGTGTCACGCTCGCGAGCCGCGGCGGCTCGCGCACTGCGCACCCTCGAAAAGTCATAGAAAAGTTGTCCACGCGGGTGAAGCCGCGGAAAACGCTAGTCTATTTATAAAAATAGTACCTTGGTATTTATTACAAATTAACAAAGGTGTAAAAAATACTCAGGTTTTTTTATATTTGTCAGAGCAACCCAAGATTTCACTAAGCAGGGGGCCATTTCTGATCAAATTTACCAATAGGCTCAAGCGAAGCGAGCTTCAAAATTTTTAGGTTTAATTACAATACAGTCATGACTTCACTTTACAAAATATAAGGCAACACTAATAATAATATAGCAAAATTTTTTGTTATATCTTCATTATTAGTTTCGTTTGGCAAGAGAGTATGGAAGGGTAGTTCATTTTAATTACATTACATGCCCTTATTTACAAGGAAAATATAATTGGAAAATGGGACAATTCTGCGTCTCAAAGCTTTTTCGGGACACAGTACCGATAAAAAGGGACGGTCCCGTTTTAACGGGACCTATGGTCACTTTATCTATACCTATGTATACGGGGTGGAAAGTTGAGATAGGTCAGTAGGGGCAGCTTCTATATCCCTTGCTGCCATGCAAAAATGTTTTTAGGAGACCTTCACTAGCTTGATGACAGTCGACTTCAACATTTACAGATCTTGAAAAAAAATTACAATGACGCCACTCAATCCTGTTTCTTATTAGGATCAAAAGTCTTTAACATTAGACCAACTTAAGTTAAAGTACTAGAAATTTCCCATACATTATGTAAAAATTAAAAATTTAATGTTCTTCTTTAATGATGCCAATTGGTCCTGTCTCTGATAAGGAGCATAAGACTCTATGGAACCAACTAAGGTTAAAGTAAGAAAAAAGTAAGAAATCGCAAAATATCTCCCCCATACATTTTGGTTATGGCAGAGATTTTCCAGTAGCTTAGTTACTTTTCTTAGCTCAGTTGGCCTCACATTGGCTTTTGATCCTCATCATGAATAGGACCGATACGATTGAAGAATAAACTTAACAAAATGTTCTCCCATCCATCAATATTTTGTAATGGTTAATTAATTCTCCAACTGGAAATGTAAGTATACATAAAAATGTGAATAATTAATATTTTGTAACACCTGTTCAAATTTTGCTTCTTAGAATATGCATGTTACAGTTTATGTATTCTATTTATTTACTAATACTTAGGTACTGTAATTCACATATTGCTCACGGGGCCTCATATTTAATTGAAATAACACCTACCTCTTATTACTCATATAATTATGTTCGTACATTATTAGTTGTGACACTGGAATAAATAAATGAAATAAAACAAGTTTGTAGTTGCAAAAAAAATTAACGATTTTCTGATTTCTTCATTTCCTGTGCTGTGATACATTGCTTTTTGCCAAATTTTATAATTCTATGACAACAAGAAGTACCTACCATTTACGTTTTCCTTTATTTGCGAGTGTCAAAAAACGTAGCGTAAATGGCCATATTAATTTTTTTACGGCTCCAAGAAACCATAGATCAAAGTATCTATAGATGAAATCTAATGCGACTCTGTCTGGATGTTCTATCCAACCGATTTGCCTTATTTTTTAAAATGAAAGGAATTAATGCATAGAATTGTCATCAAGTCTCGAAAATCGCCCTACTCAATATATTAAAACACTAGCTGTTTCCCGCGGTTTCACCCGCGTGGACGTTTCTATGACTTTTTGCGGCTCGCGAGCGTGGACAAAAGTAGCCTGTGTGTTAATCCAGGTCCTAATCTGTCTACCTACCAATTTTCAGCCAGATCCATTCAGTAGTTTTTGCGTGAAAGAGGAACAAACATACATCCATATAAACTTTCGCGTTTAGAATATTAGTAGGATATTAGGAAACCTAATCTGGGTCCGTCTGGCCGTTTTATCGAGCTGATTTGTCTATTTTTTTTCAATGCAAGGTATTTATGCATAAATTTGTTATTAAGCATTGAAAACTATATCTAACTTCTAGAGTCTACCGAACCAATTTCCCTATTTTTTAAAAAGAAAGGTATTGATGCACAGATTTGTCATCAAGTACCTATTGAAAATACTTTCGTCCTTCTCAAGTTAATACCGAAGACTCCAAACGCGATTTTGGTAGCTTTCTTTCCCAATATCACCGGTTCTAATTGAAGAACCCCTACGCGGTTCGTTTTGATCCAACCGATCTGCTTTTTTTATTGAAAGGTATTAATGTACAGATTTGTCATCAAACATTTAAAATCACCTAACTTTTGCCCTTGTCAAGATATACCCAAACACTATTTTCTTAGCTTTCTTTCCTTATATCTCCCGTTTTAATTGAAGTACGCGTTGTTTTGGTCCAAGAACACTCGCTGGAACGAACTCTTTTATTTTAGTTCATCATACCGACGGACGTCCACTGCTGGACATAGGTCTCCCCCAAGGATTTCCATGACGACCGGTTCTGCGCCGCCCGCATCCAGCGGCTTCCCGCGACCATCACCAGGTCATAGGTCCACCGAGTGGGAGGCCTACCTACGCTACGTTTTCCGGTGCGCGGTCGCCACTCGAGAACTTTACTACCCCAACGGCCATCTGTTCTACGAGCTATGTGCCCCGCCCTCTGCCACTTAAGTTTAGCTATTCTGAGAGCTATGTCGGTTCCTTTGGTTCTCCTACTTGGTATTTGAGTTATGCCCATTTTAATTGGTTGAATTGGAGGGAAGCTAGGTGTGAACATTCTCGCACGCCACGCAACGTCGATGGCGAGCCGCTTGCGGGTCCAGGTCGCCCGCTGCGCACTCTCGATGTCCATAATTAAAAAAATTAATGCTGCGGAGCAGCACGGGTCCTCCTTGTTTGATATTAACTTAACTTGATACCTTCATGCGCTGCTGAGAAAAAGGGTCTTGATAGACAGACAGACAGAATGACAACGAAGTGATTCTAGAAAGTAGTTGATACTTTTGATTGTAGGTTCTTGGTGGAACATTATATCACTCATTTTGCTTTATATTTACACTAATTCCACAGAAATTGAATAAGTACCCACACATTGTGTAAATAAATCGCCTGCCTGAAGATGGTGATCCAAACCGATCGCTGACAAATTATAACGTGTAGTTTTTATAATTGACAAATTATAACGTGTAGTTTTTATAGTTGACAAATTATAACGTGTAGTTTTTATAGTTGACAAATTATAACGTGTAGTTTTTATAGTTGACAAATTATAACGTGTTGTTTTTATAGTTGACAAATTATAACGTGTAGTTTTATTCAATTTCTGTGGAATTTGTGTAAGTATATACCAAAACGAGTGATTCTATAAGGGTTCCTTTTGAAGTAGCTATATACTCACGAAATCTTAAAAAGAAAAGAAGAAGGATTCAAGAAGGTGTAGGTATTTTCATAAATTGTAAGAAACATTTTGTGTTTATGATTTCAGATTATTAAAAATAGTGATACCAGCTGGCATATGTTTGGTGCTGTTAACTGTGGTGGTAGACTCCATATTCTGGGGTCGGCTGCTGTGGCCAGAGGCTGTGGTCTTCTGGTACAACACTTTCATGAACAAGAGCTCTGATTGGGGTGTATCCTTTTAAATAATTACAGTATACGGTGAATTGAAAGTATATAGATCATGAACGTTTATCCGATGCTCGATCGCCCTAATTCATGGTAGGCTCGAGCTCCTCGGTGGGGACGTATATGAGCTGACATTATGAGATTCACACCTTATACACTTACTTTCTCTTCAATTTAAGAGCCAAGCTCTTGTCAGTCTTAGCTTGCTCCATTTTAACACCTTCGAGCGATGAAACAGGAAATAGAAGATTGTGATCTTCCGAAAAACCGACCAAAAGAAACCACCTACGAGAAATTGACGAAAACATAATCCAATGGATTAAATCCATATCACCGATAGATACCAAAAAGTGTTCTGGAAGAAACGGGTGTGTATGTATGTGTGTGTGGGTGTCCGTATCACCAATTTGCGGAACAACTGCTGAACCGCTTTTGTTGAAATTTTGATTTCATCATAAAATAAACTGATGTTGTCTAGAACTAAATATCATATTCTGTTATGAATTAAGTATTGTCTAAAGGTCTCCTTCACTTAAACACAGACATCACCATTCCTGTGGTACTTCTATTCAGCTCTCCCTCGCGGTCTAGGCCCCAGCTTAGTTTTAGTGCCAGTGGGGATATACCTGGACAGGCGACTGCTGCAATTAGTGGTCCCCGCTTTCGTCTACATACTGCTGTATTCATTCTTACCTCACAAGGAGCTTAGATTTATTATTTATGTTTTCCCATTGCTCAATATGGCGTCCGCTGCTGCTTGTTCTTATGTGTAAGTATCATCATTCATCATCATATCAGGAGAAAGACGTCCACTGCTGGACAAAGTCCTCCCCCAAGGTTTTCCACGACGACCGGTCCTGCGGTGCCCGCATCCAGCGGCTTCCCGCGACCCTCATCTGGTCGTCGGTCCACCGTGTGGGAGGTTTTCCTACGCTACCTTTTCCGGTGCGCGGTCGTCGCTCGAGAACTTTACTGTCCTAATGGCCATCTGTTCTACGAGCTATGTGTCCTGCCCACTGCCACTTAAGTTTAGCGATTCTGTGAGCTATGTCGGTTACTTTGGTTCTCCTACGGATCTCCTCGTTTCTGATTCGATCTCGTAGGGAAACTCCGAGCATAGCTATGTGTAAGTTTTTTTTTCTTTCACAAACTGGTTTGCCCACAATAAATTGGCAAACTGATTAAATGACGACGCTTAACACGTTAAAAACAACCGAATTCAATCGAAAAAAAATCAATTTTGATATATTCTTATATAGAATGTGGCGCATCGGGAGCCGGGTCGTTCCATTCCCTCTAATATGGTTGATGAAAGCGATGGCTGACTCTCGCGTTATATTCGTGACCGGGTGCTGTCCGTGTGAACTGGCCTACTCTTGTTAAATGCATTCAATTATTTTTATGTATAACTTTTCGTGTCATATTGTTTTCAAGTTCTAATGACATAATCTGGTTTATTTCAAGGATTGAATTTTGACGGTATTAACTAATGATTGTTTATTTCTTGATTTTTCACATATGACATTATTTTATTATTATTTTATGACTATCAGAAACAGTGTAATTTGCACCTATTTTGAATAAATACCTTGAATCTTGAATCTAGAAAGTCGACTTTTTGATTTACTTACAGAACTTTTGCAACTTTAATACTTGAATTTTTCCAGCGTTAATACTTTTTTCCAATAAATTCTCGGATTGCATACATTTGACATTCCGGAAATGATTGATCGTGTCCGGGAACGTTTATTCCTCGCCGGGAACCCTACTAAAAACCAATAAGACTAAAAATATTAAACTTCCTTTTCAAATCAATTAATGAATTGCAATAATATGTTTATTTTTGTCTTTATAGTACCTAAATTAAATGTTAGAAATTAAATATATAATACTATTAAAAACGATAACAATGAAAATATGTAAATTCATGTACCTTATGACTGGTTTTTCAATAATTTGACATGTTTATCATTCTTAACACTACAGTACACGCGCCTGTTTTTTTAGCACGAGTGCTCGCGTGGCCGACTATAGTAGGCCTTATAAAAACATGTTTACTTTTTGTTTACGTACTATATGAATAAAATAGTATTTGGTATCAGTTCTTTATTTATTAGTCTTATGTTAAGAACACAGTTTTAGCATTTATTTGCTTTTTAAACTAGGAAATAATTAACAAATCAAAAACTTAAGAAAATTAACAAAAATATGGCACTATTGAGAAATTTCTTTCCAAAACTTAAAAAATACATCTTTTTAGACTTATTATTTCAATGTCAAACTGAAACCTAACCTATAAAACAAAGAACACAACATTAGAAACGTTTTATAATATTTTATACATATTATCATAATAAAGTCACCTACATTTATTTGTTACGCCAGTGCTCGCGCGGACTCCAATGGTAGTCCTGCAGTTTTGGCGCCAAATAGTGGACTCATCCGTACGCGCTGGAGTCGCACCTGTCACTGACCTTAAGCATAATTGTCTTTACGAGGAATAGCTTGAGGCACAACGTGGTATCGCGCGAAATAAAAAAATTGCAATCTTATATGTCACCATGGTCTACTATAGTAGGCCACGCGTGTACTCTAGTGTTAAAGACTAATGGCATGCCTCTACTATGTATTTATTATTATAATACAAAATTCTTTATTGCATCACAACATAAAAAATAATTAAACAACATAGAAGAAGGCCTATGCAATAGGCGGCCTTGTTGCTAGGTAAAACTAATTATCCAGGCAATTTTCCGTATTTATAAATTTGTAACCAAAGTAACGGACATAGCTCACAGAATCGCTAAACTGAAGTGGCAGTAGATAGGGTACATAGCTCGTAGAACATGGCCTTTGGGGTAGTAAAGTTCGCGAGTGGTGACCGCGCACCAGCAAACGTAGCGCAGCAGGCCTCCCACGCGGTGGACCGACGACCTGGTCGCGGGAAGCTGCTGGATGCGGGCAGCGCAGGACCGGTCGTCGTGGAAATCCTTGGGGGAGGCCTTTGTCCAGCAGTGGACGTTTTTTGGCTGATATGATGATAAATTAGTAATTATTAACCTACTTTTAAGCGTTCCCGACCTCCTAAATTGTTCTCCATAAATATCTTTAATTAACGTAACTTTTAATTTCGAACTTGCCCTGCTTAGATGTCATTTAAAGTTAGTTGAATACATTCAGCAAATTCCAAACTTGAGTTTGCTACTTTTGGGCGTGTTTAACTGTTGGTGTATGTGTATTTTTAATGTGGGCTAATTGATCATGATCAGCAACGAGCCAAATACCGACACGACGCTAATGCATCCTATTGTGAGTCCAGAAAAGACGAGTCAACATTAGAAATCGTACCAACCGCCTCCGTGGCGTAATGGTTGGCCTATTGGCTTTACATCAGGAGGTATCGGGTTCGATTCACGGCGGAGTCTATCTTTGTAAGACTCAGTTTGGTTGGTGGAAGGCATGTGGAAGGGCATGGTCTAAGCCCGCCTGGCTAGCAACCCCTATGTTCTTTAAGTCTTGCTGCCAAACATCAATGTAACACAGCATTGATGTATTCCGGCTTGAAAGTTAGACAGCCAGTTCCTTATTCCGTTAGGAAATTTTGGTAAGCCTGCTTCCTTCGGCATCATCGTCACTTACCATAAGGTGAGATGCCAGGGGCTGACCTATTGTGGATAAAAAAAAATCATCTCGTATGAACAACAAGAGAACGAAGAGAGGCAAAAATAGTGCAATGATTCAGTTGTATAATTTTTGTAATATTTTGGTTTCAGATATATTCGTCGAACTAAAGCACCAATCTTCGAGTTGCTTTTCTGGGCATCAGTTGTAATAGTGGTTGGCAATGTTATTGTGACACTAGCGTTCGTGTTAGTTGCAATGTCCAACTATCCTGGCGGAGTAGCGATAACCAGGTATTGTAATAAAAAATAATCATATTTTTTTTAATTTTTTTTATTCACCTCACCTGATGGTAAGTGACGATGCCGAAGATGGAAGCGGGTTTACCAAGATTCTACAACGCAATGGAGAACTGGCTATCTTATCTTCAATCCGAAACACATTAATGTTGTTAACACTGATGTTTGGCGGCAACTTAGATAAGATGGTGGTAGCTAGCCAAGCGGGCTTAGAAAACGCTCTACCATCAACCAAACATGGACCTTAAGAGGATTATGAGGCTCTGACTTTCATACAAACGGCTTAAATTTTAACCGGTTTGGATCAATATTTTATAAGTTGTCAGTTAAAACAAAAGCTAGGCTTTGCGTTTTTGTTTTTTCAATTCAATTTTATTGTCGTTTACGTGTTTTCATACAAAACTAATTTCGGCTATTTTTTGTTTATTTATAATAAGTAATTTAAAAAACAAAACGTATAAGCCTAGCTTTTTTTCTGACTGACAACCTATCAAATATTGGCCCAACAAAACATTTAAGCGGTGAAAATCGTTAACGCCGTTTGTATGGAAATTCGCAGCTTACCAGTTTTGTAAAGTAAGTGACAACGTTAAAAACAACCGACTTTAATCATAAATTTGCGGCGTTAAACTGACGATGTTACTTACCAGTGATTGGTAACAGTCCATGTCTTGAAAAGTACTGAACCGATTTTGATGAAATTTGCACTGTTCCCTAGGTTAAGATTCTTAATCCAATAAAAATAATTATTGCAACTCAATTTCTAGTTCCTGAGAAATTCAAAGACAAGCCTACATACACTAATGAAATTTGGCACACCGGTTTAGCCCACATCTTCTTCACTCTTAATTTTCTGAAGGTCGTGTCTTGTTGCTGTTGGTAGGAACCGTGGTGGTTTTAAGCCTCAATATACAGAGTGTAACAAAATTGGTGTAGGACCCAATAACTGGGTGTTCTACTCATCATATTGAGCAACTTTCCTCAAGGAACACATTCTCAAAAATAAAAATTGAACCCTCCATACAGAAATGCACAAAATTGGTCGATCAGCTGATCGATTTGAATGAAGAGTAGTAAAATTAGCAATTTCAGCAGTCATAGAACAAAATTTGTTCAGTATGATGAGTAGAAGCCCCAGTCAACGGGACCTACACCAGTTTTGTTATACGCCATGTAGGAATATTGTGCAATTCCAATAATATTACATACTTAAGCGTTGAATTGATAACCTACTTTTTTAAGTCAATTAAAAAATAAACATACTTTTATCACTCTTTCAGGTTACATAAGCTTTTGAAAAACGAGCCATTTGTACACGTGCATATCTGCAACTTGGCTGCTCAGACTGGCGTTACCCGGTTCACACAAATCAACGACCACTGGGCTTACAGTAAAAACGAATCGTTGCAACCAGAACAACTACAAGAATATACTCACTTATTTATCGAAGCAAAAAGCAAATACTCGCCCAATCTTAAATCATTCACTCATACTCACATTATTCTAGACAGCGTTGACTCATTCTCTCAGATAGCTGTAAATTATAGGCTGATACCTCCAATAAAGATTAAGATGAAACCAGCAATATTCATACTGGAGAGGAAAGATTTTCGTGACTATACACATGGTCTAGTGATAGATAACACAATCATAGATACAGATTATAGTGGATCCAAGCAAATGTCCGATGAAGAAAGTGATTCAAATACCTTAGATCAAGTAGAAAATGAAAAAGAAATTAAAGTGTTACCTAATATCATAGAAAAAGAATTCAGCCAAGATGAAAAATACTCCCCAGAAGAAACATTCTCGCCTGATGTAACTATTGTTGAAAGTGAGGATGACAATGAAATTGACGAAATAAATGAACTAATAGACCTAGAAAAATCAAAAGTCAAAGCAAAGAAGGCATTAGATGAACTAAAAAAAATACGACAAGCGAGAAAGAAAAAAGCCATAGAGAAAATAAAATCAGAAACACGAAAAGAAGTCGTAGCTTCAGCTAAGGAAAAGTTAAGAGAAATAATGAAACGCCACAAACACATAGCTGATGAACTGTCTGAAAATATAATTGGTAGTGGTGAAGAGGAAGATGGCAGAGGCGATATACCAGAAGACATTATACATGAACAATCACCTATAACAGAACTTGCTCAAGAAGAATTTAATCAGCAAGAGATTGAAGGTCAAATAAACCGCACAAATGAGAATATAGATGTAATCGTCGAAGAAGTTATAGCCAGACTCATAGAAAGGAAAATTTATGATGATAAAACTAAACCAGAGGATATTAAAGCTGAAGATAGGCAAGTTATCCAAAGAATCGTAGAGGAAATTCTAGCTGAGAAAATGAATTATTCGAAAAACGACAATAAGCGACTTTGAAAGCATTTATGAATTTTGATCTCTATGGTTACAGACAGAAACTACCTGGAATATCTAATTATTTTACTAATAATTAGAAATTTCAGGTAGTTCTTGTTTGTTCCCGCGTTTGCCCCCACGACATAAACAGGAATAAAAATTCCTGTCTGTCACCGAATTTGAATTCAAGGATAAACAAACGCACTGTGCACGCTCGAATGTAGTCATATAATTTACTTGTTAATAATAAATAATACAGGCTTCTAAGCCCCGTGAATAAATGAATTTCTCACACTTGAGGGAAGACCTTAATTTTTTTTAGTGACATCGTCCCTAATTGGTTGAATACGACTGTGTTTACTAGTTTTTGCCCGCGGCTTCGCGTGCTTTGATATCGTTTCTATGATTGCATTCGAAAGTGCACAATACGTTTGTTTGTTCCTGTGTTCGAATTCGGAGACAGACATGATTTTTTTTTGTAGGGATTACAAACAGGAGCTACCCGAAATACCTTATCAGCTCGCCAAATAAATCAAAGGTTGTTGTTCAAAGCGACCGATTGTTCCTTTCTTGTAAATACTCGTAAGTGCAGCGCGCACTCTTTTGTGCGGCCCGTCGTGGCGAATTGCGAGAGGGAGCTCAAGTTACATCATGAGGCTAAAAGTGCGCATGTATGTATCTCTCGCTCGTTTCCTTACACATACATATCTCGAGTAACTCTCTCCCTCGCAATTACACTTCAGTTGAATCTAACAAAGAGCGTGCGTCTAAAGTAAATGTGAGACTTTAAATTATATTTAGCCATTCTATTTTGATATGTGTATGTAACACTGAAATCATATATTTATTACATTTTGTAAGGGAACGTACCGTAATACGTGACCGGTTTATGGGGGAGGGTGTTTCCGATATACAGCCTCGACGCCTAAGCTTGCACGAGTAAAAGAAAGACTTGGGGGGCAGACTCCAATTTAGTAAAATAAACACATTTTTTATCACTAACTATTTATATTAAAAAATAAATAATGAAAAGGGTGAATAAAAACTGAATAGAACAGTCGGAAAAAAAGAAAATGACAGGATGAGTGGAATTTTAGAATGACGTAGTAACAAAAACAAAATGCTTAAAACAGATTGAAAAGAAAACAAAAAGTATGACTTCGTCACAAGGTCTTTGTCACGTAGTATTCGCATGAAATTAAATAAAATTAATTTAATTAACTTTAAATTTAATAAAAAAACAACGCGTCACTCGAATAGTTGTATTAGACTGTAGTAAGACTGTTGGAAGTCGTTACTAAAACCTTTTTTTTTTAATAATCTTGCGTAATTTCACGAGTTTTTACTGTGTAGATTACCTGTATACTTTTATCATACTACGTGAAAACCGAAGGGGCGGGCGAGCCTTGACATATTATACTACAGGTGGTCACAGAAGGGGTGGAAGAGGTCAAAATTGACCAAAAATTTTGTAATATGGGTACGTTCTCTAAGTGCCAAGTTATGTATGTACCTAAATGTTTAAAATATTTATGTGTGCCTTTCGTAAGTTTCTCAAAACACTTTTGTTGCATTTTTTAATTTCTTTATTTTATGTACTTAAATCTAGTCATAACAAATTATAAATAAGCAAAGTTTTTAATTTGTTTTAGTAAAAAAAAGACCAAATTGAAAGTTTTTGTTTACTTAGTATGTAGCAATCCCTCAAAACACAACTGTCCCGAAATCTGTAGTTACCATTCCTCTGCGGGACAATTTTATTATTATTATCACTCATTAGCGAAGCAGCTCGAGGTCCGCGCACCATTATAATTGTTAAGTACAGAATATGGCCTCGGTATGTTGAGATAGCCATAAATAGGTTTAAAACAGTAATATAATTTAAGAATTCCATAAACATTGATTGTGTCTCAAAAGATTTAGTAATATTTTCGTACTGAGCTGTTTTAACGATGCCCAACAAGGAAATAGTTATTTATGATATATCATTAGGGTAAGGGTATATAAGGGTGGTAAAAAGGTCAACAACAAACGAGTGACATTTGTGAGCCCGAGCCGCAGGCGAGGGTTTTCCATCGTCACGAGTTTGTTATTTTATTTTACACCCATGTATCATACAACGTTTTTCAATACGGTTGTGAGAACACGTAAAATAAAAAACGACCGTGACAGAAAAACAAAATACATGGGTACATGCTATCAAGGTCTCTGCAAGTACATACTATCAAAATTCATTTTACGCGACTTGTGGCTTATTTTAATATTCCGGGGAGTAATCTCACTTTATGTTTTCTTATAAATACACTTAAGAGCCCGCTGAAGTTCATAAATCCCATACAAACGTAGCATTTAATTTATTTGTTAACTTAACAACCGTTTTTGGATTTTTTTTATTGATAATCGTATACAGGTTGTAACAGAATGTAACAAAACTGGTGTAGGTTCCGTTAACTGGGGCTTCTACTCATCATACTGAACAACTTTGCTGAAATCGCAAAAAAAAGTGTTTACTTTTCATACAAATCGATGAGCTGATCGACCAATTTTGTGCATTTTAGTATGGGGGTCCAATTTTTTTTGAGAATTGACTATGGGTTCCTTGGGGAAAGTTGTTCAGTACAATGAGTAGAACCCTCAGTTAACGGGTCCTACACCAATTTTGTTACACCCTGTGTATGTGTCGGTATCGTATTACTTTTTTGAAAAACGAAACAGGAATGCTTTATAACCGATAAAATTGTTTTCCGTTGAAAAAAAGGAGTTTTCCGTTGAAAACAAGTTTATTGGTTAATAATGGATTCCTGTTTCGTTTTTCAAAAAAATAATAAGATACCGACACAGATATACGTCATCCGATTATCGATATAAAATTATTTCAAAAGCGGTTGTTTTTTTGGTTAACAAATGAATCAAATACTACTTTTGTATGGGATGTATGAACTCCAGCGGGCTCTTAAGTATATTTCTTATTACACATACATATATTAACTATTCATAGTTTTATTCGTTTTCACAACTAAAACATCTCAATTCAGTTCTACGAAAATTGCGCCATATTTTAGCTAGCACACGTACGTATGCGTAAGTTTTTTTATATTATAAATAGACTGGTATAATTTATTATAAGCATTAAAACCTCCTTGGAAAAGATGACCTATTCCTTGGTGTAACCTATGCGCTTCATTCATATTTATTTTATTCAAAATTTAAAAAGCAGCCATCGAACCTCAATGAGCTTTTATTTATCGGACTATGGTGTTTTCACTTGGCTGTATGAGATTTGTGTTCTGTGCCACTCAGTGTGTTGCAATTATAGTTACTTTCCAGTAATAAGTACTAACGTATATTAGTACTTGGCTCTGCCTTTGTAATTCTTGAAAGTTTTAAGTACTAACGTATATTAGTACTATTTCCATGATGTAATACACTAGTCAACTTTGTGACTCAAACCTTCATTCGAAGATATTTGAAAATCTTGAAATTTTTTAATGAAACAATGTTATATGAATAAAAGCAGAATTAAATGCCCGGTTCAACAGTGAAATAAAAAAACTTATCTGAGTACAAGAAAATAAGTTTATTAAGACGAACAAAACAGTACAATTGAGTCGAGATTTTAAAGAAAAAAAATCTGATTATTGCCGGGCTAAGTACGAAAAACAAAAAAAAGTATGTGTGGATAAAATTAATAGTCAGTCGGACCCCTAATTCATTTGCTAAGGGTCTACATCTCCTTGGTATGCTCAGTAACAGGTTGTCAATAGTGGCCTGGGGCACAGATTACTAATTCCTGGGGTATCATGCTCCACGTCCGCGAAAGATGTAAGAAAACATCTTGTTCTGTTCGTAAGTTCTGAGGAAGCTGTTGAAATGCTATTCTTCCGAGTAAATCCCAGGCTGCTCAATAGGATTGATGTCACAAGACTGTGGAGGCCAGTCTAAGAGCGTGATATCATGTTCACCACTGACAATGATACCTATTCACATTACAAATAAGACATCAACTCGAGCGACAAAAATATGCCTTTTTTGTCATTCAGTTCGGACTCCTTAGAGCGAGTACAATTCAAACTTAACCGATTATTATTATATGTTGTTTTACTTTAGTATTTAGTACTATAATCACATCAGGTTTGTATGTATGTAACTTATATATGTATTAAATTCGTATTCACATCTAAAACAGCTCAACTCAAATTTACGCAAATTATTTTAGCTGGGCACACATTCGAATGCGTAAGTTTTTTTCAATATTACCATAAATAGATTAAAATAAGGTTTGGGATAGATAACCTAATATTCCTCTGTATGACGTAACATGCGCCATATCTCCTACTTTTTTTCTAATCTCAATTGGTGCGCCCTTGACATCGTCTCACCTGCTGGTAAGTTACGATGATGCCGAAGATGGAAGCGGGCTTAACAAGATCGCAATGGGGAACTGGCTATCTTACCTTCAAACCGGAACACATCAATGCTATTGATGGTTGGCAGCAGGACTTAGATAAGATGGTGGTAGCTAGCTAGGCGGGCTTAGAAACCAACCAAACCGAGTAATACAAAGTTAGAATCCGCCGTCAATGGAACCCGCGACCTCCTGACATGAATCTAATGGACTTAACCATAACGCCACGGAGGCGGTTAAAACTGATACAAGCCACTGATACTCTCCATTCTTCACAAAGATATAACTCAAAGAGAACCTAACCAATTAACGTTATGTAACCTGTCGAAGGAACAACTATCTCTTTTAAAAGTCTGATAAAAGATTATGTATTTTTAGTTCTTACATTTTGTTTGCTAGAAATGTCTTCTTCCTGCGAACTGTGGCAAAGTAAAAAAGCATGTGTGCGGTAAAATAAATTTTGCGCACAGTAAACAGGCATGTAAAGTACGACTTATTGCTGTTTATTTAATAGACGATAAATATTTAGTAGTTTGTACGTAAAAATTTTAGATGATATTTTCTTGTTTCATACTTTTTATAGCTTGATTTTTCAGTAGTCGGGTTTTAGTTATTAAACGATTTTTTTTTCTGAAATAAAGAATTTTATTGAATCTTAAATAAAAATATATACATATGTATATTTCTAATCAGTCTAACAATACTTATGCTAAAAGTGCAGGTACACTTAAGTAAATTACGCATTTATAGGCATTGAAAAATTAATTAAACAAGGATAAATTGTATAAAGAAGGGGTGACAACAGCCAAAAGGGCAAAAACAACAAAAAAATATTTTAAGTTTTCATTGGTTTTGAGCTCAGAAAATGCTATGACAAAAATTACATATAGTTACTAGAAATATTTTTTGTTGCTTAACCCTTTCACGAGCTATAAAACCACCGCGTACAAGATAAATCTGAACCTTATTCGAAGTCAATACAGATTAATATTGACACAGCATCCCTGGCACACATATTGCCAATGCTCGTGCAAGGGTTAAACTTTTTAGCTCTAACCCCCTTCAGAAGACCAATAATTACTCGTATAATACTCTCCACTAACTTATTTTGTTGTTTGTTAAGCACAAGTTTAACAACAAGTACAATCATAATAGGGATGACGAATGCTAGTCATCTGATTTACTTTTTATCATCTGTCAAAAACGAAATTTTGTTCTAAAAATGTTTGAAATACCTAGGCGTGACGTCATAGTTTTGCAGCGTCATTTATGTACTCATTTTGTAATTTTGGTGAATTTAAAATCGAAGACTTGATGGAAAACAAAACGAGTAAGGTTTTCCGAAGTTTAAGTAGGAGGGCAATTTAGTGAACAATAGTTTATAATTTATTTCTGATGCTGTCGTCATCCCTATTAAACACGCGTAACAATCAGTTCTTAAAACTCCATAAGGCACTTGTCCCACCGCCGACGAGAAAGCGACTAAATGTCGACTATTTTCTCGCTTAACTCGCTCCAGAAACGTACAATAGATGTAGATCCAATGTCAATGAAAGAGATACATATATTAATAGTTAATCGCCGGCAGTGTGAACAGTCGGCGATTAACTACTAATATATGTATCTCTTTCATTGAAACAGGATCTACATATACTTGTACGTTTCTTGAGTGAGAAAATAGTCGATAGTTAGACGCTTTCTCGTCGGCGGGGGGACAAGTGCCTAAAATAGGTTAGATACAGTAAGTAGAAATTATTTCCAAATCTAGCTATACACAACCTTGACCTATGTCTCTTGAGTCTGTACAGAATATCAAATGAAGGAGTAATAAGCGGTGGTCCAGAGGTGAGTGGAAGACCTCATGGGGTATCCAAATCACACCTTCGCGAAAGTCCACAGTTTTAGAAAAATTTACATTTCGATTTTCGGATTTTCGTATGAAAAAATATCTGCTTGACGTTGACGTAAATCTTATTACAATTCTTTTCATCATATCAGCCGAAGGACGTCCACTGCTGGACATCGGCCTAACTCAAGGATTTCCACGACGACGACCGGTTTTGCGCTACCCGCATCCAGCAATTCTTACATTATATTGGTTTCTCAGAAACGGCTCTAACAATTTGGAATGAAAATTTGTATTTTGGTATTTTTTTATGTTCTAAGTCCATTGGTCTATTTAGATAGGTGTTATTCCAGAAAAATCAGATTTTATACAAAAAAAGTTTTTTTTATCCGCAATTGGTAAGCCCTAGGCATCATCGCACCCGATGGTAAGTGACGATGATGCCAAAGATGGAAGCAGGCTTACCAAGATTCCCCAACGCAATGGGGTCTGGCTATCTTATCTTCAGGCCGGAACACATCAATGCTGTTAAAATTTTTGTACCTTGTTGAAAAGCTGATGAAATGAGAAAGATTTTCTTGTATTTTACTAGTAACTGTAACTTCTATAATATAGTTAGGACATCATGTCAGCTCATATACGTCCTCACCGAGGGGCTCGAGCCTACCCTGAATTAGGGCGATCGGGCCTTAGTCGACCACGCGGGCCCAGTGCGGGTTGTCGACTTCACACACAACCTTCGAGTTTCTTCGCAGGCGTGTGCAGTATATGTACGTTAGTTTTGAAAAACTCATTGGTACATTGGCCGTCCGGATTTGAACCCTGCACCTCTGGTTAGGACGACCGAGTCGTTACCGGTTGAGCCACCGACGCTTTCTACGCCTCATGATACCAGTTATTATTACGTACATGTTGCTGCATTTATCCGTGGCGTAATATAGTATACTAATATAGTTAGGACAAGAGAAATCTAAAGATCGAAATAAGATTATCTCGAAAACCGTGAATATTTGCGGTGATTCGGATACCCCGTGAGAACTGGAACACCCCTTTTTTATTCCAGAATTGGTAAGCCCTTCTCGACTGATGGTAAGTTACGATGATGATGAAGATGGAAGCGGGCTTACCAAGATGCCCAACGCAATGGGGAACTGGCTATCTTATCTTCAAGCCGGAACATATCAATGCTGTTAACAATCGTTTGCGGCAAGAAATAAATAAGATGGAGGTAGCTAGCCAGGCGGGCTAAGAAAATGCCCTTCGACCACCCAAAATCGAGTCTTGAAAGTTAGACTCCGCCGGGAATCGAACCCGCGACCTCCTGATGTAAAACTAATGGCCTTAACCATTACGCCACGGAGGCGGTTAAAACCCTGCATAAATGCAGCAACATATACATTATAATAACTGGTATCATGAGGCGTAGAAACAGTTTGCTTGTCTCTGTCATTAGCTCGTTGTTAGAACGGAACGAATGCTTTAGCTCCGCGTCACACGCGATGTAGAGATCCCGTCATCTAAGTTGAACAATGCGCAGTGTCTTAGTTCCCTACTTGCCTGAACGACCGCATTTTGTGTTCAGTTTATACGCCGCGAAGTATATAGATCATCATTACAGCTCATATACGTCCCCACCGAGGGGCTCGAGCCTACCCTGAATCAGGGCGACTAGGCCTTAGTCAACCACGCGGGCCCAGTGCGGGTTGGTCGACTTCACACACAACCTTCGAGTTTCTTCGCAGGCGTGTGCAGGTTTCCTCACGATGTTTTCCTTCACCGTTAAAGCAATCGGTAAGTATGTACGTAAGTTTTTGAAAAACTCATTGGTACATTGGCCGTCCAGATTTGAACCCGGTACCTCTGGTTAGATGGACCGAGTCGTTACCGGTTGAGCCACCGACGCTATATTTGAACCCGGTACCTCTGGTTAGATGGACCCGTATAAGTAAGGACCCTAAGTATATAGATAGTTCAACTCATTTGTGCGCGCGGCGCTATGTATGCGTGCGCGTGTTGCTGCCCGGACGACGAATGTCAAGCCACTGCCCAGTGACTGCCAGTATATTACTGGCGTAAGGACCCGGCCAACGCGCGCGACTAATGCTCCCAGCGAATTGGTGCCAAAATCGAAAGTTTCGCACACTCGCGACTCAGTCGCCTGCGGGAAATTGTACAGTGCGGTGGAAAGATGTGTCATATAAAAATGCCTTATTGTGTTGTTAGAGGCTGTAAAAATCATGAAAGAAAGGCTAAAAAGAAACATGGGATGTCGTATTATCGTTAAGTAATCTTACATTGTATTTTTTCTTGTAAACAAATTAAATAAACGAATTTTTAAAGCGACAATTCTACCAAGGTTTTTTTAACGCGGCACTGACGTCAACTCTCGCCCACGCTAGTTCGTGAGTTATGTTAGATGGCGCTACTTTTTGCTTGTATCAAAAAAATCTGAGTAAAATATGGAGACGGGCGGATCCTTCTGTTCAAATCTGTGCCACTGCCACACAAATTAAAGCTGCATAATTACAGCGCACGCACACATAGCGCCGCGCGCATAAATGAGTTGAACTATCTATACTACGATACGATACTTTTGCTGGAAACGTTGTGTAGTGCGGAAAAAATCTTTTCACATTCATATGACATTGTGGTATGATAAAGACTTCTTAAAAAAACTTTCAATTAAATCTGCAAGCTCAGATTGAACGATCCATAGAGAATTTTGATAGAAGCTCCGAAGGGGGCAGATGGGAATAAACGAAGGTGGTTAACGCCACCTAATTAGTGCCATCCGCCACCCCGGTGGCAAGCTCCGAGGGGGGCAGATGGGAATAAACGGGGGTGGTGAACGCCACCTAATAAGTGCCAACCGCCACCCCGGTGGCAAACTCCGAAGGGGGCAGATGGGAATAAACGAATCATTCTTATTCATCAGTGAGGAGATGACAAAGGTCCCCAAAAATATGTCGGCACTGCAGCATGTTGTATCCACGGATCAGATAAATAAGGTTGGATTGGAAATGTGCGCTAGGCAGGCGCGCCTCAAGTATGATTAGACAATCATACTTAACCGAAGCACGCGTTCATACTTTTTATTTGCGTATGGTTGTGTGTAACGTACAGACTCTTGAAATGGTATGAGACACAATGGCAGCCCTGTGTTCTAAGTGTGTTTTGTTTATTAGTGCGCGCAATTCGTGTATATGTATTATTATTGCTTGTGTAGTGAAGTTGATAGGTGGGAGACAGGCGGCGACGCTGGTTTTCAAACAAAATTGTGACTATTGCCAATCCAACCTTATTTATCTTATCCGTGGTTGTATCACACGAGTGTGCGCCAGTCGAACCGGCCGGAGCTGGTGTTGATGCTGGGCGGGCAGGGCGGCGCGGCGGGTTGCCAGCGGCCGGCGCGCACCGCCGCCAGCGCGCAGTACGGCACGCGCTGCATGTGGGTGTTGAACGCGAACGAGTACGGCTTGGCGCTCTGGTCGCCGAGGCGTCTCAACGCCTTCACCATTAAGTCGAGCGTGACCGCGTGCCCCACGAAGATCACGTTGCCGCCTGTCGAGAGATCAATTGATTTTGTTATTGGGTGGGTAGTCTGTCTGTGACCGGCCTACGTGCCACAGTACGATCGGGAATTAAAGCGGGAGCAGTAAAACCCCCCTCCCAATTAGCTTTCAAGGTAGCTTAGCTGCCAAGGCTACAGGGGGTTTTTAGTGGGTAGTGCGGTCCTGGGCCTGTGCATATTTATTTATGTAAATACATACCTTGTGTATAAATGTGTATGTATGCATATAGAAAACTTTATAATGGCTTTTTAGATGCCTACCATTTTTTATATACTTATGTTATTAGCTGTATGTTTTCCGAATAAAATAAAATAAAATAGGCGCAGGGCTGTGAGTTCCACATAACCAGTACATCCGGTATTATAAACGTTCCGTTGCACTCACGAGGCTTTGTCCGCGTGGAAATCGAGAATGCGCGGTGCGTCAGCGCAAAGCGGCTCGCAATATTTTTATAGCCTATGTTAATGCTAAAGGTTCATTCTTAAAATCGGAGAAAGATTTTTGTAATACGTTGAGTCGTTTCAGAGATATGTTTGTTCTGTAAGTGCACTCGCCGTGAAGAAGACATGGCGTAGTCGTTATTTGCACGGGGCACGGGCTATGTCTTATGTAGCAGTGGACTAGCTGGAGCTAAAGCTGATACGCAGAGGCGTAGACAGTGGGGGGAGACATGGGTGTCGTACCCCCGTCCCCCGGAAATATTAGAAATTTAAAAAACTTTGCCGCCGTCTGAGCCGTATTACTATCGATCGGTCGGTCGTCGGTCGAGCCCATTGGCGCGCGTCGTCGTGAGCGGCTGATCTATTTTTATAAAATTTCGTAAGGACGGCTTAAAAAAATCAATGAAAATTAACGCGAGTCCGTCCGGCCGTTCTATCCAACAGATTTGCCTTTTTTTTAAATGTAAGGTATTAATCCACAGAATTGTAATCAAGCATTGAAAAATTACTAAATTTCGCCCTTGTCAAGTTATCATCATCATCATATCAGCTCATATACGTCCCCACCGAGGGGCTCGAGCCTACCCTGAATTAGGGCGATCAGGCCTTATTCGACGACGCGGGCCCAGTGCGGGTTGATCAACTTCACACACAACCTTCGAGTTTCATCGCAGGCGTGTGCAGGTTTCCTCACGATGTTTTCCTTCACCGTTAAAGCAATCGGTAAGTATGTACGTAAGTTTTGAAAAACTCATTGGTACATTGGCCGTCCAGATTTGAGCCCGGTACCTCTGGTTAGAAGAACCGAGTCGTTACCGGTTGAGCCACCGATGGTCAAGTTATACCCAAACGCTATTTTCATAGCTTTCTTTCTCAATATCTCCGGTTCTAATTGAAGTACGCGGTTCGTTTTGGTCTAAGAACACTCGCTGGAACGAGCTCTTTCATTTGAGCTATTGCCCACTTAAATTACCAGGCTAGGTGTGAACATTCAACGCACACATTCCCCCACCAACATGGGTCGCCCACCTCGCACCATCGATCACAGCTCGCCCACCGCACACCCTCGATGTCTAAAATTTAAAAAATAATGCAGCGTAGCAGCACGGGCCCTCTTCGTTTTGAGAGAAAATTATTGTTCGCACTCGTTCTTTACAATCGCTCGCTCCTGTAACGTTTTTAACCGACTTCAAAAAAAGGAGGAAGTTTCTCAATTCGACCGTATATTTTTTTATTTTTTTATGTGTGTTCGCTGATAACTTCGTTGTTTATAAACCGATTTGGGGTGGAGTTTGTCGGAAAGTACCTCCTAGTGGTCCACCCCGGGCAACGGATTCGCTCTTTAGGTGAATACGGCTAAAGCTTTCTGACACCATTGGCCCGCTGGACTTGCTCCTTAAGAGCCTCCCAGCGTTTTTCCTGCTATCTCGAATGCGAAAAAACAAAATAAACAAAAATGGCCCTTCTAAGGGCCCTTTGACCAGAAGTATTGGACCATCTGTCCAGATACTTCATATAAATATTGAGGGGTCCTCGCGGGCCAAATGTGACTACTTGTCTCGGCTGGCCCGCGAGAACGACGTAGATTTAATTTCTATCCAAGAGCACCATATTGACAAAGCTATTAACTTTGACACACGAGGACATATCCCTGGATATAAACTACTCGCCCACACACTGTCACCTATTTATGGCTCTGCTGTTTATGTTAAGTGTACACTTTCGGACATCAAAGTCCTGAAAGTAAGTGATACAAATAATCTGGAAACCATATGTGTCCAGATATCCGATATAAATTTAGTGTCAATATACAAGCCTCCGGGTAATGTTTTTGAGAACCCGCCCCTTGAAACCCTGCCACACCCTGCTGTATATACTGGTGACTTCAACAGCCACCATAATTCCTGGGGATATTGCACAAATGACGCGAATGGGGATATACTAGCGGAGTGGGCGAACAGAGAAAATATCCACCTAATGTTCGACCCAAAAGAAAGAGGCTCTTTCCGATCTGCTCGATGGCAGAGTGATACGAATCCAGATTTGTGTTTCGTATCGGAGGATGAGTACGGGAAGGCCCTGCCTACAACCCGCAAAATTCTAGAAAACTTCCCACGCAGCCAACACCGTCCGGCTCTTATAAAGATCGGCCTTGAAGTTCCACTTGTAAGATCGGTTCAAAAACCACGTTGGAATTTCCTTAAAGCAAACTGGGATGGCTACGGCCAGCAAGTAGACTCAACGCTACGCTGGGTAAAGCCTACAGTCAAAAACTATGACCGGTTTGCGAAAATCCTAATAAGTTCGGCCAAGAAACATATTCCCCGAGGATTCCGCAAGGAGTATGTGCCGGGCTGGACCGTGGAAGCTGATGAGGCCTATCAAGCATTCTTGAAAACAAAAGATCCTGAGTCGGCTAACAACCTCATGGCTGCACTGGACAACTCCCGCCGCCAAAAATGGAGACGAAGCGTTGAAGGGATGAATTTTGTGCATTCTAGCAGAAAGAGTTGGTCACTTCTTAGAAAAATGGGTGGAGCTAGTGCCCCAGAAAGTAGCGAAACCTGTGTGGATCCAAATGATATTGCAGAACGCCTCCAGGATCTCACTAAGACTGCACAACATAATAAGACCTTTGCAAAATCAATACGAGCCCAGCGCAAGTCCAACTTAGAACTCCTACAGGACAGTGACCGTTTTGGCTGCCCTTTTACAATCCAGGAACTAAAAACAGCTCTACAGTCCATAAAATGTGGCAAAGCTGCGGGTTTTGACCTGGTGTACCCGGAATTTTTGACCAACCTAGGAAAACGGGGACAAAGATGGCTAGTTGACTTCTTCAATGAAGTATTAGAGACAAGCCAACTTCCAAATATATTTAAGAAGTCTAAGGTCCTAGCAATTCTAAAGCCGGGTAAGCCAGCTGATGACCCTGCAAGCTACAGGCCCATCTCACTACTTAGTGTTACATACAAGCTTCTGGAACGTATGCTGTACAATCGCCTTTACCCAGCGGTTAATCCATTGATACCTGCTGAACAAGCTGGTTTTAGGGCAGACCGGAGCTGTGCTGATCAGGTTTTAGCCCTAACAAGCTACATTGAAGCAGGTTTCCAAAAAGGGCTTAAAACGTTCGCAGCGTTTGTGGACCTAAAAGCTGCATACGATACAGTTTGGGTGGAGGGGTTGCTACATAAAGTGAGTGCGATGATCCCATGCAAAAAGATACTGAAATTACTTAAAAACATCCTGGGACCACGCAACATAAAGGTAATGTTGAATACGAGGGAGAGCAGATTTAAATTATTGAAAAATGGGTTACCCCAAGGATCTGTACTGGCACCCCTCCTGTTTAACATTTATACCTACGATATCCCGGTACTGCGTTCGGAGAGGTTTATGTACGCCGATGATCTGGCCATTGCTTTCCAGGGGAAACATTTTAACGAGGGACAAGAAGTGCTTTCGAGAGACCTACGCGCCCTGAACGACTACTATATACAATGGCGTCTTTGTCCCAACCCATCAAAGACAGAAGTTTGCGCCTTCCATCTAACAAACTGTCAAGCTCGAAAAGAACTTGAGGTAACCTTCAGCGAAAAGGTAGTTCGCCATAACTTTTCTCCAAGATACCTAGGAGTTAGCTTGGATAGGTCGCTGACGTTCAGGGAGCATCTGGACAGCCTCGGTCAGAAGATCAAGTCGAGGGTCAACCTAATCCGGAGGCTGGCGGGTACGTCCTGGGGAGCTCGCGCAGATGTCCTTCGCACGTCCACTCTAGCCTTGGTCTACTCAGCGGCGGAGTACTGTGCCCCGGTTTGGTACCGTAGCACCCACACGAGCAAAGTAGACGTTCAGCTAAACCAAGCCATGCGTATTATCTCGGGTGCGTTAAAACCAACTCCCACACCATGGCTCCCTGTGCTGTCGCATATCGCTCCCCCACAACTTAGGAGGACCTCTACCGCCGCTTCAGAGTGGGCTAAAGCACTCAAAAACCCAGTGCCATATCAAATGCCCATCACCAAGACTCTCGACGAGCTTCCACCATGTCGCCTTTCATCACGAAAACCCATTTGGACGAATCCACAAATAATGTGTTCGTACGACGTCCGCTCTGAATGGAGAAAACAGTGGCATGCTTCGGACTGCTCAGAAACAAGCCTAGTACAGGACCCCACAGTTCGTATGCCTGGTTTTAACCAAAACCGTAAAATCTGGACCACACTAAACCGCATAAGAACTGGCCAAGCCAGGTGCAACTACCAACTGCACAAATGGGGCATTAAGAGCTCCCCTAGCTGCGACTGCGGGGCTGCCGAGCAGACGACATGGCACATCGTAGTGGAGTGTCCGAATCGGTGTTTTAGGGGTGGCTGGGAAGATCTGAACAAACTCACCCCGGAGGCCAAAAACTGGATCCAGAATCTTGATATAGATTTGTAGTTTATATTGCAGGAACTAAATGTGGCCATACGATAATAATAATAATAAACCGATTTGATGATTCTTTTTGTGTTGGAAAGGAGATATCCCAAGGGTGGTACCATGATAAGGAAACCAGGATCTGATGATGGGATCCCAGAGAAATCGAGGGGAACCTTACTTTCCTGTTTGAAGTCGGTTTTTTTTGTTCAAAATTATTATAACGTAGGTTCAATGACTTATATATTATTGGCGTAAGGACCCGGCCAACGCGCGCGACTAATGCTCCCAGCGAATTGGTGCGAAAATCGAAAGTTTCGCACACTCGCGACTCAGTCGTCTGCGGGATATTGTACAGTGCGGTGGAAAGATGTGTCATATAAAAATGCCTTATTGTGTTGTTAGAGGCTGTAAAAATCATGAAAGAAAGGCTAAAAAGAAACATGGGATGTCGTATCATCGTTAAGTAACCTTACATTGTATTTTTTCTTGTAAACAAATTAAATAAACGAATTTTTAAGGCGACAATTCTACCAAGGTACATCTAACGCGGCACTGACGTCAACTCTGGCCCACTCTAGTTCGTACGAGTTATGTCAGATGGCGCTACTTTTTGCATGTATGAAGAAAATCTGCGTAAAATATGGAGACGGGCGGATCCTTCTGTCCAAATCTGTGCGTACGTTGTTGGTTGACCTATCAGAATCGCGAAATTTCGCTGTCGCTTCGCTCTTGTTAAGTGTTAAAGATACTGTTTGCTTACGTGTAGGTACCGCAAAATATCGCAACCGCTTTTACTGTAATTCAAAACGCGGCTGTTCTGCTAGCCAACTACTAGCACTGTTCATCGAAGTACGTGCCTGGCTACGCCATTGCCACAGTATTACAAAATAGCGGCTTACAGTAGTGCAATGAATGTACTTACGCAGAGCAACGGAAAAGTAATTGCGGGGCAGCGGGCGGTGGCGCATAGTACTGCTAATACCTACGCCGTGGCGGCATCGTGTGACATCAAAGGCGTTGCGCTGTAAGCCATATCGTAATACTGTGCCACTGCTGACGCGTAATAATTGTAAACCTCGAAGGAGTAAAACTGCTGACAGAACAGCGAAGGCCGCGAAACCAACTGGCGTTGTTCATAAAATTAACGAATTTTAAAATAAAAATATAGATTATTGAGACTAATTTTAATACATATTTAGTAACTGGTAACTTTTTCAAATAATAAAAATTAATAAAGTCATAGACTCAAACACTCAAAAAAATTAGTGTACTTTAGACCCCACGACTGAAGTAAAACTTAATCACCGTTCGCGTAACGCATTTACCAGCTTACTCCCCAATACAAGCGTGCGTAAAGAAGTTTTACTTCAAAAACAGAATTTAAAAGAATTAAAATTAAACTTGTGAAATCAATCTATCTCAAACAAGCAATTTAGTTAACTATTGTTGATTTATTTTAACATCTCCAAATGCAACGCCAACACCATGCGTGTACGTGGGTCATACTGAAGGTTTCTGGATTCTGATAAATAAGACTAGATAAGATGTTTATGATCAATTTATTGTTTTTCAAAGTATATACCCTCACTATTTACACATTTTTCCATTCGTTAGAACCATTGTGTGAAGCAGTGGATCCAGTCTTCAGTGGGGACCTCTTCAACGGCTTCTTGGATTTTTTTCAAATTCAAATTCTGTTAGTGCTTTTTTATTTTATTTTTTGTAAGTGGCCAGTTCCAGAAACTTTCAGTATGCCCTAAGTATCATCCTCTACTACATCGTCACTTACCATCAGGTGAGATGTAGTCAAACTCACTCAAATTTTTAAGATTTTTTTATAATTATTATTAAAAAAAAAAAACTAAAAAAAATCCAACCTGTTACGAAACTTTGTTACGCACCGTAAGTATCGGTAGTTTACCGTGTCTGTGAAACAATACGTACATACATATATATTCCCTGCATATTAACATGTATAGCGTAATGTTACTTTTTTTTTAAGTCACAATTGGTAAGCCCTTGGCATCATCTCACCTGATGGTAAATGACGATGATGCCGAAGATGGAAGCGGGCTTACCAAGATTCCCCAATGCAATGGAGAACTGGCTATCTTATCTTCTAGCCGGAACACATCAATGTTGTTAACACTGATGTATGACGGCAAGACTTAGATAAGATGGTGGTAGCTAGCCAGGCGGGCTATGAAAATGCCCTATCACCAACCAAACCGAGTCTTACAAAGTCGACCCCGCTGGAATCGAACCCACGACCTCCTGGTGTTAAGCGAATGGACTAACCATTACGCCACGGAGGCGGTTTTACTGACCTTCCTTCTCCGTGTCGTTGGCGGCAGATTGCATCGCTAACTCGTTCCTCTTGTAAAACTCGTCTGGTGTCTCCGCTTTGCCCATCTCAATGGATTCCACAGACTGCTTGTAACTAGAAACATACGAAATATATATTTTACCTTTTTATAGTCTTTGTAATTGTGAACTGGACAACACGTCAAAGGCATTAATGTCAAATTCAATAATTTTAATGTGCTTTTCGTGTCTACTATAAGGCTCAAGGTCACCCAAAGGGTAATGGAGCGTGCTATGCTCGGAGTTTCTCTGCGTGGTCGAATCAGAAACGATGGAAACAGCAAAGAACAGGGAGACCTGGAAATCTCTAGAGGAGGCCTTCGGCTTCGAAAACGAAGGGTTCTTACCTACACAAAATGAAAACATTAATATATTATAGTTCCTACATAGGTTACTAGATAAATTTTGCAAAACGACTTTATTTTTTACAATCGCTCAAAGCAATTTCCGTTACAGTTAATACATTTAGTCATGCGTAAAAACCAATTATAAAAAATATCTATCCATTTGTTTTCTGGAAGTATAGCACACTCATGATCCCAAACTCTCAAAAGTTCCTCGTCGCTGGTAAATTTACGCCCTTTCAGGTTATCTTTGATAATAGGAAATAAAGCAAAGTCACAAGGGGCTAGGTCGGGGCTGTATGGTGAATGCTCAAACATTTTTATCCTAGCAGTTGTCAAAAAATTCACTGTGAGAGTTGCTCGATGTGCCGGTGCGTTATCGTGGTGAAAATGCCAAGTACCGAGTCTGGAGTTGGGACGCATTTCCTTAAGTTTATCAAGCACCTGAGGTAAACATTCATTAGTGTACCAGTTAGCTGTTACAGTACGCTGACTGTCCAGAACTACTCGATCGATTATACCACGGCTAGTAAAAAATACAGCTATCATCTTCTTTTTAACAGATTTTGATTTGCGGGGTTGTGTTGGTGTAGGCTCATTTTCAAAGAGCCAAACTTTATTTTTACTTTTAGATGGCACATTATAATAATATAGCCAAGTTTCATCACCAGTGACGATGCTGTTAACATAAGCACTTGACCCGTTTTAATTTTTTTTAACATTTTTTTACACCATAATACACGACAGTCCTTTTGCTCCTCCGTTAGGTCGTGAGGTACCCATAGAGTGCAAACTTTTCTTACTCCAAGAATTTCATGCAAAATTTTGTGAACACTTGGTGGACTGATGCCCAGGGCTTCTTCTATTTGCCTATAGGTCATTCGACGATTAACTCTTAACATTTCTTCTATTTTGGCAATGTTATCTAGAGTACACACGCCACTGGGTCGTCCCGATCTTGGTGCATCAGAAAATTCGAAATTTCCACGTTTAAACTCACAATACCAACGGTAAACAGTCGTACGATGAGGGCAGTTTTGTTTGAATACATATTGCATTTCCTTGAGACAGTCATCTAACGACAGACCCCTCTCAAAGTTGTAACGAATTACAACTCGTAAGTCGTCTCTAGACCACGCCGACATCTTTAAATATTAAATCTATTTTTTTAATAACAAAATAATAAAAAAAGAAATCTTTTTTCCGCCAAACTTTGTCTATGGAAATATAGTTTTAAAATATATATATGATATGCCACCTCTTTGTCTCATATTTGTGTATTGCAAAACTTATCTAGTAACCTAGGTAAGTTACGTAGTTAATAATTCTGTATTTTTATTTAGTACGAAATATAAGGCTTTTTTAATTTAATTTTATTATTATTATAATCATTTATTGAGTAAGATTAAGTTATACATATTTATAAGTGTTACACTGCCAAATACTTGCGACACTTTATTTTTAGTAGTTTTTTTATTACTATTATAAAATTTGATTATAAATGGATTTGCATTCGAATGAATCCGTGATACCTACCTAACTATCCTACTGTTGGCCTACACGGCGTGCAGTAAGTGCGGTAGTATATAATATTTCGATAGCGGCGCGACGCTATCCAGATCCCGTGACCAACCCGTGGTGGTCGTGGTACAAACACTGTGTCCTGTACGTCCAACCCACGCCCGTTGCTACCCGAAATACTTACACAACGCTTGCCAATAGGAATAATTATGGTAGGTATTACAATGTTATTGGTTTTTAAAAACTGGTTGTCTGTAAAGTCGGTTTACGGACGATAATTTTACGTGATAGCTTGTCACAAGCCCAACGCTTAGGCCGAAGGTGCCTCTCTATCGCTTGTTCCGCGCTCTCGCTTGCACGCTCGGCTCAGGCGTGACGTGACACTTTTTCCTGAGTGCAGCCGGCGTTCATCGATTTATAAGACGTTATCACGTCAAAAGAAGATTAAAACACCTACCTACATACACATTATTACATGGGTCTTGTTTTTTTAAACAAGTACCTTAACTAACATCACGATGAGAATTCAAGCCCAGATCAAACACATGCGGTCAGCGTGCGGTAGGACTCACCGCCTAAATAGTTACCTACATCACTACTTAGAAACATAATTAGACATAGGTATGTATGTATAATCTTGACATTATGTGTCTACACTTACTTATCATGGCATTTTTTTTCACAATTGGTAAGCCCTTGGCATTATCTCACCTGATGGTGACGATTATGCCGAAAATTAAAACGGGCTTAGATTCCCCAGCGCAAAGGAAAAATGGCTATCTTATCTTTATGCCGAAACACATCAATGTTGTTAACATTGATGTTTGGCGGCAAGACTTAGATAAGATGGTGGTAGCTTAGAAAATGCCCTACCACCAACCAAACCCGAATCTTACAAAGTTAGACTCCGCCGGGAATCGAATCTCCGACCTCCTGATGTGAAGCTAATGGCCTTAACCATTACGCTACGGAGGTGGTAAATAAAGTATTAATAACACTAGAGGGATTATCTGTATAGATAATAAATAGGTAGGCAAGTAAATAGAAAAAAATGGTTTATAGCCCGTCAACTTGGTGCGCGGTACGGGCGGGTAGGCGGGGGCGAGGTAGCACGAGACACGATCTCCGCGGGGGAGCTTGAGGCTAGCGGGGAAGAGCACGAGGCTCGTGCCCTTCCCCGCTAGCCTCAAGCTCCTTCGCGGAGATCATCCCGCACACCCCGCCACAGCTGCTTAGGCGTATCGCTGACAAAAAAGCAATATATTTTTTAGGGTTGCCACCATAGTAAAAATTAACTTATTTTTTCTCAAAAATGACTAACGATTAGGATGAAACTCTACTCTACTCTGTTTGTACCTCCCATACAAACCCAAATTATTTGTAAAATTTTAATCAAACCTAATACATCTCTTTTTTTATTGCTACTATGTAGGTAAGCAAATTACGATAGCTACAACCGGAGGACCCAAAAAAAACCAAAATGACTTTAAACTAATTTAATTTAAAAGTAAAGAGTTACAAATAAAGCTTAGTCTAATTCAGCTCGATGCTAGATATGGAATGAATTAATTAAACAATGGTAATTATAACAATACATTAATCCGGTAAACAGATAGATCGGGTTGCATCCTGTGGAATACTTGAAATGCTGACAGGGCGCCTAGTTACTTTAGTGGCTTGCGCAATGTTGGGTAGTAACTGCAGTGCCAGCTTTTTACCTACTGGCCGATACTATAACTCCTCCGCCCTTAGAACAGCAACTATTTTAGAACATTGAGAGAAAATGTTGCTGGAAATCTTGGCTGATTTTCCAAATTTTCAGGGTTTGCAGCAGCTGGCTCTAATTTGGCAGGTTTCGCAGCAGCAGCAGCAGCAGCAGCAGGCTCTGAAGTTCCATACTTGCTTCTACATAGGATACCTCCATAACGACGATTGATTATTATTACTATAATAAGTACAGTTGCACCGAATAGCATGCTGTAGATTGGTATTGTAGTATGATAGATAGCTGCAGAGGACGCCTTGTCTATGTGTAAGGTAGGTTGTAACATTGCCTTGTTTTGCGCGCTGTGTAGTCCTTTTAAGTTTATAGAGTTCAATTTGATCTCAGGCAGTGGTTGGAAACTCTGATTCATATTATCGAGAGAAATCTTCATGATCTTCAATGGTTGGCCTTCTATCTGGTCGTTAGAGTTGCTGATCGTAAACTCTTCTGTTCGTAGCAGGCAGTTTGGGGGTACTGTAACTAAGAAACTTCCATGTACCATGTTAGAATCTTCTCGTCCGCATTCAGTGTGAATTTTAGTAGGATGTGGGAAAGATACAGCATAGTGTCTCTCGTCCAGTTTTTCTACAGCTTCCTTGGTCAGGGTGATTGTAGTCATCTTACAGGTAGTATCTAGAGCATGGTTGGTGATGAGGTTATGGATGCAATCAGCTTGAGTCCGGATTTGGCTGTTCAACTTTTCTTCGCAGAGATAACCGTTACTTAGCTTCGGACATTCTGTCTCTATGTACATGAATGTGTTCCTGTTAGTTGCTATGATGGGATGAGGAGGGATAATGGATTGGTTAAATTTATTAGGAAGGATAGACAATCTGTATAAATCAAAGTGTTCCTTAGTTATTATCGGAATTTTAAAAGTTATAACTATGCGTCTGTCTGAAAAATAGTAGCCTGGTTTAATTATATCGTAATATTCCCTTAGGTCTAGATCTATAACATATTCCTTACCGTAAATTAATCTTACTTTTTTAAACATTTTTCTTAACACATCTACTTTTAACATTGAATGGTGAGTGCTATAGGTACGCACAAAGGCTAGCATATTCTCTATTCTTAATATTTCTGTCAGTATATCATCTGTATTCTCTGTTAGTATAGTAAGGAGTTGTGCAAACTTAGCAAATTTAATCAGACTATAGTCTCTGTAAATTTCTTTATCTAAAAGTAATTTTAGAGTGCCTTTTATCTTTTTCTGATTTTCTACTATTTGATCTATTATATGGGTATGTTGTGTCATCCATTCTTTACTGATGCTAACATGGTTGTTAAATTCGTCTGAAATTTTTGCTTGGTTACCCTCTAGAATTTTAATGGCATCATCGTACTTAGCTGCATCTAAATAATCGAGATTACCGGTTATGCTTTTTATCACAGAGCCTAATCCATTTATAAGACCTCTTTTCTTACGGTTAGGTTCTAAGCCTCTTAAATGTTCTAAAATCTTATCTATTTTAAGGGACAAGTAATCTATTTGGAGTTCATACAAAGCATAAGTATTATTGTCAAGTCGGTCTTTAAATTTAAAGAGCTGGGTCTGTAAGGTTATTACTTTTTCTTCAATGTTTTCTAGTTCGATATACTGCAGAAATGTATGATAGTGTCTAGTCAGTCTAGCAGTACCAAGTTTGAAAGGTAGCAGTCCAGGTCCGTCGTCCAAGCTTTCAAGTTTTATCTCCTGCATTTCCGCTGTCACGAGAGCAGTTAGCATTGACAGTATCCTGTAACAATTGGGCTGATTTTGGTACTCGTTTTAGTCGGGATTTAGCTACAGGGTTGCGTTTTTTTGAGGTGTAGATATGGATAGGTATGTCTGCCAGGACAGTATCGTGGGTGTAGCGAGCTGCAAGTTTTTGACGACTAGCAGAAGGGTTTTTAACAAACACCTGTTGTTGGGGCTGGTATTCGACTTCAGACTCGCGATCTACATTTCGGTTATCTATGAGAGCAGCGCGATTGGTCAGTGAGGTTTCATTTATCAGTTCGTATACGGTTTTCATTTGCTCACGGTGGTGTAGTATGTATTGTTGAAGAAGATGTCTAGTGAGGTCAATATCTACGGGGTCTCTAGGGTCAAAGTGTCCGTTGATTATGTCATATGGTCTGCAATTTGTGAAACTGTGAATGGAGCTGTTATATGCTAGGACAGCATAGGGCATCAGGTTTATGGCAGGCTTATTTTTGTGTTTTAATTTTAGGATACGCAGATGCTCCAAGATTGTTGAGTGGAACCTTTCTATGTTACCATTACCATTGGGGGCATGGGGCAGTGTCTTGTGATGGATGATTTTATGTAACTGAGTAAACTCAGTGAACAGCTGGTTCGTGAACTCAGGTCCATTGTCTGATATCAGTGTAAGAGGGAACCCATGATGGGTACTGAAGTGCACCAGACTGTTTATAACACTCAGAGCTGTACTATCACGGAGGTGGTAAGCTTGCGCGTACTTGGAAAAGACGTCAATGATAGTCAAGTATTTTTCTGTCTCTACTGTAAATAGGTCTACATGAGCGATTTCGAAGGGTTTGCTTGCTGGTGGTACCAGATTGAACTTTTGTTTAATGGGATTTCTATCATATTTGGCTCGACCGCAGATGGTGCAGTCATTGATGTACTTAGTAATTTGGTCCTTCATTTTAGGCCAGTAGTATTTTTGGGATAGAGCCATGAAGCACTCGTTGATGCCACGATGATTGGTCTTGCCATCGTGATAGTTTTTAATCAATTCTTGTTGCCTAAGGTACTCACTAACATTTTCTAGCTCTTTCTTGGCTAACACTAGGTTCATGGCTGAACTTCTGAATTTTTGCTGGATGATGGGGATCACGTCATACATAGAGAGGGCTGGTTCTATTAAAAGTGCTGTTTTAACTTTGGGATTTACATACTCTTTAATGGCATCTACTACGTCATCTTCTATGTAAGACATTCTAACCTGCACTGAGACTCGCGTATGCGTGTCAAACGGTTTGGTCATCTTAGTCTTCTTTTTAATGTCGCCTACTACTGTCATGTGAATCTGTCGATGGAATTTGTTTAATGGGTCGTCTACGATAGGGACATTGAGGATTGGATTTTCGTGGCTTGTGTGAGCTGTTTCTGTAGATGAACCAAGGGTGACCACTGATGGTGGCTTTTGTGATGATGATGATCCTATAGAGATAATCGATGGTGATCTCTGCGATACATTCGCAATTATTGAACTTATCTCTTCGTGATGGATTTCTACGCGGGAAAGGGCATCTGCATTTAAATTAGTTTTTCCTGCTTTATAGATTACTTCAAAATCATACTCAGAGAGCTTTAGCTTAAATCTTGTAAATCGGGTGTTTTCCTCTTTCATACTCATTACCCACTGTAGGGGTTTATGATCAGTTAGAATTTTGAATTTGCGGCCAAAGAGATAGGGTCTAAAATACTTAGTGGCCCACACCATAGCAAGCAGCTCTTTCTCTATGGTGCTGTAATTTAGTTCGCTCTCATTAAGTGTTCGGGATGCATAGCTCACGGGTTTATCTGACCCAACGGGGCCCTGGGAAAGAATGGCTCCAATGGCCACGTTAGAAGCGTCTGTTGTTAACAAGAAGTCTTTACTAAAGTCTGGATACTGTAATATAGGGTCGTTAGTCAAGAGGGTTTTGCATTTTTCAAAACAGCTAACATAGTCTTTGTCTAGTATAACTTTTCCATTTTTCTTTAAGCATTTGGTTAGGGGTTTAGTGATTCGGGCTAGGTCAGGAATAAATTTTCTATATACCCTACAAGGCCTAAGAATCTTTTTATTTCTTTCTGGGTTCTAGGTATTGGATATTTTTGTATAGCAATAATCTTGTCTGGGTTAGGCTTGATGCCGTCTTTGGTGATGATGTGGCCTAAATAAGCGGTTTCCAGCTTTAAAAATTCGGATTTGTCCATCTGTATTTTGAAATTGGATTCTCGTAGTCTTTGGAAGACCTTTTCCAGGTTTTGCATATGTTCCTGTAAGGAGGTGCTAAAGACAATGATATCGTCCAGATAGACGAGACATATTCTGTTTTGAAGGTCTTTCAGGACATTGTCCATCACACGTTGAAAAGTGGATGGAGAATTTTTTAATCCCATGGGCATTCGTAGAAATTCAAAGTGCCCGTGCTCGACATTGAAAGCTGTCTTGGGAATATCTTCAGGGTTCATTTCTACCTGGTAAAATCCACTAGCTAAGTCAAGGGTTGTAAAGTACTGACAGTTTCCGAGTTTATCTAACACGTCTGCTATGTTGGGAATGGGGTATTTGTCGTCTATTGTCTTATCATTAACCTTCCTGAAGTCAACTACTAGACGCCACTTAATTTTTCCAGAAGCATCCGACTTTTTGGGCACAATCCAGATGGGAGAGCTCCAGGCGGAGTCAGAGGGGCGGATAATACCTTGATCTAACATTTTTCCAATTTGATCCTTAACTTCGTCTCTGTGTACGTATGGATAACGGTAGCTTTTAGTATACACCGGAATTTCGTCTGTCGTTCTTATATTGTGTTTAATTTTATTGGTAAAAGTTAGTGCTTCACCCTCAAGGTAAAAGATGTCAGCGTACTGCGAGCACAAACTTTCTAAGTTAGCGCGTTCTTCAGCGTTAAGATGGTCCATACGCAATCGTGATAAAACTTCTCTAACACGCGGCGGTACTTGTTCGGTGCGCGTGCACTCGTTATACAACTCGGCTACTATAGGACGGTCCATTGAAAAAATGACGTCGTGTGGCGATGGATTTGTAATTTCTAGTACTCCACGATTATTATTTACAGATGTTAGACAGTCATGGATAACACAATTTGATATAGATTGTTCAGGGATGAAAGCGTCTCCGTCTTGGAAGTTGATGGGCAGCCTCACTAATTTGCTTGTGTTGGCTGGGATAACAGTTTCGTAAAGGTTAACGTTACATGAGTTATACATTTGTATAGGATTAGTCGCAGAGCGAGTAACGAGTAATTTGTCCTTGAGATCAATCTTCGCTTCCCATTTTTCTAGCAGGTCAAGGCCTATAAGGCCGTCAAAATAATTATGGAATTTGTAAACGAATAATTTTATATCGTTGGGGTCTTGAAATTCTGCAAATGATGGTACAGTGATAGAATAGTCATTCCGGGAGGTGGCATGTACGTTGGTGACTTCAAAAGGGTCGTAGTTTAGGGGGACATGCGAAAAAAAATTTTCGACAATTTGAGGGTCAATAAATGACTGGTTGGCACCTGTATCGATAAGTAGCTTTATTGGGGGGTCCGATATTTGGATATAAGGCAACTGCCTCTGCGTTTGAAGATTTACTTCTATCTTGACTTTCTTGAATACGGAGCCTTCTGAAAATTTTCTTCAGAGCTATTGGTGGAAGGTTGCGGCTGTTCATCATCATGGTCATTGTTGTAGGGGACGTCAATCACGTTACTACAGTCTGGGTAGTATTGGGTCTCATCATAGTCATATGTCTGAGTCATGTCTGTGAAATTAATGTCACCTAGTTGGTAGTTATACATGTCAGTTTCAGGGCTGTACTCAGGATAATAGTAACCATCATAACCTAGACACTCATTGAGATTCATCTCGCGGGGTTTGAAATAGTTGGAAGGTGTTGGGTTACTTGGTTTCGACCACTTATGTCCAGGGAAACCGGTTGGTGGTAAAGCCTTCGTTACGTAGTGGCTTACTCCACTCATGGGCTTGGGGCCTACGTTTTGGAACTGGTTTTTAGGTGGTAATCTAAAGAGGTTACTTTGGGGGTTGTAATTGGGAGGTAACGCGCGGAATGCCTGTTGAGTGCGAGTTGGACCTTGGGGAAACTGGTTCACTGGGGGTCTCCATGGCTGTTGAGGTGGCATAGGTGGCGTTGCCATAGTATTAGCCTGCTGGTTTCCACGTGGCATAGGTGACATAAATGACTGCTGTAAATGCTGAACAGGTGCATGAGGAACAAATGATCTCTGCGCTGGCATAGCCATGTGCGAGGCAAAAATAGACCTTGGAGTTTGCATTTTTGGGAAGTCACTACGATTCTGTAAGTACATCACATTTAATTCCTCTTGCACAAATTCTAACGCTTTTTCTATACTATCAGGACGCATACACCTGATTCGAGAGCCCAGGGGCTCCTTTAGACCTCGAACAAATGCTTGTTTAGCTAGCTTCTTATACAGGTCTCGTTTGGCTTCAATGGTGGTCTGAATGGTCTCGTGAAGGCCTACGTACGTCATGATAGTACTAAACAAATTTTGGCAGTGATCATAAAACTCCTGTGGGGTGCGATTACCTTGGGTAGCAAGAGAGAGGTCATTATAAAGAGCTGTCTCATCTCTTTGATCTGCAAAATTATTTACTAAAGCGTTTCTGATGCCAATCCAATTCTGTGAGATACCGTTAGAGTTTATGGTACGCGCGGCGGATCCAGTTATCTTATTTAGGATACCATTTATTAGGCACAGATTTGATAGCTCACTACCGGGATCCGTTTTTATATAACGTGCGCATAACTGATCGCAAAGGTCTATAAATCTAGGTAAAATATTAGGGTTCCCGTCAAATTCGGGAAGAGGTCTCAGGACCTTGTAAATGGTTTCTGGGTCCATTACTGATTCCTCTAATATTATATCTAAGTTAAAATCTAAGTTTCTATGACAATCTAAGCGTTCCCTACGCGATTGCCTACCCGGAGCAGGGCTTTCGGAACAGGATTTCCTTGGATGGAAAATCTTGGGGCCAGGTAATCACACAGGAAATAAAATATATTTAGGGACAAGCAACACAAGGGCAATTCATATGTACTTGACTTACATGTATTTCATGTTGGTCTCTCTGCGGGATCTATGTCTTGATGTCTCCTCCAGCCGGTAGCCAGGTTCGTATTCAGGATACTCGAACGCCGCCGATGATCTTTTTAACGACGCGCGATAGTAGGGTCCACAATTCTATGTGAGAACGCGGCCCTAGCTTTTTTTGAGTATCCTACCGACTGCGCCAATTACGATAGCTACAACCGGAGGGCCCAAAAAAAACCAAAATGACTTTAAACTAATTTAATTTAAAAGTAAAGAGTTACAAATAAAGCTTAGTCTAATTCAGCTCGATGCTAGATATGGAATGAATTAATTAAACAATGGTAATTATAACAATACATTAATCCGGTAAACAGATAGATCGGGTTGCATCCTGTGGAATACTTGAAATGCTGACAGGGCGCCTAGTTACTTTAGTGGCTTGCGCAATGTTGGGTAGTAACTGCAGTGCCAGCTTTTTACCTACTGGCCGATACTATAACTAGCATAATGTTTATTATTGTTTTGTGTATTCCCGACTACGCCAGACGGTGAAGGTTTCGCGAGAAAGTATGCACAGTGTGGCTATACAATTAATTTTCTCGTATCGAAGGCGTCGGTTTCAAACAACCATTTTTTTTACATGCCCATTATTAACACTTTTTTATATTCTTTTATTCACAATTGGTAAACCCTTGACAACATCTCACCTGATGGTAAGTGATGACGTTGCCGAAGATGGAAGCGGGCTCACCAAGATTCCCCAACGCAATGGGGAACTGGCTACCTACGCTACGTTTTCTGGTACACGGTTGCCACTCGAAAACTTTACTTGCCTGCCCAGGCTGCAGAAGTGTCTCCCTTTAACTTCTTCATGTATGCTCGCTTAACGTAGCGTACTTACTCCAAATCAACGTTGTAGCCAGCTTTGTGCAGCTCCTGCGGCGACATAAATATGACATTCTTGTTTGCATGCCACAGCTTGTACTCGAACAGTGCCGGATCCACCTTGATCTTAATTGAAGGATCTGCCTGAAGACCTGGAAGGAAGAATTCAATTCAATTCAATATATTTATTCAACATAGGTGCAAATTACACTCTTTCTGATAGTCATAAAATAATAATAACAATGTCATTTGTAAATAATTAAGAAATAAACAATATCTAGTTAATAACGCCAAAATTCAATCCTTGATATAAACCAGATTATGTCATTAGAACATGAAAACAATATGACACGAAAAGTTATACATAAAAATCATTGAATGTCATAAATGCGTGTAACAAGAGTAGGCCAGTTCACACGGACAGCACCCGGTCACGAGTATAACGCTCCCATCAACCATATTAGAGGAAAAGGAACGACCCGGCTCCCAATGCGCCACTATCCGCACGAACATTTAAGCGAGCATGCATAAGAAGTCAAAGGGAGACACTTCTACAGCCTGGGCAGGCAAGTAAAGTTCTCGAGTGAAAACCGTGTGCGGGAAAACGGAGCGTAGGTAGCTCTCCCACTCGGTGGACCGATGACCTGGTGAAGGTTGCGGGAAGCCGCTGGATGCCGGCAGCACAGAACCGGTACTCGTGGAAATTCTCGGGGGAAGCCTTAGTTTAGCAGTGATGATGACTCCTGCAGCCTCCTAAGTCAATAATTACAAAGTCGTACGAGTCTCCCGAATAGCTTTGGAACCAGCCCTAAATACTCTTACATTGTTGGAACACATACATCTGACTAAAACGACTTTAAATGAATCTTGTCAAACTTCACGACTGTTGGATGAAGCTTCTCAACACGCAGTGGAGAAACTGCTCTTATCCAGCAAAATACCGGCAATAACCCGCCACTGAACGTTAAAGGTCTCCAGGAGGCTTGAGTTTCCATACAAACGTAGTCCCGCTTTAATACAAAAAACTGCATGCCGGATTGAATCCAAACTTTGTAAATATATTGAGTAGATACATATTAGTTCTCATCGTAGTAAATTTAAACATAACTAAAGAAGGCTTAAATTAGTTTTGCACTGAAAGTTAGAAACTGCTCTTATATTTTTCCATTTTATATTAGGACATCAAAAACTAATTACAAATATCGATAGGTGTCTACTCAATATATTTGCAGTTTGCATTCAATCCGGCATGTAGTATTTGTATTAAATCGGAACTACGTTTGTATGGAAACTCGAGCCTCCTCTGGGGCGACACAGGCGACGAGAGGACGAAAGAAATACGACATCTAGAACGCGCTATTAACATTTCTTCAGCACTAAGTATAAATACAAGTATCTATCATCAATGATTGGTCCACGACCGGACCCCAGGTATTCCACCTCGCCTGCCGGAGATATCTCCCTTTTCTCTCGAAGAGTAGGAAACCACCGTTCCTACAAACGTGTTCAAAAGGAGGTTGGCAGTATTTTGTATGCATTGTCCTTTTTAACCGACTTCAAAAAAAGGAAGAGGTTTCTCAATTCAACTGTGTATTTATTTTATGTGTGTTCGCGGATAACTTCGTCGTTTAAGAACCGATTTTGATGATTCTTTTTGTGTTGGAAAGGTGATATCCCAAGAGTAGTACCATGATAAGGAAACCAGGATCTGATGATGGCTATCCAGAGAAATCGAGGGGAGATTCCCCTCAACTTTCCTGTTTGAAGTCGGTTTTTTTTGTTCAAAATTATTTAAGCATTGGTTTGTTATTATAACGATAAAAGCTATGTGTCTCACCTTGTAGGAACTCGTGCGCAGTCTCGACAGAGCGCAGCGCGGGTGACGAGTACACGTGCTTCACACTCACACCGGCCAACCGCAGGCCCTCCCCTACCAACTGGGCTTGTAGCCGTCCCACGCGCGTCAGAGGCGTGTCACTACTATAAGTCTCTTTGCCACCGGTTCTGCAACGAGCCAAGGAGTTATGTTATGTTAGCAAGCGAGCGAGTTGAATCAAAACGTGTAAAGTGCTAGTCAGAACCGCGCATACAGGGTTTCGTACTATCATATACTAGATGGCGCTAGTTTCGTCAAATAAAAAAAAACACGTTTTTTGTATGGAGACTTTCACTTTTTCTAATTTTTAGTATAGGCGTATGTTGTTATAGGGGCAACAGAAATTCATCATCTGTGCAAATTTCAACTGTCTAGCTATCACGGTTCATGAAATACACCTGGTGACAGACGGACAGACCGACGGATAATAATAGTCTTAGTAATAGTGTCCCGTTTTTGCCTTTTGGGTACGGAACCCTAAAAAGGCTTAGTGAGAAAACAAGCCTTTATTAGAGGCGATAGTTCAAGTCATTTATTGTGCAGGAATTTAAGTATATACAGATCGAACATATTTTATAGTAATAAAGTACAGTTAAATTCTACCTGAATCAGGTGTACACAATAAGTATAAATACATTAAGCAATCACAATGTCACACAGTATCATTATCAATATGTAAATAGACTAAAAAAACAAAATAAGCACAAATAACATACAAAATCTTACTAAATAAATAATGTAAATCATATTATATTAAAATTGTAATAATCATATTTCTTTATCACTTAAATACTCATCAGAAATAGATAAGAAAGAAGTCGGGTTGTCATAGAACTCGTTGACAACCAATGACTTAGATATATCATATATTACTGGCGTAAGGACCCGGCCAACGCGCGCGACTAATGCTTCCAGCGAATTGGTACCAAAATCGAAAGTTTCGTACACTCGAGACTCAGTCGCCTGCGGAAAATTGTACAGTGCGGTGGAAAGATATTCCATATAAAAATGCCTTATTGTGTTGTTAGAGGCTGTAAAAATCATAAAAGAAAGGCTAAAAAGAAACATAGGATGACGAATCATCGGCAAGTAACTTACATTGTATTTTTTTCTTGAAACCAAATTAAATAAACGTATTTTTAAAGCGACAATTCTACCAAGGTCCTTTTAGCGCGGCACTAACGTCAACTCTCGCCCTCGCTAGTTCGTACGAGTTATGTCAGATGGCGCTACTTTTTAATTGTATGAAGAAAGTCTGAGTAAAATATGGAGACGGGCGGATCCTTCTGTTCAAATTTGTGTTGACACCCCTTACCAGTTTCGGCATTCCGTGAAAAAAACTTTAGCCAACTTTTATAGTGTTATATATAAAAATGAATCGCAAAATGTGTTGGTAAGCGCATAACTCGAGAACGGCTGGACCGATTTGGCTAATTCTTTTTTTGTCGTATTCGTTATTGTCAGGAGAAGGTTCTTATGTAGGGTAGGGTAGGGTAGGGTAGTGTAGGGTAGGGTAGTGTAGGGTAGGGTAGTGTAGTGTAGGGTAGTGTAGTGTAGGGTAGTGTAGTGTAGGGTAGTGTAGTGTAGGGTAGTGTAGTGTAGTGTATGTAGGGTAGGGTAGTGTAGGGTAGGGTAGGGTAGGGTAGGGTAGTGTAGGTTAGTGTAGAGTAGTGTAGTGTAATGTAGGGTAGGGTAGTGTAGTGTAGTGTATGTAGGGTAGTAGGGTAGTGTAGGGTAGGGTAGTGTAGTGTAGTGTAGGGTAGGGTAGTGTAGTGTAGGGTAGGGTAGTGTAGTGTAGGGTAGGGTAGTGTAGTGTAGGGCAGTGTAGTGTAGTGTAGGGTAGTGTAGTGTATGTAGGGTAGGGTAGGGTAGGGTAGGGTAGTGTAGGGTAGTGTAGTGTAGGGTAGTGTAGAGTAGTGTAGGGTAGGGTAGTGTAGTGTAGGGTAGAGTAGTGTAGGGTAGGGTAGTGTAGTGTAGGGTAGGGTAGTGTAGTGTAGGGTAGGGTAGTGAAGGGTAGGGTAGGGCAGTGTAATGTAAGGCGGTACGTAGTTCGCCGGGACAGCTAGTCTTATATATAAAAATGAATCGCAAAATGTTTTGGTAAGCGCATAACTCGAGAACGGCTGGACCGATTTGGCTAAATCTTTTTTTGTCAAGTTCGTTATTGTCAGGAGAAGGTTCTTATGTAGGGTAGGGTAGGGTAGTGTAGGGTAGGGTAGGGTAGTGTAGTGTAGGGTTAGTGTAGGGTAATGTAGTGTAGGGTAGTGTAGTGTAGTGTATGTAGGGTAGGGTAGTGTAGGGTAGGGTAGGGTAGTGTAGTTTAAGGTAGTGTAGTGTAGTGTAGGGTAGTGTAGTGTATGTAGGGTAGGGTAGGGTAGTGTAGTGTAGTGTAGTGTAGTGTAGAGTAGGGTAGGGTAGGGCAGTGTAATGTAATGTAAGGCGGTACGTAGTTCGCCGGGACAGCTAGTAGTTTATAATTATAATGTTATAATAAAATGAAGGTTATGAGAAAATGAAATTTTAGTAAATACCTAATCGATATCTGAAGGTCCTTGAGGTCTCTGACCACGAATCCGTGGTCACTTTCGAAGCAATCGGCGTAGTAATTGAAAAACCTATCATACCTCGCATTCCTAATATAATCTATCGACATTAAAAAATGCCTAACTATAACCACAACACTATGAAAATGATACCATCTTTGGAAAAAAATATTGCACGGAAAGTTTCAATTGAATAACTTTACTTCTAATATACGATCTGAAATTTAATTCGAAATAAATGTTTTTTTAATGAATTGCACAACATTACATATTATTTATATGAGGTAACGACTCGGTCCATCTAACCAGAGGTACCGGGTTCAAATCTGGACGGCCAATGTACCAATAAGTTTTTCAAAAACTTACGTACATATAATTACCGATTGCTTTAACGGTGAAGGAAAACATCGTGAGGAAACCTGACTGCGAAGAAACTCGAAGGTTGTATGTGAAGTCGACTAACCCGCACTGGACCCGCGTGGTCGACTAAGGCCTAATCGCCCTGATTCAGGGTAGGCTCGAGCCCCTCGGTGGGGACGTATATATGCTGATATAATAAAACATTATTTTTTAAACTTTTAGTGCTCATCAATTAAACTGGGCAGTTTTACTAGCTTGGTATTACCTTACCATTGTCATTCTGTCCATTTTCATAAACTCAATGGTATACATTTTTAAGTCTACTTTTATTTAATGATTTTATAGGTTTGTTTTTTTTTGTTTTTGGGGGAGGTTACTTTAAAAAATACCCAATAGCATCAACCTGTTTGTAGTGTGCTGTATGTGTAATGGCTCGCTCGGTGTTAGTACTAAAAAATCAACATCAGCGTTCTCTAGAATTCTTCTATTGTGTGGTGAAATCAGAAATAATTTATGCATTTATCATAGGTCACAAAATAAGATGTTATTGTGTATGGTAAGGTCACTATGATATACCTTTACAGGCGTACAATATAAAGTTAGCTCACAATGTAAGTCAAAGTAATTGATTATCGGTTAAAAACCGATGCGATGCGACGCGGGACTTTGCTAAGGCAAAAAAAAAGCATCGGTGGCTCAACCAATAACGACTCGGTCCTCCTAATCTAACCAGAGGTAGCTGCGTTCAAATCCGGACGGCCAATCTATCAATGACTTTTTCCAAACTTTGCGAGTATGTACATATACTTACCGATTGCTTTAACGGTGCAGGAAAGCATTGTGAGGAAACTTGCACATCTGTTGCGGTTAGGTTGTGGAACTCACTTCCGCACGAGATTCGCGATAGTCAGAGTCTGTATTCTTTTAAATCTAAATTAAAAGAACACTTCTTGTCTTTTCCTTTTTAAAGTTAGCCATATTTATTTTATAGTTTATTTATTATATTATATGCATTTTATTATATTTATGTAATTAAATTTATTTATATTATTATATAATTACATTATTTAGTATATTATATTATGTATTATTTTGTAGGTACGTGGTATTTATTTAGGAATATGTTGTCTTTGTTAATGTACACGTCTTCTGCCATTCTTTTGTAATTTCTCTTTCCTAGGTCTGCTGGAAGAAATTTCTAATAGAAATAAGCTGTACCTTTTGTATGTTCTTATCTAGTTTAATGTTTGTTTGTCCCTATTTCTGTGTGCAATAAATTGTGAAATAAATAAATAAATAAAATGACATGATGTGACCGCGAGTGATGCTAAGAACAAGACCAGGCAACCGCCGTCAATCCCTTGGATAGCACGGTTATTTGTACCACACGATAAGAAAGAAGCCGTTAATGGAGTTGGTCAAATGCCCGCCGAAACGGTAAAACTTAGAGGGGTGATGCGTTAACTGAAATAATGTACACACTGGGCAGATTTTAGGTCAAATAAATAAAATCAAAATGGCGTTAATCAAAAAAGAGAGGTGTTATAAGTTTAACGTGTGTTCGTGTATGTCTGTACTCTGTAGCATAGTAGTACCCAAACGAATGAACCGATGATGATTAAGTTTTTTTTGTTTGAAAGGTGACTTGATCGAGTGTATTTTTAGCTATGATTTAATAAACTCTGATAAGTCATGCATGTAGTTGGTCAAATGCCCGCCGAAACGGTAGAGATAGAGGGGTGGTGAATTTACTAAAATAATATACACGTGCGCAGATTATAGGTGAAATAAAAAAATCAAAATGCCAGAAAACAAAATGGCCGCCGAAAGTGAAATTGCTTCAATTTGGCTGAAATTTGGTCGTTATTTAATTTCACTAATGAAATATTTAGTTATGTTTTAAGAATTTGATAGACTAGCTTGATTATGAGAAGATAACGCGCGGTGCGAGGCCAGCGACACATCAATCATGCGATGCGTACTCACAATCTGAACCCAACTTGTGAGAACTGATAATTTTAATTGCAAAGAACTTTCCGTTGCATTTGCAGCCCCGCAAGGAAGCATTCTGGAGCCCACGGCACTCGCTACTGAGTAAAAAAAAACATGAGGCACTCGGGGACTGCCGCGGTAAAGCTATTGCACAGCATTTTTTATCAACTTACTGTGCAATTAACCAAATTATTTTACCAGTACCATATAGTCCTTGGGGCACGGAATGTTTATGTAATAAAATAACACTAAGAAAGTTACACCAGTAAAATTGACCAAGTCCTTTTAGTACCGCAAATCGCTAATAGATGGCACTGTAAGTTTTTTAGAAATCGGCCGAGCGTGGGGTATTAGGTTTTATTTGCGTTACGGAATTTCTTGATTCGGTCGCCGCGCTCAAAGCCCGCGATAAAAACTATGCAATAGCTTAATACCTAAATAGATAGTGAGTACCGTCGGGTTAATAAGGTCAAAAAGTTCCATGTGTCACCTAACCAGATTAATCTTACTGATTGCTTTAACGGTGAAGGAAAACATCGTGAGGAAACTTGCACATCTGATTCCAGATGTGTATGATCGTCCGTAGGTGAAAATCTAAAGGCCCTACACGCCACCGCGGGTGATGCTACATGCAACACCAGGGAACCGCCGTCTATCTCTTCCATAGCACGGTTAATTGTGCAACACGATAAGAAAGAAAGAATCCACAAACACTATATAAGCACACCTCGGACACTTCATATAACAGGCAAGAAATGACATTTCTAAAAACAAAGGACGGAACATACAAAATCACGGCAAAATCCCATACATTCGAGAAACAAACAACTACCAATCTGTATCAATCTGGGTGACGAGGGGGTGATGTTGCAATCTAGAGAGCGGCAGGGACTGTCAATACTGTATGTTAGTATGTATTAATATACGTATATACTTTGATAGGATATGATTAGGAAAAGCATTGCGAACAGATTCTTTTCTAACTAGTTTATTTTAAGTTCCAAATGGTAATTAATTAATGTTGCTCTTTCTTGTTGATATACATAGTTACATACTTAAATGTGCCGGGTTCAAATCCGGACGGCCAATGTAACAATGAGTTTATCGTAACTTACGTACATATACTCTCCGATTGCTTTAACGGTGAAGGAAAACATCGTGAGGAAACCTGCACAACACACCTGCAAAGAAACTCGAAGGTTGTGTATGAAGTCGACCAACCCGCACTGGGCCCGCGTGGTCGACTAACGCCCGATCGCCCTAATTCAGAGTAGGCTCGAACCCCTCGGTGGGGACGTATATGAGCTGACATGATGATGATGATGATGACATACTTAAATACTTTAGTAATTTGGAACTTTATTTATTAAGTCGTTTTCTAGTTTTTTTGCATATAGGTGGACACTTGTTATTAGTATAGCCATGCATATTTAGTTACAAATTGTAAAATTTTGCTGTAAGACTCCCAAATAAAATAAATAAATAATATAGAAGTAAGATGGCTGATGAATCACCTTTCAGGTAACGTGAGCGGCATGTTCAAATCCTTCCTGACGTAGTTGCCGCTCTCGTCGAAGCAGTGCGGCACCCAGGCGCCGTACGTGAGGTCTACGCGCTCCCCGTGCCGCAGCGCGAAGAACCATCGCGGCTCGTCAACGTTGCCATTCGTCTTAGCGTCCTGCGAAATTTATTATTGAGGACTTATGGCACACGGACTGCATTTCGACTGCAAGCCAGCCGCAAATTCGGAGTTTGGATGCAGTTCTCCTAATTAGTTGCGCTTTAACTGCAATTTGCAGCTGGAATGCAGTCCGTGTGTCTGGACTACGGATAAGATAAATAAGGTTGGATTGGCAATAGTCACACTTTTGTTTGAAAACCAGCGTCGCCGCCTGTCTCCACTACACAAGCAATAATAATACATATACACGAATTGCGCGCACTAATAAAAAAAACACACTAAAAATACAAGGCTGCAATTGTGTCTCACACCATTTCGAGAGTCTGTACGTTACACACAACCACACGCAAATGAAAAGTATGAACGCGTGCTTCGGTTAAGTATGATTGTCTAATCATACTTGAGGCGCGCCTGCCCAGCGCACATTTCCAATCCAACCTTATTTATATAATCCGTGGTCTGGACCACGGTCTATCTTTTAGTTTTTAATTGAACCAATTATCAAATTATAATTTACAACTCAGCTTCGCTTCGTGGCACAAACTAGCACTCATGTTATAATGGCTCTCATTACTTGGCAGTGGCATAAATAACTAGGTATAGCAACACGCATTTAATTTTGATGTTAGGTACTAATTATTGTAATTTTTTTCATTCATTTTAATTCTATAATTTAATGTATTCAAATGTAAAAAATTAAAATAGTGTTCATTTTTTTAACAATAAAATGCAGTTATATTTTCAATCATTTTAAAATTAAAAGATTTTTTCTAAAGTTGGATCAAATGTGAAAGTTAAAACACATTATAATCTGCTCGTTTGTTAAAGGTGCAAATTTAAAATTTTTCAAAGGTTTTTGTAAATTATTTAAAAAAAAAGTTTAACCAGTTTTGCGACAGTCTTACATTATTTTCTACCAATTTCAATGAATTTGTCAAATGCGAAATCCTTTATTTTGGAGTAATAATCATAAAATATCATATTTTTAACCTAACGCCAAAACAAGAAATTTCACATTTGACAAATTCATTGAAATTGGTAAAAAATAATGTAAAACTGTCGCAAAACTGATAAAATTTAAAAAAATACTAAACATTGAGACGTAAAACACAAAATTCCTTGAAAAATTTTAAATTTACACCGTAACCAAAACGAACCACCTTAACCCGTGTCTAAACTGGTTTTTTGCAGAAATTGATGAGATTTTGGTGTCCTCTTTATGGAACTCGTTCCTAGTAAAACCACAGTATATATATTAGTAGTAAAACGCAATTTGAACTCCCTCGAGGGCTTTCAGAACTCTTCCCTGAAGCATGTCCCATAAGTTCTCTATGGGACTTAGGTCTATGGTATGTTCTGTACTATATTCTATACTAGCTGTTTCCCGCGGCTTCACCCGCGTGGACATCGTTTCTTTGACTTTTCGAGGGTGCGCAGTGCGCGAGCCGCATTATAAAAGTAGCCTATGTGTTAATCCAGGTCCTAATCTGTCTACCTACCAAATTTCAGCCAGATCCGTTCAGTAGTTTTTGCGTGAAGAAGTAACGAACATACACACTCACAAACTTTCGCCTTTATAATATTAGTGTGATGTATGTTTCCTATGGCGTTGGGGAATCTTGGTAACCCATTTCAAGTCAATCAGACCCGAGTCGCTCTAAAATCGATTGCAAGATTTGACCCGTACTATTCCGTCTTTGGCATCATCATCACTTACCATCAGGTGAGAGGATGTCAAGGGCTTACCAATTGTGGTAAAAAAAGCCATTTTCAGGTCCCCCATTCTGTATGTGGATGCATTATCGAGTATGATTGCGATATTTAACGCCATATGTTGCTTAGGCGTTTTCTAGACTATTTTGATCGTCGTAGTTTTTTTTTTAAAGAAAGAGCTTGGTATCCGGTCTTCACCAAAATCTGCCAAATATATCATGGTAGAGCTTCTATGTGGGAAGACTCCCTGGACACAGCTGAGACGCGCACGTGTTTCCCAAGCAGGGGCACACTTCCATTCTTCTTGTATCAGGCCTAAAGTCAATTCGCGTGAGCTGCGCCATTGAACTCGACGAGCTCGACAATCATAACGGAAAAGTAGACCGATCGGGAAAGTAGACCATTCGGGAAAATAGACAGATGGTTCCGGAGGGTCGATAACTCTGTGCCGTAGACCATACTCCTTTGATCCGTTTCTTAAAGTTTCGATGCACACAACTGCACCGTCTGAACTCGACGTGCTCGATTATCATAACGGAAAAGTAGACCGATCGGGAAAGTAGACCATTCGGGAAAATAAACCGATGGTTCCGGAAGGTCGACGGACACGTGTTGTATTTTGTTCACGTGTACGTAGGCCGCAAATATAACTCTGTGACGTAGACCATACTCCTTTGATCCGTTTCTTACAGTTTCGATGCACACAACTGCACAGTCTGCATTCTGTAGCCTTAAGCTGATGTCTCGGGCAGTCACAATTGTGTACACAACATCCGCATTTTACGATGACTAGTTCAGTCGCTCGGCTTCAATCTCATCGGGAACTTACGGAACATGCTTCGAAGGAGTTCCAATGGCGTAACAGTTGAGAGACAGCGTCTTTGGCGTAACGGTTACGGCCGCTACCTCCTGTCCGGGAGGCCGTGGTTAGAATCCTGCCACGTACCAATGTGTTTTCGAATTTCGATTTCATATGTGAGTTTATCCGACGCTCTTACGGTGAAGAAAAACATCGTGAGGAAACCTGCACACGCCTGCGAAGAAACTGTGTGTGAAGTCCACCAACCCGCACTGGGCCCGCGTGGTCGACTAAGGCCCGATCAGGGTAGGCTCGAGCCCCTCGGTGGGGACGTATATGAGGTGCTAAGAAGAAACCAGTTAAGAGACCTGCTGAGAGATATCACTGAGAAATAGTTCCTCAAGAGGACATCAAACCTCTCATCAATTTCTACAAATAACCAGTGCAGACGAGGGTTGAATAAACGAGAAGGTTATAAATCTGTATTTACTTCTACTTTGAAAAACAAATTGGTCTACATTTGAAAAAAAAAATAATTTAAAAATGACTGAACATTTCAATATTTTCGATGTGTTGTAGTTAGAGCAAAACTGCATTTTTGTTTAAAAAAATATAAAAATAGTACTATCTAACATTTTTAATATGGATGGAAGACGAATGCTAGTCATCTGAGTTACTTTTTATCGTCTGTCAAAAACGACATTTTGTTCTAAAAATGTTTGAAATACCTAGGCGTGACGTCATAGTTTAGCAGCGGCATTTAAGTACTCATTTTGTGAATTTGGTTGAATTAAAAATCGAAGACTTGATGGAAAACAAAACGAGTAAGGTTTTCCGAAGTTTAAGTAGGGGGGCAATTTAGTGATCAAAAGTTTATAATTTATTTCTGATGCTGTCGTCATCCCTATTGAAATCAAAAGAGAGAGAGAAGCACCCTAGGCAACAGGAGTTCTAAGGGTATACTTTTCCAGTTCTAAAAACCGATTTTGCACCAAATTTAGCTGTAGGCTTTTCATTAAAAGGTGTCAATTAAATGGTTAGCATAGTATTGTTATTTCTGTGAGCAGAAAAATATAATCGGTGAGCAGAAATAGCTAATTGGTCAGCAACTCATGGTCAGCAAACATTTCAAAATCAATCAGCAATTTATGTCATTCTGGATGGCTGTAATTATTTTAAACATCCCCGTACTACACTCTTCCTACAGTGTTGAGTGGTCGACGGAGCCCCTTCGGGGCTCCTACTTCTGTGTTCTCATGTTAAACCTAACACTACGACTGTGCGGGGAGGCGAGCTTAGCTCGCCTCCCCGCACAGTCTCCGAACCTAACGGATCCGAGTCGGGGTGCTCCGCAAGTCCGAGCTCGCTTCGCTCGCTCCCGCTTCCATTTAGAACTCCCCGTACCACACTCTTCCTACAGTGTTGAGTTGTCGACGAAGTCGGACCCGCGTGCTTTCCCCGCCCTGATACTCCCACATCCCCCTGGGATCCCGAAGGTTTGTTGGGGGTTTAAATGGGTGGCGGGGGCTACGCCCCTTTTTCAACAAAAACGCAGTCCAAGTAGTTATTTTGCTCACCATGTTTTAAATATGCATACCAATCAAATATACTGCTTATAGACATGTTTTTCTGCCGCTCAATCATGAAATCTTGCCGCTCAAGTAGTTATTTTGCGGACTGAATGTTTATTATGCATTTCAAATATATATGTATCTTCATTAAATAAGATTGGACGAACAGCTTCAGTTTCATAACTATAAGCCATATTAAAAGTAATAATTATCTTACCTTACATTTATCTTTGCACTCCGATTCCACTTTATCTAATTGCCAGTCCATTTTGGTTCCTAAACACAGACGAAAAGCAACTTAGCGACACATTGCGGCGATAAAAACATGATAGTAAGAAGTCTTAAGTTCAATACTCCCAATGAAGATAGCGCATAAAGTCTTATCTAAGAGTAATAATTGACAGTTTAAAAACTAAATAATTTTGAACAAAAAGAAACCGACTTCAAACAGGAAACTCAGGTTCTCCTCGATTTCTCTGGAATACCATCATCAGATCCTGGTTTCCATATCACGGTATCACCCTTGGGATATCTTCTTTCCAACAAAAAAAGAATCATCAAAATCGGTTCATAAACGACGAAGTTATCCGCGAACACTCATAAAATATATATATACGGTCGAATTGAGAAACCTCCTCCTTTTTTGAAGTCGGTTAAAAACACGCTTTAATGGCAAACCGAACTCAATTCATTTTATTTTTTTTAAATTTTTAGGGTTTCGTAGTCAACAAGGAACCCTTATAGTTGCGCAATGTCTGTCTGTCTGTCCGCGGCTTAACTCAAAGACAATTAGTACTAGAAAGCTGTAATTTGGCATTGGGATACATATTAATCACGCCGACAAAGTGGTACAGTAAAATCTTAAAAAACAATAATTAAAGAGGGGGTGAGTTTTTTTCGTCAACGTACCCTAGCGTGTGGGGTATCATTTAATAGTTATTTCAAAACTACTCAGGGTTTGCTAAAATATTTTTATGATTCAGGGATCGGTTCGCAAAATATGAAGCTTGAAAGTGCTAATTTTTGTTAGAGTCAAGTGTTTCCCCCCTACCAGTTAAACAGCTGTTTCAGGACATCTAAAAAACTTGTAATAGTAGGACATATAATTAATTTAAAAGGAAAACTATCACGGCTAAGTAGACTTTCTTAGTTTAGGAGTAATAGTCGACCAACTTAGGGTGTGCCATTGGCATTAAAAGTTCATCGATTTTCCATACATTTTTTTTGAAATGAAAACACTAAGGAACCCTGCTTTGCGCGAGTTACAGTCTAACTTGAGCGGTTTTTTTTTAAATTAAATTATTGCAATTGTCACCGGTTCTTAATACGTGTAAAAAATGCGATTTAATCCGACTTTTTGAGGTGGGTGAAAATCACATTCATTCAAACATTCCGTTAGGTATAGTCGAGTTCGTCTATATCGGTACATGATCATGGATCAAAAATATATATGCAATGATAAGATTCATAAAACTCTAAACAGCTTTGCCTTACAATAAAATGTAAACATTTAATATCAAGAAGTCAGATATCAGTCAGTTAGTTAACAGTTTTCTTTAGTAGTCTGATATTTTTGTCTACACTACCGTAACATATTAATGAACCGTTTATATAACATTTTAGGTTTTTTTTTACACCTCGGGTTACATTATTAGAGTTTTAGTAAGGATCCTAAGTTTTTTGAAATTATAATATAGCCTATAGCAACCGCGTATAGTGTAGCTTTCTAACGGTGAAAGAATTTTTCAAATCGGTCCAGTAGTTTCGGAACCTATTCAATGCAAACAAACAAACAATCAAATCTTTCATCTTTATAATATTAATAATAATATAGATATAACATTTTATTGATATGTAAGTTTGTATAGAACTTTAAGATCATTTTCACGCTTACAATGTTTGAACCATTGGCCCTGCCAATATATTAATGAACTCGACTGTACATAAATACAAGCGAAGCTAATAAAAGGTAGTAACGCTAATTTTCTCTAACTAACAATAATTTTCATTTGCCTGCAAGCTTATTGAAATAAATTAAAATAGATCTTACCATGAACCACATCCAAGACGCCTTGGTTCTCATGGGCCGACAGGTACGACCAGTATTTCCCCCACTCCTGGTACGATTCCTCAGACTTCTCCTGCCCCAGATCCTCGGCGTCCTCGTGAGGGTAAGTCGTCGTCGCCATCTCGCTGTCCGTGTTAGAATCCGACTCGGACTTGTATTCTGAACCTACCGCAGACAAAACAAGTGAGCACACTACGAAAAGTGATTTAAAAAACATATTTAACTTGACTGATGTTGACTTAAGCGTCGTATGTTTGAAACTGGAATGATGAAATTTTTAAAGAGCCAACGCTTTTAAAATTTGACACTGTTTTAGTGAAAAGATAATAATATAAACACAGCATCCAGTGACGGTAGCTTCACTTGTTCCTGCTTGCTGAGTGACGATTAAAAATAAAATACGGGTCGGGGACCCGCCGAATACTTTGAAAACAAAAAATGGTCAGCCAGTTTTTATAACAGGTGGTTTCCGATTCATGCATCTTAGCAAAAAAAACTCCATGGTCTGCCTACGTAAAAACGTTACTGCCGCGTTTTTTGCCGCACTATATTCAAAACTAATACCTGGTAATACCTACCTACTAAAAGAAAGTTAAAAAACCTACGGACCATGACCTGTATTGGGATCTCTTAAGGCTTTAAGATGCCTCAATCCGAGCAAGTTGATACGTGTTAAAATAATATCGAACGTAAGTTTATTCATTTTATATTCAAATCAATGCGGGCTTCAGCGCGGCTGTTACGTTGAAATCGAACGCCCAATCTCGCTATTTACATGTTTTTATTACTTTTCTATACTTTCAAATAAGTTTTAAAAAATGTGTTCAATTAAAATGAAAGGTCTTAAAGTCATAGATTTTTGTGTGTTGGTTTCATTGAACATTAACTAATTGTTTTCGAGAACATTTGCAATTGATGACAAAAACCGGGTCTACAATTTTTTTACATCTATTTTTAAAATTGTATTCAATTAAATCGATTTTTTATTACTTTAAGTGAAAAAATGAAAAATGAAAAAAGTTTATTGCGGTATCTCATTGTGAAAAATAATACATGTTGCAGGAGACTTCTTTTAAGTGTATTATATATTTTTGATGTGTAACATCTTTGCTCTCGCTTTCCTGCAATTTGTGGGAGTGATTTCGTGAAATGGGACGGAAATGTGTAACAGGAAATGCGAACGTTTTTTAATTCTCGAAAACTAAGGTTGTCATAGCCATGCCGCCTAGTGTGATGGCAAAGGCAAAGATGACATACTACTATTCGAAGGGTCGGCCCGTGAATGTACGACCCGATAATTAATTAATTTCATAAGTATTTTGTCACATGTTACACATCATATGCGAGTACTGTAGGTCTCGTTTTTCATTTTTTTACCATAGTGATAGGTTTTCACAGTCTTTCAATAATTTGAATTGAATATTGTCATTTGACCTATCTTAAGGCCTTAATAGTAATAATGATATAATTATTTGATGGCTGCGTTCATGCTGGCAAAGCAGAACTTTACAAGCTGCAGGAATCTATAAGAAAAAGAAAAAATAGGTACCTACCCTAGTAGGACAAATAGACTCCTTACAATACCTAAGTGTAACTAGTATCTTATCTGAGACCTAGGTTCCAATCTTACTTACGAAGTTCAGTTTAAAGGAGGAGATTCTCAATTCGACTGTATGTTTTTTTGTATGTTTGTTAATCGATTTTCATGTTTTTTTTATATTTGATAGAGTTAGCCAAGTTGGTCCCATATCGGTGTAGTATTTTTTTTAGAAAATTAACAAAAACCAAAAATAATATTGCACAATTGTACTTAGTGGACAAGATGATGATGATGATGATGATGCCAAGGGCTTACCAATTGTGGAAAAAAAGTGGCTTCTATGGAAGTCGTTTTTTTTAATGTGTTTAGCGTTTCCAATTGTTTATTCAACAGTTTTGTACAGAGGCCAGCACATCAAGCTAGACACTTTGGACTTTGTACCGTTCTTATGCCGTACGCGTACGGATCAGAATCGCACTACGAGTGTCTAGCTTGATGTGCTGGCCTCTGTACATCTACTTACCCAGACAACTTACGAAAGGGTATTATAATTTCTAATGAAACAAAGTGTTGACTGAGGGAACCCATCCTCCACGCGAAGTCGCTAGCATTAACTATGATTACTAATATTATAAACGCTAAAGTTTATATGTATGGCTGTTTGTTCTCTTTCACATCACAACAGATAAACGGATCTGAATGAAATTTGGTAAGTAGACAGATTAGGACCTGGATTAACATATAGACTACGTTTTTCCACGCTTTGAAGACAGTATTTCATCTGTGTCGCGGGCCAAAATCTTTAAGAACAACAGACTTCAATAACAAAGTTGCGGCGTTAATCCGACGACATTTCCCAGAAAGCTAGGTACCAAGGTGATTAAAAATTTAGAAATAATTTGGGTTTATATGGGAGGTACCTTACTCAGACTTTTCCTGAAATAATGAAGTACCCAGTGCAGTAGGCCTTATTGAGTCCTAATTATTAACAAAATTTCATTAAAATTAAAAAAAAAAACGTTTGGAGATCCTACTAATTCTATAAACGCGAAAGTTTGTATGTATGGATGTTTGTTATCCGTTTACGCAAAAACTACTGAACGTATCTGGATGAAATTTGGTAGGTAGACAGATTAGGACCTGGATTAACGTAAAGGCTACTTTTTCCAAGCTCGCGAGCCGCTTACGGCTAGCACTTTGCGCACTCTCGGAGACAGTCATAGAAACTATGTTCACGCGAGCGAAGCCGCTGGCAAAAGATAGTATAAAAATAATATTGACCTACCCCGAATTTCTTCCAAATCCGTAAAGTGATTTGGGAACTAGAGCACCGGACCGATGTACAGACACAAACACACACACTCACACACACATTTTTTACTTTTTGTTTTTTAGACTCTATTTGTGTAAGATAACCGAAGAACACCGGACCGATGTACAGACACAAACACACACACTCACACACACATTTTTTATTTTTTAGACTCTATTTGTGTAAGATAATCGAAGAACACCGGACCGATGTACAGACACAAACACACACACTCACACACACATTTTTTATTTTTTGTTTTTTAGACTCTATTTGTGTAAGATAATCGAAGAACACCGGACCGATGTACAGACACAAACACACACACTCACACACACATTTTTTATTTTTTGTTTTTTAGACTCTATTTGTGTAAGATAATCGAAGAACACCGGACCGATGTACAGACACAAACACACACACTCACACACAAATTTTTTTGTTTTGTTTTTTAGACTCTATTTGTGTAAGATAATCGAAGAACACCGGACCGATGTACAGACACAAACACACACACACTCACACACACATTTTTTATTTTTTAGACTCTATTTGTGTAAGATAACCGAAGAGCACCGGATCGATGTACAGACACAAACACACACACACTCACACACACATTTTTTATTTTTTAGACTCTATTTGTGTAAGATAATCGAAGAACACCGGACCGATGTACAGACACAAACACACACACACACATTTTTTATTTTTTGTTTTTTAGACTCTATTTGTGTAAGATAACCGAAGAGCACCGGACCGATGTACAGACACAAACACACACACTCACACACACATTTTTTATTTTTTGTTTTTTAGACTCGATTTGTGTAAGATAATCGAAGAGCACCGGACCGATGTACAGACACAAACACACACACTCACACACACATTTTTTATTTTTTGTTTTTTAGACTCTATTTGTGTAAGATAATCGAAGAGCACCGGACCGATGTACAGACACAAACACACACTCGCACACACATTTTTTATTTTTTGTTTTTTAGACTCTATTTGTGTAAGATAATCGAAGAACACCGGACCGATGTACAGACACAAACACACACACACTAACACACACATTTTTTATTTTTTAGACTCTATTTGTGTAAGATAATCGAAGAACACCGGACCGATGTACAGACACAAACACACACACACTCACACACACATTTTTTATTTTTTAGACTCTATTTGTGTAAGATAATCGAAGAACACCGGACCGATGTACAGACACAAACACACACACACACATTTTTTATTTTTTGTTTTTTAGACTCTATTTGTGTAAGATAACCGAAGAGCACCGGACCGATGTACAGACACAAACACACACACTCACACACATTTTTTATTTTTTGTTTTTTAGACTCGATTTGTGTAAGATAATCGAAGAGCACCGGACCGATGTACAGACACAAACACACACACTCACACACACATTTTTTATTTTTTGTTTTTTAGACTCTATTTGTGTAAGATAATCGAAGAGCACCGGACCGATGTACAGACACAAACACACACTCGCACACACATTTTTTATTTTTTGTTTTTTAGACTCTATTTGTGTAAGATAATCGAAGAGCACCGGACCGATGTACAGACACAAACACACACTCGCACACACATTTTTTATTTTTTGTTTTTTAGACTCTATTTGTGTAAGATAATCGATCCCAATCAAAATCTCAACTACGATTTTTTTTGCCGTCACCATACCTCATTCACTCCTTTGTTGCTCCAAAGTAAACAAATGGTTTCTCCTTGACAGGTACTTGACAGTCCGCAGCATTGTATCTTAACTTTTATTTGATCTGAGCAATGACACAACCATTTGTATGCCACAAAAGGTCAGTGTCACCAGTTTTGGGGGTCGTCGATAACAGATAATCTAATGTTGACTATACAATGTTATAAAACATGTAACTTCCGTGTACACTGCAGGCAGGTAGCCAAGAATAATCTGTTTTTTATGTGTCGCACTCGTCCCGCAGACTTTAGTAAAGATAAATCTTACTGTTCCAAGTGCCACAACGCGGCGGAGAGTCCATGCGTCCGATTCCGCCGTCCTCTCCGTGTACATTGCAGGCAGGTAGCCAAGAATAATATGTTTTTTATGTGTCGCACTCGTCCCGCAGACTTTAGTAAAGATAAATCTTACTGTTTCCAAGTGCCACAACGCGGTGGAGAGTCCACGCGTCCGATTCCGCCGTCCGCTCCGTGTACACTGCAGGCAGGTAGCCAAGAATGATCTGTTTTTTATGTGTCGCACTCGTTACGCAGACTTTAATAAACATAAATCTCACTGTTTCCAAGTGCCACAACGCGGTGGAGAGTCCACGCGTCCGATTCCGCCGTCCTCTCCGTGTACACTGCAGGCAGGTAGCCAAGAATAATCTGTTTTTTATGTGTCACACTCGTCACGCAGACTTTAGTAAAGATAAATCTTACTGTTTCCAAGTGCCACAACGCGGCGGAGAGTCCACGCGTCCGTATCCGCCGTCTGCTCCGTGTGCACTGCACTGCAGGCAGGTAGCCAAGATAATCTGTTTTTTATGTGTCACACTCGTCCCGCAGACTTTAGTAAATATAAATCTTACTGTTTCCAAGTGCCACAACGCGATGGAGAGTCCACGCGTCCGATTCCGCCGTCCGCTCCGTGTACACTGCAGGCAGGTAGCCGCTCACGCCTGAAACATACAGCTGATATGATTATCATGCCAATAATTTATCTCGGGACCTTAGATAGGTGTTTGTAGGGAGGACAGTCCTTCAATCATCTGCTATAGACGCTTAAGGTTAATGATAAGATTATTAATTACTTCCGAGCGACGAAGGAGTAAAGAAGGTATTGTGATGGCAATAAAATCGAAGTTGAGATTTTGGTGGGGATCGATTGTCTTACACTGTCTACAAAACAAATAAATTAAAAATGTGTGTGTGAGTGTGTCTGTCTGTACGTCCGTCCATTGCTCTAGTTCCCAAACTACTGGACGGAATTGGGTGAAATTCGGGTTAGGGCAATAATATTTTTTAATATTATCTCGTCTTTTTTTAAAAAAATTGCCCCATCTATCTTGATTTTTTGGGTTGCCACCATAGTAAAAAATCACTTATTATTCTTGTACACAAAAATGTCTGCAACGATTTGGATAAAAACTCGGTATGTTACTATAACTGTTTATTGTCTACATACAGTACGCGGTAGTCAGTCGTTCCAAGAAAAATGGGAATAAGGTACCTCCCATACAAAACCAGGTTGTTTGTTACTTTTTCTCGAAAATAGCTATAACAATTTTAATGAAACATTGTTAAAAAGTAGGACTTAATAAGGCCTACTGCATTAGGTACATACTTCCCGTCAATATTCAATATTCCCGGAAAAATCTGAGTCCTTACTCGGTACCTTTACCTCTCATAAAAACCCAAATTATTTGTAAATTTTTCATGAAGTCTGGTATACCTAGTTTTCTTTTTTGCTACTCTAAGTGTAGTGTTTCTTGTTGATTTGTGTATGTACAGTAATATGTTACAATTGCATAAAACTTGGTGTGATTAATAGCACCGATACTATAGAAAAACAACAAATGTAATGAAAACCGGTGAAATGTGAGTCGTTTTCGCAAATGAATCTGAACCGAATCAAAAAAAAAACATTTAAAAAATGCTAGTAATGCTACCGTCTACCGTGCGCAAAATCGATTTTACCGCACTTTTACGTGCTTTTTACTTTGCCGTTTTTTCTTAATTTTTAGCTCAAAGGAACAAGACATTTGTAGCAAATAATAAAAAAAAATAACGAAAGATACAAAATCTTCTTAAAAAGGAGAATATTAAAACAAACAGGTTGTTTCTCAGAGAGGTTACCTTATAAATTAACGCTAGTTGGTTAGATTCTCTTTGGGTTTTATCTTTGTGAAGCAAGGAGAATAAATACCACGGTGGCCGCATGCGCATAATTGTGTGCCTAGTAGCTGAAATAATGCGCAAATTTTGTAAAACTGATTGTTTTAGTTGTAAATACGAAAAAATAATGAAAAGATAATATATGTTTTAAAAAAAGAACAAAGTGAGATTACACCTCAAGTGAGCCACAAGTCGCGTAAAATGAACTTTCGTTGCCTGCCGCTCGGGCTTACAAATGTCACTCGTTTGTTATTTACCTTTTTACCATTTTGTATCATAAATAACTATTAACACGTTTTTATTAAGTCACTTTCTTGTTTGTCTGTCTGTCGTTCCGGGTGGAATCTTGCACCGGATTTTTTAAATACTTCCTGTTATCCGACTATGCTAAAATTTTGCACACCGCCTCAGGTTTGATGACAACACAATATATTATATTTAATTTGTCCGTATATCTGTCTGTCTGACGTAGGTATCACTAATTATAAAAGATATGTTATTAAAAATATTTTTGTCTGTCTATCGTTCGAAGTGGAATCTTGCAACGGATTTTTTAAATAGGTACTTTCTGTTATCCGATCATGCTGAAATTTTGCACACAGCCTCAGTTCCGACGACAACACAATATAGATTCAATGTCAGTCTGTCTGACTGTCTGAGGTAGTACCTACCTAAAGTGAGGATGTCTATAGATGGTTGTTCATTCATTTGATTATTAATTACTCCAAGAGTTCATAGTAGAGAGGCTTTGATATTTTTGCCATCACAATACCTTATGTGAACTGTTTATATTATTTTTTTACTTTAAAGGCGTATTTTTTTTGCTCAAAAGTAAAAAACACTTACACCTCCAGACGTCGTTTTAATTTTTTTTTCCAACTTGATTTATTAGGGTTGGCTCAATAGTAAAAATACACATTATTTATTTTTCTCAATGATGGCGCTTTGACGATGTTGATGAATTAGGGTTGCCTCCATACTAAAAAGACACATTATTTATTTTTCTCAATGATGGCGCTTAGACGATGTTGATGAATTAGGGTTGCCTCCATGGTAAAAAGACACATTTTTTTTCAATGATGGCTCTGACGATGTTGATGAAACTTTGTTCGTCACTATAACTTTATATGGTCTACCTAACAAAGTACTTCGTTATTTCAGGAATAATCTCATTAAGTAGGAATTCTTGTGTCATATTTTTAATATATTTTTTACCCTTGTGCCTTGTATCCCGCAATATCTTCGTGAAAGGTTCGTATTTCGCACAGCAATGGATAACCGGCTACGCTCCCGCAAAAACCTGGCACTTGTGATTCTTGCACACAGAACTGATACCTACACTAAATAGTTTCCGGTTCACGCGGCTCGCTTGTGGAATGCACTTCCATTGCCAGTGGAAATAAGAATGTGTCCCTCCATCTCCACATTTAAGGCCCGTCTTATGAAGAAATGACATCCGTTTATTTGTTTATTCCTACTTGAGCTAATTATGTATATATATATATATATATATATATATATATATATATATATATATATGTAAGTCTGTTAACTACTATAGTATGTATACATTTATTTATTTATATATTTATTATATTTTAATACCGCAGTGTCTCAAGACTAAGGTCTTTGACCAGTATGTGTTGCCAGTGATGACTACGGAACTGAGACATATAACACTGCAATATAACATATGTTAATAACTTTAGGTTAATGTTTTCTTTTAAAATGTGTACAAATTATTTTGTTTCTTTGCTTATAGTTTAAATGCTTTCAGTAATTAAGGATTGGCTGGAAGAGATCCCCGTTTGGGATAAGTTCGCCTTTGTGCATGCTACTGCTATACTGTATCTATAATTGTATCTTTTTGTACAATAAAGAGTTCACAAACAAACAAACGGTCGGACAAAAATGTGGTCTTGATAATAAATAAGTTATTATTAATTGTTATTATTATTATTAATAACGGTTAAAATAACATCATTAACCCATGTCAGCCATCTCTGATAATAATTAATAACAGACATGCGTCATATAATTGTGATCTCTGTCATTGTTAGAAAGTGGTAGGAAGGTAAACCTTAGTGATATTTGGATTACACAGAAAGACCACTAAAAAAAACCGATAGACCGTCCTTGGCCGACCGTACCTTACCAACCCAGGTATAATAGTACTTAGTAAATAACTGGAAATTAATACGAGTTTTTCAGTATTGGTACAACAATCAGGTGAATCAGGTGCGATGTGGAGAAACGCTCTCTGATAAGGACAGATTGGACTGCGGGGTGAGGCAGGGAGGATTAACCTCACCCTTGCTCTTCAACGTGTACATAAATGACCTCATCGCTGGTCTTAGCAGCATGCATGTCGGATGCTACGTTGATGGGATTTGTACAAATAACTTCAGCTACGCGGATGACATGGTGCTGCTGGCACCGGCTGTGGGGGCTCTCAGAGAGCGTCTTCAAACGTGTGAGGCTTACGCCTCTGAATCTTATGCCTTATTTATAATGTAAAGAAATCTGAATACATGGTCTTTAAGGCCGGCGTCAAGTGTCCAGCATCTATACCTCCTATTTTTTTGAAAGGGGCGCCTTTAAATAGGGTAACGCAATTTAAATATCTGGGACACTATGTGACGGACGACCTTAAAGACAATGTAGACAAAGAGCGGGAACGTAGGGCATTGGCGATTAGGTGCAACATGTTGGTGCGCAGGTTTTTTCCGGTGTAGCACGGACGTTAAAATAACGCTGTTTCGTGAGTACTGTCAGATATCCTACACCGGCAGCTTGTGGGCCAACAGCACGCAGAGATCACTCAATGTCCTACGTGTCCAATATAATAATGGTTTCAGGATGTTGTTGGGGTTGCCCCGCTACTGCAGCGCGTCCGGCATGTTTGCGCAAGCGTGCGTTGACAGCTTTCATACCATCTTGCGCAAACGAACAGCCTCCTTGCTGAGCAGGTTGCGCGTCAGCTCCGACTGCATACTGAAAGTTTTAGCGGAGAGATACGACTCCCAGCTATTTGCACACTTCATGCATGTAATGGTTAGGCAGGGACCTCATGCCTAGTGTCGTTAAAAATGTGTGAAGTGTGAAAGTGGTTTTCATCGTAGTTTTTGTTTTTTGTGTCTAACTAACAATAGTCTATAAGCAACTTACTAACAAAAATGGACTGTACTAGTTGTTTGAATAAATGATTATTAATAATAATAAATAATAACGGGACCTACACCACTTTTCAAGAGACTTCCAAAAAGGAGGAGGTTCTCAATTCGTATGTTTTTTTATGTTTGTTACCTCATAACTTTTGACTGGGTTAACCGATTTTTATGATTCCTTTTTTATTTGAAAGCTAGTGCTTCCCGTGTGGTCCCATACAAATTTTAACAAAATCGGTGTAGTTCTTTATTAGAAAATGAACAAAAACCAAAAATAGTAATGCGATAATGTACTAAGTTGTTGCGATGGAAGTCGGTTTTTTAACGTGTTTAGCGTTTTCAATTATGTTACACCTGTATATAAGGTGTAACAAAATTAGCTGAAACTATTTTAACTGACGCTTCTACCCATGAAGCTGAACAACTTTCTCCATGGAACCCGTAGTGAAATCGCAAAAACAAAATTGACTCTCCCATACTAACTCGATCAGCTGATCAGCCAACTTAGTATGGGAAGTTCAATTTTTATTTGAGATTTGACTATGGGTTCCATGGAGAAAGTTGTTCAGTTTCATGAGTAAAAGCACCAGTTAAAATAGTTTCAGCTAATTTTGTTAGACCTTATATATAGTGTCAATGTCTTAAAATAAACGTAATAAGACTACTTCATTGGATAGCTTATCATTCCATCAAAAATCGGAATAAGGTAGGTACCTAACATACAAACCCACTCAGATTATTTTATATCAATATAAGTATTATAAAGTACCTCTATTCGCTGCTACTAATTAAGTGCAACGATTGTTGATCACTGACTCCAAACTAGTACTCCCTGTGCTATGGAAACTAGAGACTGATTATACTTACTTATATGTACAGGGTGTCACAAAATTGGTGTAGGTCCCGTTAACTGGGGCTTCTACTCATCATCGTTACTAATACATATTATAAAGAGGAAAGATTTGATTATTTGTTTGTTTGCATTGAATAGGCTACGAAACTACTGGACCGATTTGAAAAATTCTTTTTACTGTTGGGAAGCTACACTATCCGCGGTTGCTATATAGGCTATATCATATTAAAAAAAAAATAGGGATCCTTACTAAAACTTTAACTGAATAAACCTGTTCGCCACACGAATGTTTTTCCTTGGTGGGGTCGAACTCCCGACCCTCGGCCCACCAACATTCCACCTTTTAAAAGCGTTCATCTTCACGAAAAGGTCTCAGTTTTTTATGTACAAGTATAATAGTTTATTAAAAAAAAACAATATTAAAGAGATAGTTTTAAAGATTTTATACTGTAATAAATTGTACAGCCACGCTGTGCAAACTTTCTCGAGTAGCCATCACCGTCTGGCATTTAGTAGCAAAGAAAAGTATACTAGTAGACCAGTAGACACAAGACCAGTCATCATTTCATCTCGTATACGTACCCACCGAGGGGCTCGAATATGGCCGATCGGGCCTTAGTCGACCACGCGGGCCCAGTGCGGGTTGGTCGACTTCACACACAACCTGCGAGTTTCTTCGCAGGCGTGTGCAGGTTTCCATTATGATGTTTTACAAGACCAGTATGCCTAATGAAATGTTAACAAATAATCTAGTTTTTTTTCATAATGACTGGTCGTGCGCTGACCGTATTCAGCGGCTTCCCGCGACTTTCATCATCTTTCGTCATCGGTCCAAAGAATGGGAGGTCTGCATTCGCTACAATAGGGATGACGAATGCTAGTCATCTGAGCTACCTTTTATCATCTGTCAAAAACAACATTTTGTTCCAAAAAATGTTTGAAATACCTAGGCGTGACGTCATAGTTTTGCAGCGTCATTTATGTACTCATTTTGTGATTTTAGTGAATTAAAAATCGAAGACTTGATGAAAAACAAAACGAGTAAGGTTTTCCGAAGTTTAAGTAGGGGGAAATTTAGTGATCAAGAGTTCATTATTTATTTCTGATGCTGTCGTCATCCCTATTTTGTGAGTTATTTTCGGTTACATTCGACTTGCGATTCAAAAGTAACTATTTATTATCAAACTTGCCAGTCAGCCAGGAGGTGCCGTGGACCCAGCCGTCGGTGGAGCTCTCGAATTCCTTCTCCTCGATGTATATGTAGTCGCCCAGCACGAGTTCCAGTTCGTCGCAGGCCTTCGGCGTGTAGCCCTGAGTCACTTTGTATACCTGCACAAAACGCACTATTATTGACCTTTTATACTTGACTAATAATAGTACATTATGAATTATGATACAAGTGAGCTAAGTTGGTCATTTCATTCTAGGCAGCCGAGAGTGTAATGAATGAATGGGAAATGCTCACGAGTGTTATACAGTGCTTTTTACCTGAGCTACGAGGAAAACAAAAGAGGATCGATGGGTCGGTGTTGCTGCAGTCGTCTTTTAGCGACAAGCTGAGGTACGACGCCCTCGTGCGCGTCGTAGCACCGTCATCAATATCAGTGTGTGTGTGTGTGTGTTTGTGTGTGTGTGTGTGTGTGTGTGTGTGTGACGACTTTCTGTCCGCTCTTTTTACAAGCTTTTATTTGACTTGCAATGTATGTACGTATGTTTTTTCGGGTGGAATCTTGCAAGTTAAATTTGACCCACTTCCCGGTTTCCGATTGAGCTGAAATTTTGCATGCATATGGATATCGCGTGACAATGCAATATTAAAAGCTTGTACCTAAGAGTTTTTAGGTTTTTCGATTTTTTTTATATACTTCTTTTATCCATAATTGATTTTGTTAACAAAAAATAAGGTATTTCTTAAATGAAAATATGAACAAATAAAAAAAAAATCTTTTCTAATAGACGGATATTTTTTATGATTTTTCAAATGTTAAAAGTGATGACGCCACAGGCCCAAATAGTCCAAATAATATAAAAAAAACAATCCTGATACAAACTTCAATTGACGATTACGAAATGAATGTAGTTATTTAGTTATTAAATTAATAATCTTTATTTCTCCAAATGTTTTTATTTAATTACATACCTCATAAAAACTGAACATTGCCAGTTAAGATAAGATAATATCATCATCATCTCACCTGATGGTAAGTGACGCTGATGCCGAAGGTGGAAGAGGGCTAACCAAGATTCCCCAACGCAATGGGGAACCGGCTATCTTATATTTAAGCCATTCATGTTTTGGCGGCAAGGGTTAGACAAAGTATAATATTAGTACTAACGTAACTTAGATAAGATGGTGGTAGTTATCTAGAAGCAAAGAAAATGCCCTTTCACTAACCAAACTGAGTCTTACAAAGTTAGACTCTGCCGGGAATCGAACCTCCGACTAACAATAACGCCACGGAGGCGGTTTAAAACTTTCTCAAAACAGTGCTTGAAGAGTGGTTTTTAGATGCCAAATTGCAGTGCGCCAAATTGATTTTACTTAGCCATTAAAAAAAAATTCTACCTCGAAGGAGCAAGGGATTTCTAGCAAATAAAAAGAATATAAAAACCAAAGATACAGAACCTTCTTTGAAACTTTTCAAAGGATTTTTTTTCGAGATAGTTAAAAAACGTCTTTTTTTCACGTCCTTCACCTCGTCGTAGCTTTTCTTATCCATTGCGGGAAAAAATCGGTGTAGGGGTGAAATTCAGAAATGATGTACCATAACGAAATTGTCACTAAACTGAGATTGTAACGAAACTGAAAAGTATTAACGAAACTGATAATCTTAGGGTTAGGTCACACGCATTGCTTGCGTAAGGATCATTTTCTTGATAATGAGAAGTTTACTAGCTTAGCATTTTTGTCCGTTCCCTAGATGGCGTTGATGCAGAGGTTATTATAATAATTTGGATTTAATAAATTATTAGAGATTATAGGTATAAGTATAAACCAATGAAAATTATTCTTATATTACGCCTGATTGCAAGTTTTTTTTTATATTTAGGTACTACTGTAGCTATCTATTTTGATTTGCAATTTAAAGATTTTACATATTTCTGAATCCCAGATGCCAACGCCAGTGAATAGGAGAGAGATGTTTTGTATACTATTCATAGCACCCTTGAAAATAAACGATTTCGACTTTTTTTAAATGTTCCTAAAATTTCAAGTTTACTGAAGGTTCACTTGTTGAATTAAACGGACAGACGGACAGACAGACATGACGAAACTATAAGGGTTCCATGTTGTACTACGGAACCCTGATTAACAGCGCTAATCGTCCGTCAGATTCCGCATTCGTCAGTAATATATATTTTATAATTTTGGTAGTTTGGTGTTATCAGTGGTAGAATTCGCCAAATTGGAAAATTCCATATATGTTACAATGATCACATTAGTTTTAATGCTCACCAAAAAGTAGTAATAAATCATAAATTTATACTGTGGACTAAGCCTTAGGGATTCTCAGTTTCGTTATTGTAACGAAATGTTACGAAACTGAGAAAAATATCTGAGAAAACATAACCTCAAAAATATCCTACAGATAAAATGGCTGATGTATTGGCAAAAAAGTTGTCTCATTGCTCGTTTTAATCAGTGACCAACGAAAATTTATAAAATAATTAACAGATTTAATTTACCGGAGACAAGTAAAACGCGTTAGTAAGCCTGAAAATATTTTTCAACAAAAAACTACGTCACGCTTCTCACCGTCTTCACTGCGAAATAAAATGGCCGAAGTAGTTTTTTTTTAGACATCGTGAGAAAGTGTTGCCAATTTATCTAAATAGTACTTATTGGTAGTTTAATTCGTTTTGTTGTACCCGTAACTGTCGTAACTAAGCCCTGAGTTACGAAATGAACCAAAATTGAGACAGATAATAAAAACGATAATTCTTAGTGATTAGATAATATCTTTTTTTGACATTAATTTCATTTCATAATACAGAGAACAGGGGAACATATCGAACGGCAATTTAATAAAATAAAGACTGAGGAACAATATTTTTTCGAATTTACAATGATCCTATTGGCCGGGAGACATCTTGAATTTTGTATGAAAGTAAGATCTGGCATTTCGAAAAAACAACAAATTTTATCATTTGTAAAGTGAATTAAAGAAAAATAAAATTTCAGAGTATTAAAAACAAAGTAACAATTAAGTTTTTGGTAATAATTTTAAAATATAATAAACGAATGATAGGATTTTTTTTAAGAACATGTGAGACACATCATACACTAACAATGTTTTCACCGGTTTTATTTTTACTAATATGTGTTTTAATGTCTCAACGTCTGCTACATCGAAGCACTAATATATTTACCTATAAGCCGATGAGGGGGCCTGGAGAGTGGAGACCTGAAATACAGGAAATTTTATTTTCCTAGTTTAGGCTCCAGTCTCCCACAAACTACGTTATAATATTATGAACTATAAATGTATAAATTAGAGACAAGTTTGTGGTGAGAAAATAAAAACTAATTGATTGAATTGATTGAATGTACAACCATTCTGAATTTCACCCGTAGCTCAAAGTCAGGACGGCCACCGCTAGTTCGATAATTTTTAGATGTCACTTGCGCCAAAGTGTACTTTACAGTCACGGAATTTAAATGTGTAGCAGATTCAAGCCTCTTTAATTTTGCCGGGTTATGAAATTAGTTTTCCCTGTTTCGTCCACTTTCTGTCTAATAGATATAAGTAACGTCAAGTAAAAGGAAAAATGAAATATGTGCCCCTATCGATGTTATTTCTTCTTGGTAAGTATAAAAATAACAAATATATCAAAAATGTAGGAAGGTACTAATAACCCGATAATATCGAAGTTTTGTGAATTTGCTAAACAATTAAATTCTGGAACTGTACTAACATAAAGTATAGACACTCCATGCCGCTTTCTAGATTTCGCCCTCACCCTCCGCCACCCAGATTGATAGGGATTGGTGCTAGTTTGGTTTCCGAATGTTAAGAATTTCGCCGTGATTTCATTTGTTTTTAGAAAGGTACATTTCTCGCCCGTTGTATGAAGTGTCCGGGGTGTGCTTGCGCGGTCTATGACATCCTCGGCAAAAGTCAAGGCGTATCCAGCTATATATTTTTGTATTGTCGCTGAATGGACCTAATAGGCGGTATAATTATTTTTCTATCTGCTATAAGTTTATCAGTACGAAGCCCTCGAAAGTACATGATTTTGGTAATTTTTCAGGAATGCCTCCCCCCCCAGGCATGACGAGGGAAGACGTTCATCGAATTTAGGTCAAGAGAAAAAGTCCTATATCTTACGAGTACAGAGGCCAGCACAACAAGCTAGACACTCGTAGTCCGATTCTGGTCCATACGCATAAGGCATAAGAACGGTACAAAGTCCAAAGTGTCTAGCTTGATGTGCTGGCCTATAGACAACACAAACGTCCGCGGCACGTGACCAGATATCACACAATTATTGAAAACGTTGAACACGTTAAAAAACCGACTTACATCGCAACAACTTTGTAAAATTTTGCAATATTATTTTTGGTTTTTGTCAATTTTCTAAAAAAAATCACTACACCAATTTTGATAAAATTTAGATGGGACTAACCTGGCAGCATACCCCATCTAATAAAAAAAGAATTATGAGAAGCGGTCAACAGTTTGCGAAGATATCGCGTAACAAGCATACAAAAAACCGGAGTCAGAACCGCGACCAAAGGGTTCCGTACCATCATACTAGATGGCGCTAGTTTCTTTACGTTTAAAAAAAAACCAAGTTTTTTGTATGGAGACTCACTTTTTCCAATCTTTACTATTTGTTGTTATAGTGGCATCAGAAATACATCATCTGTGAAAATTTCAAATGTCTAGCTATCACGGTTCATGAAATACAGCCTGGTGGACAGACAGACAGGCGGACAGCAGTCTTAGTAATAGGGTTCCGTTTTTACCCTTTGGTACGGAACTCTAAAAACCAGTCGAATTGAGAACTTCCTTCTTTTGGAAGTCGCTAGAAAAAAGAAATATCAGACGTTTTACCTGGGAGAGCTGATCTATTATCCTATTCACAACAATAAGGAACCATTATCGGCATTTGTAACTTATTTCGTTTTAGGAATTTGAAAGTCAAATACAATCGCATCAGCAAATCTTTTGCTGTATTGTTGTTTTTATAGCCAGCTCACATTGAGTTTCGGATTGTTCAAAAGAAATGGTGCAAAAAATGGTCGGTCGACTCTTGAATAAAATTCAACAGTGAATTGATCGATGAAACACCAGCAGGGTTTTTTTTTTACATTTGTTTCTTATTGACTGACTCGGTGGCTCAGTGGTTAGTGCACTTGACTACTGATCCGAGGGTTGTGGATTCGATCCCCACACAGGGCAAGCATTTGTGTGATGAGCAGATTTGTTTACTCTGTGTCTGGGTGTTAAATATATCTATATATGTATGTATTTAAAATATAAGTATGTATATCAGTCTCTGGTAACCCATAACACAGGGAATCCAACTTTGGGGCCAGATGACCATGTGTGGTTTGTCCCAGAATATTTATTTTATTTATTTATTTATAGTATTACTAAAAAGATGAGGAAGGCGACCATTACATTACTTATTTTCATATGCAGAACCGCATTTCAATTATTGAAAAAGAAAAAATGTTTTCCGTCAGTTGTACGTAGCCACAAGATACCTACTTAAATTTATATACCATATTTTTTGCTCCTTTCTTAAAACGGCGAAATAATCAGATAATGACCTGATGGTAGTAAACCGCGCGCGTGTCGCTGGAGTAGAGGTGCAGTCCCCACTGCCTCGGACGGCCAGAGTTCGCTGACGAGCCGTCTATATTCGTAGCCAGCCGAAAGCTCATAATATTATAATACTAGCTTTTTCCCGCGGCTTCACCCGCGTGGACAACGTTTCTATGACTGGCTCGCGAGCGTGTAAAAAAGTAGCCTTTTTGTTAATCCAAGTCCTAATCTTACCAAATTTCATCCAGATACGTTCAGTAGTTTTTGCATGAAAGTATAACAGACATCCATTCATACATACAAACTTTAATTTTTTTTAAATTCACAATTGGTAATCCCTTGGCATCATCTCACCTGATGGTAAGTGACGATGATGCCGAAGATGGAAGCGGGCTTACCAAGATTCGCCAACGCTTTGGGGAACTGGCTATCTTATCTTCAAGCTGGAACACATCAACGCTGATAACATTGATGTTTAGTGGCAAGGCTTAGATAAGATGGTGGTAGCTAGTCAGGCGGGCATAGAAAATGCCCTTTCACTAACCGAACCGAGTCTTTTAAAGTTAGAACCCGCGACCTCCTGATATGAATCTAATGGATTTAACCATTACGCCACGGAGGCGGTTAAATCTAATTATTTATTTGATTGTTGTGTTGATTCAACCTGATTCATCATATCAGCTCATATACGTCCCCACCAAGGGACTCGAGCCTTCCCTGAATTAGGGCTATCGGGCCTTAGTCTTAGACAACGCGGGCCCATTGCGGGTTGGTCGACTTCACACACAACCTTCCAGTTTCTTCGCAGGCGTGTGCAGGTTTCCTCACGATGTTTTTCTTCATCAAGAGCATCGGATAAACGTACATATGAAATATGAAAATTCGGAAACACATTGGTACGTGGCAGGATTCGAACCACGACCTCCCTGACAGGAGGTAGCGGCCCTTGCAATTACGCCACCGATGCTCTCAACCTGATTAATAGTTCCTAATGCTACTTAGTTGAAACCGCAAACCCTTGAGTAGAGGCGAAGTGACCACTTCGAATCTGTTGTCTCGAGCGGTCGGGTCTACAAACGAGCCAGAGCCTTTCGTGCGCAGCCAAAGATTATATCGCAACTTTTCTGGGAAAATCTACCCACCTGATGGTTAGCAAACCGCGGGTCCCTCGAGTAGAGGCGCAGTTCCCACTTCGAATCTGCCGCCTCGAGCGGTTGGATCTCATCAACGAGCGACTTTAGGCCATCGTACGCAGCCACGTTGAAATGGTACGCCAGCGTTATATGTAGACACTTTACGTGCGCTTCTAGGTTTACCGCTGCAAGAGAAATTGACTGAATCAGAAATTTAAAATATTTAATATATTCGGAGATGAGCAGTGTAAAGGCATGACGAAAACAATAATAAAAAAGAATAAATACTTGTAAGCTGCTTGTGTACGTACTAAGTATCTGTAAGGTCCTTTTAAAATACCAGAAATCACATTTAAGGATGGAGTCAGCCCATGAAACTGAACAACTTTCTACACGGAACCTATATACAAGCAGCTAAAAAGATATACCAACCTATATCAAATGTATATCTTTTTAGCTGCCTATGTTAATTTTTTGGGTTCCGTACAAAAAAAAACCAGAATCCTTATAGGATCACTCGTGCGTCTGTCCGTCCGTCCGTCTGGCACAGTCAATTTGATCCGAATCAACTAGACCAAATCAGGTGAAATTTCGTAGGATGGTGTAATCCTATGACCCAAACACAGATGTGCAAAGTAAATAAATATATTTTTTTAAATTCTTTTTAGAAGGACAAATTAGGAAATTTTTAAAAATTGGGCTAACCTGACTGTGTCGTATATCAAATGAAAGGGCTCGTTATGAGGATCTCAAATATATTTTTGTTGATATTGTAAAATAAATAGTTTTGTTTTTATTCATGAAAGAAGACGAAAATTGACCACCCCCCCCCCCCTCCCCCTCTAATCAGGATTTCACCGCCATTTTGTTTGTTCCGTCATTCCTTTTTTGAAATGTCATTTCTGCCCGTTGTATGAAGTGTCCATTTGTTGCCCGTACTATTCCATCTTCGGCATCATCGTTGCTTACTGTCAGGTGAGATGATGCCCAGGGCTTACAAATTTTGAATAAAAAGAACGAAAAAGGCAATTTAAATAAAGGCTTGCAAAAACAAACAATAAAAGGTACTCTCGGAGGAATAAGGACTTATTAAATTCCTCTCCGAGTAGATAGTGTAAGAAGTGCTCATATACGTCCCCACCGAGGGGCTCGAACCTACCCTGAATTAGGGCGATCGGGCCTTAGTCGACCACGCGGGCCCAGCGCGGGTTGGTCGACTTCACACACAACCTTCAAGTTTCTTCGCAGGCGTGTGCAGGTTTCCTCACGATGTTTTCCTTCACCGTAAGAGCGTCGAATAAACGTACATATGAAATCGAAATTCGAAAACACATTGGTACGTGGCAGGATTCGGACCACGACCTCCCGGACTGGAAGCAGCGACCCTAGCCATTACACCACCGACCCTCATATCTTACTCATATCTACATATCCTACTTTTAATGTGAAAGGTTGGATGAATGGATGGACAGATGTTTGTTATTCAATCACGCCAGAACAGCTGAACAGATCTGGATAAAATTTGGTAGGTAGACAGATTAGAATCTAGATTAGCATACAGGGTACTTTTTTATCCCGATTGACTTACATGTTCCCGTGGGATAGCTGTTTAATCTATGTTTTCGTTAATTTCTGTCACGTCGCAATGAATTGAAAGGCTATTTGTACACAGAGATAGTTGTGGGGATGGAAAGTGACATAGACTCCCTTCCTGAGGGATCTAAAGAAAACTCAATTTACACGCTTGCGAGCCGCAAAGCAGTCATAGAAACTGTGTTCTCGCAAGCGAAGCCGCGGGCAAAAGCTTATATATAAATAAAAATTAAATGTTTTTTAAATGTTCGTGACATTCCAAATAAGTATTTAGAGAAAGAAAAATTTGAAACATTGTCCGAGAAACTAGAAAATTGTTTTATAGGATTAAAAACGATATCAACTAAAGCCACAGGCTAAAGCTAGTACATACCTACTTGATAATAAAAAAAATTAGATAACACATAAAGCAATGAGTGTAAGTACATACCAAAAACAATATTTTATCTCCATGCAGGACGTTTATTAAACTGATGATGATGCAAAGAGAAATAAGTGTAGTTTGCCTTTGAAAGACGAGCATGCTCAAGATCTTCTACATGCACTATAAGGTGGAAAAGGCTAAAAACAAATAGTAAATATAAATAAACAATACACGGAATTAATAACAAGCATTACTTTAGTGTGAACTAGGGAACTAGGCTTACACTTGACAGACTTTTGTTGGGGCATCGTACACCAAGGAAAGCACGTCCCCAAAGCATTCAGCTGTTCATAAGAGTATGTATCCACCGCTACTCCCACTGTTTGAAATAACATTGTATGTTATATGGGGGTAGAAAAAGGTGAAGTAGCATTTTAAAGGGGGATTCTGCTATTTAAAAATCAGCAACTATTTCTAAGAAAGCCGTGGTGAATTCGCATTTTTTTGCACCTAGGTACCATACAAATATGATGGGTGTTTTTACATTAGACCGCACGGCACCGGCAGCGGCTTGGCACGACGCCGTTTGCTTCATCTTTCCACTACACGTCAACGGCGACGGCATGGAGTTCCTCCACACCGCCCCACGCAAACACTGCTACAGTTACATCATCATCATCATATCAACCGGCAACGTCCACTGTTGGACAAAGGCCTCCCTCAAGGATTTCCACGACGACTGGTCCTGCGCTGCCCGCATCTACGTGGTAAGTCCCATAATCAATTGGCCTAATTGGGTTGTGGAAGTAGAAATGAAATGAAATCCGCATTACTTTTCAATATATTCTCCTTTATTTACAACACACGTTTTAGATCGCTGAACCAACATTTCAATGTCTTTAAAAAAGTGGTCCGAGTTTTTACCTTCAAAGTGGCCTAAAACAGCTGATAACAACTCCTCATCATTGGCAAATTTCGCATAGAAAATAATAAGTAGTCGCTCGGGGATAAGTCCGGGCTGTAAGGTGGATGTTCAAGTTCTGTGAACGCACTGTCCCGAATGGCAGTCTTCAAAATAGCATCCGTGTGCACAGGTGCACTATCGTGCAACAGAAGGACACCTTTATGCAATTTACCTCTACGTTTTTCTTTAATACTGTCCTTCAACTTATGCATAAGAGTAGCATAATATGGCCCATTTACAACAGTATTTCTTTCTTTGAAATCAACAGGCCTTGTGAATCACAAAAAACCGTGCACATTTATTTTTTTGTGGACTGTTGCACTCTTTTCTTTCTCGGCGGCTTTGCTTCCTTATAACGTCACTCCATGGACGCGAGTCTGCTCTCAGGATCATATTAAAGCACCATCGTTTCATCACCAGCAAACATCCGATCATTCGTTCGTTCAGGGTTTTCGCCACAAAGTGCCGAAAATGCAGAAGCGCATCGTACTCTTTCCTCTATTTGAACAGCCAAGAGAAGTTTCAGCACCTATCTTGCGCTTACCTTACTTAATTAAGATGCTTTGCACGATGAACGGTATTTGTCGAAAGCCCCAACTTAACTGCAATTTCCTTGATTTTTAATCGGCGATCACTCAACACCTCCTCCTCGATAATGGCGATTGTTTCCGGGGTAAGTACCTCCACTAATCGGCCTTCATGACCAGCGTCTTCAACCGTATTTACAGTTCCCAGTTCTTTACAGTGCTATAGGAAGGGGAAGACTCGCCATACACGCCATCCAAACGCTGTTTGATTGTAGCGGGGGAATGACCTTCCTTACAAAGGAATTTGATTACACTCCGGCGGTACTCGATTTCCAACATTTTCAAAAAACTATCTACACGTCCACTTTAATTGGCAGTATGTATTAAAACATTCCTATGATACTATTAAAAACCTCGCCATAATATCCTTCAATATGCAACAGTTTCATAAACTACTATTATAGCAAAAAATGTTTTATGAACTAATTTTTTTCCTATGATTCGGTTGAAATGTTATTAAACTCATTTTATTCAGTATTAAAATTTTTGAGGACGAAAGTCCCAAAAATCGTACTTTTTCAGACCCCAGCATTTCGTTATGTCTAAATACTTATTATAATATACTCACCGATTGCTTTAACGGTGAAGGAAAACATAGTAAGGAAACCTGCACACAACCTGCGAAGAAACTCGAAGGTGGTGTGTGAAGTCGACCAACCAGCACTGGGCCCGCGTGGTCGACTAAGGCCCGATCGCCCTTATTCAGGGTAGGCTCGAGCCCTTCGGTGGGGACGTATATGAGCTGATATGATGATGAAATACTTATTAGTTTCATATTTTCGTGTTTTATTACTAGTGGACCATTGTAGCAAGCAGTTCGTAAATAGTTTAGAATATGGATGACAATGTAAATTTTTTAAAACAATTATTTTCCGACACGTATTTTCGAGAAATCGTAGGTTTTGCTGGCTTCGTGCTTTAAATAGGTATAACACCCCAGAGGTTGAAAACCCAGGGCAATCATTTGTGTGAAGAGCAGATTTGTTTGCTCTGTGTCTGGGTGTTAAATATCTATAATATGTATGTATTTAAACGTATATAAGGATTTATATCAGTATCTGGTTCCCATAACACAGGAAATCCTACTTTGGGGTTAGATGACCATGTGTGATTTGTCACAGAATATTTTTTTATTTTTTATTCGTGCATAGATTTGAATGTGCTTTATGTTTAATTAAAATACGCGTCGCAGTCAGTTGCTCCTGTCCTGTCCATTTCCAAACTATAAACTTATACACAGGGTGTTTGGTGCATTGTGTGCCAAATTGAATTGGCCGATAGGAGAGGTCAGTAGCTATCCCTTCAGCTCTCATATTTCCTATGCCCTACGGATTTTTATTAAATATTTTTTTCGTCAATTTTTAAAGAAAATTCAAAAGTTCTGCATTTAAACTTGAATTTAAAACAAACTATTGGATGTAGCCTCAATATTTATATTTTATTTTGACGTGCACTGTAGTATGGTGCTACTAAACTTAAAATTACTGGCAGTTACCATTAATTTTTTTTATTAACTGTCAAAGTTTTCGAAAGAGGTAGAGATGAACTTATTTTTTTTTTACATAAGTATACAAAAAAACCCAAAAGCGATCGGGATCTTCACACTCCCTCAAGAGTTCTCTTGTTTATTTTCTTTCCAACGGTATGCCACATGCCATTAAAGAACTTCACTAACTCCCAAAATTTGTGCATCGGACAAAATCAGGCTGATATTCAAAATTCAGGCTACACCATTTTTTGCGCAAATAACACGTGCTAAACAGGTAATAATACGAAATGTTGGCCTTTTTTACGAGTGCAGCAAGGCACGACTTGTTCTGTCTGCTATCTGCTATCTCTTTCTTTTTTCTTTTTGTTTTTCCCGCGCACTGGCGATTGACTGTAGAGAGCACTTAGACAATGCTTTTCTAAATTCATGGATGGCCCTATTCAATGGCCTCCACGTTCCTCAGAACTAACTCCCGTTAGATTTTTATGTATGGGGACGGGCAAAAGAAATTGTGTACAAGACGGAAGTGGCAACAAGGGAGGAATTAGTACATCGTATAGAGGCGGCTTTCGTCACTATTAGGTAATAAATGCGACTTTATACAACTACCGTAGAAATAAGGATAAGATGTCGTGCCTGCATTCGAAACTGAGGCCAACAATTTGAACAGGACTTATAAGTATAATCAAACAAGATTAGATTGAATGATGATTTCACAATAAACGATTAAAAATAATTGTTTTAATCTTAAGTATATTTTAACTAAAGACAGAGATATGAGACAGATTTTGTTTTGTAAAGGTTAGATAACAGTTTAAACGAGTTCACAAGTGTTATTTACGCAAAAAATGGTTTCAACCTGAATTTTGAATATCAGCCTGATTTTGCCTGATGCACAAATTTTGCGAGCTAGGTTCTTTTATGGCATGTGGCATACCGTTGGAAAGAAAATAGACTTAAAAACTTTTGAGGGAGTTTGAAGATCCCGATCGCTTTAAGCTTTTTTTTATGCTCGTGTAAAATTTAGTTTTAAGTTCATCTTTACCTCTTCCGAAAACTTTTGAGTTAATAAAAAAAAACTAAATGGTAACTGCCAGTAATTTTAAGTTTAGTAGCACCATACTACAGTGCACATCTATAATAAAATTAAAACTTTGCTACACCCAATAGTTTTTTTAAATTCAAGTTTAAGTGCACAATTATGGATTTCTTTAAAAATTGTAAAAAAAATGATTTTAAAAAATCCGTACGGCATAGGAAAGATTATTTCAGAAAACAATGAATGAATAGATAACGTCGTGAAATTGCAATAAAAATAGTAAAGATAAAGATCGCCTTTTATTTAGTTTTATTTTATTGACTTCAGTATTATTTGCTGTAAGTGTGTATTATTTAAGTTTATTACATTAAAAAATTGAGATTATGGGTCTGCCGCCTGCAAAAAAACTTTTTTTTTAATTTAAATTTCAAACAGATAAATAAAGCAGTAGAGATGTTTTTCTTTAAAAAAATATTAACAGTGAGTAGAAGCTATTTCCCTTCATGACCACTAAATATTTATAATACTAGCCCATTTACTTTTAATAATAGAACAGGCTTTAAAGCCCCATGATTAAATAAATTTCTTGCACTTGAAGGAAGATCTTGCTTTTCTAGTGACATCATCTATACTAAGTTGACCACGACTGTATATAACTATTAAATTAACACGAAAATATGAAATTATAATATCTAGACATGGTTGAATGCTGAGCCGGGTCGTTCCTTTCCCTCTAATATGGTTGATGGGAGCGATGGCTGACTCTCGCGTTATACTCGTGACCGGGTGCTGTCCGTGTGAACTGGCCTACTCTTGTTAAATGCAATCAATTATTTTTATTTATAACTTTTCGCGTCATATTGTTTTCATGTTCTAATGACATAATCTGGTTTACAGCAAGGATTTAATTTTGACGTTATTAACTAATTATTGTTTATTTCTTGATTTTTCACAAATGACATTGTTATTATTATTTTATGACTATCAGAAAGAGTGTAATTTGCACCTATTTTGATTATATATATTGAATTGAGTTGAGATCAAAAAAGAACGGTAGGTATTTTGGGATTTGTGTCCTAAAAATATAAATACCATCTCACAAAAAAATAATAAATATTTTAGTAAATTAGTAATTTTTTAAAGTTTTGCTAAACTTCAAAATTTTTGCAATAAATCTTATCATGTTGTAGGCCATTTTTAATTCAGCAAATTTTAACACACAATCACTTTACCCAGGTCCTACTCACTAGAAAGCCAGCTTCGGGAGAAGATTGATTTCACGGCTATTTCATAAACTGAAGCTACCAAGAATGACAGTTCACCTAACTTTAATTATTTTAAGTGATTTATAATTGTAATCTATTTTTTTTGCATTTTATGTTTTTAAATTTTATTAGTTTTTATGTATATGGGCTGTACGTTGAACTTTGTTACTTGATATAAATAAATAAAAAGATGTGACTGATTTTCTATCATTTGGGAGGTCTCAGGCATGCCAGGGGTTAAATCATCATCATCATATCAGCTCATATACGTCCCCACTGAGGGCTTGAGCCTACCCTGAATTAGAGCGATCAGGCCTGTCAACCATGCGGGCCCAGTGCACGTTGATCGACTTCACACACAACCTTTGAGTTTCTTCGCAGGCGAGTTTTCCTCACTATGTTTTCCTTCACCGTAAGCGTGTTGGATAAACATACATGTGAAATCAAATTAGTACGTGGCAGAATTCAAACTACAACCTCCCGGACAGGAGGTAGCGGCCCTTATCATTACGCCACCGACACTCCTCGTTCCTTTCGAACTTGTTCCTTTTAAAAATAGTCTTACAGAGAAATCAAAAATACTGTACATTTAGATACTCACACTCAGATGCAACCTCCTTAACATATTTTACAGCAATTTTCTTCAAATAATTGGCATGTTCTTCAGATACAAAGAATCCCATAAAGTTGTGCGACAGATATGGCTCAAGTTTGAGAGGGCTTGATGGAGGTTCCCCTACACATTCTACTGTCCGTTTTACGGCCTTTGCCAATTGCAGAGATGCTTCGTTTGGGGCCTGCGTAAAGTAAAATTATGTATTTTTCAAAATAAGAACGCTGAGGTTACATTTACATTACAAGCATAGCCGTTATGGGTAGTTTACATGTATTATGTAAAGTTCGTTCACTGAATTAGCTACACTTTTGGTAAATGCCATCAAACACTCAGTTCAGGGGTCACCCTGAGTACTATTGTGGCGCCCACAGCGCCGCCGTCGTCGCTATACTTAAAAAACTATACTTTTATGACTGTCTTTGAGGGTGAGGGATGGCGAGCGTGGACATCAGTTTTCTCTAGATCCCTCAGGAACTGTATTCATATTAATATGGGCTTACACATTTTTACAATATTAGTAAGGATTTGTAATTAAATTTATTTAATACTAGCGGCCCATCCCAGCTTTGCACGACAGGTCGTCGTGGAAATCCTTGGGGGAGGCCTTTGTCCAGCAGTGGACGTTTTTCGGCTGATCATCATATCATATCAACCTTCACCAGGTCATCGGTCCATCGAGTGGGATGCCTGCCTACGCTACGTTTTCCGGTGCGCGGTCGCCACTCGAGAACTTTACTGCCCCAATGGCCACCATTCTACGAGTTATGTGCCCTGCTCACTGCCACTTAAGTTTAGCAATTCTGAGAGCTATGTCGGTTACTTTGGATCTCCTACGGATCTTGACGTTTCTGATTCGATCACGAAGAGAAACGCCGAGCATAGCACGCTCCATTGCCCTTTGGGTGACCTTGAGCCACCTTATGAGGCCCATAGTAATCGACCGTGTCTCAGTTCCATATGTCGTCACTGGCAACACACACTGGTCGAGGATCATGGTCTTAAGACACTGTGGTATTTGGGATGTAAAGATATTGCAAAGCTCTCCGAATGCTGCCCAGCGGAGATTGATCTCTTTCTTGAAGTTTTGTTACTTCTTTGTTAGTTACTTTACTGTTTGTCATAGGTGCACATATTCGGCAACAACTTCAAGCATAGAGCCTCCAACCTTCAGAGGAGTAGGTGTGACATGGACGTTTGACATAATTTTCGTCCTGTCCATGTTCATTCTAAGACGTAGTTGTTGAGAGGCTCTACTGAGACCATGGAGCATTGTGCTTAATCCATCCATAGTCTCAGCCATGACCACGATATAGTCAGCGAATTGAAGGTGGATTATGTACTCGCCATTGATATTAATAACAGTTCACCCCAGTCCAAAAGCTTAAAAACATTTTCTAGGGCAGTGGTGAACAGTTACGGAGATATGACGTATCCCTCTCACCCCTTGCTGCAACCATATAGGTTCTGAGTTTTGATCCTGGAGGCGAATGGACATGGTGGCATTTTCATACAAACACTTCAGTACTTTGATATATCAATAGTCAATTTGGCACTGCTGGAGAGACTGTAACACAGCCCAAGTTTCGACCGAATCAAAGGCTTTCTCATATTCCACGAATGCTAAGCATAGTGACTGATTGTATTCTTCGGTCTTCTGTATAATATGCTGCAGCGGAAGTATTTATTATTATTGGGTGGGATGCCTGTGGGGTATAGGCGGGTGTTCAAGTCTCTATGTGGACTCACTACACCCTATTCCCATGGTGGTACAATGGTTACTGTGACCCCGGTGGCGTCCCCCCCTCAAACCTTGAGCTCCTTCTACAGTACTCAGCTATGTGGCTAAAGTATGTGGTCTATAGTATTTCGGAAACCGGCTTTTTTGGGAGGCTAGAAGTCGTCAAACCTGCGTGCTAGACAATTCGTAATGACTCTCGAAAACAGCTTGTAGGCATGGCTGGCTTCTGCCGATATGATGATGAGAAAAATGTGCTATGAATAAAGTCAAAATATTCAATGTTACATTTTTAAATTCGTAATATCTTTTGAATGGAAAGTCTGATTTGAATAATTTAAAAAGTAATCTACAGGTACACAGTCTTGAATACAAAATGATTTATTTGGATAAGGATTATTACAAAGGTATGATAACATGTTCTGATTTTGGTCAGCATTTCTATCAAATTTCAAAATGTAAAAAAGTTGTTCAATAGTTGGACATAGGGATCGTAAAGTTTTTGTATATATTGATATTATATGTATTTTAATGTTGTAAAACATTTTTTTGTTCTATCATCAATAGTTTCCACAGCGCATGTGTCGAACAACAATTGAGGAGCGACGGAACAAAAACCGATATATCCAAGTTACCGTATTTTACACAAATTAGAAAAACGTTTGTAACTTTTTTAATGTTCTTACCTCCTTAGATATGTATGTGTCGGGTTTTGATTGGACCACTGTTTTTTGATATTTTTTTAAAGCTGGAAATGTCTGTTTTTGAATAGATTTCTTTCCTGAAGGGTATGTAATACAACATTTTGCAACGGAAAAAAAAATAAAAAAAATAATGGCATAAATGCGACATATCGGTTTTTGTTCCGTCGCTCCTCAATTTATGGCTAACTTTTTTACACATTGGGTTACATTATTGAACTTTTATAAGGGATCCCTTATTTTTTAGTAATAAATATAGCCTATGTTACTCAGGGATAAAGTAGCATTCCAATGGTGAAAGAATTCTTGAACTTGGTCCAGTAGTTTTTGAGTTTATTCATTACAAACATACAAAAAAATACACACAAATCTTTCCACTTTATAATATTATTAGTGTAGATTTTATTTTTTGTGTACCTTAGTGTGAACTTGGACTATTTTTGAAACACTAACATGGATATAGGCACATCAGCTTTAAGCTGCCCACCTATTACAACATAATAATAATAATATAATTGGCAAATTATGATTTAAAAACATTTACAACAGTTTTTCAGCTTAATTGGAATCAAGTTGACTTATTTTCTTTTCATAAATTTATTCTGCTTCTGAGAACAGGTGTTCGCTGTAAATAGAATTAGCGAGCAGGCAAGCAAAAAGCACACATCACAGCATGTCAGTGCTGCCAGGTACCTGGAGTCCTGGTCTTAGTCATGCTGGATACATGGTTGTCGGGTACCCAACAAAACCATTGACTGTTCCATGTCATTATGTGTAAACTAAAGGGATAAGTCCGCCTTTGCTATATCAACATTCTTTTGTTAAAATCTTATTTGTTTTTAAATGCAATAAAGAGTTTACAAACAAGCAAACAAACTAGGCATAAGATATTACCTTGAAGAATGAAACCAAAGTGACATGTGGAGGGTAACTGTGTGCTCCATTCCAACCAAATATATCTTTGGATTTATTCCAGAAGTCTATCAGCTGGTCCAGTAGCGGGCCCGTGGGAGTAGCATAGAATATGTACTCTCGCGGCTCGTCGGCATCCAGGGTTGTGTCATTTACGTGGGTGAGCAGCCAATCAGAAGCGAGCTGGACGCTGCGGTTGCCGGTAGCTGCTAGTGCCTTTAACCTAGTCAAGTAAAAACTTGGTTTCAGTCGAGTGAGACCATGGAAGTATGTAAACTTAATGTAAATAAAACAAATAGGCAAGTATGTACTTACGCCCGGTGCTTAGGAAAACCAATCTGTAAAAGTATTTGGAGCGGGGAAGAATTCTGTTTGCAGGTCTTACCCGACACGGAAGTCTTACGTGGAGGTAAATTAGCCATCCTTGGGATTTTACAAAATAGTTTATAAGCTATGGAAATAATATTTTGTTACATTCAAAAAAGTAATCAAATCAAATAAAGTGATTTTTTTATACACGTCTCTCCTCTCCTCTCTGGGTACAAGCCCTAATGATTTTTTTAAGTCTTTTAACGTCTCACGGGTACAAAAGCCCTTCCGAGACAATCCTCATTTGTATTGCTAGTGCCGGTGCATTACAAATCTTCTCTGAAGATCTTGACAGCATTTGCAGCAGCCTCATTCTGAGGTGGAACACCCAGTTGCTGTTGGGCGTCTATAAAACTGCACCCAGTGCAAGTTGGTTTCTCACGTCCTCCTTCGTTTTATTTTCTTGTTCTCCACATTGCTCTCGTGCACTAGACGATTTTCTCCAAAATGCACCACTTCTTGAACAAAATCCTAGCAGAAAACTATGCAAAAACAACAAAATAAACTACAAATGCGTCCATCACAAATCCCGCCAAAAAACTACAAGCTCTTTTGAGTTAGTTAGTTGTGAATTTTTCTTGGCCATAGTCCTTCAGCCGGATTCGTAAATAATTTTCACTTTCTTCATTTGTTTTTGGATTTTTAATGCTAGTGCCGGTGCATTACAAATCTTCTCTGAAGTTCTTGACAGCATTTGCAGCAGCTGCATTCTGAGGTGGAACACCCAGTTGCTGTTGGGTGTCTATAAAACTGCACCCAGAGCAAGTTGGGTCAGGCGTCCGTCACTTGCTCAAGGCCACACGTTTTATGCCTACCGCTAAGCGTATCGGAGACGATACAACGGACAGTAGGTTGACGCACGCCCGCCTGAGTGCTCGCACGTCACATTTACCGCTCTGACTATAGAAATGCCGAAACCACGCAATTATGTGCAGTGGATGGGTGTCACAGTCAAAAGACAAATGAAAATTTAACATTTTTTTCATTGCCGAGAGACGAACAAAGGTACCTAAGTTAATAGTACCTATTTTAAATCTTTTATTTTTTCGAATTCCCTTTTCTCATTCCTTTACAAATTATCATAATTTATTCCATAAACTTAGAACAATGGTGGGTAGGTACCTACTATGTTAATCGTCGTAAATTAAGGATTTCAGGTATTATTTATGTGTTTTTTTATATAATTAACAGTTACCTACTTAATGTCAGAACATAGTAGCACAGTATATATATATTAGTACTAACGTAATAGTAGGTACCTAGCGTCGTCGTCGTGATTTAGGTAGGTATGTCATAGAATAGATGTACTAATGCGCCGGCCACTCGGTAGCTGGGAGGCACTTCAATAGCTGTAAATAAACCGTTTAAAACCAAAATCCAAGATTTAACTTGTCAAGTACCATTACGTCATCGAAATAATGCCATCAGCCCCCCCCCCCCCGCGCGCCGCCGACTTTTATTACCAGGACGAATCTAAACGAAAAAATCTCAAGAACTTAGCACACATTACTAAATAGTTACTTCGTAAACTATAGCTTGCATTCACAAGCCGTTTTTTGTTATGACTTGTAGATAGTAACTATTTTCGTTACGTTTTTACCTAGCCTTCACTTAAAATAACAATAATTCAAGCTCACAAGGAGGCCCTCTTGGGGAATGTTTTTGTATGAATAGTAGGTATGAAATTCTCCGTCAACTCAAGTAAAAAGCCAACTTTGATTGATTTTTCTCCGGTTTGCTCCTGTTTCCCTTTTGATTATTTGTTAAAATTATTTACGAGGTTTCGAATATTTTCGACATTAAAATTTATTAATCGGGAATTTAGGGAAGGGAAAAAATGCATCTATCATTTTATTAAACTCAAACATATTTGATCGACAAATATAAAATAATTGATTTTCTACAACATTCGTTTGATTATCAAAATGATCATAGGTAGGTACAACCCTAGCACATTCGCTCGATGACGCGCTCGCACGTGGGTCGCGCGGCGGGCAAAACAATCTCAACTCTTTGTATGCGTAGTTATGGCACATTTCTTCTCGCTGCAAACAGCTGATATTATTATTAAGATTTTGTAGGCTAATATAGCGTAGGTATTTTAGCTTTTGTATGGGAGTGATGTATCTGTTACGAAGTAACTATTTAGTAATCTGTGGTTGGGTTCTCACGTCCTCCTTCGTTTTATTTTCTTGTTCTCCACATTGCTCACGTGCACTAGACGATTTTCTCCAAAATGCACCACTTCTTGAACAAAATCCCAGCAGAAAACAATGATAAAACAACAAAATAAAACTACGAATGCGTCCACAACAAATCCCGCCAAAAAACTCAGTCCAGCCCTTTTGAGGCAGTCTCAGTGTTGCCAGATGATGTAAGTCCGAAATCTGTATTTAATATTAAAAAATCTGTATTAAATCAGTAACTTTAATTAGCGCCCTACTCAAAGCACAGCCTGCAGGAGCTGTTTGTAAAGGCTGCCGCAGAAGATATTGCTCCACAACATGATTACTCTGAGCTCCACAAAGCCTTGGAAATCATTAGAGCGGCCTAAGTTGTTGTGTTCAGTCGTGTTCTTAATTTCATTTCTAGATTTTGCACTGCTTTTTCATGTTTTTTAATAAGTTCAAATATGTCCCTTCACACGTTTCAACATTGACCCATTTTTTTTGAAAATAGAGCTTTGGCTATACAATACTAATAATATTTTCTCAATGAAACACGCACAAAAACCGATTAAAAAAACTGGCCAAGTGCGAATCAGAACCGCACTAAAAATGCCTACCTACTAAAAACCCCCTGAAGCGGATTGCAACTTATGAATCCTTCGTCTGAGCGACACACCCTGGAGAGGAGGTCGCGAAAATTGGGGCGCTAAGGAGGGCTGCGCGGGGAGGGGGGGAAGTTGTGTCATATGAAGATTGACAATATCGGTTCCTCCATGAGCTGCCAGGAGACAGTTCAGGTTGGCTGAAATTTAATCGGGAGGATCAGACAGTATGTGTCTTGGTCTACGTACCATATATACATAGATAGTTCGAGTGGCGGGGCATAGTCTGGTGCCCTTCGAATTAACGGATTAGAGTGCGACTCCGAGGAATTGAAGAAGTTCTCGCAGAGGCCTTTTATGAACTGTTGAGTAGTCGGTAAGTCCAAGTCTCGATTTCCGTAGCAGCAGTTAATTGCTAGACATGCGTCGTTAATCGTTAATCGCTCTACGACAGAACAGGTTTTGGACAACTTGAATTTTGTGCATGTTCCCTTTGGACGCATGCGCAAAAACGGGGGCCGCTTATGTCATTACTGGTCGGATGAAAACCTTAAAGAGTCATCATATCAACCAAAAAACGTCCACCGCTGGACAAAGGCCTTCCCCAAGGATTTCCGCGACGACCGGTCCTGCGCTGCCCGTATCCATCGGCTTTCTGCGATCTTCACCAGGTCGTCGGTCCACCGCATGAGAGGCCTTCCTACGCTACGTTTTCCGGTGCGCGGTCGCCACTCGAGAACTTTACTACCCCAACAGCCACCTGTTCTACGAGCTATGTGCCCTGCCCATTGCCATTTCTGTTTAGCGATTCTGTGAGCTATATGTTGGTTACTTTGGTCCTTCTGCGGATCTACTCGTTTCTGATTCGATCACGCAGAGTAACTCCGAGCATAGCACGCTCCATTGCCCTTTGGTTGACCTTGAGCATTCTTATGAGGCCCATAGTAAACGACCATGTTTCAGTTCCGTAAGTCATCACTGGCAACATACACTGGTCAAAGACCTTAATTTTGAGACACTGCGGTATTTGGGACGTGAAGATATTGCGAAGCTTCTCGAAAGCTGCCCAGCCGAGTTAGATTCATCGATTATTTCTTTCTCAAAGTTGAACCTACTCAACTGAACTGTTTGTAACAGGTAAACATATTCGGCAACAACTTCGAGTGTAGAGTAGATGCGACCGGGATGTTTGACATTCTGAGATCTATTTATTGAGAGGCTCTACTGAGGCCATCCAGCATTGTACTTAAGTCGTCCATAGACTCAGCCATGATTCTATTGGAACTCGTTCCAACTGGCAGATTTACTGACGAAGGCTTTACATAAACCACGGATTTAATCAATAGCAAAGCAAATTGGTATTGTCCGTTAAGGGTTGTCAAAAAGGGAGGATGTCACGAACTGTTTTATACTAAAACCTCAATTCTCTTTTGAAAAAAGTTTTTATGTCATGTTCTGTCTGGCTCTTAGCAACTTTTGTTGATTCTAAAATAAAAATCTTCAAGCTTTTACTATTTTTATAATTCTTTTTCTCTGAATGATAAATTAGTTTTATCATGCTAGCAGAGCGTAACAAAAAAGTTTTTTTTATGTATGTTCTGTTAGCAACTGTTGTTGATTCTAAAATAAAAATCTTGAAGCTGTTTCTATTTTTATAATTCTTTTTCTCTGAATGATAAATTAGTTTTATCATGCTAGCAGCTCGGGGGAAGAAAAAAGACGGAGGGAATATCGTTTAAGAATCAGCTGAAGTATAGTAATGGCGGCGGCCTAAGAATGTATGAGTGAATAGAGGGTTGCCATTTTAATATAAATTTCCCCATTTTTTCTATGTTATTCGTAATCAAAGATGACCTATTATTACTAGCGTAAAGATGCGACATTAACCTCCCCTCCGCTGTCTTCAAGTCGTCTGGGAGGGGGGGGGGGGGGTATTGTTAGTGATCGATCATGTATCATCGATTGTCACCGTGAGCTGTGTAAAATTATCTTGAAGATAAAAATGCAGTTTACTGCAATTTTTAATGATTGACGAGTACACGATGTTCAGAAAAAGACATAGTTGTTCATATTCATGGTGCCATGGGTTATTAGTGCCACTCCGTACGCGCCCAAACTGCATAAATGTCGAATACATACTAAAGTAAGGTGTTTTTACGGATTGTAATACAGTTAAGTCGAACAGAATGAGCGTTCAGATCGCAAAATCTAGTGCGTAGAAGTTGATATACATATATCGATGTATAGCTGTAACCCGTCAGTGGCGTCGTTACGCTAGGACCGCTACATCCTGTCCGAGAGGTCATGGTTCAAATTCTGATTCGTACCAATGTGTTTTCGAATTTCGATTTTATATGCACGTTTATTCAATAACGAAACTGAGTACTCATATCGGTTTTGAAAGCAATTGGTTCAGTAACTAAAAAGTTCAAAATGGTAGTGACATTTTAAATTATAACAATGGTTTCGAAATCAAAGAACTCAAGGACCTTAAAATATCGATTTTGAAAGCCATCGGTCCAGTAACCAAAAAGTTGAGAATGGCGGCCCCTTTTTTCAATTCTGACAACGGTTTCGAGATCAGAGACTTCAAGGGCCTTCTAATATCGATTTTGAAAGCAATCGGTCCCATAACCACAAAGTTTTAAAATGGTGGCAACTTTTTTCAATTCTGACAACAGATGTGATTTGGTCAGCCAGTCAATAATTATTGAGTGAGTCTCTAGCTATTTATATTATAACAGTTTTTGAGTAAAACGCCTGTGACATACTGACGGACATGGTAAAACTAGAGATTTCCTAGTTTTACTACGGAACCCTAAAAACGGGCGTGACAGACGGACGCAGGGGATGGACGGACGGATGGGAGTAATGTTATAGGGTTCCATTTTGTCCTAGTGATGAACTCTAAAAACCATCAAAATCATAAATTTTAGAGTACACTACTTTGATTGGTTAACATTTCGAGCACACGAACATTCCAACTTTTTTCGAGCGGACATACTTTGATACACAAGGGAACCTAAAGTAAATAATTACCAAGTAATAAATGCCCAACTTCATGAGAAAAGACATATTAAACTCGATCTCCCACAATTTCAGGTATTTTTTGTCTGAAATTTGTGGCAACACTAGTTGTTTGGTTGGGGTTTTTTGTTTCAATGTTTACAAATTTTAACGCGTTAAATATAGGAAATTAAATGAAAATATTCTGCACTAACGTATGGAATGTGATCCCCATAAGTTTTTTCCCACGCTCGGATGTATTTTAACAGCGTTCACTACGCAAGTCGGCATAATAAATATTACTTCACGTTACGTACATGTGTTCTTTTGCGAAAGGTTCGCTGCGTAATGGCGGCCCATGGGTGTTATATAGTATGAATGTGTGCACGCGGGCTTGTACCTACGAGCGAATTGGTGTAATAGGAGTACTTCAGTCGCTTGTTATCGATGGGGTGTCTGGCTATTATTAAAACGTCCTTGGCTAGCAGAGCGTAAAAGCTTCAAGATTTTTATTTTAGAATCAACAACAGTTGCTAAGAGCCAGAACATGACATAAAAAGTTTTTTCAAAAGAGAAAAGAGGTTTTAGTATAAAACAGTTCGTAACAAGCCATGACCACGATATCGTCAGCGAATCGAAGGTGGCTGATGTACTCGCTGTTGATATTAATGCCGAGCCCACCCCAGTCCAAAAGCTTAAAAACATCTTCCAGGGCGGCGGCGGTGAACAATTTCGGACATATGACGTCTTCCTGTCTCACTCCCTCGCTGCAGCCGGATAGGTTCCGAGTTTTGGTCATGTAGGCGAACCGACATGGTGCCGTTTTCATACAAACACTTCAGTACCTCGATATATCGATATACAATTTGGCACCTCTGGAGAGACTGTAGCACAATCCAAGTTTCGACCAAATCAAAGGCTTACTCATAGTCCACGAACGCTAAGCATAGTGGCTGATTGTATTCTTCGGTCTTCTGTATAATCTGACGCAGCGTATTTATGTGGTCTATGGAGCTAAAATGCGAAACCGGCTTGTTCGGGGAGGCTGGAAGTCGTCAAACCTGCGTGCGAGACGATTCGTAATAACTCTGGAAAACAGCTTGTATACATGGCTCAGAAGTGAGATGGGTCTGTAGTTCTTCAGCAGGGTGCAGTCACCCTTTTTATAGAAAAGCACGACCACACTTCTTTTCCACGCCTTAGGCGTTTGTCCCTCGAGTATAGCGGAATACAATAACTTCTGAAGAGCTTTAAGTACCCGTGTTCCACCTGCTTTCAGAAGTTCACCCGTAATTCCATCATCACCCGGTGCCTTATTGTTCTTGAGCTGTTTGAGAGCCATTTTAATCTCGTACAGGCTTACGTCCGGGATATCTTCTGTATAATATCGGGTTGGTCTGGCTCTTGGGTCTTTGGCCAGATCGCTGACAGGCAGGTGTGCTCGTGTGCACTTGTCCGTAGAACTTCTCAATTTCTTCCAGGAACTCAATCTTAGACGAAATGATCCTGCCATCCTCTGTCTTCAGCTTAGTCAGTGGGCTTTATCCAACAGGCAGATCTCTCGCGAACACTTTTGATGAGCCTTTGTTGTTCTCAATCGCTTCTTTAATATAATTTGTATTATATATTTTCGCAGTACCGAGTCAGGGACATATAGATCTGTCTGTTTAGTTGCCGATACTGAGTAGCGTCTTCAGAGGACTGTAAAACCAATCTGCGTCTTTCTTCCATGAGGATGCTGATGAATTCCGAGATTTTTTTGGTTCTGTTTGAACGGCGAGTTTTAAAAATCTTAGACCCGACCGTTTGGACAATTTCCACGAACCTGTCTTTGTAATCGTCCACATTATCGCAATGCCTTAGGAATTCGAAGCAATTCGAGCTGAAATTCCTCGGGGTTATGGAGCTGGTCGGAGCGTAGACTTCATTAGTCGACATCTTTCTAGCTAGGTTTTTTAAATTCAATGTACCTCTTACCATCCTGTGATCGCTTCCTGTTTTGACTGAATTGATCACAGAGACATCATTTTATATTCGCCTCCTTGTCGACAAGATGAATTCAATCTCATTATTCGTTACACTATTGGGATGCAACCATGTCCACTTCCGTTGTTTTGGCTTCTTGAAGAAGGAGTTCATCATAAAGAGGCCCTCCTTCTCCATAAAGTCGGCCAGCAGCTGGCCACGTGCATTCCTCTCTCTATATCCAAATTGCTCCACTCTCAGCTCACCATCACACACAACAGTAAAAAGGTCTGGGCTTTCTAGGGAAAATAAACAACGACCCCCCACAAGGCAGTCTGTCATTCAAATGTTAACATTAATTAAATAGCACAACAAGTACTACTCAATGGAAAATCCGCAATACGAAGCAAGCCACTGGATCTTACCAGAGATATCACCGAAGAAGTCTATAGCCTTCTGGAACACTTCTCACACGAGGAGCTTCAGGGGGCACTCAGGAAACTTAAAGATGGAAAGGCTGCAGGAATCGATGACATTTGTTGAGAGCAAATAAAGAGGTTGGGCACCGCTGCCAGGAACTGGCTGCTAGAGCTATTTAACAACTGCCGGCTCAACATCACACACAATACCGAGAGCCTGCATGGAGGAAAACTCGCGTTGTGGTTATTCTGAAACCTTGCAAACCACCTGAGGATCCAAAGAGCTACAGGCCCATATCTCTTTTATGCCTCATGTATAAAGTATTTGAAAGGCTTGTAGGAACGGTGTGTTCCTACTTGACGAGCACAATCGGAGATATCTCCACCAGGCGAGGTGGTGTGCCTTGGGTCCGGCCGTGGACCGACTGCGTATGGTTGGTGCTTGTAAATATGCTTATGAGCATGGAAATATTGATAGTGCGTTGTAGATGCTTTGTTAATAGCCTTCTTGCGAAGATGTACCATCTATCGAGATGAAGATGCATTTCTCCATATAGTATGACCGATGGTTCAGTCTTGAGTTGAGGTATGTAGTTGTTAGTGAGTACTGCAGATGTCGCCACATTACTCCCCCTCCGAGACCGGAGGTTGATATCTGTATTGAGTTGGCAGTCCAATGTTGCGGCGCGGCGGAGCGACGATACGCGTCGCGATGCGGCGTCTGCGGTGAGTCAAGACGCCAGGCCAATGTTGCTCTACTCGAGTCCACGGTGAGTCGGGACGAGGAGGTGGTTCAGGCGTACGGTGCAAGCGAAGCAGGTTACGTGGAGCACGTGCTCTACAGCGTGAGCTGCCGAAAACTTGCTGTCTGAAGAGTGAAGCTGCAGGGCCAGAAAGCTCGATATGACGGCTGCGATAGTCCTGGTAAACTTCGCATTGGACTGCTATGCTGCTGTTGGCTTGCTTTACCGTCTGGAGGGCTGTTGAGGAGTTGTTGCCAAAGGCGCGTCAATGTTCAGCGTCGGGTCACCAATGTAGGAACGGTGTGTACTCGACGAGCACAATCGGAGATATCTCCGCCAGGCGAGGTGGTGTGCCTGGGGTCCAGCCGTGGACCGACTATGTATGGTTGGTGCTTGTATATATGCTTATGAGTAAGGAAATGTTGATAGTGCAATGTAGATGGTTTGTTAATAGCCTTCTTGTGATGATGGTGCCATCTATCGAGATGAAGATGCAACTCTCCATATAGTATGACCGATGGTTCAGTCTTGAGTTGAGGTATGTAGTTGTTAGTGTTGAGTACTGCAGATGTCGCCACAGGCTCATTCTGGACCGCATTACCCCAAGCCTAGACACTGTGTAAATCAAACAACAGGCTGGCTTCAGGCCGGCAAAATCGTGCACCAACCAAGTATTAAAACTTACACAATACATCGAAGATGGCTACGAGGAGAGCTTAATTACCTGGGGTAGCACTAGTCAATCTTACTGCAGTCTACGACACAGTGAGCCACCGCAGATTGGTCCCCAATGTGTATAACGCGACAAAGGACTACCGCCTTACGAAAATGATTGATGAGCTGCTGAGAAATCGAAGATTTTACGTGTCATTCCAGGGAAGCAACAGTAGATGGTGGCGTCAAAAAAACGGACTGCCACAAGGAAGCGTCCTTGCACCTATGCTCTTCAACATATACGAGCGAACGACCAGCCGATCCTGCCTAACACAGAGCACTTCCTGTTCGCGGACGACCTGGCTCTCGCTAGCCAAGAAACAGACTTCCCTAGCGTCGAGAAACAACTATCTCAGTCCCTGGCAACTCTATGTATGTACTACGCTGAAAACCAACTCAAGCCAAACCCTAATAAAACCTACCTCTGTTCATTCCACTTAAAGAATCGTGAGGCAAGCAGGCAAGTCCTGGCAGGGCCAGCAACTGGAAAACACCTTCTGCCGAAATACCTTGGAGTCACGATTGATCGTGCCCTCACATTTAAAACACACTGTACCAACATCAAGATGAAGGTCACCAGCAGGAACAAACTACTACAGGGCCTAGCTGGCAGCACACGGGGCGCCAACCCACTCACAATGCGGACCACTGCAATAGCCCTGTGCTATTCAGCGGCTGAATATGCGTGCCGAGTCTGGAAAATTTCTGCTTACAGTGGATATGTAGATGTAGCGCTTAATGAAACCAGCAGACTCATAACCGGCTGCTTAAACCAACACCTGTCGAAAAACTGCATCTTCTCACTGGAATACCTCCCCCAGCTGTACGCAGGGAGGCGGCCGCGGCGAACGAACGCTGGAAACAAATAAACGATGCATGGCATACGACATCCACTCTAAGACCATGTTCCTGTTAAACTACGTCTCAAATACAGGAAAAGCTTTATCACAAACGAATGCCTACACGGTGAGACCCAGACAGAATTAAGAACGAAAAAGTGGAACAGTAACTCATGCTACCTAGTGAGTTTCATCCAACCGACCGAGCAGTTACCACCTGGAGGAAAGCTTGAATGGAGAACCTGTAAAGCTCTGAATCGATTGCGAATTGGCGTAGCCCGTTTCAAGAAAAGCCTGGAAAAATGAGGAATCCTGAACATGCCAACATATCGTGCCAATGTGGCATACCCCAGTCTACTTCACATTTCTCAACGTTCTCTAAGGGCCCATATTGTATTGTACAACAGAAGACCTAATGAAGGCAACACCCGAGGCGATCGAGGTGGCACGATTTCTGCAAAAGTATATTTAATGTTAAGGAATTGACACTTCCACACGAGAAGAAAAAGAAGCTCGACCATCACTTCGTTTGCCCAGTTTCACGTTAAAATCCCCCATAACGACGGTGTAATGGGTCTGGAAGCTGTTAAGTAAAGCTCTAGAGATATCCTCACATAGGTTCTCCACTTCGTCGTCAGAGTGTTCCGCGGTCGGTGCATATACCTGCATGACGAATACCGTTTGGTGATTCTGTGTATGAGGTACGCTGCCCTCGTCGAAAAACTCTCTAATAGTTTATATACACATATGATGTTGTGAACGTGAAGAAACAGTGAACTTGAAGACTGAAAACGCTAAACACGTTAAAAAACCGACTTCCATCGGAACAACTTAGTACATTTTTGCATCATTATTTTTGGTTTTTGTTAATTTTCTAAAAAAGTACTACACCGATTTTGATAAAATTTAAATAGGACCACACGGGAAGCACTAGCTTTCTAATAAAAAAGGAATCATAAAAATCGGTTCACCCAGCCCAAAGTTATGAGGTAACAAACATAAAAAAAATATAAAAAAATACAGACGAATTGAGAACCTCCTCCTTTTTGGAAGTTGCTTGAAAAATTACTGAAGACGTAAATCTACAAAAATACTACCGATAAATTATAAGTCGGTATGGCCACTAAGACAATTCGGTATGGCCATAAGCCTTAGCCGGCCCTAGAAAGGGCGAAAAAAAAAACAAGTTTGTTTAGATACGGTTTTTAAATTATATAGATAAGTGAATATTTTATTTCACGCGTGGTTGGTTTGAGAAATAAAAGTTTTATCTATTTGAGAATTTCTTGCTTTGCTTGATATCTATCCATCAAGGTGCATTTAAAAAAATGTATTTGAGGTATTATTTAAATGAAAATGGTGATCGGCAGTATACCTTGGCGGTAAGTTTCGTAACCTTACACTTTGTAAAATGTAAACTTTAATAATATTTATTCATAAAAACCATCTAAGGTTATACTACCAAACCGCCTGAGCCGCACACGATAAAATTTCTTGCTACACGTTTGTATGTACTCAAATTGCCCTATATGTAGTAATTTAGCCCAAATGTCTTTTCAGACTATCGATCCCATCGGTAAGCCTACATTATCAGCGCATCCAGGTAATTGTTTCCTTTCGCTTCTAATAGTTTTTAGGGCTCAGCTTTAGAATTAGCAACACCTCATATTTAATTGATATTTTTTGTGGGTTCCCCCCCGTGAAGCTATCCACTCACCTACTACTTATATTTTTTCTTGAAAGGGAGGAGGGGTGGCATCAGGGGTCCCTGCTGCCCGTATTATCTATTAAAATATCAGTCTTAAGTGAGGTCTTTCTAATTCTAAAGTAGTCCTCTTTAAGTATAGGAAGGTTATAGAGTGCCGCCAGCAGTAACATGTTACGATCGGTTACGATGCCATAAGCTTATGGCACACTAGTACATAATTTTAAATAGCCATAAGTGGTAACATAGTGCAGTCAGTTACAGTGCCGTAAGCTTGCGGCTTACTAGCCGCGCTCAGTTCAACTTCGTCATTTTCTTAAACTTGTCTTTTCTAAATTGTCACTTTCATAACTCGTCACCTTTTTAACTGGTCTCGTTTTCAAACTTGACACTTTCCTAATTCATCACCTTTTTAACTCGCCTTTCTCTGCTACCCATGGGGGGACGGACTGGCTCTTTGACAGTATAATCAATCAAACTTGACCGAACCAAATTTTTCTAAATTGTCACTTTCATAACTCGTCACCTTTTTAACTGCTGTAAATGAGCGAGCGATATTAGATTCCGTAGGGTTTGGTTGATCATACAAAGAGCCTTGTTCGCGAAGTGAGGCTCCCCCCAATGGGCAGCAGAATGCTTTGCAGAAGAAGAAATCATCAATCAAGAATATGGTTATCTGCGGACACACATAAAAAAATATATATGGTCGAATTGAGAAACCTCCTCCTTTTTTGAAGTCGTTTAATAAAAAATTACAGTGCTATGCAATACAAACTTTACGGTCGCGTTATAAGGCCATGCATACTCCTTACGGCAAAATAGATGGTGTCACTATTATGCCGTAAAACTTACAGTTCCAGAACCGAGTGCGATACAATGCCGCTTGGGGCACTGTATACACTTTCTTTAGTATATTCCATATACTCAAGGTGCCAAGGCACAGTATGTGAACTTTAACCACTGATGTGTATTTATTTGCATTAACACTGATATGCATCTAATAGAGGTATCCTGTTTTCAAATACCCCCTGGAATATAGTTATTCCTGATATCATTCATAGTTTTATTTTATCATTACTTTAGCATCTGTGGTACCTATTAATTGAATATAAATATAATGGGATTGGTACTTAAATATTTATTTATATTCCAAAATCATACATTTAAAAAATCATGGCTAACACAAATACACTAATGGCTAAAAAACTTAAGGGTCAAAATTTTTGTTTGAAAAATCAAAATTAATTAAAAAAACGCTATATCTATGCCTCTATGTTTTTATTTTATTGTTAATAAGTGTATTATTTTTTTGGTGGGTGTCTGAAAATGACGCTTTGATTGGGCCTTTTTATCAGTTTTTGAAGGCTCCTACTTCCCATTATGATATATATGTCGCAGGATAATTTGATAATCCGTCGTTTCGCGAAAATCCTAGGAAAATTGGATACTATGGAGTAGAAAACTCCTAATAAAACCAAGTCGGACGGAGCCCCGCTATGCGGGGCTCCTTTTTACGGTAGAAAAAGACATGCTAACATAACCTAACCTATTTAACGAAGCGGGGCTCCGTCCGACTTGGTTTTATTAGGAGTTTTCTACTCCATAGTATCCAATTTTCCTAGGATTTTCGCGAAACGACGGATTATCAAATTATCCTGCGACATATATATACTTCCAATAAAACAAAACATAAAGAGGCATGGCCTAGAGCATATAGGTTTGATGGAAAAAAACATTTTAGCTCTATTGTCATCATCATTATCCAGGAAGGAAACAGGGTATATATTTGTATGGAAAAAATGGCACCCGCGTTTCCTCTTAAGAACGCCTTCCTTGGCTACCGTCCATACAAATCGTAGTCTACTGATAATTTGAAAACAAGAAGTTGTTTTATAAAAAGATCCGTTTACTTACGATCAGTTAAGAGAAATCTATGTCAGTGTATCCCTGTCTTTTTCAAAAAACATAGATTTCTCTTATCCAATCTTAAGTAAACGGATCTTTTTATATTTTTACAAGGGATTTTTTTTTATTTTTTTTTTATTCACAATTGGTAAACCCTTGACAACATCTCACCTGGTGGTAAGTGACGATGTTGCCGAAGATGGAAGCGGGCTTACCAAGATTCCCCAACGCAATGGGGAACTGGCTATCTTATCTTCATGCCGGAACACACCATTGATATCAACATTGATATTTGGCGGCAAGACTTAGATAAGATGGTGGTAGCTAGCCAGGCGAGCTTAGAAAATGCCCTACCACCAACCAAACCGAGTCTTACAATTGACCCCGCCGGGAATCGAACCCGCGACCTCCTGTGTAAAGCCAGCGAATTTTGCCTCTGAGCTATGGAGGCGGTTAAAAAAACGTCATTCATGCACTGTGCATGAGCAACAGTGCTGTAACTGCACCTGTCTCTGTCGACCCCTTACGTACCGCACACCTAACTTAAGTTTAACGGTAGACCAGCCAGACCCATACAAGTATACACTGCAGGAGTGATTAAAATTTGAAAACCTTGTTTTACAGCCCGCTTCTCCCCTGAAGACAAGTACTCGAGGCAGAGAATTACTATCAAGAAGAGATTTGGACTTCTGCTTACACAACAGCCAGAACCTATCCATTGATTTAGTTAAAATGTATTAAATGTATCATAAAAATGTGTTGAATACTAAAACAAAATAAAATTCAAAAGAGCAAATTTTATTAGTCTTTTCAATGCCATTTTTAATCATTTACTAGCTTTTGCCCGCGACTTCGTACGTGTGGAATTTAGAATCAAGTATCTATATTTTTATTTTTGCAGAGACAGTTGAGAATTAAATGGACTTGGAACGGGTAGTTCAACTACGTTTATTTTTGTGCAAAATGAAACAACAAAAACTGAAAAGTTTATATAAAAAATTTGATGTTCTACCCATAGGTTCCATTATAAACAAAGTATCTTACTAGTGACCCGTGAGTAGTTGTCCGTGTAAGAAACAGTTTGTCCTGAGATCGACACCGGCGCGGGCGGCTCGAAGTGTCTGACCTAACGAATTGTTGATGGTCATAGAGAAACATACGCTCACGGGAAACTGCACGCGTTTAAATTAAAATGGGAAATTGTTGGAAATGAATGGTATCCGTGGTATAAAAACTATACCAGCTAAGAATTTCTGCTTTTATAATATTATTATTGTATATATATTATAGCAACGCCAGGCAACCACCGTCTATTCCATTGCATAGCACGGTTAATTGTGCCACGATAAGGGAGAATCATTATTTCGAAGCGACATCACTTTAAGGCGGCTTACATTTCATAGCTTTGGAGGGGTTAAGATCCGAAGCAACTTAATCGGAATACCCACTTTCAGAACGACGATGTTATACACGAGGAGTTCGGGTGCAGAAAGAGAGTTAAGAAACTTTACCGAATAAGTGGTAGCATCGGTTCGGTCTAGAACAGTGTTTTCCAATCTTTTTTTAAGTACGCGACCCCTTTACAAGTTAAACAATTTTAGCGATCCCTACAAAAAAAAATGTTATTGATTTGAAAGACTGTGTTTATAATTTTGTTTGTTTTGGGACCTACCTATACTGATAAAAAAATTAATGTAGGTCCCAAACCCCTAGGGCCATATACAAAGAAAATGTTAGTGATTGGAAAGACTGCGTTTATAATTTTATTTCTTTTGGGACCTACCTATACTGATAAAAAAATCAATGTAGGTGGGCTATAAACAAACAAAATGTTAGTGATTTGAAAAACTGCGTTTATAATTTTCTTTCTTTTGGGTCCTACCTATATACTGATAAAAAAATCAATGTAGGTCCCAAACCCCTAGCGTCATAAACAAAGAAAATGTTAGTGATTTGAAAGACTGCGTTTAAAATTTTCTTTGTTTTGGGATCTACCTATGACCTATACTGATAAAAAACTAATACTTTGTCATTTTTCCATATGGTCATTTTTATAAAGCATTTCAGGGCATTTTTATACCCCGTCATTTTTCCATGCCGACATTAGTCGCCTAAATCATCAATGTAGGTCCCAATTTTTTTTTATTGTAGTGTACTAGAAACACTTACCTTCTTACTTTTGCTCTCGACTCGACTCCCCGAGTAAGGCATCGCGACCCCCGGGAGTGGAGACCCACAGTTTGAAAAACACTAGTCTAGAACTATGTTTTTGGACCGGTAAACCACCTCGTCTCCTTCAACTTTTTCCAAAATACTGTGATTTATGGCAGCTGCTTGATCGTTTTTGGGCGTGAATATTGCTCGTTCACAAAGCCAAGAATTGTCCCGACTGTTACTTGAGATAAATCTTCTTAAACGTAATGAATGACTGCGAAAGAACAATGTTATAAAGGTTCTCTGGTAGAGTTATTAACCCATTCGACTTGGACAATAAACCTTCGCCGATTTTTAACATTCCAATTAGTAGTTTTTGCGTGATGCGTGTACAAACATACAGATAGACAGACAAAAAAACTAAAAATTGTTGTTTTGGCTTCCGTCGTAGTATATATCTTAGTACTAGCGCTTCCGTTGCTCTAATAAAGACCCCCTATATTAGTTTTTCTTCAATATCTATTTAAAACAATGTAAGATATTTTCCTGCGGTAAAATGGAGCTTATATTTTAAGTTAGACCTCTAACAATACATCGGTGAAAACTGCATTCCATTCCATGCAGTACTTTTTGAGTGTTGCGTGTACAAACATACAGACAAACAAAAACTCCAAAAATTTTTGTTTTGGCTTCTGTTGCTCTAATAAAGACCATATTAGTTTTTCTTCAATACCTATCTATAACGTACAGACATCGGCCTGTGACAATTTTATTAGATAAAAAAATTGGGCCGTGGGGTTTTTTTTTTCATCAGTGACAGTGTATAGTTCAGTTGTGCAACTCCCTCCATCTTTCTCTATTCAAAGCCGTTTCCTTTATTTTCCTGTACGATTTAACATTTATCTTCTTCTTAATTTGTGATACATAGCGTATCCTCGGTCTCCCTCTACCACGCATTCCTTCCATGATGTTGTTAATGAATCTGTCATGTCTTATCAGGTGGCCTGTCATCTTTCCTCTGCCGTTTTCTATTAAATGCTGCACTGACAAGAGCCTAGCTCAGAAGAAGACAGTGTACAGGAACAAAAAAATAAACTAGCAGCAAAAAATGTCTTATATGCATAAAAAAGTCATTCGATTGGTGCCGCGCTGTCGAAATCGTCGTCGCAGGTCGTGCCGGCAGGCTGCTCACTCTAATTTTAAGCAAGTGTTCTGTCACACTTTGCTATTTATCCCTCGGCTTTTTTAAGCTACAAAATTTAACGTGCTCAATTTTATAGCGGCAATTTTTTGGTCAGCGATTTTTAGCACTTTTAGAGATTTTTTTTGACTAAACTAATTTTCGCCTGCGAAAAATAACAGCAACAAAGAGCTTGGCGTGACCGCTGCTTTGATGCATGATTGGTTTTTGGACTTTTTGGCACAGATAAGAAAACAAATTTGTTGCTCGTTTTTGGGTAAAGTTGTTGGATCAAAGAAGTCCAGTCTAATTCGATCTCTTTGCATTTCTTTTCGGTTTCAGGCTCTTATTAGAAAGAAGATGATAATTATGAGATTTCAAGAAGCCTTTATTGCGAGAACATTAAATAACAAAAGACTATCTGCCTACCAACTTCTGTTATGTTTCTATGACAACCATAACAATCCATAATTCGTCTGCATTTTCAATCGCAGGCATTTTAGACAATTTTTATTTTTGTAAAATGATGTTTGTAAATATTTTTTAATCGTGTTGCTAAAAAATAAACTCCGGGCAACATGGGAGATGTAAGTATATAAAAATTCATACGAATCGAGAAACTTCAATACCTACTTACTTAACTGCTAAGACATTTCGCTTCACATTAATCCTATTCCTTACTGTGCCTATAGTAAGTGTACGAGTACACTTGGATTTATTACGATTATCGAATTATGTACAGCTAATTGTCAAGCATCTTCATATCAACCGAAAGATGTCCACTGTTGGACAAAGGCCTACGTAGAGCCTCCCCCAAATATTTCAACAACGACCGGTCTTGCGCTGCCCATACCTATCCAGCGCTTGCGCCCTTTACTAGGTCGTTGGTCCACCGAGTGGGAGGTCTACGTCTTCCGGTGCGTGGTCGCCACTCAAGAATATTATTGGCTCAACGGCCATCAGTTCTACGAGCTATGTGCCCCGCCCACTGCCACTTAAGTTAGCGATTCTGTGAGATATATTGGTTACCTTGCGGTTCTCCTACGAATCTCACAATTTCTGATTCGATCGCGTAGGGAAACTACGAGCTTGTTTAGCTTAAGAAAATATATTAACCGATTACAATTTTCAGCGAGACATGGTCGCTTACTATGGGCCTCATAAGAAGGCTCAAGGTCACCCAAAGGGCAATGGAGTTACTCTGCGTGATCGAATCAAAAACGAGATCCTTAGGAGAAACAAAGTAACCGACATAGCTCTCAGAATTGCTAAAAAGTGGCAGTGGGCGGGGCACATAGCTCGTGGGCAGTAAAGTTCTCGATTGGCGACCACGTATCGGAAAACGTAGCGTAGGCAGGCCTCCCACACGGTGGACCGATGACCTGGTGAATGTCGCGGGAAGCCGCTGGATGAGGGTAGCGCAGAACCGGTCGTCGTGGAAATTCTTGGGGGAGGCCTATGTCCAGCAGTAGACGTCCTTCGGTTGATATGATGATGATGAGGTTCAATAGTTTAGCATGAAAGAGCAACAAACGGACAGACATACTTATTTTATACGCATTTATAATAATTAGTGAAGGAAGGATTACCGTTGTTTTAGGTACATAGATAGAATGTGTGATAGATAAGCAGTGCGCGCTAAAATGAACTAACTATAGTTAGTTATGGTTCGTTCGCTGAGGTAGCTGCACCTTTTATAAATGCCGTCAAACATTCCGTCAAAGGGGCCGTTCTAAGTACAATCGCGATTGAACTCAGGCCGGCCCCTTTGACGGAGTGTTTGACGGCATTCATCAAAGGTACAGTTAATTCAGCGAACGAACTTAAACTTTTTACGTGGTCTGTATTTTATTTTAGAGAAAAGAGGAGGAAACCGTCGATACACGGCTTTCGTTTATAAGCGAGTACTTGCTCAGAACGTTAAAACAGAAGATAGACAAATGGAACAAGTTCATTACTGGAGATGAGAGGGTAAGAGATCAAAATACTAACGAGATAGGTATTACAGCACACACAGCTGGCTTTAATCGTAAAATTTGGTTTCTTCGAGGTGGGCAGGTAAATTTCAATCACAGCTCAACAAAAAAAAAAATGTTTTGTTGCCCTGTTTAACTTACAAGGAAGGGTACCCAACTGTCCGACTCCGATTTGATTTATTTTGATATATGTTATATAGTAGTCTAAAATAACTGACACGTATTTTTTTAGCTGCCCAAACTCAACCTGTTAGGAGAAAATGGCCTTCAAAGTACTGAAAATTGACCAAAACTAATTTCTGAGAAGAGATTTGTTCAAAAAAATTTATAAATAATGACTGGTTTCGTTATATGTTCAACATGAATAAAGAATGGGGACGTATTTTGTCATTTCACCAGAAACTCATTTTTTATATATATTTTTTTTATATACTTACAAACTCATTTTTATATAAAAATAAAATTCTGTAAAAAATGAGTTTGTGGTGAAATGACAAAACATGTCCCCATTCTTTACATTAAACATGAATAAAGAATGAACAAATCTCTCCGCAGAAATTAGAAGGTTTGGTAAATTTTCAGTACTTTGAAGGCCATTTTCTCCTAACAGGTTGAGATTAAGCAGCTAAAAAAAAATACGTGTCCGTTATTTTAGACTACTTATAACATATATCAAAATAAATTAAATCGGAGTCGGACAGTTGGGACCCTTCCTTGTTAGCAAATTTTGAGGTTTTCAGGTGCCCAGATTACGAATTTATTCACGAAAGTATTGAATGTGCTCTTGTTTTTATGATCAATTATCGGCTTGTTAGTAATAAAATTTATTTTCCCAGTCATGATTAGAGTTCTACGCAAAAAAACGAGAGCAAATCTTATAAAATCAATGATAGTTTCATGAATTGTGTGTGAGCATAAATATATCCAAAATCGATCTTATATCTAGGGCAACAAAACCACTGTAGACCATTATTATAATAATTCCTCACACACTACGAGTGAAAAATATCTGAACTCACAGAAAGATAGATACTTTACCTAACCTTTGGTGTTCTAGCGTTCTAAAATATTTAAACTCGTTGTAGCGAAGAATGTTTTGAAAAAATTAAGTGCTTAGATATTTATGATAAATTGCATGTTCTGATATTGTTAGCAATCATTTAATGGAATTCAACACTGCTCAGAAATAATTGAAAACCTCGCCCGCTTCGATATATCTGACGGCGATTGTACCAATGATTTTGTTGCTTATAAAGGATGGCCCGCAGGAAAATGTTTGCTTCTTAACTTTTGAACGCGTGGAGGGGGAAGCGCGCTGTTGGCATGAATCGGTAGCTTAGTTCTTGAAATTTTGTTCGCCATGAGTCAGTTCACGGGTGAGCAGGGTGCTTTCGCTGTGCACAAACCTTAATGCGAAAACAATAATTTGTGTGTAATTGTTAGAAGTTCAGTATCAAATGCACAGTGTTCAGCAGTGTCAAAGTACCCCTTTGATTAGGCACTGGATAAATAAACTTCGGTCCTGTTATGCCACATCGCCGCCCAGGTCCCACACGTACTGTTCAGACCGAAATAAGTGCATACTGCAAATGATACAGAACTCTTAATAAACGCCTAAGAAATTACACACGAATTATTGTTTTCGTAAGGTTTTTGCACAGCGAAAGCACCCTGCTCACCCACGTGAACTGACTCATGGCGAACTTTACAGAACCAAGCTACCGATTGATGCCAACACCGCGCTTTTCCCTCCACGCGTTCAAAAGTTACGAAGCAAACAAAAATAAAATTTCCTGCGGGCCACCTGTATAAAGCCCCTATTACGCATACTAGGAACTTGTAAAAAGGATAAAGTTTCTTAGTTATGTTTCCACAGAGTATAGTGATTTAAGTGAATTATTTGAGCATTGCAATTCCCTTGTTTTAGCACATCCTATTCAGGTATTTCGACACGCCCAAGTATGAGCTGCTGGTGTTTCGGATAAACACGGCTGGCATGCTTACGGCAGCGCTTACATTTCCATCGGTGAACCGAGGCAAAGTGGTTTACTTCCTCAGGAATTCGGAAGAGAAGATAACACAAGCAAATTTTCGCCAGGTAAGTAAATAGATACCCACCATGCAAATAACCCAAATGCACAAGGATCGGCAGGTGGGATAGGTACTTATAGTTTAAATTCTCATCTTTGATTTTTTTTACCTTTTTAGTATTATAAGGGTACATCTTCAGTCTTTTGTCTTTAGTAGTTTACTAGCTTTTTCTCGCGGGTTCGCTCGCGTGGACATCGTTTATATAACTGTCTTTTTAGTGAGTGGTGCAAGCGCAGACATGAGTTTTCCTTCGATCCCTCAGGAACGCTATCTGGCTATTCTGATTAGAAGTCTATGTCACTTCCCACCCCCTCAACCAATTCTATACAAAAACCTTTTCAGTCCGGTAGCTCCGTTGCGACGCTGACGTGCGCGAGCGCGGAATTGAGTTTTACCCAGATCCCTCGGGAGCCATGTCAGGATATGCTAATTAGTAAATTATATCATTTCCCACCCCTGAGCCAACTCTGTGCTGAAAATCACAGCAATCCATTTTTCCGTTTAATTTAACATTTAAAGAAACTAACAAAAAAGAGTATAATATTGTCAGTTCCCTCAGGAACTGCATCGGACTATGCTATTTTCACGGGATAAAAGTAGCCTAGGTATGTCCTTTTCAGTGATACAGGCTACCTGCATGGCAAAGTCAATCAAGATTGGTTAAGGTGTTGAAGCGTGAAAAGGTAACAAAGAAACAAACACACTTTCACATTTATAATATTAGTAATGATTCATTAGATATCCCCGCTAAGTACCTACTTACATAGCTCTTAGGTAGGCTTCAAAACACTGGTAGAGTACGTTTCATCAAATAGTTCATATGACGTCATGTTGGCTAAGCTATCTGTTTTGCATACCTTTCCTATACATATGTTAATAAAACTTAGTACATCACTATAAATGTCTATCGACTTGTACGAACGCGAAAAAAAGAAGCTGGTCGTAGAGGACGAGGAAATAGTTTGATGGTTTTATCACAGGGAATTAAGTTTAATTATAGTTTGGACTGTGAGGCTCTGTAATATATAAAAAAATATTCTCACTCAGAGATTACCTCGAATAACCCCAAGAGCTTTAAGCTCGAGTTGCACAATCCCATCGAATGCCTAGGAGACTGCGAGAATGTGGACGATTATAATGACAGATTGGTGTATATTGTCCAAACGGTCGGGTCTGAGATTTTAAATACTCGCCGTTCAAACAAAACCAAAAAAATCTCTGACTTCACCAGCAACCTTATGGAAGAAAGACGCAGTCAGGCCCCTCTTCCCCACTGGGCACTCTGGGCACGTGCCCAGGGCCCCGCGGTCGATAGGGCCCCCTAGTCCCTGCCAGATCACCAAATGACAACCGACATTTATTAACGTAAAACATATTTATTTCAAAAAATCTAACGATAATGAATGACTATAATAAGCTTTTGCATGCGCGAAGCTGCCCATACTCTCGCCCGAAAATCAGGCTTTCCAATTTCAGCATGTTTATATAAATTTAAATACTTTATATGAAAATACAATTTAACAGTATACTGAGTACACTATTTTATAGTAAAATCATCAGTGAACTTGTAATTTTTTCGTGTTTTTCATTAAATTTTTTATATCTTTCATCCACCAAGAGCTACATACAGCTTTTGAGAACCAACCTATAAATGCTAAAAAAAGTAAAGTACTTTTGTGTATTATACTATATTATTTATTAATTTGAAGTGATTATAAAACAATAAAAATAAATCTAAAATTTTGCATATCTATTTTTTTTATTCTGTTCTAACAAAATAGTGTACTGTCAAGATCATAAGGGCCTCATTATCCTACTGTGCCCAGGGTCTCCAACAGATTGAAGACGGCCCTGGACGCAGATTGGTTTTGCAGTCCTCTGAAGATGCTACTCAGTATCGGCAACTAAACAGGCAGATCTCTAAGTTCCTGAGTAGCAATTTGCGCCAGTATTATACAAATTGTATTAAAGAGGCGATTGAGAACAACAAAGGCTCAAAAGTGTTCGCGAGAGATCTGTCGGACAAAGCTAACTGACCAAGCTGAAGACTGAGGATGGCAGGATCATATCATCTAAGACTGAGTTGCTGGAAGAAGTTGAGAAGTTCTACGGACAATTGTACAAGACCACACGTTTGCTGTCAGCGATCTGGCAAAAGACCCAAGAGCCAGACTAACCCGACACTATACCAAAGATATCCCGGACATCAGCCTGTATGAGATTAGAATGGCTCTCAAAGAGCTTAAGAACAACAAGGCACCGGCTGATGATGGAATTACGGTTGAACTTCTGAAAGCAGGTGGAACACCGGTGCTTAAAGCTCTTCAGAAGTTATTTAATTCCGTTATACACGAGAGACCAACGCCTAAGGCATGGCATAGAAGTGTGGTTGTGTTTTTCTTCAAAAAGAATGACAACATCCTGCTTAAGAATCTCACTTCTGAGCCATGTCTACAAGCTGTTTTCGAGAGTCATTACGAATCGTCTCGCACGCAGGTTTGACGACTTCCAGCCTCCCGAACAAGACCGTTTCCGAAAAGGCTTTAGTACTATAGACCACATACATTCGCTATTAAACAGAAGACTAAAGAGTATAATCAGCCACTATGCTTGGCGTTTGTAGACTATAAGAAAGCCTTTGATTCAAACGAAATCTGGGCTGTGCTACATTCTCTCCAGCGGCGCCAAATTGACCATCGATACATCGAGGTGTTGAAGTGTCTGTATGAAAACGCCACCATGTCGGTTTGCCTCTAGGACCAGAACTCGAAACCTATCCAGTTGCAGCGAGGGGTGAGACAGGGAGACGTTATATCTCCGAAACTGTACACCGCCGTCCTGGAAGATGTTTTCAAGCTGCTGGACTGGGGTAGATTCGGCATAAATATTAACGGCGAGTACATAACTCACCTCCGATTCGCTGACGATATCGTGGTACTTGGACGTGTACGTTGTACGTGGACCATGGAAGAACTAAGTACAATGCTCGATGGCCTCAGTAAAGTCTTATCAACAAGTGGTTCTTCAAATGAACATGGACAAGACGAAAATAATGTTAAATGTCCGTGTCGCACCCACCCCTCTAAAGGTTGGAGACTTTAAACTGGAAGATGTTGACAAAGAGTCCAGCTAGGTAGGTCCAACTCCAAGAAAGAGATCAATCGACGAATCCAACTCGGCTGGGCAGCGTTCGGGATGCTTCGCAATATCTTCACATCCCAAATACCGCAGTGTCTCAAGACTAAAGCCTTTGACCAGTGTGTGTTGCCAGTGATGACTTACGGAACTGAGACATGGTTGCTCTCTATGGGCCCCATAAGAAGGCTCAAAGTTACCTAAAGGGCAATGGAGCGTGCTATGCTCGGAGTTTCTCTGCGTGATCGAATCAGACACGAGGAGATCCGCAGAAGAACCAAAGTAACCGACATAGCTCACAGAATCGCTAAACTGAAGTGGTAGTGGGCAGGGCACATAGCTCGCAGAAAATATGGCCGTTGGGGCAGTAAAGTTCTCGAGTGGCGACCGCGCACCGGAAAACGTTGCGTGGGCAGGCCTCCTACGCGGTGGACTGACGACCTGGTGAAGATCGCGGGAAGCCGATGGATGCGGACAGGGCAGGACCGGTCGTCGTTGAAATTCTTGGGGGAGGCCTTTGTCCGCAGTGGACGTTTTTCCACTGATATGATGATGATGATGATCACCTCGTTTAAAACTTATCAGATAGGTTAGCCAACATGATGTTATATGTTTTCTTTGATGAAAGGCATTATAGTTGTCTTCTCCCGATAGTTGTATCCCCGCGCCGAGTCGTATCTGGTGCAACGCATATCATTAGCCATACAGCGGGGTAACGCAGCCAGCGTAATGGGCACATTTGCATCAGGTACGACTCGGGGCGGGCTTTTTGACTAAGGCTTAGGCCTTTTAATTTTATTATATATTTAAATATAATTGTTGTCTTTTACCCAACTGTGAATAAAAAAACGCAGTTGTCAAACCCATATTTTTTTCTAAGATTTTCTTTGGCAAAATCGGGTTAGAACTTTATGATTTTGTGTATTAAAGCACAGATTACTAAATAGTTACTTCGTAAATTAAAGCTAGCCAATGATGCTAAAGGGGCACAGTTGTCTGATAATGCGAAATACATGAGAAATCTTGGAATTATAAAATCAGGGCAATAATATTTCTTAAAAATTTGTTTGGGACTTGAGGGGCACCTTTTTGACAGCAGTCATTGTTGAAACCAATTTGTATTTTTTTAACTTTTCACTTTGTTGGAAAGCTGATAAAATGAGGAAATTTTTCCCGTATTTTGTACGTACGTCAACTGTATTTTAACTTTTTTTAAAAATCACGACATATTCAAATAAATGCGTTTTTCATACAAAATTAGAAAACACAAATTCAAATATCTCGAAGACTAAAACCTTTTGTGCTACCTATATCAGTATGATCTTATTGTATGTTATCTTCTCTATTTTGCGTTCAAGTTTTGCGTGCTAATTACAGGGCATGCTGTATAGGGAAGAATGAAAGAGAAAAACACGTTGCGCCGACGGCCAACCCTAAATATTTGGTAACAGTGCAGGGAAATGATTATTCGTTGTTGTCAATATCAGAACTATCATAACTGTTTTCATTGCCTGAAATTTTATTACTGTCGTTATTGTATTTATCAAAATAATTTAATTTACTTATATTAGAGACATTTAAGAAACCCTTATAACTGTGCTTTAATCGGTTCTTGGTACAAATTCTAAATTACGACCGTGCTCGTTACTGGCATGGAATTTTTAGCAATAATTATTTCTATGGTTCGTGATTTATTACCACAACCTGACAATGAAAAATTTTCATATTTCTTGGTAAGTCCGCTTCCATCTCGGCATCATTAATTACTTACCATCAGGTGAGATGATGGTAAGGGCTTACCCATTCTGGATTTAAAAAAACTTTGTTATTTTCCATTTTGCCACAAACAAAAAACATCAAAAACTAAATTCATTAACTTAAATTCATTGAAGCTTCAACCCAATTAATAAAAGGTGACTAAAAAATATGTATATGCCAAATGTATACGGCGCTTCACGTAAAAAGAGTGGGGCCCAACGATGGGAAAATATTGGTATTATACAGGGTCTTAACAAAGGTATGCACGTTTTTAACTGGAGCTTTGTATTCATGAAACTAAATAAATTTCCCCAATAAACCCACGGTCAATTCGCATTTGTTTGTTTAAAATTGTGCGGAATACGCCATACTAGGTACCATTGCGGGCCGGCGCAGTTATTGAACTTGACTGTCAAGTTCATAAACCTGGGGTTATTCTGAGCAGTTTGATAATTTAATTTAAAAAAAAAATTGCGAATTGACCATGGGTTTCTTGGGGAAAGTTGTTCAGTTTCATGAGTACAAGTTCCAGTTAAAAAAGTGCATACCTTTGTTAAGACCCTATATATTAGGGCTAAAATTGATTGCGCGCGGCCACCGGCCAGTGCTTTTCTTTCTTAACGGGTGGTATATGAAAGAGGAATTTGGCTAAAAGGCCCACTTTACGGGAAGTGGCTACCTACTGCGCCGCGGCCTTCTGTCTGTAAGTATTAGGAGATGACATTAGAAACGTAGTTGAACCATTTCTTTCGGTAAAACTCCTCGAAGACACGACGATCCCATGACTTGAATTGCAGATCACCACAATAGGTGAGATGTCTGGCAACGTGTTGATGGATCTGTCAGTGCTGGCTGACGAGGTGATCGGGCCCATGCTGTGCAACCCTCTCAACCAGGCTGGCTGGCCTAAGATCGTGAAGAAAGACATGCAGAAACACGTCAACATACTCAGGAATTTAATGCTTCAGGTTCTATTTCATGCTTAGAAAACTTACCTACTTACTTCATTCATGTCTTCCACGGACAGCCTTCCAACCTCCTTAATGAGTAAGGCACCAAGCAGAAGAATATACCTAACCAATCTTTTATATTGCTTGGCCTCCGACACCGTTTGTTACTAGGTTCAACGGATTGAGCTGTTCGGACATTTTTCGCCATAGCCGCAACTAGTTGTGTAGATTAGATGAGCATTTCTCGACCCTCGAGTCGAGCACCTCGACACACGAAAACTTATTAGAAGAAAAAATAACTCACTCACAGCTCTTTCTCGATATCCTTGGCACAGTTCTGCCTTAGTGTATACAGGGTATTCGACGCATGGACCAATAAAATTTTTTGGGGACAAGGTGAGGTCATGAGGACATGACTCCAGGGAACCTTTATCCTAAGTGTTAAATAGTAATTTTGATTTTGTATGGGAAACGATTTTGTGGATACGTTTTTAGTGATAGTGCACGTGTTCGGCAACGGCTATTGCAAACTACTTTCCTTAGTTTTCGCTACTTAATGAATGACTAAACGATTTTGTGAATACGCTTTTAGTGATAGTGCACGTGTTCGGCAACGGCTATTGCAAACTACTTATCTTAGTTTTCGCTACTTAATGAATGACTAAACGAATTTGTGAATACGCTTTTAGTGATAGTGCACGTGTTCGGCAACGGCTATTGCAAACTACTTATCTTAGTTTTCGCTACTTAATGAATGACTAAACGATTTTGTGAATACGCTTTTAGTGATAGTGCCCGTGTTCGGCAACGGCTATTGCAAACTAGTTTCCTTAGTTTTCGCTACTTGATGAATGACTAAAAGCACATGTAGCATATCGTTGTAAAGAGGACAGTTATACTGTAGAAGTTTTCTAAACAAAAATATTTCTTGTTTTGTTTTTTTTAAAACGAATGTAGAAATTGTTTATTTGCATTTTTTTTCATTATAAATTTTGGTTGCTTTTGATGTTTGACGTTTTTGGGACTTCAAAGGCTCATAGTTTATTTTTTGGCTGCTTTTGCGTGAAAAAATGAATTACCTAGAACAAAGCTACACTTACAAATACAATGAAAGTACTTTTTTGCCACTATCAACACGGATAAAGGTTTCCTGGAGTCAAATGGTCCTCACGACCTCACCTTCTCCCTAAAAATTCTGTCGGCCCATGCGCCGAACATCCTGCATATTTTAGTAGGTACTAAGTTCTGCTTAGTGTCTTAGCTCAAATCAAACAAATCAAAGCTAAAATCGAGTAGATCATAGACTTACCAAAACTTTGATATTCCGTAGCTAAAAGGAGAAATGTCTAGTCAAATGATGTTAACAATGCCAGTTGGAATAGAAAATATTTACCAGATTGAGAATCAAATTATGGAGAGGTACGTTTAAACGGAGCTTTACTTAAGTATTGGAAGATACGTCAATCAGTAATTTCTTACCTACGTTATAATATACAGAGTGTAAAAAAAATTATGTAGGACCCGTTAACTGGGGGTTCTACTCTTAATACTGAACAACTTTCCCCAAGGAACCCATAGTCAATTCTGGAAAAAAATATTGGACCCTCCATACTAAAATTCACAAAGTTAGTCTTAGCTGATATATTTGTATGAAGAGTAACTTTTTTTTTGGCGATTTCAGCAAAGTCGTAGAACAAAAGTTGTTCAGTATTATAAGCAGAAGCCTCAGTTAATAGGACCTACACCAATTTTGTTACATTCTGTACTCAACTTAGTTAACTGAGTAAATGTATGTTTTACTTTTAACCGCCTCCGTGGCGTAAGTTAACCATTACTCCACGGAGGCGGCAATTATTCATTAGCTTCACATCACGAGGTCGCGGGTTCCATTCCCGGCGGATTCTAACATTGAAGACTCGGTTTGGTTGGAAGTGCATTTCCTAAGTCCGCCTGGCTAGCTACCACCATCTTATCTTAGTCTTGCCGCCAAACATCAATGTTTACAGCACATATGTTTTCCGGCTTGATGATAAGATAGCCACTTTCCCATTGCATTAGGGAATCTTGGTAAACCCGCTTCCATCTTCGGCATCATCGTCACTTACGTCGTTAAGTTAATTAAAAAAAAGTTTTTTTTTATTAATTCACAATTGGTAAACCCTTGGCGTCATCTCACCTGATGGTAAATAACGATGATGCCGAAGATGGAAGCGGGCTTACCAAGATTCCCCAACGCAAACGGTGGCAGTATTTAAAAATGAAATACTAAAAACTACTTTTTGTATAATAAAAGAATCCCAATTCTCATCAAAATTACTGATTGCACAGCAAAATACTTACCTCAAAATATAATTAATTAAGCAACAAGTTGACCAACCCTAACTAAGGCCCGATCGCCCTAATTAAGGGTAGGCTCGAGCCCCTTGGTGGGGACGTATACATGAGCTGATATGATGCAACAAGTTAGGTTGGTGGCGCAGAGCCATTTACCTACAAGTATAGCGTTTAAAACTGTTTTATTATTTCGTAAGTCAGATCCGCCACCCAGGATTATCGCTGTTTTCGCTTGCTTAACTCTACTCCATTTGAAAAGGATAGATAATTTGATGTGCAATCAATATTTTTGAAATGATTGTCATAAATAAATGATTGAAAATAAATTGATAGGTGATTAGTTGCTTGATGAGCATTAAAATATTCCTAAACAATGTATGTTTTTCAGTGACGAGGACAAAGTCGATTTACAGATAAAAACTAATATTGAAGGTGCTGTTATAAATTGGGCAATTAAAATAGACAGCATACTGAAAGAGAACTCATATATAGGTAAATAATACGATTCCAACTGCAAAAGCGAAAAGTGTACAATTCGCGGCGTGTAAGTTGAACACAAATGGCGGTGTTTATTGAGACCTCAAAATAGACACTGCGCACTGTTCAACTTAGATGATGAACTTAGATAGGAAGTGAGCGTGCCTGCAGCTCCGGTACCACACCGGATATGTGGGAGACAGCTTCTCTGGTGTCCCGAGCGGGGATCGAACCGCCAGCAGCGAAAGCCGCGGGAGGTGAGCGTCCCTACAGCTCCGGGACCTACCTGGACAGTAGGTAGTGGTTCTCTTCCACGAGGCACTCGCCTTGCAGAGCACCGGGACAAGCGTCTTGGCGGCAAGACCTACCGTAACTGGTTCTTGTCTTCACCTTATGGTGTTGGCAGGAATAGCGGCCCTCACTGTATGACCTAGCTGTCGGTGAGTGGGGACGCTATATCATAAACCTGGTAGTTTAGCGTATTTTTTTTATATTTTTTTTAATTCACAATTGGTAAACCCTTGACAACATCTCACCTGGTGGTAAGTGACGATGTTGCCGAAGATGGAAGCGGGCTTACCAAGATTCCCCAACGCAATGGGGAACTGGCTATCTTATCTTCATGCCGGAACACACCAATGATTTCAACATTGATATTTGGCGGCAAGACTTAGATAAGATGGTGGTAGCTAGCCAGGCGGGCTTAGAAAATGCCCTACCACCAACCAAACCGAGTATTACAATTGACCCCGCCGGGAATCGAACCCGCGACCTCCTGTGTAAAGCCAGTGAACTTTGCATCTGAGCTACGGAGGCGGTTAAAATCTGGTATCTGGTAGATATACGAGAGGGAATGTTCAACTTAGATGCCGCGATCTATACTACACTGCTCTACATTGCCTAGAAATATTATAAAATTTTTAATGCAAAATATGGTTTCTTGCAAAGCTATTAGACCTTTGCTATTCAACATTACTTAGGACATGTGCAGTACAGGGTATAAAAACTCAAGATGGGTAAGTGTTATATTATCTACGGGTACCTTCTCAGTTCTTATAAACTTGGGTTCTGATAATTTCGTACAATCTGTGCCACCCTTCTGAGACAATATAGAAACAAAATTTTAATTTTCCGCGCGTTTTACGAAAAACACTTAAAACTAAATTAATTTGTAAAAATTGAGAGGGTAAATGTACTCTTCGGTCTTCTGTATAATCTGCTGCAGCGTATGTATGTACTTAATAGTTAATACATATTTGTGTACCAAGTTTCAACGTAATCGGTCCAGTAGTTTCGGAGCAAATTGGCAGTTACAGACGGATGAACAGACAGACACGTGAATGATCCTATAATAGGTTCATTTTTCCTTTTGAGGTACGGAACTCGAAAAATCGCACAAGAGCGAGGAAAACAAACATTTTGCTTTACATTTAACTTATTCATTGAGATATCCATATAATTCGTAGCTTTCAAAAGATATAAGCTGCCGCTACCGAACCACGACATCGAGTTTTACGCGCAGCGCCTGCACAACCTGGAGGGGATCTACGCACAACTCCGGGACCCGCGCGTCAAGCGGCTCGCGCATTACCTTGAGGAGACCAACAGCGTCTACCTGAATTCCTTCAGGCAGATACTCACCAACCTTGTTGGCGGTAAGTCTTCAGTACGTAAGGTCTTGCGAAATTATCTTACATTTGTGTTACCTCATCATCAGACTATGCGAGATGATTTAAGTATAGTTATCCAACGAAATATTTAGCCTGGGTATGTCAGTAGGGAAGTGCTATTACTGTTAACATGACATTTCCCCCGAGAGTATTGTTTTACGGGTGTATGTTTGTAGGTATGTCTGTTTCTTTGGCTAAGTCTGTAGCTTGAACGGATTAACGGATATTGGAATGCGAGGTGTGGTTTGGTTGGTGGAAGGGAATTCTGTAAGCCCGCCTGGCTAGCTACCATCTTGCCGCCAAACATAAAATTATTGAAACATTTATGTGTTCCGGCTTGAAGATAAAATAGCCAGTTCCCCATTGCGTTGGGGGTATCTTGGTAAGCCCGCTTGTATCTTCGGCATCATCGTCACTTACCATCAGGTGAGACGGCACCAAGGGCTTGCCAATTGTGAATTTATATATAAAAAAGATTCTATTGATCTATTGAGTGAGTTGATATGAGAAATCGTGTGTTTCGTTTTTAGAAGACACCCAAATTCACACAAAACTTTTACTCAACCCTAGCGGTAGGTACAGATTGGTATGTAGATACGTCACCGGGATATTGTAAAAACCGCGATATTACAATCTCACTAGTTAGATATCATCATCATCATCATCATCATATCAGCCACAAATCGTCCACTGCTGGACAAAGGCCTCCCCCAAGGATTTCCACGACGACCGGTCCTGTGCTGCCCGTTAATACAATACAATATATATTAGATATAATACAATACAATTATATATATTAGATATAATACAATATAACGGTAAATTGTGAATCGGATCACAATTTCACGGCCAACTCTTGTACCTCCGAATAAAACCGACGATTTCTGTTGCTGCGAAGCATTTTGCTACCCTTTAACTGTAAATGAATCACCTGACCGAACCTAACCTCGATTGCTTCGCGAGCTCATTTATTTAGTGTTTTTCACTTCGCTTAGTGTTATTGTAATGTCACTATTGAGTTTACAATGTCACTAGTGAAATTGTAAACAATATGTTACAGTTCACAGTCTTTCGACAGTTCACAATCTCGCGAAATAAATCCCGTTAGATTATAATCTAACGGAATTTACAATCTTACGGTGACAGATTCAACATCACAGCCACAACACGACACTGTTTCCGCACTCTCGTTCACTATGTCTAAGAACACTCGCTAGAATGAGCTGTTTCGTTTGACCATCTAAATTGGTTGAGTTGGAGGGAAACTAGGTATGAACATTTAACCTACCAAACGGATTTTCATACTGTTTTCACGAATTTTTTGGATACCTAACAAGAATAAAACCTTTTTATTATAGTTTTTGTGCTTTCATTTATGGGTGTTGGAAAAAAAAGTGCTCAGAGGATGTAAGTATGAAATCTAGGTGTGAACATTCAACTCGCACATTCTCGCACATATCGATGGCGAGCCGCTTGCTAGTCGCCCACCGAGCACCAACGATGTACATAATAAATAATAATATTGCTGCGGAGCCGCACGGGTCTCCTTGTTTTTAATTAAATGAGTTAAGGCGAGGTATTGAATGGAACAGTTGTCTCTGTCTTTTTCTTTACGTGTGAAGAGTAAAGAAAATAACCACACTTTTTCACTTTTTCAATGGTTTTTCGTTTCAATCAAAAACTACAATGAAAGTATAAAAATAATAACATTAGTATTATCATAACATATATTGTTGTAATTTTTTTTAAATTTATACTTTAAAAAATATTAGTCATAACTAGAGTTGAAAGTAACGGTGTAGACCTATCGGTGGGATTTTTTTCTATCGAGCCAAAACTGCTCAATCGTGTTTCTAATAGCTTTTGACTTTAAGAAACATTATCAACAATAAGGGTATTTTTTTTCAACCTTGAGTTTACTTTCGTTTAGGAGTAATTGACGTCAAAAAAAACGAAAATCTGTAATATTACCGCCCTAAGTTATTGCATTTTTTGTTGTCTCTGCAATTTGGCATTTAGCTATTTCCTTTTAACATTCGTTAATTAGCAATTATGATTCAGTTCAGTTTGTAATAAAATAACCTTGGCCAAATTTGTCGAACGAAATCAGCCTCACCTATCGTTCGTAGCAATGATGTGACCCACATATGTTATTTTTCAGCAATCGTGGAAGCTCGCGACATATACATTCATCAGAAGCCACTTGTGCAGTACTTCGAAAACTACGCGATGGCAGACTTCTTGGATTCGAAGCCACATGTTAGGCCCATGCTCCACTGCATCGGGTTGCTGTGGGGAAACTCTCGATACTACTGCAACATTGACAAGCTAATCCGTAAGCAAAAAATATGACACCGACAGTAATTTCGTGTTTACTTTCGAGCGACGAAGGAGTTGAGAAGATATTGTAATGGCTAAAAAATCGAAGTTGAGATTTGATGGGGATCGACTCAGAATACAGAATAAACCAGAAAAGTATACTGCTACAGTATTACGATATGGCTTACAGTAGCGCAACTCCTTTGATGTCGCTGCCCTGCAAGTACCCTTCCTTTGCTCTGCGTAAGTACATTCGTTGCGCTACTGTAAGCCTGCATGCAGGTGATTTGTTACAAGCTATTTACAAGTTTTTGTTGTAAAATCTTGCAAGTTAAATTTGACCCACTTTCCGGTTTCCGATTGAGCTGAAAATTGCATGTGTATGTATATCGCGTGACAATGCAATATTAAAAGCTTTTACCTAAAAGTTATTAGGTTTCCGAAATTATTTGTGAGTAAACAAGCAGTGGTTATTTAATTAAGTGGTTAAGTTATTTTTAACTTAACTTTTTTTTTTAAATCCTACTTAAAATAGTAACTTTACAGCCAAGGAAAGGCGTAGAGTGTTCGGCTTCAGCGCGCCACATACTATTCTCAGTGTACCTATATACGCGTTTTCTGGTTAATTGTGAATTCTGAGGGGATAGATTATCTTACACTAAAATTATAGTCTAAAATTTAAAAAAATGTGTGTGTGTCTGTATGTCCATCTTGTGCTCTAGTTCCCAAACTACTTGACGGATTTGGATGAAACCTGGGTTAGAGCAATATTATTATTATATCTCCAGGCCTTTTTTTTCTAAATTTCTCCTATCCAGATTTTTAGGGTTGCCATAATATTAAAAAAAATATTCTTATCGCTTTACTCAAAAATGCCCCTAAAGATTTTGATGAAACTCTGTATGTTACTATCCATGTTTATGGCCTACAGTAAGCTGTAGTCAGTTGTTCCAAGAAAAATCGGAATAAGCCACCTCCCATACAAATCCAGCTTGTTTGTTACTTTTTCTCAAAAATGACTTTAACAATTTTAATGAAAATTTGTAAATAATTAGGACTGAATAAGATCACTGTATTATTCCAGGAAAAATCTGTGTAAGTTACCTCCCATAAAAACCCAAATTATTTGTAATTTTTTCATCAAGTCTGATATACCTAGCTTTATTCTTTACTACTATGCCCGACTACGACAGACTGTGAAGGCTTCGCGAGAAAGTATGCACAGAGTGGCTGTACAATTTATTTTTAACAGCAACAACGTTTAAATATTTTTATTTATTATTTTTTAGCTTTATTGAGAGAAGTTTGCCATTTGGTAATCCTTCAGTGTACAAACTCGTTGGATACTTCTACCATTTTTCAAGGAGAGCCTGAGGAGCAGTTGGAGAAATTAAATGAGGCGATGCGCATTTTACAACATTTTATGTGAGTTGAACGGAAATGTAATTACTTCACCTGTTTTTTTTTTCGGAAGGACAAGCTTGTTGTTTGGCCGTGGGGGCCTTTACAACTTCACCGGGCAGGGGAGGCGAGTACGGAAGGCACTCAACCTATGGAGGCACTCAACCTATTACTTCACCTGCTTATTTATCCTTAAGACCATGGCTCATCATCATCATATCAGCCGACGGACGTCCACTGCTGGACATAGGCCTCCCCCAATACCATGACTAGTACTTATTATATACTTTCTCGACCCCGTAGTACCGTACGTACGTATACGTAGAGTAGAGGAAGTATTCAAGAAAAAAAAGAGTTTTTCCAATTTTCGTGAAAATGTGTTCTGTATCATTACACATAATGAAAAACTGAATATCTCAATTCCGTCCGTGCGTCCGTCCGTCTCGCTTGGCTCTGGAGGCTATATATTTAGTCCGGTAGGGTCCAAATTGAGTTTAAAATTATTTCTTCAAAGAATTTATCGAAAGTTTCTTCGTACTGTCAAACTGAGGAGTAGCTGTCATACAACAAAAACTGAGATGCCAATGTGCCAATAAATGACAAAAGATAGCCATTATGTGTGTGCAAGAATGCAAAAAAACGTACCTGCTCTTTGTAACCGTCCCAACAGTAAGTATTTACATTATTTTCAACTTTGCATTTGATACATTTCACAAAACATGTAACTAGTGGAATTTCGTCAACATGGTCCAATTGAGTAAAAAAAATTAACAACTCCGGTTACAAAAAAGATACCGAAACAAATTACATACCATTCAAAAGCCTAAGCTTTAGAGATGTTTTTAAAAAAACAGAAGCCTTCCAGCCCCATTATTTTTTTTAAATGCATCGCAAAGTTGACTTTTAAATTTTTGTTCAACTTTTTTTTTAAGTTCGGGGGCCCACATTTTTGTTTTTAGCAATAACTTGAAACAAACATAATTTTTTTTAGAGCCGACAATCTTATAAAAGTCTATTAAAAAAAGATTTTGGAGCTAGCTTTAAAAAACAAAAAGTTACATGTGTTCAAAGGTATAAAAATGGCAAAACTTCTAAAAAAAGGAAAAAAAAATCCTGTAAAAAGAATTACAAGTCCTAGATTTTTTTTTATTCTCAAAATAGGTGGGAGGCGACCCCACCTATCCCCCATTTTCGTATTTTCAACCATCTGCCGAAGACCCTGTATATTTTGGTCATCTATTAAGAATTCATCAATTAAAAAAAAATGCCAAGTTTGTTGCGGGCTGCCGTACAATTATTAAAGACATAAGACATAAATATTTTATAATTTTAATTTATTTTTTATTTTACTTCGGCTTCAATTCCTTCTCAGCGATACGTATGAGATGAACCGCGATAAGGTGCGAACGTTCTTTCCGCCGGGCGTGATCCCGGTGCCCTGGTCCTTCGACTTCAGCCGCGTCTTCATGCGGTACAACGTTTACACGGCGCGCCTTAAGATGATCCAGGAAATACTCGAGGACACCGTAGAAATAATGAAACTCGAGAAAGTTGAACTTACTGGCCTGAGGGGTAAGGCTATTAGCAATGAGTGCGCAAAGGTATGAAATCAGAAATATATTCGTGCTTAACCCGGCGTGAATGAGGTCGGGTATCTCATACCCACCAATTTATAAAACACTAAATATTATTGAACTAAGCGATTCCTGGAATCGGCTGGCTCGGAGGGGGTGCCGCGAGGAGTGATTTCAATTGTTTTTTATTTTTATTTTTAGTGAACTACACGTGCGCAAACACACAGCGGGTACGTAATATCCGACCTCATAAAAGAAGATATTAGAATGTTTTATGTTGATTTTATGTAATCTCGAAGCTAAATTATATGACAGATATATTTTTTAATTTTGTGTGCACAGTTGTTAAAATATCACAGTTTTTTAGATATTAAGTTATATAGCTCCTTAATATTGTTGATTTTTGTGTAAAAAAATACTACTTCGTTTTTTTACAGAAATACAAATACTTTTGTAACTGAAACTGGGTAATTTTATTATTTTACCTCATGTCCCAGAAATATTCATTTAAATTATAAAAATCGACAATTTCTGTATTTGGGTATGTTATACCCACCTAGCAGTTGGTGTAACTATTTTTCACCTTATTCACGCCGGGTTAATGTTAGGTACCTATGTAGGTAGTGAATTTCTAAACCACATAATTTCAAACTGTTTCCAGGTGTTCGAACAGTATATGTTGGAATATAAAAATTTGGGTGGCAATGAGTATGACCTGGCAGACCATAATGATAATAGTTTCGTGTCAGATTATGAAAAGCAAAAGAAGGTGATAGAGAATGTTCACCGGACTCTAGCATCACTTTTTTCCCGAGCTCTGGACGAATGCAACGATTTGGACTCGTTTTACAAGGTATGATATTGTGTTTAATAAAGGTCTAGTCTAGATATTTCCTCCCGAGGCTTATTAGTTAATTGATTGATTGAAAACGCTTTATTTCACAACGAGAAAAAAAAGATACAATGATTAAGGAGGTTGTAAATATAGGTGGTCTTATCGCTAACAAGGGATCTCTTCTTCTTTAGGTGAAGGAAACATGAGAAATCATTATTTGATTGATTTATTCTTTTTCTTATTGTTAATCGGTACACTGTTGTCACAGTGACCGTGGTCATCATTGTGAATCACGATGATAGATAATCTTGGTATTCTTCGCGGACTGCAGCTTTCTGGGTGCATTCGTGAACTGAGCACTCAGTTGCGGCCTTTATCTGGTTTGTCCATCTCATTGGTGATCTACAACGTGGCCTGGTGCCTTAAACTTTTCCCTGCACTACGAGGCGCTCTATAGAGTCATTAACACGACGAGAATATGGCTTAGAGGGTCAAAATGCGTGACTGCACTGTGGTTCATAGGCGCTGTCTGATGCCGAGTTTTTTTAATATGGAAGCATTTGTACGGAACTCTGTCCACGATACTCCTAGCATCCGTCTCCAGCATTACATCTCCAAAGAGTCAAATTTCTTCTACTAGATAGTTGATACTTTTGATTGTAGGTTCTCGGTGGAACTTTATATCGCACATACTGGTATATATCTACACTAATTAAAAATGGGGAATATTAGGCAATAAACGAGTCTGGTTTTTGTGGCCTTGTTAAATGTTCCTATTACCCGAAATCTTTTTCATTTTATCCATAGCAGACCCCCTTTGAATGATTACTTAGTAATAATACTTTTTTGCACAACATAAAAGGAAAATAAAGATACAATGATCGAGTAAGTATTTGTTAAGAAATTCTCCAATTTTTTTTTCAGATGTTCCAAATGATAGGGGATTTGTTTCATCGTCCTATTATAAAGAAAGAGCTTCAGAAAAAGTTGCCAAGATTGCTGGATATGATGCATTCTAATCTAGACGTAGTTAAAGAGATTTACGATGAAGAAATCGCGGTATGTACACATTTTTTGTTAGGTAGTACGTTGGGGTATACCTCTAATGTATTTCGGGTACGTAGGTATTAAAATGGTGATTAAATGTAACTGGTTAACCCTTAACCAGACCGCGGAAAGTCACGTACCAATGTGTTTTCGAACTCCTATTTCATGTGTACGTTTATCCGACGCTCTTACGGTGAAGGAAAACATCGTGAGGAAACCTGCACACGCCTGCGAAGGTGTGTGTGAAGTCGACCAACCCGCACTGGGCCCGCGTGGTCGATTAAGGCCTGATCGCCCTAATTCAGGGTAGGCTCGAGCCCATCGGTGGGGACGTATATGAGCTGATAAGATGATGATAGATTTGCTATATTTTAGCTGAAACCGTAAAAAAACATGTGGGAAAATGTTAACCATTCTCTGTCTAAGTACATTTTATTCATATTCACATCCTGATTGAGGGTATATTAGAAAAAAATATATCAATATTTATTAAATAAGTATGACTCAAAATCTAATATTCAATGACTTATATATTACTGGCGTAAGGACCCGGCCAACGCGCGCGACTAATGGGCCCAGCGAATTGGTGCGAAAATCGAAAGTTTCGCACACTCGCGACTCAGTCGTCTGCGGGACATTGTTCAGTGCGGTGGAAAAATATTCCATATAAAAATGCCTTATTGTGTTGTAAGAGGCCGTAAATATCATAAAAGAAAGGCTAAAAAGGAACATGGGATGTCTATCATCGATAAGTAACCTTACATTGTATTTTTTCTTGTAAACAAATTAAAAAAAACGAATTTTTAAAGCGACAATTCTATCAAGGTTCTTTTAACTCGGCACGTCAGTCAACTCTCGCCCACGCTAGTTCGTACGAGTTGTGTCAGATGGCGCTACTTTTTGCTTGTATGAAGAAAATCTGACTAAAATATGGAGACGTGCGGATCCTTCTGTTCAAATCTGTGCTAATATTATAAATTTGTTTGTGATCTTTTACGCTCCGACACTCAACCAAATTTGACATGCACGTATAGCATGTGAGAAGGTTATAAGCTACTTTTTATCCCTTGAAAATTGTATAGTTCGATACAAACTTTTTTTCACCTGACTGCGCCAGAAGGACGGTTATGTTTTTCGAGCGTATGTATGTTTTTATGTATGTTTATTTATTTATTTCTTTGGCACGCTCTGTAGCCTAAACGGTTTGATGGATTTTAAAAGAGCGAGGTGTCGTTAGATTCGGGGTTAAGTTTTTGAACAGGTCGACTTCGTAACGGAGCAATGGATTTATGTATTTTTTTACATAGAAATAGTTAAAGGGGTGGGAAGTGACATAGGCTGCTAATTAGAATGGCCCGAAATAGTTCCCGAGGGTTCTAGAAAAAACTAATGTCTACGCTCGCGAGCCTTTTGAATAAAAGCATTTATCTATCTATTCCTTTTGTGGCTAGCGCACCACTCAACCTCTAATAGACAGTTATAAAAACGATTTCCACGCGGGTGAAGCCTCGGGCAAAAGCTAGTAATTAAATAAAATCTTGGCGCTTTATAAATAAAAACCACTGTACTTAATCAATAATCATAGTAAACATAATAGTACTAACATACAGTATGGACACTCCCTGCCGCTCTCTTGATTCCGACCTCACCCCCTCGTCTCCCAGGTTGATACTGATTGGTTTAAGTTTGGTTTTCGAATATATAGAATATCGCCGTGATTTCATTTGTTTTTAAAAACGTCATTTCTCGCTCGTTGTATGAAGTGTCCGAGGTGTGACTTACTTAATGGTTAGGGGAATTCATGTGGCTGCCTAAAGTAAGTATATTGACGGTCCGAAACCAGTTTTGTAAATGTAGACCACAGGAGGATAATCTAAAGCCTGACTAGGGTCATGAAATTAATATGTGGGAGGTATATTGCCTTAGCCTGGTTAAGGGTTAACCAAAATTAAATTAGGACGCTATTAACTTCCATTTTCCTGCTAGCTTACCCTAATACTCTTCCTGCTGGCTTTTTTTTAGAAAACGACGAAAGGACCCGAAAGACCTATGGTGGACGATTATTTCCCGCCGGTAGCTGGCATGATTTGGTGGGTTTACAAACTGCGGAGGCGGATTCAGCAACCGATGGAAGAATTCATAATATTTGAAGATCCGTAAGTCTGTAAATCCGTTCCAGCGCTAACGTGAATTTTTAAGATAAATTCACTGTTCATGACTACACTAGACGCTCTTATTTTTACCTATGTACTTAATTACCTACTTAACTCAAAGAATGGAGCGACCTGTATGTACTTCGGGCATCTATTTATCACGATATTTTACATTATTACTCCATAGGGATGACGAATGCTAGTCACCTGCGTTACTTTTTATCATCTGTCAAAAACGACATTTTGTTCTAAAAATGATAGAAATACCTAGGCGTGACGTCATAGTTTAGCAGCGTCATATATGTAACTCATTTTGTGATTTTGGTGAATTGAAAATCGAAGACTTGATGGAAAACAAAACGAGTAAGGTTTTCCGAAGTTTAAGTAGGAGGGCAATTTAGTGATCAAGAGTTCATAATTTATTTCTGATGCTGTCGTCATCCCTATTGCAGGATAGTAGACTCCAACAACGCAATGTACATGAAACAGAAGCACAACGAGATCCTGGGCTACCTTAACAGTTTGGAAGACAAGCAGTACAAGTTGTGGTGCGCCACCGTGCCCTCCATCTGCAGGACGCATCTGGAGAAGAATCTTATCTATCGCGATCCACCGTTTGTTCGTTGCAACTTCAGTCCTGAGGTTGGTTTCAATCTAACTACCATTCACCCTGTCTTCCGAACTTTTTGCTTCCACAAGTTCTCATACTAAAAATGTCATTGTAACCTCACACGCTCGGAAAGATTGTTTGTCATATCATTTTAGCGCCTCTTTAACCGCCTCCGTGGCGTAATGGTTAGTCCTTTCGCTTCACACCAGGAGGTTGCGGGTACGATTCCCGGCAACTTTGTAAGACTCGGTTTGGTTGGTGGTAGGTCATTTTCATAGCCCGCTTGGCTAGCTACCACCATATTATTTGTCTTGCCGCCAAACATCAGTTGGTGGTAGGGCATTTTCATAGCCCGCTTGGCTAGCTACCAGCATATTATTTGTCTTGCCGCCAAACATCAGTGTTAACAGCATTGATGTGTTCCGGCTTGAAGATAAGATAGCCAGATCCCCATTGCATTGGGGGGGAATCTTGGTAAGCCCGCTTCCATTTTCGGCATTATCGTCACTTACCATAAGGTGAGATGATGCCAAGGGCTTATCAATAAAGCGCGCAAAATTTCGTTTTATCAGCTAGTGTGCGGCGCGGTCGGGCGCGGTCTTTTTGTCCTCCATGTGCGTTGGTAGTACAGGATTCCCTTTGTGCTATCGTTAGCGGCGAAATTGACCGGTCCGCCCCGGCCCGTCGTGTGCAAAGCGCCGAAGCTCTGCAGTCGGCCAGCGCAGACCCTTCATGTTTAGTTGCCCTGCTACCTAGGCGCTAGGCCATGTACACAGGCCAGCACATCAAGCTACATTTTTTCCCCTCGGTCTACGGAGGAGTGAAGGGGGAAAATACGTTTATGCATACCAGTACAGCCGGCTGTACTGGTAATGTGGGACTCACAGCCCTGCGCCTATATGTATACATACCCATTATATACATAAGGTATACTAAATAAATATGCACAAGCCCAAGACCACACTACCCACTGACAACCCCCTGTAGCCTTGGCAAGCTAATCGGACCAGCTTCCTGCCTCCCTGGGGAGGGGGCATCAAGCTGCACACTTTGGACTTTGTACCGTTCTTATGCCGAATGCGTATGGATCAGAATCGCATTACGAGTGTCTAGCTTGATGTGCTGGCCTCTGTACCTTACACGTCCGTTGTCATTACTACGACTAGGTACTCCATAGAAGTTGTGATTGATGTCAAAATATATTATTACCCGACTGCGCCAGAAGAAGGGTTATGTTTTTCAAGTGTATGTATGTTTATTTATTTCTTTGGCACGCTCTGTAGCCTAAACTGCTTGATGGATTTTGGAGTGCGATGTGTCGTTAGATTCGTATTAATCCCGTGAGAGACATAGGATACATTTTTACCCGACTGGTGAAAAAAAGAGGTTATTTAGTTATATGCTGGTACGCTCTGTAGCCTGCACGGCTTGATAGATCTTGAAGTGCGATGTGTCTTTATCCCGATTTAGGTCGATTTTGATGTGTATTTATCCCGTGAGTGACATAGGATACATTTTACACGTCTGTACAAAAAAGAGGGGTTCAGATTTCGTGCAGTCGGATTTTTAATTCCTAAAGTTATATCTTATTATTCTGATTACAGTTGGTGATGTTGTTACGGGAGATTAAATATTTGAAGTACCTAAATTATCACAATATACAGGCAGATGCCCAAGCACTTTACGACAGAAACGAAAAGTTACAGGTTAGTACATAGAAGATCAGTTCACTATCCGAAAATATTTTAAATTCTTGGTAAGTTCGTTAAGGCGGTTCGATTGGCACACTAGCGCTGCCAATAGAAATATAGTTATTTATGATACAAGGGTAGTAAATAACAAACGAGTGACATTTGTAAGCCCGAGCCACAGACGAGTGTTTACCACCGTCACGAGTTTGTTATTTTCTTTTACACCCATGTATCGTACGAACTTTTTTTAATACAATTGTTAGGAAACACGTAAAATAAAAAACGGCCGTGGCAAAAAAAAACAAAATACATGGGTACATACATACCTTTCAAGGTTTTGGAAACCAGGAAATGTCTTGTTTCTCAGAGCTACAAATTAAAAAAAAATGGCAAAGTAAAAGCACGTTTGCGGTAAAGTCTATTTTGCGCACAGTAAACTAGCTTAAAAAGCAGCACTTTTAGAGCAACTGTAATTGAAAAATAATTTACTCATTCTTCATTGCTTCAATCGAAATTATTTAATATTTTGTGCATATTGGGGGGCAACAACCATTGTTTAATTGTTATTTGTAATTATAAATTATACCATCAAGTTATTTTCTTGCAAAACTGCCAAAAGTGGTCACCTTTGGCAGTTTTGCGAAAAATAACATGTTGCTAATATTTACAGTCTTAAAACAATAGTTTCGAACCGTAGTAACAACCCACGGGTCACCTCGGGAAGGTTAGGCCTTACTCCGCACAGGGGAACTACCTATCTGTACATGTATGTGTGTATTTAGACGTAGGTAATATAAGTATGTGTGTGTACAATTGTGGACAAGACGAAAATTAGGTCAAACGTCTGTGTCGCACCTACTCCTCTGAACGTTGAACTAATCAATCACTAATACTATAAAGGCGAAAGTTTGTGAGTGTGTATGTTTGTTACTTCTTCATTCATAAACTACTGAACGGATCTGGCTGAAATTTGGTAGGTGCGACAGATTAGGACCTGGATTAACACATAGGCTACTTTTTTTCACGTTTGCAAGCCGCTTGCGGCTCGCGCATTGCGCACCCTCGAAAAATTAAAGAAACGATGTCCACGCGGGTGAAGCCGCGGGAAAAAGCTAGTGTTTAGTATTCTTTAGTTAGAGGCTTTACACTGGAAGTTATTGCCGATTATGTGTACCTAGGACAAACAGTCTAGTTACGTAGTTCCATTTTTGAGAAAAAGATCAATCGTCGAACCCAACTCGGCTGGGCAGCGTTCGGGAAGCTTCGCAATATCTAAACGTCCTAAAAACCGCAGTGGCTTAAGACCAAGTTTTCGACCAGTGTGTGTTGCCAGTGATGACATACGGAACTGAGACATGTGGTCACTTACTTACTATGGGCCTCATAAGAAAGCTCAAGGTCACCCAAAGGGCAATGGAACTTGCTATGCTCGGATTTTCTCTGCGTGATCGAATCAGAAACCTACATAGTTCTCAGAATTGCTGAAGTAAGTGGCAGTGGGTGGGGCACATAGCTCGTAGAACAGATGACCGTTGGGGAAGTAAAGTTCTCGCAGTGGGCGGGGCACATTACACATAGGGGCAATGGGACTTGCTATGCTCGGAGTTTCTTTGCGTGATCGAATCAGAAACTAGGAGATCCGTAGGAGAACCAAACTAACCGACATAGCTCTTAGAATTGCTGAAGTAAGTGGCAGTGGGTGGGGCACATAGCTCGTAGAACAGATGACCGTTGGGGAAGTAAAGTTCTCGCAGTGGGCGGGGCACATTACACATAGGGGCAATGGAACTTGCTATGCTCGGAGTTTCTTTGCGTGATCGAATCAGAAACTAGGAGATCCGTAGGAGAACCAAACTAACCGACATAGCTCTTAGAATTGCTGAAGTAAGTGGCAGTGGGTGGGGCACATAGCTCGTAGAACAGATGGCCGTTGGGACAGTAAAGTTCTCGAGTGGCGACCGCACACCGGAAAACGTAACTGGATGCGGGCAGCGCAGAATCGTCGTATAAATCCTTGGGGGAGGCTTTTGTCAAACAGTGGACGTCCTTTGGCTGATATGATGTATGTATATTGTATACTATATATCAGTGTCTGGTTTCCCATGGTACAGGGAATCGCAGTTTTGGACCAGATGACCTTACTATTTGTGATTTGTCAATGGTTAACCTCACTCTCAGAAGTTCTTCATGCCGCCTATAAGGCATCTGACACGGCTAAACGAATGCCATCTAGTGAAAGCAACCGGCACCAGCGGCTTAACGCAGCTCACGAAGCATGAGAACGGTTGAGAAAAAAGCCACTAACGCTAATCCATCCAGGTAATGACCGTGCTTCAGGTCAGTTAACCTGTGTGATCAACCCAATCACGCAAATCACTGAGCTACGACCGCTCCAGCAAAGTATATATAATATTATTACTAACATACAGTATAGACACTCCCTGCCGCTCACTAGATTCTAACCTCACCCCCTCGTCACCCAGATTGATACTGATTGGCTACAGTTTGGTTGTCGAACGTATAGGATTTCGCCTCCATTTTGTTTGTTCCGTCATTCCTTATTTGAAATGTAATTTCTGGTCCGTCGTATGAAATGTCCGGGGTGTGGCTCCAGTAAGTAGGTGGGCACAACACGCTACCAAACCTATTGTATTTTACGATTAAGACTCAATAGGAAGGCGCATGTGAAGTGGTCCTTTAGAATTTGTGACAAATTGTTATTTTCAGTACGATTTGAACCGCCTGAACCGCGCCTTAGTGTGGTACAACGCGATCCGTGTGGGCAGCCACGAGACAGAGGTGGCGCTCATCGATAAGGAGATCGCCGCCATCGACGTGCTGCTCGGCAAGGGCGTCGACCATTACACCTGGAATGACGACTGTAAGTGCTAAGGAACTAAGTCAATTTCTTGAAATCCACAATTGATAGGCCCTTGGCATCATCTCGGCCTAGATGGTAAGTAAGGATTATGCCGAAGAAAGAAGAAGGCTTACCAAGATTCCCCAAGGCAATGAGGAACTGGCTATCTTATCTTTACGCCAGAACACATCAATAATGTTAATATTGATGTTAGGCTGTAAGACTTGTATAAGATAGTGGTAACTTGCCGGTACGGCTTCAAAAATGCTCTTCCTCCAACCAAACAGAGTCTTACAAAGTTAGATTTCGCCGGGAATGAAACCCGCGACCTTCTGATGTGAAGCAAATGGACTTACCACTATTCCACTTAGGTGGCACAAACTTGTAAGCTTTGTCTGTATTTTTTGCGTCTTAGTTTTACTAAAAATTGACGATATCAAACCGATAGTCAAAAAAAAATTATAACGATAGAGATCTCGATATACTCATACATAGAAAAGGTATATACGCACATACGCACACCACTAAAAAATGCTATTTCCAATCTCAGTTGCTGAGTGGATGAACGAAGTATACACAGCCATCAACTCGCTGCAAGAGCGCGTGCTGACGGCCCAGAAAAACGTGAAGCGAGGGCTCGACAACATAAAAGCTTGGGGTGATAAGCCGCTTCACAACCGCAAGGACAACCACGATAAACTACAGCTCCAGCTGCTGGCCATCAACGAGAGATATCCAAGACTTGTAGCTAGGTTCATGTCTTACAATTTCAAGCAATTATTTGTCAAGCTTCAACGTGTTGGACCAAAAGTATTGCTAATCTTTTAATCTTTTTGCAGGCGGAATCTTATACTTGACAGCCACCGAGAATTCGTTGATATTTTAGAGGACAACTACAAACTTTTTTTCAACATTATAGATAAAGATGAAGTAAGTAAAATATGACTTTTTCTAAATTGCTTTCCTGACTTGTAAATATTTACAACTCTGTATTTGATCTTCTTTTTCGTAAGGATTATTCTGATGAGGAGTCTCTGGAAGAAGTAGATGAATCAACTTTAGATGATGAAGAGAAAGCAGAACTAGAATTGAAGCGGCTTCAAATAATTAAAGCTCGCGAAGAAAGGCAATTACAAAGAGAGCGGCAAAGAGAAGAGAAGCAAGAAGAAGACAGAATAAAAAATCAGAGAAGAGAATCCAGAAGACTGAAAAGAGAAGCTAGAAAGGTGGCAAAAGCTGAGCGACAGGCACTAAGAGCGGCTGGTATGTGACACTAAAATCATTAATAAATGATGAACTTCTCTTTATACCATTATGCGTTTACTTAAATTTCACTTTATCAAAACAGGGAAAGACGTTGAGTCTCCGACTGAAGAAGAAGAAATAATTAGCGACCCTGAAGAATTGGCAGATATAGAAGCAGAGCGTGTGGAGATGGAAACAGCAGAATTTAGAGCTAAACGCTGGCCTGCATACGTAAAATACATTGATTCAAAGGTAAAAGAAATCTCTGTATAAATAAAACTACTTAATTGATTAGAATACCTCGGTAAATAATTATTGATAATTATAAAGGAAATATATAAATTTAAAAATTTCAGGTGTCCAAACAAATTATGGAAGCAATATTATCCAGTCTTAACTTTTTCTCATATAACACAAATTTGGAAAAAGGACCAAATGTGGCATTCGTTGAGGTGATAGCAGAACTAAAGGATCCTGGTAAAATCAGTAGATAATTTGTCCTTACTCGCCTTAGAATAATTTAAGTACCTGTCTACCTGTATATCTACACATCTTACTTACTTACCTCTTTGTTAATTTATATTAGGTACAAGTGTTATTTTATTGTAGGTACTAATAATTCAAGTCCATAACACGTTATCGGCTGGCCATAATCCGGCTCTCGTAAATGTGTCCTGTACGGTGCATTATCGGTTCGGTTATTATTAGGACCTAATAACGCATGTTGTCTAATTCAAAAAGTTCAGCAAATTATTTCTATGATTCTATTGCAAACAAGTTGTCGACTTGTACAAGAAAAAACAAAACAAGATAAAAAGCGTCGGTGGCTCAACCAGTAACGACTAAAAAAAGCGTCGATGGCTCAACCAGTAACGACTTGGTCCTTCTAACAAGAGGTACCGGGTTCAAATTTGGACGGCCCAATGTAACAATGGGTTTTTAAAACTTACGTACATACTTACCGATTGCTTTAACGGTGAAAGAAAAACATCGTGAGGAAACCTGCACACGCCTGCGAAGAAACTCGAAGGTTGTGTGTGAACTCGACCAACCCGCACTGGGCCCGCGTGGTCGACTAAGGCCTGATCGCCCTAATTCAGGGTAGGCTCGAGCCCCTCGGTGGGAACGTATATGAGCTGAATTGATTGCAAACAAAAAATGATACTGAGACCTAGAATCCACCTCCATAGTACATTAACAGATAAACTTCAAAATACTAAAAGGATCTATTGTCACCGGGAATACGCCTTTATACCATATAGCTTAATCGGACCCTTTGAAGTCTCTTTAGAATCGATGGCAAGTTGTAAACCGGACAAAACAAATAACCTCACCGCGAACTCGAAGTATAATAAAAACTTGTAATACGTAAATGAGTGGGAATAGAGTGGGAAGGTGGTCGAGGAATAATGCTTTCTACGTTCTTTTTCGTTTGTTTCATTTAATGTTTGTTTGTTTTAGATATATGTTTCACGCCTTCTTTAGAAAAAGAAGACTCTGATGGTGTTTACGATACACTGAATGAGATGATGAAAGATATGTTCCTTCAAGCGTCTTTATTTCCGCGAATCAGCAATATTATTCCTAAAGCTAGTTACGAAGGTGAAGTGAAGTTCAATTTATTTTCTTGTTTTTTGTAGTTTTAAATCTACTAACACATTATGTGTCGAGTTGCTAGCAACTGAAAATATAAGTTCTACTTTTAATACCTATTTATAGAAAACTAATTGTACATTTTTTATGGGATATTTATTAATTCGGCGAAGCAAATAGATTTTATTCATGTTCTTTATTTTATTAAATTTTAGATGATATTGTAAACGAAGGCGCTATGGTCGAGTTATATCGTGACATTTTGATTAGAATTGAAGAAAGTATAGATAGAATTCTCAATTATGCATCGGTAAGATTTTCATCTTATTTTGTATTCGAACAAATTATAAACCTTACCTCCAAAAAACTTTTGTGTGGTCTAACTACTGGTAATTGTATTTATTCCTATATTTTAATCGGTTAATTCTGATTATTGTTCTTTTCAGAGATATGAGGGTTACGCACGACTGTGGTTGGAAGACAGACAAGAGGTTCTACAATCATTTTTAAAATATGGTTGCGTGAAAGATCCTGAGGAATTTGACAAGTACAAATTTGAAAAGGGTTGCGATCCACCGGAGTCTAAACCAACCATCGAGCAATATACACAAGAGGTAAGTAAATATACGTCACATGATAGTTTAGGAAGAAGCTTAGCATAAAATTTATAAGGTGATGTAAATACCTACTATTTAATCACTGAAGTGTCCGTTGACAGATCAATAAGTTTAACGCGTTGTATGATGAAGTGGCGGCTTTGCCATCGGAGTACCTTTGCAGCGGTTGGTTGAAGTTGGACGTGAAACGGCTGAATCAAGCCATCATGAACATCGTGTGCAAATGGAGCAATCTGTACAAAGAAAACTTGAAGGATCACGTGCAGAAAAGGTAATTCAAGCTACATAAGTATTTTACTTTGAAGCAGCGTGCGTAGTTACTTGTAAAACGATATGATTATTTAGGTATTAACATTAAGGTAGGGCTCAGTTAGACTAAAAAGGTTCTTTTTATTTTTCGGTTTTCTGTTCATTTCTTATTTCGTCGGTTGTTTTTTTTTGTTAAAAAGTTTATTTTTTAATTTTTTGTGGCTAAAATATAGTAATGGGTGCGCCAATATGAGTTACAGTTATTATGACTAGGTAACGCAACCCAGGATAACGAGCGAAGTTATTTCGGCGCTTCGCCGGCCGCTGCCGCGTCGCACTCTCTAAGCTCGCTCGTCTCGCGCGTTGCTTTAAAAATTAAGCCTAACAGCTCGTTGCTTCGCTCCTAGCGACATAACCAGCCGACCTTGCCCTACCTAGACCCCAACCTTGACCAAAATATCTACTCATGTATTTCACCTAAACCTCAACACTGACGTACCGTTACTTCAGATCAGAATCGTTGCTCCGAGTTGCGTTGATAATTCATATTAACTAAACTTTGTTTTCACAATTCGAAAATGATTTCGAATATTGAGATTATTCTTTTTTTAATTTTTGACAAAATACACCTGCACTCGCTACCTACGCGTTGAACTTTTCATTAATTTTTATATGAAAAGATTTTACCAAAAGGTAAACCACATCGAATTTCCAATTGAAAATTAATAATGAGTAATTTCTCTTTTGCATATCACATGTCTGCACTGTTACTTATGAAGTAACTAGTATCTCATCTGTGCTATTACTTTGCAGGCATGTTTTTTGGTTCTCCTATTCGATAAAAGATGGCGCTCTTTTTGAGTTTTCTGTACGCAATAATGTTCTAGCTGAAAATGGAGTGCCGTCCGTTGTTAAGTAGCTAAATAACTTTGCTAACATGCACATTTACTTGCGTATTTACCACAGTATTACAATATAGCGGCTTACAGTAGTGCAACGAATGGGTTACTGGCGGTGGAGCACAGCCTGGCAAACTCGCGGAATTTAAAAGGCTACAGGCTACTACTGCTAGTACCTACGCCGTGGCGGCATCGTGCGACATCAAAGGCGTTGCGCTACTGTAAGCCATATCGTAATACTGTGGTATTTACGCAATAATAAGAAGTTATAGGTAGAGGTACAGCAAAGAAAAAGCCATTCGAATCGGCTCAGCGTTTTACTATTAGAATGTCTTGACGATTGGTTCTCATGTAATGGAATTATATTAAATTCGAACAAAACTGTGCAACTACACTACAAAACAAAGCAAAATAAAGGACAAATAACTAATTCTACGACTTTTTTAGGATATACAATACAAGATACAATAAGCCATAGTATCCATATAGAAAAAGTATGCAAAAGACTGTCGTCTGCAAACTATGCCCTCCTAAAATTAAAATCATTGGTTAGCAAGGAAACATTAATAAACGTTTACTATGCCTATATTCAATCTATAATTTCATATGGTTTAACGGTGTGGGGTAATGCAGCAGACATCAAAAAAGTTTTGATTCAACAAAAAAGGGCCATAAGAATCATTTCAGGAGTACATAAAAGAACTTCAGCTAGAGAATATTTTATTCAGAATAAACTTATGACTGTGATTTCCCTTTTCATATATAAATCTATTTTAGAAATTTACGAGGACAAGGACAATTTAATTAAAAGATCAGACATTCACAATTTTAATACAAGAGGAAATTACAAACTGACGATGCCTACTGTACGGCTGACAAAAACTCTCAAACAAGGAATCCCACTAAAAATAATGATGTACAATAAACTACCTAAACTAATAATGGATCTCCCTAAGCTAGAGTTCAAAGCAAAATTGAGAGATTTTTTTCAAAAACATGCATATTACTCAGTAAATGAATACATGAATGAAATAATAACAGATACTCATTTTCTCAAATAGATTGCGAGAGAACATGAATGTGCTATTAAATGTAATTTATTAATTAGTATGTTAGTTAATATGTTAATATTTAAGTTTGTAAAATTGACCTGCCTCTAAGCAATGTTCATTGTTGCCTGGTGAATAAATGACTATAGTTATTTTTGCCACTGCCAAGTCATTGTAACATGAGTGCTAGTTTATGCCACGAAGAGAAGCTGAGTGGCACAATAGACAGCACTATTATAGTGTTACTATGGCTAATTGCGTGCAGTGGTATTAAATACTTTTTCTACGAGCATGAAATAAATAAAATACATTGAAATTTTCTCATAATCATATATTGAATTTTTGAAGCCAAAGCCATAAAAATATTTAAAAAGTTTCATTGTTGCACAATTATCTCGTTTTGAAAAGATCATTGTAAAACGGCTTGTAGAAATTAAAACTTATTTTTAAGCCAAAACCATAAAAATACTTAAAAAGTTTCATTGTTGCACAATTATCTCGTTTTGAAAAGATCATTGTAAAACGACTTGTAGGAATCAATACTTTTGTGATATGATATGAGGTTATGTTTTAAGTAAATTACCAAATGGGAGTAGAAAAAAATAATCTAAACCTGTCTTGAATTTTCTTTACGGAAGCGCAGCCGTCTGTTGTCGAGTAGACAAAATACTTTGCACAGCATACACACATACTTGCATGCATACGTTGCAGGCATGTTTTTTGATCTTTTAGTCGACAAAAGATGACGCTCTATTTAAATATGGATTTAGTGCGACTCAATTTGTATTTACGCAATAAATTGTATGTAATAAAAACATAGCATTTATTCTAAGTTAAAAGTTAAGTTATAAAGAAAAATCCATACGAATCGGGCTCCTCCGGTCGACTTTGGCCATTTCCAAATTTGGCTCTTTCCAAACTTATCCACTTCCTAATTCGTCCACTCCAACATCGTCCTTTTTCTAAATTGTCACTTTCCTAACTCGTCACCTTTTTAACTCGCCTTTTTCTGCTACCCATGGGGGGGAATCTCGCTTCGCAAGGCTCTTTGACTGTTTATTCAATCAAACCTGACCAAACCTACCGATGGGCAGAAGAATGCTTCGCAGAAGAAGAAATCATCAATCAAGAATATGGTGACGAGTTAGGAAGTGGACAAGTTAGGAAAAAGTCAAGTTTGGAAGTTGACATGTTAAGAAAGAGACAGGTTAGGAAGTGGACAAGTTTGGAAAGAGATAAATTAGGAAGTGGCCAAAGTCGACCGGAGGGAATCGGGCCAGCCGTTCCCACGCGATACGCGCTCAAAGATCCTTATAACCATTTATTTTCAAAAACAAGACCAGATGGTGCTACAAAAAAATATAAAAATAGTAAAACAGACGTGTTGATCAGCTAGCTGATCGATTTGTATAAAGAGTCCAAAAACATTTTTGCAAATTTACTCTTGGTGAAAGTTGTAGTCATCATCATATCAATCGAAGGACGTCCACTGCTGGACAAAGGCCTCCCCAAAGGATTTCCACGACGAACGGTCCTGCGCTGCCCGCATCCAGCGGCTTCCTGCGACCTTCACCAGGTTTTCTCTGCGTGGAAGACCTGCTTAGACTACGTCTTCCGGTGCGCAGTGGCAGCTGTAGTGATGAGTAGAAATCCCAGTTAACGGGTCTTATACCGTGTTCAAAGTTGACTGATCGATCGGGCTGGTCGATTTGTATGAATAGATAAAAAAAATGCGAATTCTGTTTGGATTTCTTGGAGAAAGTGGTCCGGTTTCACGTATAGAGGCCTCTAACGGCTTGGATCTTTAACGGTTGCCCAGCTAGGTACTCATACAAAGAGTATAGAAATCACTACGTTACTCATATACTATACTCATAGTAGGTGTGGTTTGGTTTCATGATGACAGCTTGAGCGACTTGGAGCATTTCATTGAGTATGCGACAGACGACCTTACAAAACAGCTGGATGATGATGATTATGAAGGGCTATTGCGCGTGATGGGCGTGCTGAACGAAGTGCGCGCCAAGGTGGACGCCGACACCGGTCACATGTTCGAGCCGCTGCGAAACATCATCGACGTGCTGCGGGAGTACGGCGTCCACTTCCCGGAGGAGGTCTACGAGCAGGTATAGTAGCCCAATATTTATTTTAGACGGTACCACTGTAAAAAAATATAATCTCGTAGAAAAGAAAAAAATGGTTTGATGTTTTTTTACTAATATGTCTAATTATCCCTCTTGTGCTGTCTCTGGAACCACACAGAATGAAGAGCAACATGAACATTCTGTTCATACTTTGGTAAGAAAACACTTAAAGATTTATGTAGCGACGACCAAATCCTTACTAATTTAAAAATGTGAAAATGTGTTGTTTCTTTACCATTTCACGCTTCACCACCTTAACCAATCTGGATGAAATTTGGCATGCAGGTAGCCTGTGTCACTAAGAAGGACATAGGCTACTTTTTATCCCGTGAAAATAGCATAGTCCGATGCAGTTCCTGAGGGAACTGAGAATATACGTGTTTTAACCGTGGTACCACTTACTCTTTTTTTGGCTAGTTTCTTTAACATTGCAACGGAACAATGGATTGCTGTGATTTTTTGCAGATAGATGGCTGAGGGGGTGGGAAATGTCATAATTTACTAATTAGCCTATATCCTGACATGGTTCCTGAGGGATCTGGGGAAGACTCATTTCTGCGCTCGTGCACTTTAGCGTCGTAACGGAGTTACAGACTGAAGTGTTTTTTTTTTAAGAATTGGTTGAGGGGGTAGGAAGTGACATAGACTTCTAATCAGAATAGCCCGATATCGTTCCTGAGGGATCTGAGGAGAACTCATGTCCGCGCCGCGAACCGCTTACCCTAAAAGACAGTCATAAAAAAGATGTCCACGCGGGCGAAGCCGCGGGCAAAAGCTAGTAGTTCAATAATTTCACTTTCGGCAGCACTTCGCCATTTTTAGGGTTCCGTACACCCAACGGGTGACCAACGGGACCCTATTACCAAGCCTCCGCTGTCTGTCCGTCTGTCAGCGGGCTGACCCTAATACTACCTATTGAAAAAACTGTTGAAATTTTCACAGAATGTGTATTTCTGTTATCGCTAAAACAACAAATACTAAAACTTCATACAAAAAACGTGTATTTTTGTTGGTCTAGAAGTATTTTTAAAATAGCTATATCGTAAAAACAGTAAGTAATACATACAAACATGAAACTTGGTGTGATTATATTACTCATACTGAGGTAAAACAACAAATACAAAAAAAAAAATACAAGTGTGAGTCGCACTCGCGCTAAAAAGTCCGAACTGAATGACAAAAAAATCATATTTTTGTAGCTCGCGTTGATGTCTTTTGTTTGTAATGTGAATAGGTATAATTGTCATTTACTTAGTAGTTGTGTGGAGACGTGTGGAGGTACGGAACCCTCGGAATGCTAGTCCGACTCGCACTTGGCCGGTTTTTTGAAATTTGCGCGGGTATACATTACTTTAATTAAAGTATACCACCCCTCTTGCCGTTTCTGCATGCAGTTGACCATCCCCATTAACGTCTGAATGGATTTCTATCAAACATGGATAAGAGCCATCATTTCGGTTAATTTAGCTTTCAAATAAAAAGTAAAAACTGGCCAAGCGCGTCTCGGGGTCACACAAACAGGGTTCCGCACCAAAACTCTGACTACCAACAGAAAAAGCCCTCTCAGTACATTGCATACGTTGCTTTGGGTAAATAGGGGTCTACTTATTCTGGACTGGAAATTTAATTTTTCCTGTGGGAACTGAAGTACTTTAGATTTTTTCATAGATTTTCCTGTAATCTATGTTCTTAGATATTCTAGTTTCGGAGATAAGGGGGGATGGACCATTTTCTTAAATAAGTTCAAAACTATTTATCCTTTGGAAAAAAATATTTACGATTCTTGTTTAAAATTCATGTAGTTACTCGTACGTTACACGTCCATCTTTGGGTCACCAACTTACACAAGTGTACCAAATTTCAACTCAATCGGTCCAGTAGTTTCGGAGCTAATTGGCTGTAACAGACGGACGGACGGACAGACAGACAAGCGTGTGATCCTATAATGGTTCCGTTTTACCTTTTGAGGTACGAAACCCTTAAAACAGTATTGAAATTGGTCTATCCATTTAAGAGCTGGATTGACATGTAATACAGACAAAAGAACAGACATATGCTACAAACTTATAGCTCTTTTTGTTTTGGGGTCAGTGGCGGACTAAGCCCGTCAGGGGCCCGGGGCGGCAAAGCTGAATGAGGCCCCCTCCTTTTTAAAAGAAATGTAGTTTTACAAGCTTTTTATTCAGTTCACATTTGTATGTATAAATAAGTGTTTATGTATATTTCGTTAAAATCTTGCAAGTGAAATTTAAATTTGACTTAAATTATTTAGGCTAAATAAACATAAATACCTACAATATTGAATGGATATGGGTGAGGAAAATAAAATACGAATCGATCGACAAAAAAATTAGATAAAATAAATCAAACATATTTTTATTTTTATTTTTTGTAGCATGTTATTATGTGTTTTCGTGCCATCAATTTACTGAACTCCTCAATAACTTGGGGTCAAAAGCTTAAAATAACTGTCATTGCTAAATTGCTGAGTGTGTTTCTAGCTGGAGGTGCTGCCAGATAAATGGAACAACCTGGTGAAGCTCTCGACGATGGTGAAGAGCAACGTGGCGCCGCTGCAGGCAGCGCAAGCGTCGCTTATCTCCAAGCGCGTGGCGCTGACCAACTTGCACTTAACAATTTACAGAGACCAATTCCAAAAGAAAAATGTGAGTGATCAATAATTTATCCATACCTAAATCATCATGTCGACATATTAGCCGAAACTGAGGAATAATGGCCAGGATTTCCATAACGCGCAACCTTCACCATTTCCTCGCTCCATCGAGTGGGAGGCCTGAACTTTACTCCCCCAACGGCCATTTATTCTACGAGCTGTGTGCTACACCCCCTGCCACTTCGCTAGGTCCACTAAAATCCATTACGAAAATCCATTGATGGATCTTTTTGCACTGTTATGTCCACTTTGATCCAGATTTTTTCCAAAGTGGATTTTCTAGAACTAAAGCGTGTTTTAACACTCTCACCGCCATCTATTGTATTGAATTTTCCAGTACAGCAAGCCATGCGGGCCGCCAGCGACCCTCGCGGTTGCTATCTTAGCAAGCCACTGTGGAAAATCTGTAACGAGTGTCGCAGGCCGTACGGGAGGCCGGCGGGCTCACTGGTTGTCTTTAATCTTTAAATATTTTGACTGATTTAGGCGCGAAAGTTACGGTACGCCGGCGACCCGTATGGCCCGACAAGCCCGCTCAGCGCAACTTAAGGTGGCTTGCAATACTTGAAATCTTACGACCTGCCGGCGGACCGCATGGCGGTGAGAGTGTTAAAATTCATTCTAAAATAAAATAGGTGACATACCTAATATGCTATTTGCCTTACACACACAACAAACGAAATAATATTAATTAAACAATAAACAAAAATAAACCTGTAAGCCGTATGATTACCGGCTTAGAATTGGACAATCCCATATATTCCAATGGGTGTCAAGTTTAGCGATTCTGTGAGTCATACCTAGATACAAAAAGATAATGACATAATGTAAAATTCATAAAAACTGAAAATTCAAATTCAGAGCTCAAACCTTAACATAAATAATTATGTACCCACTGTTAACTTACAGATATTCCTGATAAAATGTAAGGAGCAGTATAGAATGATTGACAAAATCCACCAGGAACTCGTGGAGTTCGAGAAGCTCATTGATGGTTTAAAGAAATCTTGTATGTTGTTTGATATACAACCACCCGATGAGAAAAATTTGAAGACGTGCCGCCGAGAGTTAAGGCTTATAAAGGTTAGTAATTCACCATTATCATCTTAGCCGGAACACGTCCACTGTTAGGCATAGGTCTCCCTAGCGTTGCCATCCGTCCGGATCAAGCCAGACAGTGTTAGGTTCTTAGTGGAGGTCTATGGGAGAGACCGTCTTCCCCATAGACCTTCACTAAGCACGATTTTGAGACACATGTGTTAATCCAGTGTTAAATCTATCTACCTACCAAATTTAATTGCAACCATTTAGCCGTTAAAACGGAACAAACATACAGGGTGTAACAAAATTGGTGTAGGACCCGTTAACGGGGGTTCTAGTCATCACACTAAAAAAGTTGCCTCATAGTAAATTTAAAAAAAAAATGGACCCTCCATACAAAAATGCACAAAATTGGTCGATCAGGTTGTCGATTTGTATGAAGAGTTAAAAATATTTTTGTGATTTCAGCAAAGTCGTAGAACTAAAGTTATATTTAGTACGATGAGTAAAAGCACAGATTGTAAAAGTCTCAGCTAACGGGACCTACAACAATTTTGTAACATCCTACATTCAATATAATATGATAGGATGTAAGAAAATTGGTGTAGGACCCGTTAACTGGGGGTTCTACTCATCATACTGAACAACTTTCCCCAAGGAACCTATAGGCAATTCTCAAAATAAAAGTAGAACCCCCTTTCAAAAAAGCACAAAATTGGTTGATCAGCTGGTCGATTTGTATTAAAACTTTTATTTACGATTTCAGCAAAGTCATAGAACAAAAGGTGTTCAGTAAGCCCCAGTTAAAGGGACCAATACCGTTTTGTTACATACTGTAGATATATATAGTATACTAACTGTTTCCCGCGGCTTCCCGGTGAAAAAAAATCTGTACCTATTAGACCTGTACCTTTTTTAACTATTCAGACCTACCGAATACACACAGAACATTTCATGGAAATCCGTCAAGCCGTTTCGGAGGAGTATGGCAACGTAACACTGTGACACGAGAATTTTATATATGTATAAGTTAAAATATAAATCTATTGCCACATGTATGACGGAGCATCACTAGAGAACGGCTCGACCGAATTGATTATTTTTTTGTGTTCGTAATTGTCATGACCAGGCCAGCACATCAAGCTGCACACTTTGGACTTTGTACCGTTCTTATGCCGAATGCGTATGGATCAGAATCGCACTATGAGCGTATAGTTTGATGTGCTGGCCTCTGTACCCGCGCACCACGCAACGGCGGGCAACATCTAGTTTATAATATTAGTAGGATATGTTTGAATGGAAGATTATTTTTGATAGGAATTAACACGTAGGGATTCTATTCTCTTTGCAATAAACTACATTTGTAACGTGCCGTGCCGACGACGAGCCGATGTCATAATTTCTGAGTTGCCATCTAACATCCCTGGCAAGGGCACGCACTGATACTTGCAGCAAGATAGTCATGTTTACTTGGGGTTGGAAATCAACAGTTTTTTGAGTTATGTTATGTATGACCAATATAATATTACACGTTTGTATGTAAACCGGCCAAGGGCGAGTCGGACTCACGCACCGAGGTTTCCGTACCACACACTGCACTGTTCCATTCCGTCCCTTCCTCAATTTTGTTTTCTTTTTTACTGCATAATTATTATTTTAGAGCAGTAGAAGAAGAAGGTATTGTGATGGGTGAAAGTAAAAAAAATATCTGTGTGTCTGTGTGCGTGTGTGGCTGTGTGTCTCTGTGTGTGTGTGTGTGTGTGTGTGTGTGTGTGTGTGTGTATGTGTGTGTGTGTGTGTGCGCTACGCTTCCTCATTTATTATGCGGACAGCGATGGAGTGGAACTCCTTGCCTGCGTCTGTGTTTCCCGACTCCTATATTTTGGGGATCTTCAAGGCGAGAGTGAATAGGCATTATTTGAGTTTGCGTGTACCATCCTCGACTACATCGTCACTTACCATCAGGTGAGATATAGTCAAACGCTTTTAAATTTTTAATAAAAAAAAAACTTTTTTTCCCACTAAATGGCTTTAATGATTTGGATGAAACTCTGCACGTTACTATAACTTTATATATCCTACTTGTGTTTCTGTTTTTATCCATGCGATGCTCTAGTTCCCAAACTACTTGACGGATCTGGGTAAAATATGGGCAAGGAAATTTAGGTATGTTGCCACTTTAGTAAAAAAATCACTTTTTTTCTCATGATTTGAAATGACTTTAATGATTTGGATGAAACTCTGTACGTTACTATAACTCTATATATCCTACTTCCGGGAAAAATCTGAATAAGGTACCTCTATGCAAATCAAGTGTTTTAATGGTTGACTTAATGAATAACAAGGACATAATAAGGCCTATTTATTGTACTAGGTAGTTCATTATTCCAGAAAAAAGGAAAAACAGTTAAATTGTAAAATTTTAGTATAACCAGGCAGTTTAAATAATACAAACAGAGATTTGATTACAATGAAATGAAGTTTATTCGGCAGAGAAAGGAAAAATAATTACAGTATTAGGTATTTAATATAAACTATAGCTGAAGATTTGATTGATTGATTACAAATTTATACTTGAAAAATACAAAGTAACTTTCCCCGACCGACCTAATATCTCATCTCATTCTATTGCTAAGTTTCATAATCAAAAATATATTGAACAGATCCTATGGGATTACTACAATCTCGTGATGCGTACAATTGAAATGTGGAAGACATCTCCATGGAAAAAGATAGATGCTGATGGTATGGATCAGGAGTGTAAACGATTCACCAAAGACGTGAGGCAGCTCGATAAGGATGTACGGGCGTGGTAAGAGAATTTTAATTAAGTACACATTGAGGAAGAAGGCTTCCTTTTTACACTCAAAAAGCGTCAAGTGTCGAAAAAACTGCAACATCTAATTATACAGAAGGCTTTTTTATATTAGCATTTTCATACAAAAGGCAGCTTTTTATTATTTAAATAAAGAAAACTAAAATAAAACAACCGCTCCCTGTGCGGGAGGTCGTGGTTCGAATCCCGCCACGTACCAATGTGATTTCGAATTTAGATTTCATATGTACGTTTATCCGACGCTCTTACGGCGAAGGAAAACATCGTGAGGAAACCTGCACACGCCTGCGGAGAAACTCGCAGGTTGTGTGTAAAGTCGACAAACCGGCAGTGGGCCCGCGTGGTCGACTAAGGCCCTATCGCCCTAATTCATTGTAGGCTCGAGCCCCTCGGTGGGGACGTATATGAGCTGATATGATGAAAATAAAAAAAAAGTGGTATCAATAGCTTAGATTCCTGGCTACAAATTTGTCGTAGAGCACAACATTCTAAGGATCCTCGGGAACTCAGTAGACTGCTCAAAACAAAGAACATGACTTTTATCTGCAAATTGAATGGAAAATTTGCCATTTTACCGTAGGCTCTCTTCTGCAGTCTACTGAGTTCTCTGAATGTTGTGCTCTAAGACAAATTTGTAGCCACGAATCTAAGCTATAGATACCACTTTTTGTTGTATTTTAGTTTTCTTTATTTAAATAAGTACCTAATCGTGCTTATTTGGAGCCGCCTTTTGTATGAAAATGTATTGAGAAAAATTAGATGATGCAATTTTTTTGACGCCGAGTTTAGATATGTACTGATTTATTTTCGTTTCATTCAAGGGAACCATACAACGTCATAGAATCTACTATCAAGAATTTGATGACATCATTAAGAGCAGTTACAGAGTTGCAAAATCCCGCTATAAAGGACAGGCATTGGGTTGAATTAATGATGGCCACCAAGGTACATTAAGCTAGTGCTCTGTTTCTGAAATGTATTAGCTCATGTAAATATTGTTGACCATATTATTTTGTTTTCATTTATTTAGAAATCACTTCATGCACATGTCGTGTCCATCGAAACAAATCACTTTCATCGCAAGTCATCCTCAGCTCCTCATTCGTCGACCAAAGTATTTATAGATGAGATAGTAGCAGAGTTTCAATCATTGAACGATTTAGCTAACACATTAGAACTTCCTTACAACGCGGAACATGAAGATGCTACAGATGGAAAAACAATTTGCAAGCAATATGTACAGTTGCAAGACTTCAGAAAACCAAAGCTGCGTGAATGTCAAACCAGTGGAAGCAAATATAGGAAACTAAACAGGTCGTACTCCTATCAAGAAATGAGAGACCACGGCTTCCAATTAAAGAATATGAAAAGAAGCAAGTCACAGTATAACGGAATAATTGATAACGGATTGTTGCTTTCTGAATTCATACTGTAGATAATTTGTTTCATGTAGTAGGTAGTAAAATATATTTTGTATTGTATGTACATGAAAGAAAAACACAGTTAAGGTAAGTAATGAAGTGGTTAAAATTAGTATTTGAAACGAAAGCAAAGTGCCTCTTAATCGTCAATGAAACAATATTTCCTTCAGGTGAAGTTCAGCATCGACGACGACACGACCCTGGCGGACCTGCTCGCGCTGGACCTGCACAAGTACGAGGAGGAGGTGAAGACCATCGTCGACAAGTCCGTCAAGGAGGCCGCCATGGAGAAGACGCTCAAGTATGCCGTCGTCAATACGATTTCGTTACGATACCTACTTAGAATAAATTGAAAGTACAAAACTTGCAATATTTCAGAGAGTTGGAGGCGACATGGTCGGTCATGGAGTTTGAATACACAACACATGTCAGAACCGGGATCAAGCTACCTAAAGCGAGCGAAGAGCTGGTGGAAGCGATCGAGGATAATCAGGTTAATTATTTGGTTACTTCAGAAATGTATGTTCGAACTAATAAAATTTATAATTGATTACGATTTTCAAAAATTTTAGAACCAAGTACAAAATATGATGTCGTCAAAATATGTTGGTTATTTCGAGGCGGAAGTGACCGATTGGCAGAGCAAGCTAGGTACTGCGGATGTCGTCATTCAGCTGTGGTTCGAGGTGCAGCGCAAGTGGCAGTACCTCGAGAGCATCTTCGTAGGCTCCGACGATATAAGAACTCAACTGCCTGAAGATTCCAAGAGATTCGATAGCATTGACAAAGATTTTAGGGTATGTGTTTATAGAATTGGTGAGAGGTGTAATTGCTAGTTGCTTATAGATGATTTTTTACTATAATCTTAGAATCGTTAATTTTTCAGGAACTTCTGAAATATATTGGTATGACCCCCAATGTGATTCAAGCTACCAATAAGCCAGGATTGCTAGAGAACCTGGAGGAATTGATGTCAGCTCTTAATCTATGCGAAAAAGCACTAAATGACTACCTTGAGACGAAGCGTTTGGCGTATCCTCGCTTCTACTTTGTTTCCTCTGCAGATTTGCTTGGTAATCAATTAATCTTTTTACCCGCTAACTGGAAGGATTGTGAATCTTATAGGCTATGCCTTTATGTATGTATAGGAAGGCGGATTGCGCAGCCTAAAATACCGAACTGCTTTAAAAAAAATAGGAGTCGCTCAATTCGTCTTGATCTAAAGTTTATCTTAGGAGCCTTAAATTAAAAATAAATTAAATTACAGAAGATTTAAAAATTCGAGGTCATAATTTGACAATCTAGAAATATCATTCAAACAAAATTACACTACACATTATACAATTCATCTTTAATTAAATCAATTACAAACATTTTTTTAAATATTCTTGAAAACTACACAGCTCTATTATTTGTGGTCCCCACGGAACCGCCAAGCAGGCACGTGAAAAGAAGTCTTCGTCAGCGAGTCAAGAAGGAGTAAGAAGGTATTGTGATGGCAAAAATATCTCTTACTCTAGTAATCAAAAAACTAAAATAATATATATGTACCTACTACTAAAACAAACCCAGAATTTTTGTAATTTTTTTCATCAAGTCTTTTATTATACTTCTTGTCTTTGCTGCCAGGTAAGCGTGTTTTTTTAATGTTGATACGTATGCCAGAGTGAAGGCTACCGGAAAAAGTATGTACAGAGTGGCTGTACATTTTTTTTGCTGGTTTCAATTCAAAATGCCAAAGAGAGAAATTATGTGAATGTTACTTATTTTTATCATATGTATAAAACTGCAGACCAGAGCGGTTTAACGACGGCGGGTTTAAGTTTTTAAACTTAAAACTTATGTGTTGGTATCTTATAAAAATCTTTTTCTTGCGATCTGATTACGATCTTCTCAATTTCAGATATTCTATCAAATGGTAACAATCCGCCGGCTGTATGTCGTCACCTTTCAAAATTGTACGACAATTTGGCGAAGCTGGTCTTTCCACAAGGAAGTAGCAAGTCGGCATTTGAGATGATTTCAAAGGAAAACGAAGAGCACGTTGCTTTCAAGCCACCTTGCTGCGATTGCTCTGGCAAGGTAACATTTTTGTTATTTAAATAAACTATGTCTTAAATATTGTGAAGAATAATAGATCACGCTGAACACGTTAAATAAAGCTACTTCAATCGCTAAAACCAAGTACAATTTTGCAATTTTTTTTTTACTTTTGTTAATCTTTGATTTTGATAAAATTAATATGGGGCCAGTTTATATGGAGGCATAACCTATCAATTAATAAAAGAATCTTTAAAAGCGTTTCACTTACTAAAAAAAACAGTCGACTTTAGTACCTCCTCCTTTTTAATTTCCCGACCCCGTAGTACGATACGTACGTATATGTTGGGTAAAGGAAATTTTGTTATCGGGAAAAAAAACCGAAAATCTCAATTCCGTCCGTGCGTGCGTCGTCAGTCCATCACGCTTGGCTCTGGAGGCTAAATATTTAGTCTGATAGGGACCAAATTTGGAACTTAATTTAAATTATTTCATCAAAAGTTTAATCGTATCGTAAAACGAAATTTTTGTGTAACAACAAAACAGTTTTTTTTTCTCACAAACGGCTCTTAACAGTTTTTATGAAACTTCGCTCGTCGTTGTTGCTTATGTTTGTCTATTACATATTAATGCCTATTGGTCTGGAAAAAGTCGTTTGAAATTGAAACTTGCGATTTACTCACAAATAGTTGGAGCTATTGTCATGTACATATTACGAATAAGTATATATTTGGTTACGAATAAGTATAGGTATATTTGGTTAGGAGTGAGTATGTATTTGGTTATGCTAAATGAAGTCATCAAAAATATATATTTTTTTAAAATTAAATTTTTGTATGAAAAATAAAATGTTAAGTAAGTTTAGTGCGGGCTGCCGTACAGTAAATTTAAAGTCGGTTGAAAACTTGTAATCATTATCCTTTTTGTATTATAAGGTCGAAGAATGGTTAAATCGGGTGACGGATTGTATGCGGTATACACTTCGAGATATATTTGAACGGTGCGTGAAATCGTACGAGGACAAGCCGCGAGACGAGTGGGTGTTCGACTGGCCAGCACAGCCTGCGCTCGTCGGCACGCAGATCTGGTGGACCACGGAGACCAACCAGTCGTTTGAGCGGCTGGAGGAAGGTGGGTTGCGTAACAGACTCCATGCGTTACACTCTGCGCGACATATTCGAGCACGACGAGTGGGTGTTCGACTGGCCAGCGCAGCCTGCGCTCGTCGGCACGCAGATCTGGTGGACCACGGAGACCAACCAGTCGTTTGAGCGGCTGGAGGAAGGTGGGTTGCGTAACAGACTCCATGCGTTACACTCTGCGCGACATATTCGAGCATGACGAGTGGGTGTTCGACTGGCCAGCGCAGCCTGCGCTCGTCGGCACGCAGATCTGGTGGACCACGGAGACCAACCAGTCGTTTGAGCGGCTGGAGGAAGGTGGGTTGCGTAACAGACTCCATGCGTTACACTCTGCGCGACATATTCGAGCACGACGAGTGGGTGTTCGACTGGCCAGCGCAGCCTGCGCTCGTCGGCACGCAGATCTGGTGGACCACGGAGACCAACCAGTCGTTTGAGCGGCTGGAGGAAGGTGGGTTGCGTAACAGACTCCATGCGTTACACTCTGCGCGACATATTCGAGCACGACGAGTGGGTGTTCGACTGGCCAGCGCAGCCTGCGCTCGTCGGCACGCAGATCTGGTGGACCACGGAGACCAACCAGTCGTTTGAGCGGCTGGAGGAAGGTGGGTTGCGTAACAGACTCCATGCGTTACACTCTGCGCGACATATTCGAGCACGACGAGTGGGTGTTCGACTGGCCAGCGCAGCCTGCGCTCGTCGGCACGCAGATCTGGTGGACCACCGAGACCAACCAGGCGTTCGAAATACTAGAAGAAGGTAAGTAACGTTTACGACTCAACTGACTGGACTCAATCCGGGTAGTTTGCTGGAGTTGTTCCCTTTACATCGATTTCTCTCTGTAGTGAGTCTCGTCGCCCTAATTCAGGGTAGGCTCGAGCCCCTCGGCGCGGACGTATATGAGCTGATATGATGATGATGATTTGTCTCGTTGCAGTGAGAGCTGCCTTATTATCTCAACGTTGATTTTGTCTGACAGTACGAATAAAAAGTTCATATAAGCTCTTCATTCCCACCGAGGGGCTCGAGTCTACCCTGAATCAAGGCAATCGGACCTTAGTCGACCACACGGGCCCAGCGCGGGTTGGTCGACTTCACACACACCCTTCTAGTTTCTTTGCAGGCGTGTGCAGGTTTCCTCACGATAAACGTGCATATTAAATCGAAATTCGAAGATACATTGGTACGCACGATATGCCTCTATAAATTAAATGATGATCATTTTAGGGCATAAGCATTTCATTCCTTCAATAGGTGTAGATATTTTCATTAACAAATTGGACGCTAATTAAAAATACAAAGGTTTTTTAGAGTTCTGTAGTTCAAAGTACTATGCTACCTAACCTGCCAGAACTTGGTAGGTCAATTTAGAGAATTTGACTAGCGAGTTTTACCAATTTTGGCCTTCACTTTAAGGTCATCAATATAGGTTATGGAGGAATGGAGAAGATGCTGGGGGCCATTGGGGATGCCAATGGGGGGGTATAAGCCGATAACTCCTAATTTTTAAAGGATAAAGCCCTCTCTAAACAGGACAGGCGAACGGGTGGAGTAGGCTTTTTCATATTGTCCCGTTGTCACCTTTTATGTTGGTACGGGACCATAAAAAATAGATGCACATTCGTTGTTGAACCATCCTTGTGAAAAACTGAAACAAATACTGCGTGTTACTGCCTATACATTAACACCCACCCCATTTGTTAATTTTACCGCCCAATTATTGTTTGAACTGTCGATTTTAGAATGTTATACCGCCAATTTCCAGTTATTTTACTGCTCACAATTATCTGCCAAATCAATTATTGAAGTAAATTGCATAAAGTGGCAATATTTTGTTGCCTTTATCAAATCAAAATTACTTTCGAAATATCAAAAAACAGATTTTTTTCACGTTACTGGAAAAAAACGTCTTGGTAAGTGAGCAAGTATACAGAGTGGAAAAACGAACTGTACCTGGAAGGAAAGTATTCTAAACATTAGAGATAGCAAAATTTACTTAAAGGAAACATTATTTTTACTGTTACAAATAAGAAATGCTAATGTAATAATTAAGATTCTGGAAAAAATACTTGTCTTAACCGAGAATCGAAGCGGCAAAATCTTAAAAATAATAAAATTGAAGAGGGTTTTTTTTTGCTTATTACGTTATTAAACACACCTTAGATGCATCATAAAATTTTAATACCCATTGGGCGTGGATATTCGAAGGATTCAAGAAATTTGTTTGTGGACTGTACCTACTTATCACTGATAAAAATACATATTGTGAAAACTCACTACAGAAAGAAATCTATGTAAAGGACGAAATACAGTCACGGATTTTATTTATTTATTTAGCAAATTCAAGTTATTTATTTTGCCGGGATAAGAGCGTCGGTGGCGTAACAGTTATGGCCGCTACCTACTGTCCGAGAGGCCGTGATTCGAATCCTGCCACGTACCAATGTGTTTTTGAATTTCGATTTCATATGAACGTTTATCCGACGCTCTTACGGTGAAGGAAAACATCGTGAGGAAACCTGCACACGCCTGTGAAGAAACTCGAAGGTTGTGTGTGAAGTCGACCAACCCGCACTGGGCCCGCGTGGTCGACTAAGGCCCAATCGCCCTAATTCAGGGTAGGCTCGAGCCCCTCGGTGGGGACGTATATGAGCTGATAAGATAAGAAGATGAGAAGAATTTAGTTTTCCTTGTTTCATCCACTTTCTGATTGACATAAGTAACATCAAAGAAGATCGGAAGTTAAAGAAAAAGTTAAAATATCGTTGTAGATTGTTCTTGGTCAAGTATAAAAAATAATTATAAAATTTCATACATTGTCGAAATAAATTTTGTGTGTCGACTATTAATTTTTAAAAATATAGTTACTTATAACCCGGCAAAATTGCAGTTTCGTGATTCTGCTAAACAGTTAAATTCCGTGACTGTTTTATTAGAATCATCTGTGGTAAAGGGAACAAGTTTTCCTACAAGTATAAACGACGAGAGGGAATCTCTATCCTTCTGAAATTACTCAAAAGTTGTTTTTAACATGTAATAAAACTATTCGGTATAGCACCCGCCGCCTTTTTGGTGTAATGGTTACTCTATTAGCTTTACATAAGGAGGTCGCTGGTTCGATTCCTGGCGAATTAGACTTTGATTGGTTGGTGGAAGGGCATTTTCTAAGCCAGCCTGGCTAGCTTTAGCTAAGACTTTATTCTTGCCGCAAAAACCTTAATGTTCCGGCTTGAAGATAACCAGTTTTCCATTGCGTTGGGAAATCTTGGTAAGCCCGCTTCCATCTTCGGCATCATCGTCACGTATGGTTCGTGACGATGAGATGATGCCAAAAAGCCCTTGGCATCATCTCATCACCAGTCGTGGATATAAAAAAAGGAGCTGCGGTTATTTGGTTCTTTATTTGTAAGGTTATGAGAACGCGTTGAAAGACTACCAGAAGAAGCAGATAGCTCAGTTGAACGCTCTGATCGTGTTGCTGCTCGGTGACCTGTCGGTCGGCGACCGGCAGAAGATCATGACCATCTGCACCATCGACGTGCACTCGCGAGACGTGGTCGCCAAGCTCATCGCCGCCAAGGTCGAATATGTCAACGCCTTCCAGTGGCAGAGCCAGCTTCGGTAAGCAACCTATTCTACTGCGAATTCCTATTAAGGTACAGTTATAGAAGTCATTGGGTACAGTCGAGTTCATTAATATATTGGCAGAGCCAATGGTTCAAAACATTGTAAGCGTCAAAATGAATATAAGTTCTATACAATCATATGTAGATATCAATAAAATGTTATCACGTAAACGGTTAATATTTTTTTTGTATAGAACTTTATATTCATTTCGACGCTTACAATGTTTTGAACCATTGGCCCTGCCAATATATTAATGAACTCGACTGTACAAAGTAATAGGATCATAGGAATCGGAATAATTATTACTTAAATTTAATTATTAATTCAATCTTATTTTAGGAATCGATGGGACAGAAAGGTTAATAACTGCTTCAGAATAATTATTATTCCGATTCTGTGGATGGGATGTTATTATTCCAGTTCTCATTTCATGCCTCGATGTTACAGAAAAGTTAATAACTACTTCAGAATAATTATTATTCCGATTCTGTGGATGGAATATTATTAATCCAATTCTCATCTCAGGCATCGATGTTACAGAAAAGTTAATAACTGCTTCAGAATAATTATTATTCCGATTCTGTGGATGGGATATTAATCCAATTCTCATCTCAGGCACAATGTTACAGAAAAGTTAATAACTGCTTCAGAATAATTATTATTCCGATTCCGTGGATGGGATATTATTAATCCAATTCTCATTTCAGGCATCGATGGGACAAAAAAGCTAATAACTGCTTCGCAAATATTTGTGACGCGCAGTTTGTGTACGACTACGAGTATCTTGGGAACACTCCTCGACTCGTCATCACTCCACTGACAGACCGCTGCTATATTACTTTAACTCAGGTGAGCAGCGTTGTCGTTAACAAACTATAATTTTTAATTGTAAGCGGCGCGGATTTTTTACAAATTTTTAGTTCTATTTCTAATGTTTTCAATTTAATACTGTGCTCGCCTTTTTTGAATTTGGAAACATGCACCATGGGGTCCTAATAATGCCCAACCCATGAATGACCTCGTGTCATAGATTTGAATTATTGGAACACTGAAATGAAAGCTTGTACCTACTTGTTTTTCTATTGCCATGATTAAAAAAAATAGAAAAAGTACAAAATCAAGAGTAGGCTTCATACAAAAAACGTGGTTTTAGTAGGTAGGTGTTAGATATTGTGATTTAGCTCTATCGTAAAAACGGTAATACATACAAGTTTGAAACTTGGTGTGATGTATGCCTGATGACAGTACTAATTCTGAAGTAATACAATACCTAAATAATAAAAACCGGCTAAGTGTAAGTCGTACTCGCGCTAAAGAGCACGAACTGAATATATCAAAAAAAATCTGTCGCTCGCGGCTGTTAAATTTTGTTTGCATTGTGAATAGGTATCATTTTCATAGTTGTATGGAGGTGTGGTGTTACGGAACCCTCGGAGCGCGAGTCGATGCGGACTCCCTACTTGGCCGGTTTTTTTAGAGTGTAATTATTTACCTCTGTGGTTATTGGCAATTTAGCATTTTAGTAACGCGTTTGTAAATAATAATAATAATTTCTTTCTCATGATTTGATACGCAGAGTTTGCATCTCATCATGGGCGGCGCGCCGGCTGGCCCCGCTGGTACGGGCAAGACGGAGACCACCAAGGACTTGGGCCGCGCTCTCGGCATCATGGTCTACGTGTTCAACTGTTCAGAGCAAATGGACTACAAATCCTGCGGGAATATCTACAAAGGTATGTTCCGTTTTTTAAATATTTTAGTAAGTTTCTCCTAACGCTTTACTATTCCCATATATTTCTTTCACTGTATTAAAGGTCTGTGTCAAACGGGTGCGTGGGGCTGCTTTGATGAGTTCAACCGCATCGCGATAGAGGTGCTGTCCGTGGTGTCGGTGCAGGTGAAGACCGTGCTGGACGCCATCAAGGCCAAAAAGAAGAAATTCGAATTCATGGGGGAGTACATTACGCTGATACCCACCATCGGCATGTTCATCACCATGAACCCCGGTTATGCGGGCCGCACTGAGCTGCCGGAGAATCTAAAGGCTTTGTTCAGGTGCGATATTATTATTGAGGTAGGTATTGTATTATACTTACTTAGCCAAACAGCAATAGACAATTCAGCGCATGTTTGAGTAGAAAAAAAACTACTTTCAGGTGTAGGTATTTGAATGTGGTGTGTTTGTAGGCCGTGCGCCATGGTGGTGCCGGACTTCGAGCTGATCTGCGAGATCATGCTGGTGGCGGAGGGGTTCCAGGACGCGCGGCTACTGGCGCGCAAGTTCATCACGCTGTACACGCTGTGCCGCGAGCTGTTGTCCAAGCAGGACCACTACGACTGGGGCCTGCGTGCCATTAAGTCCGTGCTCGTCGTGGCCGGCTCGCTCAAGGTATGCCTGCACAGTATGCCGCCGCCCGCTGGGCGTGCCGCAGTGCTGTCCCCCCCCCCAACCCTACCTCTAACCAAGTGTAACGTGTGTGCAGCGCGGCGACAGACAGCGCCCCGAGGACCAGGTACTGATGCGTGCGCTGCGAGACTTCAACGTGCCCAAGATCGTAACAGACGACACGCCCATATTCATGGGGCTGATCGGCGACCTGTTCCCCGCGCTCGACGTGCCCCGCAAGCGGGACATGGACTTTGAGAAGATGTGCATCGAAGGAGCTCTTTCCATGAAGTTGCAACCTGAACCTGGATTCATTTTAAAGGTTGGCAATATGTATACACCGACTTCAGTGGTAGGTATTGTAACACATATTTACACATAACTTTAATGTAATTGTCTACCATCAGATAGTGCAGCTGGTGGAGTTGTTCGCAGTGCGGCACTCGGTGTTCATCAACGGTTTCGCTGGCACCGGCAAGTCGATGGTGTGGCAATGTCTGCACAGAACTTATGCCATTATGAAAATGAAGCCATATTACAATGACCTTAATCCTAAGGTAATTTAATTTATACATGTCGCATAGAAACGGTGAAAAGACCATTAAATCAACGAGCTAGCTTGTACACTGCTGTAAAAAAAAACTCCGCCAAAAGCCACCGCATGAGTCGATGGATCGCGGAGATCCTTTTTACAGCAGTACCAGGAGGTCAAAACTAACTAATGGTCCCTCCGTCAGTCCTCCCGTCGGATTCGGTTTTTACAGGTTTTTTATAGGCTAGCCCGTTGATTAACTAAACGGCTAATTTTAAGATTTGACTGCGACATGACATAAATAATTTGATATCTCTGTCAGCTTAACTTCTTAATTTTATCTACGCTCATATCGTCAAATTTGAATTGTAAACTTCAAAACGAGATAATACTTATTGACATTTAAAAATAGAATCATATATGGTAACACTTTTTCTCTAAAAAAATAATTTTTTTTAGCAATACGATACAGGGCAAATCCAAGAAGTTACAAGGAGAGTCCATGAAATATTTTTTTTCTAACGGACCGCATAATAAGCGGAGCGCGCCACTTGTATAGCATTACAAAAAGTTCAAATTTTTCCCGCTTTAGTGCATGCGCGGTGATATGCTGAATTTGGCGCCATTCAAACATTTTACTGTGTTGAATTTCGTGGGATTTTTTCTTACTCTTGTCATTGATCTTTTAATTAATAGATTCAATCCCAATGTATGAGATTAGATATAGTTATTTTTGACAGAAGGGTAGTAAAAAGGTAAATAATAAACATTCGAGGGTTTACCATCGTCACGAGTTTTTCATTTACTTTTACACCTCTGTATCATACGACATTTTTCAATACAGTTGTGAGAAAACAGGTAAATTAAATAACGACCGTGACAGAAAAACAAAGTACATGGGTGACATACCTATCAAGGTTTCGGCAACCAAAGTTCATTTTACTCGACTTGTTATTATTAAATGTCTCACTATGTATTTTCCTTTTTAAAAAGTTCATTTTACGCGACTTGTAGTGTAAATGTCTCACTATGTATTTTCCTTTTTAAAAAGTTCAATTTACGCGACTTGTTATTATTAAATGTCTCACTATGTATTTTCCTTTTTAAAAAGTTCATTTTACGCGACTTGTTATTATTAAATGTCTCACTATGTATTTTCCTTTTTAAAAAGTTCATTTTACGTGACTTGTTATTATTAAATGTCTCAATATGTTTTTTTCTGTTTATCACGCTATTCACGCTTTTATTAGCTTCACCTTATGTTTGTAATTTGTATGTATGTAACCGACTCCTTTGGACTCGATTTTGACCCACTTTAAACGGACAGATTTAATTCAAACTTTGTAGACTTATCAAGAATCAGCGACAATATAATAATTTCATAAGTTTGAACTAAAAAATAAATAGAGTTTAAAAAAACTAAAAAACATGCTTCTGAAATACATCAGACTAAAAAGTAAAAAATAATTCTTAATATAAGTTGAAAATTATAATTAACAAATTACTAATATTATTGTGAAAAAGTGTGGGTTGCTCGATAGACGAAAAATATGGCACAGAGCAAATATGGTAATCCATAAATAGATTACAATAAGGCTTGGGATAATATTATTGTAAGCATATTATATATTAAACCCTCCTTGGAAAAGATTACCTATTTCTTGCTGTAACCTATGCGCTACATTCATATTTATTCTCCTTTCTTCTCGAAGATATAACCCAAAAAGAATCTAATCCGCTAGATAACCTCACGGAGGAACAACTTATCTCCTTTCAAAAGTCTTAAAGATATTTTTTATCTGTGGTTATTAAATTTTTTTATTTGCTTGAAATGTCTTGTTTCTCAGAGCTACAAATAAAAAAGTGGCAATGTTAAAAGCACGGGTGCGGTAAAATCAATTTTGCACACAGTAAACTAGCATATAAAGTACCACTTTATGAGCAACTGTATTGAAAAAGAAGTTTAATTTCACATAACTAGGTATTAACACTTCCGCGTGATACTATTAAAAACCGTGGCTTGGTTTTTATACTAACTCATGTTTTTTTTTTATTACTTGATGGTAATTTATTTTTAGGCGGTGACAAACAACGAATTGTTCGGTATCATTAACCCAGCAACGCGCGAATGGAAAGATGGTCTTTTTTCTACGATCATGCGTGATATGGCCAACATGAGTGGTGATGGACCCAAATGGATTGTACTTGATGGAGATATCGATCCTATGTGGATTGAGAGTCTGAACACACTTATGGACGACAACAAAGTAAGTGCTTTTAATGTTATATTTGAAGAGTTATGTATCGTCCGTGTCCTGCCAATAATTCTGTTTCTAAAGGTGTTGACGCTGGCGAGTAACGAGCGGATCGCGTTGACCAAGTCGATGCGGCTGCTGTTCGAGATCGCGACGCTACGCACTGCGACACCTGCCACCGTGTCGCGCGCCGGCATCCTCTACATCAACCCGCAGGACCTGGGCTGGAACCCGTGAGTCATACTGTAGCAACAAGTCTACTTCAACTCGCAGGAGCTGGGCTGGAACCCTTGAGTCATACTGCAGCAACAAGTCTGCTTCAACCCGCCGGATCTGAGCTGAAACTCGTGAGTCATACTGCAGCAACAAGTCTGATTCAACCCGCCGAACTTGAGCTGGAACCCGTGGGTCATACTGCAGCAACAAGTCTGCTTCAACCCGCCGAAACTGAGCTGGAACCTGTGAGTCTTACTGCAGCAACAAGTCTGCTTCAACCCGCCGGATCTGAGCTGAAACTCGTGAGTCATACTGCAGCAACAAGTCTGATTCAACCCGCCGAACTTGAGCTGGAATCCGTGGGTCATACTGCAGCAACAAGTCTGCTTCAACCCGCCGAATCTGAGCTGGAACCTGTGAGTCTTACTGCAGCAACAAGTCTGCTTCAACCCACCGAACTTGAGATGGAACCTGTGAGTCACACTACAGAAACAACTGATACCTGTGAGTCATACTGCAGCAACAAGTCTGCTTCAACCCGCCGAACCTATGCTGGAACCGGTGAGTAATTCTGCAGCAACAAGTCTGCGTCAACCCGCCGAACCTGAGCTAGAATCCGCGAGTCATACTGCAGCTACAAGTCTGCTTCAACCCGCAAGACCTGAGCTGGAATGCGTAAGTCATAGTATCGCGCGCGGCTACAGGTGAGTCACGCTGCAGTAGCGAGCGAGCGGCGTCGGCAAACAACCACTCACGCGTCTATTTGTGTGCAGCTACGTGGCGTCGTGGATCGAGACGACGCGCGATGACGAGTCGGAGAAGGCAATGCTGACAGTGATGTTCGACAAGTACATCCCGTCGCTGCTGGAGTCGTGCAAGAAATACAAGCGCATCACGCCGCTTACCGAGCTGCAGCAGATCCAGCTCACCACCTACCTGCTCGAGTGCTTCCTCACGCGCTCGCTGGTGCCCAGTGACTGTCCTAAAGAATGGTATGGACTGCTTTGCAAACTAAAGTTGTCTTTCGTATTAAAGTACACCAAAAATCAAGAAAACATTTCGCTTTTCAGGTATGAGATATATTTCGTATTCTCGGTTATATGGGGTTTCGGTTCAGCGCTTTTTCAAGATCAGCTGGTGGACTGGCGCAACGAATTCAGCAAGTGGTTCTGCAACGAGTTCAAACAGATAAAGTTCCCTGCCACCGGGAATGTATTCAGCTACTTTATCGACCCAACAACCAAGAAGTTCTTGCCCTGGTCTGAGAAGGTGGAATCTTTCGAACTCGACCCAGATATGCCACTACAGGTAGGTTTGGACTCTGAAAGCTAAGTTAATCTAGGCAATAACTTAATTTAAACAATTAACAAATTGTCACAGTCTTGCCTCGTGTCGACGTCGGAGACGACGCGTATCCGGTTCTTCATGGACCTGCTAATTGCGAAGCAGAAGCCGGTGATGCTGGTGGGCGCGGCCGGTAGCGGCAAGACCGTCAGCGTCGCCGACAAGCTCAACGCGCTGTCTGACTCCTACGCCGTCACCAACGTGCCGCTTAACTTCTACACCACCTCCGGTACATTACTGCACTCATCATCTTCATATCAGCTGAAAGACTTCCACTGCTGGACAAAGGGGTCCCTCCTCCAAGGATTTACACAACAACCGGTCTAGTTCTGCCCATATTAAGCGGCTTCCTCTGACTTTCACCAGGTCGTTCGTCCACTGAATGGGTGGCCAGCCTGCACTAGGTCGCCACTCGAGAACTTCAGTACCCCAGCAGGCATTTATATTAGGAGCTAAGAGCCCACTGCCATTTTATTTTAGAGATTCAGAGCGCTATGTCAGGTACTTTGATTCTCGGATAGGTTACGAATTCAGAAAGTGGACCGACATAGTGGCGTTTTCGTACAAACACTTCAACACTAAAATATGTCTATAATCAATTTGACTTCGCTATGAGACTTTAGCACAGCCCACATTTCAATCGAATCAGGATTTCTCCTAGTCCACAAACGCGAAGCACAGTAGCTAATTTTACTTTTCGATAATATGCCGCGTATGTACACGAAGTAGGGGTAGGTATGTATGTGGTCTATGGTGTGAAGACTTCGAAAACTGGCTTGTTTGGGAGGCTAGAAGTCGTCGAACCTGCGTGCGAGACATATCGTTATGACTCTCAAAAAAAAATTTAAAAGCATGGCTCAGCAGTGATATGGATCTGTAGTTCTTAAGCAGGGTGTTGTCGCCCTTTTTGAAGAAGAGTACCACCAAACTACTGTGACCATGCCGTACGCAATTGTTCCTCGACTTTCGAAGAGCTTTTAGTACAAGTTTTCGACCTGCTTGCATAATTCACTCGTAATTCCAACATCACTCATTGCCTTGATGTTCTTAAGATGTATAAGATTCATTTTTATCTCTTACAGGCTGACGTCCGGAATATTTTTGGACTTTGGTAAAGTGTCGGTTCGAACTAGCTCTTTTGTCTTTGGACTGATACCGTCGTAGAACTTGTCGGAAGGATCTTCCAACAACTAAGGCTTAGACGATATGATCCTGCCATGCTCATTCTTCAATTTGTGTCTGTCCAACAGAGTCTTTTTCCGTATCAAAATTGCTACAGTCTTAGCTCACCATCACTTCGTTTGTTCATTTTCGCTTTAAAGTCCCCTATGACAACGGTGTAATGGGTATGGCAGATATGCATGGCTCGGAAGCTATCCTCATAAATAATCTTGACCTCATCGTCAGGGTGTGCTGCGATTTGTGCAAATGTGAAGCCGTATTGTAGAATCCGCTGTTTTACAAACAGCGCGCTGAATAACGCCGGATTGTAAAACGGTGGTGTTTTGTAATGCAGCGACATCACGTTCAACCGGATTGCAATTCGGATGAAAAGAAGTACGCCGCATTGTATGAGGCGCCGCTTTGTGTAAAAACTACTGAGTAACATATTTGAAAATGAGCGAGCGAAGTGAGCAGTATTAGGTTTGGTCAGGTTTGATTGATTATACACTCAAAGAGCCTCGCTTGGCCCCCCCTCTGGGTAGCAGAAGAGGTAATCATCGGTTAAATTTTTTTTACTCAAGCTTAAAAAGCGGCGCAAAATCCGCCGTTTTGCAAAGCAGCGCGCTGTTTTGTAAACTGGTGGATTCTCAAAGTACACTAAGATACAAAAGATACAAGGGTAGCCCTTGTCGAAACACATTCGATCTGAACCGCGTTGTTAATAAGGGACTTGTGGACGAGAATCCTGGGACTTTGGTCGCCTTCCCGTAAGTAGAGTAGATTTCCGGTTTTGAGGATTATCATTTCTTCCCTCTCTCTTCAGACTTAACATTTTTTTAAAATTCGCAATCCTACGATATTTCACCGTAAACTTGTTCCTCGAGTTAAGTGAGCTTTACAGTCCACAGTTTGCGTAAGTTGTTAGTTGCCAGGGCCAAAAGTGTTATAGTTTAGTAACCTGACGACATCTATCGGGGATTCTTGGCATCCCCGCCCCGCCGTGACCATGACTGTAATCATAGTCAGGAATAGTAAGGCCGCCGGGGACTACGGCCAGTTTATTGGTTGTGTTGGGTTGGTTGGTTTATTAGTTAGGGGGTTCATGTAATCGTTACACTTAGCAGGCGGGTACGCGATTGCATAGAGTCAACCACATGACTGTTCTATTTATCTAATTGGCAAATCTTTTAAAAAAAAAAATATCCGACACGTTTTCAGAGATGATCCAGAAAGTGTTGGAGAAGCCGCTGGAGAAGAAGTCGGGGCGCAACTTCGGGCCGCCAGGCAGCAAGTTCATGATCTACTTCGTGGACGACCTGAACATGCCCGAGGTGGACAAGTACGGCACTGTGCAGCCGCACACGCTCATCCGCCAGTTCATGGACTATCGGCATTGGTGAGTGCACTTCCAGCGAGCCGACTTTTGTTTAGAATCGAAGGAGAGTAGATGATGTGATATTGGGGTGCGCAGGTACGACCGACAGAAGCTGTCGCTGAAGGAGATCTCGAACTGCATGTTCGTGTCGTGCATGAACCCCACTGCGGGGTCCTTCACCATCGACCCGCGCCTGCAGCGCCACTTCAGCACCTTTGCAGTCAGGTAACTCTACGACTGTTCAGTGTTCGTTTTTTATAAAGTTATTTCTGCAACAAACAAATTCAGAAGCATTCACCTAATATTTTTTCAGTTTTCCGGGAACGGACGCTTGTCATCACATTTATGTCCAGATCCTTTCGCAACATTGTGCGAACCCTCTGAACAAATTTCCTAGCGTAGTCCAGAAATACTGTGAAACACTGGTGATGTGTGCTCTAGCTCTGCACTACAAAATTGCATCTACATTTTTGCCAACTGCTGTGAAATTCCATTACATTTTCAACTTGCGTGATCTGGCTAATATTTTCCAGGTACGTTAATTTTTTTAAGAAAAACCGGCCAAGTGCGAGTCGGTTCCACCAGACCTCACCACATAACAACGCGTGTGTCAGAAGAATGATTTTAAAGTGAAACTTTTTATTACATCGTCTCAATTTTTTTCGTCTGAGTGTTGAATGTCGCGTGACGGTCGCTTTCGTTTGACGGTATGATCGTTTCGTCCTCTGTACCGTAGCAAGAGCAGCCATGATCGTTTCGTCCTCTGTAAAGTTTGACTTTTACCGTGGTTTCACAAAACCACACACTTACTTTTTTTTATTCAGTTCGGACTCCTTATGGAGAGTACCAGTCGCACATGGCCCGTTTTTATTATTTCCTGTTTTACGTCAAGATTAACACTATGATCACACCAAGTTTTAACGCTTTCTTGTATGTATTACCGTTTTTAGGATAGAGCAAAAACAAAAAAAAATGTTACTTTATAACGATCTCCTTAATTTTTCGCTTTTTACCCGACTGGCCAGAAGAGGGTTATGTTTTTCGAGGGTATGTATGTAATGTATGTGTATTTCTTTGGCACGCTCTGTAGCTTAAACGGCTTAATGGATTTTGGAGTGCGAGGTGTTGTTAGAATCTACTTGATCCTGTGAGTGACATGGGAAACATTTTTACCCGACTGGTCAAAAAAGAGGGGTTAGGTTTTTATCCAGTCGGGTTTTTTATATCTATTTTTATTATTTGTTGGAGAATCCCTTATAAAAACACATAATCCGTAAAAATTCCTTTTAAATGTCGGGACAGACAGACGGACATCGTAGGCTTAGTAATAGGGTCCTGTTACCTTGTACGACACCCTAAAAAGAGTAATTAAAATTTATTTTCGTCACAGGGAATACTTTTCACAACGGGTGATGCTATCAAGACGCCCTCTGAACTTCTCCGATTGTGGACTCACGAAGCAACGAGAGTGTATTCCGATAAATTAGTCAGTGCTTCTGATAATGACACGTTTACCAAAGTCCTTCATGAGACAATCAAGAAAACTTGTGAGGTACTTACTTTACAATATGTTTTAGTCTCAAAATATCTCAATTTTTTGGTGTAGTTATTTTGACTGTATTTTAAAGCGAAACCATTGTTAAAACAAGACGCAACCTGTTTCTACTTTTGAGCGACTGATAAGTAAGCATTAACGAACGACGAAGGAGTGAGAGATTTGAGATGGTAGAAATGCCAGAGTCCAAAAAAACTATGAAAAATATGTGTCTGTGTGTGTGCGTCCATCCACCGGAAAGCGTAGCGTAGGCAGGCCTCCCACTCGATGGACTGATGACCTGGTGAAAGTATCGGGAAGCCGCTGGTTGCGGGCAGCGCAGAACCAGTTGTTGTGGAAATCATTGGGTGAGGCCTATATCCAGCAGTGGACGACCTTCGGCTGATATGATGATGATAATATGCAGACGTTTTTTTAAAGAATACCTAACTTGATTTTAAGATTTTATATACTAACATTCAATATGATATTATAAGCAACGTAGGAACGGTGTGTTCGAGAACAGAGGGAGATATCTCCGCCAGTCGAGGTGGTGGGCCTGGGGTCCGGCCGAAGACCAACCGCGGATGGTTGGCACTTGTTTATAAACTTAGTAATGAAGAAATTTTAATGGCGCATTCTAGATGTTGCACATATTTTGAGCTCTCATTGCTTGTGTTAAGTTTCACTTTTCTCTGGGACGGGTTACTGCAGTTGCCGCCAAGGCGCAATACTACAAGGTCCAGGTAAACGAACTAATCAGAGGAAAATATTGCTACACTAATAATCTCTCAACATGAATTGTGCGGCCGGATGTAAACTGATATTAACTCCTGAGAACTCTTTGATTGTAGCGTTGAGTTAAGATATGTCTATAGTTGTAAAAAAACCCGTTTAAAACTGTTTAAAAAAACAACAGTTTAAAACCTGAAATCAACCGTTTTAAACGGTTAAATATCCAACTCCGCCGAAAAGAGGAATAAATTTTATGCATAAAAATCTTTTTAAACTGTTTAAAACTTTAAACAACTGTTTAAAACCTGAAATCAACCATTTTAAACGGTTGATTACCCGACTCCGACGAAAAGAGGAGTTAAATTTATTTTATAGAGTGAGGCAACGCTATACTTCCCGCAACCTTCACCAAAGGTAGCAAAGTTCTCAAGTGGTGACCACTCACCGGATGACGTAGCATAGGCAGGCCTCCCACTTTGTAGACCGAAGACCAGGTGAAGCTTGCGGAGACGCTGGCTGCGGACGAGCAGGACCGTCATTCTCAATGCGGTGCGTGGTGCGTCTTTTAGTGCGCGGTCAGCACTCGAGAACTTTGCTACTCCAACGGCCATCTGTTCTACGAGCTACATGGCCGGGGCACATAGCTACAGATGGGACTGGAAAGTTCTCTAGTGGTGACAGCGCACCGGAAAACGTAGTGTAGCCAGGCCTCCCACTCGGTGGATCGACGACCTGGTAAAGGTCGCAGAAAGACGCCGGATGCGGACAAACAGGACCGGTCAATCTAAGTGCGCGGTCGCCACTTGATAACTTTATTACCCCCAACGGCCATCAATCTATTCTACCAGCGCTCATATTCCTATTTTGAAATGGCTGGGCTGGGCTCGCTCGGTCGATTAAATTACCGTTTTAAAACTAATAATCGAGTTTTAAAATACATGTCTCATCAGTGAAAATAGCACATATTGCTCGATGATGGGTACGAAAAAATCTATTTTACACAATTTGGTGCTCCGTGCTGTAATTCAATGGCGTAATGAACATTGATCTATTAAAAAAAACATAAGTTTCAACCATTTCGAACCGAAAATTTGGGTTCAAAATGCTTTAAACGAAAAAACGGTTTTAAACCAAGCGGTTGAATTCGTTTTACATCTAGACGTGTCGCCTGGGCTTCCATTTTGAGTGCATAGGAATCCCACTCAATAGCATTGATTTGGGAAATTGGATTTGCTCTGGATGTCTGTGCGTTCAAAAAAAGGTGGTAATAATTCTAATACACCAGTGACGGGTCTTAACCAATCCAGTTCCAGCATAACTTTTCAGACCAGAATTTGTGAAGGAGGTTCGCCTCTTGCGCGTAGAAATCCAGTCGTTTCGTACTCAAATCCATCGAGTAACCATTCCTCTTAACAAGTTTCATAATAGGGTGGATGACCTTGGCTGCCGTCTCGGAGTAGCAGAGATGCGGATTAAACTTATTGAAGAAAGAGAACTGGAAAACATCTCTTACAAGAAACACTTTAGTGAGTTGGAGACCCAACTGAACTCCTAGTGCCAAGAATTATTGAAAAAGGAATTGGAAATTACTGGAATACCTGAACATCATCATGAAAATCTGCATCACACTGTTCTTATTGCTGACCGCAAACTTGGAGTCGACCTATCCGATGGCGATATTGATCATATTACACGGGTAGGATCACGTCTAGCTGATAGTCTACCTATCATGTAGTGGTGAAGCTCCTACGTCGCAACAAAAGAAATGAACTACTCAAAGTGGCCAAAAATACGCGCTCCCTCACAACTGAAGCTCGTGAATTGCCTGGACTACGCGGGTTTTCTTTACTGAGAGACTCGCGCGTCACTTCAGGATGTTATTTCGAGAGACAAGGAAAATGTCAAAACAGCTCAACTTGCGCTCATAATGGCACTATTTACGTCAGGAAGCGATAGGGTGGGCTAGCGTTACCTATTAAATCCCAGTTGGACTTCGATCTTATTTTTCCAGTTGCTTTTGACCCTAATAATATGTAACTTCTGTGTGCTCCTTCTTCTGGGAGACGTATATAAAACCGCTGTTTTCTATTTAATGCTACCTCTCCGCAAGGTATGCAGTGTCAAAGAGTGTATTTTGTATTAATGTGTAATTTCAACAATCCATTTATTTAGATACTTTAATTATATCATAAGACTAAGAAGTATTTATCTACCTGTCACAAAAAAAACAGAGCAATAATAATGCATATCTTCCATTTTCTTATTTTAGTTTCCAACTTTTATGTAAGTAAATGATGTATTTACGAATATTTACGAATGATGTGACATGTCATTCATTGAACCAGCTTGAATATTATCGTGTAATATCAGAAACAACATGTAATTTCGATTCCCTGCAAGTTGCTTTGACGAGGGCGAATAATGATTTTGTTAGCTGCAATCTAACACACTTATACTACTTGTACTATTATTATATTCTGTGCTTATACCCTATTTATCTGGCTACATTTATTCTTGATCAACGAAGTTCATCAATAAAAGTGTTGAAGTAGTAGTTTACGTTAAAAATTCGTTGAATCTTGTATTTAATGAGCCAGATCTTAGTGACGCGGAATAAGTTCTATTCAATATTCCAAACATTGCAAAGCTTTTGGGTATTTACAGGTCTTCCTCATTTCTTGATCTCCAAAACTTATACGTATCTCTGGATGATTTGTTGACAAGATTGGATGGAAGGCAATCCATTATGATAGTAGGTGACTTGAATATAAATATTCTGCATGATCCTTCTGGCAGCTTATCGACTCAGGCTCATGAGTTACTATGTCTCACCAATGAGCACATGTTCATTGTTGATTTAAGTATGCCCGACTACGCTAGGCTTCGCGATAAAGTATGCACAGCGTGACTGTACAATTTATCATTTATGGTTTTTTACAGGACTATGACGAGAAGTTAGTATTGGCAAAACCCTTGATTTATTGCCACTTTGCTGAGGGCGTCGGCGATCCTAAGTATTTCCCAATCAAGGATTGGTCTCAAATCAAGAAACTGCTAGACGAATCTCTTGTGGGCTACAATGACATCGTTGCCACTATGAACCTAGTTCTTTTTGAAGATGCGATGTACCACATTTGCAGGTAACTGATTGTATCGATTTGAAACGTTATTTTGAAGGCAAGCCTTCTAGGAAACTAAAATATGTTTGCATTACACATGTGCAGAATAAACCGGATCCTGGAGGCGCCACGAGGCAATGCGCTGCTGGTGGGCGTGGGCGGGTCCGGCAAGCAGTCGCTATCGCGCCTCTCCGCCTTCATCTCCTCGCTTGAGGTGTTCCAGGTGCAGCTGCGCAAGGGCTACGGCATGAACGACCTTAAGACCGATTTGGGTGAGCCTCAATTGCTGTCATTTATATTTACTATAGCCCAAGACAATGAGCTAGGAAATTGCTGACTATTTCTTGGTTGTTTCAGCTGCGTTGTACATCAAAGCGGGAGTGAAGAGCATCGGCAACGTGTTCCTGATGACAGACGCGCAGGTGGCGGAAGAACGGTTCCTGGTGCTCATCAACGATATGCTCGCGTCTGGCGAGATCGCTGACCTACTGGCAGATGATGAGCTCGAGAATGTCATTAATGGAGTACGAGGGGAGGTCTGTATAATTGATGTAAACAACAAGTTGATGTATTCTGATTCAAAGCATAAAATATATATACTTTTACAACAGACTAAAGCTACTGGAGTTATCGATACTCGAGAAAACTGCTGGAAGTTCTTCATCAATCGGGTACGGACGTTACTGAAGGTAAGATTCTATCTTGGAATGTTATATCCCTTGCCAAGAACCGGAAATTTTCTTATGTTAATATTTTAGGTGGTGTTATGCTTCTCGCCAGTGGGCGCGAAGCTGCGCATCCGCGCGAGAAAGTTTCCATCGATTGTGAACTGCACCGCCATCGACTGGTTTCACGAGTGGCCGCTGGAGGCGCTGCGTTCCGTCTCCCTGCGGTTCATCGCCGAGGTCGAGTCGTTGCCGGTAAGGAGCCAGTGCTCTGCTACCAGCCACGCATTTTATGTTACCATTGAGATCTAAATTCAAAATGTATTTTGGCAGCCCGAGCTCGTAGTGTCCGTGTCTAACTTCATGTCCCACGTGCACCAAAGCGTGAACAACATGTCCGATATTTACTACCAAAACGAGCGCCGCTACAACTACACGACGCCCAAGACGTTCCTCGAGCAGATCGCGCTGTACGGCAAGCTGCTCAATGAAAAAACCAAGAATTTGAAGATGATGATTTCCAGACTCGAAAATGGTTTGGAGAAATTGGCCTCTTGTGCTGCGAACGTCGCAGTTCTCAGGGTAATGTAAACTCTTTCAGGGCTACAAGAAAAAACAACAGTTCGATCCTTAACAACCCACTGCTGGGGCACTCGGAAAGGTTAGGCCATACTCCACACACAGGGGGGCAACTCTTGGTTGGTTGAAGTTGTAGGGCTAGTTGCGAACCCTATTAGCAGAACCTTATTAAATAACGCGCGTCCTGGATACGCCAGTTAACTTATTTTTTTATGATTTGACTGAGTATTATTAGCCTAAAGTTTACAACATTCGTTAATTAAGTTAAGGAAACAAAAAACCATTTTCTTTCTTTTTTCTTGTATTTGAAAACCAAAAAGGTACTGTCCCCCCCCCCCCCCCCAAGAATGCATGCTCGGCATCTCCGCAAAAACGATCTTTTTAAGTTTCTTAGACTTATACTCGAGCTGATTTCTTGTGCAGCAACGTTCACGCGGTGTCGTAGTTCCTGCTGGTTTTGTATTGGTATCTTGTACACCTTATATTTTAGGCAACCCCAGTAAAAAAGTCGAGAGGGTTGAGGTCCGGTGACCGAGGTGACCAAAGAATAAGCCCTAGACGACCGATCCATCTGTACGTTATTCAAATGCGCTCTTACTTCTCGGCCATAATGTGCGGGACGGGACACCCGTCATTTTGGAGCCACATTGTTGTTCTGAATTCCAAAGAAATGTCTTCGAGGAGTAGGGGCAGCTCATTTTTCAGGAACTCCAGATATCCTTCAGTGTTCAGTGTTTGTGGCAACTCGAAGGGACCGATGATGTTTCCATTTAAAATTCCGGTCCACAGGTTTATTTTAAGTTGATACTGGGACCTTCCAGTCTCACCTCCCCCTCCTCTCGCCTTGTGGGGATTTTCTAGTTGCCAACTATGTATGTTATGCAAGTTCAAATAGCCATCTTTCCTGCAAGCGGAAATCAAGGCCCGGATCCAAAGCCAATAACTGTCACTGTCACTCTTATTAATCAGAATGATGCCCTTATGCAAGAAAAATAGCAATACCTCATTATCCGTAAATAAAATGGTTTAATGTTATACCTTTTTTAAATCTGCATTAAATGAGTAACTTTTTAAAATAGTTTGCCATCACAGTTCAGAATATATTTTTTTTCACCAAAGAAGGTCAAAGTTCAACTAGATAATTTTCTGAAGTTAAAAATCCAAATTCAAAGTAATTTTTTCTGACTTTCTTATTCCACTTGTGAAAATTATCATGTACATTGGATAATCCTACCTATCAGAAACAATTTGGTGTATTTTTTTTATTTACACGTTATTTTGAAAAAACAGTAATTAATAATTCGAAACAAGGTAGTAAATTAACGGATTTTTTAAAAAGTCGAAATATCTCGAAAATTGTGAGGTTTTTACTGAGGTCAAATTTGAATATTCTGACAGGTAATGACCCAAGCTATTATCCCCTTAAGTTTGTCGTACTAGTCCTTGGACAACCTGTATATTGGCCTTATCAGCCGGCCGGCCGCTCTGGCTCTATTGTTTGTACGTGAAAAGAGAACAAATAAAAGAACAAACAAAAAGTTATCCCACGGGAACCACTTTAAGAAATTGGAATAAAACATAGCATGTCCTTCTCCACGCAGGCAACAAACAAATAATAACATTGTTGCATTCATAATATTATTAGAGGGCCCGCGGTGCGCGAGCCGCGAGTGGCTCTCTGGTAATTATACACCTACTCCGTCCATTGGTAGTTTTTGAGTTTATTGTTTTCAGACAGACAGACGCGGCGGGGGACTTTGTTTTATAATATGTACTAGCTTTTGACCGCGACTTCGTTCGCGTGGGCATCGTTTTTATGAATGTCTGAGGTTGAGTGGTGCAAATATATATTAAAATATAAAATGTATATAAAATTTATTACAATTATAGAATATACGTCGGATAAACGTACATATGAAATGTAACTTGACAGTATTCTAACCTCGACCTCCCGGACAGGAAGTAGCGGCGCTACCCGTTGCGCCACCGACGCTCTCTCATGATATCATTATGTACCATCAGATTAATCTGTTACAATATTATTATTTTTGTCATCTTCGTACTTTAAAAAATCTAGACACTTATAAAAATAAAACTATCAATTTAGGTAACACTTGCTGAGCAAGAAATAGAACTGAAAATTAAGAACAAAGCAGCTGAGTCACTTATAGCTGTTGTGGGTGCCGAGAGTGAGAAGGTGACCATGGAGAAAGCATTGGGTAATGTTCCTTCTTTTGTAGTATTATGTTCACTTTCAATAAATTTATTATGCTCTGATGGGTACTGAGGGTTACAGCGATGTCTGCTCTGAAACTTTAGTCGCCGAGGAGGAGAAGAAGGTGAAGGTGATCGAGGAGGACGTGACGATAAAGGCGAAGATCTGCGCCGACGACCTGGCTAAGGCGGAGCCGGCGCTGATCGCAGCGCAGGAGGCGCTCAACACGCTCAACAAGAACAACCTTACCGAGCTCAAGTCCTTTGGCACGCCGCCCGAAGCTGTGGTCAACGTGTGCGCGGCCGTCCTCGTGCTGTTCGCCAAGAAGGGCAAGATCCCCAAAGACCGCTCGTGGAAGGAATGCAAGGTGCCTACTATCTCTACCTACATCTCCGTCGATTGTGGCGCATTCTGGTGTACTGATCACTGACCGCAGTTCCTCTCTGTTGTCAGGTCATGATGGGAAAAGTAGACCAGTTCCTCAATGATCTAATCTACTACGATAAAGAAAATATGCATCCGGATGTTGTAAAGGTACGATTGATAAAATGTCACAATGTCTTGTTTCGTAAAAGAAAGTTAAATGGACCCATGAACTGTCTTCTTTGCAGGCAGTGCAGCCATACATCAAGGACCCGAACTTCAACCCGGCGTTCATAATGTCGAAGTCGTCGGCGGCGGCCGGGCTGTGTGCGTGGGTCATCAATATCATGAAGTTCTACGACGTGTACGTGGTGGTGGAGCCCAAGCGGCGCGCGCTCAACTCGGCCAATGTCGAGCTGCAGGCCGCCAGGGACAAGCTGAAACTACTCACTGACCAGACCAGGGTAAGTTCAGAATTACGTTGATATTTTAGGAACGTACAAATATTCAACTCCCCGTGGTCAAAAACTCTCAGATCCTGCTCTTTCCTGGGTGCAAAGGCTCTCCATTGCGATACAACGTGGCAATGCGGCGAGCATAATGGACACCTTTGCGCCGGGAGAGATCAGAGGTGGTCTTTTTAACTGACGAACCAAATGGTGAATTTTTTTGTTATAGTTGTATATTAGTTTAAACTTTTAGTATAATTACATTTTATTAATTCTATTTGAATTTAACAAAACTCTTACATAATAATATTTTTATTGACGTGATAATTAACAAGTAGGCTTATTTAAGCAAGTACTCGTACCTACACTATTAAATAATACATTCAATAGATCCTTTATTTTTATTTACAATTGGTAAGCCCTTGGCATCATCTCACCTGATGGTCTTTCTTTCTTATCGTGTGGCACAATTAACTTGATGTAAGTGACGATGATGCCGAAGATCTAAGCGGGCTTACCAAGATTCCCCAACGCAATGGAGGCTATCTTATCTTCAAACCGGAACAAATCAATGTTGTTAACACTCATGTTAGGCGGCAAGACTTAGATAATATGGTGGTAGCTAGCCAGACGGGCTTAGAAAATGCCCTACCACCAACCAAACCGGGTGTTACAAGTTCACCCCACCGGGAATCGTACCCGCGACCTTCTGGTGTGAAGCAAACGGACTAACCATTACGCCACGGAGGCGGTTAGAAAATTTTGTGAAATACTATCTTACAATAAATTTTATTAAATAGGAACTAGAAAGGAAACTGGAGCTTTTGCTAGCAGCATTCCAAGAAGCCGTTAATGAGAAGGTGAAATGTCAAGCGGAGGCTGACGCGACTAATGCAACTATTGATCTGGCAAATCGACTTGTCAACGGATTGGCTTCCGAAAAAATTAGGTGAGTATTTGCAGCCCACTTTTTATATTGAAAATACTATTCAGAGAAATTATTGTTTCATCTCCCTTCTTGTTGGTTAAGGTGGTTGCAGACGGTGGTCAATCTGAAGGAGTCGTGTAATCTATTGCCTGGTGACGTGCTGCTTGTGACCGCGTTCATATCCTACGTGGGCTGCTTCATGCGCCGCTACAGGGTCCTGCTCTTGCATAACGACTGGACACCGACCCTCGCCAAAACTGAAAATGTTCGTTCAGATAAGTGTGTAAGCTACTTATGGAAAATAGATATTGTGAACGTTGTAATCATAAAGCGATTTCTACCACAGCCCAAAATTGAAACAACTCCTGGACTGCAACCTTTATCAATGTTGACGGATGACGCGCAAGTGGCAATTTGGAATAACGAAGGCTTACCAGCTGACACAATGAGCACTGAAAATGCGACTATCCTCACTAACTCAGCACGTTGGCCTCTAATGATAGACCCTCAACTGTGAGAAGTTTGCTTAATTTTAGACACTTAGATTGTTCAAACTTTACAAAAGTAAGTTGACTCATTTTTACTTTTGAGCGACCGAGGAGCGAGCGACGAAGAAGTGAAGAAGTTATTGTGATTGCAAAAAAAAGGATATTGATGGGGATCGATGGTCGTAAAGTTTTTAATTGACCATCACAAATAAACAACTGTTGCTAATTTCTTTATCTGTAGTAGTTAAGTTTTTCCTCCTATTATTCCTCATCAGGTAAAAAAGTGATGAAATGGAGACTGATCCTCATTTTGAAAGTGAACTTTACTATCAAATGTTATCACACTAATATTATAAAGGCGAAAGTTTGTGAGTGTGTGAGTGTGTATGTTTGTGACTTCTTCACACAAAAACTATTGAACGGATCTGGCTGAAATTTTGTAGGTAGACAGATTAGGACCTGGATTAACACATAGGCCACATATTTCTACGCTAGCGAGCCGCTTGCAGTTCGCGCACTGCGCACCCTCGAAAAGTCATAGAAACGTTGTCCACGCGGGTGAAGCCGCGGGAACCAGCTAGTCTAAGTTATAAACTTGAAATTCCAAGGTCTTCAATAAGTACCCGTATCTTATTAGATAGCGGTATATTCATAATCATTTCTTGTGTCAAGGTACAAAGGCTCGAATATCGGCTGAAAAGGTTCTAGAAAAGTTATTAAATAATTACGGCAGTGCTTACTTTACCCCCACATGTTCATTTCTGTATATTATGCCATTTTGTGAAGGCTACGCGAGAATGTATGCACAGCGTGGCTTTATATTTTATTTACTTTCGAGTGACCGAGCGCGAGCGCAACGAAAATATCATCGTGAATTTGTTTTCTAATTTTACCCAATGTTTATTTATGTTAGTCATGTTTACCGTTCGTCTCGCTTTTGACATCACATTTTGAGGCTTTTTTGATAATTGTCGATGAATTCTAAGCAACTTCTGACTGGGTTGCCATTTGAGCGTAGCAACCAGACAATAAAAACAATAATTCCAAAAATCTAAAATGGCTATGAAACTTTGCAAGTAGTCATCATCTTCATCATGTCAGACGAAAAACGTGCATCGCTGGATAAAGGCCCCCTAGGATTTCCACAGCGACCGGTTCTGGGTTGCCCGCATACAGCGGCTTCCCGCGACATAAACAGTTCGTGGGTCCACCGAGTGGGAGGCCTGCCTACGCTACGTCTTTCAATGTGCGGTCGCCACTTGAGTACTTTATAACCCCAATGGCCATCTGCCAGTAGTAACCAAATATTATTGATGTTCAATTAATTGACAGTATTGGTTATACCGGCAGAACTCGTTAACACGTTAACAGTTCAGTGTACCGTGTGTGGTACACGGGGAGTGGTTCCGCCGAGTTCGTGTACTCTGAGGCACACGAGCCCTATGTTTTTACTGGCTCACACATATGAACATATGACGTGTGTCGGAACACTTGTATGGGGGCTGTTAAAGGCAGGCCCCCCAACACAAATGTAATTTTTCTTTACGATTTTCTTTTTTAATCAGTTCGCTTCTTGTATTGTTTGACTAAGCTACGCTATAATGTTTATTGATGATTTGTGCAACATGTCAGATGGTGAAGGCTGCGCTAGAAAGTATACACAAATGAAGTGTCAATTTATTTAGGCAGGGTATAAAATGGATAAAGACGCGGTATGGTGACGCACTCATTGTGGTGCGACTGACGCAGCGAAACTACCTGGACCGCATTGAGCGCGCCGTCAGCAACGGCGACGTGGTGCTACTCGAGAACATCGGCGAGTCTGTGGACGCCGTGCTAGAGCCGTTGCTGGGCCGCGTGCTCATCCGCAAGGGTCGCGTGCTCAAGGTATGTATTTTCGTTTAACCGTAACCTCGCGAAGAGACACCCAGAGAGATATTTTGAGAAGAGGTGTTGCTTTTGAAGTATTATGTAAATGATGTTTACCCCTTTCGTAGATGGGTGACAGAGAAATAGATTTCAATCCGAACTTCCGCCTAATTCTGCAAACAAAGCTAGCGAACCCTCACTATCAGCCTGAAATGCAAGCGCAATGCACGCTTATCAACTTCACCGTCACAAGGGATGGGTGAGCATTACGTCACTTTATTTCAATAAAAGTATGTGCACACTCAACAGTAAAAATAACCGTTTATTTAATAATTTTCTGTCCAGTCTGGAAGAGCAACTTTTGGGTGAAGTCGTTAAAGCAGAAAGGCCGGATCTGGAAAGCCTCCGTGTTGGTCTAACCAAGCAACAGAATGACTTTAAGATCACTTTGAAAACATTAGAAGACGATCTTTTGAAGAGACTTTCTTCGGCTGGACCCGATATCCTTAGCGACTCCGCGCTGGTCATTAATTTGGAAACCACCAAGAAGACGGCGGCCGACATTGAGATGAAGGTTGAGGAAGGAAAGACAACGGCTGTGAAGATTGATGAAGCCCGAGAGAGATACAGGTGCGGAAAATCTTAAGCGCTTTAAGCGAAGTATAATCAAATGTATTTATGCGTGTAATCTATAATTTAAACACCCTCTTACAGGAGAGTAGCTGAGAGAGCTTCGATTCTGTACTTCATTTTAAATGATCTGCATAAGATAAACCCCATGTACGAGTTCTCACTGAAGGCTTTTAGCGTAGTATTCAAGGTAGCTCTAGCAAAAGCTGAACCAGGAGAGGACCTTAACGCTCGCATCGTCTGTCTTCTTGACAGTGTCACATTTGATGTGTTTGTTTACACAGGCAGAGCTCTTTTTGAGAAAGACAAACTCGTCTTCCTCTTTCTCATCACCTTACAGGTATTTTCTTACTTATTTGTCCTTGAATAACTTGTATTTAATAAATAACTACTTAAAATATAATTTTAATTTATTGCCTTCTTACAAACATTTTGTAGATAAAACAGGCCGAAGGAAAAATTGACCCAATTGAATTGGACTATCTTCTTAAGTTTGCTGTAGCACCAGATAACTCTCCATACACTTGGTTATCGAATACGAGCTACGGTGGTATTATATCGCTGAGTAAAATGGACGCCTTTGAAAACCTTGACAGGGACATTGAAGGCGCTTCTAAGAGGTTGGTTAATAAAAAGTGGCAGTTTTATACAAAACGAGTTTTTCTTCCACGGTTTAACATGGTGTTTTGATGATTCAGATGGCAGAAGTTCACGGCTGGAGAGGCACCGGAGCGCGACAAGCTGCCTGGCGAGTGGAAGACCAGAACACCGCTGCAGCGGCTCTGTATAATGCGCGCGCTGCGCCCCGACCGCATGTCGTATGCCTCCATGTATGTGCAATAGTGATTCTACGCAATGCAAGGCTTTTTGGCCTATCACCCGCCAGACTACAAAAGTAATTAAATTTTCATTTTCTAGTTTATTCTGTGAAGAAAGCTTGGGCACGAAGTATATTGAAGCTCGAACTCCTTCGTTGGAGACGTCTTATAAGGAGAGCAATTCTACGACTTCTATGTTCTTTATTTTATCTCCTGGAGTAGATCCATTAAAGGTGCTCATTGTTTCTCATTTTTTTATTTCAATTGCAAAAATTTATGTAATAACTGAAATTTTGAAGAATAATTATTTTGCATTGATTCCAGGATTTGGAAAGAATCGGTCGCAAATTGGGTTTTTCAACGGACAAGAAAAACTTCCACATTGTGTCGCTTGGCCAGGGTCAAGAAATCGTCGCAGAAAATGCTTTGTCCGTAGCATCGGCCAGAGGCGACTGGGTGATTTTGCAGAATATACACTTAGTGTCTAGATGGCTTCCCGTTCTAGAAAAGAAACTGGAAGAAGTTTTCGAGAATCCAGAAGATGATTTCAGGTCAGTGAAATGACGGCTCTAAGATCGTTGTTTTATTAGAAAAACTCCAAGGCAGAGAGAGGCTCTACATCAGTTTTCCGCAGGGTGTACCTGAGTGCTGAACCAGCTCCTAGTGCGGAGTACCACATAATACCACCGGGAATTTTGGAGTCTGCCATAAAAATCACTAACGAACCACCTAGCGGCATGTGGGCAAACTTGCATAAGGTAACCTAAACCACATGACCGTATGACTAAAATACTGATGGCAAGTGTAAATTACCGAATATTTTCAGGCATTGGATAATTTCACTCAAGAGACTCTCGAGATGTGCAGCAAGGAGGCGGAGTTCAAATCTGTGTTGTTCGCTCTGTGCTACTTCCATGCGGTGGTTGCGGAGCGGCGGAAGTTTGGCCCGCAAGGATGGAACAGGCTCGTTTAAATTTGCAAACTTATTACAATTTTAAGTCTTTAATTTTTTAATCGCGGTAAATTCATTTGCTCTATGTCCGCGAATGTTGATTTTGGTAAATCTGATAGTATCTTGGCTCATCAGGGTTTACCCGTTCAACTTTGGTGACCTGACGATCTGCGTGTACGTGCTGTTCAACTACCTGGAGGCGAATACGCGCGTGCCGTGGGAGGACCTGCGCTACTTATTCGGTGAAATCATGTACGGCGGTCACATCACTGACGACTGGGACCGCCGCCTGTGCCGCACTTTCCTACTCGAGTACATGCAGCCGGAGCTGGTGAGTGAGCGAGATGCCACTACATATCAATGACATGGGAGGGAGGACTGCGCTACCTGTTCGGCGAAATCATGTACGGCAGCCATATCAACAAGGACTGGGACCGCCACCTGGTCTGCAACTTCCTGCTTGAGTACATGCAGCTGGAACTGGTGAGAAAGTGGGACGGCACTACATCACTGACGTGGGAGGAGCTGCTTTGCCTGTTTGGCGAGATCATGTACAGCGGCCACATCACCGAAGATTGGGACCGCCGCCTGTGCCGCACCTTCCTGCCCAAATATCTAAATGCATCTTTGTTGTTGATATTCCACCTTTTTGCACGAATCGTTACGCTTCTTCATTTATTATGCGTACAACGCAGGAGTGGAACTCCTTGCCTGCGTCAGTGTTTCCCGATTCCTATAATTTGGGGATCTTCAAGGCAAGAGTGAATAGGCATTATTTGAGTTTGCGTGTACCATTCCGACTGCATCACTTACCATCAGGTGAGTTGCAGTCAAACGCACTCAAAATTTTTAATAAAAAAAATAAAAAAATCCGGAGCTGATACTCGTAAGTGATAGAGCATCGCACCCTGATTAGTGCCTGCAATCGGAGCTAATGAGTGAGCGAGACGACGCTACATCACTGCCGAACCCTTCTGTTCGATAAGCTACTCCTGCAGCTCAGCTTGCTCCATACAATAACTCACACCGCAGGCCCCACTAAGTACGGCACTGGTCGCAGGTGGACGGCGAGCTGCAGCTGGCGCCCGGGTTTGTCCCGCCACCCAACTCCGACTACGCGGGCTACCACGCGTACATCGACGACTTCCTGCCGGACGAGTCGCCCTACCTGTACGGCCTGCACCCCAACGCCGAGATCGGCTACCTCACCACCGTCTCCGAAAGACTTTTCAAGGTAATATCAGGAGATAGATATATAGCCTTAAAAACAGGCAAGAGCGAGTCGGACTTCCGCACCATTCCGTTTTGCGCAAAAACGTTAGTTCTTAGGATTTTCGTTTAGGTTTTCCTATAAAGGATTGTTAGCTAAATAGAAATGTTCAACTTTCGTATATTTTTTTGATAACTTCTAAAATATAAAAAAAAACAGTTGTAATCCTTAGAACGAGCCCTTTCATTTGATATGTCAAACTATATACTCGTGAGTTTTTTTTAAATTCTCAGAACGAGCCCTTTCATTTGATATGTCACACTATATCATCATTACAGCTCATATACGTCCCCACCGAGGCGCTCGAGCCTACCCTGAATCAGGGCGACACTATATACTCGAATGTTTTTTCTACTTGCCGACACTACACGTGATTCATCGGATTTCATTTAGGTGTTTCGGTAAACATAAGTAAAGCTATGTAATCTGTGTTTTTTTTTCAAAAATTCTGACAGCATAGTTTCGGTGATACGGCGGTTACTCAATTTTCGTATATTTTAATAGCTTTTATTATTTACTTTAAATGAACTTGCAATGTTTGTATGTATGAATGTACGTATGCTTGTTTAGGTCAAATCTTGCAATCGATTTTAAAGATTGAGCTGTTATTTGGTATGAAGACGTATTACCGATGACAATGTATCCTTTTAGTATATTTAGAAATTAATCTGATGAACTTTAAAAGTGGAATCAAGTTCAAGGATCGTCTTTTATTTTCAATACAATCGTAGAAAATATTACTGCGCTCGCCTTTTTTTAAAAAATTGGATACGTGTATTTGTACACTGGCATTTTTGAGCTTAAAACTCATTTAAAATAAAATCTTGTAAAGTTATTAGGTTTATCTAAAATAATTTCAACCGATTTAAAAAAGGAGTTTCTCAATTTGACTATGTTTTATTGTGTTACGCGATTTCTTGGCAGATTGTAAACCGATTCAAATGATTATTTTCTTAAATTATTTTTAATGTCTAGGATGGTCCTGTTATATTTTTATGAAAATATGTAAATACTTGTTAAGAAAAATATAAAAACAAAAAATGTATTGACACGAATATATATTATGGAAGGCTGACATTCATATCGACCTTTATTTTCCTTCTTCTTCTTTACGCAGTTTTTTAATACATTGGATGAAAACAGTTGTGCAATCATATTAATACCACGCACCAGAAAATGTAGCGTAGGCAGGCCCCCTCATTCGGTGGACTGAAGACCTGGTGACGTGGGATGCGAGCTTTGTAGGACCGGTCACTCCGAATTCGATAAATGCCTAGAACAGATCGCCGTTGAGGTAGTAAAGTTCTCGAGTGACAACTGCGCACCAGAAGGCGTAGCGTAGTCAGGCCTTCCGTTCGGTGGACCGACGACCTGCTGAAGGTCGTAGGAAGCCGCTAAATGCGGGCATCGCAAGACCGGTCATTCTCAATGCCGTGCATGGAGCTATTTCTGGTGAGCGGTCGCCACTCGAGAACTTTACATCCACAATGGCTATCTGTTCTACCAGTTAATTGAGCTATTTTAGATTTTAAAGGTTCTTAACATAAGGTTCTTAACATAAGTAGGTCCTAAGTTTGATGAATTTCAAAGATTTCAATTTTAACCTCTATATCACAAGACGTGTAACGACTTCATTTTGTATTACCCTATAACGTCACTTTAATTTCTACATATCTTTGGTTGCTACATTTAAATTGAAATTATATTTAAATCGTCACCGTTTGACAGGTGGTGTTTGAAATGCAACCACGAGATACAGGAACACAAGCTGGAGGTGGTGCTACCAAAGAAGAAACGGTAAATTAGAATTCTACTACTCGAACATTTCCATACCGTCCTTTATTATTATTGTTTTATTTGAAACCACTTATTTGTGTGTTTGTTAGGTGCGCGTGATTATAGAAGACATAACGGACCGCGTGCCGGAGCCGTTCAACCTGCAGGAGCTGATGGCAAAGGTTGAGGAGCTGACACCGTTCACGATCGTGGCACTGCAGGAGTGCGAGCGCATGAACCGCCTCATGGGCGAGATCTACCGCTCGCTCAAGGAGCTTGAGCTCGGCCTCAAGGTGAGGGCTGAAGCGTATCGTTCACGATGGTGGTGCCGCAGAAATGCGAGCGCGAGAACCGCCTGATGGACGAGATCCGCAACCTCTCAAGGAGTTAGCTTGTCCTCAACGCGAGAAAAGAGTGAATAGGCATTATTTGAGTTTGCGTGTACCGTCCTCGACTGCATCATCACTTACCATCAGGTGAGTTGCAGTCAAACGCACTCAATTTTTTGATAAAAAAAGGAGGACTGACGACGGACGAGATCTGCAACTCGGCTAGCTCGTCCTCAAAGTGAGGAGGACTGAGATATGTTAAGCGTAACGTTCACGATTATGGCACTGCAGCAGTACGTGCGCGTGAACCACCTCATGGACCACTTCTCGCTCAAGCAGATCGAGCTCGTCCACAAGGTGAGGACTGATATGTTAAGTGTAAGATGTTAAGTGTGGCGTTGCTGAAGTGCGAGCGCGTAATCCGCCTCATGGGCGAGATCCATCGCTCCCTCAAGGAGTTTGAGCTTGGCCTCAAGGTGAGGGCTAAAACGTAACGTTCACGATGGTGGTACCGCAGAAGTACGAGCGCGAGAACCGCGTCATGGACGAGATCTGCAACTCGCTCAAGGGGCTAGCTCGTGAGGATTGACATGTTAAGCGTAACGTTCACGATTATGGCGCTTCAGCAGTACGTGCGCATTAACCACCTCATGGACGAGATCAGCTTCTCGCTCAAGCAGATCGAGCTCGTCCACAGGGTGAGGACTGATATGTTAAGCGTAAAGTTGACGATCATGGCGCTGCTGAAGTCCGAGCGCGTAAACCGCTTCATGGGCGAGATCCGCCGCTCACTCGAGCTTGAGCTTGGCTTCAAGGTGAGGAACGCGGTAACTTCACAGACCTTTGGTGATTAGTTACCAAATAACAACCTTTATTGTTTAAGTAAAGACTATCAGAATTCACTGCTAGTTCTTATACTATTCTGATCTTTCAGGGTGAACTTACGATTAGCAGTGACATGGAAAACTTGATGGAATCTTTGTTTATGGATCATGTACCAGAGTCATGGACCAACCTCGCGTACCCAAGTCTACTGGGCCTTGCTTCCTGGTTTGCCGATCTTTGCCAGCGACTTTCCGAGCTTGAGAGTTGGTCTTCAGATTTCAACGTATGTACCATAGTACCCAACTCCTCAGTTCCTATAACAAGTTATACTTCGATCAAAGCTAATTTGATACATTGTGACAGTTGCCGCCGGCGGTGTGGCTGGCCGGGTTTTTCAACCCGCAGTCATTCCTCACAGCGATCATGCAGCAAACGGCGCGCAAGAACGAGTGGCCGTTGGACAATATGTGTATCAACTGTGACGTCACAAAAAAAGATAGAAGGGACTTTACGTGAGTATTCATTTCATTTTGATTAAGGGAATGACCTAGTTTAAGATAACTATAGTAGGTATGCCCGTATGGTTCCCGGCTAAGAATAGGACCATCCCATCTCTTCCAATGGGTGTCTTAAGAGGCGACTAAGGGACTTAAAACCGGAGGATGGGCAGCAGCGTCTTTCCGTGCATTGCAACACAACTGCAATCAAACTGCGATCGCCAACCCGCCTGCCAAGCGTGGCGATTACGGCAAAAACCCCCTATGAAATCCACACCCAGAAAATGGCCCCTAGTCCCCGGCGGCCCCGCTATTCCTGGCTCCGGTAGTAGTCATGGTAACGGCGGGGTGGGGGGTGCGAAGAATCCCCGGCAGATGCCAGGCTACCAAACCTAACGACCTTTGGCCCTGGCAACTTACAACACGCGTACACTGCGGACTGACGAGAAACTTACAGAACTCGAAGAATTATTGAGCAGGTTATGGTGAGATATCGTAGGTTTATGTGAAGTCCGAAAAGAGGGAGAGGACACCATGATCCTTAAATCCGGAAACCTGCTCTATTTCCGGGAGGGCGACCAACAGTCCCAGGGTGGTGTCGGGTTTCTCGTCCACAAGTCCCTGATTAACAATGTGGTCCAAATCGTGAGCGTTTCGACAAGGGTAGCATACCTTATACTCAGATTCACCAAACGGTATTCGATGAAGGTCATACAGGTATACGAGCCGACTACGGAACACTCCGACGACGAGGTAGAGACTATTTATGAGGACATCTCTACAGCCTTACATAGCACCAGGATCCATTATACCGTTGTTATGGGGGACTTTAACGCGAAACTGGGCAAACGAAGCGATGGTGAGCTGAGAGTGGGGAAATTTGGATATGGAGTAAGAAATGCACGTGGCCAGATGCTGGCCGACTTTATGGAGAAGGAGAGCCTCTTTATGATGAACTCCTTCTTCATAAAGTCAAAACAGCGGAAGTGGACATGGTTGCATCCCAATGGTGTAACGAAGAACGAGATAGACTTCATCCTGTCGACAAGGAGGCAAATATTCAATGATGTCTCCGTGATCAATTCAGTCAAAACAGGAAGCGATCACCGGATGGTCAGAGGCACATTAAATCTAAAGACCAAGCTAGAAAGATGTCGGCTGATGAAGTCTACACTCCGACCGTCGCCCATCCAGCTCCAAAACCCCGAGAGCTTTCAGCTCTAGTTGCACAATCGTTTCGAATGCCTAGGAGACTGCGAGAATGTAGACGATTATAATGACAGGTTCGTGGAAATTGTCCAAACGGTCGGGTCTAAGATTTTTGAAACTCGCCGTCCAAACAGAACCATAAAAATATCTGACTTCACCAGCAACCTCATGAAAGAAAGACGCAGATTGGTTTTGCAGTCCTATGAAGACGCTTCTCAGTATCGGCAACTAAACAGGCAGATCTCTAAGTCCCTGACTCGCGATTTACGCCAATATAATACAAATTATATTAAAGAGGAGATTGAGCACAACAAAGGCTCAAAAGTGTTCGCGAGAGATCTGTCTGTTGGACAAAGCCAACTGAACAAGCTGAATACTGAGGATGGCAGGACCATATCGTCTAAGACTGAGTTGCTGGAAGAAGTTGAGAAGTTCTATGGACAATTGTACAAGACCACACGTTTGCCTGTCAGCGATCTGGCTGAAGACTCAAGAGCCAGACTAACCCGACACTATACCGAAGATATCCCAGACGTCAGCCTGTACGAGATTAGAATGGCTCTCAAACTGTGATGATAGCATTACGGCTGAACTTCTGAAAGCAGGTGGATCACCGAAACTAAAAGCTCTTCAGAAGTTATTTAATTTCGTTATACTCGAGTGACAAACGCCTAAGGCATGGCACAGAAGTGAGGTCGTGCTTTTCTTCAAAAAGGGTTACAACACCCTGCTGAAGAACTACAGACCCATCTCACTTCTGAGTCATGTCTACAAGCTGTTTTCGAGAGTCATTACGAATCGTCTCGCACCCAGGTTTGACGACTTCCAACCTCCCGAACAAGCCGGTTTCCGAAAAGGTTTTAGTATCATAGACCACATACATACGCTGCGGCAGATTATACAAAAGACCGAAGAGTACAATCAACCACTATGCTTGGCGTTTGTGAACTATGAGAAGGCCTTTGATTCAGTCGAAACCTGGGCTGTGCTACATTCTCTCCAGCGGTGCCAAATTGACCATCGATACATCGAGTTGTTGAAGTGTCTGTATGAAAACGCCACCATGTCGGTTCGCCTCCAGGACCAGAACTCGAAACCTATCCAGTTGCAGCGAGGGGTGAGACAGGGAGACGTTATATCTCCGAAACTGTTCACCGCCGCTCAGAAACAGATCACCGCCGCAGTCAAGATGTTTTAAAGCTTCTGGAATGGGGTGGACTCGGCATCAATATCAACGGCGAGTACATATCCCACCTCCGATTCGCTGACGATATCGTGGTCATAGCTGAGACTATGAAAGACCTAAGCACAATGCTCGATGGCTTCAGTAAAGTCTCTCAACAAGTGGGTCTTAAAATGAACATGGACAAGACGAAAATAATGTTAAATGTCCGTGTCGCACCCACTCCTCTAAAGGTTGGAGACTACACTGGAAGTTGTTGACGAATATGTATACCTGGGACAAACAGTCCAGCTAGGTAGGTCCAACTTCAAGAAAGAGATCAATCGACGAATCCAACTCGGCTGGGCAGCGTTCGGGAAGCTTCGCAATATCTTCACGTCTCAAATACCGTAGTGTCTCAAGACTAAGGTCTTTGACCAGTGTGTGTTGCCAGTGATGACTTACGGAACTGAGACATGGCCGCTTACTATGGGCCTCATAAGAAGGCTCAAGGTCACTCAAAGGGCAATGGAGCGTGCTATGCTCGGAGTTTCTCTGCGTGATCGAATCAGAAACGAGGAGATCCGCAGGAGAACTAAAGTAACCGACATAGCTCACAGAATCGCTAAACTGAAGTGGCAGTGGGCAGGACACATAGCTCGTAGAACAGATAGCCGATGGGGCAGTAAAGTTCTCGAGTGGCGACCGCGCACCGGAAAACGTAGCGTAGGCAGCCCTCGCACGCGGTGGACCGACGACCTGGTGAAGATCGCGGGAAGCCGATGGATGCGGGCAGCGCAGGACCGGTCGTCGTGGAAATCCTTGGGGGAGGCCTTTGTCCAGCAGTGGACGATTTGTGGCTGATATGATGATAGTAGGTAGCCGATCTCCACCCCTATTAAACATATGCAGTTAAATACCGCAGAATTAAATTTTAGATGTTAGAAAGGTGACAAATATAACAGCACTGTTGGCGCACCCACCACGTAAGGTATCCTAAGTAGTTTTCTCAAAGAGCATAAACATAGTGTATACAGATTTATGGTGTGTCTCAGGGCTCCACCGCGCGAGGGCGCCAACATTTGCGGGCTGTATATGGAGGGCGCGCGTTGGGACACGCAGACTGGCGGCATCGTGGAGTCGCACATGATGGACCTCTTCCCAGTCATGCCCGTCATCTACCTCAAGGCCGTCACGCAGGACAAGCAGGACACTCGCAACGTGTACGAGTGTCCCGTCTACAAGATTCGGTAAGATTTGATTGTAATGGATGGGGAGTAAGCGAAGCCCTCAGAATCGCTTTACATAAGTGGTACATAGCTCGTAAAACAAATGGCAGTTGGGGTAATAAAGTTCTCGAGTAGTGACCGTGCACCTGAAGACGTAGCGTATTCAGGCCTTCCACTCGCTGGATTGACAATTTTGTGAAAGTCGCGTGAAGTAGCAGGATCGCAGGATGCTCATTCCGTTCATTGTGAAAATACTTGGGAGAGGCCTTTGTTCATCCGTGGACGTCTTTCGGCTGATGATGATGATGTAAGGGAATAATTTTATATTTCTTATATAGTGTCACAGACTATGTAATGTTACCGCGGTAGTGGAGCAGCGCGATAAGCGAGACTGACGCGAGACTTTAGTCTCCAGTGCTGTTTGTTACGTCACCTCTCCCGCACTACTCTCTGCCGCAAAGCGCTAATGTTGGTGTTGTTTCCCTACAGCCTTCGAGGACCTACGTTCGTATGGACATTCAATCTGAAAACAAGAGAGAAACCGACACGGTGGACTCTTGCCGGGGTCGCCTTGTTGCTCGGCGTATAGTCAACACGAACGTACACGAAATACTTATTACACTCCTATAGACTGTGTTTTGCCCCAAAATTAGTTTGGTACCTAGAATTTGTTAAGTACCTACCTATTATATATATTGAAAATGTATATTTTATGAATCAATCAAGTTTTAATAAAAGTATTTAAAGCTTTTATTGTAACATTTTAAACTTTTATGTATATTAATTTAATTTACTCTAGTTTTTGATTTAATGTTTCTGTTTTAATTATTTCCTATGAAATGTTTAAAAGTAGGTTGAATCTCTATTTACTTATTTTTTTTTTTTATCTAGATGTATTATACTTATATAAATATTAGGGAATTTAATAAAATTATTTTGAAATTGAAATATGAGTTTTCTTGTATAAAAGGCCTATTTTATGTGTGATTATTCTCTCTCTCTCTTATCGTGTGGTACAATTGACCGTGCTGTCCAAGGGACAGATGGCGGTTGCCTGGTGTTGCACGTCTTTGCTACACCCGCGGTCGTGTGTAGGGCATTTAAGGCCTGCGCAGACGAGGTACTGTCCCCCGGGTACTTTTTGTCCGTCGATATTAGATCTCTTATAAATAGGAATGACGAACTGAGTTACTTTTTATCATGTGTCAAAAACGACATTTTGTTTCAAAAATTTTAAAAATGACTAGGTGTGACGGTCATAGTCATGCAGCGTCATAAAATATGTACTCATTATGTGATTTTAGTGAGTTAAAAATCGAGTACTTGATGGAAAACAAAACGAGTAAGGTTTTCCGAAGTTTAAATAGGAGGGCAATTTTATGATCATAATTTATATATTAGAGTTCATAATTTATTTCTGATGCTGTCGTCGTCCCTATTGTGGGGTACTTTAGTCCTTTGTGTGCGTTATTCGATACAATTTATATGAGATCTATTATCGATGGACAAAAAAGCACCCGAGGTGTGGGGTGTGCAACGTGTGATTACTGATTCATCATATCAGCCACAAATCGTCCACTGCTGGACAAAGGCCTCCCCCAAGGATTTCCACGACGACCGGTCCTGCGCTGCCCGCATCCATCGGCTTCCCGCGACCTTCACTAGGTCATCGGTCCACCGCGTGGGAGGCCTGTCTACGCTACGTTTTCCGGTGCGCGATCGCCACTCGAGAACTTTACTGCCCCATCGGCCATCTGTTCTACGAGCTATGTGATGATTACTGATTAGCATAGATAATTTAAATGATCGAATATGTCGTACTCATAATTGAAGTAACAAAAAAATTTAATGTAGATTAGTACTTTATTTTTGATATTCTACGTCACTGAGTATTTTGCAAAAGTATTCAAGTGCGTACATTATTTTATAAGACGATCAATAAATATTCAAATAATCTTACTTCCACTGATTTAGATAAAGTATAGTGAACCCGATCTAAAACGCTTCAAATAGCATACTCTTTTTTTTGTAACCGATTTCAAAAAAGGAGGAGGTTCTAAATACATGAACATTGCTAATACTTTTAAAAATTGGTTTAACATAATTAATTTATAATAATTACAATCCGTGCTATAAAGTGTTAATGGGAAGACTAACATGTAAGATTTTGTTTTAAATCCTCTCGTTAATATACGTAGTATCTAGAAATAAACCATATTATTTAAATGTTACACTTTTTATAACTAATTAATAAATATTTCTCTGATGATTTAAATAGTTCTCAAAAATATTTTATGTATTTCGATGAGCTCAATCAAGGACGGATCTTTTAATAACATATTACGAGTAAGTATCGTGCACAAACGTAGTTTGATAAATCTTGTTTAAAATGTCTTTGCTAACTGGCAGTGTGTACTAATAGTACTGTTGCCCGTGGACATTTAAATCACAAAAAAGTTATCGTTTCCCTTTGTGAATTGTTATACAGTGAATCATGGTGAACACGAAACCTGAAGTCTTAAGAGGATTGTGAAGCTGCGAATTTTCATACAAACGGCGTTAACGATTTTCACCTTTTTTTGTAAAAAAAAAGAGTGCGTTTGGCTGCATCTCACCTGATGGTAAGTGCCGATGCAACCGAGGATGTAACACGCAAGCTCAAATAGTGCTTATTCACTCTCAACTTGAAGATTCCGAAATTATACGAATCGGGGAATACAGACGCCGGCATGGAGTTCCACTCCTTGGCCGTTCGCATAATAAACGTAGAAGAAAAACGCTGCGTGCATAAAATTGGAACATTAACGACAAAGGGGTGGAATTGCCCTCCGCGCCTGGTCATCCGATGATGAAATGGAGAGGGGGGAATGAGGCCGTGAAACTCCAGGGCACACTGTCCAAATGAATACCGTAGAACACCGATAGACATCTTAGACCTCTTAAATGTTAACCGATTTTGACCAATTTTTGGTAGGTTGTCAATCAGAACAAAAGCTAGGCTTATACGTTTCGTTTTTGAAATTACGGATTATAAACAAAAAATGACCGAAATTAGTTTTGTATGAAAACACGTGACTGACAACCTATAAAAAATAGGTCCAAATCGGTTAACATTTAGAAGATGAAAACCGTTAACGCCGTTTGTATGAAAAGTCGCAGCTTCACAATCGCCAACGGCCGCCGTACCTAACACACGGTGCGACATAAAAATGCACATAATTTTTTCAATGTGACCACGTCGTCAATTTTAGAGTAAAGCAAATCGCGCATATAAAGATCTAAAAAACTGATACAAGATTCGGAAATAAAACCCAATCATTTATTATGAAATAGTGAAATGTAGAATTTTCTGTTCATTTTAATAACAGGGTTGTTCCTTACAAGTCACGCTAGTATAAAACAAAAATCACTAGTATCAAGCTACTCGTTTTTTCGAGATTTTTTTGAAATTATGTCACTGCAGTTATTCTGTACTCTAAAATTTACAATGTGTTCCCATATGACATGTTTATCTACTCCCTATAGTTTCAGATTTTCCATACATATCCATTTTAATGTCGCATCCTATTGTGATACGGTGTGTGGGTTCACCATGGTTAACTGTAAAACAATAATTTCGCAAAAGTAAACGGTAACCTATTTTGTAATTTAAATATCCACGGGCGACAGTATTATACACAGATGGACGGTTTTTTTAAAATTCCTAATTCTTGTTTTAGCCACTGCGTATACTTTTAACATTTGATGTCATGTTCTGTGAAGCATTGTCATTGTCTGAAGGTGGTTCAGAGCCTTTCACTGTAAAGGTCACATAATATCTTTTGTTTTTGTCCAACTTCTCTGCTGGCAGTGCTATCAACTGTCTCTCCGTACCATGAGATACTTCCAAAGTCACGTGTGCTTTGCCAAGTGGAGGCTTAGAATTAATTTTTGGTAGAAATCCTTTAGATTTGGTGCTAGAACCAGCTGTTGCTGGCTTCGGCATTGTATGATGGTCCCACTTGTATGGTACTGTAACAAAAAGCTTGTGATGTTGATCATATTTACTTTAATAAGTTCTTAAACTAATAAATTTAACTTACTGTATGCTGCACAAGGTATGCCAGTGTAGGCATGTACGGCATGGAAACAACGATGTGTTTTGTTAGTACAAAGGCAAGGATTATCAGGAATAGAACTCATTTTGTAAAGTTCACTCTCGCCGTAGTCAAAATCGATTGGATTTAGTGGTAAGTTGTCCAAATGTTTTTTTCCACTTTTCTGAAGTTTCCTCAAACTCTCATAGAGAAATTTTTCAAAGCTGCTGAAGGAAAAATCTGGACTGTTGTAAGGACCAAGGCCAACGTTCGACAAACTAGATTTGTTATATTCTTCGATTGCTCTCTTGACTAGAACAGCTTCATTTGCTTTACTCGTCCTTATCTGTAATCGTTTAAGTTCTAACAGATGCTGAAATATTTTTCTTTCGCAATAGTATCTGCAACAAAGTATAGGTATTAAAATCAATTACACAAGATTCCTGAAGATACCTAGCAACAATATTATAACATTTGTAACTTACCGTCTCATATTTGTTTGAATTCGCTGCGTAACAGATTTCATATCGACTGCGTTCTTATCTCCTGGTTTCCTTACAGGAATTCTGCTGTCAGATTTTCCCGAGTATCTACCGCTAGCATTTCTCTGTTGATAGTACGCAGCCAGACGAGGGCTCATTATTCGTCGCTGAATAACTCTTGGGCTTGGCTCAAATCCTGAATCCATCAGTCCACTAGACTCGTAGCCTCGTTCAGAATTTTCACTTTTAGATCTGATTGTAGATCGACTTTTTGTTCTCCCCTTTTTACGAAAACGTTTCCTTCGACCATTGACCTCAGAGTGGCTGTAAATTTCGTTATCACTTACACTTGGAACCCTTCCAACTAAGCCTTCTTTCACATTTTTTTCTTCACCAAAGCCTTCTTTTTCATCATCTAGAGAAGCTTCATCTCCTTTAGATTTTTTGAGTATTCCTGGATTTATATCGGGTGCACTAGCGATATCTGATAAAACTTTGTAACTTTCTGTTTCATAAATACTACTTTTTCGACTGTTTTGACTGTCTCTTGAAGTTTTTCTTACTCGTTTAGGCGAAACTTGTGAAAGAGGCAAATTCATATCGTAATCTTCAGAGATATTTTCCATTATGACTTGTTGTACAGCGCGGTCATCGACGCTACTAAATTTATCGTTTATTACTGTAAGTAATCCTCTATCAGTGCTCTGCACCAATTCTGTACTACTACCTGTCGTTGAAGCATATCCCTTTCTTTTGTCTTCGGAACTAATTGTGTTGCCACTGCTATCTTTGTGCAAACTGCTTTGATTTTGGTCATCCGTTTCCGGACCTACCTCACTATGAGTAACTTCTTCACCCATCAAATGTTCTGGGTGTATATCAGAATCTCTGCTTTCAAATACTTGATCTTTATTTGCAAAAGATACGGCAGGTAAACCTACTTTATCTAATTGTTCAGCTTGATCATTATTTTGATCACCATCTTGCAGCTCTCTACATTCTTTTTTTGTTTCGTCAGGCCCCGATATTACTTCAAAAGATCTTTTTCTCTGCTGATCAGAAGTTATATCTGGTGAGTTAGGTGTGGCAACATTGGTCGACATCGTGCTATTTATACTTTCATTTGCTGTTTCTGTTTTTTTCTGAGTGTTTTCGTCTTGGTTCACTTCTTTGGCTTTATTTATGGTATCAGGATTTTGTTCTTTTTCAATTATTTGGGAACCTTCATTTTCTTTGTTTGTATTCAGACTTTCGTTTTTTCTTGCATCTTCTTTTAATTCAGATTTTTGTAAATTGCCTAGACTAGTTTCTAAGGATTCAGGAGTAATATCATTTTGAGATTCAGTTTCATTTTTTTGTGCTGAATTATTTTTTTCAATCCTGTCTTTTTGAGTGATTTCTACATTAGCTACGTTAGCTGTTTCAATCGAAACATTATTAGAAGAATCAACAGTAACGGTAATTTCTGAACTACCACCCTGAATTGATTCACGGTCCACGTGTATTTGTGCTTCAGTAACAATCATATTAGTCTTAACTGATAGAGTATCTGTTTCAGTTTCACTTTGATTTCGACTTTTCATCGATTGGCTACATTCATTTTCTTCGTTGTTTTTTGTTGTGACCTCAGAAGTTTCTTCAGCTTTTCTTTGTTCAGACTCATTACTCAACACACGTTCAGCCGTCCCTTTATATTTCACAATGTTGACACTTTGCTTTTCATCATCATTCTCAATATGTATCGACGTCTTTTTCCCTTTTCTTTTAGTGTTGCGTCTTTCAGTGGATTCTGAGCTGCTGCTTTCTGAAGAACTACTTTTTTTCTTGCTTCGCTTGCGATGACGTTTACTTTTCTTTTTTTCGGAATAACTTTCAGATTCAGAAGTATTTTCAGAGTCTGAAAGACGTCGATGGCGATATTTTTCAGAACTTTTGCTACGTCTAGATGGGTCACTTTTGGACCTACATTTTTTAGATCCTTTTTTATGTTGTGTTTCAACAGTTCTATCACGACTATATCCCTCCAGTTCAGTATCATACCCATCACTAAAACTTTTTTGAGCCTCAATAAGTCTTTTCCGCCCTTCCTGACGTCTATCAGAATATCTTTTCTCACTGCGTTTTCTTGGCCTTCTATCAACTGAAGACGAACTGCTAGATTCACTGTGTTTTTTGTCTTTGATGCGTCGTCTTTCTTGAATAGGACTAGAAACTTCAACAACTTCTCGTTTTTCTATCCTTATTTTATCACGAACATCGATTTTAGTACTCGTGACTTTGCGTGTTGGTAAGGATGTTATCATGGCTCCATCTATTACAATTTCTGTATTTGATAATTTCGTTGCTGGCAGTCCACCATGCATTTGCAGATACTTGGCAGTAGACCGATGACCGCGGCTTGTGGCACAATCTAAAGGAGTTAACGGTTCGTTTCTAGATGATCTCGCAACAGGGTTGACTTGAGCACCCCGATCCAAAAGTAGACGGCAAAGATCAGCATTATCTGTTGCAGCGGCAATGTGCAACGGAGTGCGACCCTCATGGTTCGTCGCATTCACTTGAGATGGCCTGCCATCTAATAGCCATTTTACTAATTCTCGCCGACCTGATGCTACTGCTTCATGAAGAGGCAAGTCCCCCTTAGAATTTCTTAGCCACAAGTTAGCACCTCTTGCACCTAAAAATAAAATCAAATATGAAATTATATATGACTTTGTTACAAGTGTTCATCATGTACATAATTTTAGCTTTTACCTAGTATGCGCACAGTTTCTATTTGACCCTTAGCAGCCGCAGTATGCGCTGGACTGCGACCCCTTCGATCCTGTCTGTGGCTATCGGCTCCGTGTTGCAGCAAAGCGGACGTAGCATCAGCATGGCCCAGAGCAGCTGCGTAGTGCAAGGGCGTGCAGCCGTGGGAGTCGGCGATGTCGACACGCGCGCCACATAAGCCGACTAAGGTCTCTAAGGCTTCGGAGTGACCTCTAGCTGCAGCGCAGTGCAAAGCTGTTAGACCGTCCCTGTAACCAATTATCTTATTTAATTCGAAATCTGAGAAGATACACCCGTATCTACTCGTGACAGTTTAGTATGACCACAGTCTAAGAATCCATACAGTCGTTCAACGCATTGGATAATCGCGTCATCGCCGACATCACTAGTCACTGATCGCTGATTGCTTCCAAAATCGATATCTGAAGTCCCCTGAGGTCCCTAATCACGAATCCGTTGTCAGAATTGAAAAAAAGTGGCCGCCATTATGAACTTTTTAGTTACTTGACCGATTGCTTCCAAAATCGATATCTAAAGTCCCCTGAGGTCCTTAATCACAAATCCGTTTTCAGAATTGAAAAAAAGTGGCCGCCATTTTGAACTTTTTAGTTAACCGATTGCTTCCGAAATCGATATCTGAGGGTCCCTGAGTCCCTAATCGCGAATCCGTTGTCAGAATGGGAAAAGTTGCCGCCATTTTGTACTTTTTGTTACTAGATCGATTGCCTCCAAAATCGATATCTGAGGGTTCCTGAGGGCCCTTATCACGAAACCGTTGCCAAAATTGAAAAAAATTGCCGCCATTTTAAAATTTTTAGTTACTAAACCGATTGCTTCCAAAATCGATATCTGAAGTCCCCTAAGGTCTCTTATCACAAATCCGTTGTCAGAATGGAAAAAGTTGCTATTTTGAACTTTTAAGTTATTCAATTGATTGCTTCCAAAATCGATATCTAAAGTCCTCTGAGGTCCCTAATCACGAATCCGTTGTCAGAATTGCAAAAAATGGTCACCACTTTGAACTTTTTAGTTACTGGACCGATTGCTTCCATCAAAATCTATAGTGGCCGCCATTTTGAACTTTTTAGCTACTGGACCGATTGCTTCCAAAATCGATATCTGAAAGTCTTTAGGATCCCTAATCACGAATCAAAGCAGCGTAAAGTAGTTGAAAATGAATTTTAAAAAAACATTTCATTTGTCGCTCGCGTTGATGTATTTTGTTTGTAATGAATAGGTATCATTAATATACTTGTGTGGAAAGTTGTGGAGGTACAAAGCTTTCGGTGAAGGATTCTGTCTCGCACTTGGCTGGTTTATTAGCTTGCTTGTCTGTTTTCGAAACCAATTTCGTAATCGGTTTTTAATTAATTTCCAGATAAGCTAGACTAGCTGCATAGTCAGCTCAGAACTGCATGACAAAGCGAGATTACATAAAAAAAGGAAAAGAAACTGGGAATAATTATTGAAGTAAAAAGTATCTTAATATATGTAACTCGTCATTAAGAGACTTAAAAGTTATAAAATAATTCGTAAGATTAAAAAATAATGATTCTTAAAATTTAAAGCGATAAACGAGGGATAATTAACATAAGTTTTGCACGCATCCTATGTTTTTAGTTTTAAATTCTACGAATCATAGTATAATTTATTTTATTACTTTTAGTCCATTTTGGAAACGTTTTATTATCTTTTAACAGAATTTTTAAATCTTATTTCGCGAAAAATTTATCTAAATAAAAGCTATCTAAATAAAATAAAGTAATGCTTAAGAGAATTTATTAATCCAGATAATTACATTTATAATAAAACTTAACTGTATAATTTAGATAGTGCGCATATAAAAATATAGTGATAAAAATTAGAATTATGATCAGATGCCTCAGGAACATCGATTTTGGAAGCAATCGGTTCAGAATGTAGGTGCACATAAGCATATTTATACTAGGTTACTAGATTGCTAAATTCGTATTTTATAAGCATTTATTTTATTACCCAATATAATTTTGTTATTGTAAAATTTAGTATGTATAGCAAGAAAATATAAACCTTATTCAGTCACCGTATAACCTTGTCTCGCTGCATCTCACCCAACTCAAAGACGTCGCAACATTGGTGACCCCGACGTGCTGACATTACACAACCGATACTGGGCGCCAATTTTCTAGCGCATCATCATATTTTAGTCGACATCCGCAGAAAGAAATTAATTGATGGTACTACAGGACTAATCAGATTCGCCTACCGTCAGGAAGATTGACGTATTCAGTCCCTACGCATACTTACTGGAAAAGTACCCTAATATGCCGAAACCAATGAATGTATTTAGCAAGCCAAAACATAACGTATATTATTCATATTATCACTTGAGGACATCCGGTTTACTCACTTCAGTCACAAGCGGTTTCCAAGAAAAACAGCGATCGAATTTCATCCCAAGATTCTTCACCGTTTCGCTGAAGAGAATGTTACCCCAATCAAAAATCACTGAAGGCAGAAGGCCGTAATTAATTCTTGACGTGAACCAAGGACTGCCGATGATGATGGTCTGTGTCTTGGCAGGGTTTACGCTAAGTAAGTAGGATTGACTCCAGACAATAATGCTCAAGATCATCATTAATGGTCCTGATTGCCACCGGGAGATCATGGAACAAAGATTGGGTGTAAATCTGGAGATCGTCTGCATAAAAGTGATAGTAGGAGGAGAGAAAGAGGTAATAAAGCTGATAAAAATAGCGAAAAGAAGAGGAGATAGGACGCTGCCTTGTGGAACACCAGCAGAGATGTTGCACCAAGAAGAGACGGTGTCTTCCATGTGTATGCGTTGACGACGACCAGCAAGGTAACTATGAAACCAACCTATCACTGCAGGAGAGATGTTAAGGGATCGCAGCAATCATAACAAGATATAATAGTCTACGGTGTTAAACGCGTTACTGAAATCAAGCAATGTGAGGACAGTAAGCTGTTGGTTATCCATGCCATAACGAATGTCATCAGTGATCTTTACAAGAGCAGTAGTCGTCGGAGCGGAAACCAGACTGTAAAGGATTGTGCAGGGAATTTTGGATAAGGAAAGAGTTGAGCTGTTCGTGGAATAGCTTTTCGAGGACTTTAGAAAGGAAGGGTAAGATGGAGATCGGGCGATAGTCAGAAAAGGAGGCTCGAGTACTCTTTTTTGGAAGAGGAATAATTTGTGCTTCCTTCCACGCCACAGGGAATACGCCAGAGGACATTGAATAATTGAGAATTTTGGCGATTACAGGGGAGAGGATGTCGATTAGAGGGAAGATCATATTACTGCTAATACTATCACTCCCAACGGTTGAAGATATGGACAGAACGCTTTTCTCAACATCTTCCGCAGTGAATTGGATGAAAGAAAGGAAGGATGATCAGGGATTGGTAAAGATGACAGCAGCTGTAAGGTGTTATTTTTAGTGGTAGTGTTAATAGATGCAGAAGAGGAAAAATGAAGAGTCAGACGATCGAAATCAGTATCCTTAGGGATGTTATCACTACACGTGACTTACCAATGCCAATAGTTTTTAAGAAATGCCAGACTTTAGCGGGATCACCATTGTCTACTGATTTATGAATATGACGGCGTTGAGCATCTCTGACAAATCTTTTACAATGGTTTCTTATACAGTGATATTTATTTCGATTTAAGTTCGAAGAGTCCGCCTTATATTTCGCCTTTGCTTTGTTTTTCTTGGCCATCACTAACTTAATGCCCTCTGAAAGCCAGGGAGCAGGAAGGTGTTTCAGCCTAACTGGTCGCACAGGTGCATGTAAATCATACAACTGTATCAGAAGCGAACTAAATATTTCAACCTGCTCATCCACGGAAAACATCCACAATGACAGACCAGTTAATTTTACACGCATCCTGCGGAAGACGCTCGGAGTCTTTCATCGGAGTCGGCTCACTTTTTTCAATTCTGACAACGGATTCGTGATTAGGGACCTCAGGGACCCTCGGATATTAATTTTGGAAGCTATCGGTCCAGTAACTAAAAAGTTCAAAACGGCGGCAACTTTTTTCAATTCTAACAAGGGATTATAGAATATATGTCATATTCGTAAAAGAACAACCCAAAAATACCTTTAAATGATCCATATCAGGATCTTCAAGGCGAGAGTAAATAGGCATTACTTGAGTTTGCGTGTACCATCCTCGACTACATCGTCACTTACCATCAGGTGAGATGTCGTCAAACGCACTCAAATTTTTAAATTAAAAAAAAATATCGATATTGCTACAATATAATATTTAATTTAATAATGTTGATAAACATTTTGTTACAATAGGGATGACGACAGCATCAGAAATAAATTATGAACTCTTGATCACTAAATTGCCCCCTACTTACACTTCGGAAAACCTTACTCGTTTTGTTTTCCATCAAGTCTTCGATTTTTAATTCACCAAAATCACAAAATGAGTACAAACTTATATGACGCTGCTAAACTATGACTTCATGCCTAGGTATTTCTCACATTTTTAGAACAAAATGTCGTTTTTGACAGATAATAAAAAGTAACTCAGATGACTAGCATTCGTCATCCCTATTAATGCATGTCCGTCATTTTTTTGATTATGAACCAAAAAAAATCGCAAGATGAAAATGAACCATTCATGAATGATTGATAATAAATATGCGACGTGACAACTTGAATGAGTGGGCCCACCGAACTGAACAAACGGTGACAATGGTCTAGTGGGCCGTACCCGCCCCTCAACCCTCGCACGATTGCCCTGTCCAGACGTCTCCGTTGGACGACTGTTTGGATTCTTAGACTGTAGTATGACTACTTTGTACCTGTCAGCATCATCGACCTTGGCACCAGCCTGGTGCAGCGCCAGCACTGCTGCCGCTGAGCCAGCCGATGCGGCCCACAGTAGCGGCGTGCGTCCGTCGGCGTCTCTCACGTCCACACGAGCCCCACCTTCTTTCACCAGCGCTCTCAGGACTTCCAGTGCTGCCCCGCGACTCTGTTCAATAAAACGGCATCGTTATTCCATTGCAACATTTTATCTCCCATGATCCCGATCGAATAACAATGAGGATTGATTTCAGTTAAGATCATGGTTGTCAGCTCGCTGTCACATCATAACATTTCTGTAAGTGTTCCTCGTACGCAGGAAAGAGCGGGCCACGAGGAACAAATGTAGAAATAATTGAAACGCTAAACACGATAAAAACCGACTTCCATCGCAACAACTTAGTACATTTCATATCATCATCATATCAGCCGAAGGAAGTCCACTGCTGGACATAGGCCTCCCCCAAGGATCTCCACGACGACCGGTTCTGCGCTGCCCGCATCCAGCGGCTTCCCGCGACCTTCACCAGGTCATCGGTCCACCGAGTGGGAGGCCTGCCTACACTACGCTTTCCGGTGCGTGGTCGCCACTCGAGAACTTTACTGCCCCAACGGCCATCTGTTCTACGATCAATGTGCCCCGCCCACTGCCACTTAAGTTTAGCAATTCTGAGAGCTATGTCGGTCACTTTGGTTCTCTTACGGATTTCCTCGTTTCTGATTCGATCACGCAGAGAAACTCCGAGCATAGCACGCTCCATTGCCCTTTGGGTGACCTTGAGCCTTCTTATGAGGCCCATAGTAAGCGACCATGTCTCAGTTCCGTACGTCATCACTGGCAACACACATTGGTCGAAGACCTTGGTCTTAAGACACTGCGGTATCTGGGACGTAAAGATATTGCGAAGCTTCCCGAACGCTGCCCAGCCGAGTTGGATTCGACGATTGATCTCTTTCTCGAAGTTGGACCTACCTAACTGGACTGTTTGTCCCAGGTATACATATTCGGTAACAACTTCGAGTGTAGAGCCTCCAACCTTCAGAGTTGTAGGTATGACACGGACGTTTGACATAATTTTCGTCTTCTCGATGTTCATTCTAAGACCCACTTGTTGAGAGGCTCTACTAAGGCCATCGAGCATTGTGCCTAAGTCGTCCATAGTCTCAGCCATGACCACGATATCGTCAGCGAATCGAAGGTGGGTGATGTACTCGCCGTTGATACTGATGCTGAGTCCACCCCAGTCCAAAAGCTTGAAAACATCTTCCAGGGCGGCGGTGAACAGTTTCGGAGATATAACGTCTCCCTGCCTCACTCCTCGCTGCAGCTGGATAGGTTCCGAGTTTTGATCCTGGAGGCGAACCGACATGGTGGCGTTTTCGTACAAACACTTCAGCACTTCGATATATCGATAGTCAATTTGGCACCTCTGGAGAGACTGTAATACAGCCCAGGTTTCGACCGAATCGAAGGCTTTCTCATAGTCCACGAACGCCAAGCATAGTGGCTGATTGTACTCTTCGGTCTTCTGTATAATCTGCCGCAGCGTATGTATGTGGTCTATGGTACTAAATCTTTTTCGGAAACCGGCTTGTTCGGGAGGCTGGAAGTCGTCAAACCTGCGTGCGAGACGATTCGTAATGACCCTCGAAAACAGTTTGTAGACATGGCTCAGAAGTGAAATGGGTCTGTAGTTCTTCAGCAGGGTATTGTCGCCCTTTTTGAAGAAAAGCACGACCACACTTCTGTGCCATGCCTTAGGCGTTTGTCCCTCAAGTATAACGGAATTAAATAATTTCTGAAGAGCTTTAAGTACCGGTGTTCCACCTGCTTTCAGAAGTTCAGCCGTAATTCCATCATCACCCGGTGCCTTATTGTTTTTAAGCTGTTTAAGAGCCATTCTAATCTCGTACAGGCTGACGTCCGGGATATCTTCGGTATAGTGTCGGGTAAGTCTAGCTCTTGGGTCTTTAGCCAGATCGCTGACAGGCAGACGTGTGGTCGTGTACAATTGTCCGTAGAACTTCTCAACTTCTTCCAGCAACTCAGTCTTAGACGATATGATCCTGCCGTCCTCAGTCTTCAGCTTGGTCAGTTGGCTTTGACCAACAGACAGATCTCTAGCGAACACTTTTGAGCCTTTGTTGTTCTCAATCGCCTCTTTAATACAATTTGTATTAAAGTGGCGCAAATCGCGAGTTAGAGACTTAGAGATCTGCCTGTTTAGTTGCCGATACTGAGTAGCGTCTTCAGAGGACTGCAAAACCAATCTGCGTCTTTCTTCCATGAGGCTGCTGGTGAAGTCAGAGATTTTTTTGGTTCTGTTTGAACGGCGAGTTTTGAAAATCTTAGACCCGACCGTTTGGACAATTTCCACGAACCTGTCGTTATAATCGTCCACATTCTCGCAGTCTCCTAGGCATTCGAAGCGATTGTGCAACTCGAGCTGAAAGTTTTCGGGGTTTTGGAGCTGGATGGGCGCTGGTCGGAGTGTGGACTTCATCAGTCGACATCTTTCTAGCTTGGTCTTTAGATTCAATGTGCCTCTTACCATTCGGTGATCGCTTTCTGTTTTGACCGAGTTGATCACAGAGACATCATTGAATATTTGCCTTCTTGTCGACAAGATGAAGTCGATCTCGTTCTTCGTTACGCCATTGGGATGCAACCATGTCTACTTTCGCTGTTTAGGCTTTTTGAAGAAGGAGTTCATCATAAAGAGGCCCTCCTTCTCCATAAAGTCGGCCAGCAGCTGGCCACGTGCATTTCTCTCTCCATATCCAAATTGCCCCACTCTCAGCTCACCATCACTTCGTTTGCCCAGTTTCGCGTTAAAGTCCCCCATAACAATGGTGTATTGAGTCCGGGAGCTATTATGTAGAGCTCTAGAGATATCCTCATATAGGAGCTCCACTTCATCGTCGGAGTGTTGCGCGGTCGGTGCATATACCTGAATAACTTTCAGCGAATACCGTTTGGTAATTCGGAGAATAAGGTACGCTACCCTCGTCGAAACACTCTCGATCCGGATTACATTGTTAATGAGGGACTTGTGGACTAGAAACCCGACACCACCCTCGGACAGTTGGTCGCCCTCCCGGAAATAGAGCAGGTTTCCGGATTTAAGGATTATGGTGTCCTCCCCCTCTCTTCGGACTTCACACAATCCTACGATGTCCCATCGTAACCTGCTCAATGCTTCCTCGAGTTCTGTTAGTACTCAGTACATTTATGCATTATTATTTCTGGTTTTTGTTCATTTTCTAATAAAGTACTACACCGATTTTGATAAAATTTGTACGGGACAACACGAAAAGCACTAGCTTTCAAATAAAAAAAGAATCATAAAAATCGGTTCACCCAGTCAAAAGTTCTGAAGTAACAACAAACATAAAAAAAACATACAGACGAATTGAGAACCTCCTACTTTTTGGAAGTCGCTTGATAAAGACACTTTTCTTTTCATGATCGAGATCTATTAAAACAGGTACCTAACACTTTCCTCTGACGTGTTTGTGACTTGCAATACCTACCAGGCTGAATAGCGATGATATCGCTATTTTCCAAGCAAACTGAACCAGAAAAGGGCAAGGACTTTGCGTCGTGTAGGATTTTCTTGTTCTTTTGTGGCCTAGTAGAAATAGAAACTGTTTTATAATATACTAGCTATCCCGGCGAACTTCGTTACACCTTACACTACACTACCCTACACTACCCTACCCTACCCTACCCTACACTACTCTACCCTACACTACACTACACTACACTACACTACACTACACTACACAACTCTACTCTACCCTACACTACACTACCCTACCCTACACTACACTACCCTACCCTAACTGCACCTACACTACGCTATAGCGTACGCTATACCCTACCCTAAAACCAATTATTTTTTGACTGATAATATTTTTTTTGATGAATATCATATTTTAATACTTATTATCCTATTCCGGACGAAGACAAATGCAAAAACACAAAAATCATTAAAATTGGTCCAGCCGTTCTTGAGTTATAAATTGTGTAACTAACACGACTTTTTTATATTTATAGACATTAGGGATGTAGTAGTCATTAACGTTTTTTCATCCATTCTATACATTCCTAAATATAAAAAAGTTATAAAAAAGTACTTGAAGCGGGTACGGACGGTCACGAAATTTAATTGTTTAGCAGATTAGCGAAACTTCAATTTTGCCGCGTTACATTACCTGCCTACATTTCCGAGATCATACGACTGATGACGAATTATACATCTTACTAATTTCATACCCGGTAAAATTAAAGAGACCGCCCCGCCGCGGCCGCCCCGGCTAGCACAGTCTGAAGAGCGCCAACTTCTCCACATTGCCAATATAACACGCTACCTGATGGTCGGCAGCCGCGGGCACACCGCACATCTGCGCCGCGTAGTGTAGTGGATGCCCGCCGTGCTGTTCCGTCGTGGCCGCGGCCGCCCCGGCTAGCCCAGTCCGAAGAGCGCCCACTTCTCTACATTGCCAATATATCACGCTACCTGACGGTCGGCAGCCGCGGGCGCACCGCACATCTGCGCCGCCTAGTGCAGTGGATACCCGTCGTGCTGGTCCGGCGTGGCCGCGGCCGCCCCTGCTGCGCCGCACATCTGCGCCGCGTAGTGCAGTGGATACCCGCCGTGCTGGTCCGGCGTGGCCGCGGCCGCCTCGGCTAGCACTGTCTGAAGAGCGCCCACTTCTCCACATTGCCAATATATCACGCTACCTGATGGTTGGCAGCCGCGGGCGCGCCGCACATCTGCGCCGCGTAGTGCAGTGGATACCCGCCGTGCTGTTCCGTCGTGGCCGCGGCCGCCCCGGCTAGCACAGCCCTTAGAGCGCCCACTTCTCCACATTGCCAATATATCACGCTACCTGATGGTCGACAGCCGCGGGCGCGCCGCACATCTGCGCCGCGTAGTGCAGTGGATACCCGCCGTGCTGTACCAGCGTGGCCGCGGCCGCCTCGGCTAGCACAGCCCTTAGAGCGCCCACTTCTCCACATTGCCAATATATCACGCTACCTGATGGTCGAGAGCCGCGGGCGCGCCGCACATCTGCGCCGCGTAGTGCAGTGGATACCCGCCATGCTGTACCAGCGTGGCCGCGGCCGCCTCGGCTAGCACAGCCCTTAGAGCGCCCACTTCTCCACATTGCCAATATATCACGCTACCTGATGGTCGACAGCCGCGGGCGCGCCGCACATCTGCGCCGCGTAGTGCAGTGGATACCCGCCATGCTGTACCAGCGTGGCCGCGGCCGCCTCGGCTAGCACAGCCCTTAGAGCGCCCACTTCTCCACATTGCCAATATATCACGCTACCTGATGGTCGGCAGCCGCGGGCGCGCCGCACATCTGCGCCGCGTAGTGCAGTGGATACCCGCCGTGCTGGTCCGGCGTGGCCGCGGCCGCCCCGGCCGCTAGCACAGCCCTTAGAGCGCCCACTTCTCCGCAAACTGCCGAAATTACACATAAACAGACTTAGAATACTTAAGTATTTATTTTTTCATTCATTCATATCAGCTCATATACGTCCCCACCGAGGGGCTCGAGCCTACCCTTAATAAGGGCGATGGGGCCTTAGTCGACCACGCGGGCCCAGTGCGGGTTGGTCGACTTCACACACACAACCTTCGAGTTTCTTCGCAGGTATGTGTGCAGGTTTCCCTACGATGTTTTCCTTCACCGTAAGAGCGTCGGATAAACGTACATATGAAATCGAAATTCGAAAACATATTGGTACGTGGCAGGATTCAAACAACGACCTCTCGGACTGGAAGCAGCGGCCCTAGCCATTACACCACCGACGCTCAAGTATTTATTTATTCGTAGTAAATTGTTAGAAAATCGCTTTAACTTAACTTTGATATGCAGTTATCAAACAAATATAAAGTGAAAACAGGAGACTGTTTGCTCAAACTGTTATCATTCTTATACTGATCCCGTAGGCATTTCAAATCTATAATCCTATAATAATCTATGCTATTTCTTGTCGCCAATATCAACTTTGTTTCTGAATTCTACTTCGAACTCTGACTTCATAACCAAAATACTTTTTAGAGTCGTTGAATCACTCTAGCGTGCCGTCTTGATGAGTCAGATAAAGTCCAGTTCAAGGGCTGACCTTGGTACCCGCTCGATGCGGGCCGGACTGCTGGACGCCCACCACCCCAAATACGGGTGGTCACAGCCCCCAACATTAGTCAGTCACGTCATAGAATACCAAAACGGTAAATCACACTTAAAGGGAACTTTATTATACCGCGCGCACCGCAATCATAGTTTTCTGCGTTCTTACACTCATAGAGTGAGGTCAGCATTATGTGAGATCTGAATCATCATATCAGCTCATATACGTCGCCACTGAAGGGCTCGAGCCTACCCTGAATTAGTCGACCACGCGGGCCCAGTGCGGGTTGGTCGACTTCATACACAACCTTCGAGTTTCTTCGCAGGTGTGTGCAGGTTTCTTCACGATGTTTTCCTTCACCGTTAAAGCAATCGGTGAGTATCGAAAAACTCATTGGTACATTGGCCATCCGGATTTGAACCCGAAACGTCTGGTTAGATTGATATGAGATTTGAATATCCATCTTCAATTTAAAAAAAACGTTAATAGGCCATTTTTTTAATTCATTGATATCTGCCTATAGAAGAAGGACATAAAAGGCTACTTTTTATTCCGTGAAAATTACTAGTCCGGTGCAGTTCCTGATGGATCGGAAAAAATATTTTATTTGGTAAATTTCTTAACATCGCAACCGAACAATGGATTGTTGTGATTTTTTGTACAGAGATTGTTGAGGAGGTGGGATATGACATAATTTACTAATTATCTAATAATTAATAAATTATAATTTACTTATCTATATACATTAAATATTTTTGGAAAATAATAACTGTGGTGGACATTACTAACGATACAGAGCCCAAAACAACAACTTTTGTTTGAACAACTTGAATCACGCAAAAACTACGAAATTTTGTATGGTGGTTCCCTACAGCCCGGGTTAACATATAGAATAATTTTTATCCCGGAAAATTTAAGAGTTCCCGTGGGAAAATTCAAAACCTCCATGCGGACGAAGTCATACAGTTATTAACAAAAAAGATAAAAACACACCACATCATCATACAGTTATTAACAAAAAAGATAAAAAACATATTAGAGAGATTTGATGGACTTAAACAAGTCTACAATAGTCAACAATAATGTGAACAACAGATATAATGATTGATTTAGCTGAGTGTGGGTGTATGTATAGTGTGTGTGTTGTATGTGTATGTGTGTGTTTGTGAGAGTGTGTGTTGCATAAGCTTTTCAGTGTCTTCGTAATTAAGTTGCTGTAACCATTGAGTAAGTTTTTGCTTACATTCATATATTTTACTCATCGCTATTATTTTTTAAATATTATTGAGTTCCTTAACATCGCAACCGAACAATGGATTGTTGTGATTTTTTGCACATAGATGGTTGAGGAGATGGGAAATATTTATTTATTATTTATTTTAGGAAAACCATGGGTTCTGAAACAAGATATCATAGAAAATTACTTAAGATAACAATGGACAACTAATTAGCATAATATTCTGGCATAGTTCCCGAGGGATAACTTTCAAACTCTGGGGGCGCAACAGATTGAAGTGATTTTTTGTACAGAATTGGTTGAGGAGGTAGAAAGTGACATAGACTGCAAATGAGAATAGCCCGACACAGCTCCTGAGGGGTCAGGAAAAAACTTATGTATATAGTTACTCATTATAATATACTAGAATTTGCCCGCGGCTTCGTCCGCGTGGATTTCGTTTGTATGACTGTCTTGGAGGGTGAGTGGTACGTGAGCCGCAAGCGGCTCGCGAACATGAGTTTTCTCCAGATCTCTTAGGAAATATATCAGGCTACACATAGTATACTCGTAAATACAGCTGTTACTCGCGGCTTCGCCCGCACAGATCTCGTTTTTACCGTTCCCGTGGGAATTTCCCAAAATCCTTTCTTAGCGGATGCCTACGTCATAATTTCTATTTGTGTGCTAAATTTCAACCCGACCATTCCAGTGGTTTGAGCTGTGCTTTGATAGATCAGTGAATTCCTTTTATATATAGAGATTACACACATCCATGGGCGTCGCCAAAAAGGGGCATCTGCGCCTCCCACCCACTCTCTCATTCTCACGTTGTTGTCTTTTGTTAGTAATGTAAATAAGTATCATTGCAATTTTACTATGTAGTTGTGTGGAGAGGTGTGGTTCTATGGAACCCTCGGAGCTCTAGTCCGACTCGCTCTAGGCCGTTTTTTTGTCTTGTCATTTATTAATTTTTTTCATAACATCGCATTGTCATGCAGTTCTGAGCTAGGTATATTTAAAGTTTCACGTCTCTATCTTATTGGGAAGTTGGTTAAAAATCGATTGTGAAATTTGTACCAAACAGACAGACAAGAAAGCAAGCCACAGAAAATGCACATGCAACGTAGCTCACACGTAGCCAACACGTAGCATGCACGTAGCGCTACGAGCTACGGATGTTCTACTCTCTGTACTAGAGTATCCCAGCTGGTAGGAAAATTCAAATGATTTGTCAACAAATACTAGATCGTTCAATAAGTCCCGAGACTCACTAACAAGATATATTAAAAACTCTTTTAATTTTTAGAAAGTACTGGCCATCAAATAATATGTGTAATATTTTTTTTGAAAATTAAACAATAAAATATTGAATTACAGACATTTAGGCGCTTTGCATACGACGGGGCGGGGCGGGCCGGTCAATTTCACCGCCAACGATAGCACAAAGTGAATCCTATACTAGGAACACACATGGAGCCGGCGCGGTCTGCGCTGTCTTTTTGTCCTCCGTGTGCGTTGGTAGTAGTAATATTCCCTTTGTGCTATCGTTGGCGGCGAAATTGACCGGCCCGCCCCGCCCCGTTGTGTGCATAGCGCCTTAAGTGACGCTACTTTTGTAATTTCGTAACCAATGGAAAAAAACGAGTTTCACGTGTTTATGAAACATTGTTTTTTAATGGGAAAAATACCGCTCAAGCACAGCAGTGGCTTATAAAGTGTTATCCGGAATCTGCTCCGTCTAAACTAACCATTTGTCGGTGGTATGCCGATTTCAAACGCGGTCGTTTGGACACTAATGATGCTGAACGCTCTGGTCGTCCAAATAGGAAATGACTGAACAATACATTAAACAAGTCCTAAAAATCGTTAAAGAAGATCGGAAAATAAAAGTGCGCGAGATAGCTGAGATAGTGAAGATTTCAAGTGGTAGTGTTTTCACTATATTTCATCAAAATTTGGCCATGAAAAAGCTTTTTTTCAAATGGGTGCCGCGTTTGCTAACTTGATCAAAAGCAACAACGTATCAATGATTCAGAGCGCTGTTTGGCACTATTTATTATAGATAAAAAGGACATTTTACGTCGGTGACAATGGATAAAACATGGATTCACCATTTCACTCCTGAATCCAATCGGCAGTCAGCAGAGTGGAGAGCGGCCGGTGAAAGCCGTCCGGAACGGCCTAGGACACAAAAATCTGCCGGCAAGGTATGGCCTCTACTTATATTTTGGAATTCACATGGAATACTCTTCATCGACTACCTTGATAAGGGAAAAAATATAAACAGCGAATATTACATTGGATTATTGGAACGACTAAAGTACGAAATCGCGGAAAAACGGCATCAAATAAAGAAAAAAAAGTGATCTTTCACCAGGACAATGCGCCGTGTACCAAATCCATGGTAACGATGGCGAAACTGAACGAATTGGGCTTTGAATTACTTCCCCATCCACCATATTCTCCAGATCTGGCCCCCAGTGATTACTGACTGTTTGCAGACCTAAAGAAAATGCTCCAGGGCAATAAATTTGATTCAAATGGTTAAGTAATCGCAGCAATAGAGGCTTACTTTGAAGCCAAAAATAAACCGTTCTACACACATGGAATAGAAAAGTTATAAAAGCGTTGGAGAGACTTTATCGCAGTATTCGCAGTTGAAGGAGACTACGTTGATAAAAAAAATATATCAAAAAAACTTTTTTGTAGTATTTCGTTTCGGGACTTATTGAACCACGTGTTAGCTATTCCTAAAAATACACACGCAAAATGACAGCAAGAATGTAAACTCTTTTAACATAATAACACAGAGTAGATAACTTTAATAGGTAGGGTAGGAGGCTCTAGTTAGGGTAGTTGCTAGAGATCCATTTTATTTGCATACCTAAACGTAGGTCCCCATAAAAGAGCAAGGAAATGGATCTCGTCATGTGAAAGGAAGGATGCAAAAGGTCACATGCTTGTATTCATACATCCGGGTTCCGGATGTCCGGACCGGACGCCGCCGGACCGACCTTGGCAAATGTAAGGTGTCGCATAGACCAAACAGACCTCGTGAAACATTCGTAACAGCCTTATCATGAATTAATTTATTTCTAAGCACTCTCCGGCCTTGGGAACTGGCACAAACATTGAAGGTTAATGTAGATAACGCAAAAAACAAATGAATAGCTCGAAAATTTAGATTCCACGCATAATGGCACATTTTGAATAAGCAAAACGACACACACGCACGTGCACACGTGGAATGACAACAATAAGATAAAGATATTTTTTGCTATAAATGTGGTAAATACAATAGATCTTACAAAACATAGTGGGGTTCAGGACATTTGGTAATTTTAATGACATACAAAAATTAAAGAAAGAAAATTAATACAAATTATGGCATTCATGTAAAAAACAAAATGAAAATCGTATTCTTATCATAATTTGACATCAACAAAATAATCAACTGTTTAGTTCAAATAATTATTTAATTGAATCGAATATTTTTTCCTTTTGCCATTTTTTGAGGTTTTTACGAAAGCGTAGTTGTGGTAAGATTTTTATTTCACTTGGAAGTGCATTATATACTTTTACACAAATTGCATGACGACATCATCAGAAATAAATTATGAACTCTTGATCACTAAATTGCCCTCCTACTTAAACTTCGGAAACCCTTACTCGTTTTGTTTTACATCAAGTCTTTGATTTTTAATTCACCAAAATCACAAAATGAGTACATATATGACGCTGCTAAACTATGACGTCACGCTTAGTTATTTCTAACATTTTTAGAACAAAATGTCGTTTTGACAGATGATAAAAAGTTACTCAGATGACTAGCATTCGTCATCCCTATTTTTTTTGGTACGTTGTGGTCAAAGGTTTCACTACATAAACCAATCGATCTGGATTTCTTTAATTTTGGGAAAATTCCTAATATTAGGGAACGAGAGTAAAATATTAGTATAATATTATGTATCTTCACTGCGAAAACCTATGATTAGTTATCTAGTGTTATTTTCAGTATTTTTTTGCTATGCTATCTTGTTTCAAAACTGATTGTTATCCTAAAATAAATAGTTTAATATTTATTCATAAGTTCATATTCCAAAAAGTGACCAAAGACAGAGTGACTAAGCGATTGATACAGTTTTAGGTCCTTGAATACCAATTAATATAGTGCAAAGTCAATCTAATAATTTTGAACAAAAAAAACCGACTTCAAACAGAAATTCTCCTCGATTTCTCCGGGTGGCTGTAAAATTTGAGGGTTGCCGTTGATTTCCCTGGGATTCCATCACCAGATCCTGGTTTCCTTATCATGGTACAACCCTTGGGATATCCCCTTTTCAACAAAAAAAGAATCATCAAAATCAGTTTATAAACGACGAAGTTATCCGCGAACCCACGGTCGTAGTGAGAAACCTCCTCCTTTTTTGAAGTCGGTTAACAAAACTAAGTTAATCTGATTTTGTAGCCTAGATCAGGTACCCAGAGGAGCTTCGTATGCAAAATAGGCACACCGCAATCGGTCTGAATTGACCTCTAAAGGTTCTGACCACGATCGGCTGTGGCAACATCATGTCATAGCGTGGGATAACTACCACACACATCGGAAGTCAGATTGCGGTGCGCGTGTTTTGCATAAGAGACTCCCCTTGACACCTGCACTAGCCATGGATATTGATAACCATGAAATAAAAAGAAATTACAAACACTTTTTTACTTCCAAATGACGAATGAGTGAAGAAAGTATTGTGATGGCAAAATAATCGAAGTTCAGTTTTTTTTTTTATTTAAAGATTGAGTGCGTTTGACTATAGCTCACCTGATGGTAAGTGACGATGTAGCCGGAGATGGTACACGCAAACTCAAATAATGCCTATTCACTCTCGCCTTGATGCGGATCGATCTAACAGAGTTAAAAAAACGAAAAAATGTGCATGTGTGTGTGTCTGTTCTCTGTCCGATGCTCTAGTTTCCAAACTGGATGGATGTGGGTAAAAATTGGGTAAGAGCAAGATTTTTTTATACCTACAATACAGCCTAATTTATTTTTAAGCTATTGTATAGCTTTTATCGCGGGCTTTGAGGGGACAGGGGACCGAATCAAGAAATTTCTTAACGAAAATAAAACCTGACACCCCAAAAAAAATATATATTGAGTTCTAAAAAACTTACAGTGCCATCTATCTATCCATCATGATGATGATGATGATGGAGATTGATGATGGCGATTGATGATGGCGATTGGTGATGGCGATTGATGATGGCGATTGATGATGGCGATTGATTATGGCGATTGATGATGGCGATTAATGATGATGAATTTTCTTAGTGTTAATTTATTACATAAACATCCCCCGCCCAAGGACTATATGGTTCTTGTAAATACTGCATAAATAAAAAATAATTATACAATTATAATTGCATAAGTTGATAAAAAATGCTATGCAATAGCTTTACCGCGGCAGTCCCCGAGTGCCACACGTTTTTTTTTCGCTATTTTGATTTTCTAAGGTTGCCACTATAGTTAAAGAGAAACTCTGTACGTTACCAAAGTATATATATTAGTACTAACATACAGTATGGATACTCCCTGCCGCTCTCTAGATTGCGACCTCACCCCCTCGTCACCCAGATTGATACAGATTGGTTACAGTTTGGTTGTCGAACGTATAGGATTTCGCCGCCATTGTGTTTGTTCCAAAAATCCCCTTTTAGAAATGTTATTTTTGGCCCGTTGTATGAAGTGTCCAGGGTGAGACGTTACTATAACTTTATATAACACTGTAGTTCGATATTCCGGAAAAAAATTAAATAAGCTACCTCTCGTACAAATCCAGGTTGTTTCTTCTCAAAAATTGATTCAAATCGTTACAAAACTACCCAAAACCGTAAAACTCATAAGGTCCTTGTTATCCAAAACTTTTCATTTAAATCGTTAAATGAAAAGTTTTGGATAACAAGGACCTTATGAGTTTTACGGTTTTGGGTAGTTTATTAATCCAGGCAAAATCAGAATAAGGTACCTTCCATACAAACACAAATTTTCTGTAAAATAGTTAAACGTAATGTTTGTTAATTGTTGTTTTGTGTATTCCCGACTACGCCTGAAGGTGAAGGCTTTCACTACAATTAGTTTTCCTTCATGTTGATAACGATACCGCGGCCGTTTCTTAATAACCTAACGTTTGAAGAGCGCAGCGCTCAACGTATTGCGATCATTTCATTTATTCTCATTATCCTCATACACGAAGGCGCAATTTCAAGCCTCTACAATACGTAAAATATGGGTTGCTTACATCTTTTAACTACACTGAAATCTAATTGGTCGCGTGCCGTTCGAGCGTTACGTGTAGCCAGCCGCGCCTGGAGTGACACCGCCGCTGGCATCTAGATAACGGCTCCCTCCGATTCATCTTCCAGCAATAGCGAAAGCGACCACGTTTTATTACTTACTAGCGGTCCCGGCGAACTTCGTTCTACCTTACACTACACTACCCTACTACACTACACCTACACTACTACACTACACTACCCTACCCTACCCTAGCCTAAAACCAGTTATTATTTGACTATTTTTTTATTTCTATGGATGAATATCATATTTCAATACTTATTATTCTATTCCCGACGAAAACAAATGGAAAAACACAAAAATCATAAAAATTGGTTCAGCCGTTCTTGAGTTATAAATGGTGTAACTAAATTACGAACGGGGGCCTCAGTTTTTAACCGCGACAAAAACAGAGGGGTGTTATAAGTTTAACGTGTGCATCTGTGAATCTGTTTGTGGCATCGTAGCTCCAGAACGATAATGATATGATTTAAGAAAATGCTTTCAGCCGTTCATGGAGATTATCAATTACCTAACGAAACGGTAAGGGTGCGTTAACTTCAATAAATTTACACCCTAGGTAGATTTAAGGTGCAATGAAAAAAGAAAATGGCGGAAAACAAAATTGCCACCGAATGAAATTTTGTAAGCTTTTTTAAAAAAAAAACACTAACGAAATTTTTAGTTAAGTCTGGTTCCTTTCGGCCTTTTCAGTAAATCAACTTAATGACATAATGGTATTGAAACTCGCGACGAACTTATCTAAAGTGATCAGAACCATTAGATATTGCTTTCGAAATGTAGGTATGCTTTCAAGAAAAGTGACTCCGAGCTGTCTCCCAAAGTGATATGCTTGGATGCATGCCAATATATTAGGTACAAGTTGGTGCTACGCGGCTCCTCGTGTATTGTTTTCATGTTCTGATGACATTATTGCTTTTATATCAATGATTTTATTTTGACGATTTTGACCCCAGTATTAATGTTGTTTTTAAATTTTTCAATACCTTTGACATTATGTCCGCCATCTCAGTCAAAACTTTCTTCTTACCCGGGTCTGCTGGAAGAAATTTCTTTAGAAATAATCTGTACCCTTTGTATAACTTTAATATTTAAAATCTGTATTTTATGTATCCTGTGTATAATAAACTATTAAATAAATAAATATATTGCAATTACTATTTTTTGATTTTCATAAAGTGTGTAATATGCACCTTCTTAGAATAAACATTTTGAAATTTAAAAAGAATTACCAGTAGCCCAGTGGACCACAGTGTGGTGCTCGTCATCTGTAGCGTTTACATCAGCTCCAGCGGCCAGCAGGGTTTGCACCAGCGGTACGTTGCCGTGCACCACCGCCAGGTGCAGCGGGGTGAGACCGTCGGCGTCGCGCGCGTCGGCCAGGGCTGGGGAGGCCATCAGCACGCGGTCGGCGCACGCGGCGCGAGCAGCTTGATTGGCGCCGGCGCCGCTGGACGCGCAGTAGTGGAGCGCGCAGCGGAGTCCCCGGTCGCGGACGCGCACTGATGCTGGCTGGAGAGGTAAATTAGAACAGACTTGTAAATACAGGATTACGGATGTATGCGACATGGGTCTCGACATAGATAGACTGGCTTCCTTCAGACCTCTTATTACCATGACATGAAAGGGCACGGGAGATATAATAGGTAAGTATAGCGTGCTATCTCATCATATCAGTCGAAAAACGTCCACTGCTGGACAAAGGCCTCGCTCAAGGATTTCCACGACGGCCGGTCCTGACTTGCCCGCATGCAGCGGCTTCCCGCGATCTTCACCAGGTTGTCGGTCCACCGCGTTACCGGCCTGACAACGCTACGATTTCCGGTGCGCAGTCGCCACTTGAGAACTTTACTAACCCAACGGCCATCTATTCTACGAGCTATGTGCCCCGCCCACTGCCACTTCAGTTTAGCGATACTCTGAGCTATGTCGGTTACTTAGATTCGCCTGCGGATCTCCTCATTTCCATAAAAGTTAAACTATTTATTTTTAATTTTTTCGCAAATAATTTCTAGAATTATAAACTCGTAGAACAGATGGTCATTGGGGCAGTAAAGTTCTCGAGTGGTGACCGCGCACCGGAACACGTAACGTAGCCAGGCCTCCCACTCGGAGGACCGATGACCTGGTGAAGGTCGTGGGAAGCCGCTGGATGCGTGCAGCGCAGAACCGGTCGTCGTGGAAATCCTTGGGGGAGGCCTATGTCCAGCAGTGGATGTCCTTCGGCTGATATGATGATGATGAATTTCTAGATGCATGTCATCGTCCTATTTCCACTGAACGTAGGTAATTGGTAATAAGTGTATTTTTAAACAAAATCGTATTTATATCAAAGAGAAATCATAATTAATCATGTTACAAAGAATACAAAATGAAAATGGTTTTAGCTGTATTAAACAGTACAACTTGTGATTTATGGACCAGCGCTAAAAATAGGACGTGTAATGTTTCATTATAAACATTACGATAGGTCAAAATTTAAGGCTTGTACCGCCGCCAACGATCAAATTTCTAACTACTTTTTACTTCAATTAAGGATTTTTTTTATATAAGAAAATGGTTTTGTAATTTACAGGATATGAGGAGTGATTTCAATTTTCTCGAGTTCTATTTTAATACACAGAACTAATAAATAATATCCTTATGCACCCTTTTTTTTCTAGTTGTAACCATAGAACTGCTGCAATTTTAACCGACACAATATGATAATTTATGAACTTCTTAACAAAACAATGTATGTAAAATGATTTAGTTTTTTTTCCTTTTTGAAAATTCTTATTATTTTATTTATATTATATAAAAAACCATAGTTTTGCACGATTCGTCCGCAGCGAGACGTAACAGCCACGTTGCAGTACGAGCTCACAAGAACTTTATAAGCTATTTCGTTCGATGTAATCGCTACCGTGGCGTAATGGTTACACCAGGAGGTTGCGGGTTCGATTCCCGGTGGGGTCAACTTTGTAAGACTCGGTTTGGACATTTGTTGGGCATTTTCATGGCCCGCCTGGCTAGCTACCACCATCTTATCTAAGTCTTGCCTCCAAACATCAGTGTTACAAGCATTTATGTGTTCGGGTTTGAAGATAAGATAGCCATATCCCCATTGCGTTGGGGATTCTTAGTAAGCCCGCTTCCATCTTCGGCATCATGGTCACTTACCATCAGGTGAGATGATACCAAGGGCTTATCAATTGTAGATGACAAAAATTAAAAAGAAAATATTTAAAACTTCGTGAATCTATTTGCTAATTTTAGGGACTAAAGAACCTTAATCAAGTATCAGCAGGTGCTAGTTGCTACCTTACGCTTAGGCTCAACCGACTTCCAAAATGGAGGAGGTCCCAATTCCCAATTCGACTGTTTTTTTTTTGTTAGTTTGTTGCGCGATATCTTCGCACGTTGTGAACCGATTTTCATTATTTTTTTAGTCAATAAGGTATGTTGCCAGGTTGCCAAATTTTATCAAAATCGGTGTAGTGCTTTTTTAGAAAAATTAAAAAAATAATAAAGCTGAATTGTACTAAGGTGTTGCGATGTAAGTAAATAATTTTGTTAACGTGTTTAAAATTATAAAGTATTCAAGAAACAAAACTATGTTTTAACTTTGAACTCGAGTCAAATACATGTCACCGTAAGATTGTAAATTCCGTTAGATTATAATCTAACAAGATAAAAACTGTAAAATATTGTATACAATTTCACTAGTTTCACTAGTGTCTCACTAGTGAAATTACAATAACATAAAGCGAAGTGAAAACACTAAATAAATAAGCTTTCGTTCAGGTTTGATTGATTTAACAAAGCTCCCCCCCTCCTCCCCTGCGTAGCAGAATGCTTCCCAGCAGAAGAAATCATCGGTTTTATTTGGAGGTACAAGAATAGGCCGTGATATTGTTATCCATTTCACAATTTACCGTTTTATCATAATCTAACTAGTGAGATTGTAATACTGCGGTTTTCACAATATCCCGGTGACTTATACATAACATACCTACATAATACGATATAGTATCTACGACAGGACATGAACCCCACTGAATACAGGCAAACAGCGTGCACGGCGGGCGTGCGTTATTGACGTCTATACAAGCGTCTATACTTGGACGAATCGTCTATACGATAATCGTCGAACACTCGACTGTAGTTCAGCACATGACGTCGTCCCCCCCCCCTCTCCCCACTGCTGGGGCACGGATCTCTTTTCAAACTACGATATATACTTATGAAGGTAGGCCATACTTAACGTGACCATTTATTTTTTCATCAGAGCGGGACATCAGCGGAATTATGTAAAAAAAATAAATATATTTTACTCGCATTTATTAAGTATTTTGAACAAAAAATACCGACTTCAAACAGGAAACCGAAGGTTCTCTTCGATTTTCTGGGATGCCATCATCAGATCCTGGTTTCTTTATCATGGTACCATCCTTGGGATATCTCCTTTCCAACAAAAATGGAATCATCAAAATCGGTTCTTATATGACGAATTTATCCGCGAACACACATAAAAAATATATGGTCGATTCGAGAAACCTCCTCCTTTTTTTTAAGTCGGTTAAAAATGAATTACATTGAATAGGTTGAACAACCCGCACTGGGTCCGCGTGCTAGACTAATTCCTGTTAGCCCTAATTAAGGGTAGGCTTGAGCCCCTCGGTGGGGACGCGTATGAGCTGATATGATGAACACTAAATAATAAGTAGGTTTCTTTTAGTACATATCATGTACACTTTAGTTGAGTTACTAAGCCTCAGTCACATGACTTCTAATGTCTATTAAGCAGTGGTTTTTTATTGGTTATCGTTTGGTCTGTTTGCCATAGCGGGACGTTTTTGCCCTTGGTGGGGATAGCGGGACAGACAGCCTAAAAGCGGGACTGTCCCGCCCAAAGCGGGACGTATGTTCACGGTGGCCAAGTCCGGATCAGTGGAGGTTGTAGGGTTAGTGGCGGCGGTAGTTTGTATAGAACAGATATATCGACCAACTCGCACTGGGCCCGCGTGGTCGACTAAGGCCTGATCGCCCTAATTCAGAGTAGGCTCGAGCCCCTCGGTGGGGACGTATATGATCTGATATGATGATCGTAGAGTTAATTTGCCAGTTCCTTAAGGGTCCCCAGGAGGCTCGAGTTTCCATAAAACTTAGTTCCGCTTTAATACAAAACTACATGCCGGATTGGATCCAAACTTTGCGAATATATTGAGTAGACACATATCGATTTTTGTAATTAGTTCTCGATGTATTTATATAAAACGGTAAAATAATAAGAGAAGTTTCAAAATTTTTAGTACAAAACTAATTTAATCCTTCGTATAGTTATGGTTCAATTTACTACGATAAAATCTAATTACAAATGTAGACATGTATCTACTTAATATATTTTAAGACTGGATTCAATCGGGCATGTAGTTTTTGTATTAAAGCGGAACTACGTTTGTATAGAAACTAAAGCCTCCTGTGGACCCTTAATTGTACAGCGTCCCCATCGCAAGACAAGCGTACTTAGCTGGCATTTGTGGAGTCTACCGAATACCCCCACACCTATCGATTCACTCCTCTATTCAGGTGTTCCTATCTATACTTACTTACCACCCAACTGCATTTCCCTGAAAGCTTTCAATGTGACGGCCTGAGCCGATAATAGGTCACGCCAACATAGTTTTCTGTTAAGTTTTCCGTTCATAGTTTCATGTCTTTGTCCGTATACTGTACACAACGAAGAACATGTTCGAATCGGTCGAGCCATTTTTGAGTTTTTGCGAGACTAACCGCCTCCGTGGCGTAATGGTAAGTCCATTCGCTTCACACCACGAGGTCGCGGGTTCGATTCCCGGTGGGGTCAACTTGTAAGACTCGGTTTGGTTTGTGGTAGGGCATTTTCTAAGCCCGCCTGGCTAGCTACCACCATCTTATCTAAGTCTTGCCGCCAAACATCAGTGTTAAAAACATTGATGTGTTCCGGCTTGAAGATAAGATAGCCTGTTCTCCATTGCGTTGGGGAATCTTGGTAAGCCCGCTTCCATCTTCGGCATCATCGTCACTATTACCATCAGGTGAGATGATGCCAATGGCTTACTAATTGTGAATAAAAAAATAAAAAACTAACGCATGGCAGTTTATTTTTATATACAGGATGTAACAAAATTGAAGAAGGGCCCATTAACTGGGGGTTCTACTCAACATACTGAACAACTTTCCCCAATGAACCCATAGTCAATTCTAAAAAAAATAATTTGGACCCTTCATACAAAAATGCACAAAATTTCATTTTTTTTGCTATTTCAGCGAAGTAATCGAATAAAAGTTGTTCAGTATTATAATGAGTAGAAGCTCCTGTTAACGCGATACCTACACCAATTTTTTTACATCCTGTATATACAGATATATGGGCATTGTAGCGTATGTAAGCAATGAAAAACTGTCTTTATGAAGGTAAGATAATTAATTCGTACATTTTCCTATCTTTTAATTACCTATACCGATCGTAAAACATTTTAGGCAAAAAATAACCGTTAAAACCTTTTTCTTTTTTACCTGTATATACAGATATATGGGCATTGTAGCGTATGTAAGCAATGAAAAACTGTCTTTATGAAGGTAAGATAATTAATTCGTACATTTTCCTATCTTTTAATTACCTATACCGATCGTAAAACATTTTAGGCAAAAAATAACCGTTAAAACCTTTTTCTTTTTTATGGATATTATTTAGTGCTGAGTCATAGTGTGACTGGTTTAGTAGGCTGCATGGGTAATGGGTGTGAAAATATTGACGGAGGCATGAAGGCGTTACCTACGGCAGGCGCTGTGTCTGTTTACAGCTGAGGTGATGCGAGCGATCGCGTGCCAGGAGTCCACGAACTAGGCTTTTCTCATATCATACCCATTCCTGATGGTTCCGTAATCGTTGCGAACTTGCACGTGATGTGATGATCGATGCATTTTCGTGCATTATTTAAGTATACTGTCTTCATTGCTGTGCAAGAAATAAATGAAATGCGTTTCGTCGGCCTAGAGTTTTGCTTAGTGGCCATTTTCTGTTGAAATATGATGATGATTGATCATGCGCCAGTGATAGTGGAGAACTCACGTCCTTGTTAAGTATGTCTACGACGGTCTTGTAGTCGGCTTGCTGGCAGGCGTACATAAGCGGCGTGCAGCCCTGCGGCAGCGGCGCCGCATCCTCACGCCGCGCGTCCGCCACCGTCTCCCGCCGGATCTTGGAGCTCTTGTCGAGGAAGTCGTCTTTGCGACGGGACTTGGGCTTCTTGAGGATGCTCGGGATGGGCTCGCCCCAGCCGCCGGCCGCGCGCTTGTCCATCGGGAGGGTTAGTAAGACTGAGTCATGTTCGCGGGGCGCCCAGGCGAGCGGGCGCGGAGGGCGCGTGACGCCGACTGGCCGCGGGCCACGGGCGACCGCTGCACGCTGCTGGGCGCTGGGCAAAGCGCTTGGGCGGTGCGCCACGCAAGGCCAACGGCGCCCAAACTGTTTAGTATAGTAGCGCGCAAAACTAGGTCACTGTTTCGTATACAGACCATTAAATTCTTATCGTAATCGTTATCGCATTCAAATTGCGTCCATCGAGAAGAGTCAGAACAAAAAATACTAACATTGACGTGTATCTACATATTAGAAATTTGTGTATTTATTACAAATAATAGTGAATATTTCAATAAAAAAAATGAAAAGAAAAAGAACCTAAGGTCTAATTATAAATATGATTTGTGTTCTGTAATAGCGACCAGTTACATATATAACAAAAGTTGTTATGTAAACGGAATTAGAATTTATAATAATTTACCTGTATTTATAAAATCATTGCATAGTGCTAAATTTAAACGCCACCTTAAAGAATGGCTTATACACAAATGCTTTTATAATTTAAATGAATATTTTGCTTATGTCTAAATGTAATATTAATATTGTACGTCCGAAAAGGGCAACCTGTTGGAACTAAAAATATATTAAATGTAACATCATTGTACACAGTTTCACAATAAAGTTTATCTTATCTTATCTTATCTTATCAGTGGGGGCAAATCAGAAATTATAAGAATTAGCGAGATTTGTTCATACTTATAAGTTTTGAGTGGGTATCATATTGTGGCGTTCCGTGTACTTAGTATTCAATACTCAATTCATTTATTACATTCCATATTGTTAAAGATGTTTCTAAAAAAATGGTGGCCCAGTACATCATCATATCAGATCATATACGTACCCACCGAGTGGCTCGAGCCTATACCCTGAATCAGGGCGATCAGGCCTTAGTCGACCACGCGGGCCCAGTGTGGGTTGGTGCGGTTGGCCCAGTACAACATGCACCCTTAAATTGGCAAGTTTTTTTTTATATTTTGGTTTTATGACTTTAGATTAAGTAAAAGTAGTTTATTGACACGGAATTTTTTTTTTTTTTAATCTATGTCAAATATAGTGGACAATGCCAATTTTACATCTGATTTTATATGGTAACTATACTGGACATTGCCAATTAAATGTAAAATATTATTATTATTATTTTCCAGCTACGAAACAAAGGCGCTGATTACACTTTACGCAAACAACGTTTGTTTTATCGCCCTTGCTATGACGACATCTTCCGTAGGAACAGGAGTCTGGAAAATGACTGATTTGGTCGTAACGAACTTCTTCGTTAAGTCTCGGGCTTTTTTATCTTAGACTAGCTGTTTCCCGCGGCTTCACCCGCGTGTACAACGTTTCTTTGACTTTTCGAGGTTGCGCAGTGTGCATGCCGCAAGCGTTTCAGTAGTTTTTGCGTAAGGAAGTAAAAAACATACACTCACTAACTTTCGCCTTTATAATATTCGTGTGATTAGATTAGATTATTTAATTCATGTCACCAATTATTACATATTTATTAAAAATTACATATTCCGCTTCTATCATTTTATTTACCCTATTCTTCTTTACAAGACCTCCAGTTTAAATTGTTTTAGGGATTTAGAAGGACGAAGTTTTCTATGTAATATCTACGCATTGTTCAAAAAAATATCAATCAGTTGTACAAATATGCCCATGTACCATCGTTTTGTCTTTAGTGGCATTTTATAGAGCAATTTGTCGTAATATTCAGAAGTTATCTCAACAACAACATCTTAAACAATCGAATATGTTACAATCTACGGCCGCATAAAGTAAAAAAATATAAAATTGAATAAAAACTTACGCGCGTCAAACGCCTTGGTCGCTAGTTGAAAAACATTTTGAAATTTCACTCACTAAAAGTGTTGCTGCATGAATATATTTTTTTCTACAAATATTTTCATTTTTCTACAACAGTGAAAAAAAATATTTACGATACTACGATATAATTACGATAGATTTTGAAATTAAGGGTATAGATTTATTTTTGTAAAATGTCCATCCCATTGCACACAGCCAATTTAAGGGTTAAGGTGGGCTTGTACTCATCAAACTGAACAACTTTTGTTATGCAAATTTGCTGAAATTGTGAATTCTTTTTTGAATTTTTCATACAAATCGGTCAGCTGTTTTGTGTGAAAAATCCAAGAAAAAAATTCGCGATATTATAAAAGTTGTAAAAAAAATATTGTTCAGTTTGATGAGTACAAGCCCACCTTAAAGTATCACTGCACCTTTACGTTACACCTGTATAAGGGTTAGTTAAGGACATTTTGTACAGAGCTTCTGTTCATGATTCTGATTATCTTTACCCAAGGATTCTAATGTCTAATCGCAAAAAAATTAGGCTGATCAGCTGAAATATTTGTTTGATAGGCCCAAAAATCTATAGAAACAGTAATATATGAAAAAAATCTTACCTGCAGATTTAACTAGGTACATATACGACAAAAATATGTAACGATACAATTACTACATATATTTCAAATTTTCAATTTATTTCTCACTGTGGCATTTTTATTTGATACTTCCAAAATAAAATGAGCTGGTCGGGTGACGTCATTCAACCTTCGTAACCCTCGCCATCGCCAACCCAGTGGTGATCGTAATCTTGCTAACATTATTTACGTAGAGATTTATTGATGATTTTGCGCGTCGATTCGAGATACGATAAACTTTTCAAGGTGCATGTGTAGGTTTGTGATTAATAGCACGACATAAGTTTGTAGATACGGCACTAGAGTACAGATACGAGATACGATGTAGATACGGCACTAGAGTACTGATACGAGAAACAATACTATAAAATTTTCAAGGAACATGTGTAGGTTTGTGATTAACAGCACGACATAAGCACTGTATATATATTAGTACTAGACATAAGTTTGTAGATACGCCACTAGAGTACTGATAGGAGATAAGATGTAGATACGGCACTAGAGTACTGGTACGAGATATGATACAATGAAATTTTCAAGGAACATTATTCGCCAGTTTCGTTGACTGGTCAGTTCCTTTAATGTAGATTTCCAGATTCTCGATCTGGACAGTTAACGCAAAGCTACTCAAGTTAGATTATTTTAATCTATACATAAAATAGTTTTTAGTTTTCGGATCTAACAAATTTGAATACCCTGTGCCACTGAATTTTCTAAAAGTTGGATCCCACCGGATAAAAGTTCTACTCTAAAAAAACATAAGCTTAAACAATCTTCCTGCCTACAATTAATTTTACCACCACAGTAAAATATTACAAAGTAACTGAAGAATTTCATGAATCAGCTCCGTCAAATTGTATGCCTAGGGTACGTTTGTACTTCTTCTTCTTTTTATCGTGTGGCACAATTATTAAAAAAAAACTGTTTTTTTTTTGAGTTAAATATAAAAAAAAAACATCAGAACGCTTAATCTAGTAATAAGATTGTGTGTGCCTGATGGGGTCACACTACACACACGGGATAACATAAACACTAAAATAATAATAATAATGCTCGTTTATAGCTAACCGTGTTTTCCAAGGGACAGACTAATATAATATGTTTTTAAAGTAATATTTTTTTCTCTTTGACCTAGGTATACTTATAGGGTCCACGGAGCAAGAAACTCGTAGTTTTTGCTCCGTGTTTGGCACGTACCTAACTACGGTCCTATTAAATTTCTTTTATATTTACCTACCTATTCATTATCATCATCATCATCATATCAGCCGAAGGACGTGCACTGCTGGACTTAGGCCTCCCCCAAGACGACCGGTTCTGCGCTACCCGCATCCAGCGGCTTCCCGCGATCTTCACCAGCTCATCGGTCACCAACCTACCACATAAAACAATCGGTAATAGGTAGGGATCAGAAACCTACCTATTATCGATTGTTTTTGTGGTAGGTTGGAGAATAAACGGTTTATCTATCTATCTATCTATTTGGTTCTAAATAAGTACTTATTGAGGTGGTCGCTTGCAGTTTGGGCACACTTTCAAAAAAAGGAATGACGGAACAAACAAAATGTCGGCAAAATCCTATACGTTCGACAACCAAACTGTAACCAATCTATATCAATCTGGGTGACGAGCGGATGAGGTCGCAATCTAGAGAGCGACAGGGAGTGTTAATACTTTATGTTAGTACTATTAAATATACTTTGGTTTGGCTCAGATTTTACCTCAGTCAGAATATCAGGGGTTATGATTGTTCTACGAAAGAGTAAGTATGGATATTTTGGGAAGGCCTTTTACACTCGCTTAAGTGGGTATTTTACATAACATACTAATTTCACATTTACGTCATTACAAATGCTAATTAGAGCAGGTGCCGTATACGCGTTACGCACAATTTTTATACCTAGGGCATCGAAATATTATGTATACTCGCTGACCTAGGGCTACCTTAGCACGCTACCCTTAGCCCATTTTCTATGTTGGTGAAACAAAATGAGTCTCGTGATTTCCTGTTGTTTTCCACATCTGAGGCCCTCTGACCCACTGCCCTCGATCAGCCCGAAAGGGCTGTTGGAAATTAACGACTCTTGAATATAATTATTATGCTAGGTGGACTTTTTAAGGGTTTTTCTTTATAAAATTCCGGCACACTACATCAATTAAGATGTAAATACTCGTAAGTATACATCTAGATACAATTCGCAGTACCTCCTACCTAATTAAAAATCGTCAACAGATTACTCTGATTCAGATTCAAACATTTATTTGGTACAACATGCAAGCATTTATTCAACCCCTGTCATTTCCACCGACTAGAATAAAAGCTTTTCAAGCCGCTGATATCTAACTAACACGGCTTACCAACTTCCATCTAGTGATAGCAACTGGCACCAAAGTGCTTTAGGAGGCACGGAAATGGTCGATTTCAATGCTGAGCTACGATCGCTTAACTTAGAAAATTAAAAAGAATTCCCTGGATAGAGATACAAAGAGAAGTGCTTGCAAGTAATTTTAAACATCTCTACGTGCATTTTATCAAAATGGCAAATCGGAGGTATTCCGTATAAACATGAGAAAGGACAGTGGTGACATACAGCTCGCACCGGTAATAATCCGCCATATATCATCAAAAGTCCTCCCTAGTCAACCGGAATCTGTAAAAAAAGAATGTGGTGTTCGAGGCCCTAGTTACGTCAGTACTAATATATATACTTTGCCCTAGTTTAAGGAAAAACACCAAAAATTTTGCATTGACCTCGCGTTACGGAGTCAAATTATCCATTCATGTGAGTAAGTATATCTTTTTCGACGCAACATACCTAGGTAACATTTTAATGGATGACACACACAAACAGTTACAGAGTCAAATTATCCATTCACGTCAGTAAGTATCTCTTTTTACCCGACGCAACGTACCTAGGTAAAATTTTGATGGATCATAGACTCAAGCAGTTACGGAATTAAATTATCCATTCACGTGAATGAGCATCACGTGAATGAACGTAACTAGGTAACATTTTGATGGATGACACACTCAAGCAGTTTTGGAGTCAAATTATCCATTCTCACGAATGAGCATCTCTTTTTATCCGACACAATGTACCTATGTAACGTTTTGATGGATGACACACTAAAGCATAGTTCTCACACACACTCGAAGTTTATGCCTTAAAACCAATTTTGAGGATTTTCGGTTGAAGCTCTACTATATAATCTCATGACTGATTTCATCATATGTGGTGTCTAGTTTTAGATTAGACTCGGATCAGAGGCTTAATTAGTATTGAACTTGAACGAAACTGGGTGCAAAAGAACGACTAAACTAAATGATACAAGAAAGATTGAAATTATAGCATGTAGTACGTAGAATTTGTAACCAAAACTATAAAGCATTCAGTTCCATGTTCACAAAGCTTCTATTTTAATTTGAATGAGTTTATTAAAATTTTCGATCACATTATCAAAATTGGCTACTAATTAAACTGCGCGAAATCGTTCTAAAAAAAACACGTATTAGGTACAAAACATTTTTAAAATTTAAAACAAATAACTAAATCGTTAGAAACTGGAGGCAGGAAATCTTCTAGGACCAATGGCCAGAGAGTCGCTCGGGATAAAAGATAAATTAAGCATTCACTTCCCTTTTGGCAAGCAGCTGGGCGGGCAGTGCAAAGGACTGGCTGGTGGTCAGCACAGCTCCATCCCAGGATCAATCCTTAGTCGGATGAACCTTCGGGGACGTCAACTTCGCAAGGGGAGTGGAAGAACCCACTGAATAAAACAGTGGGCCTCAACGAAACATTAGTATAAAACCAAAAATTTAAACACTCATCACTCTCAAAGAGATCACGGTCAACCTTTTCTTTTCCTCTTGTCAAAAAAGTCACCAATATTTTCAAATTTTTCCATAGAGGAACAATATCAAAAGAGAATTTAATTATGAAACGCACGAAATAAGATCGGCTCGAAACGATAGTTTGCGTTTCACTACTCACTAAACTGCGCGCATAGGTGCCTAAGTTGTCACCTCTTGGTGCTTAACACTTCGCATTATCAAAATTGCCTACTTACTAAACTGCGCGCATAGGTGCCTAAGTTGTCACCTTCTGGTGCTTAACACTCTTTACATTATCAAAATTGCCTACTCACTAAACTGCGCGCATAGGTGCCTAAGTTGTCACCTCTTGGTGTTTAACACTCTTCGCATTATCAAAATTGCGTACTCACTAAACTGCGCGCATAGGTGCCTAAGTTGTCACCTCCTGGTGCTTAACCCTCTTCGCATTATCAAAATTGCCTACTCACTAAACTGCGCGCATAGGTGCCTAAGTTGTCACCTCTTGGTGCTTAACACTCTTCGCATTATCAAAATTTCCTACTCACTAAACTGCGCGCACAGGTGCCTAAGTTGTCACCTCCTAGTGCTTAAAACTCTTCAAATTATCAAAATTGGCTACTAACTAAACTGCGTGCATAGGTGCCTAAGTTGTCACCTCCTGGTGCTTAACACTCTTCACATTATCGAAATTGGCTACTAACTAAACTGCGCGCATAGGTGCCTAAGTTGTCACCTCCTGGTGCTTAACACTCTTCACATTATCTTAATTTATGTTGCTTTCCATTATTACACGTTCAATTCAATTCAATATAATTATTCAAAATAGGTGCAAATTACACTCTTTCTGATAGTCATAATAACAATAATAACAATAAATAATAATAACAATGTTATTTGTGAAGATTCAAGAAATAAACAATAATTACTTAATAACATCAAAATTAAATCTTTAATATAAACCAGATTATGTCATGAGAACATGAAACAATATGACACGAAAAGTTATGCATAAAAATCATTAAATGCATTTCACAAGAGTAGGCCAGTTCCCAGTGGGAACTTCCCACGGACAGCACCCGGTCACGAGTATAACGCGAGAGTCAGCCATCGCTCCCATCAACCATATTAGAGGGAAAGGAACGACCCGGCTCCCGATGCGTCACCATCCGCACGAACATATAAGCGAGCATGCACCACTCATGTCAATACTAATTGTAAGATAATTCCACGGAAAGATTTTATTTTATTTTAAAAATACGCCAATATTCTCTTCCTTTTTTTCCTAAAAAATTACTCGAATCATTTGGAATTTTTGATAAGATATTTAACTCGGAATAAGTTACCGCACCCATACAAACCCTAGTTGTGTCATTTTTTAAAAAAAATGTCTCTAAATGTTTTAATGAATTAAAGCGAGTTACTACCTTAACAATAATTATTATTTTATTACACAGGGTAGTTAATTAATCTAAAAAAAAATAGGAGCCTCCCATTCAAACTCATATTATCTGTATGTTTACTTCTGTTTTTTGTAAGCGCAATTTTAATGTTGATTCCTGTATGTCAGATAGTAACGCCTACGTTGGAAAGTATGCAAAGCGAGGCTGTACTAGGGATGACGAATGCTAGTCATCTGAGTTACTTTTTATCATCTGTCATAAACGATATTTTGTTCTAAAAGTGTTTAAAATACCTAGGCGTGACGTCATAGTTTAGCAGCGTCATTTAAGTACTCATTTTGTGATTTTGGTGATTTAAAAATCGAAGACTTGATGGAAAACAAAACGAGTAAGGTTTTTCGAAGTTTAAGTAGGATTGTATATTGATATTTCCTCTTTAACGGTCGGTAAATATCTGTATTACCACCTGCTGGTGGATTTCGTCATCGCGGATAAACCACGCAGATTGGAAGAAACACATTTAAAAACTTACCAGATATATCATCTACGAGAATTTAAAAAATCAGCCAATAATTTTGACAAATTCAACTGCACATCTAAGTTGGTCGACTATTACTCCTAAACTAAGAAAGTCTACTAAGCCGTGATAGGCTTTTTTAGTTTAGAAGTAATAGTTGACCAACTTAAGATGTGCAGTTGGATTAGTCAAAAGTTCATAGATTTTCCATAAATAATGTTCTATTATCAACTGTAAATATAATTTTGTTTTTTTAAATAATCATTTTTTTTAATTACTTCGGGACCCTACTTTGCGCGAGTCCGACTCACACTTGACTGGTTTTTTTTATCATAACGCCGCCGTCGCCGCCAGTTAGTTCAAAATTTCGTTCAAAATCTCAGACCAAGGGTTTTTTTATTTATCCGACTTTGGTGTTGTCACGTGGCTGTATGAGATTTGTGCTCTATGCCTCTCAGTGTGTTATCACTACATAGTATAAAACAAAGTCGCTTTCTTTGTCCCTATGTCCCTTTGTATGCTTAAATCTTTGAAACTACGCAACGGATTTTGATGCGTTTTTTTTTTATAAATAGAGTGATTCAAGAGGAAGGTTTATATGTATAATAACATCCATTAAATAGTGGAGAAGTACTGTTATTTTTGAGGTTTCTAATGTGATGTCGTAAATAATTACATTTTTTCCGCTTACATTGCAAACGCAGGCTGAACCCTACGAGTTTTATCAAAATAATGTACTAAGTATTGTACACATTGAAAAGGTCTACAGAAAAGTCCGTGGTGGTATATGTCTATCTCTTATGGATAACCCACAATAACTTTTTTTGTCATTTACTTTTTACGACAAATAATGGCTAATTTTCGAAGCGATTTTAACCAATACAGCATTAATCCTTAACCAATTAAATACCTTGAATACATTTTTCATTTAATATAGATCTATATGGCCCGTTACACCGTATGATTTAAAAGATTGATGCGCCGACGAAAATATACTACTCGGTCGATACTGTTCTCGATTTGGAAGAAGCTGTTCATTTTCCTACAAAATTTCTAAATTCTTTGAACCCGTCTGGACTCCCTCCTCACAAAATGGTGTTGAAAGTAGGTTGTCCTGTTATTTTATTAAGAAACCTGAATCCACCTGAACTTTGCAATGGCACGCGTTTGCTGGTAAAATCATTGAAAACTTTCATAATAGAGTGCACAATACTCACAGGATGTGGTACCGGAGAAGATGTATTGATTCCCCGAATCCCTCTGATACCATCGGATTTACCCTTCCAATTTAAACGTTTACAGTTTCCGGTAAAGACATCTTTTGCAATGACCATTAATAAATCGCAGGGTCAAACCTTCAACGTTACAGGCTTAGATTTGAGCGTTGACTGTTTTCCACATGGACAACTGTATGTCGCTCTTTCAAGAGTGACCTCCAGAGAAAACATGTTTGTATTGTCTAATGACAAGAAAGCTGTGAACGTTGTTTATAAAGACATTCTGTAATATGTTGTAAAAATAAAATAAATAGTTAAAAATGTAAAAAGTAAATAAGTAAAAATGTAGTGTATGAATTTAGATATTCCAAAGATAGCAGGAAATCTTCATGGTATAGGGAAAGGGGGATTGTTTTACTCCAAATTTAACGCGTGCGGGCCTCGGGTAGTAATGAATAAATCAAAACTACTGAATCGATTTTAATCACATAGACTATATATTTGGCTACGGCCGCGTACGCGAAGCCGGAGCGGGCCGCTATGTTTTTATATACAACGTTCTCAGTTTTTCTGTAGTGTATTTAGTATCAGCATTGTACCCGTGCGAAGCCGGGGCGGGTCGCTAGTTTATTATAAGATTATTGCAGTTAAAAATATACTACTTACTCTCCAGTTACATACTACTTTTTTTTACGATCCTGACATCTCGTAATGTCTTCTTTTTTATCACTTTTTTATTAGCTTCACCTGTATGTTTGTATGTAACCGACTCCTTTGGACTCGATTTTGACCCACTTTAAACGGACAGATTTAATTTAAACTTTGTAGAATTATCAAGAATCAGCGACAATATAATAATTTCATAAGTTTGAACTAAAAAATAAAAAATTAAATAGAGTTTATAAAAACTTAAAAACACTCTTTTAAAGTACATCAGACTAAAAAGTAAAAAATAATTCTTAATATAAGTTAAAAATAACAAAAAAAATAATACTAGTATGTAAAGCGAATATTACATAGCATGTTTGAGTAAAAGGTGTTTGCAAACTCGTGTATGTCATCTCCCTTGCTTTTGAACTCCCTTGCTCTGCGACACAAAATGATGCTCATCACCCATTATTGCCAGCTACTACGGGGTACAGCACGCCTCCAACGCACCCACTACAAGATACATATAGCTCTTTTATGACTTTAAATCCGATGTATTTGATAACGGCTGGGCATTATTAGATAAAATTATATATTTTAAAAATTTATTGTAACTAATTATAAGTATAGACTGACATTTTATTTTAAATTATTAGTACATAACATTTTGCATGCAATCCTACTCTATTTATATAATGTAAGTTCACTGTTTTGGTGTATACTGTAAGCTGGCCGTGTTTTTGATAAATAAATATAAAATCTCATTTACAATTACCTACTTTCAAGTTTTAAAACCCAATGTCACAATGATTACATGAAGTACCTGCAGGTAAACGTTTCGCTACATAACAGCCAGAATGGAGTAATGGTTAGTACATTAGCTTTACATAAGAACGTCGGGGGTTCGATTTCCGGCGGAGACCAACTTTGTAAGACTCGGTTTAGTTGGTGGAAGAGCATTTTCTCAGCCCGCCTGGCTAGCTACCACTATCTTATCTAAGTCTTGCCGCCAAACATCAATGTTAACAGCATTGATGTGTTCCGGCTTGAAGATAAGATATCCAGTTCCCCATTGCGTTGGGAAATCTTGGCAAGCCCGCTTCCATCTTCGGCATCATCGTCACTTACGATCGGGTGAGAAGATGCCAAGGGCTTACCAATTGTGGAAACAAAAAAAAACATCAGCCAACAAATTACAATTTGCCATAAAAAGGGGAATCCATAACGTTGTTAAATATATCAATCATTTTAGCGACTAGCTCTATCCCGCGGCTTCGCCCGCGTGGACATCGTTTTTATGGCTGTCCATGAGAGGAGAGAGTTCTCAATCATCTGTGCAAAAAAACACAAAAATCCATTGTTCCGTTGAGATTTTAAATAAATTAGCCAAAAAAAGAGTTTTTTTTTCAGTTCCCTCAGAACTTCATCGGATTATGGTATTTTCATGGGATAAAAAGTAGCCTATGTCCTTCCCCGTGACACAGGCTACATGCATGCCAAATTTCATCAAGATTGGTCAAGGTGTTGAAGCGTGAAAAGGTAACAAACAAACACATTTTCACATTTATATTATTAGTAAGGATTCGTGAAAAACCCACCATAAAATGAGTATCGCTGTTTTTCTTGATCAATAAGGATAACTGTAGAGTTCGTTACTTGCTTATGACGTCTGTGATTTCCCCGCAATCATTTCAACTTCCTATTACTTAACTACATACATATTTATAATTTTACAACAACTGTGTGGATTATCCTTACTAATCCTACCACAGGCAAAATCTGTTAATCCTACTAATATTATAAATGGGAAAGTATGTACGTATGGATGTTTGTTACTCTTTCCGCTTTAACCACTGGACGGATGGAGTTAAAACCTGGCACACATATAGGTTAGGTTCTGGAATAGGACATATAGGCAAATTTTCGAAATTCCTACGGGAAAATCGACAACAACGGGCGTAACCGCGGGCTGACGGCAAGTATTATAAATGTGAAAAAATAGATTCCCTAATTTAATTCGTACCCCACTCAATTCGGAACCCACCTTTGATTTCGTTATTGTTGTTTAATGTCGTGTATAATAATATTATTTCATACTTTTGAGTGAATTTCATATTGAAGTCAGTTTTTAGTTTTTTAAACTTTTTTTTTTCTTTATTTTTAGTGATACTGCTATCTATCTAACAACGTAAACCCAATCACCCACTTGGCAACAGGAACCATCAAATCATAATGCATGTGTTTCATTAACAGATACAGATTCCTGTGGCTTCCATCATCATCTCAACAGCATGAAAGTTAAGGAGTTAAATCTTCCATCATCAGCTCATCTGAATTATCTGGAAGAATAGAACTATCGGTCTATGCGTACCTACGTAAAATATTTGAAGAATTATCCTTCAACTCCTAACCGTTAAGGGGTTGTTCCTTTCTTCATCAGCTCATCAACATCAATACCAGACGCAAATACTTTAATAATTTTAGAAAATACATGAAACACGTAAAACGTGCCTATAAAATTTTAGGGTTGCCCTCGATTTCCCTGGGATCCCATCATCAGATCCTGAATTAGTGACAATGGGACCCCCTCGGGAGTATACTTTTTCGATTAAAAAAAGAATTTTGAAAATCGGTTCACAATCGGCGGAGATATCGCGTAACAAACATACAAAAAAAACTACAGATGAATTGAGAACCTCCTTTTTGAAGTCTGTTTAAAATGTGTTTTTTTTAATTTATTTTTTTATTAAAAATTCGAGTACGTTTGACTATATCTCACCTGATGGTAAGTGACGATGTAGTCGAGGATGGTACACGCAAACTCAAATAATGCCTATTCACTCTCGCCTTGAAGATCCCCAAATTGTAGGGTCGGGAAACACAGACGCAGTTTGTTTGTTTGTTACCTTTTCATGCTTCAACGCCTAGACCAATCTTGATGAAATTTGGCATACAGGTAGCCCGTATCTTAGGGAAGGACTAAGCTACTTATTATCCCGTGAAAATAGCATAGCCCGATGCAGTTCCTGAGGGGACTGAAAAATAGTCTTTTCTTTGGTAACATCGCAACGGAACAATGGATTGTTGTGATTTTTTGCATAGAGATGGTTGAGGGAGAGGGATATGACATAGACTGCTTATAAGAATAACCCAATCTGGGATAGGGATCTGGAGAAAATTAATCTCCACGCTCGCGAGCCGCTTGCGGCTAAACACAGTCATAAAAACTATGTCCACGCGGGCTAAATAACTAACTAGTGTATCATAAAGTTTTAAAAAATTACGAGGTAAGTTCATTGAATTTTAACATAATATAATTTATCTACGCTACGTTAGTTCTATATTATGAACACCTACTAAATAAAATAAGGAAGTGCAACACTTTTAATAAGGCGTATTGATTGGAACAGTTGTCTCTGTCTTTTTCTTTACGTTTAAAGAGTAAAGAAAATAACCACACTTTTTCAATAGTTTTTCGTTTCAATCAAAAACTACAAAGAAAGTACAAAAAATAATAACATTACTGACATTGTATTATCATGACAAATATTGTTGTATATTTTTAAAAATTTACACTTCCAAATATTATTCATAACTAGAGTTGAAAGTAACGGTGTAGACGTATCTTTGGGATTTTTTTCTATCGAGCCAAAACTGCTCAATCGTGTTTCTAATAGCTTTTTACTTTAAGGAACATCATAAACAAAAAGGGTATTTTTTTCAACCTTGGGCCTTCTATTATTTAGGAGTAATTGACGTCAAAAATAACGAAAATCTGTAATATTACCGTAATATTTGCTCATGTTGTTATAACGTAGGAGCCTATCAGCTTAAGAAAATCTGATAAGTGCCTAAATAACCAATTAAGCACAAAATTAAGCATCGAGCTTTTAATTGAGTTTTGGTGATAGACAGTTTGCGGCCTCGACGCACCCTCCAAGCGTACTAAAAAACCGCGCGATAAAAAATAACAAAATGGAGGACAGCTGGGTTCAATTAAGTAAATTAAAATATGTCTTTACCACCAACACTTTTGTTTTATTGAAACATAACATGCAAAGAAGGGTTGATAAACAATGAAGATGAGAATAGAAAAAACCGACCAAGTGCGAGTCCGACTAGCACTCCGAGGGTTCCTTAGCACCAGAACTCTGCACACAACTACATAGTATAGTGACAATGATACGTATTCACATTACAAACAAAAGACATCAACGCGAGCGACAAATATATGCTTTTTTGTCATTCAGTTCAGACTCCTTAGCGCAAGTACGACTTACAATTGGCACATTTTTATTATTTGATATGTTACTTCGGTATTAGTACTTTAATTACATCAAGTTTCTCGCGTGTGTGTATTACCATTTTTACCATAGAGCTAAATCCAAAATACTTATCTTACTTTTTCAGTTTTTAGTGTTTGTTGTTATAGCGGCAACAGAAATACACATTCTGTGAAATCCAACTGTCTACCTATTATACGGATCATGAAATACAGCCCGCTTTCAGACAGACAGACGGACGGACAGACAGATGGAAAGACAGCGGAGGCTAAGTTATAGGGTCCCGTTGGTTACCCGTTTGATTCACGGAACCCTAAAAACGAAATCAGCCAAAAAATTCGGACGTGGTTCTAACACGTCAAGAAAGCTTGAACAACCAAATTCATTCACAAAACTGCGGCGTTAAATCGTCGACGTCTTTTTCTAGTGATTGGTACATACATATTTAACAGTCTATATCTTGAAAACTACTAAACCGATTTTGATGAAACTAGCACTGTTCCCTAAGTTGAAAGGTACTTAATCCAATAAAAAAGAATTATTTACTTTAAATTTTGCAGTTTTTGAGAAATACGTGAACAAACATACATACATACAAACAAACAGGTACACTTATGAAATTTGCCAAACCTGTTTAGAAGCGAATAAGAGTAACATTCAAGATTATTGTGCAATTTTAACCATATTATATACTGTAGCAAAAATTGGGTTAAAAGAAAGAAAATGCATGGAACCCATATTTTCCACACAACTACGTGATAATTTGGAATCTTTGGCCTAAAAGTTATAAGATGAGAAAAGGAAAAAGTCATCGCCAGTGAACTGTTCAAAAATTTGGCTAGGTGGGAACTATATTCCCTCTGGGATAAAAGTGTACAAGTAGCATTTTACATGTTAAGGAAAATTATATTTGAGGTAGCAAAAATAGGGTTAAAATAAAGAACAAACATGAAACCCTAATTTATCATCATACAACTACGTGATTTTGAATCTTTTGGCTAGAAGTTATAAGATGGGAAAAGGAAAAAGTAGGTGAGTTTGTAAAGATATATAATTAAATGACTGCTTAAAATCAACAGGGAACTTATAAAAATAAAATTTAAACTTGAACTTTTAAAAAATAATTTGGCTAGGTGGGAACTTTTATTCCCTCTGGGATAAAAGTGTACCAGTAGGAATTTACATGATAAAGAAATTTAAAGTTGAGGTACCAACCTCGTACGTACGGAGCCTCAAAAACATATTATTCTTAAAAATAAATAATAAATAACACTTTTGTCCCATCAAAAAAATTAAAGGTCTATCTGGTCCAATTGGGATTTTTGTTCAGAAAAAAATGTAAAGGTATTACTTTTAGTCGCTGGTGGTAATACCGGGCTATCTGAAGTTGGTGCACGATAAGTATTCCCGAACGCCTCAGTGGAAGAAAAAATCTCTGGCACGAGTGTGCCACGCAGGTCTCTACGCTGCGCGCTGCCGGGAAACAGGAAGCTTTCCGCATGGTGGTGTTGTGGAGTGGAAAAAACCCTTAAACATAAAAAGAACCGGAATTTTCACAACCACGCAGCACCAAGGTAAAACGATCAATGTAGTATGAAAACACTTACCTCAAATAAAAAAACGGTGAGGGAAATAAACAGTTAAGGTAGTAAAAATGTGAACAAAATTAATTTTCAATATGTCCGAAAGTAAACATGAATACTGCAGCGATGACAATCTTTGTAAGAAAAAAAAAACACATAGACAGCTGCAAAATATTCAAATTCCAAAGTAATTTCGTTATAGAGAATGTAACCAAAAACTGTGAAGACCGAAAGGCAAATAGATCGAATATGTAGCAAGATAAGCTACAATACATACTGGTCGAATTGATAACCTCCTTTTTTGAAGGCCTTTTTAACCGCCTTTAAAAAAAAGGAGGAACTTTCTCAATTCGACCGTATATATATTTTTTTTATGTGTGTTCGCGGATAACTTCGTCGTTTTTGAACCGATTTTGATGATTCTTTTTTTGTAGGAAAGGAGATATCCCAAAGGTGTTACCATGATAAGAAAACCAGGATCTGATGATGGCATCCCAGAAAAATCGAGTGGAACCTTAGTTTCCTGTTTGAAGGCGGTTTTTTTTTAAATATTTGTGTATGTGTACTGAGCCATAGCTAGATAGCAAGACACAATGACAAAGATCGTGTAACAATGATGTTGATGATGACGACAACAACGGATTTTACAGACAGACGGACACGAAGTGATCCTATAAAGATTATTTTTCCTTTTGAGGTACGGAATTCTAAACATTGAATTCACGCGGACAAAGCCGCAAGCAAAAGCTAGTGTACGATTAGGCTTGTAACACTGTTAATCTTGACGATAGAAAAGAATTCGGTCAGTGGGTACGTACCTGCTATGAAATCGGCGAAGGTCGCCGGTTGGCAGCTAATCTGGACACTTAATGGCTATGGTCAGTGGACAAAGTGGGTCAGGTGGCGATCAATCGACTAGATATGCCAGGGTAAGCCGGCGCGGCTCGAGATTGCATGGAAATGAGCTGTTGGAGGTGCAAAGACGCAACGCGACAGGCAGCTATTTGAACATCGCGTATAAGGATATTGTGCTTCTATTTTCTTAAGGATTTCCAGAAGGCTCGAGTTTCCATACAAACGTAGTTCCGCCTTAATATAAAAACTACATGCCGGATTGAATCAATACTTTGAATATATATTGAATAGACATACAGCTTCGGTGGCATAATGGCAAGGGCCGCTACCTCCTGTCCGGAAGGTCGTGGTTCGAATCCTGCCACGTACCAATGTGTTTTTGAATTTTGATACGTTTATCCGACGCTCTTACGGTGAAGGAAAACATCGTGAGGAAACCTGCACCACACGCCTGCGAAGAAACTCGAAGGTTGTGTGTGAAGTCGACCAACCCGCACTGGGCCCGCGTGGTTGACTAAGGTCCGATCGCCTAATTCAGGGTACGCTCGATCCCCTCGGTGAGGACGTATATGAGTTGATATTATGAGACACATATCGATGTTTGTAATTAGTTTTCATCGTAGTAAATTGAAATGTAACTAAACAAACGATTTAATTAGTTTTGTACTGAAAGTTAGAAATTGCTGTTTTTTTTCCGTTAAACTAATTTAATTACAAACATCGAAAATGTGTCTTCTCAATATATTTTTAAAGTTTGGATCCAAACCGGCATGTAGTTTTTATAAAGCGGAACTACGTTTGTATGGATACTCGAGCCTCCTGGCACGGGGTCATGTCTCTAGGCTATCATTGAGTGTTCGAATGCAATCGAATTAATGCCCATTGTCCATGCCCAAGAATTATTTATTAGATCTGTCATGTACATAATTTCAATTCAGAACTACGAAGCTTTTCTTCTGACTGCCATCATCATCATCATCATATCAGCTTAAAATCATCTACTGCTGGACAAAGGCCTCCCCAAAGGATTTCCTCGACGACCGGTTCTGCGCTGCCCCTATCCATCGGCCTCCCGCGATCTTCACCAGGTCTTCGGTCCACCGCGTGGGCGGCCTGCCTACGCTACGTTTTCCGGTGCGCGGTCGCCTCTTGAAAACTTTACTACCCCAACATCAGCCATCTTTACTACCTCAACACCAAAATCGGTAAATTTTAAGAGGTGAAAATCTCTTTCCTCGTTTGCATGAATATTCTTATTTTCGCCGTGGGTACACAGTCCTAAAACTCAAATAACCATTTATTGTACATCAAAATGAAAAAATACATACACAAAATTTAATTAACAACTTAGTGACGTACAATTTTTCATTTTTTTCAGTTATCCGATCATGCTGAAATTTTGCACACAGCCTTAGTTCCGATAACAACACAATATAGTATATTCAATCCAATATGGCCACCTACACAAAATGGCAGACTATAGGTATACCTGTTCCTGTAGCACCCCCTCGACACATTAAGAGCATATGAGTATCCATTGAAAGGGTATGATAGCAGAAAACAATAAGACTTCTATCTTTGAACAAATACAAAATGACAGACATAAAAACGCTACATCTGACTACAACAAACGTATGTATATAAGACAATGAAAAAGAAGAAAATATTTAATGTAGGTGCTAAACTTAAGTGGCAGTGGGCGGGGCACATTGCTCGTAGAACAAACAGATGGCCGTTGGGGCAGTAAAGTTCTCGAGTGGCGACCACGCACCGGAAAGCGTAGTGTAGGCAGGCCTCCCACTCGGTGGACCGATGACCCGGTGAAGGTCGCGGGAAGCCGCTGGATGCGGGTAGCGCGGAACCGGTCGTCGTGGAGATCCTTGGGGGAGGCCTATGTCCAGCAGTGGACTTCCTTCGGCTGATATGATGATGATGATGAGGTCTTAAATGTAAATGTGGGTCTTAAAATGAACATTGACAAGACGAAAATAATGTTCAATGTCCGTGTCGCACCCACCCCTCTAAAGTTTGGAGACTCTACACTGGAAGTTGTTGACGAATATGTATACCTGGGACAAACAGTCCAGCTAAGTAGGTCCAACTTCAAGAAAGAGATCAATCGTCGAATCCAACTCGGCTGGGCAGCGTTCGGGAAGCTTCGCGTCCCAAATACCGCAGTGTCTGAATACTAAGGTCTTTGACCAGTGTGTGTTGCCAGTGATGACTTACGGAACTGAGACATGGTCAGGAACCATGGTTCTCATAAGAAGGCTCAAGGTCACCCAATGGAGCGTGTTATGCTCGGAGTTTCTCTGCGTGATCGAATCAGAAACGAGGAGATCCCCAAGAGAACCAAAGTAACCGACATAGCTCACAGAATCGCTAAACTGAAGTGTCAGTGGGCAGGGCACATAGCTCGTAGAACAGATGGAGGGCAGAAAAGTTCTCGAGTAGCGACCGCGCACCGGAAAACGTAGCGTAGGCAGGCCTCCCACGCGGTGGACCGACGACTTGGTAAAAATCGCGGGAAGCCGATGGATGCGGGTAGCGCAGGACCGGTCGTCGTGGAAATCCTTGGGGGGAGGCCTTTGTCCAGCAGTGGACAATTTCCGGCTGATATGATGATGATTTAATGTAGAAAAAAATATTAAATTTATATATATTATTTATTTATATAAATTAATATATTAAAAGATTAAAAGTATTAATAAATTAAAAGACATACTGAGCATGAAAGCTTGGGTTTTAAAGATTTAAAAAGGTGCTTTATATGTTTAATTTGGAATGCTTACCTATACAAATCTCAGAAGCGTATAGTCTAAAAACTGTAAAAACAAATTGTAGGCACCTACATATAAAGTTGGGATATTTTTTTACACACGTTCGTAAATATAAAACCGGTCAAGTGCGACTCGGGGTGAAACAAGTAGTGTTTCGCACCAAAAATTTTACTACTTACAAAACAAGACCTCTCAGTATAGGCACAGATGAGATACCTAGTTACTTCGTAAGTATAGGTACATAATTTTCTCTAGGTACTCGTAAATAGTATACTATTCAGGACTAATAATATTTCAGATTCAGATTCAAACATTTATTAGACACAGCACTACAAATCAACACACGACTTACTTATTCTGAACTTTGGAAATTTTATTTTTCCTGTGGATTTTAGATTTTCAAAAGTAGTTTCGGAGATAAGGGGGGAATGGTTAATTTTCGCCTAATTTCTTAAATAAATTCAAAACTATTTATCTTAACATTATTAGAAATATAATTTTTAGATTCTGACAACAAGACCTTTCATTTGATATACTCGTATATAGCACAATATACTTTGAAAAACTTATTTTGAAATTTCCTAATTTTACTCACAAAAGTGTTTTAAATTAATTTATTTATATTACACGCCCTTTTTTAGGTCACCGACTTACATATTATGTGTATCAAATTTCAACTTAATCGGTCCAGTAGTTTCGGAGCGCATTGGCTGTGACAGACGGACGAACGGACAGACAGACACGTGAGTGATCCTATAATGGTTCCCTTTTTTGAGCTACGGAACCCTAAGAACTCGGGTTCACCACTGATTATAAAATATAACAGTGCAAAAATTATTAGGCAGTACACCTACCTACACATATAAAAAAGGGATTTTTTTTATTCTTCGTCATAAATCGAAAACTATGCATAACAAAAATAATTAAAAATCTGTTTAAACTCGTGCCAATGAAGCCCTTTCATACAATAGCCCACATGACACGATTAATACAATTCAAAATTTTCACTGCCGTTCCTTGCATAATTGATTATGATTAACGTACTTTAAATAAATACTATAATATATTTTATGATTTAATTACAAATGTATCGTTTTCAAATTGTTTCCTATACTTGTAGTATAAGGCGGTATTATTTGCCAAATTTCATAGTTCTAGGTCAACGGAAAATACCCTATTTTTGATTCTAGTCGGGTATTTAGTGTCACCAACCTTGCAAATTGTCAACAAAGGAAGCCGCTTGGCACAGGCATACCTAGTGGTCATCTGAGCTGATTTAGCCCTGTACCCACGTGGTACCACCCTGCAGGTAGGTGGGGGAGGGGGGGGAAAATTCCATCTGCCACGCTGCACTCTTTCGTCCCTATCTCCGTAAGTTTCATTCATTCATTCATTCATTTATTTGACCATAATTGCAAGTATAAAAGTTCTTAAAATATAGTAGGTTCTATGCAATATACCACGTTAAGTAGTGTAGTCATAACTTAAATTAAAAAATAAAAATTAAATTATTACAATATCAATGCACTTGTAAGTTAAAAATACACAATAATTCTATTAGTTAGTTAGTTTAGCAAACAAGTCGTGTTTGGTATCGTTTTCGTATAATTTAAGGACGACAAATTCATTTCTGGAACAATATTTTCACTTGTTCATAGAAGAAAAAAAAGATTAGGCGCAAAAATAGAAAAAATAGAAATAAAAATTCTTACAAAATCTATGCCTACAATTAAACCAGGAGACTATGTTTTATAAAAAAAATATGATTTTGTAGCCCTGTTTATCTAAAATATATAAACATAAACTTTCTTAATAGATTGAACTAGTAAATGTGTCAAAAAAAAATTATTGCCTCGTGCGGTGGAGCTGCGACGGGAGAAGTAAGTATTTTTGGATAGGATTTGACACTAAATTGTAAACAATTATTAAAATAATGAGCAATGAAACTAATTAGTATAGGTGTATCTATATCTAGAGATAATATTCTTGAAGAAATATCTAGAGTAAATATTGTTAAAAAATAATATTAGAGTTCATAACATTAAAATAAATGTTTTATAATCACTGAGATAACCCTAAATTTCAGCTTATTTTAATCATGTTAGTTGTAATAGGGATTCCTATTTTAATTGTAATAATGGAATAAAGAATAAAAGGTCTATTTTAGTAAATAAGACAATTTATTGACCGTTTCCGGGTGTAAGTGGTCCAATAAACATCTTTAGAATTTAAGCCGACCTCACCTGCTCGTGGTGCACCCTGCTAGGCTACAAACGAGGCTCTGGCGAAACTGGTTACCTTCGGGGTTTTGGGAGTCAGACGGCAGTCTCTCCTTATAATACCTGAAACCTGTCATTTATTGTGAAAATGTCGGACAAAGACCATGGCACAAGTCGGGACAAAGCTAGGTAGAAGAAGAAGATTCACAGTTTCCGCTGCAGCCACACAGTTCGGTGCACCTTATCTCTCTTTTTAAACAATTGCACCTTCCTGCGCATTTTTTCTTGCATTTACATCGTATTAACTCCATGCAAGCAGCGGCTGCTGGCGGTAGGGTGGTCCAAACAGGCTCCCATTTGCCATTATTTTTTGCCCAACCCCAGTCAGCAGGACATGGCAGGTTTTGTGTAGGTTGCAAAAGTTGACCCCATATTTGTCCTCCCAGATAAATTGCTCTCAAAATATGGTTGCGCAGGGCATCTTTAGTTGGTGGAAGATTCTCCAGCTGTCTGTGCTTTTTCGTAAATAGTAGTTTTCTACACTGATTGATATCAGTGCACGCGCCAGATCTAAAATGAAACAAATTGTACACAACATGCATTCCAATAATTACTTAAATTATTTCAAATCACAAAAGCCAACCACCACTTAAATTACTTGTCATTTATAGAATCGACAAATTTTTCTAGTATTGGTAAAGCTTGTTCCACATTTCCTTCTTTAGCGCTTGTGAACCACTCCGTCGCAGGTAGATAAGCGCCCCAAGCTTCGAAAGCACTCTTTTTCCCTTTACCAGCAAAAGACGAAACGGTATCACACCCGGAAAAGGCGTGGAACATTGGCAATACTTCTGCCTTTTCTGGTCCTAAAAGAAAATAAACTAGTATATAGCTGAATTACTTTCAGATTTTAAAGTGTAAATATATTATATTTATTTAGGTTACCTAATGAAGCTGCAATAGCATGGCATGGCAAGAACTGATTTTTTCCCGTGCCAATATGAACCCACAGTTCCTCAAGCTGTGGCAATTGTGACACACATGAAACCGCAAGGACAACAACATTGGTATCCACTGTACGCACCATGATTTTTGTGTCCTTGGGCTGCAGCATCACCAATGTGGACCATTATGCGCGTATCTGCTTCCTCATGGTTGCATGGTTCCAGGGCTTTTTTATCACTGGGGCTGTTGCTGAAAACTGGGTCCATCTGTCGTATAAAAGTTTTTGCCGGCTAAGAATTCTGTAGCTTGGCACTGTAGAGCTAGGAAATAGAAAAGTTCCTCTTTATTGGAATTATCCCAGAGAAAATTTGCCCAACCCTTCGGAATTCTAAAATTTGAATTAAAACGTGTTCTTTGTCCGGTGCCACGTTTTAGTCTCGTTTTTGAGACTGTCAGTGTCGTATCTGTCCCAAATCACATCTAATCTTGATACAGTGACAAGCTCTCTGTTCGCGAAAGGTATAAATACTTTTTCAGCAGTTTTGCTGAGTCCTGGAGCCCTTAAGTTTAGCAATTCCGAGAGCTATGTCGGTTACTTTGGTTCTTCTACAGATCTCCTCGTTTCTGATTTGATCACGCAGAGAAACGCCGAGCATAGCACGCTCCATTGCCCTTTGGGTGACCTTGAGCCTTCTTATGAGGCCCATAGTAAGCGACCATGTCTCAGTTCCGTATGTCATCACTGGCAACACACACTGATCGAAGACCTTGAGATAGGTACCTACTATATAATAACTTATAAGTAGAAATAACACATGGTATTTTTTTTTAAGATAACCGGTCGGCTGTCTTCTTCCTGAATCCATCATCGGACCCTCCTCACCTAGTGTAATATATGGGACTCGTCAAAACCATCCAAATGAGCCCAAACTCAAGAGGGTTACTAGTAATACTAGAAGAGTTTCACTGTCCACCTCCTGACTTCATCATCAGGCCCAGTTGAGACTACCATAATATTGTTTCGTTACTAGCACCCCACGTGTATGCAAAGTTTCATAAGAATCGATTCAGTACAACTGAAAAAGCTTTCACAAGATTTGAAACAAAGGAAGGCGTAAATATATATACGGGGTTAAATCAAATAAAATCGTTTAAAAACATAGTAAATCTAAATAAATACTTACAATTCTCATATCCTATGAAAAAACAATTCTCATATCCTATGAAAAAAATATACTAGTTTGATAGTTTATCCTCCTGAAAACACTTCAAAAGTTCAAAATACGTGCTTGCGTTATGTAGTGATCACTGAGTTAGATGCGAACCGACTGAACTGAGAACACGCGTGTATGGTCACTGAGCGCTCCGCGCAGCGGTCGAGTTGAACGAGCCGCTAAAATGCAGCTCCGCCGTGCGACGCTAATGATTTTTTTTTACACATTTATAAGTTAAATTTATTAAGAAAGTTTATGTATGTATTATCAAAATAAACAGGGCTACATAATTATATTTTTTTTATAAAACAATCTCCTGGTTTAATTGTAGGCAAAGATTTTGTAAGAATTTTTATTTCTATTTTTTCTATTTTTGCGCCTAATCTTTTTTTCTTCTATGAACAAGTGAAAATATTGTTCCAGAAATGAATTTGTCGTCCTTAAATTATACGAAAACGATACCAAACACGACTTGTTTGCTTAACTTACGGAGATATGGACGAAAGAGTGCAGCGCGGCAGATGGAATTTTCCCCCCCCTCCCCCACCTACCTGCAGGGTGGTACCACGTGGGTACAGGGCTAAATCAGCTCAGATGACCACTAGGTATGCCTGTGCCAAGCGGCTTCCTTTGTTGAAGATTTGCAAGGTTCCCATACAAATCAACACACTAAATACCCGACTATTCCCTTGAGTGTCCCGGCAAAAACTTTTTTTTACGATAACAAGTTTCATTTTTTCATAGCTTCAAGGGACTGTAGACCGGAGTATATGGTTTTAATTTAACTCGATACCTCCATGCGTTCCCGAGATAAAGGGTCTTGACAGACAGACGGACACACGATCAGACGATATAATGACAAGACGAAAATGTCGTTTTTGACAAATGAATAAGTAACTAATCTTAATATTTCCAATAAAAAAATACTTTTTGTATAGAATTAGTTGAGTGGGTGGGAAGTGACTAGCAGTCATCATCCCCTATTGTAAATGGAACCCTAAAATCTGGCCAAGTGTGAGTCGGACTCGCGCTAAGGATCCCGAATTGAATGAAACAAATTTAATTTTTGCTGTCGCTCTCGTTAATGTATTTTGTATAAACCTGTGATAAACAAATTCTAAAAGCCAATTATTCTAGAGAAATGTATAGATATTGTGTACTCGTTAATGTTTTAGGCTCCCTTATTTTTTAGTTATGTACGTCACGTTAGTTTTTTTTAGTTGGTAATTTTTTTAGTTGGTAATTTTTTTAGTTGGTAATTTTGTTACTATTCCTGAAGTAATAAAATAAAATAAAAAAAACCGACTAAGTTTAAATTATACTCACGCTTAGGTGTCCGATCTGAATAAAAAAAATATTTTTCTGCCGCTATCGTTGTTGTCATTTGTTTGTGATAAATAGATATCATTGTTTTACTTGTGTACGGGGTCGTGGTGGCACAGAACCCTCGGAGCGCGAGGCCGACTCGAGCTTGGCCAGTTTTTTAAATTATAATCTAATAATAATAATAAAGAACTTACCACGTAAAAACCATCCGATTTATATTCTCAACAAATATATCACGAGTTATTCACGATTTTCATAAAATACTGTCTCTAGAGTCCACGTAAGGCTTGAAATGACGACAGCGTCTAGTCCATCTAATAATAACGTATTTTTTATCGGAACAAAATATACAAAAGCCCGCACCGACCTAGTCATGTCCGGTTAAATTAACGTCAAAAGCTTATTAAATAAACGTCAGTATTCTGATAGAATAGAGTGTATAATGTGTGGTATACAACCTGGTTGCTATGGTTACGCCGTAGGACGCGTCGCTTCAGCTGGCGGGGAGGTGTTGGTGCCATACAGTACAAGGTTAAAACTTTTCCAACTGATGCTTTCGAAGGGTGCTCCCCTTTAAACTTGATTAGTTAATGACTATCGATTACGCATCCACATAATATCGGCCGCAATCATGAGCATAGTACCAACTTCGTACTATGGTACTATGTTATGAGTCTGGAATCGTGATTGTCTCGCATAATTAATCGCTAATCATTTGCAGTGGGCAGGGCATATAGCTCGTAGAACGGATGGCCGATGGGGCAATAAAGTCCTCGAGTGGCGACCGCGCAGCGGAAAACGTAGCGTAGGCAGGCCTCCCACGCGGTGGACCGACGACCTGGTGAAGATCGCGGGTGGCCGATGGTTGCGGGCAGCGCAGTACTGGTCGTCGAGGAAATCCTAGGGGGAGGCCTATGTCCAGCAGTGGACAATTTTCCGCTGATATGATGATTCCTAACAAAGACGTCCAATGCTGGACAAAGGCTTCCCCAAAGGATTTCCACAACGATCGGTCCTGAGCTGATCTGATGATGATGATTCCTTTCAAACTAACTACCTAATCCGGTTCCAACCATCACCATGCTAATCAGCCTGCTTTGGTTCTTCTCCTTCGTCGCAACACTCTTGGCAGTGTTCGTGGTCGTCACTTCGGAGCTGGTGACGCGCTTCACAATTCGACGCCATTGCTCTCGCCGCTGCCTTCCTGGTACATACTGCTGGACATAGGCCTCCCAAAGTTGGGGGAAGGGGGAAGCTAGGCAGGTGGGTTGGCGGAAAGGTCACTGCTGCCAATCTTCCTTTTTGTTCCCTTAGTCGCATCTTACAACACCCTTGGAAAGAGATGGGTTTGTGCTATTAGGTCCGCACCACACGCCGGTTCCAACTTACGAGTATATTGCATCTATCACACTTGTTTTCAATCTAAAATGATAATGAGGGCTTGTCAGTAGTCGGTGGCTCGACTGGTAACGACTTCGTCTTCCTAACCAGAGGTCCTGGGATCTAATACGGAAGGCCAATGTACCAATGAGTTTTTCGAAACTTACGTACATATATACTAACCGATTGCTTTAACGGTTAAGGAAAACATGGAGAGGAAACCTGCGCATCTGATTCCCGATGTGTATGAAGGTTGCGTTGCACACGTTCGCAGGTGTAAATCTGAATGCCTTACACGTGACCGCGGGTGATGCTAAGGGCGATACCAGGCAACCGCCGTTAATCCTTTGGAAAGCCTGGTTAATTGTGCCACACGATAAGAGAGAGACTGTATAACATAGAGCTAGGCGGCTAGGCGAGAAACAAAATAAATGAAATGTATTTAGGAACGTAAACAAAAAGACGATTTAATGCGCTTTAGGTATTAATTAGCTTTTACATTTGCCATTAACTCTCCTTTTGCATCCCGGCAGGCAGATAAGGTTCGTCTCCACGTGGCTGTCACTTGAAAACCTGGTCTCCAGATTAAGCCTTACACATCCGACAACCATCGTCGTAGCGTTGACTCCAAGCGCGAAGGCCGCTGGGAAAGTGTTATCACATGGTGCTGTCGTGTCCAGCCTCTCACACTTTCCATTCCACTTCACAAAGCTGTCGTCACAGGGGTTCTTCTCGCATACTGGCAACACTGAGTTGAGGGGGAGAACCAGGTGTTCCCCTTCCAGGCAAGGCCCTCGGCGGAACGCAGGCCAGCACGCATCTGAGGCCGGGTGGTAAATGAAAGCTGGAATAGGACATTGTTATGTGAGCAAGGAGGATTAATCTTTCTTTGATAAGTTAATAACCTAATCAACTTAATTAAAAATTAAAACACGACTGCATAAAAATGTTAGCCCTATTTTTAAACCACTTTAAAAAAGGAGGACGTTTCTCAAGCCCTATTTTTAAACCACTTTAAAAAAGGAGGACGTTTCTCAATTCGACCGTATATATTTTCATTTTTTTTTGTGTGTTTGCGGATAAGTTTGTCATTTATGAACCGATTTTGATGATTCTTTTTTTGTTGGAAAGGAGATATCCCAAGGTTGGACCATGATAAGAAAACCAGGATCTGATGATGGTATGCCAGAGAAATCGAGAGGAACCTTAGTTTCCTGTATGAAGTCGGTTTTTTTTTTAATATTAGCAGTCGGGTAAAAATGTATCCTATGTCACTCAAGACGAAGATCAGGACGAATCTAACGAAGACTTGCACTCTTAAACCCATCAATCTGTATAGGCTACAGGCTCAGCCAAAGAAACGGACGACATATATAATTTAATTTTTAATTTCATTATCTTATTTATCTTATCTTATAAAAACAATACCCTCCTTTTTTAGAAGACGGGTAAAAAGTAAAAACTATCCTAAAGTATCCTTAATTGCATGTGTGTAAAATTTCATTCATCATCATCATATCAGCCGAATGACGTCCAAAGCTGGACAAACATTACTTTCGTCAAATCATAATTGTTATACTAATTATTATTGCCATTTATTAAATGCTGGCACCAAAGACATTGAATTCCCCTATTTTTTTACTCTGCGGTTGGCACTTTTACTCGTGTTTTTTCCATATGTGTTTTCTACGTGAGAACCGGCAAGCGGTCGCATGAAAAGAATAATTTGAAATAAATTATTCAGCCACGCTGTCACAGAAAAGATACTAGTTACTTTGTGCATAATGGTGTCGATTTGGGTTTGCACAAATCAACTAAACTAAACTAAACTAAAATTAGGTTAAGATGTGTCAAAATTACGTTTGCTATTCGGAAAAACTTGACTTCACTATATGACACATCTAAACTAAAATCGAACTAAATAAAGTTTAGAACACTATTTTGCTATTCGAAAGGACCATATTTTAGATGTGTTAAACTAAAATTGAGCCAATTTTAATCGCGATCTATTTTGGTAACCACTAAATTTTAATTGTTCTCGGAAAACCTCAAAAGTGGAAATTTAGTGATGAATACCTAATTAAAGTAATGGTTTAAATCCTGATAAGTACTCCAGGACACTGCACCTTAGACCTGAAGGTCTCCTTATGACCAGGTTGGTGGCCGACAGCTCTATAAAACATTCCAATCTAGAAGTTTGGCGTTTGGACAAAGATGCATCAGCACACTGCGCGACTCTGACCCTAGGAAATCTGATCTGAGGGTTTGACTCTGATGATGGTGACCAGGTCAATAGACCAGGTTGGAGACGTCTGGTCTTATTTCTTTCCAACTTTCAGCTTTGGCAGTTTTAGGAAGCCATCGATTGCCAACCTGGTTACCAACAGACCTTCAATTTCTCCAGATTCTGACAATTCACAATGCCCCGACGCACTTTTAGGCAAATTCAAACACCTAAATACTTCACTCAAAAATCCTTGGCAAAGCCAAAAAATAAAAAACTAAAACAAAATCAGCTGTTTTTATTGAAAGTTTCATAGATTAAATAAGTAGCATAAATGACATATGGAACAGAGACATCGCTATAGAAAATTATATCTTGTCTTCTCTTTCACTAACGGTAAACAGGTTACATCCGTCTTATTGTTCATTCTTTCGTTCATCCTTTAGCATAGTCTGTGAATTCAATTTGATCGTGTTTAATCCTGTCAAACTAGGCAACCAAATTTAGTTCGTGCATAAAACCGGATTGCACATGAAAACGACTAAACTTATTTTAACCGTATTTTAGTTTAGTTTAGTTAAGTCGAGTGTTTTGTTCGAATCGACACCACTATCTTACTATCTCGCGTAGCATTAAATGGTGTCGATTGCATTATTATTTTTGGTTTTTAATAATTTTCTAATGAAGTACTACACCGATTTTATAAAATTTATATGGGACCACACGAGAAGCTATAGCTTTCAAATAAAAAGAGAATCATCAAAATCGGAGCACCCAGTCATAAGTGCTGCGGTAACACACATAAAAAAATACAGTCGAATTGAGAACCTCCTCCTTTTTGGAAGTCGTTTGAAAACTGGCTAAATGCGACTCTGGCTTGCTCAACGAGGGTTCGGTACCATCAAAAAGATCTTATATTTTATATGTATATCTATTACTTGAATAAGGATAGGAAATTAGTATTAGTACTTTACAAAAATTAATGATATCCCAACAAAACATAATAATGTACTTCTCATACAAATTTTGGTAATGAGCTGATCGATTTGTATGGAAAGTCCAATACTTTTTTAATGGCAAATTGACTACAGGATCCTTGGGGAGGGGAGTTGGTTAGTTTCGTCCTCTCATTCACTTCCTGAAATGAGTCGTTGTCCATCGTCAACTAGTCATTTACAACCGGCGGCGATAAAAAAAAAGAAATAAGCTTACTATATTATGCTAATCACTTAGCTAACAGTCGCTTTTGTTTATAAAATAGAAAAAGTCTATCATTTGTTAAAGTAAAGTCACAGATTACTAAATAGTTACGTAAAGTTACGAAGAAATCTGTTCGAATCAAAATACAAAATAAAGTCAGAGTGACTACATGTCAGGTTGTATAAATAAAGATTTATGTCAAATAACTTTTTGTTATAATACTGCGATTGATTAGAGCAGTATGGAAAAGCGCAGAATGTGACCTTACAATTTTTCTGTTTACTTAATTTAATCATACTATCTACACTGTTTTTTATTTGAGATCTGGATCTGGAGAAAGCTCCAGTCTACGCTCGCGAGCCGAAAACCTCAAAGACAGTCATAAAAACGATAACCACGCGAGCGAAGCCGTGGGCAAAAGCTAGTAATTAATAAAAGTTTAAGAATCTGCTGACAATCATCATATCAGCTCATATACGTCCCCACCGAGGGGCTCGAGCCTACCCTGAATTTGGGCGATCGGGCTTTAGTCGACCACGCGGGCCCACTGCGGGTTTGTCGACTTCACACACAACCTGCGAGTTTCTTCGCAGGCGTGTGCAGGTTTTCTCACTATGTTTTCCTTCACCGTAAGAGCGTCGGATAAACGTACATGTGAAATCGAAATTCGAAATCACATTAATCACATTTCATTACCACCAGGTGAGATGTTGTCAAGGGTTTACCAATTGTGAATAAAAAAAAAAACATTGGTGTGTGGCGGGATTCGAACCACGACATCCCGGACAGGAGGCGGCAGCCCCAGCCGTTACGCCACCGACACTATCTAATAAGGGTGTGAAAATTATTTTCTGTTCGTACCTGGTCTACAGTCGCATATCCAGTCATCCTTCTGGTCTCCAGGGTAGTAAAGCTCATTGATGGGGCATGTCGATGGTAGGTACACTGGCTGACGATTCTATGAAAGAATATTTTATTACTCGTCATTTGAGTAACTTTTTATCAACTGTCAGAAAGTAAATTTGTTCTGCATTTGCAATAGGGGATCGGACTGCTAGTCATTTGAGTTACTTTTTATGATCTGTCAAAAACTAAATTTTGTTCAATGTTTGAAATACCCACAAGTAACGTCATAGATTTTTAGCGTCATTGACGAACTTATTTTGTGAATTTGATCAAAACAAAACAAGTAAGGTTTTATGAAACTTCAAGAGTAGAGCAATTTAGGAAATCATATTTTAGAATTTATTTTTGATGCAGTCCGATCCTCTATTATTCGCTTTACTGACATAGTCAATAACGAACTAATATATTTTGTTTTTAATAAATACAAAATTAAAAGTTGTATAATATTTCAAATGTGCAAGTGTTTTTGTTATTCTAGAAGAAATTCTATTTATTGAATAGTGCTTTTTAATAATTTTTATACGGTAAAAAAGCTTCGTACAAGATTTATTTATATTTCTTTTTTTTATGTTGTGATGCAATAAAGAATATTGTATTGTATTGTATTGTATTGTATTTAACACTATGCACTTTTAAAATACTTTTCACGTTTAAAAAAATCACGTTTCTCGTATGGCGGCTCCCTTTAATTTTAAGTTTTATTTTATTTTTACAAGCTTTTATTTAACTTGCAATTTTAAATAGTTGTCCGCTTCAATAATTTGAAACACAAAAATTTAGTTAGTGAGTAAGTTTGGAACAAATCTTGAAAGCTAGATTAGAACCACTTCCCGGTTTCCGATTGAGCTAAAATTTTGCATACACGTTTAGTTTGGATGACCGTGCATGGTTAGATAAGTGACGTCAGTCTGAATCCAATATGGCGGACTCTCGAAGATGGCGGACCAGTTACTTTTTAAGTAACCCAATGGTAAGGTAGTGACAATACATGGTTAGCTAAAAAACGGCTAAGTGCGACTCAGGGTCACATACAGGGTTCCGCACAAAATCTTTAACTAGCAACAGAACAAAAACTCTCAGAAGTACATACTTTGCTCTAGGTAAATAGGAGTCTACTTCTTCTGGACAGATGAAATTTAATTTTTCCTGTGGGAACGGAAGGACTAGATTTTCACTTAGGTTTTCCCGTAATCTATACATTTAACCTCATATACTGTGATTATTTTAAAATTCTAAGCCCAGTAGTATCAGAAATAAGGAGAGAATGGTCAATGTCCGCTCATTATATTGTAAAAGTTTTTTTTTAATTACTAATTTACCCAAAAGTGCCCTTATTTTATAAATTAATTTATTACGTTACACGTGAGTCTTTGAGTCACCCACTTACATACGTGTACCAAATTTCTACTCAATCAGTCCAGTAGTTTCGGAGTAAATTGGCTATGACAGACGGACGGACGGACAGACAGACACGCGAGTGATCCTATAATGGTTCCGTTGAAATACAGAATCCTAATAAAAAGGAGTGCAGTAGGGAAAACGATGTACTTTTTTATTTTAGGTAAGTATGTACAAGCTTTTATTTCAGTTCAAGTATACGACACGAGTATAGGCAGGCCTCCCACTCGGTGGACCGATGACCTGGTGAAGGTCGCGGGAAGCCGCTGGATGCGGGCAGCGCAGAACCGGTCGTCGTGGAGATCCTTGGGGGAGGCCTATGTCCAGCAGTGGACGTCCTTCGGCTGATATGATGATATGACACGAGTTATCGGGCTGTACATTCACAGGTAGTGCCAAAAGTAACTTATACCACACTTATACATACCAAGGTCTTGCATTTTTGGTATAACCCATAAAGCATGCTATACGTTGAGAGCGTTGGTGGCGCAACGGCAAGGGTCGCTACCTCCTATCTGAGAAGTCGTGGTTCGAGTCCTGCCACGTACCAACATGTTTTCGAATTTCGATCTCATATATACGAAATATACGTTTATCCGACGCTCTTAAGGTGAAGGAAACCATCGCGATTTTTTTCACTTTCAAATAAGTTTAAAAAAATATTTAAAGGTGCTAAATTCACCGATTTTTGTGTGTTGGTTTCATTCAACATAAACAATTTGTTTTCAAGAAATTTTGCAATTAATGCAAAAAACAGGGTCGACATAATATTTTTTACATCAAAAGTAGTAATATTTTTAAATTTGTATTCAATTAAATCGTTTTTGATTACTTTAAGTATATTATATATTTTTTACTTAATGATAGCTTTGCGCAGTCATTCAATAATTTGAATAATATTGTGATTTGACCCATCTTAGGGCCTTAATCTTTGAAATACATGAGTTTTCTTTAATCTCTCTCAATTTCAGATTTGTATATCTCATATCGGAGGTGGAACCTGGGACCCGGAGGCATACTTAAGATGGCTGCGAACATAGGCGCAGTAAAGAATTTTATGTTAGCAAAGTTATCAGATTAAGTTCTCATAATGATTCCCATGGCTTTCGTGGACTTCGAAATTATTTGGTAGGTCATTAAGTTAATTAAAAACGAGATTCAATATTACACGAATCAAATATTACACCTAAGTCAAGAGTAAACTCGACTTTGACATTTAGGGAATAATTAAATTTTATACAGTTATCTTGCGACAGAATGTCTTATGCATTTGGAAACTTACAAAATCGAATTCATTAGTAAGACAGTATAATGAAAAATTATTTAAATCACTTTGTAAAGTTTGCGCATCCGAGACGAACTGTTTTTAAAATTTTCATACAACAAAATTTCAGAATTCAAGTTTAACATTTTCTTTATTTCATTAACAAAAATAGTGAATAAAAGTGGTTCAAGCAAGGTACCTTGGGGTACTCCAGATACGGGGTCCACGATGATGTATGTATATATTAATTTACTTTTTGGTACACTTTTATTAAGTGGAAAATATAAAAATACTGTATGTATATTAGATTTTAGATTATAGCGGCAATAGAAATACACACTAAAAATTTAAACTGCCAATAGCGGTTCATGAAATACAGCCTGTTGACTGACAGACAGACAGAAGGACGGACGGACAACAGAGGCTTAGGAATATAGAGTCCCGTTGGCACACTTTGGCTACAGAATCTTGAAGAGATAACCTTTGTCTATTTAAATAATCAATTAAGATAATATTTATGATTTTAAAGGCGTAGCGTAGTGGTAAGTCAACTCGCTTTACACCAGGAGGACGCGGGTTAGTTTCCCGGCGCGGTTTAACTTCGACGACACACCTATTATTATTGTTAAGTGATAGATATATAATAAATAAAATAAAATGTAAAAAATAAAAAAGCCTTATAATTCTTTGCAGTGAATTGACAGGTATTTATTACTCAAAAGTTTTAAAGTTTATGTTAGTATCTATTTACATTTTTTGTAAGTAATTAGTTTATGTATTGTTACAAAAGTTTAACTTAAATAAGTACTATTATTGTATAATAATAAGTTATCTGCAAGAACTCCTCTACGGGTAAAGGCCTCCTCCAAAGATAGCCAGCTTCTCTAGATCTCTTATCTTAAATGATAGAGTTGATTAAATATTTCGAATCATTGATCAATTTTACCCAACTACGGCGAACCAAAAAGGGTGGGCTATGATTTTAATATATAATTACTTATGTGTAAAACTACACTTGTAGTTAAAGTATAAGTAGATACCTACAGGCACTATCAAATCACTTAAATATTATTAAACTGATAGGTACCTACTGTAGATACCCCAGGGAATGGGTTCAACGTTTAATTATTTACAAGGTCACTAACTAAGTACAAGTAATTCAGGGTAAGTTCGAGCCCCTCGGCGGGGACATATATATGAGCTAATATGATAATGATGATGAAGTATACAATCTTACTTAACTACTTTTTACATCTTTATAAACAATAATATATCTAAGTGATTTGTGTGTTAGGGTAGAGTCACACCCCGGATACTACATGCAACGGTCGTGAAATGACATTTCTATAAACAAATGACGAAGCAAAAAAAAACACGGCGATATCCTTTACGTTTGAGAACCAAACTGTAACCAATCTGTATCAATCTGGGTGACGAGGGGGTGAGGTCGGAATCTAGAGAACGAACGGCAGAGTGTCTATACTGTATGTAAGTACTAATATATATACTTTGGTAGAGTGTTAGATAATTGAAACGCACCCATAGTTAACAACCCATTGAAATCGTACCTATAGTTAACAACCCATAACGTCCCCCCCACAGCCCACTGCTGGGGCACGGGGACCTTCCCGAGCCCGGGAAGGTTAGGCTAATACTCTCCCCATGTGGGCCAAGTCCGGGTTGGGAGAGATTGTAGGGCTTGGTGGCGAATCCAACTCACCATTGTCAGTTTTTCAAGCTGCCTATAAGGCATACTGTCACGGCTTGACGACTGCCATCTGGAAATCGCAACCGACACCAGCGTCTTAACGTGTCACGGAAACGGTTGAGGAAAATGCCACTATCAGTCACACCAATCTAGGTAATGACCTTGCTTCAGGTCAGTTAACCTGCATGATCAACTGAACCACGCAAATCACACTGAGCTACGATCTATCTTAAAGTGTGGGGTGTTTTCATACCTCTTTGTTTTGTAGTTTGGGGTTTTCCTCCGTTTCTGGGAATCCAATGAAGTCGATGCTGGTTTTGTTCATTGCAGCCGCCGATACGGCGACGATCAGACACAAGCCGGTTAACACTTTATTTGGATATGACATTTTCAGATATAACAACGATTTTAAGATGCACTTTATTTAATTACTTTCCTACCTTATAAGCTACTACGTAAGTAAGAATCTACTTTTGGTAATTAAATTAAGCTGACTTGACTAGATTGCTGATGAAATTAATGTATGCTTTTTAATTTAAAAATCCATATATTTTTATAAATAAAATTTCTGACTTGTAAGCAGTAAACGTGCGATGGAGCTCTCAGTTAGAGGAAGACTGACTGCCGATAAGATTCTGCGGGTGCGCGCAGGAGTCGGCCGGTGACCGCCATTTGTCATCGTAAATCAAAAACAAGTTTTATTAATGAAGTTTTGATTATGTAAAGATACTTATAGGTATTTTTTGATATGGGGGCACGGTAGTGCCTCCGCTAAGTCAAGTCGAGCGTAAAGCAAGCACTGCCATAATATACCTTTTCTAGAACCATTTTGGCCGATTTCCGAGCCTGAGAAACGATTTAAAAAATTGAAACATCGGTAGGCCCGTACGCCCTAATTCAGAATAGGTTCGAGCCCCTCGGTGGGGACGTATATGAGCTGATGTGATGATGACTTATAGATAGGTACTCCATGGTATTTTAACCTGTCACGGGTACCACTTGCTTACGCACTCATAGGTAGGCAAGACAGTAGTAAAATGTGCCAAGTCCCGATTAAGATTATTACTTACGCCATAAAAACTAGTAAGACATTTTATAAGAATAGTTAGTAGGTAATAATTCAGGGTCGATGTTTTTATTTTCTTATTTTTATTATTGTAACAATCTATAGGAGTCACTTTGTCTGACATTTCTACCTAGATTTACTACTCTTAGGCTGGCCTTACACAGCCGGAATATTCATAATTTGAATTTGGAAAGCTCGGATCAAGCGTATTAATTTCATTATGCTCCACACATATACTGACTTTTTCCATACGGGCTTTTCCGATTCATAATAAGGAATTTCGGCTGCGTAAAGCCAGCCTTACAAAATGTTTAACGGTCAAGTCACTCAATTCCTTGAATTCACTAGACTTGGATCTTTATTTGATCTCACTACTTTTCATGGCCAAGTAATAATTGAGACTTGGCCCGATTTAGTGGAATATTTTTGTTAGGATTTAACTTCTTTTTGTATGAACATTACTGATTATTTTCTGAATGTTTTATTGTATTTTTGTTGTTTTTTCAAATGCCCATCAATTAAAAATACTTTTGCTCAGATTGCACTTCTTTATCTCTTTTAAAGTTTACCCTTTCTGTGAATACTAAATCCTATCCCTGTACCAAATTTCAGCTCTATAGGTGTATGGGAAGTGCTAGTTCTACTTTGGTGATCGGTTAGTGTCAAATTAGCTGATCTTTACCATCAAATTAGCTGATCTTTACCATAGATTTGTTTGCTGAACTATCTGCACCTTTGGAGGCCCGCGTCAAACACTCCATCTAAAGGGCCGCCCTGAGTTCAATCGCGCAGCCCGCCTCGCTGCCGACGTAGTTGGACGACGTTGTCGGCGCCGCGATTGAACTCGGGGCTGCCCGTTTGACGGATTGTTATGATTGTTGTGAACCGGCAACGGCGTGCGCTATTTATCAAAGGTGCAGTTAGTTCAGCGAACGAACTATACTTAAATATATCTAAGTCATAAAACATAACGATATTTAATTTTTTTAAATCGTTTCTCGGGCTCGAAAATCGACCGAAATGGTTCTAGAAAAGGTATATTACGGCAGTGCTTGCTTTACGCCCGACTTGACTTAGCGGGGGCACTACCGTGCCCGCTGATCAAATAAAAATAGTCGCATATCAGTTATTGTACAGTTAAAATTTATTTTATATTAGTAGGCTGATTTGATTACTCTTATGTCTGTCCCTCACCAAAAGGCCGCTTTGAGTAGTAGTAGTACCTATACATTCGAATGTATGTATATATCAACGGTCAACGGTCTTAAGAGTTTGCTGCCGCTTAAGCATCATTCATTACCATTAGTTAGCTACCTACCTAATAATGATTTTTCCTTGCATAATCAACTAAGTAGTGTAGTATAGGTACCTTATATAGTTCTACTTAGCTATTTAAAAAATTACATTAAAATCGTTAGCACCATTTTTGAGAGAAAAACAGACAACCTGGGTAGGTAGGTAAACGTATTTGAAGTAAGAAACGGAAGGTCTAATGTGTTTTTTTACTATGGTCAAAATCACCTATAGACTTTAGTTTTAGTTAGTTTTCTTTCCAACTCTATAGGCTTTGGCTTTAGGCTACGCTATTATTAGTAGGTCATCTTTGCTACGGCAGACCCTGTGGTTGGTTGGAGAGCCGTTCTAAAACTCAAGCGAGTCACTCGCATGCGTTTGAAAACCAAAATTAAATTATCACGACTTCAGCGCCACCTAGCGTCTGCAACTTTGTTGGCTCTGACGTTTTGACATTTAATCACGACATTGTGACAAATCCAAAATTATCTATTAATTTATTTCTAAAATAACTGTGATACCTTAATTTGGGTGGAGAAAGGGTTGTAAAATCATTTTTGGACATTTAAATCAAACGAGATATGTAAAATTAATTCAAAAAGTGTGTTTTATTTTGAACATGTCATGGTTTGTTTACTTCATTTTTAGTTGCAGTTTTACTGTAAAACAAGAAGATAAAGCTACTTTAATGGTTTTATTCAATAATAATGAACATATATAATTGTTCCTGTATCCCTAGTGATAAATTAAATATCGTTTTCAGATCGCAATGAATATTATTTTGAGGACCTGGTTTTATTAAAATTACGTAACCAAGTCTGAACAGTTTATACTATGAGATATGACGGATCACAGAGCCAACATTATTTTTACTTTTGGCCTCTATGAGCGCTGCGATCGATTATATTACCCCCACCTAGTACTTCGCACCCAGCAAATAGTTTATTTTTACGGTTACATCGTAATCAAGCGCTAAGCACAAATCACCATGACACATACATGGCCATCCGGTGTGGTCATATGCTAGATATAAAATAACCATCGGACAACATCCTCCTTAAATTAAAAAAACAAAATATTTATTTCTCTAGTGAGTCACATAATCATTAAGCCATGCAGGTTTCTTTATTTCTCTATTGGACCTATTCGGTTCCTCTGCACTATCTTCACCAATAATTCCTTTTCCTTCCTGTCTTTCTTCTATTGGCAATCCTCCAAATTGATTACTGACTGGCACATTAGGTTTTCCGAAATAATAGAACTATTGAATTAACTCTGACTATTTAACTTATCTTTATAACAATCAAATAGTTGTCTCAAGCCTCCTGATGAAGAGCCAGCATTTTGATAGTTATCTTTCACATATGGTGCAGGAATAAGAGGCCACCTATTTCTTCTAAATACACCTGTCTTAGTTTTAATTATATATGACCTAGGTTCCTCACTCTGCCTCACTATTTCTAAATACAGGTTGAGATCGACCACCCACACTTTCTCCCCTACTGTAAACTTGGATAACTTAAGCGTTCTTAGTACATAGTATCTGACATTTTTTCTTTTTCTTTAATTTTTTTATTACATGAAACTGTTTTATTCAGAATTCTGGGTATGACAGGCAGGTTGTCTCTTAATTTACGATTAAACATTCATTCAGCTGGACTAAATCGTGTATTATAATAAATAATCTTCATTTTTCTTAATTATTTTTTTGCGATTTTTACAGCCACCTCAGCACACTTATTACTCTGTGAATGATGACTACTCGTGATGTGTTTAAAGTTATATTTTCTGGTGAATTCCATAAACTTAGATGTGTATTGTGGTCCATTACCGAACTTGATAATTACAGGCACTTCATATCTAAAAATACAATTCCATACAATTATATATGACCTCATTTTCGTTTTAATTGTTCAGTTTCTTTATTTCAAAAAATCTGAAGTAAAAGTCATTTACTACAAGATACCATTTATGATCCAAATGAAAAAGATCCATTCTTATTTTCAACCGACTTCAAAAAGGAGGAGGTTCTCAATTCGACTGTATGTTTTTTTTTTTTGTATGTTTGTTACGCGATATCTCCGCCGATTGTGAACCGATTTTCAAAATTATTTTTTTATTCGAAAGAGTATACACCCGAGGGGGTCCCATTATCACCAAATCAGGATCTGATGACGGGATCCCAGGGAAATCGAGAACAACCCTCAAATTTCATAGGCACATATTACGTGTTGCATGTATTTCCTAAAACTATTTAAGTTTTGGCGTCTGTTAGTCATCACCTCATGTTGATGAGCTGATTAAGGAAGGTACAACTCCTTAACGGTTAGGAGTTGGAGGATAATTCTTCAAATATTTTGCGTAGATATAGCTTTCAGATTATTCAGATGAGCTGATGATGAAAGATTTAACTCCTTAACTTTCATGCTGTTGAGATGATGATGGAAGCTACAGGAATCTGTATCTGTTAATAAAAACACATGCTTTATGGTTTGATGGTTCCTATTGGCGAATGGGTGATTGGGTATAACGTTGTTAGATAGATAGTATTATCACTAAAAATTAATAAAATAAAAATCAAAGTTTAAAAAACTTAAAAACCGACTTCAAAATGAAATTCACTCAAAAGTATGAAATAATATTATTATACTTAGATACACGACATTAACCAACAATAACGAAATCAACGGTGGGTACGAATTAAATTAGAGGCCTAAAATTTTTTTTGAGGTCGGTTTCAGCAATGCCATCGAATCTAAAACATTTGAAACGTAAGTAGCTGTGTGCTGGTATCGACCTCAATAATAAATTTAGACCCCTAATTTAATTCGTACCCACCGTTGATTTCGTTATTGTTGGTTAATGTCGTGTATCTAAGTATAATAATATTATTTCATACTTTTGAGTGAATTTCATTTTGAAGTCGGTTTTTAAGTTTTTTTAAACTTTTATTTTTCTGCCATGGTTTAGATGTCAAGCTTTCTAATAAAATACTTTCTTTAAGATTTTTTCTGGTCTCAATGCACTTTTCATTTTTTTTTACATAAGTTTCTATTTGTGTAGACATACCTAAACACCACACAGTCTGATGGGCTCTATTTCTACACTTAGTGGCTTCCAAATGCCCTTCATGAATTTTTATCAAAGTTTCTTTTTGCATGACTTGAGGAATTACAATTCTAGAATAATACAGTAAAAAATATTTTTTTAAAAATCCACTACTAAAAAAATTTTTTTATGCTGTACATTATCCTTCAGACTGTGAGGTATTATAGATTCCTTGGGCCAACCCGATATTGAATATTTAAGTTTACAACAAATAAAGTCTTTTCTTTGCTAAAGTTTAATTCTTTCTAATAACCCATCACCTACTAGTATTGATTTAAAAGTTAGGTTAACAAAACTCTCGACATCCTCTATATTTTGTACTTTATTATCATCTGTAGTTACCTTCAATGGATTTCGCGACAAAGCGTCAGGTATAACTAATAACTTGCCTGGTAAATATTCCACAATATACTGATATCGCATTAATCTAATTCTCAGTCCCATGAGCCGGGGTGTTAGATCATCCAAAGATTTAGCTTGTAGAATTGTACCAATGGTTTGTGATCAGTTTCCAAATACACATTAATTCCATATACATAATCTTTAAACCGTTCCACTGTCCATACCAAAGCCAAACAAACGTTTCTCTGTCTCATTCAATGTGCTACTATCATAAACTACAATACTTTCACTATTATCATTATTCACCTACATTAAAATGGCTCCTAAACCATATGAAGAGCTATCAGCTGATATTACAATTTTCTTAGAAGGGTCAAAATGAGCTATGATGGGATAACTTTGTAGAAGACTTTTTACTTTTGAAGTGATAACGTCATTGTCACGTTACGCCTGAACCGAGCGTGCAAGTGAGAGCGCGGAACAAGCGACTTTGTTTATGCTACATTTTATTCTGTACTTGTAATTATACTTGTATTTGTACTTGTACTTGTCTTGTACTTGGACTTGTACTTGTACTTGTACTTAGACTTGGACGGGGACTTGGGCGTGTACTTTCACGGGAACTTGGACGGGTACTTGTTATGACGTAAAATTATCGTCCGTAAACTGAGTTTACAGAAAACCGTTTTTTTAAAAAAAGCTGATTGTTGAGGAGCGTCCCAGAGAAATGTTACATTCTTTTTTAATAAAGAGTAGAGAGGATCCAATATGTCTGTTTTGTTGGGTATAAATCTGTTGACAAAGTTATTATTATTATTATTATTCACAATTGACAACATCTCACTTGTACCTGTAGGTTATCATACTGCATAACTTCCTTTTTGGATTCAGAAACCTTAGATGATTTTAAAGCGTCAATTCTTTCTGGCTCTGGTCTAACACCTTCCTGACTTATTATATGCCCTAAGTATTTTTTTCCATGACTCCAAACAAATTCTTATTTTTTTTATTGTTATCCCTTTTTGGTGTAATCTAGTCTTAACTTCTTTTAATATTTTTTTAATTTTCTTCGAGGCTATTTGTATAAATAAGATCTTCCATGAGCATATCGGCATTCGGCAGGTCATGAAACAGTTGCGAAAATTTCATACTAAAATACTCTGGAGCGCAATTCAACCCAAAAGATAACCTAGTATGCGTGTATCTACCAAAAGGGATTATTATGGTGCTTAATCTAGAAGTACTGTCTATGGTAATACCTTGAGCCTTTTCAGCGTGATAGTGTCACTTCTACCTTAGGTATAGGATATATAGGTCTAGCAATGTTTTTATTTAGTAGAGTATTGTAGTCAAACACACGCAAGTTGGTTAGACACAGCTTTATTTTACGAATACCCTCACATTGGTTAGGTATACATAATAAAATACACTACATCTTTCCCTTTCTATAAAGAAAACATTTTTTTAAATCTATTATTAAACTTATCTTCTGTTCAGTTCAGTTCAGTTCAGTTCAAGCCCCCCTCCAGCCAGCATTACTGCAGCAAGGGCGCGGGGACCCAAGAAACCAGAGGGGGGCGTATATAGGACAGGAGTGTAGGTCGGCGCAGTCAGGATAAGGAGCGATAGGAGTTTGAACCAGCCCGAATTCAGAACATCGTAGCCAGTTTGGGGAGTATAAGTTCTATAATTGGTGTGTTCATATATACATGGGAAAGGAAGTTTATGACTGCTAGATAGATAGGGCTGCTTTCAGTTGGGTCTCCTCTTCGGTTCAGTATCCTTTGGTTTATTGTAAGGTCCGTGTATCGTCAAATATCGTGGCTGAGGGAGTCCACTCAGGTGAAAATTGGTCTCTCTATTTTGCGTTTCCATTCTTCGTGGATGTATGCAGCGTATAGCATGTGTGGAGCTTTACGTCTCATTAAATATGTGTCCAAGGTAGCAAATCCGGCGTATGGTGTTCTTTGGTGATCTAGTTCTAATGAAAGGTAAAATGCCACAAAGGCGGTTAAAATAGGCGGTTAAATCACCTTTCGCGTTGCCTTTAGGTGAGTTCCTGAGTAGCCTTTGCCCTGTAGTGTCCGCTTCTTCTTCAGATGTGTTTAGGCCAGTTTTGTGTATTATAGGTTGTGATTGATTCGCGTGCGCAACCGAAGGCCGCGTCGGTGGGGTTCGTCATTTCAAGAATATGGTCACCCTGAAAGGTCGCGCTGGTCAGGTCAATCTGGCTAAAATTTGCATTATCCAAGTCGTACATAAATGAGCTCCTATTAGGTATCTGTTGACTGCTTTCGCGTTTTGAAGAATCATTCTCAGCTAGGTAAGCAAATATGTCACGACGGTCACAGTGTTCAGCCTCGTAGTGTAGGCGGATTTTGCCTGAAGTCTGATCTCCCATCGCGCCATATACCAAGGGGTCCCTAATATGTGTTATCGAATATTGTGTCATCTTGTTTTGATGGCAGACTCCATGCCGTGTCCAGCTGGTGTGAGATTCCGCTCACTTAAAAAAAGTTATTGTTTCTTCTGTTGCGAACTCGGTTTTTCAAAAATTAATCCACAGTGCTTTTGAATATAGCTGCTGTCATTGAGTCCGACAACGCTAGCAAACTATTGTTATATATTTCTTTTGTTTCCGGGGGCTGCGGGAATACTGCGTTTCTATTGTCTTTTACAAACTTTACAAAACTATAAAACTGACCTGAGTTCCTTTTTCTTAACACTTGTGATGGAGATGCTGTGTTCGTTCACAAAAAAGCTAGTTTCGGCGTAAGCCATAAAACCATTTCGTTAAGAAATGTTATTTTGTTATCGGGTTCTATTTGTGTTTTTGATTCTCTATTTCTTGCTGTAATTTCGTTATTAGGGTTCCGTACCTCAAAAGGAAAATACCGGATCCCCTATAGGATCACCCCGCCGCCCGTCCGTCCGTCAAAAAAACTTCCAAGCCAACTCAAAAAAAAAACACGGCCGTTCATGTCGCAAAAAACGCACAATTCGACACTCTCAAGGGAATCAAAATTCATAGGGCACTTCCCACTGACTATGAAATTTGGCAAGCAACACCGCTCCCCACCACAAGTATAAGCAAAATTCCGAAAACTATACATTTGCAATTAAACACAGCCTTTAAAGTAGGTACGCAATAATGCAAGGAACGGAACCCTGTCTACCGTGTCATATAGGCCATCATGAATGGCATGAAAGGGCTTCACTGGCACAAGCTTAAACAGATTGTCAATTATTTCCCCGATGCACAGCTTCCGATTTATGACGAAGAATGAAAAAATATTTTCCCTTATTATATGTATAGGAAGGCACCCAATAATTCCGGCGTATGTAGTACCCAACAGCTTGCACTGTCACGACTTACAACACGTACTCACAAACCTGCACGGAACCCTCGGTGGGCAAGTCCTTGCACTTATTTTTTTTGCGCATTAAAATAGTCGTTCGTCTCTGTGTTGCCAGGCATATTACACGTACCTGCTTGCCCACTTCACACAAACCTAATACAAACAGTTTTTTTTGTCACACTCACTATATATGCACGCATAGTCTAGGGAATTCGTGAAAAACACTTTTTGAACACTTACACTACTATGAGAAGTCACACGAACTCGATGTGTTTTGTTTTATAATTTTCAAGATTCGCCTACAGAACAATTTGAAACAGGGCTTCTTTTTTTCCGTCTCTCCATGTGGTACAACTTTCTTGTTGCTCTATTATTTGCATTATTTCTTCAAACTTATAAAACAAATAGAAAATAAGGCATATCTACTTTTCGAAAAAGGTTTTCACTTTACACTCGAGTAATATCACTTTAACATTTGTTAAATTGAACTATTTATCATCTCATCAAACAAACACACTTAAACATTCATATACTTCCAGTTAAAGTTATGATATGAAAGATGCTATAGAGTGCTTTTTTATTTATTTTCAAAAAATGCGTTTTACGAAGTAACTATTTAGTAATATGTGGTTTTAGTTTTAATGATTTAAGACAATTTTTGTGGAAATCCTTGAGGGAAACCCCCGTCCAGCAGCGGGCGCTCTCCGGCCGACATAATGATGAATTGATGATGAACATAATTTAGATACGTGATTATGTTTCAAACTTCGCACTCTACATTACGCTACACTTCTAACAACGAAAATAAATAAATAAATAAATAGATAAATAGGTATGTACGAAAGAGTTGTAGCTTGTGGTTGTTTTTGGTTACTTTGTATGTGTTATGGCTGAATAAAAATATTTGATTCTTGGTGTGGTTGGGTAGCCTGTTGAGACGCTAGGGATTAGGTGATTAGTATATGAGTCAAGAAACTATGTAAAGAAACGATCTCACCAAATTGTTTGGTTCTGGTCCCGGTAGATTGTGGTTCTAGTCACTGCACATTTACATTACTCAGTTTGTGACCGTAAAAACACACTCGCGGACGCTTGTATTTGCGAGGATGTAATATTAATAACCACCGTGTTCACTATCGGTTTTTTTACACAATAAAATAATAAATGCGAGCAAGGCGCGACCGGGTGTTGCCGCTAGCGTAAGGCGACGCGACGCTGCGTGGGCGCAAACAAATGGGCGACCGTCGCGTTGCGTTGAAAAAAAGGGTCGTAAAATAATTTCGCTCGGAAGGCTCGGAAGGCGCTCTTGGGTACGTCCGCCTTCGCCCGATGTCCACACGGAACACCAAACTTATCTTCTGTTCTCCGAAAAATAAAACTAAAAAAAAAAATACAAAACTTAATAATAGTTAGTTTCTTGTATTTAAAACAAAGTTGGTAGCCAAGAGCTAGGTGTTTATTCTATAGTAAGTACTACAAGTTATTTAGCAATGGTGCAGCTCTTTCCTTTGACCTCTCTATTAGAACGATAGGGGACGATGTAGCAGACGACATCTCACTTAGACTAGCAGCCGAGCTATTCAAACTCTGATCATCACTAACCGCACCCTGGGACGCCGATGCCGACGTTTCTGCCGATACTCCTTCTTGATGGTATTTATTATCTGATTGCTCCCCATCAGGCATTGCATCTGCCAGTGTGGTCTCTTGATCAACAGTTGCTGTGGTTTTCTTACGCTTACGTACGCCTATTTTTAAAATCATATTTGGCGAACCGCTTGCTCTTACCCCGATATTTGTACAACGGGCAGGCTCAGCATCGCGTACCACTGGCTGACTGCAAGTACGCCGGAAACGACACCCTGCCTCGTCTTCCACTATAAACAAGCGTGGCTCAGGTGCGCGCGCTACTATTGAAACCGGTTTTCTGCTACCGTTGCTTATTAACGTTGCCTTATCACCGAGGCATAAAGGCTTGAGTGACCTTGAAGACCTATCATAATACTGTTTGCGCTTTTCTTTTTGCGCCATTAGTGACTGATAGTTTTGTTTATTATCTACTTTTTCACTAAGTAATTTTGCACTAACTGGTAATCTAGTGTTTAAACGCCTTACCATTAACATCTGTGCCGGTGAATCCAAACCATCTCGTGGCGTAGCTCTTAAATTTAGCAGTGCTAGAGAGAAATCTTGTCCTGAATCTACACATTTTTTAAGCAAGTTTTTCACAGGCTGTACAGTCCACAGAGTTGTCTGTGTAGCCTTTCCCCTTCGGCCGTCACCACCAATTCGTTAGCAGCCGGGTGGTATGCAGTGGTAGTTTGATGCTTTGCGCCCATGAATTTGGCAATGGCTTTGAAGAGCTGAGCCTCAAATTGTCTTCCACGATCTGTTGTGATATGAGCAGGACATCCAAACCTTGCGGTCCATCCAGAAACGAACGCCATAGCACATGACTCTGCCGTTATGTCGGTCAAGGGGTACGCCTCAGGCCCGCCTACGTCGTACGGGAGGATACTCTACTACAAGCAGCGCCACCTTCAGGTCCACCAGTCAAACACCCTATCACTACAAGAAGTGGTCACCGAGTCCGATTCCCGGACTATTTCCAGTCGCCCGTTGCAACGGTCTCAGCGGGGGAGTAGTGTGGCGCTACTCAATCCATGTACCGTGCATTCACTACCGAATACGTATACTGTGATATCGCATCGCCACCGAGAGTGGGGACTCCCTGTGCCGCCGGCCCGTGCACCAGTCCGCGAGAACGCAATATATGCGACGTACCTTCTATGCAATTAGATATAAAATAATATCAATGTACCGGCATTCATTAGCTACCTATTTGTTATTTAGTTTTCTACTCGCTTAAAACAATTATCAAGGAAATTGTACCTGTGAGTTTACTTGGTCCATAACAACCCCACACGCTTTTACCGTTTGATTGTGGATAGTGCGGGGATGACGTCACATGCCGCACTTCCCATTCACGCATAAAACTTTTGAATTCTCGCGAACTATAAGCTGGCCCGTTATCGGTTGCCAACTCAGCTGGTATCCCGTGCCTCGCAAACTGTTCTCTCATGAAGTTTATCACATGCTTGGAGCTTAAACCTTTCAGTTCACCTACCTCAACGAAATTGGAAAAATAGTCTACTAAAACGATAAAGCTCTTTTTCCTATATTCAAATATGTCCGAGCCTATTTTGTGCCAGGGCAGTGCGGGCACGTGGTGCTGCAGCAGCGGCTGGCGACGCGCAGCGGGCGCGTGCAGTGCGTGGCTGGTGCAACGCCGCACGGCGCGCTCCACATCCTCACTCATACCCGGCCAGAACATTACCTCTCGCGCGCGCCGCTTACATTGGTCTATTCCCAAGTGTCCCTCGTAAACTCGAGATAACATGTCTTCCCTTAAGCCGCGAGCAATAAATATATAATCTCCTTTAAAGATGATACCATCGACAAAGTAGTCTACAGTGTAGCTGCTCACGGTATGGCCAGAAAACATTAACTCTTACATCGACATCTCACCTACGTTTAGGCCAACCGTTCAGTATGTACTTTATTGACAATCTGCAGTCCCTATCGGCCTCTGTTTATTTCTTAATTAACTCTATTTTTTGTTGGTTAAATGGTACGTGACTAATCATAAAACATGCCTAAGCCTCAACGTCGTCTGTAACTTGGTTGTGCATCAGCTCTGCCAGAGGAGCTCGCGATAAAGTATCTGCGATACACATAACCTTGAAGTCATACCCTTGAACCCTCATCATCATCCTCTGTAGACGAGATGGAACCGAGACGAGTGGCTTGTTGAACAAAGCCTCGAGTGGCTTGTGGTCAGTTTGAACAGCCACGTCCGGTCTGCCTAAAATATACTGCCTAAACCTCTCGACCGCGAACACTATAGCCAACAGTTCCTTCTCTATATGGGCGTACCTGCTCTGCGTGTCGGTGAGCGTTAGCGAGGCGAATTCGACCGGGCGCCCCTCCTGCAGCAGCACGCCATCCCGCGCGTGCGAGCTGGCGTCCACTGACAGTACGATGGGCGCGCGCTCGCTGTACAGCGCTAGCACAGGCGCGCTGCCCAGCTTGCGCTTTAGCTCATCCACCCCCGCGGAGTGGTGCGCCTCCCATACCCACTCCGAATCTTTTTTCAACAAAGCCCTCAAAACGTTTACGCACTCAGAATAATTCTGAATAAATTTAGATAGGTAGTTGACCATTCCTTAAAACCTTTCTAGAGCCTTCCTGTCGGTAGGATAAGGCATTCCCATTATCGCTTGTACCTTTGAGTCATCAGGTTGCACACCATTTGCGTCAAACTTGTGTCCTAAATATTTAATTTCATTCACACCAAATTTACATTTTTCCTGATTAAACTTTATACCTATTGGCTGCGCGCGTTGTAATAGACACTCCAATCTCCTATCGCGTTCATCTTTATTACGTCCCCATACAATGACGTCATCGATAAAAGATTCTACACCCTTTAATTCCTCTAGATGTTGTTTTAGTTTCGCATGAAAAACCTCAGGCGCACAATGGCAAACGTAAGAACTAATAGCGACCAAACGGTGTGCTGAACATGCACAGATCAGCGCTCGCGTCGTCGATCTCAACTATCCAAAAGCAGCAGCGTGCATCGAGCACGCTGAACACGGCACAGGCCAGCTCCGGCACCGTCGGCAGAACGTAATGCGCGCGGCGTACCGCGCGGTTCAAAGGTCGCGGGTCCAAACATACACGAATGCTGCCATCCTTTTTTGGAACCAAAACAATGGCATTGACCCAATCTGTTGGGTGTGTGACTTTCCGAACTACACCTAGCCCTTCCATTCTACGTAACTCCTCTAATAATTTACCCTTTAGTCCTAAAGGTATTTTCCTAGTTGAGCATATGACCGGCTGAACACTCCTATCTACGACAATACTATATTTTCCTGGTGATTTGCCTAGACCCTTAAATAAATGTGAATATTTCTTAATATTTATTGCATTTACATTTTGGCAATTTAAATCTACAACAAATGACAAAACATAACATTTATTTTTGTGTTCAAATCTTATGTCACTCAGGCCCAGAATAGGCAACGGATTTCCAGTAAAGGAATGTACTCGTTTTGTGAACGGCTTTAGATTGTCAATCAATAAACCTAAGTACAAATAAATATTCATTTATAGAAATTACATTTATCATAGCTCCTGTATATATTTTTAGAGTAAAGTTCTCACCATAACATTTAGTCATTTCCACCCATTCCTTAGAAGACTTTTTTAACTTTTTGTTCTCACCAATAGTATTGACGTAGAATAACTCCTCCTCACTGTCCTCGTAGTTACTTTCGACGGATTTCACACTCAAATTTAGAACCTTACGAATCACTTTTTTGTGTTGACACACTTGCGAAAAATGGCCTTTATTTTCACAAACATAACACAACGCATTACGTGCTGGACACCGCTCGTCGCCGGGGCAGCGGCCGGCGCCACACGTGACGCAAGGGGGGCGCGCGCCCGAGCGGGCCCTGCCGCTGCCGCGCCGCCCGCGCCGCTGGCCTCCGCCACCGCGCTGCACCGACCCGCCACGCGTGCCTCGCGCGCCGCCGTTGCCATCTTGTACTGCGTTTACCTGCATACTACCGCTCCCTGACGAGCTGTCGATGCACAAACTTTCCTCCTTTGATATTTCTGCCGCTTGGCAAATCTGAATAGCCCTTGCTAATTTCAAATCGTCGGGTACGAAGTAATCGGTCTCTGACAATATTGTTGATAATTCCACACACGATTCTGTCTCGCAATAAACTCTCTTGCAACTCGCCAAACTCACACTGCTGGCTCTACAGACGCAGAGCGGTCACATATTGATTTATGTTTTCACCATCTTTCTGATTGCGTGTAAAGAATTTAAATCGCCTAACAGTGAGATTCGGTTTCGCACCAAAATAATTGTCAAATTTTTTCAGGAGACAGTTAATATCATCCTCACTTTCACCTTCCTGATATGTGAACGTTATAAATACTTCGTACCCCGCCAATCCAATGAGGTTAACCAACAAACTAGCCTGGACTTCTTTAGGTTCTTTGCTCACTCCAGACGCCTTTAAAAACACTTCGAACAGCTTCCGCCATCTTTGCCACGAGTCGGATCGCGCGGCCGGACCGCCATCGAGTGATAATTCTGCCGGAGGACGCGCGTATTCCATTATTTATTTGTAAATTCTTATTGCCCGGATTAATTACTCACTAATCAGAATAGTTTTAATTAGGCCCGCACAGATTTTACAACGTAAAACAATTAAAAACCCGGCACCGCTGTCACCATGTAGTGAAACACACGCAAGTTCGTTAGACACAGCTTTATTTTACGAATACCCTCACATTGGTTAGGTGTACATAATAAAATACACTACAAGTATAATCCCCGCATATGCGCACAGTATTTTCTTTAGGTACTACTACAATAGGTGAGACATACTAAGTAGGCTCTTCGACTTGCACCAAAACCCCCAGATTACAGAGTCTGTAAAGTTTGGATTTTAATTTATCTAAAAGAGGTATTGGCACCACCCGAGGCACACTTTTTACAAAGGAAGCCTTTTCGTCAAGCAATTGTAGAAAATGTGTCTCTAAAAACTCCTAACTCCAAAATACCTAGATATTCTTTTTCAACTAAACTCAAGCTTATAGCAGGATTTTGTCAATTTGATAGTTCATTATTAACACAATGAATACCCCCAAAATAGGTACTCTTAAACCGCGATTAACTTATTTATCACCTTTATATTTTTTATTACCATACCTCAACTCCGCATTTGTTAGTCTGTTTCGTAAACACAGCCTCTTGAAGAGTGAGCTCTGGGGAGAGTTGCACTTTTCACTCGCGCCTTTTTGTGAATTGTACCTACAACAAGTCTATCTCTTATCAATTCTTCCTTAAGGTCACCAAAACTGCACCCTACGGCCAGAACATGCAACTCCCTCACATATTCTTGAACAGATTCATCCTGTCTTTGTACTCTCTTATTAAGTTTAGGTCTCTGATAAATTATGTTCGTTTTAGGAGCAAAGTGTGCATCCAGTACTTTCAGTAGATCCTGATAACTGTCATACTTTAATTGCATCAAGACATCTTCTGCCTTCTCTCCCATGATGAACATGAGCATGTTTATTTTCTGATCATCTGATCTAACATTATTGTCGGAGATTCGCATGTACCTTTAAAACCTCTTTTTCCATTTTGGAAATTCCTACAGCCTTGAGAAATCGAATTGCATCTGAGGGCGTAGTTGACGAGCTGCCGCCAAAGCTACTGTTTCTGGAATCGCAGCCGAAGCCCTGTTTTATGTATCTTCGGCGCTCATTGTTTTCTTTCGATTCTACCGCTGCCACCATGTACAATAAAAGATTATTCACAATTCTGTAGTTTATTTTTACGGTTACAACGTTTCAGGCACTAAGCACAAATCACTATGACAGATGGTGTGTGTTACTCCAGCGGAACATGGTGCTTTAGAAGGATGTGAGTGTAGCAGGCAATTAGAGCATCTTTAAAAGTAGGTAAATGTGCCCTAAAAGCGGAATTTGTGCATTTTAAATTTACAGAGATATTCTTCTAAATATGATTTCGCCAGGGTAACGATACTCCAGTGGCATGAACTGTAAGACCAGTAAGTAAAACAGTTAAGACCAGAACGAAGTACATGATCGAGTAGCTTTTATCGTGCAGTAAATTCACGCTAATAATAATAATAATAATAGCGGAATTTGTGCATCTTACTGTTTTCCAGTTATTACAGATTCCGCTGGGGTAACGTTTCGTATTTTCTGTATCTCGAAAAGGACTAGCAGTAGAATTTTGGAAAAAATACCACAATTTGTACGTAATTTGAGCAAAGTTACTTTTTTGAATTATGTGATAACTTTTTTGAATTATGTGTAACAAGCAATAAATTTCTTTCTAAAATCAGAAAATTTTAATTTGCAAGTAAACAAGTGAACTAACATTCGAATAAACAGCAGTCGAATATGCCATTGTGTACTGTTTTTACGTCAGTAGAATAGTGTTACATTATATAAAGAATAATTGAGTAAAACCTACTATTTTTTATTACGAAAATTAAGAGATTGATCACAATGTTCCTATAAAACTAGAAAGTTTGGGATTTTAGATAAAATTAGAGTGTCTTACTAGCAAGCCTTCCTGTTAATTCGAACTATGAAAAACGTTTGTGTGATAAGTTAAGCCCAAAATAAGATAACCTGAAAAATTTATGTTTAAACCGACCAAGTAAGAATGCATACGTAAAAGCGACCCTGCCATTCAAAGGGGTAACCTTCTTAAATGAACGGTATATTTGTTGGCGCAGTTGCGTAAACATGGTTTGTTTCTTCAAGGTACCCGGCACGACAATGATGCCGCTACTGTCACTTGGTGTGGAATAGTGGACGCTATAGTACAAGCTTTTATTTCCATTACTTACAGGGTGTCCCGTAAGTAGTACGCTTGAAAGGGTTATAGAGAAGATAAAACGAAATAAGTTCACAATAATGTAGGACACACAAAAGTTTTTGGTTTTTTGAAATATTTTAGTTTTTTTATTCTAATTTTGTATGGAAAATGTATTAGTATTTACTGAATGTATCCTGATTGTAGAAAAAAATACAGTTGATTTGCAAAATGACGAAAAAAACTTCACATTTTATCAGTAATTTATTTTATTTTATGAGTAAAAAAAGTTAGGAAAATCATTGCTGTCAAAAAGGTGGCTCAAGTTCCATATAAACTTTTAATAAATTTTATTTTCCTGAGTTTGGACATCTCTCTTATTATTGACTATCTTTGATATACCAGCTCAATAAAAAAAAATAAACTGATTTGATTTTCCACAGAAAATTGTAGGAAAAATTGTGTCCAGGACTTGATCGCTCTTTTGACAGTAATCATTATTTTTTGTTCAAACTTAGTGATAATGTACTAATACCTCAATGCCCGATACATGAAAAAGCTTATTTCTGAACTTGTCAACGACACCTAATTCAATTGCAGGATATTATTTTAAAAAATAAGTAATAAATTCATTCATGTTAATAACATTTTTCTACATACGCGTCCGAAAAATAGCATTCAAACCTACCAATTTAAAAGATTGCCCTGCTGTATGATGCGGTCGCTTTTACGTTTGCATTCTAACTTGGTCGGTTTAAACATAAATTTTTCATCCTATCTTATTTTGGGCTAAGCATAGTACACAAACGTTATTCATAGCTGCAATTAACAGGAAAGCTTGCTAATAGGACCTTCTAATTTTATATGAAATCCTACATTTCATAGTTTTATAGGAGCATTGTATTCCATCTCAATTTTTATGCAAAATAACTTTCGTAATAAAATAGTAATTATTCTCAAGTATTTTATTTTACTAAAGAATGTAATCCAAAAAAACTGACGTAAAAATAATGCACTAGTGTAATATTGGACTGCTTTTTCTTCGAATGTTAGTTCACTTGTTTATTTGCAATTAAGAATTTTTCTGTACTTAGAAATAAATTTATTTCTTGTTTTTCATCAGAAAATTCAAAAAAGTAACTTTGCTCAAATACGCACAAATTACATTACATTACATGTGGTATTTTTTCAAAATTCTACTGCTAGTCGTTTTCGAGATACAGAAAACACGAAAACGTTACCACAGCGGAATCTGTAATAACTGGAAAACAGTAAGATGCACAAATTCCACTATCCGAGCACATTTACTGCTCGATAAAAGCTACTCGATCATGTACTTTTTTCTAGTCTGAACTGTTTTTTGACAGTTCATGCCGCTGGAGTAACGTTACCCTGGCGGAATCATATTTTCAAGAATATCTCCGTAATTTAAAATTGCATAAATTCCGCTTTTTACGCACATTTACTATTAAAGATGATAATTGTCTGCTACACTCACATCCTTCTAAAGCACCTTGTGCCGCTGGAGTAACTCACACTGAATGATGCATGACCACCCAGTATGGCCATAGGCTAGATATAAACTCAACACTTTGTCTCTTTCTTATGTTTTACAAGATTTTAGTATTAGAACGACTCCTTAAATAAGTATACTCTGTGGTTTTATGTCAAACGGGAGTGAAAGAAACGCGATGGATGAAGTTTCCTACCTATCCATCCGTGTGTATGGTGTGAATTGGTGTGTGTAGAGGTTGACCTGAAGAAAACAATGTGAAACTCACAAATACCTACCAGTTTTATCATATAAAAACCGTACAAAATCCACGTTATGGTCGTGTAATATCATCATCGACATGTTCACTAAGAAATCCCATCAGGATGTTAAGAAATCATCGGTTAAAATACAAGACTCGAAGAAGGATTCTGCCACCAGGCTAAAGCATTTGAAGATCGTTTTGGGTGAGATAATTTGTAACTACTTACTTTCTATTCCAAATTTCTGCGAAAAGTTGTCCACTTTACTCTCCTGAAAGTGCATTTAACGGGTTTGCAATTTCAAGAACGTTGTAATACATGTAGAACGTGTACAAATGCTAATTAGTTTAGAATAACTGTAGTTCTTGTGTCTTGGTTTACTTCTGTTTATTGTTCAAGTATTGTGTTCTGTTGTAAAGTCTGGTAAATAAAGTAGTAAGTAGCCGATTTGAGTGCTCTTGAACTTGCAAAGAGCTGATAACAGTGTTTTATATTAAAATACTTGTGAAATCATTGAAGTCATTATTCTGTAACCAAGTAGTGTAGTAAAGTACTTTTTTAAACATAATTTCCTATTTCAGAACACTATGATGCTGACGAAGCCAAAAATTATTTCGAAGCCAATTTTAGCCATGTGTATTTTATTTTGTATGATAATTTTATACAAGCAGAAAACAATCTACGCCAAAGAGGTAATTATAATTTGCACTTTGATAATACATCATCATTCACATATCAGCTGAAAGATGTCCACTGCTGCACAAAGGCCTCCCCCAATTATTTCCACAATGACCAGTCTCCTGTGCTCTTTGCATCCAGTGGCTTCCTGCAACCTTCACAGTGAAAAAAAATTTAATCATTGCCTCATTCTTCGTACATATCTTTTTAAAAAATCTGGTGCAGGGTACTTGATACACTCAGGATATGTATTTATTTATATTTGTCTTTTTTCTGCCATACAGAGCTTCCGTTCCATCTCGGTGAGTCATTGGGTATTTCAAAAAAATTGTTGCAGTCACATCACATGCACTTAATCTTGAAAGTCTGTTATCTTTTGCCTGTCCAATCCTTCTGAGTGGAAGTATTATCTTTTATCTAGTTTTATTTTCATGAGATTGGCTTTCATCACCATCCTACTGCTTATTTTTTTTTGCACTGGGTATTTCGTTTTGTTCATTTATTCTTTGTAATGTTAGTGTACAATTTAAATTCATTTTTCATTTTTATTCACAGCAGCGTTAAAGGAAAGAGAAATATAATTTATTTGATAGAATGGCCATTTATTTGTTATTTATATTTATTTACCAGACATTTAATAGTATGTGAATGTTCACCTATGTTAACTTCCATATAACAATGAAAGCTCCAATTCCATCAGAATAATCATTGCTAAGATTTTCATGCCTATCAGGTATTTTATAGATTGCATTGATTGACCTTGATTTTACAGTGTCACATTATGTTTGTCTTGGACATACCTAGTATAGTTTATGCAGTGGCTCAGGACAAATAGCAATAAAACTTTTTAAAATAGTATTTTATATTTTGAATGGTCATAAGTGCACATAAAATTTAAATTTCTTGCTTTTTACGCTAAAAATATATTAAGTTCTACCAATCAAAAAAATGTTCAAAAGCATAGGATTGTCAATTATCCTGTAAATAATATTAAAACAAATAATAATTATTAAAACAAACATTTTGAAGATAATTATGTATTGATCTAAAACAATTACATGTTACACCGAAAAGTCCAAATCAATATCTCTCCCTGATAATGACATGACATTTTCAGCTCTCTCCAGACTAACTTGAGTGAGTTTTATTGACAATGGTAAGGCAGTAGTTCTTTTGTGGGCATATTCATGTCTTATTTTCCTCACTAATCTGTATTGTACTTTAGTAAGCTCAACAGTCCTTTTTAATGCTAGGTCCCATTTGTCTAGTGAGTCAATTGTACACATTTTTCATTGTGTTTCCTCATGGCCAAACTATTTCGCCTAACTGATTTGGCTATGAGGAATTCCATTTCCTTGTGGCCAAACTGATATTTGGCTACGAGGAATTCCATTTCCTTGTGGCCAAGCTGATTTGGCTATGAAGAATTCTATTTCCGTGTGGCCAAAGTTGTTTAAAACTAGGCAAAATACACTTCTCACCATAGAGGATACTTATGGTAAATTCTCTTTGTTGGTAATTACCACTTAGAAGGACTTTAAATTGTCTATATACTTGACGGTAAGAAGTATAGGTAGTTATAACAGCATTCCGTGGTTCTTCACTATTTGTTTACACTGACAATTCAAATAAATCCAATCACTAATGCTTTCATGTGCTCCCACGGGCGAACCATGAAATATTACTGATTTTAATCATCATCATCATCATATCAGCCGGAAATCGTCCACTGCTGGACAAAGGCCTCCCCCAAGGATTTCCACGACGACCGGTCCTGCGCTGATTTTAATATAATTAAATAAATAATAATATATAAATGAAAATTAGTATAATAACAAGAAACACGAGAAATCAGCACATTAAAACAAAGATCCCACACAAGGCTATGCCTGTCTTGTGGGGACCAATAATACGATTTACAAATTGAAATGTGGCTGCAGATTTACACGTAGAAAGATTCAAAAGATCTTTCTCAGATATTAGGAACACAAACAGTAATTTATTTTAAAACTAAAAATTAAAAACCGGCCAAGTGGGAGTCAGAACTGCACACAAAGAGTTCCATACCATCATACAAGATGGCATTAGTACCTTTGGGTACGGAACGCTAAAAATTAGGTGTGTGTGTGTGTGTTTAGTGTGTATTTGTGTGTGTAAGAGCGTGTGTGCGTGTGTGACAGTAGTGGTTTATGTGTGTTTAACATATAACTTTTAAAATACACTCTACTTCATCATATGTTTTGTTTAGCAAATAGCTTTGAATAATTATTTTTGTTTCAAATAATGTATTCTAAATGTAAGCAGGCACTAACTAGGTGAAAACGCGTGGTGGGTGATTTTGTCAGATCTAAAGAAAGACTGATCTGTAATTCTGGTGGTTGCAACACTCTCAGTAAAATTTTGTTATCTCAATTGTAATTTTCAATGTTGTAATTCGACATCGAACCTTACAGCAAATGAGTACGTAATTTTTTTGTATTTGTAAGTACTGACTTATGATCTTTCAAAATAACAGATAATTAGTTTATAGGTACACTTCATCTTTATGGCTTTTTGTCCCTGAACTGCTGCAGAAACTATACATATTTCTTGTAATCCATACAGTCATATAAGCTAAGGATCCCTTAATGACTTGAGTTACATTTGCTTGGTTCATACTGGATGGAATTAATCTCAATAATATTATAATTTTTGTGAACACGTCTAACACAATGTCATGTTTTAGTTCACAAAGCTGGTAAAGAAGAGTTAGAAGGGGCATTGTCTCTTCTGGAGAAGGTCCTATGCCTTTTACCAGAATTGATTGGGAAAAGATGGCAGTTGCACTCTTTGACAAGAATATTTTCAAAACTCCTACACACAGGCAACTCGCAAAAGCTAAGAGCTGAGGCCGTCAGGTAAAGTTTCTTAATAATATTTTTTTTTATAAAATGTATATATTTTTTTTTTTATGAATTACATAAATTGTTGTAGGTATTTCTTGCTCTGGTACCAAGCTCTCGGTGATAATGCGCCACCGGAAGTTAATAAGATGTTCGCATCTCTGGTGCCAGGCTTGCCCGAGCTCACTCCACTACCCACTGGATCTCCGCCCAAAGGAAAAGAATATGATATGGTGACAAAGCCTCCTCTTGACGCAAACAACTTCAATATGGAGGATATAATGCAACATCCAAACTTCAAAGACAATGCCAAGACAGTCGTGGTTGAGCAGTCCCCCACTGGCATTATGGGCAAACTGGCGAATGTATCGGCTTCCATTTTCCATGATACTAACGCGCTGAACCCAGTCCAAACAGTAGAGATCCAGCCATTACTTCCCGCAACTGCCAATGAAAGACCCTTTGAAAATGAAACTAAATACTTCTTTGAGATACTCCTGGATGGGATGGCTACGTCAGTTACTAAAATACATTGGAAAGACAAATCGCATACGAAAGCAATGAGAAGTTTCGCTTTTCTGCTTGAAAGATTCAAGTTGTATTATTTGCCGATTATTTGTCCACAGTTCAATTACAAAAATTCTTTATACAAACCAAATCTCGGTAAGTTGCGTAAGATTTCTGAAACACGCGCAGATAAATTTAGTTGCTAGAACTTTTGTTTATGATTCTGCATTTTTTAGAACTACCGGTCCAACACAATGTGCTAGAAGATGACTACGTACTGTGTAGAGTGACCTTAATCAAGTGGGTAGCCAGTTACGTTCACTTCATGAAGAAGCAAGGCAGTGATGGGGGACAGCCGTCTTCCATGACAAGTGTGGGCTCGCAATTACCCCACTCCAACACCCCGACCCCGGCGGTGTCTATTCACCATGAGGAGGAGACCTCATTCACTGTAGGACATCCTGGGGACTCCAGTCGAGCGTCGTCACATGATTCTGCCTCCATTACGCCTCATCCCAGTTTGGAATCAGGTATGGTGTTTTGCTACCCACAAAATTATTAATAATACATGTTACTGAGGTATGTACTGCATAACCATTCGAATTAACTTTTTATGGTTCCGTAGTCAAACAAGTAACTATTTAGTAATCTGTGGTCAAACTAGGAACCCTTATAGTTTCGCCATGGCCGTCGGTATGTCACAGCCGTTTTACACAAAGCCTGTTTAAAAAAAATTATAGGTTTTTCAGTGTTGAGGGTTTGCAATTTTAATTTTTTACTTTCTTGACCCCGTAGTACGATACTTTCGTACGTAGGGGGAAGTATTGATATTGCAAATAAAAGTAAATTTTCATGAAAATGTGTTCTTTATCTTAAGCACATATCGTAAAACCGAATATCTCGATTCCGTGCGTCCGTCCGTCAAGCTTTGCTCTGGAGGCTAAATCTTCCAATTGGGTCCAAATTTGGAACTTAAAAGTTTTTAATTGTTTCTTCGAGAGATTATCAAAAGTTTCTTTGTACCGTTAAACCAAAGAGTAGCTGTCATACAATAAAAACTTTGCACTTCAGAGTCGATTATGTTTGTCTATTACTTATAGTGCTAGTGGTATACCCCGAAATCCAGTAAAAAAAAGCTGCAAATGGTGTCAAAACCATAGAAATCGGAACGAATGATGTTTAGGCCATATGAATCAATTTGACCCATAGCACCAAAAAAAAAGAAAAAGAGAGAGGAGTTATAATACAATCTTTTTTTGTATGGGTTTTTTTGTTCTGAAACCTATCGTGTGTTGTATCAAATGAAAGGGCTTTTTGAGCCGATTCTAAAAATATATCACATAACATTTCAGTCACTTGTTTTAAATAAAAGTAAAAATCATTTTCAAAACATCCTCCAGATACGATACAGTTGAAATCATTTTTGGTAAAATTTACCACAAATGATTCATTTTCATAATATGCTTAAATCTAACTGCAAAAAAGCAATTTTGAAAATATTTACATTTAGTATTTTTTTAAATTTATCATTATTTCATATTTAAATTGCATTTTGTAAGGAGGATCCAATTTTGAAAATTTATCGTGGGTTCTTTGGGTAAAGTAATTTATTGTGATTTAATGATGACATTGATATTTTCAATATGAGTACAACCATATTAAAGCGTAAACTCACGGCGACGTTACAGGGCCTTCCAGCCCCGGTCCACTAGTACAGTCATGTGAAATTGTTATATTTTAAATACTTAAATACTTTTTTTTTCTAGTTTGGCTTTAAATTTGTGTTTAACATATATCTTCTTGAATTTTATCTGCGAAAACTTGTCATCAGCTTTTAGATACATAAAGTTTATTTTATCATTAATGTATAATAGCAGTAAGTTTTCCAAATATAATAAAATAAATAAATAAATAATAATAAATAATAAATAAGATAAGTATAAGCCCCAGTCTACGGCTTTGACACCAATTTCGTTACACAAATTAGGACCCTCCATACAAAAATGCAATTTAAGGAATACAATGTTTTTTTTAATACTAAGTTAAATTTATTTATTTATTTTTCTTTAAATAAGATTGTTTTTTTTTTGCATTTCAGAAACGATAGCTTTACTTTGTCTGTTGATTTATATACGAACGAGTCTGAGACTTTTTCGTATATTTAAATCAGCTTACTTGACTTAAAAAGGTTAATGCGCAAACTTTTTAAATTAATTTATAAGACTGCTTTACAGTTAATAAGACCTTCGTAGCACAGCATTATCGAATACAAGTTTAAGTTGCATCGTGTTACAGGATCGGGCACGTACGAGGAACTGAGCGCGGAGCTGGCGGTGCGCGACGTGCTGTGTGGCGCGTCGCGCGAGCACGTGGACTTCACCGTGGAGGTGCTGCGGCAGGCATTCCTGCTGCCCTTTAGCCACGCCGCCGCCGCGCGCCGCGTCATCGCGCTCTACAAGGACTGGATACAGATGAATGTAAGTTGACTCGTGATGCGGGGTCGGGCACGTGCATGGAGATGACGGGGCGCGACGTGCTGTGCGGCGCGTCGCGCTAGCACGTGGACTTCACCGTGGAGGTGCTGCGGCAGGCCTTCCTGCTGCCCTTTAGCCACGCCGCCGCCGCGCGCCGCGTCATCGCGCTCTACAAGGACTGGATACAGATGAATGTAAGTTGACTCGTGATGCGGGGACGGGCAAGTACATGGAGATAACGGTGCGCGACGTGCTGTGCGGCGCGTCGCGCGAGAACGTGGACTTCACCGTGGAGGTGCTGCGGCAGGCCTTCCTGCTGCCCTTTAGCCACGCCGCCGCCGCGCGCCGCGTCATCGCGCTCTACAAGGACTGGATACAGATGAATGTAAGTTGACTCGTGATGCGGGGTCGGGCACGTGCGAGGAGATGACGCTGCGCGACGTGCTGTGCGGCGCGTCGCGCGAGCACGTGTACTTCACCGTGGAGGTGCTGCGGCAGGCCTTCCTTCTGTCCTTAAGCCACGCCTTTGCCGCGCGCCGCGTCATCACGCTCTACATGGACTGGATACATACAGAGTCTTATTCCTCCGAGCATACAGATGAATATATGTGGTTTGATAGCAGCTCAAAGTAAACCCCCTTTTTTTCACTTTTTGGGTATTCGAGATTCAAATATAAATCATTTGTTTATTTTGTTTTTAGAAAATTCACAGTCTAATAATTATAGTAATTAACAATACATAAGTTAGAACAAAGATTGCTAGCAAATAAAACATTACAAGATAATGAATAAAAAAAAGATTAATTTTAAAGTGACAGATAAGCCTAAGATATGGTAACTTATTGTAATGCCGACTTTAGGAAATAATGTCGCCGCTGCTAGCGTAACTACGCCGCACCGCTGAGCGCGTCGCAGCGATTTCTCGCTTTGAGCGAAATCCCGCAAGACACAGTAGAAACGCTGTGGACCACCAGTCAGTGTTAATTATGTTATGTACTAACTTTTTTCCGCGGTTTCCGCCGCGTGCATAGTTTTTATGACTGTATTAGAGAGTATTATTTCGTTACACTACAATACAACTATACTTTTAAAATATCTTATACTATTGCTCTCCACCCTTCAGCTCTATCAAAATTTCAATGTAAGCAGTTTCGGCGTAAAAGTGGAACAAACATTCATGCTTTAGCATTTGTAATATTAGTACGAAGTCGTGTATCCTTAAAATCTCTGAAATGCATAGTTTTTTTTCTTTATGAAATGTAAAAATAAACAGTGTGTACAAATACAAATACAAATATATTTATTACCAAAGAATAGTGTACGGTACAGTATAAAGTATGCCTTGTGACCCCACACTAGGCAGAGCCCGTATCGTGGCGGTCACGCCAAAAATACATTTACCAACCAACCAGTTTAGAGATAATTTACAAAGTTATATTAAATTAAATCTAAACAACAAAGGAAAAACTATTATTTATATTAATTAAGTAAGTAAGTGTGTATTTATGTACGCACGTAAGAAGTTATTCTTCAAAGAGGCCGCTTATAATTCATTTTATTTGGCAACCCTATTAAACATGCCGAGTATCTGGCAACCCTACTATTAGTGCGCAAGTTTTATTTTATTTAGAAACCCTTCTAATAATCCGGACCATCAGGCACCGGACTTTCGTCTCGAGCCTACGCAACTTCCATCCCGAGCTGACGCACCCTCCGTCCCCTTTTACGTACCTACTTCCGTTGTCATAATAAAAAATATAGTCACTTAATACAATCATTTTTTTGGGCTTATTTCATCAATTTTCTTACACTCCAAACGATAATTGTCATTGTTCACAGGTGACAGAAATCCCGCCGTTCTTGCTGGAGAACACTTTCGAGCAGCAAGTGGGTCTGAACGCGGCGGAGCCGGCGCCGCCGCCACGGCGCCTCCGCAACGACTCCTACCTCGGTGCCATCGGGCGCGACAACGTCATGGTGCGCGCCGGCTTGCAGGTCAGTCCTGCAAGGTGTTGCAGTAGCTCATTGCCGCCGCGGCGTCTTCGCAACGACTCCTACCTCGGCGCCATCGGGCGCGACAACGTCATGGTGCGCGCCGGCTTGCAGGTCAGTCCTGCAAGGTGTTGCAGTAGCTCATTGCCGCCGCGGCGTCTTCGCAACGACTCCTACCTCGGCGCCATCGGGCGCGACAACGTCATGGTGCGCGCCGGCTTGCAGGTCAGTCCTGCGAGATATTGCAGTAGCTAACTGCCGCCGCGGCGTCTTCGCAACGACTCGTACCTCGGCGCCATCGGGCGCGACAACGTCACGGTACGCGCCGACTTGCAGGTCAGTCCTGCAAGGTGTTGCAGTAGCTAATTGCCGCCGCGGCGTCTTCGCAACGACTCCTACCTCGGCGCCATCGGGCGCGACAACGTCATGGTGCGCGCCGGCTTGCAGGTCAGTCCTGCGAGATATTGCAGTAGCTAACTGCCGCCGCGGCGTCTTCGCAACGACTCCTACCTCGGCGCCATCGGGCGCGACAACGTCACGGTACGCGCCGGCTTGCAGGTCAGTCCTGCAAGGTGTTGCAGTAGCTAACTGCCGCCGAGGCGTCTTCGCAACGACTCCTACCTCGGCACCATCTGACGCGATAACGTCATGTTAAAGAGTTCAGTTGTTTCGATGTGAAATGAAGTGAAGTGTATAGTAGAGAGAGGAAAGTAAGTTGAAGAGTGTGGACAGTAGATTAGAGAGTGAGTATTTTTTTTTCCTGAACGGCGGCAACGCGCCGGGTACCAGCTAATAATAAATAAATAAATACGTAATAAAACTCTGTTCTTAACATATTTCTATCTTCGTGTGGTTTAATTTTCCGAGATTGTCAGGAATGTAGAATGAGGCTCTTGTCAAAAGTATCTTATTGTTACTCAATTCAGACATAATAAATGTTTTCGCACATTTTACTTAAAAGCAAATAAGCAAGGTTTAATCTTTCCAGAACGTCCTGCAAGTGTTCATGACGCAAGCGGCGAACGTGTTCCTAGCGTGTCCGTCGCCGGTGGCGCCGCCGGGTGCGCTCGGCCAACAGCAGCTACTGGAGGAGCAGACCGACACCTGCAAGCGCGTGCTCAACATATACCGCTACATGGTCATGCACGTCGCCATGGACGCCGCCTCCTGGTGAGTGCTGCGAGTGACGCTAAACAGCTGGAGGTAAGACTGCAGCTGAGCAGACCGACACCTGCAAGCGCATGCTCAACCTTGACGTCTTACCTTTGAATTCATCATCATCATATCAGCCGAAGGACGTCCACTGCTGGACATAGGCCTCCCCCAAGGATTTCCATGAGGACCGGCTCTGCGCTGCCCGCATCCCGCGACATCCCGCATTTGCTTCCCGCGACCTTCACCAGGACATCGGTCCATCGATTGGGAGACCTGCCTACGCTACGTTTTCCGGTGCGCGGTTGCCACTCGAGAACTTTACTACCCCAACGGCCATCTGTTCTACGAGATATGTGCCCCGCCCACTGCCACTTAAGCAATTCTGAGAGCCATGTCGGTTACTTTGGTTCTCCTACGTCTCTCCTAGTTTCTGATTCGATCACGCAGAGAAACTCCGAGCATAGCACGCTCCAATGCCCTTCTTATGAGGCCCTTAGTAACCGAACACGGCTCAGTTCGATATGTCATCACTGGCAACACACACTTAGATATTGCGAAGCATCCCGAATGCTGCCCAGCCGAGTTGAATTCGACGATTGATCTCTTTCTCGAAGTTGGACCTACCTAACTGGACTGTTTGTCCCAGGTACACATATTCTGTAACAACTTCGAGTTTAGAGCCTCCAACCTTCAGAGGAGTAGGTATGACACGCATATCTGTTACTTGACAATGGGCAGTTGAAATTTTAAGATTGTACGTGTTCGTAACATGAATCGTAGTGTGGCTAGTGTTCGCAACTTAGATCAGACCCAAGGCACCCATCCTACGGCCTTCCAAAATAGTTGTAACTGACATAATGTTGATAAAATAAAAACCTTTTCTTCGACAGGGAACAACTGTTGCTGGTGCTCCTTCAGATAACCTCATTAGTACTTACGAAAGTTCCGCCCAAAAGGAAACAAGATTCATTAGGTAAATTACAGAATTCAAAGTTAATAAATAATTAGCCTTTAGCCATATCGTTATGTCTCTTCTCATTGTATTGTCTAATCCTACAGGTGGTTTTCTAGCTCCGGCCTTATTCCAAACGTTAATAGTGACGTGGATAAAGGCAAATCTAAACGTGGCAGTGAAACCAGAGCTTTGGCAGAATTTTATGGAGCTCCTTACGCGACTGACGCATTGGGAAGATCTTATTAAAGAATGGGCGGTAAGAAATATTAAAGCATCTCTAATAGATATTTAATCATTAAAAAGGTCAATGTCCTTTACTGAACATTGAGTAAAACTGGTTACTTGGATGGTTGCCAACAAGCTTGGGATGTAGACAAAGTTTTGGAGAACAGTTTGGAAGTCAATGTGCTAACGTCTAACTGAAGCAAGGTTATTCATTATAATTATTATCAGTTTAATTTCTGAATTATTTGTGAATGGAATAATTGTCGAAATTTCATATTTTAAGATAGACTAGGCAAAAGTACAACACCCGCATTTAAAAAAATACAATATCTTGACGCACTTACGGTGAAGGAAAACATCGTGAGGAAATCTGCACACGCCTACAGAGAAACCCGCAGGTTGTGTGTGACGTCGACAAACCCGCACTGGGCCCGCGTGGTCGACTAAGTCCCGATCGCCCTAATTCAGGGTAGGCTCGAGCCCCGCGGTGGGGAGGAAAATGAGCTGCTATGATGATGATATCTTGAGATATAGATTCTGCTCCATTTTAGTGTTCATGTCAGAGGCCGATCGTAAGAGTTGGAGAGATCGTAAAATGCTCGGGCATATCTTAGCGGGGCTCCACAGGCAAAGTATATATATTAGTACTAACATACAGTATGGACACTGCCTGCCGCTCTCTAGATTCCGCCCTCACCCCCTCGTCACCCAGGTTGATACAGATTGGTTACAGATTAGTTTTCGAACGTATAGGATTTCGCCGTGGTTTGCTCCGTCATTTGTTTGTAAGAAATGTCATTTCACGACCGTTGTATGCAGTGTCCGGGGTGTGCCACAGGGCTCCTTCCTACGATGGCACCAGACATGCTAAAAGAACCAATCAAAACACACAAATAGGGGGTGTCACCCAATTAAAAAAAATCACTACATCATAAATGAAAACGGTCACGGAGCAAAAACTGATTATGTCGAGAAATGAGTAAAAAACACAAAGCTATCAAATCCAAAGAATGTGGGTATTTTATTTTTGTGTAATCTATTTACTATCGTTGATAATGCTGTGACTAGAGATGGGCCGACTATGGTATTTGCCGACTTGCCGACTAATCGGTTTTGAAACTGCCGACTAGTCGGCACTGCCGATCATTCTAATACTCGTATTTCGGAGGTCTTCGGGTTACTTCGTCGCTACTCGGTTCGCTCACGCATGCGCACGAGCCGTAATGCGAACACGCTCTGCACGTTTTGACGACTAAAGTTTTATTTACTTGCTATTTTAGTTTAGTGCCATAATTTTTTGATTTGTAATGTTTACTGACTGATTTTTAAGTTATTAGTACGGTTATTAATGGTTCTCTTATTTAATTATTGCTCTTTTGAAATTGTTTACGTTTGTAACAATTATAATTTATAGAAACTATAAAAGAAATATTGGTTTTATTTAATTTATCCTGCACCGATAATAATCGGCATATTTTGCCGAATATTCGCCGACTAGGATAGGTGCCGGATATTCGGCTTTCCCGACTAGTCATCTCTAGCTGTGACACTAAAAAATTAAATGTGAAATTTTTGAAACATTATCAATTAATTATTACTCGAGTTGTGAAAAATCAAAATTAAATTAAATCTAGCTCTAGTTAAATATCAAATCAATCGCTAACATTTCCGTTTCAGAAAGTGCATGTAGGGTAGTATTTTATCATAGGTTTGTGAAAAACAAAATCGTCATATCAGCCGAAGGACATCCACTGTTAGATATAGGCCTCTGCGCTGCCCGCATCTAGCTGCTTTTCGCGACCTTCGGTGTGCGGTCGTCACTCGAGAACTTTACTGCCCCAGCGGCCATCTGTTATACGAGCTAGGTGCCCCGTCCACTGCCAATTAAGTTTAGCAATTCTGACAGCTATGTCGGTTTCTTTGGAAAAACAAAATGTGCTACCAATATCTTGTTTGTTTGTTAACTCTTTATTGTACAAAATATACACTTAAAGTATTTTTTTAAACCCTTAGTACAATGGCGGACTTATCCCTTAGAGGGATCTCTTCCAGTCGACCTTTGCAATAATAAACAAAGGACTTAGTAAGGACAAAGAAACACGTAATTACGTACAAGCTAGTTAAAGAACGTCAATACAACTAATATTACATTTAAACCTACGTAGCCTAATTTTGTATATATGGTTCCCTTTTTGTGTGTTCGCTTCCTGAATATGGTTATATGTCACAGCGCCATTGTATCAAAATTTATTTCACAGAAAACCATGGAGACTTTGACCCGCGTGTTAGCGCGGCATGTGTACTCCTTGGAGTTATCGGAGACGGGCACAGGGGGCGGGGACACACGCGGGGGACGTGGCCGGCGGGGGGGGCCCGTTGCCATCAGTCAGAGGCAGCCGGCGCGCCTATCCCAAGTTGCACATGCTGCCGCAGCCACTGCTGATTCAGTCACACCTGGTGAGCTTACCGTTTCGTTACTCTGAAGATTTATCTCTAGAAGGAGATTCTTGTCATATAATGGCCCCACTTCAAGTATGCCTTTTTTCTCAGCTACGTCTTTGAATCTGTTAACTTAAAGGCCCCAGGAGGCTCGAGTTTCCAAACATCGATTTATGTGTCTACTATATTTGCAAAGTTTGGATTCAATCCGGCATGTAGTTTTTGAACATTTGTTGTGTAGTTTTTGAAAAAGAAACATTTAGGTGAAAAATGACATTTAATGAAGAAAAAAAGAAGGATAAATTAATTAAAATGCTCATTAAAATTGGTGCAATTACTAAAATTAAATGTAATTTTCTTTGTCTTCTTACAACTTACTAATGAAATGACAGCAAAGAACACCAAACAGTTTTTATTCTAATGCTAAACTCCTTGTCGAAAATGTCGAATAATCTAATCTCGAGAAGTTATTTGGACAAGGAATTTGTATGTCAAATATTCTTTGAACAAGGAGTTTGTATTGAATATTTTTTGCGCAAGGAGGTTGTATGGCATTGAGATGGAGGTCGAATATATTGGTGTGTTCTAGACTTATTGGCGGAAATTGGTAGCGTTCAGTTTGTCATTTTTCTTTTATTATCCGACAAATTACATTTCGTGGTTTTTCATATATAATATTGATATTGTATTAATTAGCAAAGTACCATTTATGTGTTTAGTGTGTGGGATAATGAAATAAAAGTGTGCATGCTGTGTTTCGAGTTCCCACAAGAAGTCCGCCAAAGCTCCAGAAAAAGTGCTATCGTATTGCTGGAGTGTGTAGGTTAAGTTGGTTAATAGTGCCAGTAAAAAAATAGCAATGATGCTGAAAATTCTGATAACTGTGAAAGAAAAATTACTAAAGACGTAAAATATTACTACGGGAAAAAAATATATTGTGGTATTTCAATATGATTTAAATAATAGTATTAGTAAAACAATGAATTTATTACTAAAATAAAAAGACCGTTTTTTTGTTATTAAATAGAAACCAACAGTCATTTAAATAAATCTAAACGTCTTACTTCAATATAGACCTATAGTTTCCTTAATTATTAAAGTATTATATTAATTTACAAAAAGCCATCGCTGTGGACGATGCACAAACGATGCACGATGAACATGAACATTTTTAGGGTTCCGTACCCATAGGGTAAAACGGGACCCTATTACTAAGACTTCGGTGTTCGTCCGTCTGTCACCAGGCTGTATTTTATGAACCGTGATAGCTAAACAGTTGAAATTTTTACAGATGATGTATTTCTGTTGCCGCTATAACAACAAATACTAAAAGTTAGAAAAAGTTAAAGTCTCCATACAAAAAACGTATTTTTTTTAAACGTGAAGAAACTAGCGCCATTTAGTATGATAGTGCGGAACTGAAGAAACTAGCGCCATCTAGCATGATGGTGCGGAACCCTATGTGTGCGGTTCTGACTCGCACTTGGCCAGTTTTTTTTTACACTTTTGCTATCTATGACTACAATAAAAAACATGTTACAGATTTAGTGATTTCTAAATAAACTAGAGCACTTTAATCGTCCCCGATTTTTGATAAACTATTTACTCAGCGAGTTATGATATTTTTACTAGTGGGGGCACCACTAAGACTTCAGGGGCCTCTTAAGGCGGTAATATTACAGATATTCGTTATTTTTGACGTCAATTACTCCTAAGCGATAGAAAACCCAAGGTTGAAAAAAATACCCTTATTGAATGATCCTTAAAGTCAAAAGCTATTAGAAGCACGATTGAGCAGTTTTGGCTGGATAGAAAAAAATCCCAAAGATAGGTCCACACCGTTACATTCAACTCTAGTTATGTATGACTAATATTTTGAAGTAAAAATTTTAAAAAATATACATCAAAATTTGTTATGATAATACAAAGTGAGTAATGTTATTATTTTTTATACTTTCATTGTAGTTTTTGATTGAAACGAAAAACCATTAAAAAAGTGTGGTTATTTTCTTTACTCTTTACACGTAAAGAAAAGGACAGAGACAACTGTTCCAATCAATACCTCGCCTTAACTCCACTTCTCCGCTAAGCTATAAAAAGGCTTTGCTTCTCTTTGTCAAGGTATAGAATCTCTTTGTTCTGTGCTAACTTGTTAGTTTTAAGAAGTCGTAACAATTATTCTATGCTTACAATAACTACTTGGCTCAGGCAAATCCTCGAAGCCCGGCAACGAGGTGCACCCACGCAAAGAAGGCGCGGGCTCCAGACGGCAACTGCAGCGTTGTCGGAGCGACCCGCACCTCTCCAAGCGGGCTCTAACTGATAACGGTAAGTTGCACTGAAGCTTGAAAAATACGTCGATACCAGGCTTTCGTACCAAGTAACGGGACGCGTCGGTGGCGTAACGGTTACGGCCACTACCTCCTGTCCGGGAGGCCGTGGTTCGAATCCTGCCGCGTACCGAATTTCGATTTCATATGTATGTTTGTCCGGCGCACATACGGTGAAGCAAAACATCGTGAGGAAACCTGCACACGCCTGCGCAGAAAATCGAAGGTTGTGTGTGAAGTTGACCAACCCGCACTGTGCCCGCGTGGTCGACTAAGGCCCGATCGCCCTAATTCAGGGTAGGCTCGAGCCCCTCGGTGGGGACGTATATGAGCTGATAAGAACGGGTCCCTATAATTAAGCTTACGCTGTCCGTCCGTCTGTCCGACTTTTAAAAGAATGTATCTTTTGAACCGTGATAGGTATCCGGTTGAAATATTCACAAAATATACCTATGTTATTTTGGTGAATTTACCAAAAAAATAATAAAAATATAAAAAGAAAAGTTGAGGAGCACCACCATACAAAAAAATAGTTTTTTAAAGGTTTTTGTTTTCGTCCTATCGTAAAAATGGTAATACATACAAGCGTGAATTCGGTGTGATTATAGTACTACAGGTCTGGACTTAAAAAAAACATATATTTTCTGTCGCTCACATTGATGCCTTTGGTTTGGAATAAATAGGTATCATTTAAATTCACCCTATATTGTCCAGTAAAAATCAGTTGTACTCCTGGCGAAATCTGAATTTCCTGACAGTGATGTAGATAGATAGAATTTCCTAGTGCACAAGCGGCCATATGAACACTTGGTCTGATAAATTGGACCGGGGAAATTCAAAAATTCCGTGTAGTGCACAAGCGCCCTTAGAATATTATCGCATTAATGGAGGAATAAGGCCAGGCATACTTTGATCATATCAGCTCATATACGTCCCCACCGAGGGGTTCGAGCCTGTCCTGAATTAGGGCGATCGGGCCTTAGTCGACCACGCGGGCCCAGTGCGGGTTGGTCGACTTCACACACAACCTGCGAGTTTCTCCGCAGGCGTGTGCAGGTTTCCTCACGATGTTTTCCTTCACCGTAAGAGTGTCTGATAAACGTACATATTAAATCTAAATTTAATCACATTGGTACGTAGCAGGATTCGAACCACGACCTCCCGGACAGGAGGCGGCGGCCCTAGCCGTTATGCCACCTACGCTCACTTACAACGCATACTTACAAGAAACTTATGTTTATACAGCAGAAGAAACCAAAGAACCAATCAGCACCAAGTCGAGGCGGTGGTATTCTCTAGATTCATTGAGGAATGCGTCTCATCACGGACATGATTCCAATAGTGGTAAGTAATATGTTTATTGTTTACTTTTTGTCACACATTTATAACATTTTCTATTCATAACAGCAGGGTTCGAAAGGATAATTATCAGTGATATTTATCATAATAATCATCGCGATAATAACAAATGAATAATTATCGACTGATAATAACAAAAGATTGCGTTCGTGAAAGTGAACTGTATTCGAACGTGTATTTCCGAACTTGCGTCTATCTGGACGCACAAAGTGTCAACGAGCCGCGCCGTAAGGATCCCCGTTACAAAAATAAATCAGATGAGTGAACTTGAGTTGCCATTGGTTTTTTAAGTTTAATATTGTTTATTGAGTTGAATTTGAAAAATGCCTCGTGAGAAAGATACAATATGGTCATACTTTATTTGCATGAGAGCGAAAAATACTGGGCAAAGGGCTCGGTGCAAAAAATGTACCAAAGAGATGCAAGGAATAATAAATAGAATGTATAAACTATTAATTTTTTTCTTTTGTTAAAATAGCCCAAATTATAATGCATTTGTTATGAAACAATATAACAAATGAATTTCTTACACTGGTGATAATTATCGGATAATTATCAGATAATTATCAAAAAGCGTAATTATCTTGATTTTTTCGAACCCTGCATAACAGTCATAATGGTGAATTTTTATTTCTGTAGGGTCTCGCTCGCCGTCGCCGGCTCCATCCAGTGGCGTCGAAAGCAGTTCAATCAAAGATTCACCTCTGCAAATCGACTTAGCATCGGATGGCGGGAATGTTGGTATGTCTTCCTTTGGTTGTTCTAGAGAAGTTTTTTCAATCTTATTAAAAATTGAAAAAAAAAAATTTGCGACCCCCTGGGGCCATAAATAAACAAAATTTTAATGATTTGAAAAACCGCGTTTATTTATTTTTTGGGACTTTCATCAAAATATTATTATTATTATGTTGTGATAGGTGAGCTGCTTATAGCTGATGTGCCTATATCTGTGTTAGTGTTACTGCACTAGATCGGATTGTCATTGCACCATTTGTCCAGCCAGTCTGTTTTTCTGTTTTTTTTTTGTTTCAGATGTTTATCAGGCTGTTATTTAGTCCCATATCCAGTTTTTATTACGTCCCATTTTTTATTGTAGTTTACTAGAAACACTATTTATTTTCTTTTGTCCGCGACCCCCCGAGTAAGGCTTCGCGACTCCCCTAAGGGTCGTGACCCACAGTTTGAAAAACACTGTTCTATAAACTTATTTCATTATTTCATTACCAAAAACACAGTTAAACGATAATAGAGGTTAACTTTTGTTTTGGAATCACTGCTAACCGAGCTGCAAAAATCAGCTTATTTTGTAGCTTTTAAGATTGTATTGTCCTTTGGGATATCACTACTAAAATCACACGATGTGACACGCAGAAATATTTCTATACAATAATTGACTGACTCGGTAGCTCAGTGGTTAGTGCTCTGCTCTTGACTGCTGATCCGAGAGTTGTGGGTTCGATCCCCACCCAGGGCAAACATTTGTGTGATGAGCAGATTTGTTTGCTCTGTGTCTGGGTGTTAAATATCTATATATGTATGTATTTAAACGTATATTAGTATTTATATCAGTCTCTGGTTCCCATAACACAGGGAATCCTACTTATTATTAATCGCTACTGATTTTGCCATCTTCACTAATGCTTCAGCTCTTCTGCCTCTGCATCAATAAAATCTAACGTGCGTTTCCATGTAGAATGGTCGGAGAGCGAGGGCATGCTGGGCGGGAGTGGCTCGGGCACGGTAGGCGTGGCGCTGGGCGGCGCCGCGCGCGGCTGGTTGCCGGGCGTGGCGGCCGCCATGTGGCGCCGCATGCTGTGCGCGCTCGGCGACCCCAACGCGCTGCGCGACCCCGCCGCGCACCACCACCTCTACACCTACCTCGTGCACCTTAACCAGCACCTGCTCAAGGTATGTCACATTCGGCGCCGCGTGCTGTGCGCGATCAGCGACCCCGCAAATCCGCAAAATAGTGAAAGAGAAAGTGTATTTGGCGCAGCTACACCTCCACGATGAGAGCTGCAGCTCGGGAACCATAGCTCGTACGATTAAGAATAAGTTGTTTTTGGGGTTCCGTTTCTGATTCGATCGCGTAGGGAAATTCCAAACATAGCTCGCTCTATTGCCCTTTGCGTGACTTTGAGCCTTCTTATGAGGCCCATAGTAAGCGACCACGGGATGCCTCTGGATGCGGGCAGGGCAGGACTGTTTGTCGTGGAAATCCTTAGGGAGAGGCCTTTGTCCAGCAGAGGACGTCTTTCGGCTGATATGATAATGCTGGGGTTCCGTGCCCAAAGGTTGCCAATAGGATTCGTACATTCCCGTCTCGTATATCTACCAGATACGCTAAAACTACCAGGTTTATGAAATAGCGTACCCACTTTCCTACCTATTGTCCTCGTAGACATTCCCTCTCGTATATCTACCAGATATGCTAGAGTACCAGGTTTATAATATAGCGTCCCCACTCACCAACAGCTAGGTCATAAAGTGAGGGCCGCTATTCCTGCCAACACCATAAGGTGAAGACAAGGACCAGTTACGGTAGATCTTTCCGCTAAGACGCTTGTCCTGGTACTCTGCAAGGCGAGTGCCTCGTGGAAGAGAACCACTACCTACTGTCCAGGTAGGTCCTGGAGCTGTAGGCGCGCTCACCTCCCGCGGCTTTCGCTGCTGGCGGTTCGATCCCCGCTCGGGACGCCAGAGAAGCTGGCTCCCACATATCCGGTGTGGTACCGGAGCTGTAGGCACGCTCACTTCCCGGCGCTTATCGCACCTGTCCAGACTTACTCCTACGCGGCTGGATCTGCCGGAGCAGTACTAGCTTAGCTCTTCTTGCTGACCAGGCAAGTGCCGGAGATGCTTCCCTGACAGTAATTAAACCAGCAGTTCCGCTTAATGGACAACTCACGTGCCCCGCGTTGTTTTCGCCCATAGCCCACGTGGCCGGCTACGTCAACACTAGTTGCGCGCGGGGAAGGACGCCTGGACGCAACGTGCTTGCCAGGCAACAACAACCCCTGCAACTAACCACATACCACTACGAGTCCATGACCCAGTCGGGGGACCGACAAGCCAGAATGCCGAAGGCGATAGATCCAACGGCAGGCAAGCGGTGGGCTACCCCCGATCCCGTAGTACCTTGATCCAAACAGCCGGACCCGTAGTTCCGGCTGCGACCTCCACCTAGCCGGGTAGCTCTAGTCCTCGTAGACAGTTGAAAATTTCACAGAGTGTATATTTCTATTGCCGCTATAACAACAAATACTTAAGGTGGGGTCGGCTCTCCTAATCTTGCGGCGCCAAGACATTCTGTCTAGGGTTTTCGGGTCGGGTACATTGTGTTGTTTCTGAACATGCTAGTCCACACACATTTTTCTAGATCTTTTTTTTCAAGTTTGCCTAAAAAATAAAAGAGGTAGAGGACGCCCTCCTTCCACATGTTGCGTAAAAGCAATCGACGCGAGCTTGCGTAAACATGCCTAAGGCGCTACAAGATCAGGGCAGCCCCAACAACGCCCTGAACACCTTATTATATTGGACCCGGAGACCGTTGTAAGCCCTATATGCAACGTTGCGTAAAAGCAATCGACGCGAGCTTGTGTAAACATGCCTAAGGCGCTACAAGAGCGCGGCAGCCCCAACAACGCCCTGAACGCCTTATTATATTGGACCCGGAGACCGTTGTAAGCCCTATATGCAACGTTGCGTAAAAGCAATCGACGCGAGCTTGCGTAAACATGCCTAAGGCGCTACAAGAGCGCGGCAGCCCCAACAACGCCCTGAACGCCTTATTATATTGGACCCGGAGAGCGTTGTAAGCCCTATATGCAACTTTGCGTAAAAGCAATCGACGCGAGCTTGCGTAAACATGCCTAAGGCGCTACAAGAGCGCGGCAGCCCCAACAACGCCCTGAACGCCTTATTATATTGGACCCGGAGAGCGTTGTAAGCCCTATATGCAACGTTGCGTAAAAGCAATCGACGCGAGCTTGCGTAAACATGCCTAAGGCGCTACAAGAGCGCGGCAGCCCCAACAACGCCCTGAACGCCTTATTATATTGGACCCGGAGAGCGTTGTAAGCCCTATATGCAACGTTGCGTAAAAGCAATCGACGCGAGCTTGTGTAAACATGCCTAAGGCGCTACAAGAGCGCGGCAGCCCCAACAACGCCCTGAACGCCTTATTATATTGGACCCGGAGACCGTTGTAAGCCCTATATGCAACGTTGCGTAAAAGCAATCGACGCGAGCTTGCGTAAACATGCCTAAGGCGCTACAAGAGCGCGGCAGCCCCAACAACGCCCTGAACGCCTTATTATATTGGACCCGGAGAGCGTTGTAAGCCCTATATGCAACTTTGCGTAAAAGCAATCGACGCGAGCTTGCGTAAACATGCCTAAGGCGCTACAAGAGCGCGGCAGCCCCAACAACGCCCTGAACGCCTTATTATATTGGACCCGGAGAGCGTTGTAAGCCCTATATGCAACGTTGCGTAAAAGCAATCGACGCGAGCTTGCGTAAACATGCCTAAGGCGCTACAAGAGCGCGGCAGCCCCAACAACGCCCTGAACGCCTTATTATATTGGACCCGGAGACCGTTGTAAGCCCTATGCGTATAGTCTGCCCACAGACTGCTTGTAAAAACATGTACAGTAAGCTCTAAAGAGAGTAATTTTCACTTCATCGGGCTTGTGCACAAATCACGTGAGGGTCGATAGGGGAGAGGGGGGTCACGAAAAAATCACGACAGATCACGTTGGGGGATATGTATAAGGAGACCTCACGTGTATTTTGATCCCGCCCGCTATATATTATACAATACCATTAATCTTAAAATTTGGTTGAATTAAAAAAATACAAGTGAGGTTGTGAGGGGCTAGGAGGGGGTAGCCAAGAACCTCACTAAATATCACAAGGGGGGAGGGGGAGGTCAAAAATTAGCCGAAAAAACCTCGCGTAATTTGTGCACAAGCCCATTGCAACATCGAGCAAATGTGCGAGCTAACATATTCGCCCTGACTGACAATGATCTCCGTTCCCTTTCGATGTCTTCATTGTCCGTCAAGTCTGTGGTAATCCAGTGCCCAAGATATTTAAACTTGTAGGTTCTCATCCATGTGGAGTCACCCCACAAACTATGACGCACTTATTGGCTTGCCCCGAGTGCCCGGACACCTGCACAATGGTAGACCTCTGGGGGGCCACTGATAATGGCATACGCGTGGCTACCTATTGGGCCAATAAGATATAAAACAACAACAGTCAATATTCAAACCATCGATTCGAAAAGAAGAAGAAGGTTCTCATCACTGGGGCGTTATTATAAAGTTTTACTGGCGGCACCTCTTCTGGATATTTGCCACAGTCTTTATAGACAATGAATGCACTCTTTTTGACATTGTAAACTAACCCATGGTTTTCCGCGTATATTTCACAATTTTTTAATAATTTTCTTAAACAACATACAGAAGAGCTCAGCAGAACCATGTCGTCTACGTAGCTGATATTGTTAAGACTTATATCGTCAATAAAAAGCTTCGGTGGCTCAACCGGTAACGACTCGATCCTACTGACCAGAGGTATCGGGTTCAAATCTGGACGGCCAATGTACCAATGAGTTTTTCAAAACTTACGTACATATACTGCACACGCCTGCGAAGAAACTCGAAGGTTGTGTGAAGTCGACCAACCCGCACTGGGCCCGCGTGGTCGACTAAGGCCTGATCGTCCTGATTCAGGGTAGGCTCGAGCCCCTTGGTGGGGAACGTATATGAGCTGATATGATGATATCGTCAATATGGCAGCTGACATGAGATTCACTAAGCTTCTCTATAAGTGCGTTTACATACAGGTTGAAAAGCGTTGGTGAGCTCAAACCCCCCTGTCTCACCCCGCACTCCAGCCTGTACGCTTCAGACAGTGAACCGTCCCACCGTACATGATTAATCTGTGATCCATACCAGTATTTAAGCAATCTCAGTAGGTATTTTATGACTTTCCAGTTCTAGCCTGAGCTTATCATAAGAAACCAAATCGAGAGCCCTGGAAAGGTCTAGAAAACACCTGTATGTAGGTGTCTTTCGATCTGTATAATATTTGACTGCCTGCTCTAGGCACAAAATTGCACTTTCTGTCGACAAGCCAGGCCTAAATCCGAACTGAATATCGTACAGTTCTATGCATCTGTTGAGTTGTGACGTAAGCAGGCTGTCAAATACCTTGGAAATTATTGTCGCCAACGATATGGGCCTGTAAATATCACTGGCGTCCTCTTTTTTATTCTTGACTAGCTTTTGCCCGCGGCTTCGCCCGCGTGGACATCGTTTTTATGACTGTCTTCGAGGGTGCGCGGTGCGCGAGCCGCAAGCGGCTCGCGAGGGTGGACATGAGTTTTCTCCAGATCCCTCGGGAACTATGTCAAGATATGCTTATTAGTAAATCATGTCATTTCCCACCCCCTCAACCATCTCTGTGCAAAAAATCACATAATCCATTGTGCCGTTGCGATGTTAAAAAAATTAACCAAAAAAGAGTATATTTTCAGTTCCCTGAGGAACTGCATCGGTCTATGCTATTTTCACAGAATAAAAAGTAGCCTATGTCTTTCCTTGTGACATAGGCTACCTGCATGCCAAATTTCATTAAGATTGGTCAAGGCGTTGAAGCGTAAAAAGGTAACAAACAAACAAACACATTTTCACATTTATAATATGAGTAAAGATTATTGGAATTACAATGGTTTTAATTAGGTCTACAGGTAAGTATGCATTAAACAACATAGTCAGAAATCTGGGTAGATGGGGACCAGCGTACTAAGGTGCTCAATGCTCAGCTCATCACCAAGGGATTTGCCTTTAATAACTTTTGCGAAATTTTGGACTTGGATGTTAATCTTTAGTCCATTTTGACATCGCACTACATCGATTCCGTTGGTCTTATTTGTTTTTTGTGTTTACTTTTTTTTGTTTTTTTTTCTGTTTCTATGTGTTTTACGTCTTTTTTATGTTGTGTAATCGGTGTGTGTTTGTGTCAAGTAAAAATCTGTCTATTGTCTATTTTTGGGCTTAACTTGAACCTTCACAGAAGATTGGCCTAAAGTTGACGTAATCATGAAGTGATCTTTAAACTGACTAGCGATATTTTCTGGTCCGCTTATACCACCAACGCACACAGGCAGACCGGACTTACCACTAATTCTTGTAGACTGCTCGTAAATCCTAAAAATCGGCTTACTTTTTCATCTAAACGGCATTTTGTGACCCACGTCGGCAACACGACTTTTCCGACGAAGAAAAGCCCGCTGAATCCGAATCTGAATGTTGCCAAGCCGAATTTTGGCTCCTTTGCTCAAAATTCAAGATGGCGGCCAAAATGGAGCCTAAACTTAAGAAACCGTATTATAACTCGAATTTAGTCGATTGAGGTGTCCTAGCATGTGTTTTGGGGGACTTATGGGGTTTTGGGTTTTGCTGAAATCCGTTTTTTTAACCGGAAGTCCGTCCGACCCTAGCGGCTGATTTAGGTACCACGCAGTGATGAAGCCATCTTTTTTGACCCATGAGCCTCACTGATAAAGGTAAACGTGTAATCTATGTTAGGCATAGATTCGTGTCAATACAAGACCAATTTTGTTTCCTGCAAAAACGTATTAGTTCGCTATAAAATGGTTCTGATGGGTGGGAATTAAAATCACCCATAATGTAAACACAGCTGACGAAGTCACTATTGTCTATAATAGCACTTGCTTACGCAGTGAAATCCGGAAGGCTCGGAACTTTGTCCGTAGGCATGTATATGTTCATCCCTAGTAATTATTTCTCACCAAGCACTACCGCACCGTATAAACACACCCCGGACACTGCATACAACGGTCGTGAAATGACATTTCTAAAAACAAATGACGGGGCAATCAAAATCACGGCAAAGTCCTATACGTTCGATAACAAAACTATAATCAATCTGGATGACGAGGGGGTGAGGTCGCAATCTAGACAGCGGCAGGGGGTGTCCATACTGTATGTTAGTACTAATTTATATACTTTAATAAACTGAGACGTTAGAGAAAGTACTACATCTCCATAAAAATGCGACGCCACCGCGGGGCCTCCCACGCAGCATCCCCACTATCGTACCCACCGCAAATGTATCCGTACATTGCAAATCAGGATGTATGGAACATAGGTACGTTGTTTCCTCCGGCAGAAGCCAGGTTTCCTGCAAAGCCGACACATCCGAGGTCTGGCATAGTTCTCTTTTAGTGTCTACAGGGCGTTTTACATTTTTTCTATTAAAGGTGACTATTTTACAGTTATTTTTGCAATCCATTTCGTTTTAATAAGCCGTCATCATGAGCAACCGAATGTCTGTACTTAAATTTAATTTAAGTTTCTTTTTATACTTTATGTATTACTAGTAAATACGCTAGAATCGAAACTATTCCTAAAATCACACAAATACTTTCCGTGACGGAATAAGAAATTGTGACACGAAATCTTGCCTATTTCGAATCGATCAGACCTGTCTGTGGAAGTTGTTCACCTTCCTTGTTTGAAGCCTCAATTAAATGTATGTCATATATAACTGTAAACTCCGAATCAATTAGACCTGTAGAAGTTTCTGAGACCCCTTAAACTAGAAAAGGAGCTGACGATATTTTTCACTTTTTATTAGCTTCACCTGTATGTATTTTTGTACCGGACTCCTTTGCACTCGATTTTGACCCACTTTATACGGACAGATTTAATCAAAACCTTGTACATTTATAAAAAAAAACAGTAACAATACAATAATTTCATAAGATTATCCTGATCAGGATCGCCAGGATTCATCACATCAATGCACATCAAACTAAAAATTTAAAAATAAATATAGTTTTTAAAAACAAAAAAACACGCTTTTAAAGCACATCAAACTAAAACGTGAAAAATAATTAATATAAGCTGAAAACAATAATGAACGAAAAATAAAAGTATTATTGTGAAAAAAGCGTGGGACGCTTTGTGCTATTTTTTTCGTTTCGAGTTTTTTTTTAAACTATATTTATTTTACTTCTGCTTATACTCGTACCTCTGCTGTAAGTTGGTGCGAAGTTGGATATCCTTCTGAATCCAGGAGATGCTGCAGCATCGGGTCAAGGTTACCATGTTCTATCCAAAAGGTATTCATTGAGACTATTCCAATGAGCCCAAACACGATTCATCTGCTGTAAGTTGGTGATGAGTTGGGTGTCCTGCAGATTCAAGAAGATGCTGCAGCATCAGGTCAAGGTTACCATGTTCTATCCAAAAGGTATTCATTGAGACTATTCCAATGAGCCCAAACACGATTCATCTGCTGTAAGTTGGTGATGAGTTGGGTGTCCTGCAGATTCAAGAAGATGCTGCAGCATCAGGTCAAGGTTACCATGTTCTATCCAAAAGGTATTCATTGAGACTATTCCAATGAGCCCAAACACGATTCATCTGCTGTAAGTTGGTGATGAGTTGGGTGTCCTGCAGATTCAAGAAGATGCTGCAATTTAGATATGAGAAGGAGGCCTAAGAGTCCCTGCGTCCCGTGCAAGTCGTATAAATGTCGCCGGACTAGAGGCAAAATGTAGGTGTAGGTAGGTATACATGCGTCCTCGTGCGAAGCTGGCTAAAAACAGTTTTGTTTGTAAACTTGTTTGACCCACTTATTAATGATGTCTAAGTCCTGAGTAAATGTCCGCTCGAAATACAAACCGGACTCGTTTTTTTTTTTTTATTAAAAATTTGAGTGCGTTTGGCTGCACCTCACCTGATGGAAAGTGCCGATGCAGCCGAGGATGTAACACGCAAGCTCAAATAGTGCCTATTCACTTGCAACGTTTAATTCAATTCCCCCGCGTTCCTTTAAACTAACGGCTTTGGAATATCTAGCAGAACAACGTAGTAAATACGCCTTGCGGACATATTCATAATGGTGATTTATGACCGCAATGAAAATAATTTTGAACAAAAAATAACCGACTTCAAACAGAAAACTAAGGTTCCCCTCGATTTCTCTAGGATGCCATCATCAGATCCTGGTTTTCGTTCCACGGTACCACTCTTGGAATATCTCCTTTCCAACAAAAAAAGAATCATCAAAATCGGTCCATAAACGACGAAGTTATCCGCGAACACACATAAAAAAAATATATATACGGTCGAATTGAGAAACCTCCTCCCTTTTTTGAAGTCGGTTAAAAAATATTTACACTGAACAGATACACTTTTAATGTATTTCCAACATGTTCCAACCTTGTTCCAACCAAAGTAGATAAATTCGTCTGATTTAAAAGGATTGTGAACCTGCGACTTTTCATACAAACGGCGATAGCGATTTTCACCTCCTTAATTTTAACCGATTTTGACCTTTTTTAATAGTCGTCAGTCAGAACAACAGCTAAGTTTATAGGTTTTTGATTTTCAAATTATTGATTTAAAAACCGGCCAAGTGCGACTCGGGGTCAAATTTAATTCGTAATTTCAAAAAAAAAACGAAACCTATAAGCCTAGCTTTTGTTCTAACTGACAACTTGTCAAAAATTTGTCAAAATCGGGAGGTGAAAATCGCTATCGTCTCCTTTGTATGAAAAGTCTAATTTTCGCCGTAAATGCACAATCCTCTTAAGTTTGCTCGAAGTGATAAAACCGTACCTACCTGCATTCTAGTGCCTGTTATTTTACTTAAAACAACATTATTCTTAATTGTCTAGTTTGTTCGTAGTTGCCTAGCTAAAAACTGGTCAATCTCCTTCATGTTTGCCTTAAACAAACAATGTAACAAAAAAAGGTAGTGCAAATATCGACACCTACCTACGTTATAGAAATAGTGTCATCCTACACGCTGGGCGTCTGTTAATTTTTATCTCATACACGACTGCCACAGTTATCGCCGATATCTGATCATGTCGCAGATGTTGCAGTGAACATATTCCACATTTGTCGCCCATTATAAATAATATCGATTGTTTTCGAGGCATTCTGTAAAGCGACGTAATTTTCATTGTTTATTATAAAACCAGTGGCTGTGCGGTCGTGTAATGTTTATAATGTTTGTGTGATTGTGCCGTGCGCGCTGTTTTCCGATAATTATAAAGCGTTCAAGGGCTGCCAATGCGAAAGAAGAGCAGGAAAAAGGAGGATTCTGAGAAGGCGGAAGAAGAAGGAGCTAGTATGTTAAAGCATAATATCTTCAAAGTTTCGTTTGAAATCGCGGCGCTCTAGTTTTATTATTCATCATATCAGCTGATAAACGTCTCCACCGAGGGGCTCGAGCCTACCCTGAATTAGGGCGATCGGGCCTTAGTCGACCACGCGGACCCAGTGCGGGTTGGTCGACTTCACACACAACCTTCGAGTTTCTTCGCAGGCGTGTGCAGGTTTACTCACTATGTTTTCCTTCACCGTAAGGGCGTCGGATAAACGTACATATGAAATCCAAATTCGAAAACACATTGGTACGTGGCAGGATTCGAACAACGACCTCCAGGAAAGCAGGTAGCGGACCTTACCATTGTGCCAGATACGCTCTCGAAGTTTTATAATTGCAGTTTGCAAATAGTAGTGCTATTTGAAGCTAGCTATTTGAAATTTTAGTTGAAAATCGTAAAGTTCTCGTACATCGTGCATATGTAGAAACCAGAAAATAAATTTAACAAAACTATCCATTTTGTTTTTGGGTTTTTCAATAATTTACGTCAATGCAGGTGTTTTAAATTATTTTTGAAAAGTCAATCAGCTGTAAAGTTTCAAAAATGTTCTTGTACGTATAAACATGGGTTTCGATACTACGGTCAGTTGTTGGCAAACCGAAACGATTTGAAAGTTGATGATTTCGTTGCGTTTAGAAAGTATTATAAGCGAGGTCCCTTCAGATTTCAGTGTCTATTTAGTCAGTTGGTATTTTAACGGCGTTGTGATGCTGGATTTGCTACTCAACTGTCACAATAAGTCGTTGTTTGACATCGCAAATATCAAGGGATATTACTTTGAACAGGTGGACTGGAAGTAATACGCCGTGACGTGAAAAATCAATTTATGAAACGTTGTTTTCATTCAGCGATAACAGTTCCATACTTATTACTGCTGAAGTCTGAGCCTGTAGAATAGTTATGGTGAATTCTCGTAATTTTATTGTTGGAAATTATTTTTATAGTGACTATGTGTTTGAAGTGTAAAGCGATCAAAAACATTATCAATGAACCTATATCGGTTGTTTTTACGCTTTGTAAAATGCGTTATTTTAGTGTTTTCGTTGCATTTCATAGCCTATAAATTTTATTGAAAAACCACGCGCTAAATGTTACCCAACTTCAAGCACCAACACTAAACCAAGAAATATAAAATATTTTAAAGAGAAACTTTTATTACATCGTCTCAAATTTTTCTTCTGTGTGTCGCATGACGGTCGGTATGATCGTTTCGTCCTCTGTACCGTAGGTCCAAGACGAGAGCAGCCATGATCGTTTCGTGCTCTGTAAATGTCTATAGTGTGAAAAAAAGTTTCACTTTTACCGTGGTTTCATAAAACCACATACTCTTCTTTTACTGTTTAACTATATTTTGTTTTTCTTAATGTTTCTGTGTTTTCCACAGATAAGCGCAAACCAATCGCTCAATGGCAACACGGAGATCCATGTCCCGTTCAACTTGGTCGCGGGGTGGTGCCTCGAGGCCGAGGCGCTGCCGGCTTCCCACAGGCAAGTTGTTTACTCACACACTGACCCGATTCAATTCAGTGTTTGTTCAAATGTGTATAAACTGTGCCATTATTATATTAATATCGTTGTATTGTTCATATTTAATTGAAACGGGAAATATTATTGTTAATGTTCAATCAAACGCACAAAAGTCGTGGTATTGAATGCAGCACTGCACTGTAGTTAATAGTTCTGTTTTTATGCATTTCTCGGTGTCAAATTATACAGCGAAAAAAATTTATGTTAAAATTTTACTTTTTCTAAGCACTAACTAATTAATATTCTCCTTTTTATTTTAATGGTAGTTACCGAAATGTGTCGTTATACCAATAAATATAGTGAACGTATCGAAATACCAAAATAAAGTATTATTTGTACAGTATATTATAAATTTAACCATAAGTTAACCTTCCTTTAAGAATAATTATCACCTCTGCACTTTGTTTGTGCTATACTTGAAACATAAGAAAGTGCCAATGTTACTATGCTTAATAAGGTAGGTTATTTTGCAACTGTGATCGGAGTGCCACCGGTTAAAATGACATTTATATTATAGGTAAGAATGCATGTTCTTTCGGCCATTCATTGGCTATTTCGAATTTGGCATCTGTCAAAAACGCTGTTTCAATATTTCTTAGTACATTCGTATTTTTTTTTTCGTGTTTTACAAATACGACGTATAAGTTTTTGACAAAATATTTAATTCAGTATAAAATTGAAAATTATTAAAAGAGTCAAGTAAGTAAGGTTTTCAGATATTTTAAAGGGTATGCAATTTGCTAAATCATCATATCAGCTCATATACGTCCCCACCGAGGGGCTCTTGCCTACCCTGAATAAGGGCGATCGGGCTGAATACCATGACGTCGTCTACGTAACGCCTGGGGATCGTAACAGGTAGAACAGGTACCGAATAAAGGAAATACTTCTATACGAATTGAATAATGCTCGCGGTCCACAATAGAATGAATCTCAACTGTTTCGGAAAGCTTTCGAACGACTTACGAGTACTAATTTGAATTTAAATAGAATTGCTGATTTTTTTTTATATTTGATACAGGAAAATACCCTATAGTCGATGGAAGCTACAATGGATACGATTCTTGGATACCATCTTACGGTCCTACCTATAAGACAGGTCTTGAGCTTGCTGCGCTCTTGTCTCGCTTTGAACTTTGAACATACTCCCCTATCGCCGCTGCCGGTGTCACAGACTAGGCCCTAATTAAGTGTGTAGAAGTCTTCTCAGAATGTTATCATACCATCTGAAGGACGTCCACTGCAGTGCTGGACAAAGGCCTCCCCCAAGGATTTCCACAACGACCGGTTCTGCGCTGCCCGCATCCAGCGGCTTCCCGCGACCTTCACCAGGTCATCGGTCCACCGAGTGGGAGGCTTTCCTACGCTAAGTTTTCCGGAGCGCGGTCGCCACTCGAGAACTTTACTACCCCAATGGCCATCTGTTCTACTAGACACTTAAGTTTAGCAATTCTGAGAGCTGTTTCGGTTACTTTAGTTCTCCTACGGATCTCCTCGTTTCTGATTTGATCACGCGAGTAACTCCGACCTGCATAGCACGTTCCATTGCCCTTTGGGTGACCTTGAGCCTTCTTATTCGACCAAATCTCAGTTCCGTATGTCATCACTGGCTGGTCGATGTTAATGTTGTTTAGAATGTTAATTATTATTATTTATTTATTTTCAGGCAACTTAGTACTAAAGTACAGGCCCATAGATATATAAAAATAACCGTCTATTACTAGCCGACAAACCAGTCTGTCCACCTAGGTGGATGGTTAGTATTTTTTTTCGTAACCAACAATCGGCCTAGTTGGTTGGTTAGTAATATGAACTTTTAGTACTAGCCGACCAATTTTTTTATGATTGGTTTGCCGGTTGGTAATCGGTATATACCAATCGAAAAACCGAACAAGACATAGATACTATAAATATAATACAATGTGTTTGTTACTTGTATCAGAGCGGGCAAGCTGCTGGCGCTGCGGCTGCTGTGCGAGTCGACGCAGGCGCAGGGCCCTGGCGCGCCGTCCACCTGCAGCGGCCGCCTGCACCTGGCACATCTGCACCTGTACCAGCGCGCCTTGCATCACGGTAAGAGTGTTTGTGTTATCACGGCAAAAAGCGTTTCCCAGTTTTTACATTTCGAATGCATGTCTTCAGGAGGCTCGAGTTTCCATACAAACGTAGTTTTGCTTTAATACAATAACAACATGCCGGATTGAATCCAAACTTTGTAATTATATTGAGTAGACACATATCGATGTTTGTAATTAGTTTTCATCGTAGTAAACTTTAACGTAACTAAACGAAGGCTTAAATTGGTTTTGTACTGAAAGTTAGAAACTGCTCTTATTTTTTTTTCGTTTTATATTAGTACATTGAAAACTAATTACAAACATCGATATGTGTCTCCTCAATATATTTGCAAAGTTTGGATTCAATCTGGCATGTAGTTTTTGTATTAAAGCAGAACTACGTTTGTATGGAAACTCGAGCCTCCTGGAGAATGAGTATGCAATACTTGAGTTTGCGTGTAACATCCTCGACAGCATCGTCAGGTGAGTTGCAGTCAAACGCACTCTAATTCTTAATCATCATATCAGCTCATATACGTCCCCACCGAGGGCCTCTAGCCTACACCTAATTAGGGCGATCGGGCCTTAGTCAACCACGCGGTCTCAGTGCGGGTTGGTCGACTTCACACACAACCTTCGAGTTTCTTCGTGTGCAGGTTTCCTCACGATGTTTTCCTTGACCATAAGAGTGTCGGATAAAAGTACATATGAAATCGAAATTCGAAAACATATTGGTGGCAAATTCTTAATAAAAAAAACTAAAAATCGGTATAGTCAGCACAGCAGGTGAACTGCTACGCCTGCATTAAATTTAAAACTACACATAACTATTGACGACCATAGGTGACCAAAGTCGCTTGTCACGGCTTCTTTCGTAGTGTGAGTTTTGGAATGATCTATATAACGGATTGGTGTGAATTTTTTGCACAGAGATGGTTAAGGGAGTGGGAAATGACAAAGACTACTAATTAGCATAGCTAGAGATAGTGCCCGAATGATCTGGAAAAAAAACCACAATTGGTAAGCCATTGGCATCATCTCACGTGATGGTAAGTGACGATGATGTCCAAGATGGAAGCGGGCTTTCCAAGATTCCCCAACGCAATTGGGAACTGGCTATCTTATCTTCAAGTCGGAACACATCAATAAGCCCGCCTAAATTGTGATTTTTTTTAACTGTGTCATCATCACATCATTACAGCTCATGTACGTCCCCACCGAGGGGCTCGAGCCTACCCTGAATCAGGGCGATTAGGCCTTAGTCGACCACGCGGGCCCAGTGCGGGTTGGTCGACTTCACACACAACCTTCGAGTTTCTTCGCAGGCGTGTGCAGGTTTCCTCACGATGTTTCCTTCACCGTTAAAGCAATCGGTAAGTATGTACGTAAGTTTTCGAAAAAACTCATTGGTACATTGGCCGTCCAGATTTGAACCCGGTACCTCTGGTTAGATGGACCGAGTCGTTACCGGTTGAGCCACCGACGCTTTAACTGTGTATTCTGTACTATTCTCTATTTTTTTTTTACAATAAAGCATATTTGGTTGATTGATTGATCAATGTTGTTAGCATTGATGTCTGGCGGCAAGACTTAGATAAGATGGTGGTAGCTAGCCAGGCGGGCTTAGAAAATGCCCTTCCACCAACCAAACCGAGTCTTACAAAGTTAGACTCCGCATGGGAATCGAACCCGCGACCTCCTAATGTGAAGCTAATGGACTTAATCATTACGCTACGGAGGTGGTCAGTTCAACGGATTGACGTGATACCCGTTAACGTTTCTTGCATAGAAATAGTTGAGGGGGTGGGAAGTGACATAGGCTGCCGATATAGTTCCCGAGGGATACTCCCGAGGATTACTCCAGTAAACTCCTGTCTACGCTCTCGAAGCCGCGGGCAAAAGCTAGTATTTTTATTGAAAAAATGTATGGGCGTTTCTTATTCACCTGCCCAAAAAGCGGGCATAAACCCGTTTTACTATTCTCGACTACATAGGTGTACTGCGTTGTTTTCGCAGGTCTAACGGGAGAAGATCGGTCCATAGTGGACGTGCTAGTGGAGCACGCGGCGCCGCGGTACTTGTCTCTGGCGCTCGACGGGTATTCCCTCCTACTGCTCGACTTCGTGCACGCCTCTACTGTGGTGCTCAACTCCTCCGACATGGGGCCCTCTGTAAGCATAACCATCTTTTATGTTTCTTTGTAAAAGAAAATATTTACACGACCATGCTAACCGGTCGCTTGTAACGAGAACGTGGGATATCTCGCGGGTTTTCACGTTAAGTATGAAGTGTGTGAGTCATGTATGAATCTCGTATACGTGACGTGGAACGAGGAATTTTCCGCGGGTCTTCACGTTGAGTATGAAGTGTGTAATGTCATGTATGAATCATTACACTACGCGACGTGGAACAAGGGATGTCTCGCTAGTCTTCACGTTGAGTATGAAGTGTGTGAGTGTCATGTATGACTCATGACACTACTCGAAGTGGAACGTGGGATGTCTCGCGGGTATTCACGTTGAGTATGAAGTGTGTGAGTGTCATGTATGACTCATGACACTACGCGACGTGGAACGTGGGATGTCTCGCGGGTCTTCACGTTGAGTATGAAGTGTGTGAGTGTCATGTATGACTCATGACACTACGCGACGTGGAACGTGGGATGTCTCGCGGGTCTTCACGTTGAGTATGAAGTGTGTGAGTGTCATGTATGACTCATGACACTACTCGAAGTGGAACGTGGGATGTCTCGCGGGTCTTCACGTTGAGTATGAAGTGTGTGAGTGTCATGTATGACTCATGACACTACGCGACGTGGAACGTGGGATGTCTCGCGGGTCTTCACGTTGAGTATGAAGTGTGTGAGTGTCATGTATGACTCATGACACTACGCGACGTGGAACGTGGGATGTCTCGCGGGTCTTCACGTTGAGTATGAAGTGTGTGAGTGTCATGTATGACTCATGACACTACGCGACGTGGAACGTGGGATGTCTCGCGGGTCTTCACGTTGAGTATGAAGTGTGTGAGTGTCATGTATGACTCATGACACTACGCGACGTGGAACGTGGGATGTCTCGCGGGTCTTCACGTTGAGTATGAAGTGTGTGAGTGTCATGTATGACTCATGACACTACGCGACGTGGAACGTGGGATGTCTCGGGGGTCTTGTTGTTATTTCCTTATCGATCACTTGACGCTAGCGATGAAAAATTATGAAAGGTTCATGTATTTTTCATAAAGCAGTTGTATGCTGCAGTAAAATACAGTATTATTCAATCGCCATATTAAATCATACTTAAAACGTGTATTTTCCGAAAAATACAAGAATGTATTTTACTCTGTGTAAAATATAGCCACTTTGGTAGTAAATTTTAGGAAAAATAAAAAATACTGTAGTTCTGAAAGTTTCATTCTGTAAACTTCATTATGTATCGCAAAAAAATATATATTTTATTTTCTATTTGAATAAATCCATTTTAAACGAAAATTACCATTCAACATCAAGACAAAAAAATAGTTAGTAGTAATAACAAAGACGAAACTCGGTAATAGCGCAAAAATATAATGTATAAAACGTATTATACAAGTTTTTTTTTGTATTTTTTGTCCGAACAAAATATTGAACTTTTCGAATGATACTTGTATTTTAAAAGTAAAATTGAACTATTCGAAAAAAAATGCATCTCACAATTTTCAACGCTTGACGCACAATGCTATTTTTTCTTCTCCCATTTGGTAATTTTCTTAATACATAACCTCAAATCATATCACAAAAGTATTTATTTCTACAAGTCGTTTACAATGATCATTTCAAAACGAGACAACTGTACTACAATGAAACTTTTTAAATATTTTTATGGGCTTTGGCTTCAAAAATTCAATATATGATTATGACAAAATTTCAATGCATTTTGTGCAAGATCCCAAGGCCATTTAAAAAAGCGCGCGTACCTACGCCACGGCTAAACATTACGTGTGATTAGGCTGTATGGATGATTTTTTGACGGTTTAAAATTTTCTTTTATTTATTTCATGGTCATAGAAAAAGCATTGTATGCCACTGCACACAATTAGCCATTGTAACACTCGTGCTGTCTATTATGCCACTCAGCTTCTCTTCGTGGCACAAACTAGCACTATGTTACAATGGCTCTCAATACTTGGCAGTGGCATAAATTACTATTATTGTTGTTTGTAACACTCGTGCTGTCTATTTTGCCGCTCAGCTTCGCTTCGTGGCACAAACTAGCACTCATGCTACAATGGCTCTCATTACTTGGCAGTGGCATAAATAACTATTATTGTTCCCAGTGCCCACGCACGGCCGCGGTGACGTTCCTGGGCTCATTGCTTTCCCTGCCCGACGAGCTGATGACGGCGCCCATGCTGCAGCCCTACCCGCACCAGTACAACACCGTCTCCTGTCCCGACCTCAAGGTACTGTGCGAGTATGCTTTGGTGTTCGTCACGTGATTTAGTTGTGCCTTAACCAATTATATGAGAAAAAATATTATTCCAATGTAAGTCTGACGCTCATATATTTAAATAACGATAAGATTTCATTCAAAAGCGTCCTACTAACCAGAGGTGCCGGGTTCAAATCCGGACCGCCAATGTACCAATGATTTTTTCGAAACTTACGTACATATACTTACCGATTGCTATAACGGTGAAGGAAAACATCGTGAGAAAACCTGCACAAACCTGCGAAGAATCTCGAAGGTTGTGTGTGTGAAGTCGACCAACCCGCATTGGGCCCGCGTGGTCGACTAAGGCCCTAAATTAGGGTAGGCTCGAGCCCCTCGGTGGGGACGTATACGAGCTGATATGATGAAGATTTCATTAATTGTCCTAACTATGTACGTTGGTCATCTTAAATTTCTTCGTTATTGAGTTCCTTTGTTCCCCATCTACATAGAGCTAAATCCAAATCACAGGAGCACGTGCTGAACATAGTAGTGCGCGTGTGCCGGCGTGAAGGCGCGGGTGCGGCGCGGTGCGCGGGGGCGGGGGCGCTAACCGCCCACGTGTGCCGGCTGCTCGCCGCGCGCGTGCACTGCGCGCGCCTGCCGGGATATGTCACCTGCCTCTTGCAGATGCTCATGGTGAGTACTGAGCAGCCGGCTGGTGCACTGTTGCACAGTGATGCGCGTGTGTTAGCGCGGTGCGCGGGGACGGAGGCGTTAACCACCACTTACCAACCTTCAGGCTTAGATTACATGTAAAAGAACGAGACACACGGTCACGCGGCCAACATTTTCCGATAATAATGTCACCCAGTTGAGGTGTACTTTCGCGGCTATCTCTCTCTCTCTCTCTCTCTCTCTCTGTAAAACATAGCTATTTTCTATCCTTGTCGTACAACTCTGTACGTTTTTTGAAACCGGCACTCTAGTTTATCGTGATCTAAGGTTGTAAAGTGGGGGCTGCTTTACTGCCAGCGCCGTGAGTCGTATATGTATCAGGAAGATAAATTAAATTAAAGAAAGAAATAAACAAACAAAATGTCCCCCCTGGCGTTTTTAAACAACGTTTTTGTTTAGAAACTTGAAATTACTCGTGTATGTTTGTATTTTTATCAAGGCTTACCAATTGGGCATTAAAAAAAAGTATTATTCGTACAAACTAATTTTCTATGACATTTGTTTCGGGTATCCTGCGATGAGTGGTTTTCGAGGTATGAAGTAATGACTGTGGCACCCTACACAATGCGTGGTCCGACACGCACTTGGCCTTTTTGTACTGATTAAGAAGTTTCTATCGGTACATACAAGGAGTTTGTATACTTTTCAAAGTTTATATTCATATTCCTAGGCGAAGAAAATTGTTTATGAGCTTGCGCTAATCAAAGGAGATTGTATACTGTGATAGGTGTTTTTTTTTTTCAAAATACCTAAGAGAGAAATAAAAACAGCAGATAAGAAAAAAGTACTTTTAAATATTTAATTTTTATCGTATAGATAAATTTACAGCTAATAATGGTTTTTTTCCGTTGTCGGGTAAAGGTATTTTAACTTGTTAATTTCAAGTATTTCATTCGACGTGTAAATCATCTGCCTTTACCTGTTAACGGTAGATAGTTTAACCTGTCTGGCGACCAGTTCAAACATACCGGCGACGCTCAAACGGTCGGTACATCCGGTCTGGTTTAGCGGGGGTCGGCCGCGCTGCGGATTTCCGAGGTTTTCTCAGACTTTTTGTATAAAACCTATAAAAACTAATTACTGATCTAGTAAGCTGATTAAATATCCTTTTTGATTATATTTTTTTTAGATTTCTTCTATCACAAAAAAATTAAATAGAACACGATTAATTTGAAAAGTTTGTTTTTTTTGGTTCCTTTTTAGTTTTTTTTACTATTTCTACTTATATTCTACATAAATACAGTTAAAAATGATGTTTTTCTAAAAAGAGATGCATGAATATTTACATTGGGATATAAGCACCCTGACCGCTAGTGTCAATAATCTTATTTTTCTACAGCTTTATTCACAAAACAATTATTTGTTCCAGATGAAAAACAAGAACATTGCTAAGGTTGTGAGCGACTGCATCCTTGTACTGGCTGACTACACTGATCGGATCGTTGAGATGTATCCGGGGCTTACCGGTAACTGTCTTTAAAAACCGGCCAAGTGTGAGTCGGACTAGCACTACGAGGGTTCCGTACCACCACACCTCCCCACACAACTACATAGTATAATGACAATGATACCTATTCACATTACAAACAAAAGATATCAACGAGTGACAAAAATATGCTTTTTTGTCATTCAGTTCGGACTACTTAGCGCGAGTACGACTCACACTTGGCCAATTTTTATTATTTGTTTAACTTCATTATTAGTACTACAATAACATCAGGTTTCACGCTTGTATGTATTACCGTCTTTACGATATAGCTAAATCAAAAATACTTCTGAAGACCTATAAAAAACAGGTTTTTTGTATTGAGACTGGAGACCCCCTTTATTTTTTTTACTTTTTGTAATTTTTTGTATTTGTTAGCGGCAATAGAAACACACATTCTGTGAAAATTTCAACTGTTTACCTATTACGGTTTACGATATACAGCCTGCTGACAGACAGACAGACAGCGGAGGCCTAGTAATATGATCCGATTGGTCACCCGTTGGGTGTACGGAACCCTACAAAAACGCGCAAGTGCGTGTCGGACTCGGGAACAAAGAGTTCCGTACCTCCACACGAGTAGAACTATATGTTACATATTCCTGTCAAACAAAAGACTTCAAACGAGGGAAACCTAAAAAAGTTATCGTTCGGTTTGGACTCACTCGCGCTAGTATGACTCACACTTGACCAGTCATTACTATTTGTTGTTTTACTTAAGGAGTAGTTATATAAATCAGACAAAAAACCCGTTTCTTGTATGCCTTAATTTTTTACTTTTTTAAATTTTAATTATCCGGTAGTGAATCCTCCATAATCGCTAATCCCCATCCACATCGCCCTAATTCAGGGTAGGCTCGAGCCCCTCGGTGGGGACGTTTATGAGCTGATATGATGAAATCATTCCATAATTTTCACATTCTGTGAAAATTTCAGCCGGCTACTTGTTACGGTTCAAAAGATACAGACTTTTAAAGGTCGGACAGTCAGATGGTCGTACAGATAGAGTAAGCTTAGTAATAGCTTCACGACCTCATTCCCGCTTCTCCATTTCATTATCGGACGACCAAGCGCGGAGGGCGATTGGGCGATTCCACCCCTTTGTCGTTAATGTTTCACACTCAAATTTCAAAAAAAAGTGTCTCATTACCTGATACGCATCCCTAAAAAGTATATGTTTATTCGACTTCTACTTTTGCTAAGGTTGTCGACTGTCTGCGTGGTCGACTAAGGCCCGATCGCCCTAATTCAGGGTAGGCTCGAGCTCGTCGTCGGTGGGGACGTATTTCAGCTGATAAGAAGAAGGTTCTCGACTTGAGATTTTCAGCTATAGATAGGTCTAGGTCTAAGTAATAGGGGTGGGGTGACATTAGTCGCAACAGCACTAGAATGCGGGCGCCTGCTTGAAGTCTCGCGTCAATCGACATCTCCACACCCCTCCCGCACCGCTCCACTACCCCAAAAACCTACCGAGTTAAGTGCTAGATAAACTTATGGCCTGAAAAATTATACATGGTGTAGGTACCGTTAACTGGGGCTTCTACTCATCTTACTGAACAACTTTTGTTCTACGACTTTGCTGAAATCGCAAAAAAAAATATTACAATTCATACAAATCGATCAGCTGATTGACCAATTTTGTTTAACCGACTTCATGTGCATTTTAGTATGGAGGGTCCAATATTTTTTTTGAGAATTCACTATCGGTTCCTTGAGGAAAGTTGTTCAGTGTGATGAGTAGAATCCCCAGTTAACGGGTCTTACGCCAATTTTTTTACACCCTGTATATGTATTTTCACCAGGTAAAATTATAAAATGGATATGCGCATGCCTAGCGCAAATATCGCCGAGTAGCAATCGAGATGCCGTCAAGCCTCTTGCGGGCTCGCTACTTCTGTGTTTGGCTGAATTTGCCGTGAGATGTGGTCCTGCCTACCTCATGCAAGAAAAGGACGGCGAGCACACACTACTGCTTACTATATTCAGGGTAAGAGAGATGCATATATTTATTTTATTTTATGTTCGTCGGAAAATAAACGGTTCTCTAAAATAAAATAACGATTAAACCATTTCTATGTTATCGCAAATAAAAGTTTAAAAATTGCTAGTAATTATGTAGGAGCATATTAAAGAAAAAAGAGCGTCGGTGGCGTAACGGCAAGGGCTGCTACCTCCTATCCGGGAGGTCTTGGTTCGAATCCTGCCACGTACCAATGTGTTTTCGAATTTCGATTTCATATGAACGTTTATCCGACGCTCTTACGGTGAAGGAAAACATCGTGAGGAAACCTTCACACACCTGCGCAGAAACTCGAAGGTTGTGTGTGAAGTAGACCAACCCGCACTGGGCCCGCGTGGTCGACTAAGGCCCGATCGCCCTAATTCAGGGTAGGCTCGAGCTCCTCGGTGGGGACGTAATATGAGCTGATGATGGTGGATATTAAAGAAAAACACCGAAAAACACTTTTAAAAATTAATTAAGTTAACACAGTTTAGTGAAAAAATGCACAGTTAGGGAACCATATCAAATCAGCTTTTTGATAACGCTGTTTTAAATATAGATGTCCAATGGTCTGTCTGTGCGCTGTAAAACTTTTCTTCTTTTTTGTGCTTGGTCGGTGAATAAACGGTTTATCTATCTATAGATATATCTAACTAACAACTAGTTTTGACTTGCCGTGTGATGTAACCTATCATATATACCCGTCTTCTGCTATGCGCGCAAAATACCAAAATGTCATTACGCGTTATTAGCTAACGTTGGACATGTGGTGTCTACCCCCATTCAGCACCACTCACGCCTAAAAAGTAAGATTAGTTGCTAACCCAAAGCAGTCATTAACTCAAATAATGACTACGACTCACATGATGAAAGTGAGGATGCAGTCGACGATGGTACACGTAATAATAGACATTATTTGAGTTTGCGTTATCATTCTCGGCTGCATCTTCACTCTTTCAGGTGAGAATTGACATGTAGTCAAACGCACTCACATTTTTAGTTATGGCTTTAAAAACTCACACAAAAATATAAACACAGTACACAGATTTGCACAGAAGTCGAAGACTGTTGAATATTATGTAGGTAGGTAACGCTAAAAACATATAAAAATTATCACAACACAAGAACAATGATGACTCTTCAAGGTCTATGAAAAGGTCATTGTGAGTGTGAGTGTATGTTGCTAATACAGATATGTTTTATCAATAAATAAAAGTTAAGACACTGGGAAACTAATTCCATAGTAGATTTACTTCTACTATGCTAATTCGATAACCTGTTTTATCAACGTGTGTTGTCTCGGCTCTTGTAGCCAACGCTCGTCACGAATGTCGCTAAAAGTCATTTTATTTGGTACCGCTTGACAGAAAAGGGAAAAAAAAAGAGAAAGTTAGGGATCATTTTCAGTTGATTTTTAATAAATGTTTATTGAATCATTAAACATCGTTAAACTCATTGAATAAGTTTTTCACCAAAAATTACGATGTAGATTTTTTCCTTAGCAGAAACTAAAATTCTTTGAGTTCGAAACCCTAATATTTGGAGCCCTGTTTTTCAAATTCTATCTACGTTTGGTTTAATTCACTCCTTTTTCCCGACCTCCCATAAAGGAGGGTAATGTTTTCGGGTGTAAATATGTATGTTATTGGATTTTGGGGTTCAAGGTGTCTTTAGATTCGTCTTCACTCTTGGCCCCCTGAGTGACCTTTAAGACCCTAAGGGTCAAACACAAAATTCTATTCAAATTATTGAAAGACTGCGTTAAAGTACCACTGTGAAAAAATATTCTATAGACCCTGTTTTTGGCAATATTTGCATAATTTCTCAAAAACAAACACTTTATGTTGAATTTTTTTGTTGAACACACAAAAATTGGCGACTATATCACCTTCCATTTTAATTGAACACATTTTTAAAAACTAAAGGTGAAGAAAAATAATGGAAAGATGTAAAAATTGAGAATCGGGCGTTCGGTCTCAACGTAACCGCCGCGTTGAAGCCCGCATTGAGAAAAGTAATATTGTTTACTCTTTGGCATTGATTTTAACTTTAAATGAATAGTGTTACGTTCAAAATTAGTTCCTTGGGTTGAGTCGTCATAACGCCTTAATTAAATTGGTTAGGTTCACTTTGTAACTAAAAGCGGCAATGTATTATGAATTATTCGATACACACTCAGTTATACATAGTTTTCATTGTAAAACCACACTAAACATAAAATAATTGATTTTGCAATAAAACCACACAATTTAATAACAAAATGACTTACCGATGAAAGGAAACCTTCCATTATCTCGTCCCGCTTTTTTGTGTAGTTTTTGCAGCTCAATACGGCACAATGACGCATTTTCTGATTTTGTTTGACGTCCGTCATCTAGAACCATTTCTGTTATCTGTGTCTAGAACGTTCGAGCGCGGACTGAATGAAATGGCGCTGGAGAAAGTGAATCCCTTTTTACACGCGAACTACATGCAATTCTGTTATCTAGGCTTGTATGTCTGTGGTTAGGCTATTCGTTTGTGTGCTGTATTTTGGGACACCTGTATAATTCTCATTACGTGCATTGGGTACTTTTAATGTAGCTTAGTTTACTTAATTGTGTTAAGGGTCTCCAGGAGGCTCGAGTTTCCATACAGACGTAGTTCCGCTTTAATACAAAAACTACATACTTGATTGAATCCAAACTTTGCAAATATATTGAGTAGACACATATCGATGTTTTTAATTAGTTTTCGATGTACTAATATAAAACGGAAAAAAATAAGAGCAGTTTCAAGCTTACAGTACAAAACTAATTTAAGCCTTTGTTTAGTTATGTTTTAATTTACTACTATAAAAACTAATTTCAAACATCGATATGTGTCTACTTAACATATTCGCAAAGTTTGGATTCAATCCGGCATGAAGTCCTTGTATGAAAGCGGAACTACGTTTGTATGGAAACGCGAGCCTCCTGGAGGCTCTTAAATTAGAAATGAAAGGGACAAAAATATTACAGATTTTAGTTCAAATTAAAGTTTTATTTACAAAAAGAGTTTGTACACAAATACAAAAATATAAAAATGTTCACACAGTACATACAAGTTAATGATAATGAATTATGTACACATGAGACGGTAAGGTAGCGGTCGTTTTTGCAGAAACATTCACTATTTAATTATGGTCTGGTCAGTCATCTGACGTAATATCGAACAAATGTTGACAGAAATCACTGATGTTGTTCAAGGATTATCTAATATCACTTTTGGCTGAGGTTGCCAATTGATTTTCTAACATCTGAATTAAGTGTTAAAGTAGCAATTAATTTATGGTTTCCTGTGACTTGTTTTAAAAGTAAATTAGGTTCGATTGCCTTGTGTCCAATCTTACATTCGACCCTGTGGCCAGCATCTTGTTACAGGTTTTCATTCTAACTTCAAGACATATCTGTTTGTTTGTTATTTATTTATCTGTCCGGGTCAAATCTTGCAATTTTAGAGCGACTTGTAGGAGTCTTTTTGAGCAGAAATTTAGTATGAAGCCGTATTCCCTGTGACAGAAGATCCTTTTGGTATTTTGAACTTGATCTGATGATGAACTTGTTAAAGGAGGATCATTGTTGTCTTTCGATTCGTAGGAAATACTCAACTCGGTTTTTTAAATATCGAAATGTGCACTTACATACCTTACATTTTTTTTAGTGCACTAAAATAAAAACTTGTAAACCTATTTTCTGTAGGTTTTTAACCGACTTCATAAAAAGGAGGAGGTTTCTCAATTCGACCGTATATATTTTTTTATGTGTTTCGCGGATAACTTCGTCGTTTATGAACCGATTTTGATGATTCTTTTTCTTTTTGGAAAGAAGATATCCCAAGGGCGGTACCATGATAAGGAAACCAGGATCTGATGATGGCATCCCAGATAAATCGAGGGGAACCTTAGTTTCCTGTTTGAAGTCGGTTTTTTTTGTTCAAAATTATTATCGTTGTTGTTGAACAGCGCTACTATTGATTCTGCTGATAGTTTTGCCCGGAGGAGGCGTGTTCCACGCGCTCCTGCGGCTTAAAGCCGTTCTCGTCGGCGGTGTAGGTGACTGCGTAGACGAGCCCGTCGGGCGCGGTGTACCGGTAGCTGCCCTGCACCTCGATGGCCTTCACGTCCTCGCTGATCTGCTTCAGCGTGCCCTGCTCTTGCCGGGAGGTGCCGTCGCTTGTTTCGAACCTGTTCACAAAAGTTTTGTTATCAACGAACGCAGATACGCCTACCAGCTGTTATAACACCGGATTTTTTTTTCTAAGCTAGTAGAACGATTACAAATCACATGCAATTATATAAAAAATTGTAATTTCCGTAGTAAGTGGGTTAAGAATTTGGCAATCCAATAACTCAAAAAATGACACTGTAGCTATCACTTCATTTTTGAAAAACCACCGGTCAATCGCGAGTCAACCTCGCGTGGAGAGGGTTCTACATTTCCATAAGAACGTTAAGAGATTTCGTCTAGGTTTTCCCACCCGATTTTAGTATAGTTGTCAAGGGTTTACCAATTGTGCATAAAAAAAAAAATATATCATCATCATCATATCAGCCGAAAGACATCCACAGCTGGACATAGGCCTCCCCCAAGGATTTCCACGATGACCAGTCCTGCGCTGCCCGCATCCAGCGGCTTCCCGCGATGATCACTAGGTCGTTGGTCCACCGCGTGGTAGGCCTTCCTACGCTACGTCTTCCGGTGCGCGGTCGCCGCTCGAAAACTTTACTGCCCCAACGGCCATTTGTTCTATGAGCTATGTGCCCTGCTCACTGCTTATAAAAGACAAATTTGTATTTATTATACTGAGTTTTTTTTTGTTTGATACGTCACGTGATGCACTTTAAAAAAAATACTTTCTGCTTTATGCCCTAAAATTATCCCTCGAAATCAAAATCGAAATTTTATTTACGCTTTATCTAGGTCCGTGATTTGGTCGTTAAACTCTATACAGGGTGTAAAAAAATTGGTGTAGGACCCGTTAAGTGGAGCTTCTTCTCATCATACTGAACAACTTTCCCCAAAGAACCCATAGTCAATTCTCAAAAAAAAAATTGGAACCTCCATACTAAAATGCACAAAATTGGTCGACCAGCTGGTCGATTTGTATGAAGAGTTAATTTTTTTTACGATTTTAGCAAAGTCGTAGAACAAAAGTTGTTCAGTATAATGAGAAGAAGCTCCAGTTACTCCAATTTTGTTACACCCTGTATACGTAACAAATTTCAACTTTTTTTTGTCCAGTAGATTTGAAGAAAATCGGTTTGAAATACGGTCAAACGGACGGACAGACAGATACATGACTGATCTTATAAAGTTTCCTTTCTTCAGCGGATGTACAAAACCCTAGACTAAATATAACAAATATTTCGACGCTAAGATACAACAAAAACGCTAAACACGTTAAAAAACCGACTTCCATCGCAACAAATTAGTACATTTTTGCATTATTATTTTTTGTTAATTTTCTACTAAAGTACTACAATGATTTGATAAAATTTATATGGGACCACACGAGAAGCACTAGCTTTCAAATAAAAAAAGAATCATAAAAATCAGTTCACCCAGTCAAAAGTTCTGAGGTAACAAACATAAAAAAAAACATACAGACGAATTGAGAACCTCCTCCTTTTTGGAAGTCGCTTGAAAACTCACTCAAAGTGGTAGCCATCCGGGTTGACAATGGAGTCGTGCTTCAGAATGTACACTTGCTGAGTGTCCGCCGGGTACTGTTGCTGTTGCTGTTGTGGGGCCGCCAGGGCGACGGCGACGGCGTACACGGCAAGGGCACAAAACACCTGCGGATTTAGTTGTTATTCTCATTAATATTAATTACTTGTATTTAATGAAGCGTACTACGCAATAGAATCAGAAACGAGGAGATCCGTAAGAGAACCAAGGCAAAGTATATAGTATTAGTACTAACATACAGTATGGACACTCCCTGCCGCTCTTTAGATTCCGACCCCACCCCCTCGTCACCCAGATTGGTACAGGTTGGTTAAAATTTGGTAGTCGGACGTATAGGATTTCGCCGCTATGTTGTTTGTTCCGTCATTCCTTTTTTGAAATGTCATTTCTGGCCCGTTGTATGAAGTGTCCAGGGTGTGACCAAGGTAACCGACATAGCTCACAGAATCGCTAAACTTAAGTGGCAGTGGACAGGGCACTTAGCTCGAAGAACAAATGGCCGTTGGGGCAGTAAAGTCCTCGAGTGGCGACCGCGCACCTGAAAACGTAGAGAGACAGCCCTCCCACTTGGTGGACAAGCGACCTGGTGAAGGTCGCTGGATGCGGGCAGCGCAGGACCGGTAGTCGTGGAAATCCTTGGCGGAGGCCTTTGTCTAGCAGTGGACGTCTTTTGGCTGATATGATGACCTGCTTTAAAGGACCTTTCACATACTTTTTTATTTGAATTATTGTTATAATAGAATTTTGCGTACTTACGATTTTTTGCATGTTGAATTTCACTACGTGGTTTCTATTGACTGTCTCGGAGGTCGACTGTGCTTCTGTCTGATTCTTCCTGCCATTTTAAATGCAAACTCTAATTGATGTCAAAATATTTTTGCCTCTATAGTGCAAGCTCATGTAACGTGGTGCTAATTAAAGAGTGTACGGCGCGCGCGCAGACGCGGGCGGTGCAATATTTTTACATAACAACTACAGTTCTCTTAGACTGTGCATGTATTTGGAGAGCCTTGGAATATTTTCTAAATATTGAACACTCCATTAAAAGGCATTTTAATTCACAGCAAAAATAGTCACAGATTTCAAAATATATTGTACAGCAGCATCTCGCGTAAACTGACAATCAACAGTATGTCATCGTCATCATATCAACCGAAAATCGTCCACTGCTGGACAAAGGCCTCCTCCAAGGATTTTCACGACGACCGGTCCTGCGCTGCCCGCACCCATCGGCTTCCCGCGACAGTATGTGAAAACTACTAAATATTGAATTAGTAAAGTAGAGGCAAGTAAGAAATGGATTGTATCATAAGGAATTAATAAATAGAGTTTAAAAAAACTAAAAAACATGTTTTTAAAGTACATCAGACTAAAAAGTAAAAAATAATTCTTAATATAAGTTGAAAATAATAATTAACAAATTACTATGTCTATCGAGCAACCCAAACTTTTTCACAATAATACTAGTAATTTGTTAATTATTATTTTCAACTTATTAAGATTTTTTTTTACTGTTTAGTTTGATGTACTTAAAGCGTGTTTTTTAGTTTTTTTTAATTCTATTTATTTTTTAGTTCAGACTTATATAATTATTATATTGTCGCTGATTCTTGATAAGTACTCGTATACAAAGTTTGAATTAAATCTGTCCGTTGAAAGTGGGTCAAAATCGAGTCCAAAGGAGTCGGTTACATACAAACATACAGGTGGAGCTAATAAAAGCGTGATAAAAATTACGTAGCACGAGGGCTTTGCCAGAATAAGTAATACTGCCACTTAATAACACAATTTTAATGTTTACTGTTACAGTGTTTTATAAAAATCGTTGTTGCCATTTTCGCATTTTTCGGTTGGCAGCTTACAAATTTTGCCAGTTTAGCCAATACTACCACTTAATAGTACGTTAACAACAGTTACTACTTGCAATGTTTTATCAAAAACCTTTGAACTATTTTTGAGATTTTTGCATTTTTATTTTTTTCTTGTAGCAGCTCCTTAAATAGCAACCCAGCCAGAATCCGCTGTTCTAAGCGAAGGTTTCTACCTTCGATTAATTATCATAAACTGGGGAAAGAATGACGGATGAACCAACAGACGAACGGACGGACGTTTTCGACAAACTTTTTTTTTTGTTTATACACATAGCATAAGTAGAACACATTTTGGGTAAAATTAGAAAAACTTAGAAAGTTGTTCTGTTTCATGAGTACAAGCTCCAGTTAAAAATAAGTGCATACCTTTGTTAAGACCCTGTATAGCACTTTATTTTTCTCACTATTTTTTTAACTCCTTTTGCTAATTAATTACCAAGGCTCCGTCCTCTTTTATTTATATTATATAGCGTGCCTGATCTGTATGCCTTTGTCGAAGTAGCATACTCATATAACCATTTGCAGAAACCATCTTCATATTTTAAAGAAGAAATTAAACACTAATCTTTCATTAGCTGCGTTAATACGCACGCGCTTTGCTAATCATCAGTCATATAGTTTTGCGCAAGGTAAGGAACTAAGGAGACCAACTCTACGTCACTCCATACAATAGGTGCTACTCTTTCTAATCATCACTCATCACACAATACCCTTCATTTAATAAATATGTTTAACGAGATTTGGGTTATCATCATCATATCAGCCGAAGGACGTCCAATGCTGGACACAGGCCTCCCCCAAAGATTTAGATAGATAGATAGATAAGCGTTTATTTAGGATTTCACCCAGCACACACAATACATTTTTTAACAGTTACAGTACAAATTAACAATTTGGTATACAATTTAGTTACAAATAAAAGAATTGATACGAAATCAAAGTGGAAAAAAAACAATACAAATACCTCCTCAATAACATCAAAAAATAAAGATATTGGTGTGCGCTGCCGCAATCCTAAACTAATGGGCCATGTCTCAATGCGTTACATTGCCAAGGAGGCAAAGCATTGGTTTTCAGACACCACCCGTAATGACGTTCGATAACGTAAACAGAACGATCAAATAAGTACAACTAAAGAAAAATATAAGATTTCCACGACGACCGGTTCTGCGCTGCCCGCAGGTTACATAGGCTATATCTTAATTTAATTACGACATATGTATTACTATCTAAATACAAATTTACAATGAATAATCAATACGAGCGTGCATTAACGTTAAGTTTTGACACTCCGAGTGTTCCTAGTACGGTGTCGGTTACATTACAGTGTCGCGAGTTCAATGGTTTTTTCCCATCAAAAATGCACAACGTAAGTTTTGACCCTCCGAGTGATCCTGGTACGGTGTCGTTTACATTACAGTGTCGCGAGTTTAATGGTTTTTCCCATCTCAAAAATGCTCAACGAACCTAAAGAAGTTTTCAATTCAAAAAAACAAACAAAATCTGTGGTGGGAAACTAATTATTCGTCAAAACTAGCCAAGTTTATTGTATTGCTGTTAAATATTTATCTAAGTGTAAAACTCGAGCATAAAACCCATTTTACCCTCGACGTGACTATCCACTATATGAACGTCTCGGGTAAAATGGCTTGTTTTATGATCTTGTTGTACAATCCACTATTATTGTATAGTAGTTTAAAAAAACAAAATAAAAACCAAATCTTATGTAGGTACTAAAGCGGGTACAATTATAGTTTTTTTTTTATCTAAAGCCCTTGGCATCATCTCACCTGATGATAAGTGACGATGATGCCGAAAATGAAAGCGCAATGGGGAACTGGCTATCTTATCTTCATACCAGAACACATCAATGCTGTTGACATTGATGTTTTCGCGGTAAGACTTAGATAAGATGGTGCTAGCTACCCAGACCGTTGTGGAAAACTCCCTACCACCATCCAAACCGAGTCTTTAAAAATTAGACCCCGCCGGGAATCGAACCCGCGATCTTCTGATGTGAAGCTAATGGACTTAACCACTACGCCACGGAGGCGGAATAAAAGTGAAACTAAAACTGGGCTTGGTACAGGTGCTGTACGCGGTGATGCGAGGCACCAGCGCGGAGGGCCTGGCGCCGCCCGTGGACGAGGACTTCGATCCCAACATCCAGCTGGACAACCTGGGCCCCAGGGCAGCGCCCGCCTCCTCCGTTGACGTTAAACTGTGGGCTCAAACGGTAAGGTTCACCAGCTGTATGTCAGTTATATTATCGTATTATTTAGATCTGCATAATCAAAAAGATCAAGAATTTCCTTTTTATTTTATTTTTATTCATTTATTTTATTTAGTAAGGAAAATCAACAGCCTTTAATTATAGTAATATGAAAAACGGTACAGATTTATATTTTTATTCTTTCAAAGTTTTTTGTAATTCTGGTGTTACGGACTTACAATGAGTATGTTTTATCTTCTATCTAAGGCTCCGTTCAGATGGATGACAGCCGGTCGTCCAAATCTTTGATTGGACGTCTAAATATGTTTGTGCTTGTTCGGTAGTGTCCACACTGAACCGCCACGACACTTTAGTTAAGAAACTACCATACAATAGCTGACCATAAATTGTGACTAAGAAAAATGTATGGATAGCACGCGAGATTAATTGACAAGACGTTTGAGCTTATTCGGGAGTGTGCACGCTGAGCCGCCACGATACACTAGTTCAGGAAACACCATAAAATAGCTGACCATTACTTATGACTAAGAAGAATGTATGGATAGCGCCGTGAAAGAAACACACAAAAATGGCGCCGACCGACAGTATGGTTCGGTCGTTCCTATTTTCAGTTCCAGTCGTAGTCGTCTGTATGAATGAAGTCTATGACACATCGTATTTTTTACCCTAAGTGACTCACTTTCATTTTGACTAGATCAAATCTTTCTATACAGATATGCACACAACTGGTGCTGTACCTTGGTCACTGGCCGCTCTGGAGCGGGTGCCAGCTGTCCTCTAGCGTGTGCGAGCAACACGACAGCCCTGCGCTGGGCGCTGAGCTGGGCACCGCCGTGCTGTCGGCGCCGAACATTCAGCTAATGCGCTTCAGCGACACCACGCTGGCCTCGCTGATTGAACTGCCGGCGCTGGATCCCACGGGAGCAGGGGGGACTACACCAGGTACGTCTTAGTGTATGTTGACAGCACGACAGCTCCGCGCTGGGCGCAAAGCTGGGCCCCGCCGTGGTGTCGGCGCTGAACCTCTGGCGCTGGATCTACGGGCACGGCGCGACCAAGAAGTAACATCGAAACACGCAACCTCTGTCCTGTGTTCCAACTTCAGCTGATAGTATCTAACTGTGACCTTCGCAGTATCATTATGCGTATGTGTCTGCAGGGCTCCGTCGCAGTAAAATTGTGTGATGTGTCTGCAGGGTTGGCGACGTCCTCTCGGCAGGTGCGCGTGCTGCTGCGCGACGTGGCGGGCAAGGCGTGCTGGGACGCGTCCGCGCTGCAGTACGACCCGGCGTGCCGCGCGCCGCCCGCGCCTCTGCCGCCGCCGCCGCGCAGGTACTATCATCAGCAAGCCATTGTGAATAGGCCTCTCTATGGCGAGCCACTTGAACTACGATCCCGCGCAAAAGCTTTCTCGAGCAATTAACTACACAGTTACGTTACTAACCTAACCAATGTGAACCAATATGGGAGCGCGGGAGAAAGCTGCGGTTCATAATAGAATCCATCCGCCGTTTCAAAATCGCGGATTTGTTCATGTGATTGCATACAAACCAGAACAACTTCATTTTATTAAAAAATATGGAAATCAAATAAAAGTTTAAAAAACTAAAACCCGACTACGAAAAAGTATGAAAACAATCATTTCCACCCTGAAATCATAGCCTTTATTTTTCCCTTCATCTGGGGTAATAGCCGTGGTCGCAAGCCATATTTTTTTATAACGACAGGGCTTGCGAAGTGTAGTGTGTGCCATCGACAAGCTACGAAGAATATTTATTTTTTTATTGATATTGCTATCTATCTAACAGTGTTAAACCCAATGACCTACTCGCCAATAGGAATTATCAAATCATAATGCATGTGTTTGATTAACCGATACAGAGTCCTGTGACTTCCATCATCATCTCAGCAGCATAAAAGTTAAGGAGTCAAACCTTCCATCATCAGCTCACCTGAATAACCTGAAATAATACAACTATCGGTCCATACGTATCTACGTACCTACATATAATATTTAAAGATTTATCCTCCAACTCCAACCGTTAAGGAGTTATACCAGGCCTCCGTCACTCCATGTACTTGCGCGCTATAATAACCTACCGCCCGGCCGAGCGTTCTCGGGCCGTTTGCGGACCCAATTCAGTGCGGTTTTCACAAACGAAGCGCACGCACGTATTTCAATTTAAATCGTTTCGTTCGTTCGTACGCGTACCTACGATGCCGTCTGGTGCCTTATGTGCTGTAGCATTCAACAATGTGCAAAGCAAATATGTGCAAAGCATTCAACAAAACATCGTCTTTTTATGGAAAGTTAAAAGTACCAACAGAAGCGTTTTATAATTATGTAAGAGAACTTGAGACTAGGTTTATTAATAATTTTGAAAAAAATATAAAACAAAGGCCGGGTAGTACTCTATATGAAATTTTAAATGACATACATTTTGACTCTTCCTGCCCTTGTTTCCCAAAACAATATCTAATAAAACTTTTTAGAAGATTCAGGATTTTTGCTACACTAAAATTTAATAACCGAGAATTTAGAAAGGGTAAAAATTAATAAAAAAATATATAAAAATAAAACACATGTAACTCTTAAAGATTTTTTTCATTTTACTTACACACTGACCTCTAAAATTATGTGTTATCTAGATGTATTGCACAGTCAGCAGCAATTTATAAAAAAAATATATATACTATATATACTAGCTGTTGCCCGCGGCTTTGCCCGCGTAGAGGTATGAAAATAATAACGAACTCGACAAAAAAATAATTAGCCAAATCGATCCAGCCGTTCTCGAGTTATGCGCTTACCAACACATTTTGCGATTCATTTTTATATTATAGATAGATAGATAAATGATACAATTTTAAACTACCACCTTTAAGTCAAAACATATTCACAGTTCTCAATAAAATAGACACAAAAAGTTATGTTAATTTAATTTTATCGAAGAGGCAGCCCTGCGATCGCGCGGTGTGAAGCAAGTACTGCGGTTGCTGACGCGATGGAGTAGGCTATTATAGCAGTAGGTATTGGAAATTTACTACTGAGTGAAGTATCTGTTACGTAGTAACTAATTAGTAATCTGTGGTTATACCTTCCATCTTCAGCTCAACATTTGATGATGACTCCCAGATGAAAAAAACTTGAATAGCTTTAGAAAATTTATGGAATGCGTAATACGTGCCTATAAAATTTTAGGGTTGCCCTCGATTTCCCTGGGATCCCATCATCAGATCCTGACTTGATGACAGTGGGACCACCTCGGAAGTATACTCTTTCGAATAAAAAAAAGAATTATGAAAATCGGTTCACAACCTGCGAAGTTATCACGTAACAAACATACAGTCGAATTGATAACCTCCTCCTTTTTTGAAGTTGGTTAAAAGACGGCCCTTTATGCCGAGATTTTGACTCTCGCAAGAAAATAAAAACCTATAGGGTATTTCCCCCCGACCTAAAGTCATAAAATTTGGCAATAAGCTGGATCTCACAGCACACAAGTAAAATAAAATATCCGAAAATTCTTAATTTGTAGTTTTACGAGTATCATACATACATTAAAATATATTTTTGCTTTTACAAACTTACATTTGCAGTTGATAAATGACCGTGACTAATATTGATGCATGGAAGAACATTTTTCCAACTTCCTAGTTAAGTTTGCCCTTCGAACAGACCTATTTTTTGTAAATACACAAATACGGAACCCTCGGTACGCGAGCCCGACTCGCACTTGGCCGGTTTTTTCTGTCAAGATTTTTCGGAAAGAGTTATTTAGTTATTTTAATATATCTAGAAACATTATTGTTGTGTGTTGGCAGCGCGGAGAGCCCGCGCGACAGCACGCTGTCTTCGCTGCCGCCGCCGCTGCCGCCCGACCTGCTGCCCGATTGCGAAAACTCGCCGCCCGACAAGCACCAGCTCGATCACGTAAGTACAACTGACAAAAGCCGCAGCATCCAAGCACGTCCAAGTCAAAGCGCTTAATTGAAACCCAGCCACGGAAAACATGGATAGACTACTACACCCTGGACACTTACAACGGGCCAGAAATGACATTTCAAAATAGGAATGACGGACAAAAAAAAAGGGCGGCGAAATCCTACACGTTCGACAACCAAACTGTAACCAATCTGTTTCAGTCTGGGTGACGAGGGGGTGAGGTCGCATTCTAGAGAGCGGCAGGGAGTGTCCATACTGTATGTTAGTACTAATATATATATCTATCGAATAATATATATATATCGAAGGTGTCTCGCATTGCATGCAGCATCAATTTTAGTTCCAAGTTTCCGGTTGTAACCTACATTGCAGCGCCAAAATGGCGAAAGATAAATTATGAAAAAATATTTTTTTTATAAATGAGTCTCTTATTACCTTTTTGGAAAGCTGATAAAACTATGAAGTTTTTCTTGTATTTGACTGCCTTTTATTTCTATGACTTTTTTTTCACAAACTGACGTTAAAGTCATACAAAATCTATAAAGAAAAATGCGAATATATCGAAAAACGTCGACTTTCGCGAAACATGCTCTCTGGACCACCGCTTGACAGTGTGTGTGGAAAACCATGTATAAGTATGTATAACAGTCTCTGGTTCCCATAGTACATGGGCCATCCTAGTTTGAAGCTAGATGACCGTGTGTAATAGGGGTGACGACAGCATCAGAAATAAATTATGAACTCTTGATCACTAAATTGCCCTCCTACTTAAACTTCGGAAGACCTTACTCGTTTTGTTTTCCATCAAGTCTTCTATTTTTAATTCATCAAAATCACAATGTGAGTACATAAATGACGCTGCAAAACTATGACGTCACTCCTAGGTATTTCAAACATATTTAGAACAAATTTTTTGACAGATGATAAAAAGTAACTCAGATGACTAGCATTCGTCATCCCTATTATCACTTGTAGCTGGATTAAGACAAATAGTAAGACACATCATTTGTATACTGTCTTTTCAGGTTCTAGCCTACATAGGCCACACATCACCCGAGGTGGTGTGCGGCCGGCGACTCGACGAGGCGGGCCCTTCGCCCTTGCCGGCGGGCGCCGAGGACTCGCTGGTGGCGGCGTTGGTAGCCCAAAGGAACGCGGAGCGAGCCTACCTTGCGGCCAGTCACAGGTACTGCAATCTTTTATTTAAAAACAAACAGTAGAGCCTCCGTGGTGTAATGGTTAGCCCATTCGCTTCACACCAGGAGGTCGCGGGTTCGATTCCCGGTGGGGTCAACTTGTAAGACTCGGTTTGGTTGGTAGCCCGCCTGGCTAGCTACCACCATCTTACACTGATGTGTTCCGGCTTAAGGATAAGATAGCCAGTTCTCCATTGCGTCGGGGAATCTTAGTAAGCCCACTTCCATCTTCGGCATAATCGTCACTTACCATCAGGTGAGATGGTAAGTGACGATTATGCCGATACCAATTGTGAATAAAAAAATAAAAAAGTAATTTTATTACAAGCATACATTAAAGATTTACCTTTAATTCTCTTAATATTTATTTATTGAAAAAAGGTTCACTCATGTACTAACTAGCAAATAAACAACAATTGAAATTAAATCTTCTCATCAAGTTGGGAAGTTGGTTCGTGGAAGGGCATTCTCAAGGCCGGCCTAGCTACCACCGTCTTGTCTAAGTTTTGCCGCCCCTAACGTCAATGTTAACAGCATTGAAGTGTTCCGGCTTGAAGATAAGATAGCCAGGTCCCCATTGCGTTGGGGAAATCTTGGTAAACCCGCTTTCATCTTCGGCATCATCGTCACTTACCATGTGGTGAGATGACGCCAAAGTATTTTCCTTACGTTAGACACAGACCAAAAATAAATACATATCAAGAATTTATTATTATTACATTTTACTAGGTAACTAGATAAGTTTTGCAATACACAAATATGAAACAAAGAGGTGGCATATCATATATATTTTTTAAAACTATATTTCCATAGACAAAGTTTGGCGGGAAAAAGTTTTCTTTTTTTATAATTTTTTTATTAAAAAAATTGATTTAATATTTAAAGATGTCGGCGTGGTCTAGAGACGACTTACGAGTTGTAATTCGTTACAACTTTGAGAGGGGTCTGTTGTTAGATGACTGTCTCAAGGAAATGCAATCTGTATTCAAACAAAACTGCCCTCATCGTGCGACTGTTTACCGTTGGTTTTGTGAGTTTAAACGTGGAAATTTTGAAGTTTCTGATGCACCAAGATCGGGACGACCCAGTGACGTGTGTACTCCAGATAACGTTGCCAAAATAGAAGAAATGTTAAGAGTTGATCGTCGAATGACCTATAGACAAATAGAAGAAGCCCTGGGCATCAGTGCACCAAGTGTTCACAAAATTTTGCACGAAATTCTTGGAGTAAGAAAAGTTTGCACTCTATGGGTACCTCACGACCTAACGGAGGAGCAAAAGGACTGTCGTGTATTATGGTGTAAAAAAATGTTAAAAAAAATTGAAAACGGGTCAAGTGCTTATGTTAACAGCATCGTCACTGGTGATGAAACTTGGCTATATTATTATGATGTGCCATCTAAAAGTAAAAATAAAGTTTGGCTCTTTGAAAATGAGCCTACGCCAACACAACCCCGCAAATCAAAATCTGTTAAAAAGAAGATGATAGCTGTATTTTTTACTAGCCGTGGTATAATCGATCGAGTAGTTCTGGACAGTCAGCGTACTGTAACAGCTAACTGGTACACTAATGAATGTTTACCTCAGGTGCATGCGTCCCAACTCCAGACTCGGTACTTGGCATTTTCACCATGATAACGCACCGGCACATCGAGCGGCTCTCACAGTGAATTTTTTGACAACTACTAGGATAAAAATTGTTGAGCATCCACCATACAGCCCCGACCTAGCCCCTTGTGACTTTGCTTTATTTCCTATTATCAAAGATAAGCTGAAAGGGCGGAAATTTACCAGCGACGAGGAACTTTTGAGAGCTTGGGATCATGAGTGTGCTGTACTTCCAGAAAACAAATGGATAGATATTTTTGATGATTGGTTTTTACGCATGACTAAATGTATTAACTGTAACGGAAATTACTTTGAGCGATTGTAAAAAATAAAGTCGTTTTGCAAAATTTATCTAGTAACCTATGTATCAACGTTGTATGAAAATGAAGTCTGAATGCAATATAACGTCAGTGCTAACAAAATTAATTATTACTTTTGTCAACTAATTTAGGTAACCGCTCACACTATAGTAGTTTTTTTTCTAGTAAAAAAGACTTCAGTTTGGGTCGAAAATGGCTATCATCTGACAACCTGTTAAACAGTCTTACTGCCTGATAGTGTGAGCCATGCTTAACAACTTCTAGTGTTAGTTATATCTGATTTGGCAGGTCTTGCCATCTCGTTTGTTCCCTTAATTGTTTTTCTTGTACATTTTCAATCTCGCAAGGTGCAAGGTTACGAAGTACTACCATTATGTAAAGACTAGGAACTGTCAGAATCCCCAATTTGTTGAAATTTTCTTTACAAAATCCATTTGAGGTATACGTACCATAGTTCTAATGGCACGCTTTTGTAGTACGTAAGCTTTTTGTATATTATACTTGTAGCTGTTGCCCCACAACTGAATGCTATATCCTCAATTTTATGATACCCTTATTTATAGATTCAAAACTGAGATATTAGATTATGAATAATAAAAAAAACAATCAGATAACGGGTCTCAGAAACTGACCGTTTTATGTTGAAACTTAAAGAGGACTGTCTGTCTAGCTGCCCCTTTTGTCAACTAATATCGGCTAATTTCGGCTAATATGATGACCTGTCTTCAAAGGACCTTTCACATGGATTTACCTACGAGATATACTTATTATAAGAAGCGTCGGTGGCTCAACCGGTAACGACTCGATCCATCTAACCAGAGGTACCGGGTTCAAATCTGGACGGCCAATGTACCAATGAGTTTTTCAAAAACTTACGTACATATCATTACCGATTGCTTTAACGTGAGGAAACCTGCACAGGTCTGCGAAGAAACTCGAAGGTTGTGTGTGAAGTCGACCAACCCGCACTGGGCCCGCGTGGTCGACTAAGGCCTAATCGCCCTGATTCAGGGTAGGCTCGAGCCCCTCAGTGGGGACGTATATGAGCTGATATAATAATATAGTTATTGTAAAGTGTCCCGCACCCCTCGGCGTTTCTAAGCGGTTTGACCTAGAAACTTGAAATTACCCACGTACATACATGGGTCTTGGTAGGAACTCTCAATGAAAAAAATACGGGTATCCTGTGATAAACAGTTTCCGAGTTATGAAGTGACTAGCGGATGCCCAGCAGCGTTGCCCGCGCATATCCCGATTTGTGCCGTTTCCGTGGGAATTTTCCAAAATCCTTACTCAGCGGATACCTACATCTTACCTGTATGCCAATTTTTTTTTTCAAAGTCAATGTATATTTATTTATCAATCAATCAATCATTTATTCACAAACAATGTACATTGTATTTGAAATGTCAATAATTTAAATAAAAGTAATTAAGTACATACACAAACAATACAAATATGATAAGTAACATTGAGATAACGCAAATTTGCCAGTTCAATTCATGTCCTAATTCAAATTGAAAATATTATGAAATGCAAAATAAAGTAAGTACAAGTAAAAATAAAAATAAAATCAATGTATAAATGTCAAAAAAAAATGCATGTCAAGAAAAATAATATTAAGATAAAGTGAGAGATTACAGAAAACCACAAGAAATCACATCACATGTCCTTAAAAATAAAACAACAAAAAAAAATGAAAATCAAGTAAATCATGCAATAAATTCATTCAAGAGTCATAATTTGTATTTCTTATTTTATCATTTAAATAATCATTTATACTATAGTAACATCGCTTAATCAAAAAATTCTTTAGCTTATTCTTGAAAGAGTTTAAGCTCATTTAATTTTTCAGTGATAGCGGTAAAGCATTAAAAAGCCTTACAGCCTGAAATTTGGGACAATGCGTAACAACATTTAGTTTGGGACAAATTATTTGCTGAAAGTCTTTCCGCCGTGTCATCATTCTATTCTTATTTTCATCGTCTGTTTCAAACTCATGAAGCCGTCTATTGCAATTATAGGTACTAAAATATAGTCTTAAATAATAAAATTTATCTTACCTCTATAATTTGCCTAACATGGCGTGCAATAATGATAATTTAAACCATCAATCACATAATAACTTACACACAAGATATTCAATATTTGCAACACAACACAATTTAATAGTTTGATGTCAACATTAATATAGACAATAAATGTCATATAACATGTACTTACCTCTTCAAATTCTACAATGTTACACTATTATCAAATTATGTACATTTATATAATTACACACAAGATATTCATTAATCGCAACACAATACAAATTACTAGTTTGATCTGTAGAAAATAAATGTCATAGAAAATATACCTATGTCCATTTGTTATAATTACGCACAAGATATTCAATATTCGCAATACAACACAATTTTATAGTTTGATGTCATTAATAATATTTTATTTATTTATTTTATTTATTTATAATTACAAGAAATTTTATTTTTATTCTTGTCGTCAAAAAATGCCTTAATACTGTAGTAGAGTTTACCAAGAAGCCATTTTTTTATTGCTTTCTTAAATGCTTTGTAGCTAAGACTTTTATAACAGTTTGGATCAGCAAATAGGAGAAATTGCAGCCAGATTCGTCCAGTGGTTTCAGCTGTGCATTGATAGTCAGAAGTCAGAACAAACGATTTTAAAAGTACCTATACAGATGACTGTAGAACCGGACACATACACATGCTGGTGCACTTGGCCCGACAGGTACTTGGCCTGTTGTTTTTTCGCTACAAGTTTTACTTTCACTCCACACTCGTGTTCTCCTATTTGCTGATTCACGGTCACATTGGGACATCTCACTTGATCCCAACGCATGCGTACTTTTGTTCACAGTGAAGAGGAAATAGAAATACCGGAGTCTTGCGGCGAAGTGGTTCCGAGCACGTTCTCGGCGTGCCGTCGACTGATCGCGCAGCTGGGCACGCTGGCGCCCGCACGTCGCGCGCACGCGCAGCTGCTGCGCCGCTCCGACCGCTTGCTGCGCGAACTGAGAAACCTGGACGCGCTCAGGTAAGTCTGAAAACAAATACAGGTTTGGCCATCTTCATGGGTCAGTAGATGCAACGGAATCTACATTTATTTTAAAGGAATCATGGCGTCGAAATAGTGTTATTGTTCTTTGTTTGTTTCCTATAATAGACTTAATAGATACACAATAAGATATATATATATATATATATATATATATAAATATTTATTAGATTTAATAGATTTACAAGTGCTATTGATCTTATTGAATAAGCTGCTAGATTTATTTATAAGCACATTTACTGCCGTGGTCTGTAATTACTGCTTTGTGAGCCACGTAATGATGGCCGAAAGCGTAGCGTAGCGCCCGCCGCTCTAATGAAGCTGATAGAGGCCTTTATAGCACGGGCAGCAAAGGCTGCAACGATGACCAAGCTTGAAGGCCGAAAGCGTAGCTAAACTAAGCTCGAGGCCATCATACTGTGGCCAGCAGTGCAGTCATTACGGACCAAGGCTTGTTAGTACTTTACTAAAAAAAATACGAGTAAAATAGGGATGACGACGGCATCAGAAATAAATTATGAACTCTTGATCACTAAATTGCCCTCCTACTTAAACTTCAGAAAACCATACTCGTTTTGTTTTCCATCAAATTTTCGATTTTTAATTCACTAAAATCACAAAATGAGTACATAAATGACCCAAAATCACAAAATGAGTACATAAATGACGCTGCAAAACTTTGACGTCAAGCCTAGGTCACAGTATATATATTAGTACTAACGTACAGTATGGACACTCCCTGCCGCTCTCTAAATTCGACCTCACCCCCCCGTCACTCAGATTGGATGTAGATTGGGTACCAAACGTAAAGGACGAGCTACGCAAGCGCGATAAACGTCACTTATATTCACTTTGCGCGCCGCTGTGATTTCGTACACCGGAATAAAAAGCACCTATTTACCGAACGTAAAGGACGAACTACGCATGCGCGATTAACGTCACTTATATTTCTTTGCGCGCCGCTCACCGCTCGACGCCAATAGGCGGCCGCGACGTCTCAGCATGCCTCGTATCATGATTGGCTGACCACCAATATTATACGACCAAATCTAAGAACAATCAGTTCCTATGAATCTTCATACTAGCTGTATCTTTTTTTTTAGAAATGTAGTTCCTTTATGTTTTTCATTATGTCAGAATATGTCAGTTTGTTATTGTGGCTTGTGAGATATTTTGTTCGTTTTATTTATTTAAAATAATTTGATTAGATGGTGTGAAAGTATGAGTTGTATAGAAATATCTAGTGGTGTGATATTATAAAATGTGATCTCGGAATTATAGATTGAGATTGACTTTTATTGTAGGTTGCTAAATGAGATTGTTTCACGGACAAAAACTCCTGTGTTTGAAGAACAAATGAACAATGTTATCCATGTAAGTTACTTAATCATGTAAGATAACTGTTGATTGTTGCTGTTGAGTATGCATGCAGTAAATAACTAACAAACATTTCGTGACCAATACCGCCGGTGTGATTCAACCCTACCTGCATTCTTGCCTATAGATACGTCAGTTATAATTATGTATATCATTTCTCGCTCGTTTGTATGGAGTGTCCGGGGTGTGCCTAGGTATTTCAAACATTTTTAGACCAAAATGTCGTTTTTGACAGACGACAAAAATTAAATCAGATGACTAGCATTCGTCATCCCTATTAAAAGGAAACCTGTTCAGTTTAGATGTGAATATAAGGATTAAATTAAAAGAACAATTATGAAAAGTACAGTTAGTATCGCAGATAAGAATTTTTTTTTACCGCTCCGATAGATTGCTGATGAAGGCGTGGCAGCGAGTTAGCATCATGCACAAAGAGATATGCTTCTGTCATTCGTAAATGATTGTACTGCGCAGAAACTGCACAATTTCATGGCAGGCAGAGCTCCGTGTGTTTTGGTGTCAAAATTGCCGAAATGGTCAATAATAAGGTGCAAAAATTAAACTGGCAAAGTAAATTTAATAAATGAAAGAGTTTCTTACTACGTGTAAGTGAAAAAACCTAAATGAAAATCAATAATTAAATAAAAATATATGTTTACTAGCTGTTTCCCGCGGCTTCACCCGCGTGGACCACGTTTCTATGACTTTTCGAGGGTGCGCAGTGCGCGAGCCGCAAGCGGCTCGCGAGAGTGGTAAAAAGTAGCCTATGTTTTAATCCAGGTCCTAATCTGTCTACCTACCAAATTTCAGCCAAATCCGTTCAGTAGTTTTTGCGGGAAAGCGTAACAGACAGACAGAGTTACTTTCGCATTTATAATATTAGTAGGGATTTTTGGTTTCTTGTTATTTAGTGCGAGGGTGTTGTCGATATTTTTAACGATTTTTTTTTTAATTTTCCGAATTGAAGGAAAAGTAGATCAAAACTACAGAACGTAACAATTTGATTCCTACAAAATCAAGCACTGTTTACTCAAAGCATTACAGCGATGATGATTTTGTGGTTTTACCACACAAGAAATGCATAACATGTTCTGCACTGCCTCATGTAGACGTTTGCATACTGTTTTCAGTACGTATCGGTAGTTTTAATATTTTCTTTACTTTTTACCTATTTACAACCCATAGTACTGGAAAACATAGATTGGGGCTAGATGACCGTGTCTGATTTGTCCATGAATATTTTTTTTCTGTAAGTAGAATATTATCTTATAAGAAGTAAAAATTTTAGTTTTAATAGAGTTTTAGTTTAGTTTTCTTTGAATGAAATAAATCAATAGTACAGGTAAGCATTAAAGTATTTCCAGGCTTAAAAAAAACATTAAAAAATATATATACAGGTATGTGGCGGAAAAAAAGGAAAAATTTGTTTCCCATTCGTAAAAACAGAAAATTCGAAATCAACAGAATAAGGTTGCTAAGCAACGCATATATTAATATTTATAAAACATTATTTACTCGTACATAGCGCAAGTAAGAATTCCGAGGACTACGGTAAATATAAAATATTGGGTAGCAAATTATAACTTTTTTTGTAAGTACAAAGTATTTATGTATAGTGTATAACTACATTACATTGTATATAGTAACCAAGCCAACCAAGTAAATCGAGTAGTCTTGATAAGGAAAATAAAATATACGTTATAATAAAATGAAAGTTATGAGAATGAAATTTTAATAAACACCTAATTGGTATCTGAAGGTCCTCAGGAGGTCTCTGACCACAAATCCCTGGTCACTTTAGAAGCATTTGGCGTAGTAATTGAAAAACCCTACCATACCTCGCATTCCTAATATAATCTATCGATATTAAAAAATGCCTAACTATAACCACAACACTATGAAAATGATGCCATCTTTGGAAAAAATATTGCACGGAAAGTTTCAATTGAATAACTTTACTTCTAATCTTACAGTCTGAAATTTAATTCGAAATAAATGCTTTTTAATGAATTGCACAACATTACATATTGTTTCTTTAGTTCTAAATAATCACATTATTTTTTAAACTTTTAGTGCTCATCAATTATACTAGGCAGTTTTACTATCCTGGTATCACCTTACTATTGTCATTCTGTCAATTTTCATAAACTCAATCTTATGATATACAGTTTTAAGTCTACTTTTATTTAATGATTTTATATGTTTATTTTTTTGTTTTTGGGGGAGGTTACTTTAAAAAAATACTCAATAGCATCTACCTGTTTGTAGTGTGCTGTATGTGTAATGACTCGCTCGGTGTTAGTACTAAAAATCAACATCAGCGTTCTATAGAATTCTTCCATTCTGTGGTTACTATTCAGGACCGCTTTTCCAGGGTTTATATTACTTACTTATAGTTAGTGATAATCCCAGCGCGGAGTTACATTGTTTGATCACTTTTTCATCACCTCACTTTTTTTTTATTAAGTAAATGATGCTTGTTATATCTATGCGACCTCCTTTCTGGTGAGATAGATACAAACTAATTCTGAATATGATCTCTTTACCGCGCACGCTCGTTTTTTAGGGGTCCGTACCCAAAGGGTAAAAACGGGACCGTATTACTAAGACTCCGCTGTACGTCCGTCCGTCTGTCACCAGGCTGTATTTCATGAACCGTGATAGCTAGACAGTTGAAATTTTCACAGATGATGTATTTCTGTTGCCGCTATAACAACAAATACTAAAAATTAGAAAAATTTAAAAACTCCATACAAAAACGTTTTTTTTTAAACTTGAAGAAACTAGCGCCATCCTACATCCTGTGGAATTCGCTGCCTGAGTCTATCAGGCGTGCTCCAACGCTACAATCTTTTAAAAGGCTTGTGAAAGCTTATTATTTATTTAATAATATCACCGTTCTCTGCTTTTAAATCATTTTTTTCCATCTTCCTTTTCCTTTCTTTAGATAAAACATTTAATTTATTTATGTTTTTGTTTGTTTATGTATATATTTATTATTTTATATATTATTGTTATATTATATAAGTATTATAAGTATTTTATTGATATTTATAATAACTATTAAGTATTTTATAATAACTGTTTATTTGCAAATTTTTCTGTTTTTAACTATTGCACCGCCCCTTAACTTATTCTATCGCTGTTTCCCTACCCAAAGCACAGTATATATAATAGTACTAACGTACAGTATGGACACTCCCTGCCGCTCTCTAAATTCGACCTCACCCCCCCCGTCACTCAGATTGGATGTAGATTGGGTACCAAACGTAAAGGACGAGCTACGCTAGCGCGATAAACGTCACTTATATTCACTTTGCGCGCCGCTGTGATTTTGTACACCGGAATAAAAAGTAACTAGTTACCGAACGTAAAGGACGAACTACGCATGCGCGATTAACGTCACTTATATTTATTTTGCGCGCCGCTCACCGCTCGACGCCAATAGGCGACCGCGGCGTCTCAGCATGCCTCGTATCATGATTGGCTGACCACCAATATTATACGACCAAATCTAAGAACAATCAGTTCTTATGAACCTTCATACTAGCTGTATATTTTTTTTTTTAGAAATGTAGTTCCTTTATGTTTTTCATATGTCACATGTTAGTGTTTGTTATTGTGGCTTGTGAGATATTATGTTCGTTTTATTGTTTGTAATAATTTGATTAGATGGTGTGAAAGTATGAGTTGTATAGAAATATCTAGTGGTGTGATATTATAAAATGTTATCTCGGAATTATAGATTGAGATTGACTATTATTGTAGGTTGCTAAATGAGATTGTTTCACGGACAAAAGCTCCTGTGTTTGAAGAACAAATGAACAATGTTATCCATGTAAGTTACTTAATCATGTAAGATAACTGTTGATTGTTGCTGTTGAGTGTGCATGCAGTAAATAACTAACAAACATTTCGTGACCAATACCGCCGGTGTGATTCAACCCTACCTGCATTCTTGCCTATAGATACGTCAGTTATAATTATGTATATCATTTCTCGCTCGTTTGTATGGAGTGTCCGGGGTGTGCCCAAAGGTTGCCTGGAAGAAATTGCTTCCTAGCAATAAAGCCGCCTATTGTATAGACTTTCTTCTATATTGTCAATTTCTTTTTTTATGTTGTGATGCAATAAATAATATTGTATTGTATTGTACTTTTTATCATTTGTCAAAAACGACATTTTGTTCTAAAATGTTTGAAATACCTAGTAGTAATAATAGTTTTGCAGCGTCGTTTATGTACTCATTTGTGATTTTGGTGAATTAAAAATCGAAGACTTGATGGAAAACAAAACGAGTAAGGTTTTCCGAAGTTTAAGTGGGAGGGCAATTTAGTGATCAAGAGTTCATAATTTATTTCTGATGGTGTCTTAATCCCTATTGTATTTGTTGCTATTGAAGTAGTCGGGTTTTTAACGTGTTCAGCGTGGTGAATTATTGATAATCTTATCCTATCCAACATAATCTACAGATTATATTCTGTTGTAAAACTGTTTGTGTCTAAGGCGTTTTGTGTTGTGCAGGTGCCGCGAGACGCACAAGGTGGCAGTGATCTACGTGGGCAAGGGGCAGGAGGCGCGCAACGAGATCCTCTCCAACCGGTGCGGCAGCCCCGCCTACGAGGCGTTCCTCGCGGCGCTCGCTTGGGAGGTACACTGTGCACAACTACTTAACTACTTTACAATGTGTTTATACGAGCTTAGACCGTACAACCACACCACACCTCGGTCACTGACGTTCAAATGTATGAAACAAACGCGTTCCTACGCACACAGTCTAAGCTCGTGTAGGTGAACGCGTACCATGCTTGTGTGAGTGAGATAAGACATGCTAGGGTTGCGGTTGAGGCTACTGAGCGGGGGTGGGCGGCACTTTTAACGGGAGGCAGGGAGTGACCATACCGTACGCTAGTACTCTTTATTGTACTGTGACCACACCCTGGACACTTCATACAGCGGGCCAGAAATGACATTTCAAAAAACGAATGACGGAACAAACAAAATGGCGGCGAAACAAACTGTAACCAATCTGTATCAATCTGGGTGACGAGGGGTTGAGGTCGCAATCTAGAGAGCGGCAGGGAGTGAACATACTGTATGTTAGTACTAATGTATATACTTTGGTTACGACGCTGTGGTTGTAAGAACGGTGTGTTCCTACTCTTCGATAGCGAGGTGCCGTGTCGTGGACCAGCCGTGGATGGATGGCACTTCGTCTTCTTCTTAACGTGTGGCACAATAAACCGTGCTATCCAAGGAATAGACGGTGGTTGCCTGGTGTTGCACTTAGCATCACCCGCGGTCCCGTGTAGGACATTTAGATTTTCATCTATGGACGTGTGCAGCGCGACCGTCATATACATCTAAAATCAGATGTGCAGGTTTCCTCACGATGTTTCACTGTTAAAGCAATCGGTAAGTATATGTACAGTCAAGGAATTCAATTTCCTGCCCACCTAAGGTTCAACATAGTATTATAGCAAACTGTCACCATAAGAGCTATTTTCGATTGACACTGACACATAGAAAAGCAAATGATGACTTTTCGCAAAGAGGTTATCTGTTTAAAGTGACAAATAATACGTACCGACATTTCAATACTATTACTGAAATAGAATTTTCGACCTTAATGCATTGCGAATGTCTAACGACATATCAACAAAAAGGGTAAGGAATGAAATTCCTTGACTGTACGTAAGTTTCGATTTTAACCCGGATAGTCCGGATCTGAACCCAGTACCAGGACCGAGTCGTTACCGGTTGAGCCACCGACGCTTTTTTTTGGTTGGCACTTGTATAATTATATACTTAGTAGCGAAGAAATGTTAATAGCGCGTTCTAGATGTTGTACATGTTTTGTGCTCTCGTCGCTTGTGTTAAGGTTCAGTTTTCTGTGTGGCGGGTTATCTGTGTGTGCCGCCACATAGTCATACCTTACGCCCTACTTTAAAGGCTAAGTAATTTTGAACCTTAGATCACTTATAAAAGAACTAGATTCACGGTCACGCGGTTAGTATCCAAATATAAAGTCACCCTTTTTGATCACGGAGGTGTACTTGCTCGGTTTTTCCTCTTTGTCTTACATAGGTAGCTATTTGAATACGTCTTTTGCCTATGAAATCATTATAATTATTTCGCAAATTCAACGAAAACGGAATCCAATTTTATAAATATAAAGAAAATATTAGCACCAAATAGTTCACACCATAAGTCCTATCCTTCTGTTCTGTCAAGCAACTGTCTGGAAGTTTCTGAATCTGTTTTGTATGAAATCTTTAAAAGTGAAAAGGGTGTCAATTAAATGGTTAGCATAGTATTGTTATTTCTGTGAGCAGAAAATTATAATCGGTGAGCAGAAATAGCTAATTGGTCAGCAACTCATGGTCAGCAAACATTTCAAAATCAATCGGCAATTTATGTCATTCTGGATGGCTGTAATTATTTTAAACATCCCCGTACTACACTCTTCCTACAGTGTTGAGTGGTCGACGGAGCCCCTTCGGGGCTCCTACTTCTGTGTTCTCATGTTAAACCTAACACTACGACTGTGCGGGGAGGCGAGCTTAGCTCGCCTCCCCGCACAGTCTCCGAACCTAACGGATCCGAGTCGGGGTGCTCCGCAAGTCCGAGCTCGCTTCGCTCGCTCCCGCTTCCATTTAGAACTCCCCGTACCAGACTCTTCCTACAGTGTTGAGTTGTCGACGAAGTCGGACCCGCGTGCTTTCCCCGCCCTGATACTCCCACATCCCCCTGGGATCCCGAAGGTTTGTTGGGGGTTTAAATGGGTGGCGGGGGCTACGCCCCTTTTTCAACAAAAACGCAATCCAAGTAGTTATTTTGCTCACCATGTTTTAAATATGCATACCAATCAAATATACTGCTTATAGACATGTTTTTCTGCCGCTCAATCATGAAATCTTGCCGCTCAAGTAGTTATTTTGCGGACTGAATGTTTATTATGCATTTCAAATATATATGTATCAAGTGAAAATACATCATCCAACTACGATGGTTAAGCATTCTACTTGTAACTTGTATTTATCTTTTAATATAAAAATACTGCTCATCGTGATTTCATCTTAATTTTAACTAACTATGGGACGTGACGGCCACAACAGTGATCTCTTGTCCGAAACTGTTTTTGTAGACCAAGCTTCTGTCAACTAATTTATATGTGTGTACTTCCAGCAATTCTTGTGTACAAAAAAAAATAAAAAAACTTGCTCGCTTTATTTTTTTTATCGTCTTCAATTTTTAATTCATTAAAATCACAGAATAAGTACATAAATGACGCTGAAGAACTGTGACGTCACTTCTCTAAGTTTTTCAAACATTTCTAGAACAAACTGTAGTTTTTGACAGATTATAAAAAGTAACTGAAATGACTAGTAGTCAATTTTACCTACGAGAATGTATTACAGTCACCTGTGTCCCTATTAGAATCGTTTACAAAAACGCTCTGGTTGCGGTTGCAGCTCAGTACAAGTGCGAGGTCGCGTCGATCACACGGGTTAATCACATAAACGCGGTAATTACCTGGATGGGTTTCACTGTTACTGGCATTTAATTTTATCTTGACCGTTTTGGTGCCTTTGGTGTCTTCAAATCTCTGATAGTAGAGTTTGCCACTGCCCTACAACCTCCACCCATCTGTATAAGTCTGTACTTGACCCGTGTCCCAACAGTGGGGACGAAATAAGTTGTTAACACCCATAGTGTCTGCCAGTACCGGAACACGGGTCTTCTCATTATATGGAAGAAAGTTTTGACTACATTTCAGTCACGGGGGCCAATTTAGTATTTATTTCGAAAGCAACCAACATGGTCATAAAATGGCGGACGAGAAAATGCCACTAACATCAATTCAGTAGTTTTATTTAAGTGGTCTGTATTGCTCGCCAGGTGGAGCTGGAGTCGCACGTGGGGTTCGCGGGCGGACTGCGGGGCGCGGGAGCGGGCCCCAGTGCGCCCTACCTGGCCACGCTCACGCTGGAGGCGCTGTTCCACGTGGCCACGCGCATGCCCGCCGACAGCGCCGACGCCATTCTCAACAAGGTGAGTGTGTCGCCAGGTGGCGCTGCAGTCACTCAGCGCGTCCTACTTGGCCACGCTCACGCTGGAGGCTGTTAGGGCCCTAACTCACCGAGACGCCACGGCGACGTCGCCGGCCACGTATCCAAACAAATCGTATTGGAATGTATGGCAGCTAACTCACTTGGCGCCAATTTGGAAGCGTAGCCACGACTGTCGGCTCGCTGTGTGGAGTCTGGAGACCGTGGCGACCTAGCGACGTCGCCAGTAAAATGTACACGAGCAAGCTGCGTCTCACTCACTCAGTGTCCAACCGGCCGATTTCTTCTATGCACGAAGCGTCCAGTCTCGATACGAGGACAAGGGAACTGAACTGACAGATGGTCGCCACTGGCTACTCCATTTGGCAACCGAAGGTAGCCAGAAGTAACCATGGCTATGTAGCCATGGCGTCTCAGTGTGGTAGGGCCCTTACTCGTGGCCGCGCGCATGCCCGCCGACAGCGCCGACGCCGTCGTTAACAGTGAGTGTGTCGCCGTATGGCGCTACAGTCGCACAGCGCATCCTACCTGGCCACGCCCACGCCGGCGACGACGCTACCCTTAGCTTATAGATATCGATGATGGAGTACATTATTGTTCAAAGGCCTCCCCCCAAGGATTTCCACGGGTCCTGCGCTGCCCGCATCCAGCGGCTTCCGCGGCCTTTACTAGATCATCGGTCCACCGAGTGAGAGGCCTGCTTACGCTACGTCTCCCGGTGCACGCTCGCCAATCGAGAACTTGACTGCCCCAATGGCCATCTGTTCTACGAGATATGTGTCCGTCACTTAACTCATTTTTTTTACTAACCCCTACTGTGTGTATCCCCTCAGACGCGGCACTTGGGCAACGACGAGGTGCACGTGGTGTGGAGCGAGCACTGGCGGCCCTACAAGCGCGACACGCTGCCCACGCAGTTCTGCGACGTGCTCATAGTGCTGTACCCGCTGGGTGGTGGCTTGCTGCGAGCCACCGTCGCCAGCAAACCACAGGTATACACAACGACGAGGTCCACGTGGTGTGGAGCGAGCACTGGCGGCCCTACAAGCGCGACACGCTGCCCACGCAGTTCTGCGACGTGCTCATAGTGCTGTACCCGCTGGGTGGTGGCTTGCTGCGAGCCACCGTCGCCAGCAAACCACAGGTATACACAACGACGAGGTCCACGTGGTGTGGAGCGAGCACTGGCGGCCCTATAAGCGCGACACGCTGCCCACGCAGTTCTGTGACGTGCTCGTAGTGCTGTACCCGCTGGGTGGTGGCTTGCTGCGAGCCACCGTCGCCAGCAAACCACAGGTATACACAACGACGAGGTCCACGTGGTGTGGAGCGAGCACTGGCGGCCCTACAAGCGCGACACGCTGCCCACGCAGTTCTGCGACGTGCTCATAGTGCTGTACCCGCTGGGTGGTGGCTTGCTGCGAGCCACCGTCGCCAGCAAACCACAGGTATACACAACGACGAGGTCCACGTGGTGTGGAGCGAGCACTGGCGGCCCTATAAGCGCGACACGCTGCCCACGCAGTTCTGTGACGTGCTCGTAGTGCTGTACCCGCTGGGTGGTGGCTTGCTGCGAGCCACCGTCGCCAGCAAACCACAGGTATACACAACGACGAGGTCCACGTGGTGTGGAGCGAGCACTGGCGGCCCTACAAGCGCGACACGCTGCCCACGCAGTTCTGCGACGTGCTCATAGTGCTGTACCCGCTGGGTGGTGGCTTGCTGCGAGCCACCGTCGCCAGCAAACCACAGGTATACACAACGACGAGGTCCACGTGGTGTGGAGCGAGCACTGGCGGCCCTACAAGCGCGACACGCTGCCCACGCAGTTCTGCGACGTGCTCATAGTGCTGTACCCGCTGGGTGGTGGCTTGCTGCGAGCCACCATCGCCAGCAAACCACAGGTATACACAACGACGAGGTCCACGTGGTGTGGAGCGAGCACTGGCGGCCCTACAAGCGCGACACGCTGCCCACGCAGTTCTGCGACGTGCTCATAGTGCTGTACCCACTGGGTGGCGGCCTACTGCTATACCCAGTTTAAACATGGTGTAACAAAATTGGTGTAGATCTCGTTAACTGGGGCTTCTACGCATTATACTGAACAACTTTTGTTCTACTAGTTAGCTGAAATCGCAAAAAAAACTACATACAAATGGATTAGCTGATTGAAGCATCCTCGGTGGCTGAACAGTAGCGACTCGGTCCTCCTAACCAGATGTCCCGGACGGCTAATACTTTACGCATGGGCGGGGCACATAGCTCGTAGAACAGATGGCCATTGGGGCAGTAAAGATCTCGAGTGGCGACCGCGCACCGGAAAACGTAGCGTAGGAAGGCCTCCCACTCGGTGGACCAATGACCTGGTGAAGGTCGCGGGAAGCCGCAGGATGCAGGCAGCGCTGAACCGGTCGTCGGGGAAATCCTTGGGGGAGGCCTATGTCCAGCAGTGGACGTCCTTCGGCTGATATGATGATGACTTTACTATGGATAGATCTGTTATGTATCCACCCCTTTCTTTATTACTCCCCCCACCCTTCTCCGCACTCTTATCTGCCCTACCTTTACCTCCTATATTATATTTAGTTGTCTGCAACAAGTTTGAGTAGAATATCAACTTCGCACTCGACAGCACACGTATTGTTCTAGTTGTCAACAACTAGACGGGAGCGTTAAAATGTTGGATAGATAGATAGATGAAACATTTATTCTTTACCACAACACAAATACAGTACGGTAAATTAACATGGCTTCACGAAATTCTAAAAGTAACGGGAAAAAATTGGATTGAAAAAGCAAGCGACAGATCTAAGTGGAGAAAACTGGAGGAGGCCTTTACTCTAAAGAGGTCCTTAATAAATTAAAAAAATACAAATGAAATAATTCTTAGTTGAATTTAACCGCCTCCGTAGCTCAGAGGCAAAGTTCACTGGCTTTACACAGGAGGTCGCGGGTTCGATTCCCGGCGGGGTCAATTGTAAGACTCGGTTTGGTTGGTGGTAGGGCATTTTCTAAGCCCGCCTGGCTAGCTACCACCATCTTATCTAAATCTTGCCGCCAAATATCAATGTTGATATCATTGGTGTGTTCTGGCATGAAGATAAGATAGCCAGTTCCCCATTGCGTTGGGGAATCTTGGTAAGCCCGCTTCCATCTTCGGCAACATCGTCACTTACCACCAGGTGAGATGTTGTCAAGGGTTTACCAATTGTGCATAAAAAAAAAAAAAAAAAGATTTATTACTTGAATTTAATTTGTTTAAATAAATAAATAAATAAATATTCTGGGACAAATCCACACATGGTCATCTGGCCCCAAAGTAGGATTCCCTGTGTTATGGGTTACCAGAGACTGATATACATACTTATGTACGTTTAAATACATACATATATAGATATATTTAACACCCAGACACAGAGCAAACAAATCTGCTTATCACACAAATGCTTGCCCTGGGTGGGGATCGAACCCACAACCCTCGGATCAGTAGTCAAGGGCACTAACCACTGAGCCACCGAGTCAGTCAAAATTGATTGTATAAATTGATTCACTACATATAAGATTAATTAATTTGTTTATTTGCATGCCCTTTAATATTTGTAAACGGTTTTTTTAATTTATTTAGGAAATAAAAGGCTTTATTATTTATTATTATCATAATCATAATAATTTATTATTAAATATTTGTACGAGCACGCACATTAAGGATTATTTTCCGCTAATTTTATAATAAGTATTTTAGCTGACATTGCGAACTCATACATCGCCCGCCGTCATTCACTTAGTGCAATAAAGACGCTTGACAATAGCACACACGTTTTACATACAAACTCTCATGCCGTCCTGCACTCATACAATCCACACACATCGTTCGGGAACCAGCCCGAACAATATTATTAAATTAACATTAGTACACTTATGTAACTAAGAAGCTGTAGTAACAAGATAGTACTTTGCAGTTGCTTACAGACATACGTTGTTGTTTACCTACAGGTGGGCGTGTTCGGTCCCCTCTGGGAGGAGAGCATCATCCGCGTGGAGTGCGCGGCGGCGCTAGTCCGCGGCGCGGCGTTCGCGGGCGGGCGCGCCGTGCGGGCCACCATGCCGCTGTACCAGCACGCGTACACCGAGCGCGCGCGCGCCATCGACCACGTGGCGCAGCACCACACGCAGCCCGCCTCATTCGAGAGGTTCGTCGAGAGGATACGCGAGCCGGTGCCGCACCAGAGGGACGCAGGTATTCTTACTAATATTATAAATGTGAAAATGTGTTTGTTTGTTTGTTACCTTTTCACGCTTCAACGCCTTGACCAATCTTTATGAAATTTGGCATGCAGGTAGCCTGTGTCACGGGGAAAATAGCATAATCTGATGCAGTTTCTAAGGGAACTAAAAAAAATACTCGATTGTTGTGATTTTTTGCACAAAGATGGTTGAGTAGATGGGAAACGACATAATTTACTAATCACCCTTAAATACAGCCATAAAAACGATGTCATCGCGGGCGGAGCCGCGGGAAAAAGCTAGTGTTGTAATAAACCTCCTGCCGCCGCTGCTGCCTTCCCTCCTCTATCATATCATTACAGTGCGAAAAATTTAATATTCATTCACCTTTTCTCAGAACAAAGCTCTGTTCGATCGGAGGGCGGGCTGGCAGCCGCCCTGCTGGACCACGGCGCGAGCGGTTGGGGCGCCACCGGTGGCAGCAGCGAGGCGACGACGGTGTCCCCGCGCGTCGCCAAACGCCTCGGGCCCTTCAAGCGGCCGACGCACCCCGCACCGGCCGCGCCGCAACCCGCGCCCCGCCGCAACCGATGAACTGCCGGCGCCAGCCATTTCTCATATTGACTGGGTAAACGGACAACACTGCTGCCATGGCCGCGTTCAGCTATCCTCATCTTCGAGGTAACCTTATCACACTCCTATCGACGCGAAGAACGAAAAAGGTTTAAAACTACTTAAACTGAAGAGAACTATTAAAAAATGCTATAAAAATATGCATTAATTGCATCTTGATAAAACCAATCTACAAGGTAGAAGCAAGGATGCGTGTATCTAGTACACGGAGGCGAAGATTTTATATAGCTCCATAGCTTTAATAGGCCTGAATATGTTTGTACTTTTTTTTTCTTGTATGCATTGAGTTAGGAGTTTCAAATTAAGGCATTAAGGCGGCCGTTCCTTGTAGCTCCTGGAGACTCAAGGGATGAAACCTTCACAACGATAACGAAAAAGATCTAGACATTGCGATTTGCGACATTAATTTCTCGCTTATGGTTATGCTATACGAACGTCATTAGAAATCAAATGTAACGGAGATTAAAATGTGAAAAAAAATATAAATTCCAAAATGAATTTAGTTGAGATTACTGCAATGATTGCTACTTAATTCGTCCGATAAAATATTTTAAGGACTTTTCAACGTGTACTTAATTACTTGTAGTAAGAAGCTTATTAACTTAAAATCGACCTAATGTCTTAAGTTTTGCATTTATTGTGTAATGTTAAAGGTTCAGGAAAAAATAAATTTAAGTATCAAAAATAAAAGAAAGCTGCTACCATTGAAAAATATATTACAGAAAAAAACATAGAGATTGTTTTCCGAGAGTCTCTAACATTACATTAAATATTCTTTGTACATATGTAAACTAGATTAATAGAGCTTTAACTGTTGTATAATTAGAAATAAATATTTATTTTTCTGCATATTATGGTAGGGGGAGCCCAGGCGATGGTCAAGGCGAAAAAGTGATAGCTATGTAGCTGGGGTTGATGAGAGATTACTGAAAATGTATCTGAAAAGTTTCAGAGAGAAGCCCCGTGCACAGGGGAGCAACTTGTGTTGATAAGCCGTTTTCAGGGTGCGTTTTGTTTTATGCATCAGTAAAAAATAAATAAGTAAATAAAATTTTTTGATCAGCGAAATTATTATTTGAATTATTTGTTTGAAGTTTTATGGATTAAACCAATTAATATTTTAAGGATAAAATAACAGTGTTAAAACTAATCTTTATTGGCGAATATTCATAATTTCAGTAATAAATTAATTTTATCAGCGATATACATAGTGATTTTTAATGGTGAGTAACAACAACGTTATAATTCGGATGAAATGTGAAAAATTTGTATGCGAGTCCAAAAAAACGTGGTAGAACAAAAGTTGACACATATCACACGAATTACGTTCTGATGTTCTTATGCACTATTAAAAAAGCGGCGGGTTGTGTCCAAGATACAACCGTAAATTATTATACTTCTTATACCGCCTCGTAACCATAACAATCCACAATCAGAAATCAAATCGAAGGAAAGAATTCATGTCGGCGCATTTGCTTCAGAGGTCATTTTAAAAGATTTATTATTTCGATCAAATAAACACTAACATAAAATGAATAATAATAATGGCAAATCATGATTAATTATAAAAGTAATAATCTATAATTAGAAATCAAATTCTCCTGCGTTTAAAAAGTAGTTCCGGATGTAACGTACAAAATTATCGAAACAATCGTAAAAACGACAAAAGTAATGTAATGTTTGTAAAGGCGATGTTCAAGAAACATCAATTAACCAATTGTTTGGTGGTCGATGTTTTTTGTTAAATCCCTAGCAACGGGTAGCAGAGAGCATCGCCGGGGGTGCTGGATGAGCGTCGCTGGATTCGTGTCCTCGTGTCGTTCTTGTCGTACGCTTAGCTCGCGTCGCTCCCAGTTTGACTGTAGTATTGAAAATACTTAAACTGTCTATTAGCTCGCTACGCTCGCGGTGTGAACTGCCCTTCAATTACATTGGAGAAAGTTTTAGTTTTGAGATGATGGTGATGGAATAATGGGGACAGACATCCTCACACCAACCAACGACTATACCCCATCATCATTTAAATGAAATGTGATTTACAAAGAATTTTTTCCTAGCTGATCATCTAATCACTGATCCATTTCCACTTATCAAGTTAAAAGTGCTGAAAAAAAATCGATGTTTACGCTGATCATAATAAAGAAATCATAGCCAATTGTTAGTTTATTCAACAATAAGCAATCAGACAAATAACTCTTTTCTTTCCTATGTACCAAGTATGTATTGAGTTTCAATCATCTTCATTATTATTACCTAAGATAAAATGTTTTATTAAATTATGTAATTGTTATTAATTTAAATAAAAAGAGTGAGTCTGCAAAGACTTAACACTCCTTATTTAATTTTATTTATTTAATTATTTAGTACTACTACTGAATTTGTCAAAAAGTACAGTTTGTTTGTTGATAGATAGATAATAGGCATTGGTTACATCAACTGTTTTGTGCAGATCTGAAAAATTGGTGCTTAAGTTTTTTTGTTTCATTCCTGTTTTGGAATTTGCAGTATTGTGTAGGTAGTGCTTACTCGGAGATTAACATAATAATTGCTTGCATTTATAACAAACTGTGAACTAATTCTATGCATTCCATATGTTTATTGAAACTTTCTTTTCAATAAGTACCTACCTATTTATAAAACTTTTGTTTTTTAAATAATTTTATTTTAATAGATGTTAAGACTGACACAAATATTATGTATTAAAATCACTAAGTATTATATTTTCATATTTTAATGTGGTGGTATATATTTTCGCTTAATAAACATTATTATTAAAATGTTCATTACTTAAGTAATCCGGATAACCCACAAAAATAATGTAGCCAGATTTTATAAATAACAATAATAAAGTGTTTAAACTTTTTTTGAGAGTTTCTTTCACTTTTCTCCACAGTTTCCAAGTACAGTTCAGATATACAATAGCGGGCGAGGTGTTCAAATATTTGTGATCAGTGATGAATTTAATAAATTATGGACACTAGAAGTTTCTATTAATATCTGAACATCTGATTTGTCATGACAAATTATATGTTCAGATATTAATAAAAACTTCTAGTGTACATCATCATGTCAGCTCATATACGTCCCCACCGAGGGGCTCGAGCCTAGGGAACCAGTTCCATACAAGTAATTTAAAAGCCTCGTACGGAACCAGTTTCGAAACTCGGGTTCTGTAGACGGCCGAAGGGCCCTGAACATATTAAAAAATCTGCTGCTTAGATATTAATGACAAATTATATGTTCAGATATTAATAAAAACTTCTAGTGTACATAATTTATTGAAATTCAACACTGCACAGAAATATTTGAACACCTCGTTCGCTATGATATATCTGATGGCACCTGTAAACTTGAACTTATTTCACATCTAAATTACATTTAGTCTAAATTATAGATTAAGTTTAAGTTTTAGGCAACTTATACATGCCTCCTTGTAGAACAAGCTGGTGAGTGCGTACTTTGGTGTCCAAAAACTGCCTCAGTTCCTGTAGGCTACACTCTGTCCCTGGAGCCTGTGATGCAAACATTTTTAGCATCTGATGGATGCGGTCCAGTGGCAGGCAGTCTAGATTTGTAAGCATGCCAACAATATATGACCAGAAAACTTGAAGTTCTCCTTCTCTTTGGTCATGTGCCGATGCCATCACACTTTCTGTCTCATCGTCCTCACAGATCATCTCCTGTACTTGGTTTGTGGACACCTGGGATTTGTTAGCATCAGCACCATCCATTAAAACATAGTAGTCAGGGCTTTTCTCAGAGATGAGTCCCATGGACTGCCAGTAAGTTATTTTCCTTCTCAACACAATAACTGGCACTTTCATAACCTGGTGCAGTTCATCAAGTGTCCAATCTGGCTTATTTTGAAAATGCATGATTAATGTAGCATTAAATGGCGAGACCGTCAAATCTAGCTTCTTTTCACCTATTTCAATCTCAAGATTCACATTTCCTAAATGTGGTTTCCAACTTAAGGTTCTGTTTCCTTTTAGGGCTTCAAATGATTTAGTATATGCTTCAAAATGTTGTTTTATTTCTTCAGGTAGTTCTAAACTTTCATCTTTGAAAGGTGGCCAAAATTGGGCAGACAAAATCAAAGCATTAGAAGTGAATTTCTGATTCAATGATTCAAGGTTTTTATCTTGCTGAATTAGAGAATTAATTCTTTTTGAATCTGATATATCTTTTAACATAACTTCACAGAAATGTAGCTGGGATTCACCAAATCTCAACTTTAATAATTCTAAATATCTAATCTCCTTCTCAGCATTTATTACACTCTGGGCTAACAGCCTATCTGCTAGTAGAGTTCTGTACTCATTCACAAAGAGCTCTTTGCTTCCATAAACATTGACAAGCATTGAAATAATATCATTAGCCTTCCTGTCACTTGAATTTACCTTGGGATCTGCATCAACAGGATCAGGGTTCCATTCATCCCAAGCATCTTCTTTTTCAGCATCCCCTTCACCATCGGCTGCAAACTTGACCAGTTCCTCAGCAAGTTCCCCCCCTGTGCCCTCTTCTGTTAAGCTGCTAACAACACTACGGACAGTGTCTTCTCTACTTCTCAAGTAGTTACGGACTGGCTTTGTCACAGTCTCTAATATAACACCAGATGGATCTAAATGTCTCAGAGCTCTGATGGTTGAAACGTAAGCAGTTAAAATATCCGGTGTGTTCACGCCCGGGTGCAGTAGTCTAGTCTCTAAGGCACTTTGCAATTTCTTGCATAGTGTAGATCTCAAGTCAGTCTTTTCCAAACATAGTTTTATATCATCTACTGCAGGCTGTGAATCTGGATATTCAATAATTATATTAAATAGTTGGTCTATCCTTAAACTTGTGTAACTGTGATACAAATAATAGCTTAGTTTTTGCTTGAATTTCATGATAGCATTTTGTATGTGTTTATCATCAGGTGGTGGTTTTGAGGAACCAGCGCAGTAGATTCTCGTCAGCCATGACATGACTTTAGTATCAAGCCAATTTTCCAAAGATTGCAAATGTGACACATAAAATGTCCCCGTGCACAACTTTTGAATGTGAGATTCGATCCTCATTTGGATAAAATTAGTTAAAACTTGACCAGTGAGTCTTTCCAACAGATGTAGATCCATAAGTTTCCTGTTTGTGTCATGGAACACTTTCACAATGTATGCACAGTTGCAATCTAAATACTCATTCCAGCATCCAGAGCACACCACTTCCTCACCCATGTCAGAGCTGTCAGTCTCTTTGTCAAACACATTGAATGATATTTTGTAAAAGTGGTTTATGATGACATGGAAGTCCAGAGGGAGCTGAGACAAAAGAGTGGCTCGCACAAGTTGTTTGAATCCCAGAATTACATCCTTCTCACCAAAAATCGGCTTATTGTCAGTACAAATATTGTTTACTAGAGCTAGTCTACGCAGCATCGCTGAGAAATTGGAAACGTACTCATAGAGGTCATTGACTGCAGTCTTGAACAGTTGGAAACCTTTGGCTTCTTCTTCCACCTTTGTGAACTTCGCCCAGAAGGAAGGTGCAACGTGCTGACGGAGGTATTTCTCCATATGAACAAGGATAAGGTCTCGTATTTTTGCCTGGATGCCCAGGCCGATGATAATCTGCTGAATTTCATCGTATTCGGCGGGAGTACAATCACTGAAGATCGAATCGGTCAGTATTGGGTAAGCATAAACTATCTTATTCCAATATACTTTCAAATCACTTTTATTGAGAGACATCTTTCTTTGAAACAAATTACTTTTACACAATTTTTTATTTCCGAATCAGGTTAAATTAGGTATTAACATGTACAAATTCCTTCGTTTGAGGTTATATTTACCTACTGAACTGCCATGTTTATTTACTCATAGATGAACTAGAATATTTGGCGGGGCCTATTCGTACGGCGCAAAATCAATGTAAACACTCTAACAAAGCGAATGTAAACACTTTTGCAAAAAGAATATAAACACTCTAGAAACATTTGATTTAATGTTGGTATACTTGTCACTAGAGCTGGAAAAACCGGAACTTTAAGGATATTCATCTACGGTTCGCCCGGGTACCTGCGCTTTGTTATGCAAGGGCAAAGGAGCTACCATTGCCGCATTTGCATTCTAAAAAGTAGTATCCTTACTAATATTATAAATGTGAAAATGTGTTTGTTTGTTTGTTACCTTTTCACGCTTCAACGCCTTGACCAATCTTTATGAAATTTGGCATGCAGGTAGCCTGTATGACGGGGAAGGACATAGGCTACTTTTTATCCCGGGAAAATAGCATAATCTCATGCAGTTCCTGAGGGAACTAAAAAAATACTCGATTGTTGTGATTTTTTGCACAGAGATGGTGGAGTAGGTGGGAAACGAAATAATTTACTAATCACCCTTAAAGACAGTCATAAAAACGATGTCCACGAGGGCGGAGCCGCGGGAAAAAGCTAGTAACCTATAAATTTTTAAAAACCAATCACTAAAACTACGTAAACTGCGTTTTCACAATCCACCCTAAACGAAGGAGTCCCCCAACTCTAGTACTTCCACATCCCCCTCGAATCTAGATAGTATGATTAGATTTTGGTAGGTAAAGAGAAATTCTAATCAAAGATGACCTTATAGTTTAAATTTTGAAAATTCATTTTCTCTAAAAGGGAGGATTCACACTCACCCCTTCTAGAGATGGATTTATCCCATTCTCCCGGATTTCCCCCCCTCCCTTACATTTAAGGGCATTAAGTTATTGCCGTACCAGATTTAAAATAAAAAATGTAAATTAATGTTATCTATTATGGGAGCGAGGTAACCTTACCGCACTCCCCCTTAACAATACTTTTGAAAAGTAAATTTGCAAAATCTGGTAACAATATAGAGTATAGGTCATCTTTGGTAGTATATTATACATATAGTATTAAAGATGACCTTACCCACTAACTATTGAAAGATTTATAATACGTATACGTAATGTGTAGCCCGCGTCGGTGGGTTCGGTCAGGTTTGATTGAATATACCCCTCCTGTGGCAGATCTACCAGTTACGAAAGTATAAATTTATAGCTCTCGCTGCTTAGCACACGTTCACCTCCCTACGATCCCTAGTCTTTTTTTAAAGCAGTTGGCGCGGAAAGAGGGCGGTCCCCGCCTTCTACGACCAGCCTCAGCTGCTACGATTTGACCGGGTACCTGAGCTTTATTACGCATGGGCGAAGGGGCTGCCATTCCCGCAGCGCCGGAGCAGTCGCATTCCTAAATCGCTAATTGGTTGAAAAGTAGCATCCTTACTGATATTATAAATGTGAAAATGTGGTTGTTTGTTAGTTAGTTTGTTTGTTTGTTACCTTTTCACGCTTCAACGCCTTGGCCAATCTTAATGAAATTTGGCATGCAGGTAGCCTGTGTCACAAGGAAGGACATAGGCTACTTTTTATCCCGTGAAAACAGCAAAGCCCGATAAAATTCCCGAGGGAACTGAAAATATACTCTTTTTTGGTTATTTAACATCGCAACGGAATAATGGATTGTGTGATTTTTTGCACCGAGATAGTTGAGGGGGTGGGAAATGACACGATTTACTAATAAGCAAATCCTGACAGTTCCCGAGGGATCTGGAGAATATCCATGTCCACGCTCGCGAGCCGCTTGCGGCTCGCGCACCGCGCACCTTCTAAGTCAGTCACAAAAACGATGTCCACGCGGGCGAAGCCGCGGGCAAAAGCTAGTATCCTATATATTTTCAAAAATCAATATAACAAACAGTGTGTAAACTTAGTCAAGGTCATTTCATGGTCAAGGTCAGGGTCAAGGTTAGGTTAGATTCAGATTTCAGTTAGGATTAAATGACTCATTCCGAAGGCGAAGCCCCAGCTAACCGTTTCGATCTCCAAACAAACCTTCGGGATCCAAGGGGGATGTGGGAGTATTAGGGCGGGGAAAGCTTGAGAGTTCGACTTGAAAGTGGGAAAAAACTTGAGCGTGCGAAGCGAGCGATATTAGATTCGGTCGGATTTGATTGATGATACTATCAAGAGCCTCCACCCCCTCTCCATTGTTGACCTACAAGTCAAAATGTAGGACTCTGGCTGGTTAGGTAGGAGAAGTCCACCTCCTTAAGTTCTCTAGATTGTTTTTTTTTTTTCAATTTGGGGCGCGGAGGAAGGGCAGCCCACCTTCGGCGACCAGCCTCAGCCACTACGGTTCGCCTGGGTACCAGCGTTTTATTACGCAAGGGCAAAGGAGCTGCCATTCCCGCAGTACCGGAGCAGTCGCATTCCTAAATCGCTTAAAAGTAGATGAAAAGTAGCATAACCTATAAATTTAGAAAGATCAGTATGTCGAAACCTGCGTAAATTGTGTTTCCGCAATCCACCCTGAGCAAAGGAACTCACCACATTTTCCCAACTCTAGTACTTCCACGTCCCCCTCGGATCACGAAGGCAAGGCAATTTCGGTAGGTAATAACGAAGTTCTGGTCAAAGATTACCTTATAGTTTAAATTTTGAAAATTCATTTTTTCTAAATGTAGATCATTCACGCTCTCACCCTTCTCCCATTGGATAGGTTTATCCCACTCTCCCGGATCCTACCCCATAAATTCCAGGGCATTAATCTATAGCCGTACCAGATTTCTTGTCAAAGATGACCATATAGAATATTTTCAAAATTCAATTTAACTAAGGGAGGGAAATAGCGTACTTCCCCTTCTTAGTTTACATCTGGTTTACTCTCCCCCTAACCCCTCTCAACGTCCTCCCCCCGAAACCCAATACTTTTTGAAAAATATTTTTTCAAAATCTGGAAACAATGCAGTGTATACGTCATCTTTGGTAGTGTATTATATGAGACTAAAGATGACCTAACTCACCAACTTCGTTCCGAAAGATTTTTAATTAAGGGTCCGCTACAGGAAAACGTGGGGGTAACAAATTGAAATATTGGCAGATAATCTGTCAAGGTAATTTCAATACCAAGATCAGGGTCGAGGTTACGTTAGGTGCAAGGTTTGGTTAGAGTCAATTAGTAGCCCTCGCTATCCGTTTCGATCCCCAAAAAACCTTCGGGATCCGAAGGAGATGTAGGAGTATCACGACGGGAAAAGCATGCAGGTCCGACTTGAGAGCGATATTAGTTTCAGTTAGGTTTGAATGATTATACTGTCAAGAGCCCCGCGAAGTGAGGCTCGCTCCCTTCCCCCCCCCCCCCCCTGTTGCGCGTGCACCTCTCTACGTTTCCTAGTGTTTATCCGCACTCCACCCTTAATCGGCGGGCATTAATCTATTGCCCTACCTACTGTTACGTCAGTACTAATATATATACTTTGCTACTGTGTTGTGGTGCATAATTCTTCGATATGTACCGAGACATTTCGAGTTAAAAATGAGAAAACTTAATAATGATAGAGAAAGTTAAAAGACTCTTTTTCCTTTTTAACTAATTTATTGTGCCAATCGACAAGGAAACGCTTGTCCATTTTAATAACGAGCAGAAAAGAAGAAAGCATAGACATTACAGAATTTAAAAAATTCGGACCGAAGTTAGTGGGTTAGGTCATCTTTAGTCTCATATAATACCACAGATCTACTAATTGTAGATCTGTGTATAATACACACCACCAAAGATGACATACACTAAATTGTTTGTTTTTGAAAAAGTATTGAGTTTAGGGGGAGGCTGGGGAGGAGGTCCCTACGAGAAGGGAGTACGTTACCCCTTACTTCCTTTAAATAAAATTATCTGGAAACAATGCAGTGTATGTCATCTTTGGAGTGTATTATATGAGACTAAAGATGACCGAACCCTCCAAAGATTCCGAAAGATTTATAATAAGCGTAGCCCCCGCTAACAATTTTGATCAACAAACCTCCGGGATCCGATGGGAATGTGGGAGTATCAAGGCGGGGAAAGCATGCGGAAAACTTGACATGTCCTTAAAAGTTTAACACTTAGCACTTACTTTTACAATTCCATTATGAACAAAGGGACAAAAGTAGGTCCGTGTTGAATCAAAGTAGGTCCGTGTTGAATCACTGACTTCACTTTTTTTTATTCACAATTGGTAAGCCCTTGGAATCATCTCACCTGATGGTAAGTGACGATGATGCCGAAGATGGAAGCAGGCTTACCTAGATTCCCCAACGCAGTACTCTTTATCATACTGGCCCAACGCAATGTAGAACTAATCACTGACTTCACTTTTTTTTATTCACCTTGGCATCATCTCACCTGATGGTAAGTGACGATGATGCCGAAGATGGAAGCAGGCTTACCTAGATTCCCCAACGCAGTACTCTTTATTATACTGGCCCAACGCAATGGAGAACTGGATATCATATCTTCAAGCCGGAACACATCAATGTTGTTAACACTGATGTTTGTTTGTTTGGTGGTAGCTAGCCAGGCGGGCTTAGAAAATGCCTTACCACCAACCAAACCGAGTTACAAGATGACCCCACCGGGAATCGAACCCGCGACCTCCTGGTTTAAAGCGAATGGACTAACCATTACGCCACGGAGGCGGTTGGTTTAGGCGTTGAAGCGTGAAAAGGTAACAAACAAACACATTTTCGCATTTATCTTCTATATGTTTAACCAATACGCCACGGTGGTGGTTGTGGTAAAGTTGTATGCACACAACTTTATACTTACACATAGGTTAATAATTTTCTTCTTCAAGATCAGGGATACAGGAATCAACCTTATACCCTATGCGGCTCACCCACCTCTCTGCTAAACTACTATGCCCATATGCCCTCAATAATTTACTTTGCAAGAGGAGCCGAAATGGGGTGTCAAAATAAGTAATAAACAAATGAAAAAATAAAAATGGGCATTTTTATTCAAATGACAAGCACTCGTAAGTAATCGATTAACAAAAGTAAAACATACAGTACATAAGTGATTCCTTGGCTTCTCAGTGCACAACGGAGATCATTTTCAACATTTGTAGTCCCTTTCTTTGTTTCGTTTTTATTCCCAACAGCATTGTAATACCACTTTCACAAAGATAGGTAGGTAGTTGATAATAGTAAAAGAATACAAGGAATATATACTTGGAATTCACAAAGATTGTATCAGCCGTAAGAGGTCCACTGCTGGACAAAGGCCTCCCCCAAGGATTTCCACAATGACCGGTCCTGCGCTGCCCCCATGCAGAGGCTTCCAGTGGCCTTCACCAGGTCGTCGGTCAACTGAGTGGGAGGCCTGCCTATGCTACATCTCCAAGTAGTATTCACAAAGATGGCTAGTTGATAATGGTAAAAGAATACAAGGAATATATACTTGGATCTACGCCCCTAAAAGAGGAGCATCTCATTTCATTGGTTGGAAATACATGTTACAGATCTTCATGCAGTTTGAAATTAAGGCACCATCAGTTTGAGCTTTTAAATTTAACAGAAAATGATGGATTTTTAGGTACTGGTTCGGCAAAACCTATTAGGTCCTAGTACTCTGTGGGCAGATGAAGTGGCTCACATTGACTTCCAGTTCCTCGTTTGGTTAGAATTCTGTTCTGAAAATAACAGTTCCACTCTAATGTACAATATTGTTGCTTGTTCTTGTCCACTCACAATCATTTCATTTTGCCGTTACTGTACCAACACCAATTCCAGGTCCAACTTGCAGTCACACTATAAATATTATTGTTGTTGGGTGGGACGCCTGCGGGGTACAGGCGAGTGTTCATGTCTAAGTGGAATCATTACATCCTATTCCCATGGTGGTAAGATGGTTACTGTGACCCCAGTGGCATCCCACCCTCAAACCTTGAACTCCTTCTACAGTACTCTGTTATGCGCCTGATTTCCAGGTTGCATAGTTCCTCTTCCTTAATCCTATCGACAGTATACCTGAAATGGAAGAGAAATTTCATGTAAAATCTTAACTGTTTTCTCAGTTAAGATTTTACATGACAGAGCGTTCTAAACTACTAATTTATCAAGCCGTCTGTCATACATAAAGGATGGTTTAGGCTAGAGTTATCACTGGCCCATTAGGACCATGTAGTTGAAACTTAAACACAGACAAATGAGAAAATTGCTGCTTACAGTAAGTACTTTACTGCAAGCAGCAAAGTTTAAGAGAAATTGACTACTTACACTTGCTTGCAGCAATCTGATAATTAATTACCTTAATTTATTAATTTGATGCGCCCAAAGCTGTTTGTTTGCTATTGCCACGACAGCACAGACAGATAGGCGTGTCTGGTAGGTCCGCTAAGTTGTGAAATTAATAGTAATATTAGTTGTAGTAAAGTAAAACAGTTGTATTCTGTTTTTATTTTATTATCTTAGCGTCTGGGCGACTAAAGAAACCAAAGAGTATAGAAATCACTAAGTTTAATCAAAACTAATAATATCGAGACACACGGCAGTGTGTCCGCCAAGTTCGAAAAGAACAAGGCGACACCGGCCGTGAGTTTTATTACACAAACCATTTCGGGCAACTTTTGACCTACATACCAGTAACTTAAAATCTGTTTGACTTACACACTTGCGATTTCGCGTGTCTAGTAAGACCCACGCTATCACCTAAAATCCCAATTTTCATAAATACATCTTTTACCATTTTTGAGTTAATGACGTCCGAAAATCACTATTTTTATAACTCACTCACTGACTGACTGACGTATCAAAATTATAGACCACTTCCACGAGTTCCACGTAACTTAGAAACTTGAAATTTGGCATCGAGGTAAGTTATTACATTAGGCGTATACAAAAAAAAATGCGTAATTAGGGTTCCTTCCATTACCGACCACATTATAGACCATTTCCAGGTGACTTAGATACTAGTTTGGCATTTTGGTAGGTTAATAGGCGTGTACAAAGAAAAAAGAGAAACCAGCCAAGTGCGAGTCGGAATCACGAAATTTGTTTTCCGTACAGTGGTGGTGCAGAACACATGGGAATAATGATATTATAGACCACTTCCAGGTGACTTTTTAATTTGAGGTTTGGAATTGAAATAGGTTAATTGGGCGCATTGAGTAAAAATTCAAAAAACTGGCATTGTTCAAAAAACTCTGGGCTTGCGCACCGAGGGTTCGGTACCACCAAAAATATCTTATATGTATGTGTATTACTTGAATAACGATAGGAAATTTGTATTAATATTTTACAAAAATTAATGATATAAGTACCTACCAACAAAATATAAATGTGAAATGGAGCCAAGTTTGATATAAAAAAATACAGCGTTCTTAATGACTAGGTACCAAGTTTTATAGTGGCTCCTGAATAATGGCTATGGATATTAATTTTAGACTTCTCCAAATAATAAAGAATGTACAACGGTTTTCAGTTTGTTAGAAAAATGTGTTATGTTCTGTGTGTAAATAAAATTGGATAGTGAAAACTTGCCAAGTTACACCATGTAGTAGCACAGAACACATTTTTTTTAAGCAACTGAAAACCGCTGTACAATCCTTATTATTTGGAGAAGTCTAAAATTAATATTTCTATTTAAAGATAATTTAAGAACCACTATAGAACTTGGTACCTAACCTACCCATTCAGTCGTAATTTGTTGATATCGAACTTGACTCCCTTTCACATTTATGTTTTGTGAAGCTTAAAATCAACTCCGTCTGGCTAGCTGGCCGGTGTGATGACGTCACGATACTATATCTGGTAACCCATAGCAACCCGTGAGAATAGCCACAACAAACGTCATTAGGGTTGACTTTTGTTTGTTTCTTAGTTGTCTAAAATTGTCAAAACCGCCAACATTCAGGAAAAAATATTGTAGAGTTGGAAGTTACCGATTCACAAAAAAACCACCGAAATTGGTGAAAAAATTGATATATTTTGTACCCAGAGCAACAAAAAAAAAATATTTTTATAGGTAAAAATTATCTGTGCCCCGTAGGAATAGCTACTTCGAGAATATTTTACTTTTACTAGTAACTAATTAGTAATCTGTGCTTTTACTGCCAAAGCAGATATAAGTCACTAAGTCACAGATCACTACTATATGGTTTTTTTTTAGTTTCATCTCTCCGGCTTTCAAAAGCGCGGAGAAGGCAAAGGTGAGTAAGACCATACAGCCAGGTCTGACTTATTTAAGCTTCCTTTAGTTTTTTGATTTGTAATGCTAGTGCCGGTGCATTACAAATCTTCTCTAAAGTTCTTGACAGCATTTGCAGCAGCTACATTCTGAGGTGGAACACCCAGTTGCTGTAGGGCGTCTATAAAACTGCACCCAGAGCAAGTTGGGTTCTCACGTCCTCCTTCGTTTTATTTTCTTGTACTCCACATTGCTCACGTGCACTACACGATTTTCTCCAAAATGCACCACCTCTTGAACAAAATCCTAGCAGAAAACAATGAAAAAACAACTAAATAAAACTACGAATACTACTACCACAAATCTCGCCAAAAAACTCTCACTACTGTATGTATATAAGTCAGTCTTTTTTTTCGACAGGACAAGCCTCATAGTCGGGTATTTAGTGTGTTGATTTGTATGGGAACCTTGCAAATCTTCAACAAAGGAAGCCGCTTGGCACAGGCATACCTAGTGGTCATCTGAGCTGATTTAGCCCTGTACCCACGTGGTACCACCCTGCAGGTAGGTGGGGGAGGGGGGGGGGAAATTCCATCTGCCGCGCTGCACTCTTTCGTCCATATCTCCGTAAGTTTAGCAAACAAGTCGTGTTTGGTATCGTTTTCGTATAATTTAAGGTCGACAAATTCATTTCTTGAACAATATTTTCACTTGTTCATAGAAGAAAAAAAGATTAGGCGCAAAAATAGAAATAAAAATTCTTACAAAATCTTTGCCTACAATTAAACCAGGATATTATGTTTTATAAAAAAAATATAATTATGTAGCCGTGTTTATTTTGATAATACATACATAAACTTTCTTAATAAATTTAACTTATAAATGTGTAAAAAAAAACATTAGCGTCGCACGGCGGAGCTGCGTTTTAGCGGCTCGTTCAACTCGACCGCTGCGCGGAGCGCTCAGTGACCATATACGCGTGTTCTCAGTTCAGTCGGTTCGCATCTTACTCAGTGATCACTACATAACGCAAGCACGTATTTTGAACTTTTGAAGTGTTTTCAGGAGGATAAACTATCAAACTAGTATATTTTTTTCATAGGATATGAGAATTGTAAGTATTTATTTAGATTTACTATGTTTTTAAACGATTTTATTTAGATTTACTATGTTTTTAAACGATTTTATTTGACTTAACCCCGTATATTTATGCCTTTCTTTGTTTCAAATCTTGTGAAAGCTTTTTCAGTTGTACTGAATCGATTCTTATGAAACTTTGCATACGTGGGGTGCTGTGCTAGTAACGAAACAATATTATGATAGTCTCAACTGGGCCTGATGATGAAGTCAGGAGGTGGACAGTGAAACTCTTCTAGTATTACTAGTAACCCTCTTGAGTTTGGGCTCATTTGGATGGTTTTGACGAGTCCCATATATTACATTAGATGAGGAGGGTCCGATGATGGATTCAGGAAGAAGACAGCCGACCGGTTATCTTAAAAAAAATACAATTTTTTATTTCTACTAATAAGTTATTATATAGTAGGTACCTATCTCAAGGTCTTCGATCAGTGTGTGTTGCCAGTGATGGCATACGGAACTGAGACATGGTCGCTTACTATGGGCCTCATAAGAAGGCTCAAGGTCACCCAAAGGGCAATGGAGCGTGCTATGCTCGGAGTTTCTCTGCGTGATCAAATCAGAAACGAGGAGATCTGTAGAAGAACCAAAGTAACCGACATAGCTCTCAGAATTGCTAAACTTAAGGGCTCCAGGACTCAGCAAAACTGCTGAAAAAGTATTTATATCTTTCGCGAACAGAGAGCTTGTCACTGTATCAAGATTAGATGTGATTTGGGACAGATACGACACTGACAGTCTCAAAAACGAGACTAAAACGTGGCACCGGACAAAGAACACGTTTTAATTCAAATTTTAGAATTCCGAAGGGTTGGACAAATTTTCTCAGGGATAATTCCAATAAAGAGGAACATTTCCTAGCTCTACAGTGCCAAGCTACAGAATTTTTAGCTGGCAAAGACTTTTATACGACAGATGGACCCACAGTTTTCAGCAACAGCCCCAGTGATAAAAAAAGCCCTGGAACCATGCAACCATGAGGAAGCAGATACGCGCATAATGGTCCACATTGGTGATGCTGCAGCCCAAGGACACACAAAAGTCATGGTGCGTACAGTGGATACCAATGTTGTTGTCCTTGCGGTTTCATGTGTGTCACAATTGCCACAGCTTGAGGAACTGTGGGTTCATTATTGGCACGGGAAAAAATCAGTTCTTGCCATGCCATGCTATTGCAGCTTCATTAGGTAACCTAAATAAATATAATATATTTACACTTTAAAATCTGAAACTAATTCAGCTATATACTAGTTTATTTTCTTTTAGGACCAGAAAAGGCAGAAGTATTGCCAATGTTCCACGCCTTTTCCGGGTGTGATACCGTTTCGTCTTTTGCTGGTAAAGGGAAAAAGAGTGCTTTCGAAGCTTGGGGCGCTTATCTACCTGCGACGGAGGGGTTCACAAGCGCTAAAGAAGGAAATGTGGAACAAGCTTTACCAATACTAGAAAAATTTGACAATTCTATAAATGACAAGTAATTTAAGTGGTGGTTGGCTTTTGTAATTTGAAATGATTTAAGTAGTTATCGGAATGCATGTTGTGTACAATTTGTTTCATTTTAGATCTGGCGCGTGCACTGATATCAATCAGTGTAGAAAACTACTATTTACGAAAAAGCACAGACAGCTGGAGAATCTTCCACCAACTAAAGATGCCCTGCGCAACCATATTTTGCGAGCAATTTATCAGGGAGGACATATATGGGGTCAACTTTTGCAACCTACACAAAACCTGCCATGTCCTGCTGACTGGGGTTGGGCAAAAAATAATGGCAAATGGGAGCCTGTTTGGACCACCCTACCGCCAGCAGCCGCTGCTTGCATGGAGTTAATACGATGTAAATGCAAGAAAAAATGCGCAGGAAGGTGCAATTGTTTAAAAAGAGAGATAAGGTGCACCGAACTGTGTGGCTGCAACGGAAACTGTGGATCTTCTTCTTCTACCTAGCTTTGTCCCGACTTGTGCCAGGGTCTTTGTCCGACATTTTCACAATAAATGACAGGTTTCAGGTATTATAAGGAGCGAATGCCGGTCTGACTCCCAAAACCCCGAAGGTAACCAGTTTCGCCAGAGCCTCGTTTGTAGCCTAGCAGGGTGCACCACGAGCAGGTGAGGTCGGCTTAGATTCTAAAGATGTTTATTGGACCACTTACACCCGGACACGGTCAATAAATTGTCTTATTTACTAAAATAGACCTTTTATTCTTTATTCCATTATTACAATTAAAATAGGAATCCCTATCACAACTAACAGGATTAAAATAAGCTGAAATTTAGGGTTAACTCAGTGATTATAAAGCATTTATTTTAATGTTATGAACACTAATATTATTTTTTAACAATATTTACTCTAGATATTTCTTCAAGAATATTATCTCTAGATATAGATACACCTATACTAATTAGTTTCATTGCTCATTATTTTAATAATTGTTTACAATTTAGTGTCAAATCCTATCCAAAAATACTTACTTCTCCCGTCGCAGCTCCACCGCACGAGGCAATAATTTTTTTTTGACACATTTACTAGTTCAATCTATTAAGAAAGTTAATGTTTATATATTTCAGATAAACAGGGCTACAAAATCATATTTTTTTTATAAAACATAGTCTCCTGGTTTAATTGTAGGCATAGATTTTGTAAGAATTTTTATTTCTATTTTTTCTATTTTTGCGCCTAATCTTTTTTTCTTCTATGAACAAGGGAAAATATTGTTCCAGAAATGAATTTGTCGTCCCTTAATTATACGAAAACGATACCCAACACGACCTGTTTGCTAAACTTACGGAGATATGGACGAAAGAGTGCAGCGCGGCAGATGGAATTTCCCCCCCCCCCCCTCCCCCACCTACCTGCAGGGTGGTACCACGTGGGTACAGGGCTAAATCAGCTCAGATGACCACTAGGTATGCCTGTGCCAAGCGGCTTCCTTTGTTGAAGATTTGCAAGGTTGGTGACACTAAATACCCAACTATCAGAGCAATAACTAAAGCATAGAGAGAGCGTCAAAATTCATTCTAGTTACACTATTCACACTTATTACCCAGTTAGCTTGATAAAGCAGGATAGATATATATTAATTATATTTGTTTTTGCAAGGCTGTACACTTTTTTAGCAATGCTAGTGAAGTGTCATCTCTCAGAGATATTGATACTTTTTCAAGCGACTTCCAAAAAGGAGGAGGTTCTCAATTCGTCTGTATGTTTTTTTTATGTGTGTTACCTCAGAACTTTTGACTGGGTGAACCGATTTTTATGATTCTTCTTTTATTTGAAAGCTAGTGCTTCCCGTGTGGTCCCATATAAATTTCATCAAAATCGGTGTAGTACTTTATTAAAAAATTAACAAAAACCAAAAATAATAATGCTAAAATTTACTAAGTTGTTACAATGGAAGTCGGTTTTTTAACGTGTTTAGCGTTTTTTTTGCTGTGTATTATTTTCCATGGATGAGATAGAATGAAAGGATTGATAAAATTAAAAGCAAATTTTAAAGTAGTATTTTAAAGAATTTAACATTTAACATTATTTTCGTCTTGTCCATGTTCATTTTAAGACCCACTTGTTGAGAGACCTTACTGAGGCCATCGAGCATTGTGCTTAGGTCTTCCATAGTCTCAGCCATGACCACGATATCGTCAGCGAATCGGAGGTGGGATATGTACTCGCCGTTGATATTGATGTTAAATGTCCGTGTCGCACCCACTCCTCTAAAGGTTGGAGACTCTACACTGGAAGTTGTTGACGAATAAGTCTATCGAGATTGGAAATATCGGTTTTTCTTGTTTTGTGAAACCACAGAAACTTGGTCTTGCTTGCATTTAAAGTAAGCAAGTTGCTTTCAAGCCATTCTGATATTCTTGATATATCACTTTCAGCAGCTCTGATCATATGTATACCTGGGACAAACAGTCCAGCTAGGTACTCCAATTTTGTTTTAGCTTGTATAGTACAAGACGTGTAATGTAGCTAAATAGTATCTATCTAAGATTTCTTTATTTGTAAACAATCAACATATCTGAATTAACCCGCGGACGGACTTGGCGAAACTATAAGGTTTCCTTGTTTTACTTAGGAACCCAAAAAAGCAGACAAACTAACCTAATTGTAACTTACAATTCTTTAAAATCATCATCATATCAGCCACAAATCGTCCACTGCTGGACAAAGGCCTCCGCCAAGGATTTCCACGACGACCGGTCCTGCGCTGCCCGCATCCATCGGCTTCCCGCGACCTTCACCAGGTCATCGGTCCACCGCGTGGGAGGCCTCCCTACGCTACGTTTTCCGGTGCGCGGTCGCCACTCGAGAACTTTACTGCCCCATTGGCCATCTGTTCTACGAGCTATGTGCCCTGCCCACTGCCACTTCAGTTTAGCGATTCTGTGAGCTATGTCGGTTACTTTAGTTCTCCTGCGGATCTCCTCGTTTCTGATTCGATCACGCAGAGAAACTCCGAGCATAGCACGCTCCATTGCCCTTTGGGTGTCCTTGAGCCTTCTTATGAGGCCCATAGTAAGCGACCATGTCTCAGTTCCGTAAGGCATCACTGGCAACACACACTGGTCAAAGACCTTGAGACACTGCGGTATTTGGGACGTGAAGATATTGCGAAGCTTCCCGAACGCTGCCCAGCCAAGTTGGATTGGTCGATTGATCTCTTTCTCGAAAATGGTCCTACCTTACTGGAATATTTGTCCAAGGTATGCATATTCGGTAACAACTTCTAGTGTAGAGCCTCCAACCTTCAGAGGAGTAGGTATGACACGGAAGTTTGACATAATTTTCGTCTTGTCCATGTTCATTCTAAGACCCACTTGTTGAGAGGCTTTACTGAGGCCATCGAGCATTGTGCCTAAGTTGTCCATATTCTCAGCCATGATCACGATATCTTCAGCGAATTGAAGGTGGGTGATGTACTCGCCGTTGATATTGATGAGGAATCCACCCCAGTCCAAAAGCTTAAAAACATCTTCCAGGGCGGCGGTGAACAGTTTCGGAGATATAACGTCTCCTTGTCTCACCCCTCGCTGCAGCTGGATAGGTTCCGAGTTTTGATCCTGGAGGCGAACCGACATGGTGGCGCATGGCGTTATCATACAAACACTTCAGCACTTCGATATATCTATATTCAATTTGGCACCGCTGGAGAGACATACAGCCCAAGTTTCGACCGAATCGAAGGCTTTCTCATAGTCCACGAACGCCAAGCATAGTGACTGATTGTACTCTTCGGTCTTTTGTATAATCTGCCGCAGCGTATGTATGTGGTCTATGGTACTAAATCCTTTTCGGAAACCGGCTTGTTCGGGAGGCTGGAAGTCGTCAAACCTGCGTGCGAGACGATTCGTAATGACTCTCGAAAACAGTTTGTAGACATGGCTCAGAAGTGAGATGGGTCTGTAGTTCTTCAGCAGGTTATTGTCGCCCTTTTTGAAGAAAAGTACGACCACACTTCTGTGCCATGCCTTAGGCGTTTGTCCCCCAAGTATAACGGAATTAAATAATTTCTGAAGAGCTTTAAGTACCGGTGTTCCACCTGCTTTCAGAAGTTCAGCTGTAATTCCATCATCACCCGGTGCCTTATTGTTTTTAAGCTGTTTAAGAGCCATTCTAGTCTTGTGCAGGCTGACGTCCGGAATATCTTCGGTATAGTGTCTTGGGTCTTTAGCCAGATCGCTGACAGGCAGACGTGTGGTCGTGTACAATTGTCCGTAGAACTTCTCAACTTCTTCCAGCAACTCAGTCTTATACGATATGATCCTGCCATCCTCAGTCCTCAGCTTGGTCAATTGGCTTTGTCTAACAGACAGATCTCTCGCGAACACTTTTGAGCCTTTGTTGTTCTTACAATTTGTATTATACTGGCGCAAATCGCAAGTTAGAGACTTAGAGATTTGCTTGTTTAGTTGCCGATACTGAGTAATGTCTTCAGAGGACTGCAAGAATGTACCTGCCCCTAAATTGGGACACTGGTATCAATTTATTAACAAAAAAAATTAATTGGCACAATATCATCAGTGTCTTCATTAGTAGGAAAAACGTAAACCTCTTGAGAACCTTTGTAATTTCTCATGAATGTGATTGTACAGGATTACTGCTGACAGTTATTATTCATCCCACAAATTTCTTGTTTATTTCATTTCTTTTTCCTTCATCATAAATATATTTGACAAGTACAAAATCATCAGCCACATAACTTACAGGCTTATTTTCGATATTATTTCTTATTTCGATTCCAGTTTGCTGATTCTTATCAATTTCTAACAATTCTTCACCAACAGACACTGAAACACTTTATCATATAAAGAACTATTATCATCAAAGCTACCAACTTCATCTTTGTTGCAATCTCCTGATTTAATTGTCTTTAGCTTTATAGAATGTTTGTTTTCTTTGTTATTTTTTTTTTATTCCAAGATTGTACTTCTTTTGCTTATTTTAATACATTTATTTCTGTTTTGCTTTTTGGAATTTTTATTTGTGTTGTTTTCAAGTCTATCTTTACTGTTCCCAGTTTCAGTTTCTTTGGTTTTCAATTGGCTTGTACCAGGTCAAGCATCAATCACTGCAGCAACGGTTTCTTTTATGCGTAAAGTCAACAATTCTTTGAGTGAGTTAGCTAAACATAATCCTGAAGCATCCTAATCCATATTTATATCGCTATACTGAATTTCAATATCATTTACCCATTCGTTATCGATTTCGACATTATTCACTTCAATTGTGTCTTCAACAATGTTGTCTACTATCTCCTGTACGTTAATTGTTTCAAAGTTAAACTGCTCATCTTGGAAGTCATCGATTAATAAATTGGAGAAATCTTCTTCGCCAATTGATGTAGAACTGTCGTGGAGTGACATAGCACAATGAACATCTGAAGTATTAGACTCCTCATCATCTTGCCCTCTTCTTTCTAGTCTTTCGCTTTATAGAACTTTCGTTTTTCTATGTCATTAGTTTTTCTCTTCGTTCCACTCGCTTCATCTTTTGATTATTTTTTTAAATTCCTTTATTTTGTGTGAATTTTCATTTTCTTTGATTTTCAATTGTTTTATTATATCCTCTTCCGTTAGGCTTTTGCCTGGTAAAATATCAATTTTCTTTTTCCATGCTGTAACAGCAGTCTCTTATTCTCGTGTACTCTTTAGAAAGTCTTCAAATGACTATGCCCAGCATGTTCCAGAAGCTTATTCGTCTTCGTTTGACACTTTTGGAATATTTTCCAGTATTTAGTTTTTATTTAGAGGTGAATGGCCCCCCTTTCTAAATCCAGCTATTAAGTTTTGGGCAGTCCGGTCCATGAGTTCATCTAAGCTTTTCTATAAAAGCCTGGAAAACTGGTCTTTTCTTACAGAACCTTTGTTCTTCATTTTCCATTCAGTAAGCTGTCGTCGCCATACTGACTTCAAAGGACTAAAGAATGCCAAGTCCAATGTGCTATTAGGGGGAAAAGTATAAACTTGATATTATTTTCAATGCATTTGCGACAATCCCTAAGGGTCTGCAGGTATGGCAAATCTATAGATTAAAACCAATCCTCGAAAATACTTCCCTCAAACTAGCCAGATTTACTTTTATTTTATCTTGTCTCCGTTAGACCCCCTTCCATCCACGTGTCGTAAAGATTTTCTGCTTTATACGCCACATATGGAGGTAAACAAACACCAGTTGCAGTCCCAGCAAACATTACGCTGAATTCTCCTCACTAAAACTTTATTATTTCCTGGGTTGTCTTGCATACTCGTCTCATCATAATTAATGATTGTTTCTGCTGCGATATCTTTAAGGGACTCAGAAAGTTCTGTGAAGTAAGATTCTATAATTTTTGGGGTAACACGCATGGCTCACAATATCAAAAGAGCTAGGGCATAGCTCTTTTGATATTGTGAGCCATGCGTGTTTTCAGATCAGTGTTTTGTCTTTTCATAAAGCCCTTTATCCAAGTTTTACCTGGCGTATTGTTCTTGAATCTTGGTTCAACAACACCTTTTCTCTCTAAAAATAATTTTACGTCAAAAGAGTTAAGAAGAAACCCCAATCAGCTGCTAAAGCCGAACACTTTGACAATTTGCTCTTCGTCTGTTTCATTGAATACAGGTGGTCTACAAAAATAATTTTGTTGATGACTTTTCTCTGTATTGTTGATTTTGGTATGCCAAATTTCTCTTCTGCTTTCCTATAACACAAACCTTTCTTACAAGCTTCAGCTGCTAAAATGAATTTGTGCTCATCAAAACAATGATAGTTTTTCTTCCTTCGTCCAATTTTTCATAAAAGTAACTTAAGTATAATATTTAGGTAACACCTATGTAATACAATTTGCTCGGCTATATGACTCTCATGGTGGGTAATCAAAATTGATTCAGTAACAATATGACAGAAACTTAAATTGGGACAGCGTCCTAAGTAACCGGACACATATCCTATTCAGCGAAATGTCTAAACAAAATCATATTCTTTATTATATCTAATATTCTCGGTCAATGAGTTTATTTCGTCCACGAAAATTCCACAAACCGACTAGTGATTAAATGCTCTTTGCCGACCATCACAGACCATGGAAATAATAAGTAGATGATTATTTCTTATCTTTTTATGAGTTTATTTCGTCCACGAAAATTCCACAAACCGACTAGTGATTAAATGCTCTTTGCCGACCATCACAGACCATGGAAATAATAAGTACAAAATATTTTGAATTTTTTTCTATAAAATTTACTAATTGACCCCCAAAAGTGGTACCCTAAAAATATAAAATGATGAAGATAGGGGAATAGAAAATAAAAAAGTAACATATCTTTTGCATGAATACTTTTTTTTAAATAAAATGCTGATAACTTCTTATTTTGGCCTCAATAACCCTAATGATTTCCAGAAATTCTTTAACTATAAGCATTTTGTGACAACAATACAACCCAAAAGTTTGGCCTCAGGTCCAATTTTTTTTTCAAATCGACTTTTTGGAGAGGTTTAGTTTTATGAGTAGAAGCCATAGTTATACATTTTGCCAGACAATGGTGTCGATTCGGTGTAACACGACTTAACTTATTTGACAGTACTAAACTAAATCTACGCATTTTGGCCTTTTCTTTTCGATGCAGAAAGAGAATTAAAGAATGCGTAAATTTAGTTTAGTCCTGTCAAATAATTTTTTAACGGTGTTACATCGAATCGATACCATTTTCGTATCACGATGTATATTAGTGTAGTACCTTAATTTAGCTGGAAAAAATTTGTCAATAATGCAGCCGCGGTCATATAAAGCGACCATATGTTAGGTGAAACTGGTAAAATATTGTTTAATCCGGCGACACATACCTTTGTATCTTGTTCAAAGAACACCTAGGTAGTATGATATTGTACTTACTTGAAACTTGTAAAATATTGTTTAAGCCGGCGACACATACCTTTGTATCTTGTCCAAAGAACACCTAGGTAGTATAATATTGTACTTACTTGAAACTGGTAAAATATTGTTTAAGCCGGCGACACATACCTTTGTATCTTGTTCAAAGAACACCTAGGTAGTATAATATTGTACTTACTAAAAACTGGTAAAATATTGTTTAAGCCGGCGACACATAGCTTTGCATCTTGTTCAAAGAACACCTAGGTAGTATAATATTGTACTTACTTGAAACTGGTAAAATATTGTTTAAGCCGGCGACACACACCTTTGTATCTTGTTCAAAGAACACCTAGGTAGTATAATATTGTACTTACTTGAAACTTGTAAAATATTGTTTAAGCCGGCGACACATACCTTTGTATCTTGTTCAAATAACACTTAGGTAGTATAATATTGTACTTACTTGAAACTGGCAAAAAAATATTGTTAAAGCCGGCGACACATACCTTTGTATCTTGTTCAAAGAACACCTAGGTAGTATAATATTGTACTTACTTGAAACTGGTAAAATATTGTTTAAGCCGGCGACACATACCTTTGTATCTTGTTCAAAGAACACCTACGTAGTATGATATTATACTTACTTGAAACTGGTAAAATATTGTTTAAGTCGGTGACACACACCTTTGTATCTTGTTCAAAGAACACACAGGTAGTATAATATTGTACTTACTTGAAACTGGTAAAATATTGTTTAAGCCGGTGACACATACCTTTGTATCTTGTTCAAAGAACACCTAGGTAGTATAATATTTTACTTACTTGCAGTAATAGACCAGACCAGATTGACCGAATTTATTATTAAATTGAGCGCTTGCTATAGGTAAATCTTTTATCGAATCAATATGTGGTAGAGCAGTGATTGTAGCTACTAGCTCGATACCGCTTCTTATTTTACCGTGAATTGGGTCTCAACTACCAACTTACAAAAATGTTCTTTCATACTCTAAAATACCAATTACCATGGTCACTCTACGTAAATCTACGTAAACGTTAACGCAAAATAAATACGTGTGGGAAGTATATCTGTCGCAGGATAATAGCAAAATCCATCGTTTCGCGAAAATCCTAGGAATATAAAACGAAGTCAGACGGTTTTACGGTAGAAAGACATGGTAACCAAACCTAACCTACCTAACGAAGCGGGGCTCCGTCCGACTTGGTTTTATTCGGAGTTTTACTACTCCTTATGTAACTAGTATTTCATTTGTGTCCATAGTGTGCAATTTTGCGACGGATTTTGCGATTATCCTGCGACATATCCACAGCTTGGTTAGGATAATCTTCTGCAACCGCTTATAACAATAAACCATTTTTGTGTACTAGTCGAAAACCTTCTCTCTGGTCCAAAAGTGTATTCCAATCCAAAAGTAAAGGATTAATGAGTTAAAAAATTCCTGGAAACGGCGTTGTTAACTGTTGCTAGGCTTTTAAATATGAACGGCACTGTCACAGCTATTGTACCTTACTATGTTTGAATTTAAGTATTTTTACATTACCTAAATACTCCAACCGTACAAATGCATTCAGCATGTCCTTATTGTTGCAGATTAATTTAATTACTTTTTAGGTAAGGAGCAAGGGTAAAAACGGGACCCTATTACTACGACTCCGCTGTCCGTGCATCTGTCTGTCTGTCACCAGGCTGTATTTCATGAACCGTGATAGCTAGACAGTTTAAATTTTCACAGATGTATTTCTGTTGCCGCTATATAACAACAAATACTAAAAATTAGAAAAAGTGAAAGTCTCCATACAAAAAACGTGTATTTTAAACGAAGAAACTAGCACCATCTGGTATGATGGTACGGAACCCTTTGTGCGCGGATCTGACTCGCACTTTACCAGTTTTTTAGAAATTTTACCACACTAAAAACATTTGTATCCCGGAAACTGAAAATACCTTTTCATTTTTATTCCTACCATGTGTTTTTTTACTATGGCCATCGTGCGAAAGAGAAAGTAGGAATCTTCTGTCCCGCAATGACCGTAAAGATAAATGGGCGGCTGCATTATTGAGTTATTTTTCCTTATATAAAGTGTAACAAAATTAGCTGAAACTATTTTAACTGGTGCTTCTTTCTACCCATGAAACTGAACAACTTTCCCCGTGGAAGCCATAGTCAAATCGCAAAAAAAATTGGCTCTCCCATACTAACTCGATCAGCTGATCAGCCAACTTAGTAGGGAAAGTTGTTCAGTTTCATGGGTAGAAGCACCAGTTAAAAAAGTTTCAGCTAATTTTGTTAGACCTTATATACGGAAAACTATACCTATTCGCTATTTGAGCCTGGATTTTCTGTGTACCTATAGTTTCGCAAAGAAAATAACAAAGAACCAATAAAAAAATACATAATTTTATTGATACGTTTATATATGAAAATTAGAAATTGTTTCGTACATTATCAGTATTTTCACTACTTACATAGGTAGTTAAAATTAAATAAACCACTTGAACCTAAAAAAATAAACACTAACAAGCAAAATAAAATTAGACTCCAAGCAGCAAGGCCACTCCAGCAAGCGTCCATCGAGTAGGTTTGTCCCTCGTCTTCAAGTTGAATGTCCACACAAATGTTGGTCCTCGCATGCTGAAATATAATGGGAAAATAAGGATCATGCATGTTTTACAAAACCAAATTGCATGGCTTAACGCGACTTTCACAAGATTTTGGTAGCGTATTCAATTCAGGCCTTCAACTCGCTGGAGTTGAAGGCCTGAATTGAATACGCTACGTCTTCCGGTCACTAGGCGAGAATTGGCTATTTGTTCTACGAGCTATGTGCCCCGCCCACTGCCACTTAAGTATAGCGGTCCATCTATTACAATCAAACCTTACCGAATCTTGTAGACGGGACACTCGTACACGTTACGAGTGTCCTGCTTGTCCTGTGTGACGGCCTTGAGGTAGATGACGGGCATGACTGGGAAGAGGTCCATCATGTGCGACTCCACGATGCCGCCAGTCTGCGTGTCCCAGCGCGCGCCCTCCATGTACAGCCCGCAGATGTTGGTGCCCTCGCGCGGCGCCGACCTGCATAGCCGCATACGTGCCGTTTATCAAAGCGCATCGAGTGGTGAGGCTTGGTCCTAGATTCTTAGCTTTTATCGGGATAATTTCAAATTGTCCGGCTCTCTATTCATACCGGTTCGGCCAGGTGAGCTGTACGTGCCTGACAAAGCATAATCAGATGCGAGCAACTTCAGTGATTTTATTAGTGGAGATGAAACGGATAGTGGTTTGGCCGGGTAGGTATGCAGCTGCCAGATATCTGGTTTAAATAAGCCGCGAGACCACGATTTGGTATCTGACCTGATAATAAAAAAATTAGGCCCGACAGTTATGGAATATCCATTTCATCTCTAGGGGATCATATTACTGACCTTACGCTGAAAGTCTGTCCAACCTTTAAAAGGCTGTATGTTTGGAAACGTTTTAGGTAGCTGTAGAAATTATCACAGAATAAGTGATTTCACTTCACCAATAAATAATAAAAGTTGAAAAAGTGAAACTGAAGTTGTACGTACAACATTCTTATCAAACCCATAGCTATGTCCATCTCGAGTCTCGGTTCGTGCGACAGTTGTACGTTAATGCCGTGGTTTTCTTCTCGTTGCCCCCGAAGGGGGCGACGGGGAAACGTTCCCGAGGCGAGGCCTCCTTAACGTGGCTGCTTCCGCCGCCCATCACGATGAGCGGGTCCTTGGGTGGGCGCGGGGCCCTTGGCAGCCGCTCCAGCCCCGGTTGGGGCGAGTAACTGCTGAAGTACTCCCAGAGCTTGCAGGAGGTCGCTCTGGGAGGGCACGGTGGTGGTGTTGGCGGCGGTGGGGGCGGCGGAAGCGGGGGCTAAGGGCCTCTTCCTCCTCCGGCGGGTTCTGCGGCGCTTCTGGTGTGTCACGGGTGCAGCTGCTGAGCCGCTCAGCACGGCGGATGCTGCCGGTGCGGCGCGCTCAGCAGTGGCAGCGGGCGCTGCGGGGCGAGGAGCGGTGGTTGTCCGGGCGACTGTCCCGGCCCTCTTGTTCCGGAGCTCCCTTCGGAACACAGGGCACGAGACATGGTTTGCGGGATGCGGGCCCGCGCAGTTGGCGCAGGTTGGAAGGTCCTCCCGCGGCCGTGGGCAGTCCTTTGCGGCGTGAGGATCGCCGCAGCGGACGCAGGCCAGCGGGCGGTGGCAGCCGTGCGATGAGTGGCGGAATGCTTGGCACCTGTGGCACTGCGCGGGTCCGCGCTTGCCACGCCAGGCCTCTATCGTGATGCCCGGCATGTGCAGGAGCTCCACGATGGCGTAGAGGGCTGCGATGTTAGGTGTCCGCCGGATCTGCACGTAAAAGAGGCACCCAGGGCGTCCTGCGCGCGCCCGGATGGCCTTTACGTGCTCCGCCTCGAAGCCGTGCTCGGCTAAGGCGGCGACGATCTCGGCGGGCTCGGTGGTAGAGGGGAGGCCACGGATGGCCGCCTTGAGGGGTCTCTCGGCCGGCAATGTGTAGGAGAACCAGCTTATCTCCGGCAGCGTGGACAGGTACCGCTGCACCGTGCGGTACTCGTCGCCGTCTTCCGGGGAGAAACGTAGTCCGTTGCCGTAGGGGCGGGCGTTGGGAGCTCGCCCGAGCTCCTCGGCAAGTTTCTCGAAGTGGGCCGACCAGTTTGGGAGGGACTCCACTACCAGAGGCGGGTAGCGGGCCTTCTTGGGCTGGCCGACGGCAGCAGCGGGGGCGGTAGCAGCGGCGGAGGGCCCCGCGGGAGCGGGGGCTGGGGCGCGCGGGGGCGCGGGGGCGCGCGGAGGCGCGGTGGCGGGCGCGGGGGCGCGCGGGGGCGCGGCAGCAGGCGCGGGGGCGCGCGGGGTCGCGGCAGCGGGCGCGGGGGCGCGTGGCGGCGCGGCAGCAGGCGCGGGGGCGCGTGGGGTCGCGGCAGCGGGCGCGGAGGCGCGCGGCGGCGCGGTGGTGCGCGGCGGTGCGGCGGCGCTGAGCGGCGCGGTGGCAGTGCTGAGCGGCGCGGCGGCAGCGGTGGGCGGGGGCGAGAGGGGCGGCGTCTTGGCTCGGTCCGCATACGTGGGCCGGGCAGGGGGTGCGGCGGCGCTGGGGGGCGCTGCGCGCCTCGGGGCCGGTGCGGGCGGTTGCTGTCGCGGCTGCCGGCGCGGATCGCGTTGCGACCACGGCGGCAGGGGGTCTCCAAACTCGCCGCAGAGGCGCTTCGCCAGCTGCTCAGGCGAGTCCTCGGGGCTGCGGAGGCGTCGGGTGGGCTTCATCTGGAAGTCCGGCACCGTGTCCCTGACGACGGCGGCACAGACCTCCAGATCTGCAGGCATCTGTAGTAGCTCCGAGCTCGCTGCTTGGAGGCAAGCAGCGGCGAAGCTCTCCTCGGCGTATTGAGGCTCGGCGGGGGTCTCCAGGTGGCGTTCGCGCTCCATCAGGTGCGCCGCCATCGCTCTCAGCAGCTCCTCCGACCCGATCCGTGATTGACACAGGCGTGCGACAACCACGGTGTCGGCGTCCAGCGCCGACCTGGGCGAGAGGGGCTGCGGTGGGCGAGTACTTGCGCTCGCTGTGGGCGCGAGGTCCTCCGCCGGGGCATCTTCGATTGGGGTGCCGTCATGCGACGATGACGGCCGGGACGCGTGCGGTGACCCCGAGTCGGAACCCGAGGTCATCACGCTGTGGGTGGAGCTGACGCTCGTCGATAGCTCTGCGGGATTTCGCGTGCGCGTGCGACCAAAAGCAGCGAGTAGAACGGGTGCCGCACTGCGCGGACTTACCCGGGGCTTGCCGCTGGTGGCAGACCGGGCTTGCCCACGCGGTGACGGCATCTACTCGCCGCGGCGCAAGTTGTACGTTAGTGTACGTTAGTACTAATATATATACTGTGGTTGTATGTAACGTGAATAGCCCGCTTAACTAGCTGTACTAGAAGCCGCGCACGGACCAAATAAAAAATAAATTTGTGAAAAGGTAAAAAAACGCGCGAAATGCATTCCGCCTTCATAATTGTTTACTTCGGATTAATGCTGATACGTCAGAGCAATAACTAAAGCATAGAGGGAGCGTCAAAATTACAATATATCTTTCTTTACTCTACTTTCTTATTTTCGAACATTGTACGGTAAAAAAAGATTAATATATAAGATTAGTTTATGCTTATAGCAGATAGCTACATGGTCACTCCAAAATTGTCAAATGGTCATACTTGGTCTCTTTTTAGACGGCCAATTTGAAAATCTATCCAGTTATTTAGTAATTTTAATGTAGTCGTACTTATATTCCATCGTGAGCGATGTAGATATTTCATATCGATATTTCGATTCTTAATTTCAAGAAGGTATCGTGTTTTATAGTGCGGTCGTCCAGAGAATGCTGATTTGACACTTCAAGACAGCGATAGAATGTAACATTCGATGAATCTCCGAAATTGTAAACAAATCAATATTTAGTTCCTAAGCTTAAAAAACATGAAGTAAAACATGTTTTTAATAAATAATAGTAACGGAACACATTTTTAGTTTTATGTTTATTATCATTATTATGAGATATAAAATGTAAGCTACTCTGCTCACTTGGCACGAGGCGAAGTGGCAGGAGCACCTCCAGCTAGGGTTGCCAACCGTACTCTAAAATAGAGTATTGTACTCTATTTCATGTAGGTGTACTTTGTCATCTATAACATTAATAGAGTACGCTAAAATACTCTTTTTTACATAAACTGACTTTTGACACAAAATTTTGAACGCCATACAAGTCCAATTAATATCAATTACAAAAAAATGACTTTATTTTGACTGAATTTAACATACTTGTACCCAAAGCCATAAAACTGAATGTGAATTGGCGAGAACAGAGGAACAGGGCTACATAGAAATTGATAAAAAAGGGAACTCCTAATCTATGTAAATAATATAATTAGGATGTGTGGAGTCTTATAATTCTTTTAAAAACAATAAAAATTGTTAAGTACTGCAAAAAGCACTAAAATACATTTTAAAATTTGATTAAGTGGTACTCTTTTATATTAATCTGTACTCTTTATTTACACTCTCTGAAATCAGAAATACTCTACTTCTTTTAGAAAAAGTTGGCAACCCTACCTCCAGCGGAAGCACAGTCGGCTGGAGTTCAGTGCGACGGGGAGAGAAAGCGTCGAACTATCCGGGCATTGTCGAGGAGGACTGCTTTCTGCATTGCTGCAATTATTGCCTTGCCTCGGAGATCCCGCCGCCTTAGGTGACAATCAAGGTCGGCTGGAATTAACCCGTTCACGGATAGGACTACGGGGGTGATTTCGGTGGATTCCACTCGCCACATATCAGTAACTTCGTGCGCCAGGTCCAGGTACTTGGTCCTTTTTTCGGCATCAGTCTGCACGAGGTTTTCATCGTATGGGATAGTGATATCCACCAAAAACACCCTTGACTGTAGAGCTTGGCGCGATCGTTTTCGAGAACCGGCTCCGGCGTGTACTTGTAATACGGTAACCGCCGAGATATGAGGCTATACTTAAGAGCGATCTCTTGGTGTAGGATCCTGGCTGCTTGGTTGTGCCTTTGAAAATAGTCAGTGTTGGCAAGCATGGAACAACCGGAGGTTATATGACGCAGGGTCTCCCCTGGTTGACGACACAACCGACAGACGTCCAAGGTGCCGTCGTTTATTATAAACCTCCTATAGTTGTTCGTCTTGACCACCTGATCCTGTATTGCACAGACAAAACCCTCGGTCTCCGCAAAAAGGTCACCGAAGCGCAGCCTTCTGGTCTACGAAGGATCCACAAAGGGCCTTGAAGAACCTACCGTGCAGCTCTTTGTCTTTCCAGACGGCCTCTCGCTCAGCAGTGCTAAGTACAGCTGGCGCCTGCTAGTTCTCTTGGGCCATGGATAGAGGGGTTAGTCCTTTATCACAGGCTATGACAACTCTACGCAAGTCAATATCGACCTTCGTCAGGAAATAACTTCGTAGGCTGCATATCTCGCGGTTGTGCATTTGTTTGGCACTTAAAAGGCCACGACCGCCACTCTTCCGTGGGATATACAGCCTCATCACTGACGACCTCGGGTGGTGCATCCTATGGAGTGTCATTGTAGTGCAGACTTTTCCATCCAGGGCGTCTAGTTCAGTCTGTGACCATCTGAGTATGTCGAAGGTGTACAAAAGATCAGGCATGACCCAGGCGTTGAACGCTCGTATCTTGTTAACGCCTGACAAATAGCTCTCAAGAACTTTTGTTAGGCGCTCCCAAAACACATCGTAAACCGCCTGTTTCACCCCTGCCTCGTGAACACCAATACTCTGCGACATACCCAGATACCAGTATGTATCAGTTTCAGAGGGTGCGGATGTTCATGGAGTCGATATCGATTCCGCCTGAATGTACAACCCTACCCCTGTCCACATGAAGGATCGCGCACTTATCCACTCCTAGCTCCATGTTGATGGAACTGCTAAAATCACAAGTGATTTTCAACAGCTCCTCCAACCGTGTTGCATTTGGAGCAAACAGTTTGAGATCGTCCATGTACAAAAGGTGGGTCATGCGTAAATCACCTCTCCGAAACTGAAATCCCGTCCCTGATTTCTCGAGCAGAAAGCTGAGTGGATTCAGGGACAGGCAAAACCAAAGTGGACTCAGACAGTCGCCCTGGAATATTCCCCTCTTAATCCAAATCCGGTCCTCCGCATTCGACAACCGCTGACCATGGAGACTAAGGAACGTACTCCATTGCCCATACACGATCCGAGGAAGTCTCGAACTGTAAATAATTTAAAAGTCAATCTTACAAAGACGAAGTACATACAATTTTATGCTCCACAAGGTAATCCGTTGGATATTGAATTATGCTATAAGGGTGAAAAAATTGAATGTGCCAGTAACACTAAGTTCCTTGGAATTGTTGTCGATCGTTTTACAGATTGGAAAGATCATATTGAGTACATCGTTAATAAACTAAGTAATTTTGTGTATGCTCTAAAACGACTATCTGATGTCTCCACGAGGAAAACCGCTATTCTTGCATTTCACTCTTATATTATGTCCAACCAATGTATTATGGAATATTACTTTGGGGTAATTCCACTAACAAAGATCTGGTTTTCAAACTTCAAAAGCGCTGTATTCGGGCTATTTTTAATCTCCAACAAATAGAATCATGTCGTCCTTACTTTAAGGAGAACAAAATATTAACATTGCCGTGTTTGTATATTTTCGAGGTTTGTATGTTTGTGAAAAATAACCTAAGTATGTTCAAATCAAAACAATCAACTACTAAATTTTCCTCTAGATATGCTTGTGATTTAGTTTTGCCAAGGTCTAAATCTGCGTTATTCCACAAAAATGTAATCTATATGAGTGTATCCTTATACAATGCGCTACCAGGAAATATCAAAATGCTGTCTTTGCCTAGGTTTAAAACAAGTGTTTACAATTTACTGATTGAAAAATGTTATTACAGTATCGATGAATTTATTAAAGAAAAAGTGGACCGATTTTGTAAAAACTGACTCGACATAGTTAGCAGATTATTTTGATTAATTTAATTCTTTGACATTATCTATAATTATTTAACATATAATATTGCATGCTTTTTTTAGGCAGGTTATTGCGAACATAGTACAATTTATTTAAGACCTAATGTAAACCAATAATCAGCAATAAAATATTTGAGTTTGAGTTTGAGTTTCATCTATCTTGTACAGTTCGAGGACCCTCTTCAACCATGAATGGGGGACCGAGTCGAAAGCCTTCTTATAATCAATCCAGGCAGCGGAGAAATTGTGTCGATTGCGGTTCACCAATTTACCCACGATCGCATCAATCAGGAGTAGCTCCTTCGTACCGCGACTACCGCCCCGACAGCCATTCTGAGTTACCGCCATGATATCATTCGCCTCAAAAAAGGCGTCAATTTTGGCTTTCAGTATGGATGTCAGTGTCTTGTAGGTGGTGGAAAGACAAGTGATAGGGCGGTATTGACTAGGGTCAGCGGTGTTACTCGACTTAGGAGCTAAATGAGTGATCCCAGTAGTCAAGAAGTTCGGGACCTGACGCTGCTCGAGTGCTTGCTGGAACTGGCTAGCCCAGGTCTCGTGTCTCGCATAGAACCCCTTGAGCCAATAGTGTTGCAGTCCATCGCTCCCTGGAGTTTTCCAGTTCGGAGCCTTACGGACCGCTTGTAACACATCATCGGCGCTTATGGTCACGGGGTTCACAGGTTCGATGCGAGCACACGCCTCCTCCAGCTCAGCCGTCCATTGCCCCTCGTTGTGTTGCACAGGCCAGGACCACAGGTAGCGCCAAAAGGCTACAATACCTGTATGATCAGGTTTCTCGCCTGTGTTCAACACAGCAGGTCGATCCAGTGACCTGTAGAACTTCTTCCGATCACTCATAAAGAGGCGATTCTGGCGAAACCGGTCTACCCGCTCCGAGTATCGCCGAATACGGTTTGTACACGCAGCAATCCGTTGCTTCAGGTCGTCGATGCGCTCTGTCACTAACCGCATGACATTACGTCCTGCGGGATCAAAGTCCGATCCTACAAATGCGAGCCTGACAAAGCGCATAACTCGGGGCCTACTATTGCCCGACCTAAAAGCAATCAGTTTGCCAATGAAGACTCTAGCCTCAGCAATACGACGCTCAATCCTTTTCTGCCATGCCGGCTTTTCCCGCGGGCGGGATGTGCGAGCCGGTTCTGGCACTTTGGCACCGATTAAACGGCAGACTGCCATTGCAGCGCCAAAGAGGATTGAGTTCGTATCACTGAGGTCGCTGCTGTTTGCCAGATATTCTGGCAGCATGCGGTTTATGGCCTCAATGACATCCCGATTTCGGACGCTAAGGGGCAACCGTGGAAGTCGCGGCCTCTCCTCGGGAGGCGAAATACGGAATTCCTGAATCGCCTCCTCTAGGGTGCTCCTGATTTGCTCCGATTCCTGGGAAACCGTTTCCGTCTCACGATCCTCGCCATGTGATGGTGTTGGCGGTTGGGCTGAAATTGGCTCAGCCACTTGCGGCACATGTGCAGATAAACGGCGCGAGCCATTTAATGAGGATCGTGAGGCGGGAACGACCTCGCGTCGTAGCTCTTCGAGTTCGGTCGCGCTAAAGATGTTCGAGCGCAATATGTACCGAACTCGATCCGCTAGGTTTTGCTCCGAGACAGATAATGCAGGCTCTAATCGCAAAAACTCTTGGTGCAGCCTCGCTCGGTAGCCCGTCCGACGAGTTTCTCCCCCCGTTGCACTGTAGTACGCACGCATGAGGTTCGTATTTTGAGATCTAGTCCATCTCATCTCATGCGGCTTACTCCACCAGCGGCGGACACCGATTGCTGAGCCTGTGAGGACTCTGCCGGTGCCAAGCGCACTGGTATTATTATCAGGTAACTTAGCACAAAAAGTACAGATATAACGACAACAGAATGTGTATTTTGTAATTATATGAAACGTTAGTAAAACGTTTACGTTCTATGGTCATTTCTTCTTAATAATAGTGATGTTACCACATGTAACCATTGATAACGTATTCGTAACTGTTATGAATATATTATGAATAATTCATTCAATACCACACAAACAATTATTTCTTGTTGCGTCAATCAACCAAACATAAAAGTTTCAGGCGTAAAAGTGATATGTTGTAATAACAATAGTAGATTGTACAACAAGAGAATAAAACATGCAATTTTACCCGAGACGTTCATTTAGCAAGCCGAGCCGGTACGGCGAGGGTGGATTGTCACGTCGAGGGTAAAATGGGTTTCATGCTCCAGTTTTACACTCTGCTTTTCACTTTGATTGCAAGAAAATAATAAATTTTCAACCGCAATACAAGAAATTTGGTTAATTTTGGTTTCCCGCCACAATTTTTATTTTCCACCTCCTTCACCCATTACCACCCCTAAAATGGACGGTCCACTAAGTACACTTTTTTAGCCTCGGGTTTGGCAACGCTGTTTTGGTAATGGTTATTTTATTTCGTTATATGTTACAGCTACATGATAGATACAAAGTATTTACTATGGATGTCTATGGGCACATCACTAGTTACGTCAAACTAGCATATTATGTCAAATCAGCATTCTCCGGACGGCCGCAGTATAGCATGCCTTTATTCGTTGCTGTTTGCACCCGTGCTTTGTATGGAAATGTTTCCGATTTGAATTATTTTTATTTCATTCATCATATCAGCTCATATACGTCCCCACCGAGGGGCTCGAGCCTACCCTGAATTAGGGCAATCAGGCCTTAGTTTAACACGCGGGCCCAGTGCGGGTTGGTCGACTTCACACACAACCTGCGAGTTTTTTCGCAGGTGTGTGCAGGTTTCCTCACGATGTTTTCCTTCACCGTTAAAGAAATCCGTAATTGTATGTACGTAAGTTTTTGAAAACTCATTGGTACATTGGCCGTCCAGATTTAAACCCGGTACCTCTGGTTATTATTATAAAATATTCCAGCTACCTATACGAGGACAAATCTTATCATTTTATTACTTTCAACTTTACATTACTACTACATAACATTACTTTCAGGTTAAGAAAATAGTTGTAGGACCGTTAACCGAGGCCTCTACTCATCATACTTAACAACTTTTCACAAAGACAGTTGTTCAGTATGGTGAGTAGAAGCCCTAGTTAACGGAACCTACACCAATTTTATTTCAGGTTGTATAGTACAAATATAATATAGCTAGATAGTGTCTATCTGAGCTTTGTTTATTTGCAAATAATCAACGTATCTGAATAAAACCGCGGACGGACAGACGGACTTAGTTTTACTAAGGAACCCAAAAAAGCAGATAAACAAACAAATCCTTTCATTCGATCTCACCCATAGAAAATTATACACACCAAAAAAATATCGATATCTCTGGTAATTAAGGCACGTCACTAGCATTGCTAAAAAAGTGGAAAGCCTTGCGAAAACCAAATATAATTTATATATATATATATCCTGCTTTATCACACTAAGAGGGTAATAAGTGTGAATTTTGACGCTCTCTCTATGCTTTAGTTATTGCTCTGAGGCTTTTATAAAAAAAAAATTGTGCCTTTCTCAGACAGTGATAATGAAAGTACAAATATTGAATCGGACGCTAAAAATGTGATACAAAGTCTGTTACCCACAAAATCCCGTGAAGAATGTATGAAAGCATATTACAATTTCATCCTTTAAAAATATGCAAGAAGAGCGAAATCTTTTTTTGGTAAATGTGTTTCTATGTTGTCTTATTGTACTTATTTGTATGTAAATAAATAAACGTACTATTCATAATCATAAGTTTTACTATTCATAATCATAGAGGGTGATAAAACGTAGTGTGGGAGCAACACTATTTTTAAACTCGAGTGATATACCTACTTTGAATCCCTCGCTGCGTTCAGGATTCTACTTTAGAATACTTTGCTCCGCCCTGGTTTAAAAAACACTCTCGCCTTTCTAAATAGTTGTTTGCTCCCTAGGTTAACACTACTATTTTACTATTTAAAAGTGTGTGTAAAAAAAGAAAAAGAGCATTTTGACATCGCACTAGACCGATTTCGTTAGTTTGATGTGTTGTTTTTGTGTTCATTTTTTGCGTTTCTATATGTTCAACTCTTTTTACTTTCGAGCGAAAAAGGAGTGAAGAAGGTATTGTAATGGCAAAAAAATAATCGAAGTTGAAATTTTGATGGGGATCGATTGGCTTACACTAATAGAAACTAAAAAATAAAAAAAATGTGTGTGTTGTATCTCCAGGCGTTTTTTTTACATTGTCCCATTCTTGTTTTTTTATGGTTGCGCCACCATAGTAAAAGTCACTTATTATTTTTTTACTCAAAAATGGCTCCAACGTATAAAACGACAAACTTTAGAAAGAAGTAAGAATCTGTAAAGCTGCTTACGTGAAATCTTTCCTCTCCCTCTTAGTGACGTCACAGTTGATACACATCTTGTCCAATGGCCACTCGTTCTTGCGCGCCGTTTGCTGCATGATCGCTGTGAGGAACGACTGCGGGTTGAAGAACCCGGCCAGCCACACCGCCGGCGGCAACTGTCACAAACATTCATTAATATTATTAATTTTAAACCTTAAGTAGTAGCGTGCTAAGTGGAGTAATAATCTGCATAAAGTTGTTGTCTACTACTGTACCAAGTCACAAGTGGCAAGAATCCAGTAAAATTTACTTAGGTATTCTTAACTAACAATAGTGTACTTAAGTTATTTGAGTTATCGTTTGTAATCTGTCAAAAACAAAGTTTTGTTCTAAAAATGTGTGAGATAGTAAGGTGTGACGTCATTACTAACTTTATAATTTTGATAAATTAAAAAATGAAGACTAGATGGAAAGCGAGAATGAGAGCGTCGGTGGCGTAATTGCAATGGCTGCTTCCTCCTGTCCGGGAGGTCGTGGTTCGAATCCTGCCACGTACCAATGTGTTTTCGAATTTCGATTTCATATGTATTTTTAGCCGACGCTCTTACGGCGAAGGAAACCTGCACACGCCTGCGAAGAAACTCGAAGGTTGTGTGTGAAGTCGACCAACCCGCACTGGGCCCGCGTGGTCGACTAAGGCCCGATCGCCCTAATTCAGGGTAGGCTCGAGCCCCTCGGTGGGGACGTATATGAGCTGATATGATGAGATGGAGAGCGAGCAAGATTTTATTAAGAATTTTGTTTAGTAGTGGACGTCTTTCGGCTGATACGATGATTAAGGTTTTTTGACGTGGTAACGTCTAATAAATCGATGGACGCCGGCTGCACGCACGAAAAAGGTTGAGTCATTGTCCCGTTACGCTAATTGACTCGTCATAAAAGTATGCAATCATTTCATCAATGTTTTGTTATGACGTTGCCACGTTAAACTTTTGTCCGTAAACCGACTTTACAGACAACCAATTTTTTTACAACTTAGTAAACAATTCATTTTCGATGAAGTCCAATTAGTGGTTATTTTTGCCTTACATAAGGTGGAGATTTCGTTTTTCGTATCTGTTAAATTAAGACTCATGAAAAACCTATGTTTTCGACCTCGAGCAACTAAAACGGTTGACTCTATAGCAAAAGTGTCCATGGAAGATTAAATACTAAATTTGTTATCTTTTCAAGCGACTTCCAAAAAGGACTAGGTTCTCAATTCCACTGTATTTTTTTAAATATTTTTATGTATGTTATCTCAGAACTTTTGACTGGGTGAACCGATTTTTATAATTCTTTTTTTATTTGAAAGTTAGTGCTTCCCGTGTGATCCCATATAAATTTTATCAAAATCGGTGTAGTTTATTAGAAAATTAACAAAAGCCAAAAATAATAATGCAAAAATGTACTAAGTTGTTGCGATGGAAGTCGGTTTTTTAACGTGTTTAACGTTTTTTGTTAACATGTTTATTTTATTAAGAAGTTAAAATGCCCTCCCCCCCCCCCCCCCCCTCCCTTCTCGAGGTCGAAAACATGGATGTTTTAAACAGATACTAAAACAAATTATCCCCTGCACCTTTTGTAGGGCAAAGCCGTAACAAAACCCCTGTGAACTGGATTAATGAGAGACGAGGTAATAACGTACGCTGAAGTCCCCGGACCAGTTCTCAAGCTCGGCGAGGCGCTGGCAAAGGTCGGCGAACCATGAGGCGAGCCCCAGCAGACTTGGGTATGCGAGCTTGGTCCACGACTCGGGCACGTTGTCCATGAACAGCGATTCCATCAGGTCCTCCATGTCGCTGCTGATTGTCAGCTCACCCTGCGAGGGAGCCATACATTTCAGCGAATTCTCGTAATATCTACCTATCAAACACATATTTGCGGGAACAGAATACAAATTAATTTCTTCAGGCCGGATAACGCGGCCACAGATTAGATAATAGTTACTATGGCTGGGGTCACCTACGAAACCAGCCTAAACAATTAAGTAAACCTTTCATTTATTTGATCGCATACTAACGATCGAATCAAATGGCGACCGGAAGACGTAGCGTAGGCAGGCCTCCCACGCGGTGGACCGACGACCTGGTGAAGATCGCACGAAGCCGCTGGATGCGGGCAGAGCAGGACCGGTCGTCGTGGAAATTCTAAGGGGAGGCCTTTATCCAGCAGTGGACGTTTTTCGTCTGATATGATGATGATGATCGCATACAAAATACTGTTCAATACAATTACATCACAAACTATCCATTAAAAATATTTATAAATAATAATAAAAATTTAAAAATTATGAGATGATAGTTAAACGTCAGGAAAAATGGTTAACGACCGCGCCGATGGCCACAAATCACCACACATCCTTAAATTGCTTTTCGTCATCAAACTTTTCCCTATATACAGGTATAAAAAAATTGGTGTAGGTCACGTTAACTGGGGGTTATACTCATCATAATAATACGGAACCAATAGTCAATTCTAAAAAAAAATTGGACCCTCCATACCAAATGCACAAAATTGGTCGATCAGCTGATCGTTTTGTATAAAGTTATTTTTACGATTTCAGCAGTCATAGTACAAAAGTTGTTCAGTATGATGAGCATAAGCCCCAGTTAACGGGAGCTACACCAATTTTATTACACCTGTATATATCTTTTTGTGCGTTATTGTCAAGGTAGTGTGGCGGTAAACAATATCTTTTAACTAGCTCTTGCCCGCGGCTTCACCTGAGTGGTTATTGTTTTCATGACTATATTTCAGGGTAAGCGGCTCGCGAGCGTGGAATGAAGTTTATACCAGATTTCTCGAGAACTACAGATTTTTGCGAAACAAAAAGTATTCTATGTTGTTTTCCGCCTTTTACTTGTGCTAATTTCAGCGAAACCAGTTCAGTAGTTTTAAAATCAAAGAGTAAGAAAGAGACAGATGGGCACACTTTCGGATTTTTATATTTGTAAGGCTACCAGACAGACCCAAGAGCCGCAAGAGCTTACGATTATCACACTTCTGTAAAGAATGGGGCTATCAATCAACAAAAATCAAAAAGTCCAAAGAAGGTTTGATGCGATTAACAAGTCAGCCCTCACCTTGAGGCCGAGCTCGACCTCCTTGAGCGAGCGGCGGATCTCGCCCATGAGGCGGTTCATGCGCTCGCACTCCTGCAGCGCCACGATCGTGAACGGCGTCAGCTCCTCCACCTTCGCACTTAGCTCCAGCAGGTTGAACGGCTCTGGTACGCGGTCCGTTATGTCCTCTATTATCACGCGCACCTAAACAATACCGCCAATCATAAATATTGTTGCACAATTGTTGGGCAGGCGCGCCACAAGTAAGATTAGACAATCATACTTAACCGAAGCACGCGTTCAAACTTTTTATTTGCGTGTGGTTGTGTGTAACGTACAGACTCTCGAAACGGTGTGAGACACAATTGCAGCCCTGTGTTCTAAGTGTGTTTTGTTTATTAGTGCGCGTAATTCGTGTATATGTATTATTATTGCTTGTGTAGTGGAGTTGATGGGTGGGAGACAGGCGGCGTTGCTGGTTTTCAAACAAAAGTGTAACTATTGCCAATCCAACCTTATTTATCTTATCCGTGGATGGATCCATGATTTCTTCATGATTGCTAACACAATTCGATGCGTAAGGCTAAGAATCAGAACGATAGATGAATTTTGTATTCAAAAACACAATGATGTTTATACTGAAATGAATGCTTTTAACCACTATTTTAACCGCTTCGGTGGCGTAATGGTTTAAGTCTATTAGCTTCACATAGGTCGCGGGTTCGATTCCCGGCGGAGTGTAACTTTGTAAGACTCTAAGCTCGCCTAGTTAGCTATCACCATCTTATCTAAGTTTTGCCGCCAAATATCAATGCTAACAACATTGATGTTTTCCGGCTTGAAGATAAGATAGCCAGTTCCCCATCGCGTTGGGGAATGTAACCCCGCTCGCTCCCATCTTCGGCATCATCGTCACTTACCATCGGGTGAGTAAGATGATGCCAAAGGGCTTACCAATAGGAATGAAGACAGCATCAGAAATAAAGTATAAACTCTTGATTACGAAATTGCCCTCCTACTTAAACTTCGGAAAACCTTACTCGTTTTGTTTTCCATCAAGTCTTCCATTTTTAATTCACCAAAATCGTAAAATGAGTACCTACATAAATGACGTCACGCCTAGGTATTCCAAACATTTTTAGAACAAAATATCGTTTTTAAAAGATGATAAAAAATAACTCAGATGACTAGAATTCGTCATCCCTATTGTGAATAAAATATTCTCATTTAGTTTGTCATTTGTAAGTATTGAGATTAATAAGTTTGTCTATTTCTATTGTGTACTAGCTGTTTCCGGTGACTTCACCCGCGTGGACCACGTTTCTATGACCCTTCGAGGGTGCGCAGTGGGCAAGCCGCGGCTCGCGAGCGTGGAAAAAAGTAACCTATGTGTTAATCCGGGTCCTAATCTGTCTACCTACCAAATTTCAGCCAGATCCGTTCAGTAGTTTTTGCTTGAAGAAGTAACAAACATACACACTCACAAACTTTCGCCTTTATAATATCAGTGTAATAAATGCTATTTTGTAACATGAAATAAAAATATTGTCTATTTTACACGGGCTGATATTGATAAACTCTAGGACATGTTTTAAAGTTCAGTTACCGTTTCCTCTTTGGTGGCGCCACCTGCACCTTGTGCTCCAGTGTCCCGCGGTTGCATTTCAAACACCACCTGTCAAACGAGAAATCAATCTCTTATGTTCTGTGGGATTAACTGCTGACCAGCCAACGTTGCGCATTTTCGGTCCTCGAATCGTTCGTCATCGTTTGGTTACTAAGTTTTATAGACTAGGAGGTCATGAGACATCTGGTAACGATAACGGAAATGGATAAACTTAGGTTGAGAGGATAAATGTGCAACCCTCTGATGTTAAATGTGTGGGTCTGCCTGCGCAAAGTGGTTGCGACCTGGTCCAGAACTCTCGCTATTCCTACTACTAACGGGCGTTGCTCTATAACGCAAACGAATATTTGGTCAGTTTTGGCATTATTGTCGTGAGTACAACTAGTACTTTCATTTTATATCTTACTCAGCCATTTCCCTTAATTATTGTTTTTTTTGATCACGATAACTAGTTTTTCAGGCGCTATAAGTACATAACGCAACCAATTTGCGTAGACAGACCGACACATTTTACATCAAAGGGTTGCCATTTATCCTCTCAACCTAAGTTTATCCATGTCGTTACCTCCTAGTATATTACTCTTAAACCATTATAATTTACAGGTATATATTTGAAGCATATGAATTGACAACGAAATCTGGTGTAGATGGATAAATGTAGTGTACCTTGAAAAGTCTCTCGGAGACGGTGGTGAGGTAGCCGATCTCGGCGTTGGGGTGCAGGCCATACAGGTAGGGCGACTCGTCCGGCAGGAAGTCGTCGATGTACGCGTGGTAGCCCGCGTAGTCGGAGTTGGGCGGCGAAATGAACCCAGGCGCCAGCTGCAGCTCGCCGTCCACCTGCGACCAGTGCTGTACTTAGTGGGGTCTGCGGTGTGAATCATTGAATGAAGCAAGCTGAGCTGCAAGTGGGGTAGCTTATCGAGCAGGAGAGTGCGACAGTGATGTAGTGCTGTCTCCATCACTTATCAGCTCCGGCTGATGTATGTACTCGAGATGGAAAGTACGGACAAAGTATATATATTAGTACTCACATACAGTATGGACACTCCCTGCCGCTCTCTAGATTGCGACCTCACTGGGAACGTATAGGATTTCACCGCCATTTTGTTTGTCCCGTCATTCGTTTTTTGAAATGTCATTTCTGGCCCGTTGTATGAAGTGTCCAGGGTGTGGTACGGTACAGGCGGCGGTCGCCATACATGGTCTCGCCAACAAGTAGCGCAGGTCCTTCCACGTCAGAAATGTAGTGCCGTCTCGCTCGCTCACCAGCTCCGGCTGCATGTACTCCAGCAGGAAGGTGCGGCACAGGCGGCGGTCCCAGTCGTCGGTGATGTGACCGCCGTACATGATCTCGCCGAACAAGTAGCGCAGGTCCTCCCACGGCACGCGTGGGTTCACCTCCAGGTAGTTGAACAGCACGTATACGCAGATCGTCAGGTCGCCGAAGTTGAACGGGTAAACCCTGCCAATACGTAGTTTTTAGATCAAACAAAATGTACATCCGCGGTCAAAGAGAAAATAATTTGCCACAGAAATAAATTCAAGATTAAAAATTCACTTTATATTGTTTGAATCTTTAAGAGCCTTATTACACTAACGAGTTGCGAGCGACTGGACAGCGGGGCGATTGCGCAGCGAGCTCGCGGCGAAACGCAGCGGGTGGGCAGCGAGTTCGCGGCTATCGATCCGTGTTTTGTACATTTAGGGCCAGAAGGAAACGAGAAGTGTACATGGCGTCGACAGCGCTGTTCGCCGCGAGCTTGCTGCGCACTCGCCTCGCTTTCCACTCACTCGCAACTCGTTAGTGTGATAAGTCCCTAAACGAACCTATTCCATCCTTGCGGGCCGAACTTGCGCCGCTCGGCCACCACCGCGTGGAAGTAGCACAGAGCGAACAGAACCGCCTTGAACTCCGCCTCTTTGCTGCACATCTCGAGAGTCTCTTGGGTGAAATTGTCTAGTGCCTGAAATAATTTTACATGAAGTATTGTATTGGTGTGGTCGTACCAGATACTCACTGACAAGGTTAGATACGATACCTTGTGCAAGTTGGCCCACATGCCACTGGGAGGTTCGTTAGTGATCTTGATCGCAGACTCCAGAATCCCTTGCGGTATGATGTGGTATTCTGCACTTGGTGCAGGTTCAGCGCTCAAAAACACTCTGCCACGATACAGACACAAAAATATTCAATTCAATATAGGTGCAAATTACACTCTTTCTGATAGTCATAAAATAATAATAACAATGTCATTTGTGAAGAATCAAGAAATAAACAATAATTAGTTAATAACGTCAAAATTCAATCCTTGATATAAACCAGAGTATGTCATTAGAACATGAAAACAATACGACACGAAAAGTTATACATAAAAATCATTGAATGTCATTAATGTTTATATCTTAACAGATGTTTAAAAGTAGTAAATCTAGTAGAGATCCATTTACGCTCAACATGTAATCAAAAGGGAAAATTAAAAAAAACTTCAGATTATACATTAGAGTTAATAGATAGTTAAAGATGTGGAAATATAATAGATATATGTTCACGTAATATAGACTTAACAGTTCACAAACCTCATATCATCTTTAGGATTCTCGAACACCTCCTCCATTTTCTTCTCGAGCGCAGCCAGCCACTTGGCGACCAGGTGGATGTTCTGCAGGATGACCCAGTCGCCCCTGTCGGAGGCCACGGAGAGCGCGTTCTCGGCGACTACCTCCTGCCCCTGGCCCAGCGACACGATGTGGAAGTTCTTCTTGTCCGTCGAGAAGCCGAGCTTGCGACCGATTCTCTCTAGGTCCTGTATCGTGTGTACATGTTTCAAGCGCATAATACTTGTGTCCCGCTAACGGTGAAGTTAAAGATTATTCATGATTAACACAACTAACTCATCTCGTACTGTAATGTACATTAACCCTACGATGTTAACATAATTTAAATGAACACGCATAGTAACAGGGGTGCAATGTCACCCCAAGATAATAAAATGAATAAAAAACTTTTGTTGAAAAATAAAACTTATTATTAAAAAAAAAAAAAAAAGAACACTCTTCTTGAGATCAATCAGTAACTAAATGAAATTAGATAAAAAAAAATGTTTTTGGCTACTTAAACACAATTTAGACAAATTTTTACACGATATTCAGGGCAAATAGTTTCAATAAATCAGCGCGTGATTACATGAGTGGGGTGTTGGGGCACCCCTGTTACCATCCTAAGGTTAAGTAAAAGAAGTCGAAAAAATTTGCTAAAGTCGTCCAAACATCTAAAATTATAAGCAAGATAGGTTAACGCTAAACTAGTTCATTTAAGTATACAATACTTTTCTTAATTAAAACTGTATGTATTTCCAATTTTATGTGCCAACTAGAATACAATATCAATGATTTATTTACGCATGGGCGGTAAACCTGGTGGTGGTTTACCTTCAGAGGATCTACGCCCGGCGACAGTATAAAGAACATGGGTGTGGTGGACGTGCTCTCTTCGTACGACTTTTCCAGGGACGGTGTTCGAGCTTCAACGTACTTTGCTCCGAGATTTTCTTCGCAGAATGCGCTAAGGATACATGAAACTTATATATGAACTACATATTTAATTCGTAATGGCATAGCAAGTTGGAGTAATGAAGGAATGGCCTAATCAGTGTTCATGTTCAGCCTCGAGTAAAGTTTCGAATTAGTAGAGTCCCTGTCTAGCGCTCTTCGCCGACTCAGCCCGCGACCCTAGAAGACTTCAAGGGAGTTTTTTATTTGTGAACTCTTTATTACACAACATATTATACATTTGTAGGTTCATAATAGGAATAACATGTAAAAAGGCGGACTAATCCCAAACGGGGATCTCAGAAATGTTTATACTTGCATTAAAAGTGAATTGAACTCCCCACGGAGATCATACCATAACGTATAACATTATTTAATTTGTATGGGAGGTACCTTCTTCAGGGTATTTCCAGACATACCACCTTACAGTATATTATAGACGCTAGTTAATTTTCCCGATTGCTCATAAATAAACTTAGAGCCATTTTGAAGAAAAAATATTGTAAAACTTTTTTTGTATGACAGGTACCATTTTTTGAGTTTTCCAGATGTACCGCATAAGGCATATTGTAGGTATTAATAAGTGTTGTCAATGTCAAAATTTGGGACACATCCTTAGAGCCATTTAAAAAAAATGTATTTTTTATGGGAGGTACCCCTAATATTTTAAACATAAAAAATCTAAAAAACCGGCCAAGTACGAGTCACACTCGCACACGAAAGGTTCCGTAACATCGTACAGTCACGGAATTTATATGTTCGGCAGATTAAGATTTTGCCGGGGAATTAAATTAGTTTTCCCTGATTCATCCACTTTCTATCTGACAGACATAAAAAAACGTCAAAGAAGATCGGAAGTTAAAGAAAAATTTTAAAAATCGTTGTAGTCTTTTCTTGGTAAGTATGAAAAATAATTATAAAATTTGATAGATTGTCAAAATAAATTCTGTGTGTCAACTATTAATATTAAAAATGTAGGTACTTATAATCCGGCAGAATTGAAGTTTCGTCAATCTGTTAAATAGTTAAATTCCGTGACTGTACAAGATTTAACCAAACAAAAACACAATAGGGGGTGTACTTGACTGCGTTACACAATGCTAAATATTGTAATCTAAGCTTAATAATCGCGGACAAAACATCCATACATACATATAGGTCAAACTGTGAAGCTCCTTTTTTGAAGTCGGTTTAATTCTTTTGTTCATTGTTGACAACACCCCAAAACGACATCCATGGGGTGTCGCTAATAATCGCAGACAAAACATACATACATACAGGTCAAACTGAGAACCTCCTTTTTTGAAGTCGGTTAAAATACCAAAACCTTCTACTAAGTGTAACAACATTGTAGGCAGGCCTCCCACTCGGTGGACCGATGACCTGGTGAAGGTCGCGGGAAGCCGCTGGATGCGGGCAGCGCAGAACCGGTCGTCGTGGAGATCCTTGGGGGAGGCCTATGTCCAGCAGTGGACTTCCTTCGGCTGATATGATGAAGTGTAACAAATACTTTTCTGAAAACCGCATCAAAATCGGTTCAGCCAAACGCGAGATAATTGCGGACAAACATTCATACATACAGGTCAAACTGAGAACCCCCTTTTTTTTGAAGTCGGTTAAAAATGACCTTTTGGCAGAAATAACCCAACAGTCCAATTCAATATCCATAGATAGTCACCTTCGCTGGAGGCTCACCTGGAGGCGTACGACATGCGGTCGGGGCGCAGCGCGCGCATGATGCAGAGCCGCTGCAGCGGCGTCTTGTTCTTCCACTCGCCCGGCAGCTTGTCGCGCTCCGGCGCCTCCCCGCTTGTGTAGTTGTGCCATCTGAATCAAGAACTGCACCGTGAGAAAAACACTCCTACAATGGTCGCGGTCGTGGAATTTAGACAGGAGTCGCTCGTGATACACATATCCAAGGCACACCCTGGACACTTCATACAACGGGTAAGGAATGACATTTCAAAAAAGGAATGACGAAACAAACAAAATGGCGGCGATATCCTATACGTTCGACAACCAAACTGTAACCAATCTGTATCAATCTGGGTGACGAGGGGGTGTGGTCGCAATCTAGAGAGCGGCAGGGAGTGTCCATACTGTATGTTAGTACTAATATATATAAGGTCTAACAAAATTAGCTGAAACTATTTTAACTGGTGCTTCTACCCATGAAACTGAACAACTTTCCCCATGAAACCCATAGTAGAATCTCAAAAAAAAATTTGAACTTCCCATACTAAGTTGGCTGATCAGCTGATCGAGTTAGTATGGGAGAGCCAAATTTTTTTTGCGATTTGACTATGGGTTCCATGGGGAAAGTTGTTCAGTTGCATGGGTAGAAGCACCAGTTAAAATAGTTTCAGCTAATTTTGTTACACCTTATATACAGAGTGGTCCATAAATACGTTGACAAAATTTAAATGCAAACATTTCGGAATTCGAAAGAAATGCGATCTTTTTGGTTCAAATTTTCAAATGTCGCATATTTTCCCGCCATTTTGGAGTGCAATTTTTTTAAAATCATTTGATTTTTTAATTGATTTCGCCATGTCTAGACATCGTGAAGCGATAATTTCTTTGTTTGAGGCTACAAAAAGGCAGTGTGACATAGTCAAAGCCCTCGGCGTCAGCCGCCAACTGGTTTCTATGGCCATCAACGTTATAACGAGTTGGGCCACACTGGTGACCGTCCAGGAAGAGGCAGGAAGAGGACCATTAACACTTCACGGGTGCAGCACATCATGAAACAAAGGTTAACTCGTAATCCACAGGCTAAGGTTAGAAAAATATCCACAAAGATAGGAAGGACTAATTCGATCAACAGAGATGAGTATTGTCAAAAATAAACTAAATCTAAGGGCATACAAGTTGCGAAAAGCCTAACTGCTGGAGGACAAAGAAAAAAAAATCGCCTAAAAAGATGCCGTTTGCTCAAACTGAAAATTGGAAAAAATGTGCTTTTTACCGTAATTTTTTTTTTCGATAGAGCAAGCTCATAATCACCAAAATGATACGATTTACTCTTGTAGTCGTCCTGGATCAAACGAAGTTATTCTTCATCGCCAAAAGGCCAAGTCAGTCATGGTTTGGGGTGGTATTTGTTCTACGGGCAAAAAACCCCTAGTTTTCGTTGAAAAGGGGGTGAAAATGAACCAAGATATGTACCGTCGAGATATTCTCGAATCTGTAGTAGTTCGTTGGAGTTAGCAGCACTTTGAAAATCAGTCATGGATTTTCCAACAGGATTCTGCTCCTGCACATGGAGCTCTGAATGTTCAAAAGTGGTGTCAAGACATTTTTCCGGATTTTATAAGTTCTAAAGAATGGCCACCCTACTCGCCGGATTTAAATCCCATGAATTACATCGTGTGGTCTATTTTGGAGGCACGGGCCTGTGCTACAAGGCATAGCATTATTGAATCGCTGAAGAAGAAACTTCTCGAAGAATGGGAAAAAATAAGTACGGAAGAGGTGTGGAGAATAGTCAAAAATGGTTAAAAAATGTTTAGTGCTATGTCTCAAAGCTAAGCGTTGTTATTTTGAAAATAATTAAAAATTATTGTTAGTTAAGGGTTTAATATTCAGTATAGACCACTATTTGTACTTTAAAAGGTATGTTATTTTAATTATTCAAAAAAAACTTTTGTCAACGTATTTGTGGACCACCCTGTACTTTGTCCAAGGTATGATATCTTACGACAAGACCATTGACAAGAAGATCGTCAATCCCTGTAGGTAACTTGAGTAGCTAAAATTAGTGGCATCTAGTGACGACATTTGGAAAAGGATTTGGATTAAATTTGGGAGGTATCAAGCACAAGGTTAATTTTTATCCTGGAAAATACATGTTTCCTGTAGGATAGTTAATATTGCATATAATCTATTTGGGGGCCGACTTTTCATACGCAGGATGGAATGCACATTTCTGCACCGTGCATCCCCTCGATTAAATAATAAAAACGAGATCAACACAGGAGAAGCCGCTGAAAAAAGCTAGTATGTATATAATATGGTATTGACATTTTAATCAAATTTAACAACGATAAAAACAATATCCACGTGAGTGATAACTCTTACGAAAGCTAATATGGATATAATACTTTATTGATTTAAAACAAAATAGTTCATGATAATTACATACTTTTGACGCAAAAGCTAAAAAAACCCGGTGAAGTGCGAGTCGGAGTCAGCACCGAGGTTTACGGAATCCAAACACTTTGGGGTACGAAACCCTAGAAATATCAACGAGGACAACAAGAAAACCACGAAATACATAATAGGAGAAACTGAATTTATAGTTGAAAAATAATGCATCATAGATCGATATACGTCACCGACAATTCTCCAACTGGAAATGTAAGTTTGTGATCGAAAAAAATTATACAACTAGGTTCTACTAATTTTACAGTTTTCGGATTTTTCCCTTTTGTGCTACTCACAGCACTGTCTCAACCATGCTTTTTATCAAATCAATTCAATGATTCCAGGTCAACGATAAGTACCCTACAGTTTTTGGTTTACTTGCTTACACAAAACATTGATTGGAACAGTTGTCTCTGTCTTTTTCTTTATGTGTAAAGAGTAAAGAAAGTACCCACACTTTTAATGTTTTTTCGTTTCAATTAAAAACTACAATTAATTTAAAAAATCCAACTGGCATATTGAAGTGTCTTTAGACTAATCGACTAAGAAAATTTAGAGGTACTAAATCGGTGTAGTTTGTCTCTAAAATACAAATCTCTGTTTTAAAAGAGGTTTCTTTGTTATGTTTTTTGTTCTGTTGTAAAAGTTAACGGATCGTCTTTCTGCAACTGGCAAAATGAATTCATTGAAATGAAGAATCAGGTTACAAAATATCACTTTTCCAATGCGAAACTTTCAAGGCCGCTTCTGACTACCACTGCACTTCACCTACCTCTTTGATGCTCCTTCTATGTCCTTGTCCAAATTTTCGAATGCGTCCATTTTGCTGAGAGCCACGACACCGCCAAAGCAGGTGTTGGACAGCCACGAGTATGGCGAGTTCTCGGGAGCCACTGCGTATTTAAGCAGAAAATCTAACTCCTTTGCATCTATCTTACCCTCCGCTTGTAATATCTGAAAGCACAGAGTTTCAGTAATATATCTAGAGACGAAATTGGATGATGACAGCATCGAAAATAAATTATGAATTGTTGATCAGTAAATTGTCCTTCTGCTGAAACTTTAAATAACCTCACTCGTTTTGTTTTCCATCAAATCTTCAATTATTGATTCATCAAAATCACAAGATGAGTACTTAAATGACGCTGCAAAACTATGACGGCAAGCCTAAGTGTTTCAAATATTTTTATAACAAAATCTAGTTTTTGACGAATGATAAACCAACAGTCATCATCCGTAATGTCTTTTCACGGCTCGACGGAGAAGTGGAGTCAAGTAACATATTCAAAGACGTAGTTACGTTTTTAACGTAACAGATTCGTCAAAAACTGCAACTGGCAAAATGAATTCAATGCAATGCAGAATCAGGTTACAAAATATCACTTTCATATGTTTTGTGATTCCTGAGAAAAATCGAGATCCCTGCAACCAAAGTTTCCAATGCGTCGCCGTATTAGACTTTGAAGGCCGCTTCTGACTACCACTGCACGTCATCTACCTCTTTGATGCTCCTTCTATGTCCTTGTCCAAATTTTCGAATGCGTCCATAGATTATTTTAGAAATACTAGATTTTGTTCTGAAAATGTTTGAAACACTTTGGCGTGACGTCATAGTTTTGCAGCGTCCTATATGTACTCATTTTGTGATTTTGATGAGTCAACTGACAAAATTAAACTGTACGAAAATTACACCATTTTGATATTATAGAAACTATTTGTCTGAAGGAATTTTAAAAATGTTATCCGTTTTTTTTTTTTTTTTACAAAATAATTGGTAATCACTTGGCATCATCTTACCTGATGGTAAGCTTCGATTATGCCTAAGATGAAAACCAGCTTATTACCAAGATTCCCCAACACAATGGGAAACTAACAATCTAATCTTTATGCCGGAACACATCAATGCTGTTAACATTGACGTTTGGCGGCAATACTAAGATAAGATAGTGGTATCTGGTAGTGCTCTACCACCAACTAAACCTAGTCTTACAAAGTTGAGACCCTCCTGGAATCGAACGTGCGTGAAGCGAATGGACTAACCATTACGCCACGGAGACTATTAAAGCCCCGGTGTAGACCCCATAAAAGGTTGGATTTTAAATAGTGATTGATTAGCTGACCTGCAAAGCGATTAGGAAAAGAAAGACCAGCTTGTCTTTCTCAAACAATCCTCTACTTGTGTAGACGAACACAGCAAATGTGATGCTATCAAGCAGGTTGGATAATCTCTGTTCTAGCGTGTCCCCGGGATCGGACTTCATGATAGCTTCTCGGAAGACTACGCTGTAAGCCTTCAGAGAGAACTGGTACATCGGATTAATCTTGTACAAGTCATTCAGAATGAAGTACAGGAGTGATGCGCGAGTTGCTGTTTTCCTGTGAAAAAAATGTGTTAGTAATAATATTTTTAACAATGAATCCTTACTAATATTATAAATGTGGAAGTGTGTTTGTTTGTTTTTTTGTTACCTTTTCACGCTTAACAGATCTACCAATCTCGATGAAATTTGGCATGCAGGTAGCCTGCGTCACTGGGAAGGACATAGGCTAGGGTTGCCAGATCTACTATATAATATAGTATCTTACTATATTTTGGGCCAAGATACTATATACTGTTGAAAAAATATATAGTAGACAAATCTACTATATTTTAGCCATACAGCGACGTGTCTGTCATACATATTTAAATCGAGTTAAAAAACACGCGTTCAGAAACGAACCCCGAAATCCTAAACAAAACTGAGCAGATCATATCATAAGTAAAAATCACATTGTTTGTGTTTCTGAACGCAACTTTTAAGAGTCATATCATGTCACTGTCAAGTGTCAATGTCAAATATCATTCTGTCTGTATGATGTCCTAGCACCAGTTCTTTGTACCTTTATTGTTCGGTTCGCCTCTTTTGTGTGAAATATACTTACAAAATGAGTGATTTAAATGCTGAAAGTGGAAGTGAAGAAGATACAGATAGGGAATCAATGTTAACTGGGCCTACCCGGCGGAAAAAGCGATTAATAATAAACTCATTAAAATGGCCCAAAGTTCCCAAAAATATAATTACATGAAAAAATAAAGTCTACTATATATTTTAACTGGATACTGTTTTCTTTTGACCCCCTAAATGGAAATCTCCTATATTCTTCTTGAATTTTTCTGGCAACCCTAACATAGGCTACTGTTTGTTCCGTGAAAATAGCATAGTCCGATGCAGTTTCTGATGGACCGAAAAATTACTCTTTTTTTGGTTGATTTCTTTAACATCGTAACGGAACATGCCCTCTCGTATATCTACCAGATACGCTAAATGCTGTTTGAGGAGGTGGTAAATAACATAATTTACTAATGAGCATATCCTAATATACTAAATCAATTCCACGCTCGCGCACGTCGGGGTCGCAACGAAGCAACGGATTTAAGTAATTTTTATATAAAATTGGTTGAGGGGGTTGGAAGTGACATACACTGCTAATCAGAATAGCCCAATATAGTTCCTGAGGGATCTGGAGAAAACTCATGTTCAGCGGCTCGCGCTCCACTCACTCTCATAGTCATAAAAACGATGTCCACGCGGGCGAAGCCGCGGGAAAAAGCTATTTAAACAAAAATACCCCAATAACCCCAACATGGAAGCAATCGTAGCTCTGGTTGGGTTATCACGCAGGTTGACCAGCTTAAATCATAGCCATTACCTGGATGGGTTTGACTGTAAGGGGCATTGGTGCCGGATGGTATCACCTTAAGGTGGCTTGAAAAACTACTGACAATGGAGTGCGCCATTTACTCTATAATCTCCACCAACCCAGACTTGAGCTCCATGTGTGAAGTATGGTCTAACCTTTCAAAGTTGAGGGTACGGGTTGTAAACGAATCTCAACATACCTGTACTTCTCTCTCGCTTCATCTATCTTGACAGCCGTCGCCTTTCCCTCTTCGACCTTGATCTCAATATCGGCCGCTGTCTTCTTGGTGGTTTCCAAGTTGATAACGAGCGCTGAATCGCTGAGGATGTCGGGCCCGGCCGAGGACAATCTCTTCAGGAGATCATCTTCTAGTATCTTCAGTGTGATCTTGAAGTCGTTTTGTTGTTTGGTAAGGCCAACTCGCAGGCTCTCAAGGTCAGGTCTTTCCACTTTAACGACTTCACCCAAAAGTTGCTCCTCCAGACTGGAAAAAAATATATATAAAGAGGCGGTATTTTCATTATAAGAGTTAATAAACCCCCAGTCATTAAAAGTGATATCAAGCTCACCCATCCCTGGTGACGGTGAAGTTGATGAGCGTGCACTGTGCCTGCATCTCTGGCTGGTAGTGAGGGTTAGCTAGTTTGGTTTGCAGCATCAGGCGGAAGTCTGGGTTGAAGTCTATCTCTCTGTCGCCAATCTGCATAACAAATATATGAACATTTTACGTGCTAGCTCGGTAGCTAGTGCCAGTGCACAAGGCAGCTGGTTGTACCTTAAGCACGCGACCCTTGCGGATGAGCACGCGGCCCAGCAGCGGCTCCAGCACAGCGTCCACGGACTCGCCGATGTTCTCCAGCAGCACCACGTCGCCGTTGCTGACGGCGCGCTCGATGCGGTCCAGATAGTTGCGCTGCGTCAGCCGCACTACTACGAGTGCGTCGCCGTACCGCGTCTTTATCCATTTTATTCCCTGTCTATGAATAAATAATGGATACACTCATGAAACTTGTCGTAATAAAAAGGCGTTCTAAAAGGGCATGGCTCAATTCAGTAGGACCTGCAATATCTCATCATCATCATATCTGCCGAAAATCGTCCACTGCTGGACAAAGGCCTCCGCCAAGGATTTCCACGACGACCGGTCCTGCGCTGCCTGCATCCATCGGCTTCCCGCGACCTTCACCAGGTCGTCGGTCCACCGCGTGGGACGCCTGCCTACGCTACGTTTGCCGGTGCGCGGTTGCCACTCGAGAACTTTACGGCCCCATCGGCCATCTGTTCTACGAGCTATGTGCCCTGCCCACTGCCACTTTAGTTTATCGACTCTGTGAGTTATATCGGTGACTTTGGTTCTACTGAGGATCTCCTCGTTTCTGATTCGATCACGCAGATAAAGTCCGAGCATAGCACGCACCATTGCCCTTTGGGTAACCTTCTTATGAGGCCCTTACTAAGCGACCACATGTCTCAGTTCCGTAAGTCATCACTGGCAACACACACTGGTCAAAGACCTTAGTCTTGAGACACTGCGATATTTGGGACGTAAAGATATTGCGAAGCTTCCCGAACGCTGCCCAGCCGAGTTGGATTCGTAGATTGATCTCTTTCTTGAAGTTGGACCTACCTAGCTGGACTGTTTGTCCCAGGTATACATATTCGTGAACAACTTCCAGTGTAGGGTCTCCAACCTTTAAAGGGGTGGGTGCGACACGGACATTTAACATTATTTTTGTCAACCTGCAATATCTACTACATAATTACTACTGAAACAAAGGCACTTACAACTGTGGGTCGATCATGAGCGGCCATCTTGCCGAGTTCGTCAATATTGTTGCGTTCTCCGTGCTCATGGTGTCCGTGGGGAGGCCCTCGTTATTCCAGCCGGCCACCTGTGCGTCGTCTGTCAACATTGAAAGCGGGTCCAGATCTGGCGTAGTCTCGATCTTCGGCTGTAATGGAAAGTAAGCGGTAAAAGATCCACTTCAATGTGTTCAGGATGATGTTGAGGTTGCCCAGGGTCTGCAGTGCTTCAGGCATGAGTAGACGGATTTCACGCATTAATGCGCAAAAAAAAATAGACTCGGTCCGCAGTAGAATGCTGGGCGGCAACAACACCATCCTGAGAGTGCTCGCAGACAGACCCGAAAGTGTGCTGCAGAAGCACTGGGTGTCAGCCCTGATTCACCCACACACTGGGCAGGTTTATTATATAAATTGATTTCCTTGTATTTTTCTTGTTTTACTAACATAGTCAATAAGTTTTTTACTAAAATATCATTGACCCATGTTGTCTTTTAAATAAATAAATACAATAAAAGTAGAGTTCTTTTTTTGACGTCGAGTTATCTAGATTTCTTAGATTTATCTAGATTTAGATTTAGTATATTAATTTTAATAAATATACTAAATAAAATCAATATATGCGAAACTCACGTGGTTTGCCGTAGCAAGCGAACGTGGGCTTCTATCCAATTACTGCGTTGCGTCGCGTTAAGCAGCCCACGTAAGAGATGGACGCCGTCACCAGCAGCACAGCAGCGTGTCTCCGGTATCCAGTCTTCACGAAGCATCAGCACCCGGTAGCGCCGCATGAAGCAGCCCATGTATGAGATGAACGCCGTCACCAGCAGCCCAGCAGCGTGTCTCCGGGAGCAGACTACACTGTGTCTCACCCGGCAACGCCGCATGAAGTATCCCACGTAAGTGATGAACTCCATCACCATCAGCGTGTCTCCGGAAGCAGGTTGTACTACCATACCACTGTGTGTGACTGTCATACTGTAGGAGGAATCACAAGCTCACGTTGTCAGTCTTGGAGAGCGTGGGTATCCAGTCTTCGTGAAGCATCAGCACGCGGTAGCGCCGCATGAAACAGCCCACGTATGAAATGAACGCCGTCACCAGCAACGTATCTCCGGGGAGCAGGCTACACGACTCTTTCAGGTTTATCACTGTCTGAGACCATCTGGGATAGGAAAAGCATAAACAGATCGATATTTTTTTTCTGGCCTATTCAGTATTCAGTATTCAGTGACAGTTATCTGTGAAAATATTGCCTCGCTCCGCCCAACCAAAAAAACATCACATTGTTTAATTTTAAACCAAATGCTTGTGGTCAACCGAAGGCAACTGGTAACGCTACGCTGCTATACGCTGACTATGCTATTACGAAAACTTCAGCAAGACCCGCACACTTGCGTCCGAATGTAAGTTTGTTCTCATATCATACCTAATTTTTTCCGAAGCTAATCCGTTGACAAGGCGGTTGGCGAGATCGATCGTCGCAGCAGTCGCGTCAGCCTCCGCTTGACACTTCATCTTCTCGTTCACGGCTTCCTGGAATGCTGTGAGGAGAATCTCCAATTTCTCTTCTAGATCCTGTTAATACACGATACATTTTTATCATCATCATCATCATTACAGCTTATATACGGTGGACCGAGGGGCTCGAGCCTACCCTGAATCAGGGCGATCGGAACCTTTTAATAGAACAAATAAACATGACTGGAGGAATAGCACACCAATTTCACAGTTAAAGCAATTAAAAATACAAAAAATAGTAAGTTAATGATACAGGTGAGCTAAGTTGGTCATAACTTTTATAAAAATACATTATTCATAGCCCTTTAGCGGCTTGAGTCAACTAGTCTCATTAACAATCTCGAGATCACAAGTTTGAATATTTCTATATTTGTGGCCTTCCTGATGGGAAGTGGCTAACACTGCCTAAGGCATCTACGGCAATCAGTGAATTAACTTTTAACTGTATTGTTTCTTCTGTTATGCGACGTTTACAGACTCTCAAGCTGTACATACAGTGTGTTTTTTAACTAGGATAGTATGAGAAAACCCACAGATGATACAGGAAAACTGTCTAAGGATCCATTAGGTGTTTTAATGGAAACATTTTGACTTAGATTATTTTGTGGTCAAGAGTGAAATGCAGCTAAAAATAAAAAAATTAAAAAAAAATTGAGGATCATTTCATTTTATCGGAAGACAAATATCTGGATTCGGCGATTGGCCATAAATAAAAAAAAAGTTTCATACATTATGTATTAAAAAGTATTTTGGGGTTTTGTATCTCAAAAGGAAAAAACTAAACGCTTATAGGATCAATCTGTTCTCTGTCCGTCTGTCTGTCCATCTGTCAAGACCCTTTTTCTCAGGAATGGGTATAATAATAATTTTAAACTCAAGCAATCTAAAATACACGGTCATTTACATCAAATCTTGATACTCCTAAACTGGTAAAACCTATAGAACGCTTACCGTCGAAATTTTAAATATCGCTAGAAGCAAGGTCTCACAGCACAAGTAAAGGAAATGATCCGAATGTCATTAATTTGCTTTGTAGACATATCACTTTTTTTAAACTTACATTTGCAGTTGAAGCATCGATCGTGCGTTATGTTGATCGATGTATGAGAGAACATTTTTAGGGTTCCGCACATCCAACCAATCAATCAATCAATCCAACGGGTGACCAACGGGACCCTATTAAGGCGAGGCATTTGTAAAACAGTTGTCTCTGTTTTTTCCTTTACGTGTAAAGAGTCAAGAAAATAACCACACTTTTGCACTTTTTCAATGTTTTACGTTGTTATTTCTCTTAAGACTTCAATTTAAAAACTAAAATTTAGCAGATTCTCTGTAGTACTTAAAAGTAAATATCTCCATATATAAACTATGTGCAAATTTAGAAATTTTATTAATAGACAATTCGTTTTAGACCCATTTTTGACGTTTTCGACCTGTTTTTGGGTTTTTTTATGATCGAGTAAAGTACACACTATCGTGTAACATATTAGCACATTCCTCAGTCAATATCCTTAAGTATGTCCAATATTTTTTGCAAGACCGATATTTAGTAGTAATTACCCAAAAATTTGATCTAGCAAAAGGGTTTCTCCGCTTCGCCACCGGTGCACAGTGTAATATTTGGCTTATCTAGCGGAACTTTAATGAAAATTCAAATTTCGAACAAATCAAGAGATTTAATATGCATAAGATACCCGAATAATAGGCCAGTGCGTTTTAGTGTTTATTTTTTATGTGGCAACACTGGTTTTTACATGGCAACCTCGGGAAGTAACGTTTGCTCTGGCCGCTATGTAAAAAGCGCGCGAATGACCTGTTTAGATTATTGTGATCGTGTGAAAAGCGAGTTTTTTTACAGAAGTCAAACTACAAAACGTACTGATAATTTTATCTTCTTTACTGTTAGTTGTCGACATCTTGCAAGGTAAATTTTATTAGATTTTATTTTATTACAGTTATAAAGCTATTTATTTGCTTATCAAAAAATATTTTACAAAAGTTTTGACATTGCTTTGAGTTTTAAAAAAATATCCATAGGTATCCGACGAATTTTTATTCTTATTACCTTAATAGGTTCTTCTTCTTTTAAATGTGGTTGGCTTTGGCTGCGCATATTTGCGCCACTCATTCAATGTTTTATTTTTATTTTTTAGTGGTAACCAAAATGAAGAAACATAAAATATTCCAAGTATGGCACAAGAGTAATAAAGAAGATCGAAATACGTGCATATATAATTACGTAATGCAGACATACAACCTGGTCGATCTGGAAAAAACGCCTAAGGAACTTAAAATGTACATCAGCAGTCTTACTTCCAAAATAGCAGCCAAATGGAAGCAAAGCAACAGAAAGTTGTCAAGATTTTTGGCTGAACATGAGGCTTGGTTGGACAGCGAGGTAACTTTACCTTTTAAGTTTCTTAACATGCTTACATCAAGAGGCGCAGTAGAATCACCAGATTGTACAAGATCAGGACGACCAGAGAAGGCATTTGAAGAATGTTCTTTGAAAGTAAAAAAGAGAAAAATTAGAGATCTTGTTTGTACGAAGACTCTAGGAGAACTAGCGCTTGCTACTGAAGTCAGCCTGAGATCCGCTGGAAAAAGAGATGCAGCCAATATTATAAAAGAGCTTGCAACTGCTTCCCCATCTAGAGCTACTAGAATAAAAAAAGCGAAAAGAGTTTTCGATGAACCGCAACCGAAACTTTCTCCAGAAGCCGCCTTAGCGCTAATGGTCAGTGCCAAATTAATCACAAAACAGTATAACATACTAAGACAACAGTCTAAGAGTATAAATGCAAACTTATACCCAGCTTACCACCTTATTCAGAAAGCGAAAGAAGAGTGTTACCCTCCACAAGAGGCGATTTGTGTTACTGAAGTCTCAGCTGCAGTTCAGCTACAACCATTACTCGACCTCACTGTAAAACGAATCTGCTTATTACAAAAAGAAGTCTTCAATGAGGTTCCAGGGTTAGCTTCTAACTCTCTACGACTAATTTCAAAATGGGGGTGTGATGGTAGTTCAGCGCAGAGCCGTTACAAACAGAAACTTGCAGGTGATCATGCAGAATATAGCGATGAACATTTGTTTTCGGTCACATTCGTTCCACTACGTTTAGTTGATGAGCGAAGTAAAAAAGTTATATGGCAAAATCCTCGCCCCAATTCCACCAGGTTCTGCAGGCTTCTGCGATTCGTGTTTAAAAAAGAAACCAAGCATGTAATAAAAAAAGAAACTCACGAAATGAAGGAACAAATTTCAAACCTGGTTCCAACAAAATTGGAAATAAACAACTTAGAAGTGGAATGCAGGCATGAGCTGGTACTTACAATGGTTGACGGCAAAATCTGTAGCACATTATCTCAATACGACTCTTCTCAAAAATGCTTCATATGTGGAGCCAGCCCCAAGCAAATGAACTACATAACAACTGACACAACATCGACATCAAACCAAGAAATGTATACGTTTGGTATTTCACCCCTTCACTCATGGATTAGGGCATTTGAATGTCTACTACATATTTCCTATAAACTAGAAATAAAGAAATGGCAGGCGCGATCGACTGAGGAAAAGAACTCTGTAGCAACAAGAAAAGCTATGATTCAAAATCGATTTCGTGCAGAAATGGGGCTGTTGGTAGACATGCCGAAACAATCAGCAGGGAATACGAATGACGGCAATACAGCACGTAGATTTTTTAGAAATACCGAACAAACAGCAGCTATCACAGGGCTTCATTTTGACATCATCTTTCGATTTCGTGTTATACTGGAGACACTATCCTGCGACCACGAAATCGATTCCCAAAAGTTTGAAGAATACGCTCAAGAAACAAGAGAAATATACCTCCAGCTTTACCCTTGGTACTACTTGCCCCCAAGCATCCATAAAATTTTGATTCACGCTAAAATTATAATTGAGGCGAGTATACTTCCTCTAGGTCAGTTGGCAGAAGAGGCTCAGGAAGCAAGTAACAAGGAATACAGACGGTTTCGTGAGCACTTCAGCCGCAAAACGTCAAGACAAGATACCAATCGGGATGTACTAAACAGGTTTCTCATACATTCTGACCCCTTACTGTCCAGTTCCAATAAGTCTGTTCCTAGAAAATACCACACTATACCTCGAGAAACTATCATGCTTCTGAAAGCTCCGGAAATTATCGGGTCAAGCAACTCAGATGAAGAAGAAGAAAATGAAGAAGAAATTGATAGCGACGACAGCTTATAATTTAATTTTTAACAGAACCTATAATAAAACTTTATTCATTAAAACTATTTATTCAACTTATATGAATATCGTTTTTGTATATTTTTTTTAAATATTTCCTAACGATTCAAATAAATAACACAATAAAGAAAAAGTTATAAATTTATATCTTAATATCTATGTTAAGTTTCACCAAAAACAATCCATCAAATCTGTAGTTATAAATTAAATTAATGTACGCTGAATAAAGTTCCGCTAGATTAGCAAAATATTACACTGTGCGGTGCCTCGCCTTAATAAGGCTCCGCTGTCTGTCCGTCTGTCAGCGGGCTATATTTCATGAACCGTAATAGGTACACAGTTGAAATTTTCACAGAATGTGTATTTCTCTTGCCGCTATATCAACAAATATACAAGCACAAATGTGTTCTTTATTCAAACTAAAAATACATACATACTAATTTATTCAGCATTCTTAAAGATGTGTACAGCCAGCAGGTTTGTACTAGATATATGTAATGTACAAAATACATTTACCTTTCAACTTTTAACTTATTCATGTGCATTATTCATGAATGTACAAATATGTTGCAGTATTTTGCAATACCATAAAAAAAATCAAAGAACATACATTTGTTTGTAAAAAATGTTGTTTTTGTGTAATCGTTCGTAATTGTGTGACCACAACTGTATGTATGTATGTATACGGCTCTTACCGCAATCTGGTCAGTGAGTAGCGACAGCTTGTCCCGGGCGGCCTGCAGCTCCGCGTTGGCCGCGTTGAGCGCGCGCCGCTTCGGCTCCACCACCACGTACACGTCGTAGAACTTAACGATGTTGATGACCCACGCACACAGACCGGCCGCCGCCGCTGACTTCGACATTATGAACGCCGGGTTGAAGTCTGGGTTCTTGATGTACGGCAGCACAGCCTAAATAATGAATTATCAAAATATATTTGGTTAACTCACTTGTACGGGCTGCTGATACCCAGTACGCCTTTATTGCTAGTGAAATGATACAACTGTTATTTCTTTGATTGTGACGTAGGCAAATGTTAAATAATTGAATTTAAAGTAAATCGCAGACCGTATATGCTGCCGGCCGATAGAAAAAAATAGATGCTGAGATGATGACGATTATACAAAAAATTAAGGTAATGCTAATGTAACTTAAATAACATTGATATGTTTATAGATAACTGAGTGATTTTGAATATTTCTCATCACTTTAAAATTCACTAGTTTAATTATTATTTTTTTGTTCGACGTACCTTTACCACATCCGGATGAATATTTTCTTTGTCGTAGTAGACTAGATCATTCAGGAACTGGTCTACTTTTGCCATCATGCCCTGACAACAGAGATAAACCCGGTCAGTAATCGGTACACCATAACGCGCCACACTCGACGGAGATGCATGTAGCAGTAGTTGGCACCTTGCAGGCCTTCCAGGAGCGGTCTTTGGGGATCTTGCCCTTCTTGGCGAACAGCACGAGCACGGCCGCGCACACGTTGACGACGGCGTCGGGCGGCGAGCCGAAGGACTTGAGCTCGGTGAGGTTGTTCTTGTTGAGCGTGTTGAGCGCCTCTTGCGCCGCGATCAGCGCCGGCTCCGCCTTGGCCAGGTCGTCGGCGCAGATCTTCGCCTTGATCGTCACGTCCTCCTCGATCACCTTCACCTTCTTCTCCTCCTCGGCGGCTAAAGATTAAGAGCAGACGTCGTTGTCACCTCAGAGCATGATACATTAGGATGGGATCGGACTGCTAGTCATTTGAGTTACTTTGTATGATTTGTCAAAAACGAAATTTTGTTCTAAAAATGTATGAAATACCCACAAGTGACGTCATAGAATTTTAGCGTCATTGACGAACTTATTTTGTGAATTTGATCAATAAAAATTTGAAGACGTGATGGAAAAACAAAACAAGTAAGGTGTTTAAAACTTCATGAGGAAAGCAATTTAGGAAATCATATTTCAGAATTTATTTTTGATGCAGTCCGATCTCCTATTGAAAGTGAACAAAACACTACAAAAGAAGGAACATTACCAAATGCTTTCTCCTTCGACACTTTCTCACTCTCGGCACCGACGACATCTATCAGCTCTTCCGCTGCTTTGTTCTTTATTTTCAGATCTATTTCTTGCTCTGCGAGCGTCACCTAACGCGGAGAATTCCAGGTATTAGTATCAGATATATTTTTTTTAAATATTGTGAAGAATCAAATCTAGTCAAATCAAATCAAAATAATTTATTTTAAATAGGTGTTAACACACACTTTTAAATAGTCAAAACAATCTTATTGAATATTACAAATAATGTCATGATTTAGATTACAGTTTCAGGTAATGGTATTTGCTATGGAATCAACATATATATCTTTGTCATTTACATAATCTATTATTTTATAATATCCTCTAGAGCACAAAACTTTTTTGACATGAGTCTTGAATTAATTCTCTGACAAACTAGTTACATTTTCTGGAATTTTATTGTAGAATCTTATACACTGCCCCACAAATGACTTTTTAACCTCACTCAGTCTCGAAAAGGCTATATCTATTTTTACATTTCTTAAATTCAAATTATGACTGTCACTGTTTTTAGGAAATAAATGCAAATTCTTACGAACGTACATGATGTTTTCATATATAAATTGACTAGCAACAGTTAAAATTTTGATTTCTTTGAACTTATTCTTTAACGACTCACGTGATCGCATCTGATAGATTGCGCGGATAGCTTTTTTCTGCAAGATGAAAATATTTTCTATATCGGCCGCATGCCCCCCACAGTAAGATGCCATAAGACATTATACTATGGAAGTAACTAAAATACACTAGTCTCGCAGTACCTACACCAATTTTAGAAGTACTCGTAAATCACCTTGAGAGTTGCGACGTCCGAAGCACAAGAAGCTAATTTCTCCAAACCATTTTCAAGTCTGGAAATCATCATCATCAAATTCTTGGTGTTCCCATTGAGCAGCTTGCCGTACAGCGCGATCTGCTCGAGGAACGTCTTGGGCGTCGTGTAGTTGTAGCGGCGCTCGTTTTGGTAGTAGATAGCGGACATGTTGTTCACGCTTTGGTGCACGTGGGACATGAAGTTAGACACGGACACTACGAGCTCGGGCTGCCAAAATACATTTTGAATTTAGATCTCCATAGTAGCATAAAAACGCTAAACACGTTAAAAAACCGACTTCCATCGCAACAACTTAGTACATTTTTGCATTATTATTTTTGGTTTTTGTTAATTTTCTAATAAAGTACTACACCAATTTTGATTAAATTTAAATGGGACTACACGAGAAGTACTAGCTTTCAAATAAAAAAAGAATCATAAAAATCGGTTCACCCAGTCAAAAGCTTTGAGGTAACACACATAAAAAAAACATATAGACGAACAACAGCAACATCGCCACTTTCCACCAGGTAAGATGTTGTCAAGGGTTTACCAATTGTGAATAAAAAAAAATGAAAACCTCCTTTTTGGAAGTCGCTTGAAAATGCGTGGCTGGTTGCAGAGCACTGGCTCCTTACCGGCAACGACTCGACCTCGGCGATGAACCGCAGGGAGACGGAGCGAAGCGCCTCCAGCGGCCACTCGTGGAACCAGTCGATGGCGGTGCAGTTCACTATCGACGGGAACTTCCTCGCGCGGATGCGCAGTTTCGCGCCCACCGGCGAGAAGCACAGCACCACCTGCACAGCACGTTGAGTAAAAGTATTAAGAGATTCAACGATCGACCGTCGAAACGTAAGCTGAATCTTCATCATATCAGCTCATATTCGCCCCCACCTAGGGGCTCGAGTTTACCCTGAATTAGGGCGATCGGGCCTTAGTCGACCACGCGGGCCCAGTACGGGTTGATCGACTTCACACACAACCTTCGAGTTTCTTCGCAGGTTGTGTGCAGGTTTCCTCACGATGTTTTCCTTCACCGTTAAAGCAATCGGTGAGTATATGTACGCAAGTTTCGAAAAACTCATTGGTACATTGGCCGTCCGGATTTGAACCCGGCACCTCTGGTTAGGAGGACCGAGTCGTTACCGGTTGAGCCTCCGACGCTTCTGAATAACTTAAGCTGAATCTTACCTTGAGCAAACTTCTGACTTTATTGATAAAGAATCGCCAGCAGTTTTCACGTGTGTCCTGAACTCCAGTGGCTTTAGTCTACAACAAACATTATAATTATATTATTTTAGGTTTGATGAGTAGTCAACCAATCGAAATATTTGTCTCTCTTTCATCACGGTCCTGACCTGTGTAGTATGACTACACAGGGTGTAACAAAATTGGTGTATGACCCGTTAACGAGGGTTCTACTCATCAAACTGAACAAATTTCCCCAAGGAACCTATAGTTAATTCTAAAAAAAAAAACCATCCAAGTGCGAGTCGGACTCGCTCACCGAGGGTTCCGTACCACTACATCTCTGGATAAGGAACCTTAAAAATAATAAAAAACTATACATCATAAAAGTAATCAAAAATCTGTTTATATTTTTTATGATGTAATGAAATAGTTTTTAGATTTTCCCTATACTTGTAGTATAAGATGGTATTACTTGCCAAATTTCATAGTTATAGGAGAACGGAAAATACCCTATATATTTTGATTCACTTGAGAGTGTCGAAATATACGTTTTATGCAGCATAAACGGCCGTAACTTTTTTTACGTTAACTTAGAAGTTAGATTTTTTTAGTATATGGTTTTAATTTCAACTCGATACCTCCACGCATTCCCGAGATAATGGGTCTTAACAGACAGACGGACGGACGGACACCAAAGTGATCCTATATAGGGTTCCTTTTTTTTTTTGCGGTACGGAACCCTAAAAATGGACTATCCATACAAAAAAAGCACAAAATTGGTTCATCAGCTGATCGATGTGTATGAAGTTACTTTTTTTTTGCGATTTCAGCAATGTCATAAAACAAAAGTTTTTCAGTTTGATAAGTAGAAGTTCCAGTTAATGGGACCTACATCAATTATGTTACAACCTGTTTAGTATAGGTATATGTTATGGGTGTCAAAGGAAAATTTTGAATTACGATTTGATTGAAACGTGTGAATTGTGACTATACACCAGATATCTAATAAAAACTTAAAGAAGATAGAAGCCGAAAATTATCAGTACTGATATCCTTCTCGAATTCGTCAGGTCACCGACCGGTATAAAAGCATGATAACGCATTATATATCGCAGGAATGGCATGGTATGGATCTGTCAGACATGTGGTTCCAATGGGATGACGCGACGTGTCACACGTCGGGCGATACGATTTCTCTACTCAGCTCAGTGGTTGAGTTATCTCACGATTTTGTGACAAGAATAGGGGATCGGACTGCATCAAAAATAAAATCTGAAATATGATTTCCTAAATTGCTCTCCTGTTGAAGATTCAAAAAACCTTACTTGTTTTGTTTTTCCATCACGTCTTAAATTTTTAATTGATCAAATTCACAAAATAAGTTCGTCAATGACGCTTAAAAGCTATGAAGTCACTTGTGGGTATTTCAAACATTTTTAGAACAAAATTTCGTTTATGACAGATCATAAAAAGTAACTCAAATGACTAGCAGTCCGATTCCCTGATGGCTACCCACATCATGTGATTTGACTTCACCGGACTTCTTTCTCTAGGGGTACTTGAAAAGCAAAGTATTTGCCAAGAGGCCTTAAAACGATTTGCAGCGTCGATGTACTCTCTAATGGCGTCTAAGCACATACAAATAGTTTAAAATTTGGAGGGTACGGCCATGGTCTAATTATATAAAATAAAACAAGATTTTACCGTCGGAAATATGATTATTAAAAAATATGACATGAAATCCTTGGAGAGATCTTTGTCCAGCAGTGGAAATCTTTCGGATGATTTCCATGGAAACCCTATACACTCACTAACCTCCCCCCGAACTCCATTGATGACATTCTCGAGCTCATCATCTGCTATTAAGTCGGAGATCTCGCCGGACGCGAGCATGTCGTTGATGAGCACCAGGAAGCGCTCCTCTGCCACCTGCGCGTCCGTCATCAGGAACACGTTGCCGATGCCCTTCAGCCCCGACTTGATGTACAACGCGGCTGAAACGATCAAAAAAATTTGATTTATTAATTTCGTAGCTTATTGGAAATAACAAAAAAGATACTAATGAGATAATCCTGATAGTCGGCCGTCAGTGGCGTAACGGTTATGGCCACCACCTCCTGTCCGGGAGGCCGTGGTTCGAACCCTGCCAAGTACTAATATGTTTTCGAATTTATATTTCATATGTACGTTTATCCGACGCTTACGGTGAAGGAAAACATCGTGAGGAAACTTGCACACGCCTGCGAAGAAACTCGAAGGTGGTGTGTGAAGTCGACCAAAACGCACTGGGTTCGCGTGGTCGACTAAGGCCCGATCGCCCTAATTCAGGGTAGGCTCGAGCCCCTCGGTGGGGACGAATATAAGCTGATAAGAAGAATCCTGATAGGCCGTTCTTGGAATTGGCCCCTAAGTTGAGAATATTCACTTTAGTAATGCAGAAGCATAGAGCGCGGATGCACCTGGAACACCTCGAGCGAGAAGACCAACAGCAGGCGCGACAGCAACTTCTTGCCGGAAGCAGTAGTATCGAGGAACACATGGTGCGGCTTACCCAAGTCGGTCTTGAGGTCGTTCATACTGTAGCCCTTGCGCAGCTGCACCTGGAACACCTCGAGTGAGGAAATGAAGGCGGAGAGGCGCGACAGCGACTGCTTGCCGGACCCGCCCACACCCACCAGCAGCGCGTTGCCTCGGGGAGCCTCCAGGATGCGGTTTATTCTGCAAATAATTATAAATAAGTCCTGGTTTCTTTTTGCAATAAAAATTGTTGCTTGATTGTTGGACGTAGAGATTCATGTTGAATTTTTAAATAGCCATATTACAACTACTATCTATTGCCGCCTCTATTATTATTATTTAATACAAGATTTTTGCACTTTTACTCTAAATTACTAATCATTTTTGCTTTCGAGCTACGAAAGAGTGAAGAAGGTATTGTTATGATAAAAAATCGAAGTTGACATTTTAATGGGGATCGATTGTGTTACACTAATATTACGAGTATGTATGTATGTGAGTGTTTGTCTTGTGTCCGTCAGATGCTCTAGTTCCTACTGGACGGGTTTGTGTAAAATTTGGGTTAGGGCAATATTATCTTTTATATCTCCTCCCATTTTTTTCTTAAAATTTCAATTATTATTATTAACATTAATTATAAAAACAACTACTATTATAAAAATTAAGAAACGTGTTTACTGTAGGTTTTTTGTTCTTGATCTATCGAAAATCATCATCACTTACCATCAGGTGAGTTGCAGTCAAACGAACTCAAATTTTTAATAAAAAAAAACTGTTATAGCGTAAAAACAACAAATAATAAAAACCGGCAAAGTACTCTACGCTAGGGAGTCCAAAATCCTTTTTCTGTCGCTCGCGTTAATGTCTTTTGTTTCTAACGAATAAAATAAATAGATTTATTAAGAAGTCTTACAGATATGTCTAGTACTAATATGTAAAAAGGTTTCATTGTTATAATTGTGCGGAGAGGTGTAGTTGCACAACCCTCAGAGCGAGAGTGCGACTCGCACTTAGCCGGTTTTATTAATTCACAATATGGGAGCGTCTGAAAGCGGAACACACAGTCTCAAATGAACCCTATTCACTCTTGCCTTCAAGTTACCTAAATTAAAAGAAGCCGAAAACACCGCTGGCAGGTAAATCAACTGCTTTGCAGTTTGCATAATAAAGCAAAGCGCTATCCTAGGATATTAAGAGGACTGTGAAACTGCGACTATACAAACAGCGTTCGCGATTTTCACCTCTTAAATGTTAATCGATTTTAACCAATTTTTGATAGGTTGTCAGTCAGAACAAAAGCTAGGTTTATTGGTTTTATTTTTTCAATAACGTTAATAAGTTAAATTTTATTGTCGTTCGGGTGTTTTCATACAAAACTAATTTTGGCCATTATTTGCTTATTTTTAATCAATAATTTAAAAAACTAAACCTATAAACCTAGCTTTTGTTCCGACTGACTACCTATCAATAATTGGTCAAAATCGGTTAACTTTTAAGAGGTGAAAATCGCTAACGCCGTTTGTATGAACAGTCTAATTTTTGCCGTGGGTTCACAGTAGTCTTAAGGGTCCCCAAGAGGCTAGATTTCCATACAAACGTAGTTCCGCTTTAATACTAAAACTCTATGTCGGATTGAATCCAAACTTTGCAAATTTATTGAGTAGACACTTATCGATGTTTGTAATTTGTTTTCGATGTACTAATGATAAAACGAAAAAAAAGAGCAATTTCAAACTTTCAGTACAAAACTAATTTAAGCCTTCGTTTAGTTATGTTTAAATTTACTACAATGAAAAAAATGGATTCAATCCGACGTGTAACTACGTTTGTATGGAAACTCGAGCCTCCTGGGTTTGCTAGGTATAGCCTACCTGCATACGTGATACATGGCATCCTCGAAGAGGACGAGGTTCATGGTGGCCACAAGATCGTTGTAACCCAACAACGACTCGTCAAGCAGCCTCTTGACCTGCGGCCAGTCCTTCATGGGGAAGTACTTTGGATCGCCGATGCCCTCCGCGAAGTGGCAATATATCAAAGGTTTCTCAAATACTACGTTTTCTTCGTAATCCTGTCATAAAATATTTCGGTGAAATTCGCTGTGATTGAAATGGATGGTAAGCTATTGCCATTTTAGGCTGTTTAAAAATACAAATATTAGACGCATCCCCCAGGTGGACTGATGACCTGGTAAGACTCGCAGGATGACGTTGGATGTATGTCACCCAAAATCGTGCTAAGAAAACGTCTATAGTTGAGCCCCATGTTAACAGTGGAATGTCTCCCGACCGAGACGATGATAAAAAATACGCAGTTTAATAATAAGTGATTGAGCAGTTACATGTGGGCGGTTGAATTATTAACTGAGAGCAAATGTTAAAATATCCTGAAATCAACAGGTCAATAAATACTTCATCATATCAGCTCCTATACGTCCCCACCGAGGGGCTCGAGCCTACCTTGAATTAGGGTGATCGGGCCTTAGTCGACCACGCGGGTCCAGTGCGGGTTGGTCGACTTCACACACAACCTGCGAGTTTCTTCGCAGGCGTGTGAAGGTTTCCTCACGATGTTTTCCTTCACCGTAAGAGCGTCGGATAAACATACATATGAAATCTAAATTCGAAATCACATTGGTACGTGGCAGGATTCGAACCACGACCTCCCGGACAGGAGGCGGCGGCCCTAGCCGTTACGCCACCGACGCTCAATAAATACTTAGCGGGAAAAATTATGTTTGGACGGTTACACAAGGGCAGTTCTAACATTTGGGCAGCGTTTTTTTGAATCCACAATTAGTAAGCCTTTGGCATCATCTCACTCACCTGGCAGGTAACGATAATTCCAAAGATGGAAACGGGTTTACAAAAAACGCTATGGAGAATGGACTTAATGGTGTTAGATAAAAAACCATACATCACAGTTTTTCTTGATCGTCTCCACGATGAGTTTCTGGAAGGTGTCGTTGTCGGTCGCATCCACCAGCTTGTCGGAGTACACGCGGAAAGCCTCGTGCATCCACAGGCGAAGCATCTCCGACTGGGTTTTGATCGCATCGCCGGTGGTGAACAATATGCCCTGTGTATCGTTACTCTCATGCAATAGATTTATTACAAACCAAAGGTTTTATGTTAACAGGCAGGTGTGTCTAGTAATTTGGGTATTGTAATAATCCAATAACATCCGGAGGTTTTGCTATTTAAGTATGTATTAATGTCTCTTTAACGTTTTAACTTTAGCACACACCTACCAGCTGCACTTGTTCATAAAATATATTTTACGTTGCCTCTGCCTCAATAAGTACTTAAGTTTTCAATTATTGAAAACTCTAAACACGTTACAAAAACCGACCTCCATCGCAACAACTTAGTACAATTGTATATTTTATTAGTATTTATGGTTTTTCTTTATTTTCCAATAAAGAACTACACCGATTTTGATAAAGTTTATATGGGACCAACTCGAATAAAAAAAGATTAATGAAAATCGGTTCACAATCTGCAAAGATATCGCGTAACACACACACACAAAAAAATATGCAGTCGAAATGTAAACCTCCTCCTTTTTGGAAGTCGGTTGAAAAGATAGGTACCTACAATACAATTATAGCGTAGCAGGTACTTATTTCACTAACAGTAAAGCCTAATACACATGCTTGTTAAGTGGACTCCAGACGATCATGCTGCATGATTACGTTACCGTAATTGATCATGCTACATGATGGACATTTCATGCAGCATGATCAATAATTTTATTGTACTTCAGCCAAAGTTAGCAATTAGCAAACTTAGCACTACAGTGAAAAGGTCGTTTGTCATGCGCTGTCCCTGACGTCGTTCCGAACAAACTGAGGTGTTGCATGACATGCCGATCTCGAAGACGTTTATGAGTGCATGTCAATCGTACTTTGCAGGATGAAAATTGACAATAATTGCCAGCACGTAGTCTGCATGTCATTCGCATCAATCAATACAATTTAACGATCATGCGTGCATGACAGCACGTAACGCATGTCATGCTGCATTACCGTCTAGGGACCGCTTTACTGGCACAAAAGCATGCCAGATACTGGTGAAAACGAGCTACGTAGCTTATTACGTGGCCGTAAAAAGCATACCAGGGGATCGCAAAGCAAGCCTTTAGATTTTTTTCTCGAAGTTGGGAGGGACTCGCATCCTAGGCACGCAAAACTAATCGTAACGTGTTTGCTAGTAGCTAGTATTCCTTTTGTAGGTTAGATTTTGAAGGTTTTTGAAGTGCTTGTTGTAGATTTTGCTTATGGCGGTTCGATTATCCGCCGCCAATAGAAATAAATAATTTACTCATTCTTAAGGACATCAATCATTGAGTATTTTGCGCGCATACAGGGGTACAAGGTGTTTTTTAATTGTTTTTGTAAACTTCATCTATTAGTAACAAGTTTGTCGATATAGTCAAACCATGACAGCGTACCAGCGCTTAGCATACCAGCCACAGGCAGGTGTATCATGACCTTTAATATCAGATATATTATTGACAGGTGTCAATAGATATAGATATAGGATTGCAATATTACTGACTACTTTGGTTGGATTTATACAGGATAATTGGCAAATTTTTAACTACGGCTTCTACTCATGAAATTGAACACCCTTTCCTTACAAAACGAAAATGAATTTCTCATACAAATCTATCAATTGATTAGTCAAATTTGTATGGGAAGTCTAATTTTTTTATGCTTAGTCACTATGTGATAAAGTTTAACGAGTTGAAGTCAAACACTATTTTTATCACACGGTGCATTGACCACCATGAATGTCTGATGATGGTGTCTGTACGTTAGCGGCAAACACTTGTATCAAAATACCTGGAATATATTGGACAAGTCCCTTAAGTTGAATATGTAGTGGAATTTGACGGCAGTAGGCAGGAAAGTGGAAGCCAGGCGGCTATGAAGCGCCAAAGCCACCAAGACCAAGATTTCCGAGTAGCGCTGCACTTGAACGCTAAACTTGTTCAAAGGATTCATCAGGTGTTGAGAGAGGATCTGTTTGTAGATGTGGTAGCAAGCGTCGTGGCCGGGGAAGCTGAATAAAAGGGATTTTTTTTATACTGGCAAAATCTTGTCTAAAGTAAACTTTCTAACTTTTGTAAGTTTAAGATAGATAAATCATTTATTCATTGACAGTTTAAACACAAAGAACAAGATTAAAATAAAAGACGTAATAAAGCAAAATTAAAAACTAAGTTAAACACAAACAGGACGAACGATGAGTACTGCCAATGAAACGGCGCTGACTCAGCATAATGTTGTGGATTGTGTTCCCATCAGCTCCACAACGCTGATATTCTGTCAGTACCGGTGGTTGCGTCGTGCGCACCTCGAACGACTATTTCATCACACCTTGAATCCTATACGAGTTACCGTTATAATAGTAAGGTTTCCATGTAAGGTTGTTGTTTCTAACATTACATGAAATTGTTAAAAACAAAGGATTGTATTATCATCATATCAGCCAAAACACGTCCATTCTACCAACTCTGCAACTACGATTCCCGTAGGAGAACCAAGGTAACCAATATAGCTCACAGAATCGCTAAACTTAAGTGGCACAGAGCTCGAAGAATAAATCCGTTGGGGCAGTAAAGTTCTCTCGATTGGCGGTCGGCCGCGCACCGTAAAACGCAGCGTAGGCAGGCCTCACTCGATGCCGCTGGATGCGGGCAGCGCAGGACCGGTCGTCGTAGAAAAGATTTCATAATCTTACGGATTTTGTTAGAAATACAACTCGACTGCGATTTCCCCATACAAACGTTGTTCCGTTCTAATACAAAATCGATCGGATCGAATCCAAATTTTGCAAATATTTTTTTTTTAAAGACACTCGATATCCGTTATTTGTTTTCGATTTACTAAAATAAAACGGAACAAAAATAAAGGCGAGTTGAAACTTATAGCACAAACTAATTTAGCCTTTATTTAGTTCTGTTTAAATTTATTACAATGAGAATCAATTAGCGTATTAATCAATCAAACGTAGCGTAGTTAGGCCTCACACTCGGTGCACTCGGTGGACCGATGACCTGGTGAAGGTCGCGGGAAGCCGCTGGATGCGGGCAGCGCAGAACCGGTCGTCGTGGAAATCCTTGGGGGAGGCTATGTCCAGCAGTGGACGTCCGTCGGCTGATATGATGATGATGATGAGAATCAATTACAGACATCGATGTGATCTGTATTAAAACGGAACTACGTTTGCATGGAAACTCTAGCCTCCTGGCGAGCCCAAACGGATGATGATTAAGTCAGCTTGACAGAGTCTAGCATAAAACTGTGAAAGGTACCTGACTGCAAAGGTGCTGAAGTGGCGCTGCAGGCGCGGGTCGATGGTGAAGGACCCCGCAGTGGGGTTCATGCACGACACAAACATGCAGTTCGAGATCTCCTTCAGCGACAGCTTCTGTCGGTCGTACCTGCGCAACCCAATATCACATCATCTACTCTCCATCGATTCTAAACAAAAGTCGGCTCGCTGGAAGTGCACTCACCAATGCCGATAGTCCATGAACTGGCGGATGAGCGTGTGCGGCTGCACAGTGCCGTACTTGTCCACCTCGGGCATGTTCAGGTCGTCCACGAAGTAGATCATGAACTTGCTGCCTGGCGGCCCGAAGTTGCGCCCCGACTTCTTTTCCAGCGGCTTCTCCAACACCTTCTGGATCATCTCTGAATCAGGCAGATAATGGCGTTAGAGATATGTGAAAAACACACCATTTGTCAATTCGAGATAACTAGTACAGTAATATACCAGATGTGGTGTAGAAGTTGAGAGGCACATTGGTAACGGTGTAGGAATCGGGCAACGCGTTGAGCTTGTCAGCAACGCCGACGGTCTTGCCGCTGCCGGCCGCGCCCACCAGCATCACCGGCTTCTGCTTCGCGATCAGCAGGTCCATGAAGAACCGGATGCGCGTCGTCTCCGACGTCGACACGAGGCACGACTGTGACAAATCGTTAATTGTTTGAATTAAGTTATTGCCTAGACTAACTTAGCCTTCAGACTTCAAACCTACCTGTAGCGGCATATCCGGGTCAAGTTCGAAAGATTCCACCTTCTCAGACCAAGGCAGGAACTTCTTAGTTTCTGGGTCGATGAAGAAGCTGAACACATTCCCGGTGGCAGGGAACTTTATCTGTTTGAACTCGTTGCAGAACCACTTGCTGAACTCGTTGCGCCAGTCCACCAGCTGGTCTTGGAAAAGCGCTGAACCGAAACCCCATATTATCGAGAATACGAAATATATCTCGTACCTGAAAAGCGTGATGATTTCTTAAATTTTGGCGTACTTTAATACGCAAGACAACTTCAGTTTGCAAGGCAGTCCGTACCATTCCTTGGGACAGTCACTGGGCACCAGTGAGCGCGTGAGGAAGCATTCGAGCAGGTAGGTGGTGAGCTGGATCTGCTGCAGCTCGGTAAGCGGCGTGATGCGCTTATACTTCTTGCACGACTCCAGCAGCGACGGGATGTACTTGTCGAACATCACTGTCAGCATTGCCTTCTCCGACTCGTCGTCGCGCGTCGTCTCGATCCACGACGCTACGTAGCTGCACACAAACAGACGTGTGAGTGAATGTGTGCCGACGCCGCTCGCTCGCTACTGCAGCACATCGACTTCTTATTTTATTTTTTATTTGTTTTAGGAAAACTTACAAACAAATAAAAACTATAAACAAACCTAAATGGATAAAATCAATGTCATTAAAAAGTTTCCACCAATAAAATGTAACAAATCAGAAATAAAAATAACGTAGAAAATAAATTGTGGAAAAGAGAAAAATAAAACAACAGCAAGCATAAAAAAAACAAAGAAAAAAGTAGATTACAGTTCGAAAAACTGTTGAGACTGCAGTATGACTCACGGGTTCCAGCCCAAGCTACTCCGTTTTGTTGCAGACTTCCAGTGTTGTTGTAGGTTCCAGCCTAAGCTCAGCGGGTCGATGTTGACTTATTACCATAGTATGACTCACGGGTTCCAACCCAGGTCCTGAGGGTTTATGTAGACTTGTTGCTGAAGTATAAATCACTGGTTCTAGACCAGATCCTAAAGAGTTTATATAAACTTGTTGCTGCAGTTTGACTTACGGATTCCAGCCCGGGTCCTGGGGGTTAAAGTAGACTTGTTGCTGCAGTATGACTCAAGGATTCCAGTTCAGGTCCTGCGGGTTGCAATAGACTTGTTGCTGCACAATGACGCAAGTGTTCCAGCTCAGGTTCTGAAGGTTTTTGTAGACTTGTTGCTGCAGTATAACTCACGGCTTCCAAAACAGCTCCTGAAGGTTTATATAGACTTATTGCTGCAGTTTGACTTACCGATTCCAGCTCAGATCTTGCGGCTTGAAATAGACTTGTTGCTCCAGAATGACGCACGGGTTCCAGCTCAGATTCTGAAGGTTTATGTAGACTTGTTGCTGCAGTATAACTCACGGGTTCCAAAACAGCTCCAGAAGGTTTATATAGACTTATTGCTGCAGTTTAACTCTCGGATTCCACCCAGTTCCTAGGGGTTAATGTAGACTTGTTGCTGCAGAATGACTACGGGTTCTAGCCCAGGTCCTGAGGGTTATATAGAATTGTTGCAGCAGATTGACTCACGGGTTCCAGCCCAAGTCCTGCGGGTTGATGTAGAGGATGCCGGCGCGCGATACGGTGGCGGGCGTCGCGGTGCGAAGCGTCGCGATCTCGAACAGCAGCCGCATCGACTTGGTCAGCGCGATCCGCTCGTTACTCGCCAGAGTCAACACCTTCAGAAGCAGAATTATTATTAGAAAATTAAGTTCAAATCGGTAAAATGACGCAGAAATATAAAAAAAGTAGTGTGCGGTTTTATGAAACCACGGTAAAAGTGAAACTTTTTTTCACATTATAGACATTTACACAGGACGAAACGATCATGGCTGAGCTCTCGTCTTGGAGCTACGGTACAGATGACGAAACGATCATACCGACCGTCACGCGACTACGCGACACATAGACGAAAAAATTTGAGACGATGTAATAAAAGTCTCACTTTAAAAATGTATTTACTTTGTTATCATCCATCAGCGTGTTGAGGCTCTCGATCCACATGGGGTCGATATCGCCGTCGAGCACGATCCACTTGGGCCCGTCGCCCGGCATGTTGGCCATGTCGCGCATGATCGTCGAGAACAGACCGTCCTTCCACTCGCGCGTGGCTGGGTTAATGATGCCGAACAACTCGTCATTTGTTACGGCCTATAATTAAAAAATACACGTTGTAAGTAAATAAATGTGCTCTCTTTATGAAATTCTGCTAATGCAACTCAACAATTTGACCGAATGAATTAATCAAGAGATAATCTATTTCCTTATGATGCGAAGTTTAGGCATCAGACTCCATACCTACATCACACCCTGGACACTTCATACAACGGGCCAGAAATGACATTTCAAAGAAGGAATGACAGAACAAACAAAATCACGGCGATATCCTACACATTCGACAGCCAAACTATAACCAATCTGTATCAATCTGGGTGACGAGGGGGTGAGGTCGCAATCTAGAGAGCGGCAGGGAGATGTCCATATATACTTTGCCTACATGTAGGCCGAGTCCGAAATGGTAGATAGTGGTAACAAGTCTATTGGCTAACTCTGCTGTTAGAAGGTATTAAGCCGCCAACGTCTCTGATAACAAATGGTTAAAAGACTGAAATCTAATGACAGATAAACAATGCAAAATGTATTTATTTGGAACTTAAACTTTAATAAAAAAAATGTGTTCGTTAAAATAACTACACTAGTCTAGGACTGTGTCGCAGTTGTTAGCGCCCATCTACGAAAAAATATCACGCTCGGTGGCAGCGTGGACTAACCTAGACGTAGGCGTAGTCGTATGGGCGAGGCCCTTTCAGTATCTATTTCCAAGATCAATGTAGAGATCTACCATTTTTTTGTGCATAGGTATATAGGTATTTTTGTCATTAGGTTGTTAGATCTTAACGTTTTGCTTTAATTGTTACATGTGTCACCGTTCGTTACAATTCAAAATTTATAGTATTTATTAAAATTTATATATTTTATAATTTTTATGGCACTTTAAATCTTTTTTATGTAAGTTTATTTGGTCACATTTTTGTATACAAATAACAAAAATACAAAAGCAAACCCAATATACTTTATTATAGTATAAATAAATGCCCGAGGAATATTGGAATGCATATTTTAGAAAAATGATTTTATTTTGTAACTTGTGTGATCTAATTTTTTACAATAAATATTATTCTCAGTAGGGTTTTTTGGGGTACTAATCGTACTATTTAGTTCATGGCGTTCAATCTTAAATCACCCACAAGGGGGCCTAGCGCAAAGCCCCCACTAAGTGCGAACTGCGATGTCGTGGACGAGGAGCCACTCCGCGCACGGCTCGCTACGCCACTGATCATGCTACATCGCTAGATTACAGTCATTAAGATGTTATTTTATGTTAAGCGCAAACAGTCCTACAAAACATTCACCCTCCGGAACGACGCTACCGACTGGGTGAAGAACAAAGGAATAGTTTGGTGACGACTACACAACGAGCCATACGTTCAAAACACTTAATGATAGCATGGAGGTTCATTGTTAAGATAACATACACCTACCCATTCATACCCGGCTTAACGATCTTGTAACTCTCTTAACATCACCTTTGGGTCCAGATCGTTGTAGTACGGTTTCATTTTCATAATGGCGTATGTCCTATTCAGGCATTGCCACACCATCGACTTGCCGGTGCCGGCGAACCCGTTGATGAACACCGAGTGCCGTACCGCGAACAACTCCACCAGCTGCACTATCTGATGGTAGACAATTACATTACAGTTATGTGTAAAAATGTGTTACAATACCTACCACTGAAGTAGGTGTATACATATTGCCAACCTTTAAAATGAATCCAGGTTCAGGTTGTAACTTCATGGAAAGGGCTCCTTCGATGCACATTTGCTCAAAGTCCATGTCCCGCTTGCGGGGCACGTCCAGCGCGGGGAACAGGTCGCCGATCAGCCCCATGAACACGGGCGTGTCGTCCGTCACGATCTTGGGTACGTTGAAGTCTCGCAGCGCACGCATCAGCACCTGGTCCTCGGGGCGCTGCCTGTCGCCGCGCTGCACACACGTTACACTTGGTTAGAGGTGGGGGGAGGGGGTAGGGGGAGGGGGAGGGGGAGGGGGTAGGGGGAGGGGGGAGGGGGTAGGGGGGACAGCACAGCGGCACGCCCGGCGGGCGGCGGCATACTGTGCAGGCATACCTTGAGCGAGCCGGCCACGACGAGCACGGACTTAATGGCACGCAGGCCCCAGTCGTAGTGGTCCTGCTTGGACAACAGCTCGCGGCACAGCGTGTACAGCGTGATGAACTTGCGCGCCAGTAGCCGCGCGTCCTGGAACCCCTCCGCCACCAGCATGATCTCGCAGATCAGCTCGAAGTCCGGCACCACCATAGCGCACGGCCTACAAACACACTACAAATACCTAGATCTGCAAGTAGTTATAAAATGTTATGATCTCAAACATACCCTATTCATAAGTCTTTTTTTTCCACTCAGCCCTAGATTTAAACCTTGTTTAAATCTAGGGCTTTTTATTGTCTTTTTGCTTTATTTGTCCAAATAGCAGGAACGAATGAATTGCGTTGTGTTGTAACTTCGCTCCATAAAGCTGCAAAAAAATCTATAGAATCTTTTTGGGCTAGCGAGTTCGGGTCGAAGACAGCTGCAGAGGATGATGGTTGGGCTCCATCTCTCCCCTCATGAAGGATCGAGCCCAACTTGTAGGCCACACGTCGATCCCTCATATTTATTGCGTATAGGTTACTGTCCGGTATGCCCAAGACGAGGAAAAGGGATTTTAATCCGTCTTGTCGCTCGGCATGGTAGATTTGATATCCCAACCATAAAAGTCGCCTGGTTGCGAAAACCAGCCCGCCCCTAACTGTAACTGTAGCCCAGCAGTCAATTTGGTACCAGGGGTTCTGGGCTGGATGTCATCCCTCGTGTAGTTCGGTGCCAAAAGTCCCGCTTTGGTGCGTGGAAGGATCTCTGACCGCCGCTTGACAATCAGCCTCGATCCCGCGCGTGCCGATTGGAGCTGTGGTACGACAGTGTGTAACCACGGGAGGGCGTGGTCGTCATCGCAATCTTGAGGACGCCTTCACTGTAGATGGCCTTTCCTCTGAAGGCGGGAGCAACTATGTACTGGAGCATCGCGCCTATAGACGCTACCGCTGATTTGTCTAACTTTATTCTTTGCTACTAAGTAAGTGTAGTGTTTATTATTGGTTTGTGTATACGCGACTACGATAGACGGTGAAGGTTTCGCGCGAAAGTACGCACAGCGTGTCTATACAATTTATTCAAAATAAAGAATGGGTGTTCCAGCAATATTCTGCGCCTTCACATAAGGCCAAGTCCAAACAAAAGTGGTAAAAGGGCAATTTACCAGGGCTCATCAGCACGGAAGAATGGCCTTCATCAAGCGCTGATTAAAACCAGCTATATTTCTAACTGTGGATAGAAATGGAGCTGAAAGCCTGCCGCAAGTCTCATCCAAACCGTGCGCCCTGTGCATAAAAACGAAGCGAATCCCGCTAGAAAAGTTGCGTGCTGCTATAGACGAATGTCCCACACGAATGAAGCCATGTATTCCGCACAAAGGCGGCTACATTGAATAATATTTTCTCTCTTTGCTAAAATTATAACTATGAACACAATTTGTAAGTTTAATTGAAATATTTTAAATAGTAACCGAGGTTATTTAAGTTTGTCTCAAACCTTATGAGACACACTAGGTGATAGCGAAATAAAGCATTTATCTATCTGAAACTATTACTGTTTACCCAAGTGTGTAGCTGAATACCCGCGTAAGAGTATCTCAATATACCGCACCTGAACAAAGCCTTCAGATTCTCCGGCAGCTCAGTGCGGCCCGCATAACCGGGGTTCATGGTGATAAACATGCCGATGGTGGGTATCAGCGTAATGTACTCCCCCATGAATTCGAATTTCTTCTTTTTGGCTTTGATGGCGTCCAGCACGGTCTTCACCTGCACCGACACCACGGACAGCACCTCTATCGCGATGCGGTTGAACTCATCAAAGCAGCCCCACGCACCCGTTTGACACAGACCTTTAATACAGTGAAAGAAATGTATGGGAATAGTAAAGCGTTAGGAGAAACTTACTAAAATATTTAAAAAACGGAACATACCTTTGTAGATATTCCCGCAGGATTTGTAGTCCATTTGCTCTGAACAGTTGAACACGTAGACCATGATGCCGAGAGCGCGGCCCAAGTCCTTGGTGGTCTCCGTCTTGCCCGTACCAGCGGGGCCAGCCGGCGCGCCGCCCATGATGAGATGCAAACTCTGTAGCGTCAGTCCATGAGTTAGAAACTTTGCTTAAACTCAGATCAAAAATAAAAGGTAGTAGCGCTTTGAAAATGGGGTATAAAAAAACTCTGCTCCAATCACGACGGAGCAGACTTTTCCTCACAGTCACACGTTGGCAGATTTACCGACAACATGCCAAAACGGCTGTTACATGTCTCAAATGCACCTGTGTCAAATACAGTGACAGATGTCGAAACATTATTCGACGTCACTACTTAAGATAAAGATGCATACGTCGTATATAATAGAACAAGCGTTACCCCACTTTTTGTTATGATTGTTGTATGAAACTCAACATCTACATTATTTTTAATCTGCGTTACAACAGTACAATAATTGCTAATATTTAGACATCACTCACCTGAGTTAGGGTGATATAGCAGCGGTCAGTCAGTGGAGTGATGACAAGTCGTGGAGTGTTGCCAAGATACTCGTAGTCATATAGAAACTGCGCGTCACAAATGTTGGCGTAGCAATTATTAAGTTTTTTATCCCATCGATGCCTAAAATGAAAATTGAAATCTTTGGTTGACTATTTAAATACCTAACCCGTTGCAGAACACTAAGGTAGGATCATGTAGATTGCTTACCGGAGCTGGCTCTGCCACTGGAAGGCGTTCGCATTTTCGACCTTGGCGGCGATGAGCTTGGCGACCACGTCTCGCGAGTGCACGTCGATGGTACAGATGGTCATGATCTTCTGCCGGTCGCCGACCGACAGGTCACCGAGCAGCAACACGATCAGAGCGTTCAGCTGAGCTATCTGCTTCTTCTGATAGTCTTTTAGGGCGTTTTCATAACCTTGGGAATAAGATACTTAAGTGAGTATAGGACACGTATGGGTGATTGAAACCAAATGTTTTTTTTTTTCGCCATGTCCGTCTGTCTGTCCACGGCTTAGCTCAGAGACTATTAGTACAAGAAAGTTGTAATTTGGCATGGGTTTACATATCAAACGCCGACAAAGTTGTAAAATAAAATCTGGAAAAAAATCTCCCCAACATGTAAAGAGGGGGTGAATTCTTTTCGTTGACGTTCCCTATCGTGTGATCTCATCGAATCGTTTTTCAAAACTACTGAGGGGTTACATTTACATTACATTTACATTACATTTACATTACATTTACATTACATTTACATTACATTTACATTACATTTACATTACATTACATTTACATTACATTTACATTACATTTACATTACATTTACATTACATTTACATTACATTTACATTACATTTACATTACATTTACATTACATTTACATTACATTACATTACATTTACATTACATTTACATTACATTTACATTACATTTACATTACAATTACATCACATTTACATTACATTTACATTACATTACATTAATAAATTGACTTGCGGCAGGCCTTCAGCTCTATTTCTATCCAAAGATGGGTTTTTTTAGTTTAGGAGTAATATTCGCCCAACTTTAGATGTGCAGTTGGATTTGTGAGTTCATAGATTTTTTTTACAAAATATACATTCATTTTTTAAAACACTACTTAACCCTACTTTGCACAAGTCCGACTCGCACTTGGCCGGTTTGTATTAAATAAATATATTTAGGTATCGGTAGGACAAAATCTATGTCTTTCTTTGCGACTATCTACGCTGACCAATCTATCCGTCTAAGCTCTGAATAAGAAACAATTTACTAAGGTACTATGTATTTAAAGTTCTAGTTGCCACTTCCTGGAAGGCTAGGTATGAAAGCAACCCACCTTCCTCCAGCCGCTCGAACGACTGGTTGGTCTCCGTGGTCCACCAGATCTGCGTGCCGACGAGCGCAGGCTGCGCTGGCCAGTCGAACACCCACTCGTCACGCGGCTTGTCCTCGTACGATTTCACGCAGTGCTCAAATATGTCGCGCAAAGTGTAACGCATGCAGTCTGTTACGCGGTTTAGCCACACCTCCACCTAAAACGAACGTTTGATTTTGAGTACGTCTGAGTGGAAGAGTCCTGAGTCCCTGTGACGACCCATTTTAAAGAAGTTTTTATTAAGTCACTTTCTTGTTTGTCTGTCTGTCGTTCCGGGTAGAATCTTGCAACGGTTTTTTTTTAAATACTTCCTGTTATTCGATCACGCTGAAATTTTGCACACAGCCTCAGTTCCAATGACAAAACATTGTATATTTAATTTGTCCATCTATCGTTCCGCGTGGAATTTCGCAACGGATTTTTAAATACTTCCTGTTATCCGATCATGCTGAAATTTTGCACACAGCCTCAGTTCCGATGAAACTACAATATAGTATATTTAATATCACTCTAGATCCAATATGGCCGCATCCACAAAATGGCGGACTACCTGTTTCTTTAGAACCCCCTCGTCATGGGTATCAAATAAATGGGTGTGATGAATGAGTAGTAAGGGAACGTTTTCGGTGACCACCTGTAGTTTATAGCAAGACTTGGCATATACCTGATATGACCTAGGCGGGGGGCGCCCTCTCTGATCCTAGTTTTCACGTAATTAATTCATAAATATGGTTTTATATCATTTTTGCAAACAGAAAGTTAAAAAATATATAATTGTCTTTATATTACGGCGCCTGTCGCGTGACGCGAAGAGTGCGTGCATGTAGGTATTACAAGTGATAAAAATATTACAAAGAAAAAAAATAGGTTTTAATATCTTGGTAGAAAGATGCAACCCACGTTCACATGTAAGCCGTATCAACCGCCTCCGTGGCGTAATGGTTAGTCCATTCGCTTCACATCACGAGGTCACGGGTTCGATTCCCGGTGGGGTCAACTTGTAAGAATCGGTTTGGCTGGTGGTAGGGCATTTTCTAAACCCGCCTGGCTAGCTACCACCATCTTATGGTCTAAGTCTTGCCGCCAAACATCAGTGTTAACAACATTGATGTGTTCCGGCTTGAAGATAAGATAGCCAGTTCTCCATAGCGTTGGGGAATCTTGGTAAGCCCGCTTCCATCTTCGGCATCATCATCACTTACCATCAGGTGAGCTGATGCGAAGTGCTTACCAATTTGTGAATAAAAAAAAGTATGTATGTGGTGGTGTGTGTTTTATGTGTGTATGTCCAAAAGGACAAGAGGGTCAAGATCTACGGAGGGTTATTTTATTATTTTTAAAAACGCGGTTTAGATTATTTTTAATCTTAATTTTGAAAGCATTTATTTAGCTTGCAAGTTTGTTTAAGTCAAATCTTGCAAACGATTTTAAGACTTTCACTTTCAGAAATCCGATTGTGCAGAAATTTGGAATGAAACGTATGCCCCGTGACAATAGATCCTTTTGGTATTTTGATGTAGATCTGATCATGAGCTACGAAGGTAGAATCAAGGTACCACGATCGTCTTTTATTTTCAACAGAATCGTAGGAAATACTGTGCGCTTCTTTTTTGGAATTTTGTAACGTACCGTGAGCGTTTGGCTTTTGAGCTCAAAAAATATTTTCAAGTAAAAGCTTGTACCTAAAAGGTTTTAGGTTTTTCTTTAATTTATTTTGGTCATAACTCCGTATCCACTACAATTTGTAACTTAAAGCTAGCGTTAGTTCCGGAAAGAAAGAAATGTTTATTTGCCAGAATACATATATGTATATAAAGGCCTTTTGTCCGTATGGTTCCCGGCTAAGAATAGGACCATCCCATCTCTTCCAATGGGTGTCGTAAGAGGCGACTAAGGGACTTAAAACCGGAGGATGGGCAGCAGCGTCTTTCCGTGCATTGCAACACACCTGCAATCAAACTGCGATCGCCAACCCGCCTGCCAAGCGTGGCGATTACGGCAAAACCCCCCTATGAATTTCACACCCAGAAAACGGCCCCTAGTACCCGGCAGCCCCGCTATTCCTGGCTCCGGTAGCAGTCATGGTAACGGCGGGGTAGGGGGTGCGAAGAATCCCCGGCAGATGCCAGGCTACCAAACCCAACGACCTTTGGCCCTGGCAACTTACAACACGCGCACACTGCGGACAGACGAGAAACTTGCAGAACTCGAAGAAGTATTGAGCGGGTTACGGTGGGATATCGTAGGTTTATGTGAAGTCCGAAGAGAGGGAGAGGACACCATGATCCTTAAATCCGGAAACCTGCTCTATTTCCGGGAGGGCGACCAACAGTCCCAGGGTGGTGTCGGGTTTCTCGTCCACAAGTCCCTCATTAACAATGTAGTCCAAATCGTGAGCGTTTCGACAAGGGTAGCATACCTTATACTCAGAATCACCAAACGGTATTCGATGAAGGTCATACAGGTATACGCGCCGACAACGGAACACTCCGACGACGAGGTAGAGACTATGTATGAGGACATCTCTACAGCCTTACATAGCACCAGGACCCATTATACCGTTGTTATGGGGGACTTTAACGCGAAACTGGGCAAACGAAGCGATGGTGAGCTGAGAGTGGGGCAATTTGGATATGGAGTAAGAAATGCACGTGGCCAGATGCTGGCCGACTTTATGGAGAAGGAGAGCCTCTTTATGATGAACTCCTTCTTTAAAAAGTCAAAACAGCGGAAGTGGACATGGTTGCATCCCAATGGCGTAACAAAAAACGAGATAGACTTCATCTTGTCGACAAGGAAGCAAATATTCAATGATGTCTCCGTGATCAATTCAGTCAAAACAGGAAGCGATCACCGGATGGTCAGAGGCACATTGAATCTAAAGACCAAGCTAGAAAGATGTCGACTGATGAAGTCTACGCTCCGACCAGCGCCCATCCAGCTCCAAAACCCCGAGAGCTTTCAGCTCGAGTTGCACAATCGTTTCGAATGCCTAGGAGACTGCGAGAATGTGGACGATTATAATGACAGGTTCGTGGAAATTGTTCAAACGGTCGGGTTTAAGATTTTTAAAACTCGCCGTTCAAACAGAAACAAAAAAATCTCCGACTTCACCAGCAACCTCATGGAAGAAAGACGCAGATTGGTTTTGCAGTCCTCTGAAGACGCTACTCAGTATCGGCAACTAAACAGGCAGATCTCTAAGTCCCTAACTCGCGATTTACGCCAATATAATACAAATTGTATTAAAGAGGCGATTGAGCACAACAAAGGCTCAAAAGTGTTCGCGAGAGATCTGTCTGTTGGACAAAGCCAACTGACCAAGCTGAAGACTGAGGACGGCAGGACCATATCGTCTAAGACTGAGTTGCTGGAAGAAGTTGAGAAGTTCTATGGACAATTGTACAAGACCACACGTTTGCCTGTCAGCGATCTGGCCGAAGACCCAAGCGCCAGACTAACCCGACACTATACCGAAGATATCCCGGACGTCAGCCTGTACGAGATTAGAATGGCTCTCAAACAGCTCAAGAACAACAAGGCACCGGGTGATGATGGAATTACGGCTGAACTTCTGAAAGCAGGTGGAACACCGGTACTTAAAGCTCTTCAGAAGTTATTTAATTCCGTTATACTCGAGGGACAAACGCCTAAGGCATGGCACAGAAGTGTGGTCGTGCTTTTCTTCAAAAAGGGTGACAACACTCTGCTGAAGAACTACAGACCCATCTCACTTCTGAGCCATGTCTACAAGCTGTTTTCGAGAGTCATTACGAATCGTCTCGCACGCAGGTTTGACGACTTCCAGCCTCCCGAACAAGCCGGTTTCCGAAAAGGCTTTAGTACCATAGACCACATACATACGCTGCGGCAGATTATACAGAAGACCGAAGAGTACAATCGGCCACTATGCTTGGCGTTTGTGGACTATGAGAAGGCCTTTGATTCAGTCGAAACCTGGGCTGTGCTACAGTCTCTCCAGCGGTGCCAAATTGACCATCGATACATCGAGGTGTTGAAGTGTCTGTATGAAAACGCCACCATGTCGGTTCGCCTCCAGGACCAGAACTCGAAACCTATCCAGTTGCAGCGAGGGGTGAGACAGGGAGACGTTATATCTCCGAAACTGTTCACCGCCGCCCTGGAAGATGTTTTTAAGCTTCTGGACTGGGGTGGACTCGGCATCAATATCAACGGCGAGTACATATCCCACCTCCGATTCGCTGACGTTATCGTGGTCATGGCTGAGACTATGGAAGACCTAAGCACAATGCTCGATGGCCTCAGTAAGGTCTCTCAACAAGTGGGTCTTAAAATGAACATGGACAAGACGAAAATAATGTTAAATGTCCGTGTCGCACCCACTCCTCTAAAGGTTGGAGACTCTACACTGGAAGTTGTTGACGAATATGTATACCTGGGACAAACAGTCCAGCTAGGCAGGTCCAACTTCAAGAAAGAGATCAATCGACGAATCCAACTCGGCTGGGCAGCGTTCGGGAAGCTTCGCAATATCTTCACGTCCCAAATACCGCAGTGTCTCAAGACTAAGGTCTTTGACCAGTGTGTGTTGCCAGTGATGACTTACGGAACTGAGACATGGTCGCTTACTATGGGCCTCATAAGAAAGCTCAAGGTCACCCAAAGGGCAATGGAGCGTGCTATGCTCGGAGTTTCTCTGCGTGATCGAATCAGAAACGAGGAGATCCGCAGGAGAACTAAAGTAACCGACATAGCTCACAGAATCGCTAGACTGAAGTGGCAGTGGGCAGGGCACATAGCTCGTAGAACAGATGGCCGATGGGGCAGTAAAGTTCTCGAGTGGCGACCGCGCACCGGAAAACGTAGCGTAGGCAGGCCTCCCACGCGGTGGACCGATGACCTGGTGAAGGTCGCGGGAAGCCGATGGATGCGGGCAGCGCAGGACCGGTCGTCGTGGAAATCCTTGGGGGAGGCCTTTGTTCAGCAGTGGACGATTTGTGGCTGATATGATGATGATGATATAAAGGTCTTATTAAAATTGTAAATGTATTCATGTTTATTTGCCAGAATACATATATGTATGTAAAAGTATTAGAGTTAAAATTGTAAATGTATTCATAAATATGGTATGCAAATTTTAACAAGTTATAATTATACCTGAGGAACTGAGGCTCTACTTTATTTTGCCACAACAATTATAACAAGGTATCTTGAAGGACCCGTGGTATGTTCATAGATATTCTTGGAGATCACCCTGAAGGCCTACTTGCTGCCGGGATTTAGGTACACCAACATCGCCAGGTTCTCTACAGCTTTTACATATTGTAGCGACACGGTGTTGCTCCCCTTAGCGCACTGTGAAATATGCATACTACCCCAAACTGGGGCTCTGTATTACCTTGCCGGAGCAATCGCAGCACGGTGCCTTGAAGGGCACGTGTTCTTCGTTCTCCTTGGAGATCATTTCGAAGGCCTGCTTGCTTCCGGGGCTAGGGAATACCAGCACCGCCAGATTATCGTATAGCTTCGATAGATGGCGGCACACTGCCGGTGGGTTGTTGCCGTTGGAGAGTATATCTGAACACAACAATCGTTAATCGGTAAAGACGAAGTATCTCCCGACGACGGCTACTCATCATTCATCATCATCATCATCATATCAGCCGAAGGACGTCCACTGCTGGACATAGGCCCCCGTCAAAGGATTTCCACGACGACCGGTTCTGCGCTGCCCGCATCCAGCGGCTTCCCGCGACCTTCACCAGGTCATCGGTCCACCGAGTGGGGAGGCCTGCCTACGCTACATTTTCCAGTGCGCGGTCGCCACTAGAGAACTTTACTGCCCCAACGGCCATCTGTTCTAACCATTATATTATGGATAGTAAGCGTCAGAAATTAAAGCAAATATCCTTATACCTATTGGCTATTTTTATAGTATTTACAAAATTTTGCATGCCAGGTGAAATATACAGATCTTTTAAATCCTAAAGTATGTCTGTTTTACAAAAATTTTGGATAAAGCTGGAGTAAAGGACGGAGAACAACATAAAATAAATTTTATCTCGGAAAAAGCGTAGTATTCTAAAGATCTGAGAAAAATAATTCTACACCGAGAGCCGCTGTGCACCCTCGCATCACACTAATCATACTAATATTATAAAGGGGAAAGTTTGTGAGTGTGTATGTTTGTTACTTCTTCACGCAAAAACTAATAAACGGATCTGGCTGAAATTTGGTAGGTAGACAGATTAGGATTAACACATAGGCTACTTTTTTCACGCTCGAGAGCCGCTTGCGGCTTGCGCACTGCGCACCCTCGAAAAGTAAAAAAAACGACGGTGAAGCAGCGGGAAACAGCTAGTAAATTCACAAAAACTATTTCCATGCTGGCGAAGCCGCGGGAAATAGCTAGTTGACAAAAAAATAAACACACGTCATATTAATGAAGAGTCGAAATCCTCAAAACACCCAAAGCAAGTTGAATAAATTATTATATTTACCGAGCAAATCCGCAGAGGATACGAAGTAGAACCTGGGGTAGGCGAGCCGCTTGGTCTCCAGGTAGTCGTTGAGCGCTTTCTCGCATAGATTTAGCCCCACCATCAGCTCTTCCAGATTGTCCAACAGGCCGGGCTTGTTCGTGGCTTTTATCACGTTCGGGGTGGCGTCTATGTCCCTCACTAGATCCTGGTCAACGATGACTGACCCGTTGGTCAAGTGGCAGCACTTTTGTGTGCTGAGCCAAAGGTCGTGGGTTCGATCTCCACCCAGGGCAAACATTCGTGTGACGAACAGGTTTTTTTGCCATAAGTCTGGCTGGTCAATGTCTACAATGTATGCATTTAAACGTATATACGAGTAAGTATGTATAGAAGCGTCGGTGGCTCAACCGGTAACGACTCGGTCCTCCTAACCAGAGATGCCGGGTTCAAATCCGGACGGCTAATGTACCAATGAGTTTTTAGAAACTTATGTACATATACTCACCGATTGCTTAAACGGTGAAGGAAAACATCGTGTGGAAACCTGCACACACCTGCGAAGAAACTTGAAGGTTGTGTGTAGTCGACCAACCCGTACTGAGCCCGCGTGGTTGACTAAGGCCCGATCGCCCTAATTCAGGGTAGACTCGGGCCCTTCGGTGGGGATGTATATGAGCTGATATGATGAAGTATGTATATCAGTCTCTGGTTTTTTCATAGTACAGGGAATCCTACTTTGGGGCCTTATAATAATAAATAGTTGTTTTGTGGGTACAATCCGACACAAATCTCTTTAGAATAGAGCCTTGTCATTGTAAACTTGTCCGTACTATCTGCAACGTCATTCAAGTATTTTTTAAATATTTTATTGATAGGTATGCGACATTATACATTATTAGGTGACACAAAATTACGAGTAGTGTAAAACACGGACTGTATTACGACTGCAAGCCAGCTGCAAATTTGCAGTTTGAGCAAAGTTCAGTTTCAGTTGGGCCAACTGCCTACTGACAGGGCAGTTCACTTGCAGCCGGCGCGCAGTCCTGTCAACTGCACACTGACCACACGCTAGCTGCGCAGTTGTGATACTTGTGATGCAGCCCTAATGCAGTTGAAGCGACTGCACTTGAACTGCACAGCTTCCATAGAATCCCCGCCACAAAGTAGATCAGAGAGGTCGCTCATGTATGTACTGGATTATAACTACCAACAACTCGCGGTAGCGCCACGGCTTAAGTACGTACCTACATACAAACAAAACAAGGTTCAGTAGGTAGGTACATAGGTGCGTATGTTATATATACAAACTCTTATCGATAAAACTTTCATGGATAACAGTACGTACATAACATACATTAGGTTTCAGCATGACAGCAATCGTATTTAAATAAGTAGTACCTAACCTCGGTGGCTTACCTAAATCTATCATGCCTCAATCACAAAAAGACACTCTTATCTCTTTTTAGGGTTCCACAGTCAATCTGTCCGTCTGTTCACGGCTTACTAGGAAGCAGTAATTTGCCTCACGCTGACAAAGTGGTACTTAAAATAATTATTATTTTAATTTTTTATTTTATTTTATTCGGAAAACATACAGCTTTAACAACATAAGTATATAAAAAAAATGGTAGGCATCTAAAAAGCCATTATAAAGTTTTCGCAAAATAGATTATTCACACATGCAGTAAAAAAAATATAAAACAAATAGAAAAGGAAAGAACTCAAAACAAAGAAGCGTTAAAGATCAACAATAAAGTATCTATAATATGATAGAGCTATAGATATAATACATATATTATAAAAATTAGATGGTAAAGTAAAAGTAACTATTTTAATAATCTTGGGAATCAAAAAAACCAGCTGAGAGTGCGCGCCTCAGACTAGTTATAGAGGTGTTAAATAGATCAATCTCGGTATGTTCATTTACTAGGTTGTTATATATATTTGGGACTCTGCAGAAAAACGAGTTACTACGGTAATTGGTACGAGCGTAGGGAGTAGACAGGAGTGGCCTCATTCTTACAGATCGCGGTGGTACATAGATGTTAATATTCTTAAGTAAAGAAGGTGAGTCAATATAGCCATTAGCGATTTTGTATAGAAATATCACATCCGCTACATTTCTTAGTGTATATAGGGGTAAAAAGTGATATCTCTTACATCTAGCCTCATAATTAATATCGACACAGCCACTTTTGTACTGTAAATAACGCATATTTTTTTTTGAATCATTTCAATTCTGTATTTATACTTGTCATAAGAAGGATTCCATACCTCAGAAGCGTACTCAAGGATACTACTTAAAATAAATACTTGAAAAAAAAATTTTTTTATACCTACCTACACGTAAAAGTTAAACCTTGTTTTGTTTGTATGTATGAACGAATGTCAACCCTGGCGGTACCTCGAGTTGTAGGTAGTTATGATCTAGTACATACATGAGCGGCCTCTCTGATCTACTTTGTGGCGGGCATTCTATGGAAGCTGTGCAGTTCAAGTGCATTTGTTTGTCATGACTAAAATTATGTGAAAATTCCAACCGGCTATCTATTGCTGTTCAATTAAGAGGAAACGCGGGCGCCATTTTTTCCATACAAACGTAGTCCCCTGTTTCCTCCCTGGATAATGACAATAGAGCAAAAATGTTTTTTTCCATCAAACCTATATCTACCATGGCCATGCCCCTATGTTTTATTTTTTCCTATATTCTAATTATAATAGGAAGTAGGATCCTTCAAAAACTTAGGAAATTGCCCAAATGAAACGTCATTTTCAGACACCCACCAAAAAAATTATACGCTTAATAACAATAAAACGAAAACATAGAGGCATAGGCAAAGCGTTTTTTTATGATTTTTGATAAAAATATTAAATTGCTCACGTTTTGGAGGAGGAAATAGGGAACTACGAAATGCTGTTTTAGTCAATTTAAGTGCATTATCGGTCTGAGCTGTAGTTCTCCCTTTCTTGCTGTATAAGGAGAGGTTTGGGGGAGGGAGACAGCAACATTTTATTCAAATACCAATTCTTTAGATCGCGTTTCCTTTGAAAGGTCGGACCGCCGGGCAGCGTTGGGTTATTCATAAGGCGCCGTTACCTTTTAAAACAGAACAATAAAATACCTTGAATGCCCTATCGATGCCATCGAATCTCCTGGAGTCTTCAGGCAGCTGAGCTCTTATATCGTCGGAGCCAATAAAGATGCTCTCGAGGTACTGCCACTTGCGCTGCACCTCGAACCACAGCTGGATCACGGCGTCCGCAGTGCCCAGCTTGCGTTGCCAATCGGTCACTTCCGCCTCGTAGAATCCAACGAATTTCGAGGACATCATGTTTTGAACTTGGTTCTGAAAAAATATGAGGTTAAATACTCCCCGTAATGGTTAGTCCACTCGCTTCATACCCGGGGGTCGCGAGTTCGATTCCCGGTGGGGTTTGACTGGGTTGGTGGTAGGGCATTTTTTAGGCCCGCCTGGCTAGTTACTCGTACCATCATGCTGGAGACCATCATCCTTGGAGAAAGTTGTTCAGTGTGATGAGTAGAAACCCCTGTTAACAGGTCCTACACAATTTTTTTAAATCCTATACAATAACAGAATTATTGTTTCAGCGAATTAAATAATTATAGGTACATGAAAATAATATGACATAGACAGCATTAAACTATTGAATTTGTTTTATGCTGAATGCTTTGAAAAAGAGCAGGCCAGTTCACACGGACAGTATAACGAGCCTTTTCGTTCAATACTTGTACGCCACATGAAATTGAAAAAAAATATTCTAGTCTGTCCCCCATACCCTCAAAATCGAAATTTCGTTCGTGCTTGTGTCATCAAATTTTAACTTTTTGCGTTAGATTTGGAGAAAATCGTGTGTGACACATGGTGATCTTATAAGGGTTCCTTTTACATCGGATACACGGAACCCTAATAAAAAGGTTATTTTAATTCTACTTTGTTTGGAAAACAACCAGTATTTAATGTCCATTTCAAAAGTAACAGATAATTTATTATTATTTAAATTAGTCATAAATTTACAAGTCAAAAATTAAAATATAACTTAAATAAATATATAATAAAATTAAACAGCCTATGCCTTAGTCAAAAAGCCCGCCCCCGAGTCGTGTCTGATGCAAATGTGCCCATTACGCTAGCTAAAAAGTAAAGTTAACTAATAAACTAAGTACTATTTATATGCTTTCACTAGTATAACGGGTATAAACGTCATTACCTGATTGTCTTCAAGCACTTCCACGAGCTCTTCGCTCGCTTTTGGCAGCATTACTCCTGATCTCTCGTGTTTTCCGTATTCGAACTCCATCATCGCCCATGTCGCCTCTAATTCACTGTAATAAGTGAAGATTTTTTTTTAAATTTTTGTACAGACTTTGGACACACCTTGGCCACTTCATACAACGGGCCAGAAATGACATTTTAAACAACAAAATGGCGGCGAAATCCTATACGTTCGACACCCAAACTGTAACCAATCTTTATCATTCTGGGTGACGAGGGGGTGAGGTCGCAATCTAGAGAGCGGCAGGGAGTGTCCATACTGTATGTTAGTACTAATATATATACTTTGCTTTGGGTACAGTTGTTTTATTTCACAAGCACGCGGCGACATTACTTGTTTTCGAACGAATTACTTCAGTCATATTTCCCTACTCTGGCACTTATGTTTGCCACAACCGGCACTATACGCCACGGACATTACACACGGGTTTACAAACAGATTTCGGAAACAAGTAATGTCGACGCGCGCTTAAAGTAGACTAAATTTTCTTTAAAAAAAAATTGAAAAATACCTTAGATTTTCTAACAATTACAATTACGGATTAAAAAACATGAAATAGATCGTGTTTTTCTATTTTAAAAGTATTGTAGTAAACTGTAGTTGGCATTGATCGAAAAAATTTGGTATTTTTTTTAAAGAAAATTTATACTATTTTAAGAAACCAATTTTTATATTTTAACTTGTTCTGTAGAACTAGTGCACAGGGTGGAAAGTTGAGATTATCATACATACAAGAAAACGTAACCAATGTAGTAGTCTAATTAACATCATTATTTTTAAATTATGAGTTTTATAATAATTTGTCACTGGATTCTAGCACCTAGCTATTCTATTTAAGGTTAGCTGGCCATACAAAAAATGGAAAATACAAACATCTTAAAAATGGTTCTGATTTTGATGAAACTTTGTGATATGGGTATTGGTAGCAGTATTGGTTATTTAGATAAGGTTATCCAATACCTTCTAACAGAACTTTAACTCTACTTTGAACTTAAACTATTCGAAGGTATTGTAAGGTTTGACGACGGCATACTTGAGCGTCTTCTCCATGGCGGCCTCCTTGACGGACTTGTCGACGATAGTCTTCACCTCCTCCTCGTACTTGTGCAGGTTCAGCGCCAGTAGGTCCGCCAGGGTCGTGTCGTCATCAATGCTAAACTTCACCTAAAAAAAATATTTTTTATTCAACAATTTTATCATCATCACAGGAGCCGTAGGACATCCACTGCTGAACAAAGCCTTCCCCCAAAGATTTTCAGAACAATCGGTCCTGCTCTGCCCGCATCCAGCGGCTGTCCGCTACCTTCACCGGGTCGATGGGAGGCGTACCTACGCTACGTCTACATTGCGCGGTCACCACGAGAACTTTACTACCCCAACAACCGTCCGTTTTGCGAGCTTTGTGCCCCACCCAATGCCACTCGAGTTAAGCGATTGAATGACTGAACGTCGGCAAAATGTTGCTTTCAAAGGCAGATACTCTCCTATCAGTGTAGCTTGGGCTTCATCATATCAGCCGAACGACGTCCACGTCCAAGGATTTCTACGAGAACCGGTTCTGCGCTGCCCGTATCCAGCCCGCATAAAGCTTTGGCTTTATTTGCATTACTCGTATTTACCTTTGTAGCCATCATCAACTCTAGCCAATGTCTGTCCTTGATGGCTGGGTTCTGTAGGTCGGTCACGGCTCGGAGCGATGTCATCAAGTTCTTTATTGTAGTCTCAATTACTGGATAAGGTTCCCTGAGCAAACATGAATTGATAATATTATTACTGTGAAAGTGTCCTAATTTGGGGGCACGGTACTGTCCCCGTCAAGACGAGCAAAAGGAAAGGGAATCTACCTTTTCTCGAAGCGTTGCGTCGTATTTTTGAACTCTCTTAGCTTAGGTTTGAATAACACTAGAGAGCCCATATTATCAGGATAGGATTTAGTTAGCAGATTAAAGAAACACGCTAGGTTTCTATTGTCTAGCTTTTATAGTTTAGACATTATTAATACTTAAAATACATCGATTACGTCACTGAATGACACACTCAATCACTCAGGATCATTAAAACTTCTAGGGAAGTTCCAGAAGACCTAGAAAGTATCAGAAATCTCCCTATAAAAAGGGGTGTATATAAGTTCTAGAAAGCTGAAATTTATATAAAAGCCAGATTAGTAACAAACATGAAAAAGAGTTTTGGCTATAAAGAAAGGAACTGCTGGCGTACAAGTAATACAGCCCTATGAAAATTTAAATAATTAGGGTATCTTCATCATTTCAGCTCATGTACGTCCCCACCGAGGGGCTCGAGCCTACCCTGAATTATGGCGATCGGGCCTTAGTCAACCACGTGGGCCAAGTGCGGGTTGGTCGACTTCACACACAACCTTCGAGTTTCTGCGCAGGCGTGTGCAGATTTCCTCGCGATGTTTTCCTTCACCGTAAGAGCGCCGGATAAACGTACAATACATATGAAATCGAAATTCGAAAACACATTGGTACGTGGCAGGATTCGAATCACGACAGGAGGTAGCGGCACTTGCCATTACGCCACCGATGCTATCTATTTTATCTCTATATGGTATCTTACAAAAATAAATGAAGTACCGCCAAAAACTTTTCATGGTAATAAATTATCAGATCTCGTGTAGAACCAAGCCCCTAACTCCACAAGCCCTATTGGTCAAAAAGTATAGCTTGGCCGTTTAATGCAACTATTGCACGACACAAAATTAAAGACCAGTGACTTAATTTCCTACCATAAGTCCATGAGAGTGTTTGTACGACGACCTCTGCGAAACTTTTTGACCAAGATTAAATAGTAGGGAATATTACTAACCAAGATGTAAGGTTTACACGAGATCTGATACTAAAGTAAAGCAAGGAAAAGTTAAAAAATGTTTATTGATAAAATGAACACAATATTAAACGTTTAACATTAACCCATCAGGTGAGATGATGCCAAGGGCTTACCAATTATGAATAAAAAAAACCACACTAGGCAACTTGCCTATATCGTGTTGTTGTAGTACGATAACCAGATTACAAAAAATTATTTGTTTTTTTGAGACTTGGCTACCTTTAACCTACTGATTCGACAACGGCAACCTTATAAAGACAAAAAAGTCGAATACTTTTGATGTTTGTATTTCGTCGAGATTTACGGGTACGAAATCTTTAAGTAGTTTATTTGAGAAACTGTTCCAAACCGATTCGAGGATATTTACAATTGTAACTGATTTTGTGTGAGGCACTCTGCCAGCACGCCCTATACTGCATAAGCTTTAATTGACAGGATTTAACTTACTGATTCGACAACGGCAACCTTATAAAGGCAAAAAGGTCGAATACTTTCGACGTTCGTGTTTCGCTGAGATTCCCGGGTAAGAAATCTTTGGATAGTTTATTTGAGATACTGTTCCAAACCGATTCGTGGATGTTAACAATTGTTAGAAGTGACATTTTAACTGATTTTGTGCGAGGCACTCCCCCAGCATGCCCTATACCGCATAAGCTGTATACCTACTTCGCCTCTACTGCTGCTTCGAGCCGCTTATCCCGTTTTAAATTGTTGGTACCAGAAGGGGCATCTGCGTTTCTGGATGACTCATACATTCCCTAACACTACACGGTTCATTACTCACATTTTCAGTAGCACACCTTATCTCCCAAGCAGAGAACATTGACTACGCGTTGGCAGTAAGTAAGTGTTTTGTGTGTTATTTTCTATGGACGGTAGTCGTTGTGGCTTTATCATATCAGCTCATATACGTCCCCACCGTGAAGCTCGAGCCTATCCCACCCTGAGTTAGGGCGATCGGGCCTTGGTCGACCACGCGGGCCCAGTGCGGGTTGGTTGACTTCACACACAACCTTCAACTTTCTTCAGGCGTGTGCAGGTTTCCTCACGTCGTTTTTCTACACCGTAAGAGCGTCGGATAAACGTACATATGAAATGGAAGTTCAAAAATACATTGGTACGTGGCAGGACTCGTACCAAGACCGGACAGGAGGTAGAGGCCCTAGCCGTTACGCCACCGACGCTTTTAGGAACGATGTAGCTTATAGGAACTATATTATTGGTCGGCCACAGGTGAACTTTGTTTAGTAATTGAAATATTTGTAATTTATCAGGCAGGAGTTTGTATGTGGCAACCATAGTTGCCATACAATTTATATTTATTATATTAGCACTGTGTATTGCAGCCGATGTATACCATCGTGTGTTTAAAACAATTTAACAACTATATACGCTTCCACTGACTGTTCGTTTTTTGCTTAAACTACGGATCGGACGCGTACACGAGCTATTGTGAATCAGGGGGGGATGGCCGACACGTAAGACTACTCATACATTTTTATGTATAATAAGACTAGATGCAAATAAAATATACTGTACCATGCCCTCATATCTTTGTCAAGTTGACGCAGATCTTTGGTGAATCTTTTGCATTCTTGGTCCATGCCGTCGGCATCAATTTTCTTCCACGGCGATTTTTTCCAAAACTCAATAGTGCCTATCACCAGGTAGTAGTAATCCCATAAAATCTGCAAAAACAAATTTATAAGTTTGATCAATAAACTAGTACATTACTGTCCAGTCTGGAAACCAATTCCGTGATCATCATCATCATATCAGCCGAAAGACAAAGTCATCCCCAAGCATTTCTATAACCAGGTCGTCGGTCTACCGAGTACCCACGCCTGCCTACGCTACGTCACCACTCGAGAACTTTCTGACCCCAATGGCCATCTGTTCTACGAGCTATGAGCCCCGCCCAATGCCACTGTTTAGCGATTCTGTGAGCTATGACGGGTTACCTTGGTTCTCCTACGGATATCTTCACTTCTAATTCGATCTGTTGGGAAACTCCGAATCAAAAAAAAGAAAAATCGTCAAGTGCGAGTCGAGCTCGCGCTAAGGGACCCAAAATGAATAGATTTTTTTTTACTGTCGTCCTTGTTGGTGTCTTCTTATTTGCAAAATACATAACACAAATATATTTTATGGTGGAAAGGAACCCTCGGTGTGCAAGTCCGAGTCGCTCTTGGCCGGTTTTCATATCCGAGCAAGTGGGAGAAAACACCATTATTGAACTGTACCAATAGGTACGTAATGCAGGAGTGGTCGGTCGGGTCATGAACCTGCCAAAACATCTTATATTTTAAAGGGTGTAACAAAATTGGTGTAGGGGGCCGTTAACTGGGGCTTCTAGTTTAAGTTTAAGTCTCTTGGGTACTATAGTTCAGTAGGAGGAGTAGACGCCCTAGTTAACGGCTTCCACAACAATGTTGATACACCCTGTTTTTTTATCCATAGCTGATAAGCCCTTAGCATCATCTCACCTTATGTTAAGTGATGATGAGCCGAAGATAAAAGCGGGCTTACCAAGATTCCCCAAAGCAATTAAGAACTGGCTATCTTATCTTCAAGCCGGAACACATCAATGCTCTTAAGACTGATGTTTGGCGGCAAGACTTAGATAAGATGGTGGTAGCTAGCCAAACGGTCCTAGAAAATGCCCTACCACCAACCAAACCGAGTCTTACAAGTTGACCCCGCCGGTGATCGAACCTGCGACCTCCTAGTGTAAAGCGAATGGTCCTTAACCATGTTTAACTAACCTTAACTTAACTAACTAACCTTAACTACAGAGTATGCTTAGTAAATGTTACCTTTGCTAGTTTCAGTTCCCTGCGGCAAGCTTTGAGCGCCTTCTCATCGGCCAGCTGTATGTCAAACAGGTTGCAGGAGAACCTCAAGGCCTCAATGGCCTGTTCGAACTCCATTAGTTCGTTGTTTACCTTGTCGATCTGTCTGTACGGCTCCTTGCATGACACTATGAACATCTGTAAAGGAAGTCGTCTCAATATTAGGTTTTCGGTTGGATTCCAACATTGTAACAATTTTATTAATTTAATTAAGGGTTCCTCTTTAGTAATTTTGACATTCCATTACTCGGCCTGCAGCGGTGGCGTCATGTTTTTATTTAGTACTGGACTAAATGTACGCTCGGTGGACCGACGACTAGGTGAAGGTCGCGGGAAGCAGCTGGATGCGAGCAGCGCAGAACCGGTCGTCGTGGAGATCCTTGGGGGAGGCTTATGTCCAGCAGTGGACGTCCTTCGGCTGATATGATGATGATGATGAAGTGTACGCTTTAATTGAGCTATATTCGATGTTCCACGGTACTGTCATGATCTCATTAGAATCATTCATTGCATCTCCTTATGCATGCTACTGCTGCGCGTAGTAAGAAGCCGGATTTTAAATCATACCTGCTCGTTATATTCAATCAGCATTCATTCCATATTTCGTTTATAGACTGAACATTGATCGCGCGAGGAGCCTTCAGATCCAATTATTACTATTTTACGTTATAAGTTCTCAGTCGTCTGCATCCTAAATTAATCGCACCAAATGAAGAATAAAAAGAAATAATAAAAAGTAGCGAAGTAAATCTTAATTTGCTGTTTTTTTTTTTCAGCTACGCAAGTAACCCCAGTATAAACTCGTCAAGAGCCGGACGGACCCCTGAGAGTACCTGCCGATCATTTGCACGTTTGTGCTTATTCGCGTTGAAGTCTTCTCAGCGCTTTTCTTTCAGTCGAGTTTCACTCTTCCTTAACCACCACCCCCGCCGCCGGCTTAAGTCTCTTTCTCTTACCTTGATAGAAAAGTGTCTAAGATATTTTTTATAGGACAAATCACACGGTCACCTGGCCCCAAACTAGGATTCCCTATACTATGAGAATAGAAAATAGAGGCTGATGTACGTGTAAATACAAACATATGCAGATATTAAAATCCGGACACAGTGTAAACAAATTTGTTCGTCACACAAATGTTTGCCCCGAGTGGGAATCGAACCCACGACCCTTGGCCCAGTAGTCACGAGTGCAACCACTGGATAAACGAGCCAGTCATGCGGTATTTACCGGTCTCGTATGGCGACCCTTGGCCCAGTAGTCACGAGTGCAACCACTGGATAAACGAGCCAGTCATGCGGTATTTACCGGTCTCGTATGGCGACCCTTGGCCCAGTAGTCACGAGTGCAACCACTGGATAAACGAGCCTGTCATGCGGTATTTACCGGTCTCGTATGGCGACCCTTGGCCCAGTAGTCACGAGTGCAACCACTGGATAAACGAGCCAGTCATGCGGTATTTACCGGTCTCGCATGGCGACCCTTGGCCCAGTAGTCACGAGTGCAACCACTGGATAAACGAGCCAGTCATGCGGTATTTACCGGTCTCGTATGGCGACCCTTGGCCCAGTAGTCACGAGTGCAACCACTGGATAAACGAGCCAGTCATGCGGTATTTACCGGTCTCGTGTGGCGACCCTTGGCCCAGTAGTCACGAGTGCAACCACTGGATAAACGAGCCAGTCATGCGGTATTTACCGGTCTTGTATGGCGACCCTTGGCCCAGTAGTCACGAGTGCAACCACTGGATAAACGAGCCAGTCATGCGGTATTTACCGGTCTCGTATGGCGACCCTTGGCCCAGTAGTGACGAGTGCAACCACTGGATAAACGAGCCAGTCATGCGGTATTTACCGGTCTCGTATGGCGACCCCTGGCCCAGTAGTCACGAGTGCAACCACTGGATAAACGAGCCAGTCATGCGGTATTTACCGGTCTCGTATGGCGACCCTTGGCCCAGTAGTCACAAGTGCAACCACTGGATAAACGAGCCAGTCATGCGGTATTTACCGGTCTCGTATGGCGACCCTTGGCCCAGTAGTCACGAGTGCAACCACTGGATAAACGAGCCAGTCATGCGGTATTTACCGGTCTCGTATGGCTACCCTTGGCCCAGTAGTCACGAGTGCAACCACTGGATAAACGAGCCAGTCATGCGGTATTTACCGGTCTCGTATGGCGACCCTTGGCCCAGTAGTCACGAGTGCAACCACTGGATAAACGAGCCAGTCATGCGGTATTTACCGGTCTCGTATGGCGACCCTTGGCCCAGTAGTCACGAGTGCAACCACTGGATAAACGAGCCAGTCATGCGGTATTTACCGGTCTCGTATGGCGACCCTTGGCCCAGTAGTCACGATTGCAACCACTGGATAAACGAGCCAGTCATGCGGTATTTAGCGGTCTCGTTTGGCGACCCTTGGCCCAGTAGTCACGAGTGCAACCACTGGATAAACGAGCCAGTCATGCGGTATTTACCGGTCTCGTATGGCGACCCTTGGCCCAGTAGTCACGAGTGCAACCACTGGATACAAGTGCCAGTCATGCGGTATTTACCGGTCTCGTATGGCGACCCTTGGCCCAGTAGTGACGAGTGCAACCACTGGATAAACGAGCCAGTCATGCGGTATTTACCGGTCTCGTATGGCGACCCTTGGCCCAGTAGTCACGAGTGCAACCACTGGATAAACGAGCCAGTCATGCGGTATTTACCGGTCTCGTATGGCGACCCTTGGCCCAGTAGTCACGAGTGCAACCACTGGATAAACGAGCCAGTCATGCGGTATTTACCGGTCTCGTATGGGTGGTCTGTGGGTCAAGTAAAAAAGCTGGCCTTCTTCGGGAAGTGCTCGCGGTACATGTTGAGTCGCGGGTTGATGGACGCCACGCGTTTGGAGATGAGTGCGACCTACAGTGGTACTTTGTTCTTTACCACTGTGGCTTGTTTCACAAGACTGCGCCACTTCAGGCGGCATACAGTGGCTAAACTAGTAGAAACGGATCAAGTTAACGAACTGGCCTCTTTCTTCGGGAAGTGCTCGCGATACATTTTGAGTCGCGGGTTGATGGACGCCATGCGTTTGGAGATGAGTGCGACCTACAGTGGTACTTTGTTCTTTACCACTGTGGCTTATTTCACAAGACTGCGCCACTTCAGGCGCATACAGTGGCTAAACTACTGGAAACGGATCATTAACGAACTGGCCTCCTTCTTCGGGAAGTGCTCGCGATACATGTTGAGTCACGGGTTGATGGACGCCACGCGTTTGGAGATGAGTGCGACCTACAATGGTACTTTGTTATTTACCACTGTGGCTTGTTTCCCAAGACTGCGCCACTTCAGGCGGCATACAGTGCCTAAACTCCTTCTTCGGGAAGTACTTGCGACACATGTTGAGTCGCGGGTTGATGAGCGCCACGCGCTTGGAGATGAGTTCGACCTACAGTGGCACTGTGTTCTTCACCACTTTTTCACAAGACTGCGCCACTTCAGACGGCATACAGTGCCTACACTACTAGAAACGGATCAAGTAAACAAACTGGCCTCCTTCTTCGGGAAGTGCTCGCGATACATGTTGAGCCGCAGGTTGATGAGCGCCACGCGCTTGGAGATAAGCGCGGCCTGCGCGGCCTGCAGCGGTGCTACGTTGTTCTTTGTCACTGTTGCTAGTTTCACCAAGTTTCTCCATTTCTCTGGCAGCACGTCCAGCTGATGGTAGACATCAGAGTAAATGTTTATTGACAGTTGTAACTCACTCCTATTTGCGGTTAAAATCGTTAGTTGTCCATTCAAAATGTATGAAAAGTTGATTTTACCAACATTTTTTTTAATATCACAATTGGTAAACCCTTGACAACATCTCACCTGGTGGTAAGTGACGATGCTGCCAAAGATGGAAGCGGGCTTACCAAGATTCCCCAACGCAATGGGGAATACCACTCCAACAACGCAACAGCGGACGTAGAAAACATCTGTCATACCCATCTTTACACCACAACATGAATAATGCCACTCCGGCGTCGCAGCATCGGCTCTTGAAATCATTCAGGTTAAGAGATCACCATCACGGCTAAACATGCAAAAACTGCGATTTTACAAACTTGTGAAATACATTTTACATGGACAACTTATGATTTCAACCGCAGATAGGAGCGAGTTTTAACTGTCAATAAAAATCTACTCATCAAATCAATTTTATTAATTTTAAGCACATATTTAAGGCCATAGAAGCAGGAAGCTAGTAGGAAAGTATATGTAGGAAATTGTAATCATGTTTTACTTTGGATCGAATAAGTCGATAAGCCTCGAAGCAGCTCAAAGAAAAGTTTGTCTCATTCAAGAAAATAAGTCAAAATTGCAGGATTTCAAAATGTTAATTCAAAATAAGTGCATATTACACTCTTACTGATGGTCATAAAATAGTAACTACATTGACATAACGTCATTTGTGAAAAATATTATAAACTAGCTTTTGCCAGCGGCTTCGCTCGCGTGAACATATTTTTTGTGTGACAAGAAAGTGTCCGAGACTGCGCAGTGCGGATCGCAAGCGTGGAAAAAGTAGCCTACATGTTAATCCAGGTCCTAATCTGTCTACCTACCAAATTTCATCCAGATACGTTCAGTAGTTTTGCGTGAAAGAGTAACAAACATCCATACATACAAACTTTCGCGTTTATAATATTAGTAAGGAGAAATATAATCATTAATTGATAATGTCAAAATAACATAATTATCACCAGGACATAAACATAATCAATCAATCAAATATGCTTTATTGTACAATTACAAAAATTACAAAATACAAGTACAGAATAAATAGTAATAATATAACACGAGAAGTTAAAATTAGACATTAAATGACATTAATGCTTTTGACAATAGTTGGCCAGTTCATATGGACAGCACCCGGTCACGCAGATAACGCGAGAGTCAGCCATCGCTCCCCTCGACTATATTAGAGGGAAAGGAACGACCTGGCTCCCGATGCAATATTATAATTGTGAAAATGTGTTTGTTTGTTATCTTTTCACGCTTCAACACCTTAACCAATCTCGATGAAATTTGGCATGCAGGTAGCCTGTGTCACTGGGAAGGACATAGGCTACTTTTTATCCCGTGAAAATAGCATAGTCCTATGCAAGTTTTGAGGGAACTGAAAATATACTCTTTTTTTGGTTAGTTTCTTTAACATTGCAACGGAACAACGGATTGCTGCGATTTTTTGCACAGAGATGGCTGAGGGGGTGGGAAATGACATAATTTACTAATTAGCATATTCTGACATGGTTCCCGAGGGATCTAGGGAAAACATTTCCGCGCTCGCGCACGTCAGCGTCGCAACGAAGCTACGGACTGAAGTGTTTTTTTTGTATAGAATTGGTTGAGGGGGTGGGAAGTGACATAGACTTCTAATCAGAATAGCCCGATATCGTCCCTGAGGGATCTGAGGAAAACTCATGTCCGCACTCGCGAGTCGCTTGCGGGTAGCACACCACTCACCCTAAAAACCAGCCATAAAAACGATGTGCACGCGGGCGAAGCCGCGGGCATAAACTAGTAAATAAATAAATTACACTTATCGGCATCATTTTATACACATTTCACATCATATTCATTATAATTGTAATTGTGTTTTTACATTCAGTATTTTCTTGGTTGAGACAAAGTAAGTATAGGCTCGAACACGGGCAGCTTTGATGTCTACCTTGGGTGAGCAATTCATTCATAATATGAATAACAATCACAAGATGAAATCCAATAATCTAGTAGTTCGTTTGGTTGGTTTAGTACAAAACGTACCTGCTCGTAGACCTCCTCCGGGAAGTCCACGCCGTACTCCCGCAGCACGTCGATGATGTCCCGCAGCGGCTCGAACATGTGATCGGTGTCGGCGTCCACCTTGGCGCGCACTTCGTTCAGCACGCCCATCACGCGCAGCAGACCATCGTAGTCATCATCGCCCAGTTCCACTGATAGTTCTTTCGTGGCGTACGCGATGAATTTCTCTAAGTCGTCAAGGCTGTTTAAAAATTAGATACCTATTATCAGTAGAGAAAATAAAAAGTTATTCGTCTAACAAAGGGACAAAGTAACATTTTGTTCAGAGATGGTTAGTTTGAATTTTGAGCTAAGTGAAGGATTCTGAGTCTAGAGTACAATCCTGATCTGAGCGAGGAATTCAATATACGTCGCCTGAGAATAAAATGTTTTTGCCCCCAGTGAAACCACAACCAATGAGAAAAAGAACCTAATATGTAGGTAAGTACCTACAGAAATTGGTTTGAGCGTTCTGTTTTCTGATTGGTACGCGTTCGTATCAGAGCACGAACGCTGACCAATCAGAAGGGAGAAACAAAACTCCCTACAGGGAAGCCAATAGATTTCTGTTCGCACTTATAAAATTGATGAAAATTACATTAATCTCGTGCACGGATACCCGAGACAGCCACGCTACTTTCTCACGAAGAATGTGACTAACATCGCTCCTGTTAGTCACATCCTTCGTGAGAAAGTAGCGTGGCTGTCTCGTTTACGAACTTGGCGTTAGGACGAGATTTGCTTTATCTCGCGTAGCGCGAGAGCAACTCCATAATGCCACTAGTGCATAAGTGGTACAGAAGGGTACATGAAGGGTATGTGACTAGGTACTAGTGATTTGAGTTATTTTTTTATCAGTTATCAAAAACTACATTTTGTTCAGAAACTATTCGCGTTATAGGCATGTGACGTCATTGTCTTTGAAAAACTAATTAAGTGATTTTCATAAATCTAAAATTTAAAATGGATTAAAATTAATAATGAGTAAGTTTTTGTGCTTTTGGAAGGAGAAATGTTATTTAGTGAATAATATTTTATAATTTATTTTTACACTGTCAAATTCTACTCTCCTACCAAGACCACCGCAAATCTGAATGGCGTTTGTCTAACACTACACGATTTAAACACTAAACATTCTCGCATGATGCCCTTTCTGCTTTAGTCGAATAACTGATAAAACTGGACCACACAAATCAATCAAATGAGGTTTTATATCTCCAAAGGAAGATTATATGACATGTACGTAGTACGTACATGGCCCCACGTAAAGTAAAGACTCCTTCTCATAGGTTCCTGTACTTAAACTATATTTAATTTTATAATGTAAACTACATAACCACTCGAGTGCCCTGGTTAAAAATCAATAAGCGAAAATCGGTTTATTTGAAACAGTTAATCGTATCTAGTTAATGCAAAATCAATTCAATATTTAAAATGTTGATAAATGTTTTGGGACTATATAGATTTTTTAAGATCTTTGAGCATGTTACACATATTTTACAAATAAACTTTCTGATTGATTGAAAAAGTGAGACAAATAAGTATCATTTACATAAAGTTATATTTTTCTCAACTACGTCTTAGTTTTAGTTCCTTCTCCTTCGAGCTGAGACAAGACCTCTGTGCTCGTCTATCGTAAGATATAAAACCTCTTTGAATCAACCTAACACTCGGGATAGTACTTACCTCGTATGGACGTGTTGTTTAAGCTCCTCCTTGTAAAGGTTGCTCCACTTGCACACGATGTTCATGATCGCCTGGTTGAGCCTCTTCACGTCCAGCTTCAACCATCCGTTCACCAGGTGGCTCGGCGGAAGCGCCGCCACTTCCTCGTACATTGCGTTGTATTTATCGATCTAGATAGATAGATAGATAACACGTTTATTTGTCACTGCAATCACACACATATTATTACACTCATACATAATATAAAACAAAACATAACAAATTAAAAAGAGCAAAAAAATAATACAAAAACATATGTGTGTTGCAGTAGTACAAAAGGGCCGTGACTCAGTGTGTTGATTTGCTTTTGCAAGCAATACACTGGTAATTCTGCCACAGCCCGAGGACTGTGTCGATCATAAGAAAAATGAAAATAAAAACGAGCAAAAAAACCAAAACTAACGTAATGAAAATACAAATATGTTTAGTGTGTATTTCTGTGTATCTAATGACATGAATAACAGGAATAGCGACCATTCGATAGAGTTTACGAAACATCTCGTAAACTCGTAATACCGTAGCTCATTAAAAAAAAGGTTTTCGCACACGCGTTTGTCTATATAGGGCGTTGGGTAAAATAGAGCTCACTTTTGAGGGCGAGCCTCAGATCAAATAAAAGTTTAGAGAGAGTGCTACGAACTGTCAAGTTGAAGGCACTTTTTGAAACATGTGTGCAGTATTTTATTAATTTTTATTTTATAGTCACTAATGAAATCTACTGCGTACAATTTTAAAAATCGGTGTGTTATGTCTATGTGCGTGTCTTCGACGACTTCATAGGAAATTCTATCGAGTATTTTGAAGTGATTTTGATGTCTTTGTGTGCGAGTACAGTGCACGTACAGGTTTGGAGTGGTTTTGGTTGGCTTCACATTAAATTTACGTGAGGTTATATCTGAACTTTTATTCGATCTGAGGTTGGTTGTTTTAAATCCATTGTTGTCCTACAGCCAAAATTGCAAAAAAAAAATGACTCCACACAAAGTTGGTTAATCAGCTGAAATCGATTTGTATGTGAAGTCCAAAAATATATTTGCTATAACAACAAAGTTGTGAGTATAAATCTCGAAAACTATGCTCCATTTTACCCAATCCTGTGTAGCGTTATATCTAATGGGTAGGTAGGTATCTTTGACACTAATATTTTAACACAAAAACAGATTGCATACAACACAATAATACAAGATCACCTCTTTCTCATACTCTTCGAGCTTCGGCTTGGCCTCCGGCGGGTCACAGCCGTTCTCGAATCTGTATTTATCAAACTCTTCTGGAGGGATGTGACGCCCGTATTTTAGGAAATTCGCCAACACCTCCTGTCTGTCCTCCAACCATAGCGGAGAGTATTTCTCATATTTCTGTAACAAATCGCAAAAAGTTTTTTTTTAGTATAGCCTAACACTTAAGCTAGTTAATGGAGATATACGTTAGGCTTATACTGCCGCCAACAACCTTGAACTAAGTAACTTTGTAACTAGTTTGTACCCTTAACTATGAATATTAATAAAAAAAAATATAACGTAGTAATCTACAGGGTATGAGGAGTGATTAAGTTGTCCTCAAATTCTATTTAAATAATCAGGACAAAACCTCCCAGGACTGGCCTCCCACTCGGTGGACCGATAAACTGATAAAGGCCGCGGGAAGGTGCTGGATGCGGGCAGCGCAGAACGGGTCGTCGTAGAAATCCTTGGGGCAGGCTTACGTCCTTCGGCTGATATGATGATTCAGGACAACAGAAAAAGTATATCCTAATGTACCCTTAGTGTTCTTAGTTGTGACCATAGCACTACTTCAATTTTATCGAAACATTATGATAGATGAACTTCTAAACAAAAGAATATAAAATAATTTCGTTTTCTTGCTTTTTTGGAAATTCATCTTATTTTATTTAACAGAATTTTCGCATTATTCGATTACAGCCACGTTGCAGTACGAGCTGACAAGAGCTTTATTTCCACGCTAAATCCACGTTAAATTTAAATCACCATAAATCAAGTTACTAATTTTCGAGACGGAAGGCCCTTACCAATGGAAAGATAATTAAAACTGCCAACAAATTAAATATCTTACTGTAGCATACGTCAATATTTCGCCAATGGCACCATCGATCCTCTTTGATATTTCATGGTAGAGGTCAATTAGAGCGTCTTCGTTGGCAATGTCGTCTGAAAATCATAGAGTAAGGTTACCTTTCCGTCATAGCAATGTAAGTACCTACATATTTTTGAAGAGAAACATCTTCAAAATCACATACGGAATACCAACTCAAAAACCTTGACCGTGACGGAAGTGACGACTGTAACGGAAGTGAATAATCTGTTTCCTCCATAGCAACGAAATAACAAACCGAGGCCGTAGGGGGTTTAAAAATAATTAAAAAGATAGAGACGTTAAAACTAGACTTTTCACGTTAAACCAACGGCAGTGTGCCCCTACACAGTCCCATCCGACTTTTTACCCGACTTCAAAAAAGGAGGTTTCTCAATTCGACCGTATATACAGGGTGTTTTTTTAATACCGAGCAAGCCTTAAGGGGGTGTTATGTAGACACGAGAAAAAAAATAAGAATTTTTTTTCAAATAAAAATCTTTACTAGTTTTCCCACAATCATTAGTTAAGTTTGTCTAAAAAAGTCCACATCGCAAAGCTACCGTCGTACAGCCGGCTGGGGTCAGTAAACTTGCGCGTGACGTTCGGATCTTGCAACAAGACGGCAACCTCGCCTGATTTCTACCTACTTACCTCGTCACGATCGTGAATAACTTTGGATTTCAGTAAATAAGTGTTTTTTTACTAAAATAAAAAACAAAATACATTCTGCGTCATTTCGATAAATTGAGTCAGTTTTCCCTTCGTAATTTACGGGCTTAGGACCGTCAAAATACCTAATTAAGCTGACTGGCAACAACACAATAAAAAAACGAAGCGCGAGTCAGTTTCACATGAAGGGTTCCTTACCTTCCTACTTAGATTTTTTTTTTGTGAATAACTTAAAATTTACGTTTTTTTTTATTTTTGTCTTCACGTGTACTTGCCAAATTTCATAATTCTAGGTCACCAGGAAATTTATTCCCTTGCAAACGTCAAAACGGCAATTTTTAAATAACTAACTTAGAACTTAGAAGTTTGATTTTTTCACAGCTTCAAGGGATTACAGATTTGATTCATTTTAATTTGACACCTCCACGCGTTCCTGACAAAAAAGGCAGACAGACAGACGGACAACAAAGTGATTTAAAAAAGGACCCTTTTTTTCTTTTAAAGTACGGAACCCTAAAAATTAGGTAGGTAATTTTTTTGTTACATATAAATTAGGTGTTTTGGCTTACTTAAAAAACTGAATCAACTTATTTACAATTTACAAATGATTAAACGAATTTAAGATTTACAATGATTTTTTAAAAAATGTTCACTTACGTCAGTCGCATTAAATGTTCAAAGTTTGCGCCACTTTGAGCGATGCAGATTTCTGCACGTCTTCTTAAATTGTTTGTCAACCGATCCAGCACAGTATGATTGTTTTTTATTTGCACAAAAGCATTTTCAATGCGAGTAACTAACTCGTCTCTTGTAGACACTTCTGTGCGCGCACCAGAATACACTAAACGTTTAACGTCACCCCACATGTAGAAATCACAAGGATTCTAGCTCTTGTTGGTACACGGCGGTTTGGATATCGGCGCATCCACTCTCTTCGAGTCATTGGCACGTTACCATTACACTCGTGGTACAAACAAACCAAGTCCAAGAAATAAACTGCGACGTGGCATTTTCGCGTAGCGCGCCGGGCGTATTACGAAAGCACAAACACAACCGACACCAAGCGCGAGCGGGACGTTACTGTCGATTGTCGGTCGGTCGGGCCGCGCGGGAGGCCGGGCGGGCCGCGGTAGCGCCCGCGCGCGAGTTTCACTCTTTGCGGCGGCATGGCAACGTCGCGTGCGTCACGTGGAACGGACGGTGCATTCAACTTTTCAAGTCGTGCATTATTTTTTAAAATGAAAGATTTTTTTATAAAAAGTTAAGGTACACTTTTTTTTGTGAAATGTGTTTAGAATCATGTCAGGATTCACCCCCTTAAGGCTTGCTCGGTATTAAAAAAACACCCTGTATATTATTTTTTATGTTTGTTCGCGGATAAATTCGTCGTTTAAGAACCAATTCTTATGATTCTTTATTTGTTGGAAAGGAGATATCCCAAGGGTGGTACCATGATAAGGAAACCAGGATCTGATGATGGCATCCCAGAGAAATCGAGGGGAACCTTAGTTTCCTGTTTGAAGTCGGTTTTTTTTGTTCTAAATTATTTACTTTCCCGACCCCGTAGTACGGTAGGTACGTATGTACGTAGGGTAGAGAAAGTATTGTTATCGCGAAGAAAAAAAATTATGACGATTCATGGCAGAAAAGGCATCACGCAATGAAGGCACTTTTTTCGTTCTAGTATACTATATAAGACATAAGACAACCTTACCTTCGTAACTGGCAATAGGAACGACCTCAGAGTCTATCCTCAGAAACAAGGTGGCCTGCAGATACGTGTCCTTCATCATCTCGCGCATGGTGTCGTACAGGCCGTCCTCATCTTCCAGGATCAAGGACGGAGTGAACACTATGTCTGCAACACAACATTCTTCAATATCATTTTTTTTTCTTTTTTCTATATTTTTTGTAAATATTGCATCGGGGAAACTCTGGTAGCTAGTCAATGAAAGACACCTTCATATAGAGTTCATTTTGTTATTTAGACTGTTTCGAAACTAAAATCTCTCTTTTAGATAGCAAATATTAAAGACAGCAAATGCAGAGTTTTTATATTTTAAACGGTAATGATTCTGTTAGCTAGGCAATGTTAAAAAGATCTTGTGAACTAAGATGTCTACGTCGGGTAGATAATGTTAAAGAGGTCTTATGAACTGAGGATATGTTTGTGTTGGCTAGCCATGTTAAAGAGATCTTATGAACTGAGATGTTTCTGTTAGCTAGCCAATGTAAAAAAGATCTTGTGAACTGAGATGTCTATGTCGGGTAGATAATGTTAAAGAGATCTTATGAACTGCGATGTTTGTGCTGGCTAGCCAGCCATGTCAAAGAGATTTTATGAACTGAGATGTTTCTGTTAGCTACCCATGTCAAATAGATCTTATGAACTGAGATGTCTCTGTTAGCTAGTCATGTCAAAGAGATCTCATGAACCGAGATGTTTCTGTTGACTAGCCATGTCAAAGAGATCTTATCAACTGAGAAGTCTATGTTGGCTAGACATATCAAATAGATCATATGAACTAAGATGTCGCCGTTGGCTAAGTCAAGACACCCAATGAGTTAAAAAAATTAAAAGCAATTAAAAACTTTGCCTCACCTGGATCCCTGAGTTCTGCAATGATCTCCATAAATGCTTCATTAGGACCATTCTCTAAGTTTGTACAGTTCTCAAACAAATTCATGCTAGATTGAATCGCCTTCATTATTTGACTTGATACCTATAAAAAACAAATTACACGACCGTAAAATAATAATTTTTGAAACTGAATCATACAACAACAAATGTATACTCGATGCGCTCCAATATTGCTTGTTGCCATCGATGTCAATTGAATATTGAATAAGCTTTCGTCCGGCCCAGTACTAAGGGACGTATGACTCGCAGGTAACAATATTTACCGAAAGTACCTATTAGCAAAACGGTGCAAATTTTTCTGAGTTGGCCTCGTGTCTTTGAATATCGCTATAAAAATCATCAGACAAAATGCTGTTTCTGCAAATAAACTGCACACGGAGAACATACCTTCTTACGGGATCTGCTCCCGTTTTTAAATTTATGGAAGGTACCTTTTACATAGAGCTTTTACCGAGCAAAACACTTGCTACACAGACTTATAATTATCAGCAACCTTTTAGATAGTGATTATTCCTTTAAGTCAATGAACTTTTGTTTTGCACATTCATAAGTTTGTTTGTTTGTTTGTAAACTCTTTATTGACATGTTTGAATACAGAACATAAAACAGATACGTATGGTATAAAGGCGGACTTATTCCTTACGGGATCTTTTATTACGTTTGCTTTGTCTAAGTAATTTCATTTTTTAGTAGTGATGGACACGCATACGTACGCACCCTCCCCCCACACACACGAGCACACTACACACCCACACATTAACGTCTGTCTGGCCGTCGGTATGTCTCAGCCGTTTTTTACCCGACTGCGCCAGAAGGAGGGTTATGTTTTTCGAGAGTATGTATGTATGTATGTATAATTGTTTGGCACGCTCTGCAGCCTGAACGGCTGGATGGATTTTGGCTTGAGAGGTGTCGTTAGATTCGTATTTACTAGGAGAGTGACACTGGGTATATCAAAATAAAAAAATGGCGGATTTTTGGCGCCAAATTCAAATGTTTGGCACGTTCTGCAGCCAGAACGGCTCGATGGATTTTCTATCAACTGATAAGTTAATAATCTGCGTAAATTTAATGTGTGTCATTGTGTATATGTCGCAGGATAATTTGATAATCCGTCGTTTCGCGAAAATCCTAGGAAAATTGGATACTATGGAGTAGAAAACTCCTAATAAAACCAAGTCGGACGGAGCCCCGCTATGCGGGGCTCCTTTTTACGGTAGAAAAAGACATGCTAACATAACCTAACCTATTTAACGAAGCGGGGCTCCGTCCGACTTGGTTTTATTAGGAGTTTTCTACTCCATAGTATCCAATTTTAGTTTCCAATTTTTCGCGAAACGACGGATTATCAAATTATCCTGCGACATATATAGGTTACTATACAAACTCATTCAATAATAAAACTAAAAAATGAATAAAATAAAAAACGGTAATTTAAAAAACTAAAAAACCCGACTGCGTTTCTGTGTAGTTTGGAAATGAAAAACCCTAAAACAAGAAAGTCATCATACCCGATTGCACTTAACTTAAGAAAAATTGTAGTAGTCGGGACCCATTCTAGAAATGGGGGCATAGTGAATTGAGAGCACATACCTCTATTACATTGCAGATTACTCCAAAATACTAACTAGACGGCTGACTTTCTAGAATGGGTCCCGACTGCTACAATTTTTCTTAAGTTAAGTGCAATCGGGTATGATGACTTTCTTGTTTTAGGGTTTTTCATTTCCAAACTACACAGAAACGCAGTCGGGTTTTTTAGTTTTTTAAATTACCGTTTTATATTTATTAACATACCCTACCTATCGTGTAAGGGTTACAAGACTCTAGCGGATTTGCAAAGAACATTTTTGCGATAAATGATTCATTTACGAAATATTAAGTTTTGTAGTGGTGATTTTTGTTAGAGTTTCTACAGTTTATTACTTGTCTCTGAAAAGTATTGGAATTAGGAGGACATATAATTATTAGTAATTAAAAAAGAAAGTTATCACGGCTAAGTAGGCTTTCAAACTAAGTCAAACAATTTAAGATGGGAAGTTGTATTAGTAAAAATTTCATAGATTTTCCATACAAAAAGTTATTATACCAACTGCAAAAATAACATTGTTTTTTTAAAATATACATTTATTCTTTGGAAATATTATTTAACCATCCTCGCTCTTACGAGAACGAACTGAGTTTAAAAAAATAATTCCGTCGCACTTTTTTATATTTCTATTTATCCACTATTGGTAAGCTATTGTCATCATCTCACTTGATGGTAAGTGACGATGATGCCGAAGATAGAAGCGGGCTTAACAAAATTCCCCAACGCTATGGGGAACTGTCTATCTTATCTGTAAGCTGGAACACTTCAATGGTTTTAACATTGATGTTTCGCGGCAAGACTTAAATAAGATGGTGGTCGCTAGCCAGCAAGGCTTTGAAACTTCCCTACCACTAACCAAACCGAGTCTTATAAAGTTAGTACACTTCACCGGGAATCGAACACGTGACCTCCTGATGTGAAGCTAATGGACTAATTGGACTAACAATTACGCCATGGAAGTGGTTAAAAGATGAAGTGAAGATGATGGCCCAGTTGATGTTTTTTGATTGAAATTAATAGGTATCCTTGTTGTACCTTGTGTGGAGTGGCGGTGGCGGTGGTATGGACAGGACCCACGGTACGCGAGTCCGACTCGCACTTGGCCGGTTTTTTTATTATGATACTATTTCTGCGCATGATTGAGAAAAAAAGTTTAGTTAAAAGTGCAACATACGAGGGAGTCGACGTATTTGACGTACGCGGGCCAGCGCTCGGCCCGGAACTGCTGGACCTCCATCTCCGAACGCTCTTGCTCTATATCCGCTAGTTCTTCTGGATCAAGTTCTTCCTCTTCTTCTACTGGAGACTCTACGTCTTCGCCTGAAAATTGTTTGTAATGAATGTTTTGCTATTTTAAGTGTTTAAGATTATTGCATTCAGGGTTCTATTTCTATTAAGTTATAATTAGATTTCAACTTAATAACCCTTAAGCCTTAATCATACACTCTTCTTTAGTTTTTCTCACTTTAGCAGACACTTTCCTCAATGTTTTGCTTGTGAAAAGTGTCAACAAATTGTACTTCCCTTTAAATTTTTAATGTAATCAACACTATTATTTTTTTACCTTCATCCCTCAGCCTCTGTCGTTCTTTCTTCGCCTCTTCTTTTTGCTCCCGCTTTGATCTCCTTGCTTCACGTCGCTCCATCTTCCTCTGTTCCGCCTCAGCCTTCTCCATTTGCTTTAATTCCCTCTCTAATCTTCTCTGAGTCCTACGCTCCTCAATCTCTAAACGTTTGGCTTCAAGAGCTGCCTTTTCCTCGTCATCTAGTGTTGATTCGTCGACTTCCTCTAACTCTTCATCATCCGATTCTCCCTAAACAAAAAGGTTGGTTTTATTGCTGAACAATAAAATTGAGATTTTAACTTACTAAGTTAAATAGCTTACCTCATCTTCAGTTATTATGTTGAAGAACAATTTGTAATTCTCGACCAGAATATCCTTGAACTCAGCATGGCTGTCCAGTATTTTATCACGTCTGAAAAACCGAAATAATCTGTAATAGCAATAAGCCGGATTTGTCTTCCCATTCAGCGCCGGCCTTGGGGTACAGCGAGAAGAGCGGTCGCTTTAGGCGCCATGTGGCAAGAGGCGCCAAAAAGTCAAAGAGGCGCAGGGGCAGTGTGGCCATTTATGTTTTTTTAGGGTTCTGTACCCAAAGGGTAAGAACGGGACCTTATTACTAAGACTCCGCTGTCCGTCTGTCACCAGGCTGTGTTTCATGAACCTTGATAGCTAGACAGTTGAAATTTTCACAAATGATGTATTTCTGTTGCCGCTATTACAACAAATACTAAAAATTAGAAAAAGTCTCCATACAAAAAAATTGTTTTTTTAAACGTGAAGAAACTAGCGCCATCTAGTATGATGGTACAGAACCCTATGTGCGTGGTTCTGACTAGCACTTTACTGGGTTTTTTTTAATCTGTAAGGTGACGCTGAAAAATCTGCACTTTTCGTAGATTGCCTCTAAATAAATCTGTCGATTCTACAGACTTGTTTAAAAGCTGAACCCGACATTTTTAAAGGCTAAATCTAACTGTTTGCTGCAGCTAGACTAGCCTTGAACCTTGTTCATTAATCACATATCTAGTAAACCGAAGCAAAGTATATTAGTACTAACATACAGTATGGACACTCCCGGCCGTTCTCTAGATTCCGACCTCACCCCCTCGTCACCCAGGTTGATACAGATTGGTTATTATAGTTTGGTACTCGAACGTATGGGATTTCACCGTGATTTTGTTTGCTCCGTCATTAGATTTTAGAAATGCCATTTCACGACCGCTGTATGCAATGTCCGGGGTGTGACCAAAGTACAATTTACGTGAAGTGAAAGCGTCGACAAAGGGAGCTGAAAGACAATCTCCCTCTATCCTGATCATGGACTAGGGCCGGCGCTGTTCCCATTCAGTTACTTCTATATACTCCAGACCAAACACTTCACAGCACTCCTACCAAGAATTTGTCACTCAGTCTGTGTTTCTTTCTCTGCTTTTAATTAATGTGTCAGTTTTTTTTTAAAGTAAGATAAGAAAAATAAATAATAAACCAATAATAGTAATAAATATTCAGGACAAATCACACACGGTTGTCTAGCCCCAACCTAAGATTCCATGTGCTATGGGAACTAGAAACTGATATACATACGTTTAAATATATACGAGTACCCTTACTTTATAAAATGTGTAATATATGTTTCCTGTGTACAATAAACTATAAATAAATAAATAAAAACACCAATCATCATCATTATATCAGCCGAAAGACGCCCGCCCACTACTGGACAAAGGCCTCCACCAAGGATTTTCACAACGACCAATCCTGCGCTGCCAGCGACCTTCCCCAGATTATCGGTCCTCCGAATGGGAGGCCTGCCTATGCTACGTCTTGCGGTGCACGGTCACCAATCGAGAACTTACTGCTCCAACGGCCATCTGTTCTAAAAGTTATGTGCGATTTCCACGACGACCGCTTCTGCGCTGCCCGCATCCAGCCTCATCATCCAACCAGAATTCACCAGGTCATCGGTCTATCGAATGGGAGGCCTGCGTACGCTACGTTTTCCGGTGTGCGGTCGCCTCTCGAGAACTTTACTATCCCAACGGTCATCTGTTCTACGAGCTATGTGCCCCGCCCACTGCCACTTAAGTTTAGCAATTCTGAGAGTTATGTCGGTTACTTTGGTTCTCCTACGGATCTCCTCGTTTTTTATTCGATCACGCAGAGAAACTGAGAGCATAGCACGCTCCATTGCCCCGTGGGATACCTTGAGCCTTCTTATGAGGCCCTTAGTAAGCGACCATAAAAAGCCGATTACATATATTGAATCAAAATTCTGGAATCGGCCACTTTCCAAATTTTATTTTAGTGAGTCTTAAAAAAATAGCGTAAAGCGTCGGTGGCTCAACCGGTAACGACTCGGTCCATCTAACCAGAGGTACCTGGTTCAAATCTGGACGGCCAATGTACCAATGAGTTTTTCAAACACTTACGTACATACTTACCGATTGCTTTAACGGTGAAGGAAAACATCGTGAGGAAACCTGCACACGCCTGCGAAGAAACTCGAAGGTTGTGTGTGAAGTCGAACAACCCGCACTGGGCCCGCGTGGTCGACTAAGGCCTAATCGCCCTGATTCAGGGTAGGCTCGAGCCCCTCGGTGGGGACGTATATGAGCTGTAATGATGAGTCTTAAAAAAATATGAGAGAGCACTTAACAACGTAATATCACAGAGTAAGAATAGATTTTTGCATCAAAGCCGACATCACGAGTCACCTCTTCCGCTGCACACTATCGCTGTGCTGGCGCTTCTAATATATTGTCCCGAACGGTGACTAAGGCAATTGGGGCTCGACCTCCCCCGTCCCACCCCTCGCCCCCCGCATATTGCCCTGTCTAAACGTCTCCGATGGACGAGACTGTGGTAACATGATAGGTTATGTTAATAATTGACAACGCCAAATAAACCGGCGACGTGTTTTTCCAGTGATTGGTAAACACTGAAAACTGATGAACTGATATTGATGAAACTTGCACTGTTCCTAGGTTGAAAGATACTTAATGTAATAGAATATAATTTATTGCAGTTCGATTTTTGGTTCCTGAGAAATACGTGGACCAACATACATACACTTATGAAAGGTAGGTATACACCTGTTTAGCAGGAAACATTTTAAATCCACAATTGTTAAGCCCTAGGCATCATCTCACCTAGTAGTAAGTGACGATTATGCCGAAGATGGAAGCGGTTTTGGACCCACAGACTAACATATACGAATACTGTGCAATTTCAACAATATTAGGTACATATACAGGGTGTAACAAAAATGGTGTAGGTCCCGTTAACTAGGGGTTCTATTCATCAAACTGAACTACTTTTTTTTATACAAGCTAAAACGATCAGCTGATTGGCCAATTTTGTGCATTGTTGTATGGAGCGTCGAACTTTTTTTTTTGCGAATTGACTATACGTTCCTTGGGCAAAGTTGTTCAGTATGATGAGTAGAAGCCCCAGTTAACGGCTCCTACACCAATTTTTTTTCGACTAGATAAGGGTCTAATGAACGTTGTTGTACGGTCTCATACCGTGCATTAACCTACGTTGGCGGCGTCCTATTTTGATGACGCATCGATTTTATTGTAATGAATAAAACACATTATTTTTACTTTGAGTGCGATTGCAAACGCCGAACGGCGCGCACATAAGGAAGATTCGCCAACTGATAACTCTATGTACCAACTAGTTAAACCTAATCTTTTGCAACGTGCTCCATCCTCCTTCAACTAACTGCGCATGTGTAGTGGCCATCACACCATACAAACGTTACTAACCTGGCCACAAAGCGTTGGTGTCGTTCAGAAACCGCCAGAAGTTCCAATTTGTCAGGGTTGAACTTGCGGTCATGCAAAGGTACGTCGCCCCACGCTGCGATGTGCTTCAGGCCGTCCTTCACGTTGTTCTGCGCCGTCAGCACGCGCTCTTGTAACGTATTGATTGCTGAGTAAACCTCGTTCATCCAGTCTGTGACTGTGGAGCAAAGAAAAACAAATGATCACACAGTTCGGGATATCGAATACTTCCACTAAAATCACTAACCACCTTGCACTATTTTATAAATTTATTATCTGTAACAATTTAGATAAGTACACATGTTTAAGAATGACGGCCGCTCGCTTGCTAAGGAAAATGAAAGATTTAGTATACAACACTTTCATAACAACCATGTTTCTACGGCATAGTACACCCCTTGCCCACTCACTCAGCACGTAAAAATGGATTGTCGTACACTTTTTCCGCCCGCATATTCGTGTGACAGTAATATTCTGACTCGATTTCAACAAAGTATGAAGTACATTTCACTGTCACACAAATATGTGGGCGGAAAAAGTGAATAAAAATCCGTTTCTCTAATAAATCCGTCTCACTAAGGAAAATAAAAGAGTGGATGCCACCGCCGCCACTATGGACGACAGTATCAGTTTTGAGTACACAACACTTTCGTAACAGCCATGTTTCTACGGCATAGTACACTACTGCCTACTCAGCACTTTAAAAATGGCTTTCACCCAGATATTTGTGTGACAGCAATATTCTGACTCGATTTCAATAAACAATGAAGGTACTTTCCAAACAAGTTTAGTATAAATAACTCTTTACGTTACTCCGCGACTGGAAATATACTCACAGTCGTCGTTCCAGGTGTAGTAATCGACACCCTTGCCGAGCAGCAGGTCGATGGCAGAGATCTCCTTCTCGATGAGAGCCACCTCCGTTTCGTGGCTACCCTCGCGAATCGCATTGTACCACGCTATGGCGCGCGACAGTCGGTTCAGGTCGTACTGCAACGCATGGATACAATCGTATTATGTTGATTATTTAAAATTTTCGTCATCATATCAGCTCATATACGTACCGAGGGGCTCGAGGCTACCCTGAATTAGGGCGTTCGGGCCTTAGTCGACCACGCGGGCCAAGTGCGGGTTGGTCGACTTCACACACAACCTTCGAGTTTCTTCGCAGGTGAGTGCAGGTTTCCTCACGATGTTTTCCTTCACCGTTAAAGCAATCGTTGAGTATATGTACGTAAGTTTCGAAAAACTCATTGGTACATTGGCCGTCCGGATTTGAACCCGGCACCTCTGGTTAGGAGGACCGAGTCGTTACCGGTTGAGCCACCGACTCTTTAAAATTTTCGTATTGACCTGAAACTCCTGATAATACGTGTAATTAAGACTGAGCGACCAAACTGGAAAACCTTGAAGATGAACAAAACCAAAATAAAACAGACATTCCGACAAACTGTAAATGAGAATAAGTATAGGTACTAACCTGTAGTTTTTCATTGCGAACGTAAAGATCCAATCCATCTTGAGGGATACCTTGCTTGTCTAAATATTTCATATACTTTATTTCTCTCAGTAACAACACTAGCTGTAAAAGAAAACACAAAATGAGAAGAGAAAAACCTTCGAGCTGAGGCTCTCCCAACTTGTTAGCATAGAATGACGGCACGAAATTTTGTAACTATAAACACGCTCTTCCACTTGCTATGGTTCGTCAAACTGAGGCTTGTACAAACTTGCACACGTATCACGGGCGCAAAAAATCGGTTGTCTGTAATGTCAGTTTACTGACGATAGTTGAACGTGACAACGTCATAAGAAAATAGTGATGGAATGGTTTCATAATATCGAAAGAATCATTACATTTATCGCCGCAATTATCGTAGCTATAAACAATTGACACCACATTCACTTTTCACTGCACTTCATACTTGACGAAAACATGTAAATGTATTAATGTATAGCAGCTGTCCACGCGGACGCATCGCTCACTCAAGTAGGAGAGAGACAGATGTCGAACGCTGCCGAACGCGGAGGCAGATTGTGCCTCTTTGTCGCTCATTGCGCGCTCTCGCTTGCACTTCAAGCCTTAAATGGAACGCCTCAAAGCGAGGTAACGCCGCATGAGTCATGTTTTTTCGTGCGTGCAGTCGGCTCCATCGAATTATAAGACGTTATCACGTCAAAAAGACGCACAGCGTTCGTTCCGTTCGCAGCGGCGGTGCCATGGACGCTTGCATGTTTCGTTACAACCAATTCTATACAATATATCTCAACGCACGGAACGCGCACCTCGGGCGCTTGCTAAGCTCCACGTTACCTCTGGACTAAAGTTGTTCCTGACAAAAGGTGGGTCCCTGTAAATGAGGTTCTTGGCCAGGTGCGTCCTGCACACGCCGGGCACTGTCGTGCACCACGCCTTAAACTGCTTGTCCTCCAGCGCATTGAGGTACGACAGCATTTCGTTGTGCTTCTGCTTCATGTACTGCGCAGACTCGGAATCTATTATCCTAGTGCAAAAACAATACTGAGTTTGGAAATACATTTTAAATAATTAACGTGTTAGACAAGAGAATAAATATCTATCAATAACTGGGATGATGGCTGCATCAGTAATAAATTATGAACAATTGATTACTGAAATTTTCAAAAGCTTCCTCGCTCTGTTTCCCATCAAGTCTTCAATTGCTCAAAATCACAAAATGAGTACCTACATACCTACATAAATGACGCTGACTGAAAATCTATGACGTCACGTCTATGTATTTCAAACATGTTCAGAATGTCGTTTTCGACAGGTGTTAGAAATTTACTCAAAATGACTAGCTCTTATTGTGAAATAAAATCTTATTGTACGAAATATGTACCTGCACCAGGGGTAATTAATAGTTAATAGGTATATTACAATATCATATTTTTTTAACGGGCGCCTTTTAGTGGAAAATAATAATCTAAATTTACTTTCCAGTGACCCCTGTCTCATATTGTGCTCCTATTCTGTCGGACATGGCATAATGAGCAGTCTTTATTAAATTGTCAATAAATTATTTCCTACACCAAAAGGTACCAATCAAGACTTTATACGAACGGGTCATCAAATATTATAAACTCCTCCATCGGATGCATGATACGTCTCCGCAACTTATGGATCCACCAGATCATGCCGGCCACTGGCGAAAAGTACGGGTCTACCATCGGTCTTTCAGGGCCTTTAGTCAATTTCTGAAAATATTTGAATAATTGACATTTGGCTGAATATTTGAAACACACGGCTCCCGATAACTATGATAGTTTACCTATATTGACCGTGTCAAATTGTAGTAATGAGCTACGGTTTTTTTTAAATCCGGATTTCGGACATTGTATAAATTTTTATTGCGGATGGTGGCGCATCGGGAGCCAGGTCGTTCCTTTCCCTCTAATATAGTTGATGGGAGCGATGGCTGACTCTCGCGTTATACTCGTGACCGGGTGCTGTCCGTGTGAACTGGCCTACTCTTGTTAAATGCATTAAATGATTTTTATGTATAACTTTTCGTGTCATATTGTTTTCATGTTCTAATGACATAATCGGGTTTATATCTAGGATTTAATTTTGACGTTATTAACTAATTATTGTTTATTTCTTGATTCTTCACAAATGACATTGTTATTATTGTTTTATAACTATCTGAAAGAGTGTAATTTGCACCTATTTTGAATAAATATATTGATTATTTAAAAATCTTACCGCCATTTCCTCGTCGAATATCTCTTTAGTTGCGTCGAGGTTGGAATGCATCATGTCAAGTAGGCGAGTGATTTTTGACTTCAATTCATCTTTTATTATGGGTCGATGATACAGATCGCCGATTATTTGGAAGAACTGAAACAGTATTTTATTTTACATTTATATAGTACTTGTCTGGATTGGGCCGGGTTCTTTGCAAACATATTTTGGACTTTACAACGCTTATAGTCTGATTTATTTATTTTATTTAAATCAACTATTGGCTCCTTTGAAAATGTTGTTTAGTTGCATTACTAGAGCTGTTTAAGGAGCAGTATTTTTACACCCTATGTGTATCAAAATCTTAAGATGGCAGGCGGTCTATGCAAAAAAAGGAATACGATGTACACGATATCCGTTTGGTACACATGTACTAAAGGTTTACCGCAAAGGCCAATGCCCGAAATGGTGTCTTTTTTATGTTGGAGCGGCCATTGATTAAACCTTCTTATTTGGATACAGGATAAAGTAACAAACAAAACTTAATATGGCATCTACATCGCTAAACTCAGTCCGAGCTGAGTTATAAAGGTTACACTTTTTCATCACAATTTTTAACCAAAACTTGTTGTTAGGATTCAGATGTGACAAAGAAAACATCTTATGGCACTCTATATCGCTAAACTCAGTCCGAGTTAAGTTGTAAAGATTTAAAAAAAAAAACAAAGTTTAGTACTAAACAACTATAACAAGCGAAATTTTATTTTGTATTTTTTAGTTCTAAATTTTATAACTCAGCTCGGACTGAGTTTAGCGATATATATCCCGTACTACGTTTTGTTTGTAACGTTAACGTGTATCCAAATAACAAAGTTTGGTTGATGGCCGCGCCAAGAAAAAAATGGCACCACATTCTATACAAAATCTGGCATAGCCTTTTGCCTGTCTTTCGGTATTCTATCGAACTCATTTCGGAGAGTGCACAAGAACTACACGACCTTATTTTCCTAGTTCAATAGCACCTTCAGTCAATGGGACACAGGGTGATTCAATCCCTTTGTTGTTGATATTCTGCCTTGAATGCGGACAGCGATGAAGTGGAACTCCTTGCCGGCGTCTATGTTTTATGACTCTTACAATTTGGGGATCACCAAGACGAGAGTGAATAGGCATTATTTGAGTTTGCGTATACCATTCTCGACTACACCGTCACTTACCATCCGGTGAGATGTAGTCAAACGAGCTAATTTTTTTTTTAATAAAAAATGGCGCACCGCTCGTGAGCGCAGCGTAGTGGTGAATTCAAGCGGGAAAGGGTATAATTATGAACCGCTTATGTATGTATTTATGTTCCTAAAATACTGAATCGATTTAAACAAATGAGGTGTCCCTAAATTCGCGGTGACGTACAGTATGTCCTATGGTACATAGTTCAGAGAAAATAGATATAAAATCAAAAAATTTCAAACTTTTGTAGCTTTTCTTAGCAAACAACCTCAGTAGGGACAGTAGGTACCTATATAAAATGTATACGCGTGTATCCGTTACATTTGCACATAATTATCTGAACCAACAAGTAGCTTAACAATTCATAATAAAAAAACCGGCCAAGTGCGAGTCGGACTCGCGCAAAGTAGGGTTTCGTAGTATTTTCAAAAAATAAATGTAATTTTAAAAAACAAATCTATATTTGCAGTTGGTAGTAGAATATTTTGTATGGAAAATTTATGAAATTTTTACAAAGCCAAATGTACACATTAAGTTGGTCGTCTATGACTCCTAAACTGTCGATTACTCCTAAACTAAGAAAGTCTTCTGAGCCGTGACAGTTTTCCTTTTAAATTGATTATATGTCCTACTATACAATTTCTTCAGATGTCCTGAAATAGAGGTTTATCTGGTAAAGGAGTTCCTCGACTCTAACAAAAAATTGCACTTTAAAGCTTATTATTTCGCAAACCGATCCCTCAATCGAAAAACCCTCAGTAGTTTTGAAAGACCTATTCAACAATACCCCACACGATACCTCAACGTAGGGTAGGTCAACGAAAAAAAAATTCGAGCGAGACCTACAGTACTCGCATATGATGTGTAACATGTGACAAAATACTTTATAAAAGGACGGCAAACAAAGATACGGCAGACTAGGCTGTATGGTCATAGATACCTTTGCCTTTTCCGCGCTTTTAAAGCCTGAAAAAAGGACGGCAAAGATACGGCAGACTAGGCTGTATGGTCATAGATACCTTTGCCTTTTCCGCGCTTTTAAAGCCTGAAAAAACGCGACTCCCTGGGACACATTTCCGTCCCATGGGACACTTTTCCGTCCCATTTCACGAAATCACTCCCACAAATTGCAGGAAAGCGAGAGCAAAGATGTTACACATCAAAAAATCACCCCCCCCCCCTCTATATATGTACGGGATATACCCTAAAATATTTTTTTCAAGATTTTATTGTACCACTTTGTCGGCGTGATTAATATTTATACCCATGCCAAATTACAGATCATAATATAAAAAAATACAGATTTCTAGTTCTAATAGTCTTTTAGCTAAGCGCGCACAGACGGACAGACTTGGCGAAACTATAAGGCGCTATTCGCCTAGAAGGTACATTCATACACTGAACGATTCTTAATTGCGTTAGACGTCAAGAAGGTACAATCGCTAGATGACACTAGCTGCCATTGATTTTATACCGAGGACCCAGCAGTGGCGCCATCATTCTCTGACATATATTTATCGTACACTCTAGAATAATTTATAGGTAATAAGTTTTATTGGCGGGTTGTTTTTTTTTTAAATTAGAGTGTGTTTGGGTGCACCTCACCTAATGGTAAGTGCCGATGCAGCCGAGGATGTAACACGCAAGCTCAAATAGTGCCTATTCACTCTCGACTTGAAGATTCCTAAATTATACGAATAGGGGAATACAGACGCCGGCAGGGAATTCCTCTCCTTGGTTTTTAAACTTTCGACTTTTTATGCACAATTAGTCAGCCCTTGGCTTCATCTCACCTGATGGTAAGTGACGATGTTGTGATTAATGAGCCTTAAAACGTATATTGCCTTACCTTGTAGAAGTAACCCAAGTTATGGCATTCATCCAATCCCTGCGAAAACAGCGAGGCGAGCGAGCGGTCTACGTCCTCTAGAATGGCCATGTGCCTCTTATAGTCCTCGACGAAACTATCGTCCTCAGGGTCCGCGGGGTCGTAGTGGATGTTGCCTAAGTCGTTGTACTTCAATGAATATTCTTCTAAAACCTGTTAGGAAACATAAAGAAATGTAATAAGTAATAAAATTAATAATATTGTGTTAAGTTTGCGGATACTCAACAAAAATGTAAAAGTTTGTTTTATTTATATTTACGCTTTAATAATAAGGGTGAAAGGTGCGATAGCCAGGCAAAAATACAAGTGAGCTAAGTTGGGAATCACACTCAAGTAGGCCTGATCAACAAAAAATCAACAGATAATTTGATAAAGTTGGACTAAATCGTTCCAGCGATATATGAGAACCCGCGCAGATCCCGATTTTTGCGGTTCCCGTGGGAATTTCCCAAAATCCTTTCTTAGCGGATGCCTACGTCATAACATCTACCTGCATGCCAAATTTCAGCCCGATCCGTCCAGTGGTTTGGGCTGTGCGTTGATAGATCACTATGTCAGTCAGTCAGTTAGTCACCTTTGAGTTATGTATATATTTAGATTATCGGGCGCTTTCCAGATGGTCGACCAACAAACGCTCGTTTGACCGCACGATCTTTCCGGGCCGATTTTATTTCACGATCGCTGAATAAAATAAATCGGCAGCAAATATCACGGAACCATAAAAATGGCGTCTCTTTTGTGTCGGAGGCCAAAATCCAATTTGGGTCGCTGCGGCGGAATGAAATTAAATGTTCACTTATCGATTTATTCACAGAATTGTTTACTACTAGCTGTCCCGGCGAACTTCGTACCGCCTTATACTACACTACACTACACTGCACTAAACTACACTCCACTATACTAAACACCACACACCTCACACTGCACTACTTTTGTAGATAACGCAAAATTTTTTAGGTAATTTTTTACACCTTGGGTTACATTGTTAGAGTTTTAGTAAGGATCCTAAAGGATTTTAAATATAATATAGCCTATAGCAACCGTGGATAGTGTAGCTTCCCAACGGTGAAATATTTTTTTAAATCGGTCGAGTAGTTTCGGAGCCTATTCAATGCAAACAAACAAACAATCAAATCTTTCCTCTATATAATACGAGTATTTATTATTAGTATACATTTTTGACATAATAAGTACTTACTGATGTGCTATAATATAAAGTACAATGCACGCGTCTTTAATATGCTCCATTATGAACCTATGAGTAATGAGGAATTTTACGAGCAAGATGTTCAAAAGAATACTCATTTTGGGAGGCATGTTGGAAAAAAACTCAGAAACTCAGATCGTTAGGACTTTACCTATCGATCTGAAATTCAAAGTTTTTTTTGTCGAAGATGGAAGCGGGCTTACCGAGATTGCCCAACGCAATGGGGAACTGGCTATCTTATCTTCAAGCCGGAACACGTCAATGTTGCCATTGATGTTTGGCGGCAAGATATAGATAAGATGGTGGTAGCTAGCCAGGTGGGCTTAGAAAGTGCTCTTCCACCAACCAAACCGAGTTATACAAAGTGAGACTCCGCCGGGAATCGAACCCGCGACTCCCTGATATAAAGCTTAACCATCAAGACTTAGATAAGATGGTGGTAGCTAGCCAGGCGGGCTTATAAAGTGCTCTTCCACCAACCAAACCGAGTCTTAAAAAGATAAGACTTCGGCGGGAATCGAACCCACGACTCCCTGATGTAAAGCTTAGTTATCAAGACTTAGATAAGATGGTGGTAGCTGGCCAGGCGGGCTTAGAAAGTGCTCTTCCACCAACCAAACCGAGTCTTACAAAGATAGACTTCGGCGGGAATCGAACCCACGACTCCCTGATGTAAAGCTTAGTTATCAAGACTTAGATAAGATGGTGGTAGCTAGCCAGGCGGGCTTAGAAAATGCTCTTCCACCAACCAAACCGAGTCTTACAAAGATAGACTTCGGCGGGAATCGAACCCACGACTCCCTGATGTAAAGCTTAGTTATCAAGACTTAGATAAGATGGTGTTAGCTGGCCAGGCGGGCTTAGAAAGTGCTCTTCCACCAACCAAACCGAGTCTTACAAAGTTAGACTCCGGCGGGAATCGAACCCGCGACTCCCTGATGTAAAGCTTAATCATCAAGACTTAGATAAGATTGTGGTAGCTAGCCAGGCGGGCTTAGAAAGTGCTCTTCCACCAACCAAACCGAGTTTTACAAAGTGAGTTTCCGCCGGGAATCGAACCCGCGACTCCCTGATGTAAAGCTTAATCATTACGCCACTTTACCTTAGCACATTCTGTGCTCAGTATTTTGCCTCTCAGCCCAGCAAATTCCACTTTCTCCAGTTTGAGTATTTCACAGGTGGCCTCAAGTATTTCCTCGATCATCTTGAGGCGCTCCATGTACACGTTGAAGCGCATGAAGACGCGGTTGAAGTCGAACGACCAGCGCACCGGGATCACGCCCGGCGGGAAGAATGTGTGGACCTTGTCGCGGTTCAACTCGTACGTCTCGCTGAGGGCGTAACGATAACCATTATAAAAAAGTATTTCAAGATAGGTAATGAAGAAAAAGATATGACAAGTGCGTGTCACCACATCTAAGGAGCCCTCATTACATCAACGATTACATTACCTAATGAATGATAATAATTCAAGAAACAAATCCTTACTAATATTATAAATGTGAAAATGTGTTAGTTTGTTTGTTACCTTTTCACGCTTTAAATTTGGCATGCGGGTAGCCTGTGTCACGAGGAAGGACATAGGCTACTTTTTATCCCGTGAAAATAGCATAGCCCGATGCAAATCCTGAGAGAACTGAAAATATACTCTTTTTTGGTTAATTTCTTTAACGGAACAATGGATTGTGTGATTTTTTGCACAGAGATGGTTGAGGGGGTGGAAAATAACGTGATTTACTAATAAGCATATCCTGAGAAAGTTCCCGAGGGATCTGGAGAAAATTCATGTCCACGCTCGCGAGCCGCTTGCGGCTCGCGCACCGCGCACCCTCTAAGACAGTTATAAAAACTATGTCCACGCGGGCGAAGCCGCGGGCAAAAGTTAGTTTTTTTATATTTATTTTTATTTTTTAGTCCGGAATCCTAAGAGCGAGTCCGACTAACCCCTTATCGGTCTTATGTTTTTTTGTTTTACTTTTGATTTTGTACTGTAATCACACCATGTTTAAGGCTTTGTAAAAAAACATAAAAAAAACACGTTTCATGAGTTATTGGAACACCCATAATTTTTCAAATTTGTTGTGAAAATTTCAACCGGCCACCGGTTCAGGCCAGAAATACAAGACCTTTAAAGGTCAACAGACAGGAATGTTTGTAATTTGGTCATTAATTTGACAAACTTCTTTGAGCAAAGTCGTCCTTGCTATCCTAGAACCGCAATTTCATGTGCAAAGAGATTTTATTCAAGATTATGCTGTATCTATCTCACTAAAAAGAAGTCGCATAGGTATAACGAGCATCATTTACCTAATTTTAAAAAACGTGCATGCGCGGTAAAGAGATTTTATTCAGAATTAGGCCGTAACTATCTCACCAGAAAGGAGGTCGCATAGGCATAACAAGCATATTTTAAATCATTTAAATATAATTTAAAAATCGTGCGTGTGCGGTAAAGAAAGTAATTCAGAGTTAAACTGTAAAAAAACAAAAGCCTATAAGAAAAGAAAAGCGCGGTAATAACTTTTCGTATATTTTCGTCTTAATTAAAATAAAATCGTAAAACTCAGACAGCGAAGAACATTCTTCTACACCACTGGGATTCGAGAAGAAACCGAACTGATGATAGCAAATCTATTGCCACCAAAATTAAAAGAAAGAAACTTACATGCTTACGAAACGTTTGGGCAATGGAAAATCGACAGAAAGTCAAAGTCTTTATCGGAATACGTTTTTCTAGCTTACTTTAGCGAGCCACTGTTCTTGCTGATACTGGGGCCACCTAATATAACACTCAACCGGCATAGCGGATGGAAATCAGACAAAGTAGCTGAAGGTTACATAGAAGAGTCACTTGAAAACAACCATACTCCGCGCTAGGATTATCACAAACTATAAGTAACATACAACCTGGAAAAGCGGTCCTGAATTTTAGTAACTGTACTATTAATAATGCTCTTTTGATTAAAGCCTGACATTTTATATCTAAACTGAACTTGTTTTATTTAAATTAATCGCATTTTTGAGTACAGCACTATACAAGCACACCCTGGACACTTCATACAACGGGCCAGAAATGAAATTTCAAAAAACGAATGACGGAACAAACAAAATGGTGGCAAAAACCTATACGTTCGACATCCAAACTGTAACCGATCTGTAATCAATCTGGCAAATGGCGTGAGGTCGGAATCTAGAGAGCTGCAGGGAGTGTCCATTCTGTATGTTCGTACTAAGTCCACTCTCGCACTATTTTTAACTTAGAAGACACAGCTTATGAAGTTTTTATTGAACGCATCAAAAATAAAAATAAAATTTTTATTTAATTTTTCAAGTTTTATGTTTATGAGTTTTATTTGCAAATAAGTAAGTAGGTATCTTTTACTACTACCGAATTTTGGGTTTGAGTCATTAAAATTTGATTCTTTGAATTTAAGATACCGAATAACAAAACAGTTACGCACATACAGCTTACATTACTTACATGAAATGTTGCATATTCGAAATTGCTTTTTGAAGTTTTTTCAACTGTTCATCAGGCTCCCCTTGGAATATCGTCGGTGGATCGATGGCGTTAGTGCATTGCTGAATCACAAGATTACAAACCTCGCGCAGAAAAGCTGCAAACAATTAAACTAATTTATTTATTTGTGAAACATACGGTAGGTTTAAAATTCAAAGATGTACATCTTCTTCATCTTTATCTTATCAGCTCATATACGTCCCCACCGAGGGGCTCGAGCCTACCCTGAATTAGGGCGATCGGGCCTTAGTAGACCACGCGGGCCCAGCGCGGGTTGGTCGACTTCACACACAACCTTCGAGTTTCTTCGCAGGTGTGTGCAGGTTTCCTCACGATTTTTCCTTTACCGGTGAGTATATGTACGTAAGTTTCGAAAAACTCATTGGTACATTGGCCGTCCGGATTTGAACCCGGCATCTCTGGTTAGGAGGACCGAGTCGTTACCGGTTGAGCCACCGACGTTTTTGTTACAAGGAAATAATAATATAGGTGCCGTTTGTTCTGCTAAGAGGCCAACAATTAATCACGTAAGGTTTTTTGGGCAAATAACCCCCGCCCGTCCCTCTTGGTGGTACCTCGTGAGGTTTTAGCCTACCTCCCGCTCCCAGCATGACGTATATTTTTTATTGTTAATATCAAACTCTCCAGTGAGATCTAATAGTTGTTAGGTTGCTTTTTAGACACAAATTCGCTCGCTCTGGTTTTTACGTGCTCTGATCGCACAATTCATTTATTGGTAAAAAATATTGGAAGTGTCTAGTCTGCCACCAGTGGTCATTTTATAAAAAATAATAGGTATAGTGCCACTAGTGGTAAGATAAGAAATAATGTTATTCTGCCACAAGTATTTAGGTATTCTTATTTGTTAGGTACTTTAACGCAATAAAAGTGATACCCCTATACTTACGGATTAGTTTCTCGACATTGCAATAGTATCTAGAATTTCCCCAGAGTAGGCCGATGCAGTGAAACATCGGTCTAATGAGAGGCTTCGCATCGTTGAAGTCTGACCCTTCAAAGTTCTCAAAATGGCCCATCAAAGGCCTTTGGTACACGTAGATATCTCGACATTCCACGATAGCTGTAAACAAGTATAAGAGTATTGATGCAATTCATTCGTAGGTATTTTTCAAGCTGGATTATAGTCCCTATCACAATCAGATACGTACAGTATTTACGTACTTACTTATTCGCTATGTATTTACAGGCAAACTAGCGAGACGTGACATAAAGAGGCTACCGACTTTGCCTTGTGGCGCGTGCCATAGTGAACTTTTAACTTATGAATTGCCCTCTCGCCCTGGGGGAACCGCCTTCCTGATCAGGGTATCCCCTGTTCCTGGTAAGTATGAGTAGTGAAATGGACCTAGGCTTATTAAGAGATGGAAATAGATCTTACCAGCGACGAGATTAGTGAGCATCGACTTGAAACAGTCCAAGTACACACTGTTGGTGTCTTCGAGATAGTGCGCCATGCGTTTGACGCGCGGGTCGCGCAGCTGCGAATATATGCCTTCCAGGTTACGGAGCCGCTGCGTATAGAACTCTATGTCGGCTATTGGTAACGGGAACTTTGTCCTTTTGAAAGCTGTTAAAAAAAAAGACAATTTTTGTTTACCCGTTTACATAATCCTGCCTGACTCTCTATTTTTTGGTTGGTCTATTTTTTGGTTGGTTTGTCTTCACCAAATAATGTCTATTTTGATAGGAGATACGTAGTAGCATTTTTTATACCTATGCCTATGTCAAATCAAATCAATTACGTGGAAATCCTTGGGGGAGGCCTTTGTTCAGCAGTGGACGATTTGTGGCTGATATGATGATGATGATGATGATGTCACTTAGTGAAGGATCTCGTGCACCGCGCAACCTCATTTTTTACCCACGATGAAATGGAGAAGGAGTATGCGTTTAGGGTGAGAGGTTGTGTTTGTTTGTGTGTGCAAATTGTTTTATATGGTAGGTCAGCTTGCCGAGAGACGCGAATGACATTGATACAACCGTGGCTAGTTGCAGACTGCTTTATTCACCAGACAACATTTACTTATAACTAATTTAACACAATAGGTAGCAAACTACCGCGCATCTATCTATTGCTACGCTAGATAGATAAATTGCATTTCCGCAGATATGAACTCGCAGCCTTAGTCAGGGTTTTTAAATCCTCAACTGGTCCCTTATATCTGGTGACGGGACACTGAAATACCATGTGGTGTAGGTATTGCATTAAAAGGTATCATTTCAGAGCAGGTTCTTGGACATGTTTTATAACGGTAGACAACCAGGAAGCGCTGCAGCAACCAGGATGGTTGGCGCTCGAGGGCTTCTTAGAATCTTTTCAGGTGACGCCGATTGTTTGTTTTCCTTGGATGAGCACAGGCTCAGCAAACTGTAGCGGTTTGATGGATTTTGGAGTGCGAGAGTCGTTAAATTTGTAAGTGACATAGGATTCATTTTAACCCCACAGCCCAATAAAGAAGAGTAATGTTTTTTCTACAATCGGGTTTTTAATAAATTGGTTAGGTTATTGAGAGCAAGTCTAGACATGTTTTACAGCCGTAGAGCGCTGCAGCTAAATAAAAATTCATGTAATGAAGTTTCGTAAAGAATTTAAAGAGTCTACGACCTACGGACAACAAATACTTCGAGAGTAAGTATTTGAAGGCTTTAAATGGGAATGAGAACTTACTGAACGGAGATACTCTCTAAAATGTTCAAAATAAAAAGTAAAATTTAAAATTCTGAAAACCCACGCCGGGTGTTATATAAAAAGTAATTGAAAAAGGATCAAATAACTTTTTTAAAGTCGCTAGAGGGAAATCAGAAATTAAAAATAAAATTTTAAAAATGCTAGAATATCCGTCGGGAACTGCTATTCTCTGCTCTGAAATAAATTGAATACACGCAATTTTATGAATTTCACTAATTCAGTATGTAAATTAATTTAGTTTTTGATCAACATAAATTTGGACCAGAGAGGGCGATGGCAGCCCTCGACGGACTTTCTTGGATTTATTTAAATATATTTTTTATTTATTTACTTTTCTTATGCTCAAATAAAACAAAAATACACTTAAGTATAATCTATCTACCTACATGCACAATTTGCATGAGGAGAGTACTACCGTAATTGTAAATTTTCAACCTACCAATGTAAGAATTCTCCTGTAACAAATTCTGCACTTGATTTGCCCATTTGATAACCGCTCCCTCAACGTTGGTCTTCAGTTCAAGGTCGACGGCTTCGCCATCACTCTCTTTAAGCTTAGCCTCCGCGTTGTAAATATCTTCTACTCCAGACGGCATTGGCAACATCACTTGACTAGACATCTCTCCTCTCAACTAGAAGAACGAAAGTGTTCGAAATCAGTACCTCAATAATTATGTGGAAAACTCAGTCAAAGTTACCATGCATATTTACAGTTTGCCTCAGATATTCATATCCACAGTAGTGAACTCCATTCGCTTTATCAGATAGGATAAATGTAAAGAAGTGGGTGTCTTTAGGCACACCCCGGACACTGCATACTACGGTCGTGAAATGACATTTCAAAAAACAAATGACGGCGCAAACAAAATCACGGCGAAATACGTATACGTTCGAGAACAAAACTATAACCAATCTGTATCAATCTGGGTGGCGGGGAGGTGAGGTCGAAATCTAGAGAGCGGCAGGGAGTGTCCATACTGTATGTTAGTACAGTATAGTAATATATATATATATATATATATATATATATATATATATATATATATATATATACTTTGCTTTAGGTGCCCATTGATTCAAACGGTGAAGGAAAACATCGCGAGAAAACCTGCACATTGTGAGTGAACCAGACGTGCATCAATATAGTTTTGATACGTTTGCGTTTAACCGTTGCCTAGGTTTTAATTTGCAATGCCCTACAATAAGAAAAGTTCTCGAGTGGCGACTGCGCACCGGAAGACGTAGCATAGGCAGGCCTCCCACGCGGTGGACTGACGACCTGGTGAAGGTCGCGGGAAGCCGCTGGATGCGGGCAGCGCAGGACCGGTGGTCGTGTAAATCCTTTGGGGAGGCGGTGATGGTTAGTAAAACAACAGTCAGCCGCCTCATATTCATGGCCCTTGTATAAAAATTGGTATTTATTTATAACTAGTATTCCCGGCGAATTTCGTACCACCTTACAATACACTACACTACCCTCCCCTACCCTACACTACCCTACCCGTCCCTACCCTTCCCTACCCTACACTGCACTACCCTACCCTACACTGCACTACCCCTACCCTACACTACACTACCCTTCCCTACACTACCCTACCCTACCCTACACTACCCTACCCTACCCTACACTAAACTACACTACCCTACCCTACCCTACCCTACATAAGAACCTTCTCCTGACAATAACGAACTCGACAAAAAAAGAATTAGCGAAATCGGTCCAGCCATTCACGTGTGATGCCGTGACCCAAGGGAAATAGGGATTCATTTTTTTATATATAGATACAAGGGTGGTAAAAAAGTAAATAACAAACGAGTGACTTTTGTAAGCCCGAGACGCGGGCGACGGTTTACCATCGTCACGAGTTTGCCATTTCCATTTACACCCATGTCATCATACGATGTTTTTTAATAAACTTGTGAGAAAACAGGTAAAATAAAAACCGGCCAAGTGCGAGTCGTACTCGTGCAAGTTAGGGTTCCGCAGTCCAATATTTTCTTTGAGTTATATCTTTGTAAGAAAGAAGAATAAATTCCACGGTCGCTTGGTGTCAGAAGGAGATAGATTGATGACGCATGAAGTGCATAGGTCACACATGGTCACACCAAGGAATAGGTCATCTTTCCAAAGAGTGTCAATTAGGGTTTCCCACCCCCTCAAACATTTCTGTGCAAAAAATAACAACAATCCATTGCTCCGTTACGATGTTAGAGAAATTAACAAAAAAAAGAGTATTCTTCAGTTTCTTCAGGAACTGCATCGGAATATGCTATTTTCACGGGATAAAAAGTAAGTCCTTCCTAGTGATACAGGCTACCCGCATGCCAAATTTCATCAAGATAAATCGGGATCTTGAAGCGTATAAACGCTAAACACGTTGAAAAACCGACTTCCAACGCAACAACTTAGTACATTTATGCAATAGTATTTTTGGTTTTTGTTAATTTTCTAATAAAGTACTAAACCGATTTGGATAATTAGATTTATATGGGACGACACGGGAAGCACTAGATTTCAAATAAAATAAGAATCATAAAAATCGGTTCACCCAGTCAAAAGTTCTGAAGTGTTACACACATAAAAAAAACATACAGACGAATTGAGAACCTCCTCCTTTTTGGAAGTCGCTTGAAAAGGTAACAAACAAACACATTTATAAGTTTAGTAAGGATCAAAGTTTAGGTCCCAAAGCGAGATGTAAATAGAGAAATGCCAATAGAAAAAGTCAGAGGAATATAGTCCGCCATGGAAACGCTACTAAACTTCATACTATATTTTTCTTCGAAGTTGCGGCAGCCTGCTAATACTAGTTAGGTAAGCTTATGTCTAGGTAGCGTACAAACGGCGATGACTACGCTACGCCAGTTATTACTTAATACTTTCATATTTATTAAAATTACCAAATGAGTTCGCTAAGGTTCGACTATGACGTCACTGCCAAAAAAAGGCTCCCAGAAATGTCGGGCAATTAGTACAAATCTTCTATAGAACGCCATTAGGGCTAATTCAAAGCACACCTGTCTATATCCATCACCAATGTTAACAGCATTAATGTGATTCGGCATAAAGATAAGATAGCCAGCTCCCAATTGCGTTGTGGATTCTTGGTAAGCCTGCTTCCATCTTTAGCATCGTCGTCACTTACCATCAGGTGAGATGATTCAAATTTCGGATCATCATATCAGCTCATATACGTCCCCACCGAGGGGCTCAAGTCTACCCTGAATTAAGGCGACCGGGCCTTTGTCGACCACGCGGGATGGTCTTTTTTTTAATTTACAATTGGTAAGCCCTTGGCATAATCTCACCTGATGGTAAGTGACGATGATGCCGAAGATGGAAGCGGGCTTACCAAGATTCCCCAATGCAATGGAGAACTGGCTATCTTATCTTCAAGCCGAAACACATCACTGTTGTTAACACTGATGTTTGGGGGCAAGACTTAGATAAGATGGTGGTAGCTGGCCAGGCGGGCTTATAAAATGCCCTACCACCAACCAAACCGAGTCTTACAAGTTGACCCCACCGGGAATCGAACCCGCGACCTCCTGTTGCGAAGCGAATGGACTAACTATTACACCACGGAGGCGGTAAAAGGCGGTCTAGTTCACGCACAGCCTTCTAGTATCTTGGCATGCGTGTGCAGGTTTCCTCACGATGTTTTCCTTCACCATAAAGCGTCGGATAAATGCACATTTGGATTAAAAAAGTAAAAACCGTATTCACGCCACAAACAAGCGATCTAAAATGAAACAGCTCATCTTCAAATCTAGCTTGTATTACCTGATGCATGAGGCCCCTGAGCTCCTCGACGTGCCTGTGCATGTCGGAGCGTACGATCTTGGGCCAGCCCTTCTGGTTCATGGGGTTAGTGAGCATGGGGCCGACCACCTCGTCCGCCAGCACGCCCAGGTCCATCAGCACGTTGCCCGACATCTCGCCCATAGTAAGTATCTGTCGCGAACATGAAACTGCTATCAAGAGACATGCGGCGTTCATTTCGTATAATGGTTATTACTTTTTTAAATGTGTCGTAGCCATATTGCAAAATTAGCCGTCTTACAACTCAAAAAATATTTTTGTAAAACTTAATGACTTATATAGTAAAACTACTGAGTAAAGACCTCCGAATAAAACCGAGTCGGACGGAGCCCCGCAGTAGAACAAGATATGCTAACCGACCCTAACCTAACAGTCTGTCCGTCCGTCCATCCGACTCGGTTCTATCACAGATTACTAAATAGTTACTTCGTAAGTTCTATTCGGAGTTTTTCACTCAGTAGTTTACAAAGCGGCGCGCCATATTGTAAAGCGGATAATTCTACAATATGGCTGCGACATATACATAGACATGTTCGTTTACTATGGGCCTCATAAGAAGGCTCAAGGTCACCCAAAGGGCGATGAAGCGACCGTGTTTTTGTCGAATACGTGGGCCCAGTACGGGTTGGTCTACCTGCCTTCGAGTTCGGTATAGTGTATTTACAAACTTTTTGCTTGTATTATTGTCTTTGAGCTATGCTCGGAATTTCTCTACGCGATCGAATCAGAAATGAGGTAATCCGTAGCAGAACCAAAGTAACTCACAGAATCGCTAAACTTAAGTGGCAGTGGGCAGGGCACATAGCTGTAAAACAGATGGCTGTTGAGGCAGTAAAGTTTTCGACTGGCAACCGCGCACCGGAAGACGTAGTCAATTCTCAAAAAAAAGACCCTCCATACAAAAATTAACAAAATTGGTCGATCAGCTGATCGATATGTATGAAAAAAATTTTTTGCGATTTCAGCAGTCATAAAACAAAAGTTGTTCATTATGATGAGTAGAAGCCCTAGATAACGGGACTACGCCAATTTTGTTACACTCTGTATATTATTATTTTTTAATTACTGAATTAGTAAGTACATCGTCAAAAACAATGAATGTAATTTCAAAACAAAGTTTCGTTTTTGACAATTGATAAAAGTAACTCAAATTTCTGTATAAGTCAAATACCGGATACAAGAAACAAGTAGGTACTTACCAAATAAATTAACTACACAGGCACAGATGAGATACTAATTACTTCGTAGGCACCTAATATTTGATCATCACCATCCACCACCACATCAGAGAATAATATAAGCAAAAAAATTTGAAAATACACTTTACCGAACTAATTTGAAAATACACTATACCGAACTAATTTGAAAATACACTATACCGAACTAATTTGAAAATACACTATACCGAACTAATTTGAAAATACACTATACCGAACTAATTTGAAAATACACTATACCGAACTAATTTGAAAATACACTATACCGAACTAATTTGAAAATACACTATACCGAACTTTTTCTGACTTCTAGTTGTGATTTTTCTTCTACGCTGACATGGTGGAATTATTGTATGCCTACAACTACTACAACAAAAAGAAAAAAAAATCTGGTATCTTTTTATGTGCGATGTTTACAGACAACAGGTTATAAAGTTGAAGTAGAGAATAACCTTTCGATAATTTGCAGCTGTGATCTTCTCCGGAGAATCCCTGAGGAAGTACACCATCTTCCCCCTGGTGGTGGGCGGGAAAGTGAGGGAGGCGGATAGTAGCCCCGCCATGTTCATGCGGAACACTATCAGCTCATACTTGGAAGAATCGAAGAATCGAAATAGGATGTGCTGCAATGAAGATTATAACTAGAAACATCAACGCGTTACTCGATAGAGTAACGAACACAGGAAAATTATATAATTTTCTATACTGGTTGACTTGAGAAGCTCTTCCTATTTAACCGACGAAAAAACGAAGGAGGTTCTCAAGTCGAACCCTATATTTTTTTTTTATGTATGATCGATCACGCATAACTTTTTAGAGTAGTCTGATTTCGTTATTGGATAGAATATACTTTGAAGATAGTCCCATTTAAATTTTAAAAAAGAATCATCCCTAAAGGGGTAAAATAGGGTATGATTGATTGTTCGCTGACAAAAAAAAATATTTTCCATTTTACAAGGTATTTATATTAGTGTAGGAACTTAGATATACTGAAAAGGATCTTTTTATTGTTCGCTTTTCGGTACATGTCTTTTTTCGTCGATTTATTTTTTGTTATTTTGTAAACATCGAGGCACAATTTGTTTTTCTTTCATGCATTCAGGGGCAATATGTATTTAAGGCATCCTTTTTAATTCAACAATAAAGACATAGTATTATTGCCTCCGGATGCGTGAGATTGTTGTGAGATTTTTGCAGCAGATGGGTCTTTCTTTACTGCTTCAATTGTCGAGATACTACGAATGGTACTCTGCAAAATAATTTTAGGGACCACTAGCCAATGGACATGGATCTCGGCTTAGGGTGTACTTACAGGGTGTGGGATTGGAGACACAAATTGGTCATGTTGTTTCAATCTATTAAACAGTTAATTTTTTTATGCAGGTTGAAACGTCACTTTTTACGCAGATGGGTTTTGATTTTTTAAATTTACATTTTTATTTAATTATGTTTTAACACCCGGGGCGTTGGCTTTTTCAAAATTTTTAATTTTGCGTTTTATTCTTCGGGATATTATGATGATGATTTGTATGAAGTGTTTCAGGACTCCGTAGTCATCAAGGAACCCTTATAGTTTCGCCATGTCTATCCGTCTGTCCGCGGTTTAGCTCCGATATACTATTAGCACTAGAAAGCTGTTATTTGGCATGAGTATACATATTAATCACGCCGACAAAGTGGTAAAATAAAATCTTGAAGAAACATTTTTTTTAGGGTACCTCCCCTACACGTAAAGAGGGTGATTTTTTGTTGACGTATCCTATCTTGTGTGGCGGCGTTGACTTATAACTCAATACTACTGAAGGTTTGCTAAAACAATTTTTAAAGACATGGTTCCGTTTGCGAAATATTCAGCTTTAATTTTAAAATGCTAATTTTAAGTGCAGTCAAGTGTGCCTCCCTTCCCCTACCAGCTAAATCGCTGTTTCAGGACATCTGAAAAAAAAATGTAAATAGTAGGAAATATAATCAATTTAAACGACAAACTGTGGACCGACGACCTGGTGAAGGTCGCGGGAAGCCGCTGGATGCAGGCAGCGCAGGACCGGTCGTCGTGAAAATCTAAGGCCTAATCACCCTGATTCAGGGTAGGCTCGAGCCCCTCGGTGGGGACGTATATGAGCTGATATAATAATAAACGACAAAACAATCACTGCTTAGTAGGTTTTCTTAGTTTAGGAGTAATAGTCGACCAAATGAAGATGTGCAGTTCGATTTGTAAAAATTTAAGGTTTTTTTAAAGATTTTTTAAAATGTTTTTCATGTACCTATTCCGTACATTTTTTTTAACACCTGTTTCCTTCGCTCGCGTGGGCATCGTTTTCATGACTGTCTTTCAGGGTGAGTGGTGCGCGTGCAGCAAGCGGATAGCGAGCGTAGATATAGCCTATATCATTCAGGAATAATGTAGCTTTCTACTGGTGAAAAAAAATTTAAAAACGGTTCAGTAGTTCCAGAGATTACTTCCTACAAACAAACTCACAAACTTATTGGTGTAGATAAACACATGTTTTTTTTATTATTATTTTTTTATTCGAAATTGGTAAACCCTTGACAATATCTCACCTGATGTTTCAGCACTTCTCAAAATTCAGGCTCAGGGGTGTAAAACAAGGGATGACATTTGGTATGGATAAAACTTTTTCAACAATACATGGACGAAGTTTATACATAATTAATTGTTCTTATTTTTGAATGAAGGAGTGTTTAATGCAGTAAATCTAAATTAAATATAACTTAAAGGTGACTGACTGACTGACATAGTGATCTATCAATGCACAGCCCAAACCACTGGACGGATCGGGCTGAAATTTGGCATGCAGGTAGATGTTATGACGTAGGCATCCGTTAAGAAAGGATTTTACGAAAATTCCCACGGGAACCGCAAAAATCAGGATCTGTGCGGGCGAAGCTGCGGGCATCCACTAGTATGGTATAAATAAGAAAACAGAGTTTCCATAAGCGATCGAATCAGAAATGAAGAGATCCGTAGGAAAAACAAAGTAACCGACGTAGTTTACAGTATCGCTAAACTAAAGTGGCATTGGACAGGGCACATAGCTCGTAGATCTAATGGCCTGATGGCCGTCGGGGCAGTAAAGTTATCGAGTGGCAACCGCGCATTGGAAGATGTAGCGTAGGCAGGCCTCCCACACGGTGGACCGAAGACCTGGTGAAGGTCGCGGTCGTCGTGAAAATCTTTGGGGGAGGCCTATGTCCAGCAGTGGATGTCTTTCGGCTGATATGATGATTAAGATAACAGATAATTTATGGAGGTACCCGCTCATCTCCAGCAATAAACTTGTTCCATTTGTCTATTTTCTGTTTTAAAGTCTTCAGTACATATTCACTCAAGAACTCTAGGCGAACATCAACTTCTTCTTTCTGAAATTGTAGATTAAATAAAACATCAGGTATAGTTACTCTATTACTCTACAAAACATGATCATGTTCATACTCATTGAATACCATTGTGTCCCAGCTTTAAATATTGAAAATTTAATCCAAGAATTAATAGTTTCTTTGATAAAAAAAATATTAATGTTTATAAAGGAACTACTTTAATTTTTTTTTAAATAAGCTCTCCATGGAAAAAATAACTTCTCGCAAGAGCAGCAATCGTTGTTCAATATGTATGACATGCCACTTATTATATATATACGCTAGAAAGATTATTCAATACCTAAATTTGTTAAATAAATTTAGCATCATAAAGGAGAATAAAAAAAAAATATGATAGGTGATTACCAGTTTTAGAGTTTTCCCAGATATACTTACCACATGTACGTACAGGGTGTAACAAAATTGGTGTAGGACCCGTTAACGGTTCATCTACTCATCAACTGAACAACTTTTGTTCTACAAGTTTGCTGACATAGCAAAAAATTTTTGAACTCATACAAATCCATCAGCTGATGTTTTAAACATTTTTGTATGGAGCGTTGATTTTTATCTTAAGAATTAACTATGGGTTCATTGGGGAAAGTGTTTCAGTTGATGAGTAGAACTCCCAGTTAACGGGTCCTATACCAATTAATTTTACAGCCTGTTCACAGGACATGTCAAGTGTAAATAAGAGTTGTAGATGACAAGAATTTGGAATACATCCTTAGCGCCATATTGTATTTTTTTCATATGGGAAGTACCCTTAATATTACAAAAGTAAAAAAAATAGAAAAGGTTGTAGGTACCCTAGCAAATAACTTTAAGCATATACATTTATTCAAAATTGCATCCTAATTGGTCCAGCAGTTCTTCTGCAAATCCGAGATATGGATTACAGATACACATTCAATTTTAAAATATATATGAGTGGTACCATTTTTAGAGATTTCCTAGATATGTCACTTATGGCATACTTTAGGTAAATGTAAGTTTGTCAATGACAAAAATTTGAAAAAATCTTCAGAGCCATTTCTGAGATTTTTTGTGTGGTACCTACCTACCCTTAGAATCATGAAATCAAAAAACTAAGAAAAAGGGCTCCTGGCAAATAATTCTTAACATCTATATTCAAAATTGCATCCAAATTGGTCTAGCAGTTTCTCCGCAAATCCTGGATTCACACACATTACATTTTTAAATATTTTCTTGTAGGGGAAGTACTAATATGAAATCAAAAAAAAAAGAATCCCCCTGGCAAATTATTTAAAATGTCTATTTTAATTTTCATCCAAATTGGTCCAGCAGTTTCTACAGAAATCGGGATACCGCAGGGATATGGGCACACATTTTTTCTAGAACACTGATCCATAGTAGAACCAAAGTAACCTGCACAGCTAACAGAACCACTATGCCAGTAGGCGGATGTTTCTCGTAAGACGGACGGAGGCTGGAGCTCTCGAGTGGCGACCGCTTTCGGAAAACGTAGCGTAGGCAAGTGTCCCAATCGGTGGTTTGACGACCTGCTGGCGTGAAGCCGCTGGATGCGGACCGTTCAGAACCGATCGTGGAGTTCTTTTGGCTGATGTAGTATCATGCATGATGGGAGTAAAAATTGGATGCTTGTACCAACGGCAAGATGAAACTTGGTATACTGAGCATTTCCTTCCTCCGAGGTATTGAGTAAAACTTTTATACTCTACTTACATCTCCCATTTTATTTTACTTGTATCTTTTCACAAACTTTTCAATACACTCACGTCTATATAATACCTTCAAATTATTAAATCGATAGCCATCTCTAAACCTCTAAATATTACGTCTATTCTATTCAATCGAGCAAAATTAATTGTTGCAAAATTGTTTTTGTTTTTTTTTGCTGAATTGAAATAAATAAATAGTTACCATGGAAACGCCAAAGAGTACTTTTTGTGTAGATGAAATATGTCGGTCGGACTTTTCTAGGACTTTTTGGCGGGAGTTTGTAGCGTTCAGTAAGTATGTCATTTTTTCTTTCATGTTTTTAATTGATAGAGTATTTATTAGCAAAGTACCATATAAGTGTTTATTATGTAGGATAAATTAAATAAAAGTGTGTATGCTGTGTTTCGACGTCCCACAAGAAATCCGACGATAAAGGTATCATTTTGCTGAAAGTGCAGTTTGGGTTAGTTCATAGACAGTTAATAGGGTTAATACAATGACTTATATATTACTGGCGTAAGGACCCGGCCAACGCGCGCGACTAAAGGGCCCAGCGAATTGGTGCGAAAATCGAAAGTTTCGCACACTCGCGACTCAGTCGTCTGCGGGACATTGTTCAGTGCGGTGGAAAAATATTCCATATAAAAATGCCTTATTGTGTTGTAAGAGGCCGTAAATATCATAAAAGAAAGGCTAAAAAGGAACATGGGATGTCGTATCATCGATAAGTAACCTTACATTGTATTTTTTCTTGTAAACAAATTAAAAAAACGAATTTTTAAAGCGACAATTCTATCAAGGTTCTTTTAACGTCAGTCAACTCTCGCCCACGCTAGTTCGTACGAGTTATGTCAGATGGCGCTACTTTTTGCATGTATGAAGAAAATCTGACTAAAATATGGAGACGGGCGGATCCTTCTGTTCAAATCTGTGGGTTAATACAAGAAAGATACTGTGATTGTGAAGAAACAGTGATCTTGAAGACTGAAAAATTACTGAAGACATTAACTCTACAAATTAATATACTACCGAACACATGGCGGTATGGCTAATGACTCTTAGCCTGCCCTAAAAAAAGAGCAAAAAAAAGTGTCTATCTGTCAAGTTGTTAATTTATGTCATGATTCGCGCCAAAAAATGAAACGAATGCTCTGCCTTCGATCTGTTTTGGCTTAAAATTAATTTTGTTTGTAAATTTTTTGTTTGTTTTCTATCTTTTTGCAAATTTTTACTCTACAATGGAAGGTTTTGATGATCCTGGAGTGTTTTTCTCTGATAACTTTGGAGTCGAAGAGAATGAGTCGCTTGATCAAATTAACCTACAAGCTGTGAAGAAAAAATTCAAAGAATTTATTCGTCAATTTCATACCGGAAATTTTAATTACAAATACAGGTGATGCATTATTTAAATTAGTAAATTCAAGTTAAGTAAAATTTTTGTATTACTATTTAGTTCTTTTCACAAAAAATAACCTCCAAACATGTTCCATATAGAGATGCTTTGAAAAGAAACTATAACTTGAGACAGTTCTGGGTGGAAGTGAACATTGAAGACTTATCAAGTTTTGATGAGGTTTTAGCAGAGAAGTTGTACAAAAAACCTACTGAGCATTTGCCCATTTTAGAAGAAGCCGCAAAGGAGGTAAAATTTTTATTTAATTTCATTAACAATATTTCTTTTGGGGTATTATGTACAAGGAACATTAACTGTGATTACACAATCAATGTAGTTGTATGTAATTATTAATGTTTGTACAGTAAAATTACACTGTTTCAGCTGGTTGATGAATTGACTGCACCCCGGCCAGAAGGTGAGGAGAAAGTTGAAGATATCCAAGTTTTACTATCATCAGACGCGCATTCTGCAAATTTACGAGAGCTTAAAGTAAGTTAATGTTTATCCCAAGACAAGGAATAAAAACTGAATGTGTTCTACATATTTTGTTATCTGTTAGTGTTTGGTTATTGTTTTATATAAGATACTATCCATTTTGTTTTAGTCTGAAACAGTATCCCGTCTTGTAAAAATACCAGGAATAGTAATATCAGCGTCAGGGGTCAAGGCTAAAGCTACTAAAATATCCATCCAATGCAGATCATGCAGGAACATCATCCCGAACCTGCCGGTGAAACCTGGTCTTGAAGGATATGTTATGCCAAGGAAGTGCAGCACGTAAGTCAAACTTAGTATTTGAATATATTTTTTTTACTTAAAATACTGTAAAATGGTACTCATGGAATCATGTTTTTGTTGCTTAAGTTGCTAGGTTGAACAATTTTATTCTACTTTATATCATAGACTGTTTACATAATTTCATAGTGATGATTAGTCAAGTATAGTCAGGAAGGAACTTTTTTGGAGGTGTGATGAATGAATGAATGTACTTTTACATGTTACAATGCCATATTTTAGTGAGCATTTTTTGTATGTATATGTATTTAGTTTCTCGGAAAGGGCTCTACAGATTTTGATGAAATTTTGTATTTAGGTAATGTTTTACAGTCTACGTCTATCTAGGTAGGTGTTATCCCTGAGAAAATCCATTTTTACACAAAACTTTTTTTCAGGGAACAAGCTGGAAGGCCAAAATGTCCTTTGGATCCATATTTCATAATACCAGACAAGTGCAAATGCATAGACTATCAGGTAATTACACTGCAATCCTTTTTTGTAAATTAAACAAGTTTTTAGTATATAAATATATGAAAATAAAAAAATATACACTAACATTCTAAAGAGGTAAAGTTTGTGAGTTTGTTTGTAGGAAGCATTCTCTGTTACTACTGAACCGATTTTGAAAACTCTCACCAGTAGAAAGCTATATTATTCTCTGAGTGACACAGGCTACATCTACGCTCGCGAGTCTCTTGCGGCTCTTGCACCACTCACCCTCAAAACAGCCTGGTGGCAGATTGCTGAGAGCCTCGTCATAATGTTAAGCTCCTGCAGTATGGACTCGTTGGTTCTCATAGCGGTCCACGGAATTCTGAGCAGCCTTCTCCAACACCACATTTCGAACGCATCGATTTTCTTGTTGTCGTTGCTCTTGCAGCACCAGGTTTCTGCACCGTAAAGGAAAATCGAAAATACCAAGGCCCGAACAAGTCTCACTTTGGTTTTCCGGCGAATACCGCGGTTCCTCCAGATTTTGTCTAGATCCACCACCATGATCTTGGTTTTCGAATGGTTGATCTTAAGACCGAGTTTGGCGCTCTCAGCTTCTATTTTCTTCAGCAGAATTGCCATATCTACTTAACTCGATGCAACTATGGTCGTGTCATCAGCGTACCTGAGATTAGTGATGCGCAAGCCTCCTACTGATACGCCTCCGTCCCAGTCCTCAAGTGCTTTTCTCATAATGTATTCGCCGTACAAGTTGAACAATTTTGGCGACAAAATACAGCCTTGGCGCACGCCTCGTTCAGTGTGGAAGGACTTCGACTGCTGGTCTTCCAGTTTCACAAAGCTAGTGCCATCTAGGTACAGATTCTGTATCAGGAATGGTAGATACTTGACGATAATAGTCAGCATAATATAGGAATAGGCATTTTGACTATGTTTAAAATATGTTACAATTTGTTGTCATCCTAATAAAATGTAATGTAAAAAGCATATTTTATTAATGTTCTGAAAAAAATAAGGTCATTTTCTGTATAAAAAACATAAATGAATTTTTTTTTTGTGGTTTGATCACGTATTTGAAAACGCTCTGTTATTGATTGCAACTCTGATGACGTCACACAGAAGTAAACATTAGGTTCAGTGCGTGCTTTCACTATTACAGCAGTTTGTTGTTTACTTATGTGTGACGTCATCTGTCAGAGCAACCAGGCGCCATAGCGAACATTGCGTTTTGGCGCGTATTTTTAAAATTCAAACTTTAACATTGATTTTTTCCATATATACGACAGATCTCCAGGAAATATTAAAATGGTTTGCATTTTATGCAATAACAAATAATACAAAACTATTTTCCAGTAGTAGTCAAATAGCCTATTCTCTGTGATAAAAAAGTTGTCTACGGCCCTACTCACTAGTGTTACAAAAATCGTTCGATTCAGCTTGGACACATGGTTTTCACAATCCAACTACCATCTAAGTGACCAACAGAGTATGTCCGTGTTGACAATTATCATAAAACCATGGCTTTTGGGATTTACAAATAAAATGTTACCCACTTTTTTTATGTTCCTTAGCTACGTATATAGCTCGCAGCTAAGCTAATAATTATTAATAACCCCTGACCAAATTTCAGCCAAAATAAAGCAACTTCTCTTTTGGAGGCCATTTTTGTCGCCATTTTTTTTTTGTACACCTAAAATCTGCCCCGAGTGTAACATTCTTTTAGTTGAAGCAACACCCCTCTAAGTCTTAATGATTTAGCGGACAGTTCACCATCTCCATGAATGCCATAGATTTCTATCAAACATGGTTAGAACCATGTCGGTTAATCTAGCTTTCAAAGTCAAAACCATACTCCATACTATAATCTGATTTTAAGCCTTTCATAGACTTAATGTCTTCTAAACAGATTGTTTCGTAATATTATTATTTATTACCTATGATATTGTTCTAAAAAGGTACTAAAACTGCAAGAGACACCGGAGAGCATTCCGCAGGGAGAGATGCCGCGTCATCTGACGGTGTACTGCGATCGCGTGCTGTGCGAGCGCGTGGCGCCTGGCGCGCGCGTCGTCATCCTCGGCATCTACTCCATCAAGAAGATCGCCAAGGTTGGGGTATGTAGCTGTAATTTTTTTTACCACTTGATGTTAAGGGGCTGTTCATTTATTACGTAAGACAATTTTAACCACTTTCTAACCCCTCCTCCCCCCTACATAAGAAAAATTAAGACTTAGATGCCCATATTAGATGCATAGAACACTCTCCACCCCCTTATGTAAGATAAGTATCTACCAAAAGTAGCAAAAATGATATATTTACTAGACGTTTTGATTACTTTTGTGATATTACATAAGAAAAATCTTGACCCCCTCCCACTGTAAGAAAAAATAAGACTTGTCCAAATCATCTTACGTGATAAATGAACAGCCCCTAAGTGATGATGTCGCCGAAAGTGAAAACAGGGTTAACTTTATTCCCACACAATGGGAAACTGGCTTTCTTATCTTGCCTTGCCTTGCCTTTCCTGCCTTTTGGCAGTAAGAAAAGATGGTGGTAGCTAGCCAGGTGTGCATAGAAAATGTCCTACCACCAATCAAACTGAGTCTTACAAAGTTAGACCCTTCTGGGAATCGAACCCGTGACTTCCTGGTGTGAATAGAATGGACTAACCATTATGCCACAAAGGCTATTAAAATTACCTGTGATCAAACCATAGTGAAGGTAGATCTGAATGCGTATTGTTTTGTGATCATGTGCAGTGCGAAGATTGTGGGGGTTGGGCATGTACCTATCTGGGGCAGTACTGTCTGATTAATCTGTAGTAGACATTTGATTGACTCTCGAGATCTTCAGATGCTATCACCTGATATATATTGTGACCTGCAAGCGAGTGCTTTTGTCACCATGCTCTGAATCAACCTCAGAGAGAGCCAAAGATACATGAAACGAGTACCTTCCACATAGTAGGTAGAAAAATTTTGGAGGGGCGGGAGGTTTGTGATAGTTAACCATTGTTTCCCAGAATTATTGTTATAAAAAGTTCAATGCGACCAAACCTCAACTCATCTTAAACTTTAACCATCTCCGCATGTTATTCCACTCGCTTCACACTAGGGGGTTGCGAGTTCGATTCTTTGTAAGACTCAGTTGTTGTTAGATAAGTAATAAATAAAATAAAATGGAGCAGGTGGTCCTAAAATCGTCTTTTATTTTCATTAGAACGGTAGGAAATACTGTGCTGGCTTTTTTTGAATTTGGAAACCTCAAAAAAAATGTTTTAAAACATACTACTCAAACAAAATAAAAGATAAAAAAACAAAAACTGACTTCAAAAAGAAACTCACTCAAAATTATGAATTAATACAATTAATACACAATAACAAAATCAAAGGTACACTCACAAATTACAAATCAAATAAGGGGCATAAGTCATTAAAAACTTATATAGGTACTTAAAATCTTATTTTAAAAAAGTTTATGTATTTACATACATAATTAACAATAGGAGTATGAGCTAAGGACAGGATAAAGGACGCGGAACATCAGGGGGAAGGACAACATAAAGTAAGAAGGAGTATTGGGTACAGTTTTAATAGTACACAATAAGGGACATTTGAAGAAAATGTGTTTCATCCAACCACAAAGAATTGTGCCAAATCCTTATATTGTCGAAACGTAATCTGCAATTAGTAGAAATCTTTCCTTTTACTATGGTAGAAGTGACCTGCTTGCTAAAGTAATTAGTACGGAAAAACCAAGCTTTGATGAGAATAAGAGGTTGAATTTGTCCTTAAAATCTACCTATTAGCAGTCTCGCGGTTTAAAATCTCCCGCACTTTTATCGTGACCTCGGGTTACGTTGTCATTCTTAGTGATAGTGTTGTGCAGACAGACAGACTTGAACGATTTGAAAATCGATTCCCATCAATTACGATTTGAAAATCAATTTCTGTAAAGTGTAAAAACAAATACAACAACTTAGTAAAATTTTGCATTATTATTTTTGTTTTTTGGTAATTTTCTAATAGTACTACACCGATTTTGATAAAATTTATATGGGACCACACGGGAAGCACTAGCTTTCAAATAAAAAAATCATCATGTAGCATCTCTATTATATTATTTAACCCCTTTTAAATCTAATTATGCTGCACTACCTGTAATTACCAACATCATGCATGAGTTACCTTTAATCGGTCCCTGTTGATTTTAAGTAATTAACTAATAGCTAACATGATTGTAAAATAAAATATTCGACATGTATGTTCAAATTACATCTCAATCAGAAACACAAACTCTAAACCAATTGAATTTCGCGCCGTGATCCCTTTACGGCTAACATACGCACGCACACAAGTAAAAGTGTAGGTACTTCGCTGGTCCATCCAAAGTACGGACGCAAAGAGAATATAACGAACTAACTGGCGGAGATGAGCGTAGAATGTAGTTATGACTTATGATATTTTTCTATAACTTACAATCTGCAGCATAATTTGATTTAAATGGGGTTTAATAATATAATAAGATGCTACATGATACGTAGAATTTTTACTCCTGGCCTAAATAAGAATTTCGGAAAGAAAGTAAATTTTAGGGTAATATGGAATACTTTTATTTTATAAGATTATAAATATTTGGGTAAATATATAAATCAGAGGATAAGATAAAGGGGTAAAGAGTGAATGACATTTAAAAAATAGGTAAAAGCGTAACAAATTATTGGTATAACAAATGGTTGACCGTGGAAGTAGTTAAATATAAAAACAACACATTACATAATTTTAAAATATAAAAAAAAGGTTAGGTAACGAGCGATCGTCCCCCCGGGTGTATAAAATGATCTGATAAATTCCTAAAAAAGTAAATCAAGTTCAATTATCAGCTGTCGAAATTACCCTTCAACGTTATACGTAAAAAAACTTTGGGTGTACCATACTCTTAATAAATTTTAAATCAAACACAAAATTGTTATAATAAAAGGGAGACAGGAGAACACGCAGGCCAGCAGCTGCGCTTGGAGGACGACAGCAGAAATTTGTCGGGCAGGTCGTAATGCTTGATCACCAGTAAGAATCAAGTCCAATGGGCCTTAAATTAGATATGAACAAAAGTTTCACTTCCCTTTTGGTAAGCAGCAGGCAGTTGCTGATCGGCGTAGTTAGCAATACTCCGGGGTATAGTGGTAGTATGCTGATATGTTTGGTCCGTGTGGAAGACCCTTGTTCGGACCGTGTGGAAGACCCTACAACGATGAAATAAAATTTAATTCGCAACGGCACTAAATAAAATTGGACAGCTATCTCTAAGCATAAATCACTTACCCCAGTTAAAATTAGGAGGTCTTGATAATAATAATAATATTTATATTGAAAAAACCTATTTCTACGGTCAACACTCCTCAATTGTTTTTCTCTTTGTCAAAAGCTCGCAATCATTTCCAAATTCTATTTTTATAGACGAACAAGATCAAAAGAGAATTTAATTATGAAACGCAAGAAAGGAGATCGGCTCGAATCGATAGTCTGCGTTTCAAATCACACAACACAATATTGCATAGAAAAAAAAACACAAACTTCGCTTAGCTATCACTGCTTTGGCTGAAAACGGGTCTAATTAATGTTCTCTTGTTTACGAAACAAAACTCAAATTCGTTTTTAAAAGAACTTGTATGGATAATCGTGCATCGATTATAATAAAGTATAATCGGCTCAATTACTATTTTGAATTCGTTGTAAATGATATTTGATTTGATTTGATTAGATCTTCGACTTCGCCGTTCGCCACTCGCAAGCACTAGTCCCTAGCAAAAAGTATATAAATCACTACGTACGTTTGTCACTCACTAGTTCATTTACAAACATTATGCAAACTGTTGAGGTTACTTTTTGTTAAAATGAATTTTAAATCATCCAAAATGCTGCTGAGGTTGTTTTGTGCTGCTCCCAAAGTTATTCCTCGAGTATGCATAGTTGGCGCGGGGCCCGCTGGCTTCTACGCCGCCATGCACCTCACTAAGAACCTAGAACAAGTCAAAATTGATATCATCGAGAAGCTACCCGTTCCTTTTGGCCTGATAAGGTATGGAGTGGCCCCAGATCACCCGGAAGTCAAGAACGTCATCAAACAATTTACCAAAGTGGCGCAACAGAATAACATCAATTTTTACGGCAACATAACCCTCGGGAAAGACGTCACTTTAGCTCAACTTCGACAGCATTATGACGCCGTTTTGCTGACCTATGGAGCTGAAGAAGATCGGAATCTTGGCATTGAGAATGAAGATGGACATAATATAATTGCAGCAAGGAACTTTGTGGGCTGGTACAATGGCTTTCCTAGTGATAAAGACTTGAAGATTGACCTATCAGGTCATACAGCTGCCCTACTTGGACAAGGAAATGTTGCATTGGATGTAGCTAGAATATTACTAAGCCCAATAGATAAACTTAGACAAACTGATATCACTGAGCATGCGCTGAATACTATAGCAGAATCCAAAATCAAACAATTATACTTGGTTGGAAGACGTGGACCTCTTCAAGTAGCATTTACTATAAAAGAACTGCGAGAACAGTTAAAATTAGAAAATTGTAGAACAATATGGAGAGAAGAAGATTTCAAAGGTGTTGCAGAGGCAGTGCCTAATATGCAACGCCCCAGAAAAAGACTGACAGAACTCATGTTAAAATCTTTAAGTGAAATGAAAAACGTAAACAGTAATGAAGAAAATGTGAGATATTTCAAACCAATATTTTTCCGAAGCCCCAATAAGTTTTTGCTAAATGATCAGCGGCATGTTACAGGAATTGAATTGAGCTGTAATAAATTAATTGGTGATAAATTTGAAGAACAAAAGTGTGTACCTACTGGAGAGATGGAACGACTGGACTGTAGTTTAGTTTTTAGGAGTATAGGTTATAAAAGTGTGAATGTAGATGACGACATTGTGTTTTGTTCAAATGGATTTGTGGAAAATGACAAAGGCAGAGTCACTGTTGATACTGCAGCAGATTTGGCTAAACTTTATGTAGCCGGCTGGCTAGGGACAGGTCCTGTTGGTGTAATACTGCACACTATGGGCAATGCATTCCATGTTGCAAAATTGATATGTGAAGATATCAAAAAACATAACAGCATGTATTCAAAAGGTGGCTTTGAAGAGTTGAAAAAACTATTACATGATAAAGTAGTTGATTGGCAAGGATGGGAAAGAATAGACAAATATGAGATTGAGCAGGGAAAGAAATTGGGAAAGCCTCGTGCAAAAATCTGCAGTATAGAGAAGATGATTGAAGTTGCAACACCATAGATTAAGTATAAATGCATTAAATAAAACTATAGTTTTTAGATTGTTTACATCAATTGTAATTCATAATGGCCCTATTTTTATTGTACAGAGGCCAGCACATCAAGCTAGACACTTTGGACTTTGTACCATTCCTATGCCGTACACATATGGATCAGAATCGCACTACGAGTGTCTAGCTTGATCTGCTGGCCTGTGTACTAGGGTCTTTTTATATTTTTAATATAATAAATTTTATGAACTGTAATACCTACTTGTGTTTAATTTTTTAATGGGTAGTATTAAAACAAATGACTATAAATTCAAATTATAGATGTCAAGTGTCAAAAATAACAAATATGAGTTAACAAAATACCAAGTACACAAATGAATATGAATGATTACAAAGCTCCATAACAGCGACATGTAAATACCAATTTGGGTTACCAATAATTTAAAACGAGAATCAAAATAATATTTAAGTGGCCTAATTTCTGCTTGGGTGACTGTTACGTCTCACATTATATTCATCATCATATCATCCAAAAGAGGTCCGTGATGACGAGTCCTGCTCTGCCCCCATCCAGCGCCTACCTTCGATCTTCATCAGTTTGTCGATCCACTGTGTATACATCTTTCTCTGCGCAGTTACCACTTGAGAACTTTACTGTCCTAACGGTCATCTGTTCTACGAGATATGTGCCCTGTCCACTGCCACTTAAGTTTACCCATTCTGAGAGCTATGTCAGTTACTTTGTTCTCCAATGAATCTTCACGCGGCGAAGCTCCGATAGCACGCTCCATTGCCCTTTAGGTAACCTTGAGTCTTCCTCTGAGGCCCATAGAAGCAACCATGGCTCGGTTCCGTACGTCATCATTGGCAACACACACTGGTCAAAAACTTGTGTTGAAACCCTGCAGTGTTTGGGCAAACTATTTAGTAATCTGTGGTTTGGGACGTGAAGATATTGAGAAGCTTTTCGTATGCTGCCCCAGCCGAGTTGGATTTGTCGATCCATTTCTTTCTCAAAGTTGGACCTTCCTAACAACTTCGAATGTTAAGCCTCCAAGCTTCAGAGGAGTTGGTACGACATGATATTTAACATTATTTTCGTCTTGTCCATGTTTAAGACCTTTTTAGGGTTCCATATCGTTTTGCCATGTCTGTCTGTCCACGACTTAGCTCAGAGACTATTAGTACTAGAAAGCTGTAATTTGGCATGGGTATACATATTAATCATGCCGACAAAGTTGTACAATAAAATATTGAAATTAGGGTAAAAAGGAAGTGATTTTTTTTTCGTTTACGTACCTGTCTCAAAACTATTGGGCTTTGCTATAACATATGTAAAAAGATAGCACGTTTATTTGTCACTGCAATCACACACATATGTTACCAGACCAAGTTAAACCGATATTTCAGGAAATCTGAAAAAAATGTAAATAGTAGGACATATAATCAATTTTAAAGGAAAACTATCACGACTAAGAAGGCTTTCTTAGTTTAGGGGTAATAGTCGACCGACGTAAGACGTATATTTGGATTTGTAAAAATTTTATAGATTTTCCATACAAAATATTCTATTACCAACTGCAAATATTAATTGGTTTTCCAAAATCTTTACGCTAGTCCGACTCGAACTTGGCGGGTTTTTTTATTGAGAGACTAGTGAGGCCATCAAACAGTGGGTGATGTACTCGCCGTTGATATTGATACCGATGTCACCCCAGTCCAGAAGCTTGAAAACATTTTCCAGGACGGCGGTGAACAGTTTCGGAGATGTAACGCCTTCCTGTCTCACCCCTCCTGTGGTCCTGGAGGCGATTTGACATTGTGGAATTTTTCATACAAACACTTCCTCGATGTATCGATAGTCAATTCGGTACCGCTGGAGAGACTAGCACCTGTTAGCATAGCCCAGGTTTCGACCAGATCAAAGGCTTTCTCATAGTCCATCAACTCCTATAATAGTGGCTGATTATACTCTTCCGTCTTCTGTATAATCTGCTGCGGCGTATGTATGTGGTCTATTGTATGTACTAAAGCCTCTTCAGAAGCCGGCTCGTTCGAAAGGCTGGAAGGCGGACTGATCCCTTAGAGGGATCTCTTCCAGTCAACCTTTGCAATAGTAAACAGAGGACTTAAATAGGACAAAGAAACACGTAATTGAGTACAAGACAGTAAAATAACATTAATACAACTAATATTACATTTAAACTTAAGTAACCTAATTTTAATAAATAAAAACTAAATTTAATAAATCTAACGTATAAAATAAATATGATACATAATATATACGAAATATATACATATCATAAAATAAATATATATAATCTCAAGACAGATGGGAAGATCTCATACATTGTCCTTTAGACAGGCCTCGAAGGCGGCAAGGGTAGGAGACATCCTAATGTCAGCTGGTAGACTGTTCCAGAGGAGGACTGCATGCACCGTGAACGACCCAGTATAAGTGTCGGTACTGTTGGTGGGAATCGCGAGAGTGTGGTGCTTGCTAGAGCGCGAACGGTTCTCCATGTAGTGAAGCGAAGGTATTGCGGAGCAGCAGAGTTGAACAGTACGTTGTATAGGAAGTACAGAATATGGTGATTTCTCCGCTGGCGGATGAGTGGCTAACCCAGCTTACTACGACTCCGATATATGGTCGTACTTCCGCAGGCCAAATACATATCGAATGCACTGGTTCTGAAGTCCCTCTAATTTATCCAGCAGTTCAGAAGAGTTGTCGAGGTAGACAACATCAACGTAGTCCAGCAAAGGAAAAAAGAACGGACCAGGAGAAGTTTGGTGTCGAGAGGAAGAAAATTTGGAAGCCGTTTTAATGAGTGTATAGAGGCAGACTTTGCAACCCACTTCATTAATTTGTGGGGACCAGGAAAGTGTTTGGTCGAAAGTGATACCTAAACCTATTTTTTTTATAGTAGAGGAGAAAGGTATAACTACACCTGGACACTTCATACAACAGGCCAGAAATGACATATCAAAAAAGGAATGACGGAACAAACAAAATGGCGGGAAATCCTATACGTTCGACAACCAACCTGTAACCAATCTGGGTGACGAGGCGGTGAGGTCGCAATCTAGAGAGCGGCAGGGAGTGTCCATACTGTACGTTAGTACTACGTTACTACTACTACTACTACGTACGTTACTTTTTATAAAAAGTCTATTACCTGTCAAAAGTGAACTTGCATGATTTTGAAATCTAGCGACTCATATACAGGGTGTAACATAAAGGTGTGGTGATACTTTAAGGTGGGCTTGTACTCATCAAACTGAACAACTTTCTCCATGGAACCCATAGTCAAATCGCAAAAAAAAATTTGGCTCTCCCATACTAACTCGATCAGCTGATCAGCCAACTTAGTATGGGAAGTTCAAATTTTTTTTTGCGATTTCACTATGGGTTCCATGGAGAACGTTGTTCAGTTTGATGGGTACAAGCCCACCTTAAAGTATCACCACACCTTTATGTTACACCCTGTATACTTTGGTATAACTGTGTTATTAAATACCAAGTTAGGCACGCCTAAGTCCTGAAACTTGGAAATGAAGTGAGGGCTGCCAATTACAATTGCCTGGGACTTTGAATAGGTAAATGACAAAGAGTATGGTTATGTGTTGATTCTATAAAAAATACCATAACCTGAGACTTTTACCTGAATCATGACATTATTTGTAATAGGCATTAAGTTTTTACCTATTTAAAATAAATATTTTTGAATTTTGATTTTTTTTGAAAACTTATGGACTGATTGAGTTTAAAAGGTACACATATGTAAGTCGATGACCCAATGGCGGACTTGTAACGTAAATAAAAGAAATTTAATCAGGGCCAAATTAGAAAATAAATAAAAGTTTTGCAAACTATAACGTGTGACATAAAATGAACTTGATAAGAAAATCTCAAATATGCTTTTTTATCCCCCGTTATCTCTGAAACTACTGGCCCTAAAATCTTTAAAAAATTCACAGTATGTGACGTTAAATGCATAGATTACAAGAAAAACTATGAAAAAAATCGTAAAGTCCTTCCATTCCCACAGGAAAAAATAAATTTTCAAAGTCCCAAGTTTCATAAGTAGACCCATATTTACCTAGAGCAAAGTATGTATTCAGAAGTCTTGTACTTAAAGTTTTGATTATCTAGGACAAAGTGTGTTTTCAGAGGTCTTGTTCTGTTTGTACTTTTTTAAGTTTTGATTATCTAGAGCAAAGTATGTACTCAGAAGTCTTGTACTTAAAGTTTTGATTATCTAGGACAAAGTGTGTTCTCAGAGGTCTTGTTCTGTTTGTACTTTTTTAAGTTTTGATTATCTAGAGCAAAGTATGTACTCAGAAGTCTTGTACTTAAAGTTTTGATTATCTAGGACAAAGTGTGTTCTCAGAGGTCTTGTTCTGTTTGTACTTTTTTAAGTTTTGATTATCTAGAGCAAACTATGTACTCGAGGTCTTGTTCTGTTGGTGCTTAAAGTTTTGATGGGGGAACTCTGTTTGTGTGACCCCGAGTCGCACTTTACCGGTTTCTTTAATCAAGTGAACTGTTCCTTCGTTGTTTATATTTTTGTGGCCATTCACCATACAAGAACTAATACCATTCATTAGAGCAGCTTCACTTTAAATAGCAATATTAGCAAGCAGAGAGTGCATCCTGCGCGCATTGACGACAACAATGTACGGGATATATTTGGCCTTCTGTGGAACGAACTATCATCATCGTCATATCAGCTCATATACGTCCCCACCAAGGGGCTCCAGCCTACCCTGAATTAGGGCGAACCGACTATAAACTGATTTTAACCGCCTCCGTGGAGTAATAGTTCAAGTCCATTAGCTTCACATCAGGAGGTCGTGGGTTCAATTCCTGGCGGAGTGTAACTTTGTATGACTTGGTTTGGTTGGTGGAAGGGAATTTTCTAAGCCCGCCTGGCTAGCTGCCACCTCTTATGTCTTGCCGCCAAGCATCAATGTTAACAGCATTGATGTGTTCCAGCTTGAAGAGAAGATAGCCAGCGTTAAGGAATCTTGGTAAGCACGCTTCCATCTTCGGCATCATCGTCACTTACCATCAGGTGAGATTAAGTCAAGGGCTTACTAATTGTGAATAAAAAAAAGAAAAATGTGTCGGGAGTGCTCCCTTTATGCTTACCACATCAAATCCCTTTACGTATTGAATATATCATTTTATTATTCTTGGTCAGCGCGGTGACCGCGACAAGAGTTCAGTGGGGGTGCGCTCATCGTACCTGCGCGCGGTGGGGCTTACCACCGAGGAAGGCGTCACCGGCGGCCTGCGCCCCTTCACCGCGGACGAGGAGGAGCAGTTCCGCCGCCTGTCCACCGCCCCGGATATCTACGAACGCATCGCCCGCTCCATCGCGCCCAGCGTCTTCGGGGCCGTCGATATGAAGAAGGCGATCGCTACGCTGCTGTTTGGAGGCCAGTATTTTATTTGAGAACGGATAGCGTTCTTGAGTATCATTTTCCTGTAATGACACAGCTTACTTACCTTGTACCCGACTGCGATAATAGGAGAGTTTTTTTAAGTACATTTACAACACAGTTAACAATGATCGGTTTCATTCATCATTTAGTTATTTATTACTTTGGCACGCACTGTTGCCTAAACGGCTTGATGGATTTTAATTAGGTTCGTCTTGATCCCGTGAGTGACTTAGGATACATTTTTACCCGACTGGCCAAAAATAGAGGTTTTTTTTTTGTTGACAAATAAAGTTCTCTTTCACCAGGATAATGCAAGTGTTCACACGTCACTAAAATTGATTGCGGAAATTCACTACTGTGGGTTTTAATTATTACCCCACCTACCGTATTAACCCGATTTAGCACCGTCGCGTCTGTCGTTCACCTATTCCACAATTTAAACATATGGGCGGTGAGAAATTTTCTAGCAACGACGAGGTCCGAGGAAGTGAACACCTATTGAAGGTCTGGAGACATGTTTTTTTAAGTGGTGTTATGGCCTTGGAATCCAGATAGAATAAAGAAGAAAGTGCATTAACCTCGACTACGTATCGAAATAAAAATTATTTAAAAATGTTTTAATTTGTTTTCATATTTAGACCGCAAACTTTCCAATCAGACCTCGTAATATTAGTAAGGACTGTCTAATCAATGAATCATCGTTTCTTCAACAGGATCAAGGAAGCGCTTGCCCGACGGTCTCACGCGTCGTGGAGACATCAATATTCTGCTGCTGGGAGACCCGGGCACTGCCAAGTCACAGCTGTTGAAGTTTGTGGAGAAGGTCTCGCCTATCGGCGTGTACACCTCTGGCAAGGGGTCCAGTGCAGCTGGGCTCACGGCCTCCGTCATCAGGGATCCGGGAAGTGTAAGAACTTTTTACATCTCACATTCAAAACTGCTTCCGTTTTTTGTCGGTCAGTGGGGACGCTATATCATAAACTTGGTAGTTTTAGCGTATCTGGTAGATATACGAGAGGGAATGCTTCCGTTTTTAAAATAATTGCGGGCCTCACTTTATACCCTAAGGCTCGGTAAGTGGGGACGCTATAGCAAAAACCTGGTAGTTTATCATATCTGGTAGATGTACGAAAGGGCCTGCTTTCATTTTTAATGAGCAATTTTCTAGCACTTATTCTTAGTACCACCACAGTCTAAAGAATCCATAATGTCGGCCAACGTAGACTTCTAGACAGGGCAATCGCGCCGGGGGTGATGTCGGTCACCGTTCAGTCTCTCGGTACCATTCATTTAGAATAGAAGAGGAGGTGACCAGTGAAGTATTGCTGGCTTTGACGCAGACGTTAAAGGTTGTCAAAGGCATTGGGCAACTATATAGTTTCTTATACTGTGGTACCATTAGATGGCACCACGGTTAGGTCAGCATCATCATCATATCAGCCCAAAGAAATTCACTGCTGGACAAAGAGTATGGTTCGCTTCCACGAGGCATTCGCTTTGTAGAGTACCAGGACAAGCGTCTTGGCGGCAAGACCTACCGCAACTGGTCCTTGCCTTCGCCTTATGGTGTTGGCTGGAATAGCGGCCCTCACTTCATGCTCTAGCGTCGGTAAGTGGGAACGCTATATCACAAACCTGGTATTTTAGTGTATCTGGTAGATATACGAGAGATTCCCTCTCGTGGACAAAGACCTCCCCTAAGTATTTCCACGACGACCGGTCCTGCGCTGCCCGCATCCAGCGGCTTACCGGGACCTTCACCAAGTCGTCGGTCCAGTGATTGGGTCGCTTACCTATACTCCGCCTTCCGGTGCGCGGTCAGCACTCGGGAATAAGATAAGATAGTGGTAGCTAGCCAGGCGGGCTTGGAAAATGCCCTACCACCTGCCAAACGAGGCTTACAAAGTTAGACCCTGCCAGGAATCGAACCCGCGATCTCCTGGTGTGAAGCGAATGGTCCAACCATTCGGCCACGGAGGCGGTTAAAGAAACTTTAAAGTAAAAGTTATTCCAGCTAAAGAAACTTTTTCTAAACATACACTGCCATCTTTTGAATTCAAGTGACCTACGTTTTTTAATTAGATTTCAGAGTATGGAAAACCTTGGCATGATTTTCGATGGCCTCAGTAGAGTCTCCCAACAAGTGGGTCTTAAAATTAACATGGTCAAGACGAAAATAATGTTGGAGACTCTACACTCGAAGTTGTTGACGTATATACGAGTATGTATACCTGGGACAAATAGTTCAGTTGGGTAGGTCCAACTTCGAGTAAGAAATCAATCGACGAATCCAACTTTTCTATGCAGCATTTGGGAAGCTTCGGAATAACTTCACGTCTGAAAAAGCATAATAGTGTATGTAGTGATGACACACGGAACCGAGACATAGTCACTTTCTATAATAGCTCTCATAAGAAGGCTCAAGGGCACCAAAAGAACAAGAAGATCCGCAGAACCAAAGTAACCGATATAGCTCTCAGAATTACTAAAGTTAAGTGGCAGTGGGCAGGGCACATAGCTCGTAGAACAGATGGCCGTTGATGCAATCAAGTTCTGGAGTCGCACTGGGAGACGGAATGTAGACAGGCATCCTACTCGGTGGACCGACGACCTGGTGAAGCTCACGGAGGCCGCTAGATGTGGGCAGCGCAGGACCCGTCATTGTGGAAACCCTTAGGGGAGGCCTTTGTCCAGCAGTGGACGTATTCCAGCTGATATGATGATGACGATGACGAAGGGAGAGTTCCGTACCACCATACCTCAATATAAGTACCTACAATAATGATACCTATTCATTTCTAACACAAGACATAAACGCGAGCGACAGAAAAAAATCACATTCAGTTTTGACTCTTTCGCGCGAGCTCGACTCACACTTGACGGTTTTTATTGTTCGTTATTTTACTTTAAGATTAGTACTATAATCACAGCAAGTTTCACGCTAGTATGTATCAACGTTTTTCATCATCATCATCATATCAGCCTAAGGAAGGATGTCCACTGCTGCACATAGGCCTCCCGCAAGGATTTCCACGACGACCGGTTCTGCGCTACTCGCATCCAGCGGCTTCCCGCGACCTTCACCATGTCATCGATCCACCAATAGGGAGGCCTTCCTACGCAACGTTTTCCGATGCGCGGTCGCCACTCGAGAACTTTACTGCCCCAACAGCCATCTGTTCTACGAGCTATGTGCCTCGCGCACTGCCACTTAACTTTAGCAATTCTAAGAGCTATGTCGGTTACTTTGGCTCTCCTACGGGTCTTCTCGTTTCTGATTCGACCACGCAGAGAAACTCCGAACATAGCATGCTCCATTGCCCTTTGGGTGACCTTGAGCCTTCTTATTAGGCCCATAGTAATCGACCATGTCTCAGTTCCGTATGTCATCACTGGCAATACACCTTGGTCTTAAGACACTGCGGTATTTGGGACGTGAAGATATTGTGAAGCGTCCCGAACGCTGCCCAGCCCAATTGGATTCGACCATTGGATTACCGTTTTTACGATCGAGCAAATAAAAAACAAAACTTAAAAAAACATGTTTCTTGTATGGTGACCCCCTTCATATTGTACTCTACGTTTTTTTTTCTAAAAATCTGTCAAAGTATCTTAAATATCTACGAGTATATGTATAAAATTCTTGTGTCGCAGTGTTAGTTTCCATACTCCTCCAAAACGGCTGGACGGATTTTCATGAAATTTTCTGTGTATATTTGGTAGGCCTGAGAATAGGTATAGACAATTTTTCAACTGTATCTAAGCGGGCAAAGCCGCGGGAAACAGCTCCTATTCTATTAAAATGTCAAGCGACTAGTCTCCTGTGTATTAGATGTTTATTTTTTTGCCGTGTAGTTTCATTTTTATTACTTTGATAGTAAATCCCCCATATTACCACATATTCTGTGAAATTTTCAGCCGGATACCTATTACGGTCCAAAAGATACAGCCCCCTAAAGGTCGGACATACGGACTGCTTAGGCTTAATATTAGGTTCCCGTTACCTGATACAGAACCCTAAAAATGTAAACGCTCATTACCTAGTGCAAAAAACTGCTATTTACTTTTATATTATCAAACCAAACTTAAATAACTATTTATTGTACATCAAAATAAATACATATGCAAAATTTAAATCAAAAACTAAGAGACGTATTACCATTCATCACTAAGATGTTCTATCATTGTCAGCAGTTATTCAGAAGAATTGACAATAGGGATGACGACAGCATCAGAAATAAATTATGAACTCTTGATCACTAAATTGCCCTCCTACTTAAACCTTACGCGTTTTGTTTTCCATCAAGTCTTCGATTTTTAATTCACGAAAATCACAAAATGAGTACATAAATGACGCTGCAAAACTATGACGTCGCGCCTAGGTATTTCAACATTTTCCGAAAAAAATGTCTTTTTGACAGATGATAAAAAGTAAATCAGATGACTAGCATTCGTCATCCCTATTTCCAAACCTTACGCTATTCCACTTTGAACTGAATATTCTCAAACATGGTACACCCAACAGTCCATTCATGGCACAAAGTCTAAATTCAAAGATTTTACTCACTATCCGACAACAGCTAAGCCAAAAGGTAGGGTTGTGTCATGAATCTCGCATATTTGGTTCTATATAACCTCGTACAGCCAATACTCCTGCCGATTTTAACATATGAGGTGTCACAGTATTCGTCATGATCCGGAATGTGTTGTACGTACATGGAGTTACATTAAGCGCTACATGGCAGATGCTATTTTAAGTAATCGGGTATTGCTTGACGCCTTCTATTGTGTTCAATGTGGTTTGTCCATTAGCGCAACTTCGTGATGGAAGGCGGCGCAATGGTGCTCGCCGACGGCGGTGTGGTGTGCATCGACGAGTTCGACAAGATGCGCGAGGACGACCGCGTCGCCATACACGAGGCTATGGAGCAGCAGACCATCTCCATCGCCAAGGTATCATCTATATATTGTATGTAACCGTCTCCGTGGCGTAGTAGTTAAGCCATTCGCTTCACACCAGGAGGTTGTGGGTTCGAATCCCCGTGGGTTCTAACTTTGTTTGACTCGATTTTGCGTTGGAGAAACTTAGTAAGCCCGTTCTCATCTTCGGCATCATCGTTGCTTACCATTAGGTGGGATGATGCTAAGGGCTTACCAATTATGTTTTTTTTAAGCAGCGGGTTGTGTCCGAGATACATCCGTTATTATTTAAGTGTACACTTCTTATCCCGCCTTGAAGGAAGGAATAGGGGATCGGACTGCTAGTCATTTGAGTTACTTTTAATGATCTGTCAAAAACGAAATTTTGTTCTAAAAATGTTTGAAATACCCACAAGTGACGTCATAGATTTTTAGCGTCATTGATGAACTTATTTTGTGAATTTGATCAATTAAAAATTGAAGAAGTGACGGAAAAACAAAACAAGTAAGATTTTTTGGAACTTCAAGAGGAGAGCAGTGTAGGAAATCATATTTCAGATTTTATTTTTGATGCAGTCCGATCCCCTATTCATGTCGGAGTTTTTGCTTAAGAAGTCATTTCAAAAGCTTTATTATTTCAATCAAATATACACTACTAATCAACCAGCTTTGGCATTGGGGGGTTTTGCCGTAATCGCCACGCTTGGCGGGCGGGTGGACGATCGCAGTGTGCGATGCGGCGGCACAGTACGCGGAAAGGACGCTGTTGCCCGTGGTCCGGTTTACGACACCCACGGGGAGAGAGATGATGGCCCTATTATAATGGCAAATCATGATTGATTAAAAATGTTTGGCGGCAAGACTTAGTTAAGAAGGGGATAGCTAACCATGCGGTCGTAGAAAATGCCCCTCCACAAACCAAAGCGAGTCTTACAAAGTTGGACTCAATCGGGAATCGACCCAGCGACCTCCGGATGTGAAGCTAATGGAATTAACCATTACGCCACAGAGGCGGTTAAAATATATAAAAATTTACAAATATATAAAGTTGTTCAGTACGTTGGTAGAAGCCGCAGTTAACGGGTTCTACACCAGTTTTGTTACACACTGTTAAACTGTTGTAGGCGGGCATCACAACAACGCTGAACTCGCGGTGCTCGGTGCTGGCGGCCGCCAACTCGGTGTTCGGCCGCTGGGACGACACGAAGGCGGACGACAACATCGACTTCATGCCCACCATCCTATCGCGTTTCGACATGATCTTCATCGTCAAGGACGACCACGACCGGAACCGGGATATTGTGAGTCATACATACATGCTTACCTACGGAAGGTTGAATATGTGTTTACTTAGGTAATTTTTTTAAATAGGTATATTAGATGGAGTGTTGCTAGACCGTAATAAAACGTACGTTTTTGGGGTTCCAAACACCCAAAGGGTGACCAACGGACCCTGTTACTTAGCCTCCGCTGTCCGCGCGTGTGTCTGTCTGTCAGCGGGCTGTATATCGGGAACCGTAATAGGTTTTAGGTAGTGTGTTTTTCTATAGCCGCTATATCAAAGAATGATGAAATTAGAAAAAGTGAAAAATGAATGTGGGTCCCCATACAGAATATGTGTTTTATAGGTCAAGATTCAATATATTTCTTCAAAATAGGTGCACATTACACTCTTTCTGATATTCATAAAATAATAACATAATGTCATTTGTGAAAAATAAAGAAATAAACAATCATCAAAATTTAATCCTTGATATAAACCTGATTATGTCATCACAACATGAAAACAATATGACACGAAAAGCTATACGTAAAATCATTGAATGTCATTCATGCCTTTGACAAGAGTAGGCCAGTTCACACAGACAGCACCCAGTCACGAGTATAACGCGAGAGTCAGCCATCGCTCCCATCAACTATATTAAAGGGAAAGGAACGACCCGGCTCCCGATGCGCCACTATCCGCACGGTATTTTTTATTTACCTCTTTCGTTAGCGGTAATTTATACAAGCGTAAAACTTGGTGTGATAATAGTGCTGATTCTGATGTAAAAGAACAAATAATAAAAACTGACCAAGCATGAGTCGTACTTGCGCTATGAACTGAATGAAAAAAAAAAACATTTTTCTGTCGCTCGCGTTGATGTCTTTTGTTTGTTATTTAGGTATCATTGTCATAGTTATGTGGAGAGGTGTGGTGGTTGAGCCCAACTCGCACTTGGCCGGTTTTTTGACACTTTGATGTTCCTTGGCACCCAGTGAATCTTTTAATACTACGCACAAACTACTGAAGAAATAAATATATTTCTTAAGAAAGCTGGGTTTATAAATAAAAAATCCTACTATCTTACTAATATTATAAACGCGAAAGTTTGTAAGAATGTATGTTTGTTACTCTTTCACGCAAAAACTACTGAACGGATCTGGCTGAAATTTGGTAGGTAGATAGATTAGGACCTGGATCAGCATATATGCGCCTTTTTTTGCACGCTCGCGAGCTGCTTGCGGCTTGCGCACTGCGCACCCTTGAAAAGTCATAGAAACGTCCACGCGGGAGAAGCCGCTGGAAACAGCTGGTATTGATTGATTGATTGAAAACACTTTATTGCACAACATTATTATAATAATATTATTATCATTATCCTTGGTATTATTATAATCATCATACTAATATTAGAAACGGGAAAGTACTTTTGTTTGTTCCACTTTAACGCCTAAACGGTTGAACGGATTTGGATGAAATAGGTATAGATAGATCAAGCACTGAACTAACATCTAACTAATTTTTATCCCGAAAAAATGCATAGTTCCTGTGAGATAGCTACATTTATTCACACCTAAACGGCTATACGGACTTGGATGATATTTGGTTGGAAGATAGAAATCAAGCGTTGAATTATCACTAACTTTTATCCCGTAAAATGCATGGTTCCTGTAGGATAGCTGATATTATTATAAACATTGCTATATATTACATTACAACTTATATTTAAAAGAAGCAAAGAGAACGACGTAAGATACATTTATCTCTGTGAAATGGATGGTTGTTGAGGCCTCTGGGAAAAACTTAATTCCACGCTCACGAGCCGCTGTGCACCCTCGATTACAGTTATAAAAACTATATCCGTGCGGGCGAAGTCGCGGACAAAAGCTAGTAAATAATTTGAAAAAATAATACCAGTCTGATATGAATGATCTAAAACTAACTCTGCTATCTATTACATCGTACCGTCTTAAGGCTACTAGTCGTACGAATTTGCAACACTAATTACTGATTGTATGGTGTAAGTAAGTATATTGTATTAATCTGGTTCAAATACTGTTAGGATACGACCTCTTGGAATGGAGTGGCATATGACGTGAGCTGACCATTAGCAACGCTGTCGGGAAAGCGCGTGACACGTTAAGTAAAGTCAGTAAGAAACTAATACGATCTCATCTGTCATCATCTGTGCGTTAGTGACGAATACAATGTAAGTACGCCGCTCCATTTCAAAAGGTCGTATCCTAACAGCATTTGAAACGGATATAAGTAGTTACTTATGTATACAACTTTAGTGGTACAGTAACTCTGCACACTAATTTCGCTCGAGTACTACGGAAGTCCTTAGGGCCTTCCACACATATGTCCGCGCGAGGCATTCTTTAGCCGGTAGGAACAGCTCTATATCAATGGAATAAGAGCGTTAATTTCGCCGTCCGCTTCTGATCCTCAGCTCATACGACCTCATGAACACTTATTGCAAAGACGATTCCTGGCAGCCGATTCTGGACTGACATACGCTGGATGTCCCTTATACCCACCCCAGATAAGCTTCAAATGTTTGACAAAGCTCTGTGTGTGGGCCGACATATGTTTAAAAATATTAGCAGAAAGAAAAAAATGATGAAACTCTGCTATAAAGCCACTTTTCTAAAGAAATATTTGGTAAGGCTATGTCAACCATTGTCTGGAAAATCCTTTAGGTAAATCGCACCTGAATATAATCTAGATTTTTATACAAACATACTCTTTGTTCCATTCGCAGACGTTAGCGAAGCACATAATTTCTGTGCATATGGGCGGCGACAGCAGCGAGCGCGTCACCGAAGGCGAGCTACCCCTGGCGCTGCTGCGGCGCTACGCGGCGTACTGCCGCGCGCGCTGCGCCCCACGCCTCGCGCCCGCCGCTGCGGAGCGTCTGCGCGCGCGCTACGTGCTCATGCGGTCGGGCGCCGCCGCGCACGAGCGGTCCGCTGACAAGCGCCTCTCCATACCCATCACTGTCAGGTAATGTTTACCGCACGGCACTTCATCCTAGTCGACCGATTTACATTTAACTTATTACACACACGTTTTGCGTTTGTGCATAACTATAGGGCTGGCTATTAATTTTCACTCGGAGAAAATAAAGACAACGTTATACGTAGGCTAGTGCTTCTCTTATTGTATCATATACCGAGTTACTCCTTTGCAGGGCTGACTATCAATCGTCACTCGAAGAGAAAAAAGACAACCCTATACTTAAGTAAGCGAGTGCTTCTCTTTTTCTAACATATACCGAGTGACCCCTTTATAGGGCTATCAGTCGTCACTCGGAGAGAAAAAAGACAACGCTATATTTACGTAAGCTAGATCTTCTCTTTTCTAAAACTAGCTGTGCCCGCGAATTCTTCCGCGTGGAGGTGTTGATTAACGATATTTACTTGGTAGGGAAATAGATAAATGAAAACAGAAATAAACAAATAATACTTAGAGATAAAAGAAAAAATAGAGTAAGAAAAAAAAGGAAAACAATAAATAGGAAAGTGACCCCACTGAATATAATAAACTACCTACAGTAGAGATAAAGATACGTAGAGATACAGTTTACTCAAATAAATACAAATCTACTTTCTTTCTTATCGTGTGGCACAATTAACCCTGCTATCCAAGGAATAGACGGAGGTTGCCTGGTAATGCACTTAGCATCACCCGCGGTCACGTGTAGGGCATTTAGATTTACACCTGCAACGCTACCTTTATACACATCTGGAATCAGATGTGCAGATTTACTCACAATGTTTTCCTTCACCATTATAGCAATCGGTAAGTATGCGTACGTAAGTTCCGAAAAACTCATTGGTACATTGGCCGTCCGGATTTGAAATACAAATAATCGTATCAAATAGCAATCAAATCAAATTTATCAAATCAAATAGAATTTATTTAGTTTCTTACAAATAATCAAAGCAACCTAGTCATAGGCAAAAATCGGTAATACGTAGGAAAGTAAAGAGCAGTCGTTCGTAATTGTATCAAATCCAATAAATTTTATTTGGTTTCTTAGATCGAAATAACAGTGATACAGATCTAAAAAGAATTATGTCCATGCTTTCGATCAATTAGGTAAGGCAGTTTGTGCGCCGCAAACGTAAGCGCGTTTTATTATCCCTGAAGCGCCATCTATTGGCAGTCTGTTGCTATGATCATAATGTCTGGTATGTGTAGGTTTTATGGAGAAAAAAAGTAGTTAAGCGCGTTTTAAATCGATTTTATTATTTATGTAATAGACGGATCTCATTTCCCACGGGACCTCTTTAGTTTTAATAATAATGATAATAGTAATGATCGTCAAAATACCCCAACTTAATGTAAAGGTTTCATAAAATACTGCTTTTTTGCATTCCTGCAGGAACCTTTATTTTTTTTGGGATTCATAATGTCCCAGTTTTAGTTCGCGATATAAGATATCAACATTGGAATAGGTCTAGCAACATTTGCGTGGTGAGCCATTCTAGAAATGCATACTTTTGATTTTCCCACTGAAACTTGAATTTTCCGGGATAAAAAGTATCCTATATGTTAACCCGGGCTATAAGGGACCACCATACAAAATTTCATCGTAATTATTACGAAAAATAAAGGGATTAAGTAAAAACACGGTCTAGAGTGGTTTTACTGCAGTTCGCAAGCACACAGAAATCTTCAACCACAACAACGCTCTTCTTACATAAGCTAGTGCTTTTTTTCTGACATATTTTTTTATCCCGTGAAAATAGCATAGACCATCAGTAACTAAAAAAAATGTTTATTTTTGTGGTTATTTTATTTTACATCGCAACAGATTGTTGAAGGAGTGGGAAATGACATAGACGACTAATTAATATCGAGTCACTCCTTTCTAGGGCTGACTATAAATCGTCACTCGGAGAGAAAAAAGACAACGCTATCCTTACGTAAGCTAGTGCTTCTCTTTTTCTAACATATACCGAGTGACTCCTTTATAGGGCTGACTATCAATAGTCACTCGGAGAGAAAAAAGACAACGCTATACTTACGTCAGCTAGTGCTTCTCTTTTTGTAGCATATACCGAGTGACGTAGTGTTGTTGCTGTCCTTGTACTGTCGTCCTACTGCGGGCCTATGCCACATCACAAACTTGTTTCCACTAATCCGTTTTTGTATTATGAGTTAGAACTATATAAAAACTTAATTAAATTATTTCCAGGCAACTGGAAGCTATTGTCCGCATATCGGAGTCCCTGGCAAAGATGTCGCTGCAGCCATTCGCCACGGAGGCGCACGTCAGTGAGGCGCTGCGCTTGTTCCAGGTGTCCACGCTGGACGCCGCCATGACCGGCTCTCTTGCTGGTAAGTCGCGTATAACGTGCAGTTTATTTTAAAATCCATATTTGATAAGCCCTTGGCATCATCTCACCTGATGGCAAGTGACGATGATGCCGAAAATAGAAGCGGGCTTACCAAGATTCCCCAACTCAATGAGGATCTGACTATCTTATCTTCAAGCCGAAACACATGAATGCTGTCAACACTGATGTTTGACGGCAAGACATAGATGAAAAGCCCTGCCACCAACCAAACCGATTCTTACAAAGTTGACCCCGCTGGGAATCGAATCCGCGACCTCCTGGTGTGAAGCAAATGGACTACCCATTACGCCACGGAGGCGGTTATAGAATCTCTTATAATGTCTCGGTTACATCCGTCGTATATTTGTCTACTTACAAAAATAATCAGTGGATTAGCACAAGCTGACTCGACGCGTTTCTTATCTTTACTAATTTTGCTAAATAGTTCATAATATTGCGTAGACAAAGAACATGACATCAAAGTGTATCGCTGAATAAATCAATCATACCACAAAAAGTTACTTTGTCGACTCTGCTATGAGTAGCCGCCGCCAATTTCAAATCGTTTATTTGTACGAGTGAGAGAACTTGTGGTGTGATCAATTCTTCTTAATATCCAACATGGATTCCGTGTTTCACTTCCGGAGCAACCTCAGTGAACTGCAAAAGACGCGATTGTCAGAAGCGCGCAATAAATCTATTATGAAAATTATAGTCAGGGTTCACTATTATATCAACATAAAGTCAATGTAGCAAGGGTTATTGCTACTTTGACTTTAACGATACATTTTCTATGTATGGTTGAAGTCTTTTGATGTTAGGTTCTTTGTGGACAATATATCGCTCAGTTTTTGTATTACTTAATAAAATGTAACATGTGGAATTAGGGAAAAGACATAACAAAAATGAGTCAAAGGGTTATTGTTACTTATGTTAACAGTGATAGACGTCCATTGCTGGACAAAGACCTCCCCCAAGGATTTCCACAAGGACTTTCACAAGGTCGCCTGCCCACCCTTAAAATGAAACGAGTTCATTGGTTTGGTATCACCGAAAGACAAATAATCTAAAGAAAATTGTTCGCGTACAGGTGCAGAGGGCTTCACAACGGAAGAGGACCACGAAATGCTTAGCCGCATCGAGAAGCAGCTGAAGCGGCGTTTCGCGGTGGGCTCACAGGTACACTCTCATATATTTGTTTTGGAAAATATCAAACTACGGAATACCTCAGAATAATTCAAATTTGAAAAATAAAATAGTAAAAAGATAATAAAATATAGGCCAATATTGCATTGCCTTTGCATTTTATTTGCTACGAAGCAAGAAAGAATAAGTTTTAGGACGATTCCGAAAATCGAAGACTTCGAACGATTTTTTTTTTATATGCGAAACTGTACTCACAGGTGTCTGAGCAGACCATCGTGCAGGACTTCCTGCGGCAGAAGTATCCCGAACGCGCCATCCGCAAGGTGCTGCACACCATGATACGGCGCGGAGAGCTGCAGCATCGCTTACAGAGAAAAATGTTGTACAGGCTGTCGTGATTTATTTTTACTTTTGATTTTCCATCATTGCTGAATATACTTTTTTAAATCACAATGTGTCTTTTTTCAGTTGTGATTTGTGAATGGATAAGTTGTCTTTAAAGGCGCGGTTGTGATCGCGGTGGAGGCCAATATAATTGAATGGTTGTATCATCATATCAGCCGAAGGACGTCCACTGCTGGACATAGGCCTCCCCCAAGGATCTCCACAACAATGGTTGTATAGAAAACATATTTTGTATTGACTGCCATCGCGACCGCGCTTTTATATGGGATAAGCTTGTTGCGCCTTGTGCGTTGGTACTGGGATTAAAACATAGTAAAACACAAATGAACAAGTGAGCTAAATGTATAATTTGAAAAATAAATTATGCTCATAGCATGACGTATATATTTTTAAATCAGTTGCACTGATTTTGGTGGTCACATTACAACAAAGTAAAACACAAATGAACAAGTTAGCTAAATATATATTTGAAAAATAAATTATGCTCAAAGCACGACATATATATTTTTTAAATCAGTTCTTAATCAGTTGCACTGATTTTGGAGGTCACAGGTAGCACAGATAACAATTTTTCACCAATTTCATACACAACCTTTATTTTAATACTCTTCGATAGGCAATACTTTAATTTCATAATATTTTTTTATTCACAATTTGTAAGCCCTTGGCTCATCTCACCTGTGACGATGATGCCAAGATGGAAGCGGACTTACCTAGGTTCCCCAACACAATGGAGAACTGGCTATCTTATCATCAAACCGGAACTGATGTTTGGCGGCAAGACTTAGATAATATTATTATCTTCTCACAATAAATTAATTTCATAATAATATTAAATTACACAAACATAAGAGGTAGAATTTGACTAGAATATTAGAATCCAAAATTCATAATAGTTTATGCTTTTTCCAAAGCGGGAAGCTTGAAAGGATACTCTGGGTGCTTCTCAACGCCTTTCCAAAACAAAAAGTTGAATATACGGCCTTCTTCTCCCCGGTCCAACTTTTTCAACCGGTTGATTTCTGGTGCCGATAGTTCGAAATCATAAATGTCGATATTCTCCTGAAAGGATACCTAGATATAAACGATGCTTATATGTCGCAGGGATATGGTAAAATCAGGGATTTGATATGGGACCCGAGAGATGTTAAAATGAGGGCATGATTTTATCGATCGCCAATTTAATAGATTCGATCACTAAACACCATACAGGTGTACCAGACATGATGAAATATTTACAAATAATTTGGATTTGATTGGGAGGCACTGAGGTCTTCTTTCCTGGAATAACTACGCAGTGTCACAGTATTACGATATGGCTTACAGTAGCGCAACGCCTTTGATGTCGCACGATGCGCCACCGGCTTAGGTACTAGCCCATACTTGACTCCTTTACTTTCAAAAAGAAAAACGGCATTTAAAGATTATTTAAAATTTCTTGCCTTAGCTGGGAACCCAACCCGAAAAATGTGAGAAATACAAAAAAATCTCAGAGGTTATCGTTCTACTTGTAAAAGTAGGTAAAATAATTTCGGAAAAATCGCCTGGCTCAGCTGGAAATCAAACGAGCAAGCATAATGTGAAGAAAAATACATCGCGAATTAAATTAATAAATAATAATTAATCGTTACGCTTCTTCATTTATTATGCGTACAGCGCAGGAGTGGAACTCCTTGCCTGCGTCAGTGTTTCCCGATTTCTATAATTTGGTGATCTTAAAGGCAAGAGTGACTAGGCTTTATTTGAGTTTGCGTGTACCATCCTCGACTGCATCATCACTTACCATCAGGTGAGTTGCAGTCAAACGCACTAAAATTTTTAATAAAAAAAAAGATATTTTTTTTTATTTTCGTGAAAATGTGTTGAAAAACCGAACATCTCAATTTCGTCCGTCCATGCGTCCCAGCAATCCTGTGTTCGTCCGTCACGCTTGGCTCTGGCTATATCTTTAGTCCGATTGGGACCAAATTATGAACTTAAAGTTTTAAATTGTTTCATTCAGGAATTATCAAAAGTTTCTTCGTCCGTCAAACCGAAGAGTAACTACAACAAAAATTGAAATAATTTTTGTCTCAAAAACTGCTCTAACGATATTGATGAAATTTTGCACGGTTGTAGTTGCTTATATGTCTGTTACATAGTAATACCCATTGGTCTGGGAAAAATCGTGTTTTCATGGTTCTCCTATAAATGAAATTGAAACTTGCGATATACTCACAAATAGTTGGGAGCTATTGAATCGTCATGTATTACGAATAAGTATATATTTGGTTATGAATAAGTATTTAATTGGTCATGCAACATAAATTCATCAAAATTATTTCAATTTTTGTATGAAAATAATAATAATAATAAAAATTGTCAAGAAAGTTTAGTGCAGGCTGTCATACAGTTTATAGGCCGGTGGAAATTAACATTAAATTCGCAAAGCATGATGTAGTGCTGCATTTTTGGTATGTTGTTTGGATCAGTTAGGGTGATGTAAATCCCAATTTGCAACTTCGAAAAAGTTGTGATCGCTGCGCACCACGTGATAAACTGCGAAAATTTTCTACTTTTTTCACTTTTTGCTCTAAAAGTCATAAACTATGTGTTTCCGACAAGTAACATTCACTACATAAATAAAGCTAATTAAATTGGCAACAATTTAAGCCTAACCGCAGCTCTCTAAACCTTATAACAACTAAGCTGTGGCCCTTCAAAGATGGTCCGTTTTTCCCGAAAATTTGAAATTTTTAGTTTTGCTCCCGTTTGAAGCAAAATATTGGCAAAACCGCTCGTTCTATGAGAAGGTCGTAAAATACAGATGTAGTACATTTAATTTTCTTTTATTAGAGCACAACACAGTCACTCACAATCTGCATATCAAAACATAAGCTGGGAGTACATCATAGAACGAGCGGTTTTGCCAATATTTTGCTTCAAACGGGAGCAAAACTAAAAATTTCAAATTTTCGGGAAAAACGGACCATCTTTGAAGGGCCACAGCTTAGTTGTTATAAGGTTTAGAGAGCTGCGGTTAGGCTTAAATTGTTGCCAATTTAATTAGCTTCATTTATGTAGTGAATGTTACTTGTCGGAAATGCATAGTTTATGACTTTTAGAGCAAAAAGTGAAAAAAGTCGAAAATTTTCGCAGTTTATCACGTGGTGCGCAGCGAGCACAACTTTTTCGAAGTTGCAAATTGGGATTTACATCACCCTAACTGATCCAAACAACATACCAAAACTGCAGCACTACATCATGCTTTGCGAATTTAGGGTTTTTTAGTGTCGATTTCTACCGGCCTATTATTTCACACTGCCGGTTCAATTCCCCGCTAAGCTAAGCGATTTTTCAAAAAATCAAAATACAGTTTTACTTTTTATGTGCTATTAATTTGAAAGCGTGACGGACGGACGTTTTTGGCAAACATGTTTTTTTATACTAGTTATAAAGAAAACATTTTGAGTAAAATTTAAAAAAATCACGATGATTATACTCCCTTGCGGCCCCCCGGTCATCGAAAGTAAAAAATAGAACGAAGTTTCCTTTGAGTAAAATTCCCTTTCTACAATTTCATTTTCATATTTTACCAGTTCGATTCCTGGCTAATTTAAAAGACAAATCTTTAAATGCGCTTCAAGAGTGTATGTATGTATGTATTTATTTTTTAAATTCATAACTTAAAAAACAAACAAAAAAAAAGACGTATGGCACTCGGGGACTGCCGCGGTAAAGCATTTTTTATCAACTTATGCAATTATAATTATTTATTTACTGTTTATTTATGCAGTATTTACCAGTACCATATAGTCCTTGGGGCGCGGGATGTTTATGTAATAAATAAACACTAAGAAAGTTAAATCATCATCGTCATCGTCATCGACCACCATTGCGACTACAATCACGACCACCGTCACTGTCGAGACCGCCATCGCGACCACCATCACCATCATCTTGATGGATAGATAGATGGCACTGTAAGTTTTTAAAACTTAATATATGTATTTTTTTTTTGGGGTGTCAGGTTTTTTTCGTTACGAAATTTCTTGATTCGGTCCCCTCAAAGCCCGCGATAAAGTCTATACAATAGCTTAAAATATAAACACAGTACAAAGGAAAGTCTATCGGGTTTTCGTTTGCACAGAAATCAAAGAATATTAAATATTAGCTTTTGTCCGCGGCTTCGCCCGCGTGGACTTCGTTTTTAGGCGCGGGCCGCTGGACATGAGATTTCTCCAGATCGGGCTATTCTGATTTACAGTCTATATCACTTCCCACCCCCTCAACCAATTCTGTACAAAAAATCACTTCAATCCGTTGCTCCGTTGCGACGCTAACGTGCGTGAGCGTGGAAATGAGTTATACCAAGATTAGTAAATTATGTCATTTCCTACCCCATAAACCATCTGTGTGCAAAAAATCACAACAACCCATTGTTCCGTTGCGATGTTACGAAAAGAGTATTTTTTTCAGTTCCCTCAGGAACTGCATCGGAATATGCAATTTTTACGGGATAAAAAGTCCCCCTTCCCCCAGGCTACCTGCATGCCAAATTTCATCAAGATTGGTTAAGTTGTTGAAGCGTGAAAAGGTAACAAACAAACACATTTTCACATTTATAATATTACTAGCTGTTTCCCGCGGCTTCACCCGCGTGGACCACGTTTCTATGACTTTTCGAGGGTGCGCAGTGCGCGAGCCGCAAGCGGCTCGCGAGCGTGGTAAAAAGTAACCTATGTCTTAATCCAGGTCCTAATCTGTCTACCTACCAAATTTCAGCCAAATCCGTTTAGTAGTTTTTGCGGGAAAGCGTAACAGACAGACAGAGTTACTTTCACATTTATAATATTACTAGCTGTTTCCCGCGGTTTCACCCGCGTGGACAACGTTTCTATGACTTTTCGAGGGTGCGCAGTGCGCGAGCCGCAAGCGGCTCGTGAGCGTGGTAAAAAGTAGCCTATGTCTGAATCCAGGTCCTAATCTGTCTACCAAACAAATTTCAGCCAAATCCGTTCAGTAGTTTTTGCGGGAAAGCGTAACAGACAGACAGAGTTACTTTCACATTTATAATATTAGTAGGGATAGGGATTAGTAAAGAAGACTTGTGTAGGTAGATTAATACCTAAAGCATACCTGGGTACTTAAATTTATTAAAACGAGGTGCCATAAAAATGTACGTATGTCTGCTTGTTAGGCTTAACCTGTTGCTTTAACAGCTTTATGGATTTTGGATTAATTTATGATCGGGTTTTATTTTTTTAATTAAATTAGGTAAGTTACTCCACCTGTATTATGTGTAGTATAGGTAAATAACCCATTTTAAAATGATTACCTTAAGCCTCGCTTCGCTAGTGCTCTTTGGAATTACAACAATGTTCTGTTGAACTAAAAAGTGCAACAAGATTTGGGCTGGTGTTTTTCCGTGAGTCTTGGCAATCTCCACAACATCTTCATTCCCAAGCAAGTCTGGGAATGTTTCTGGGCTGCGGTAAAATAAAATTCGAATATAAATCATTATAATAGAGCACTTATTTAATAACTAGGTTTGAACTCAAGGTGAAAATATTGTCAAACATTTTAATAGAGTGCTTATTTAATAACTAGGTTTGAACTCAAGGTTATGAAAAAATATTATGAAGCATTATAATAGAGCACTTATTTAATAACTAGGTTTGAACTCAAGGTGAAAATATTGTCAAACATTTTAATAGAGCGCTTATTTAATAACTAGGTTTGAACTCACAGTTAAAATTATCTCAAGAATTATAACAGAGCGCTTATTTAATAACTAGGTTTGTACTCAATGCCTAGGAGACTGCGAGAATGTGGACGATTATAATGACAGGTTCGTGGAAATTGTTCAAACGGTCGGGTCTAAGATTTTTAAAACTCGCCGTTCAAACAGAACCAAAAAAATCTCCGACTTCACCAGCAACCTCATGGAAGAAAGACGTAAATTGGTTTTGCAGTCCTCTGAAGACGCTACTCAGTATCGGCAACTAAACAGGCAGATCTCTAAGTCCCTAACTCGCGATTTACGCCAATATAATACAAATTGTATTAAAGAGGCGATTGAGCACAACAAAGGCTCAAAAGTGTTCGCGAGAGATCTGTCTGTTGGACAAAGCCAACTGACCAAGCTGAAGACTGAGGACGGCAGGACCATATCGTCTAAGAGTAGTAGGTATTCGCGGGTTCTAGACCACTTAATATGCATGGCTGGTTTTTTTTAATAGCGACTCGTTGTTTTCGCAAAAAACGCCAGCGACGACCCTAATTAAGGGCTCGGCCCGGCAGTAGTAGGTATTCGCGGGTTCTAGACCACTTAATATGCATGGCTGGCTTTTTTTTAATAGCGACTCGTTGTTTTCGCAAAAAACGCCAGCGACGACCCTAATTAAGGGCTCGGCCCGGCAGTAGTAGGTATTCGCGGCTTCTAGACCACTTAATATGCATGGCTGGCTTTTTTTTAATAGCGACTCGTTGTTTTCGCAAAAAACGCCAGCGACGACCCTAATTAAGGGCTCGGCCCGGCAGTAGTAGGTATTCGCGGCTTCTAGACCACTTAATATGCATGGCTGGCTTTTTTTTAATAGCGACTCGTTGTTTTCGCAAAAAACGCCAGCGACGACCCTAATTAAGGGCTCGGCCCAGCAGTAGTAGGTATTCGCGGCTTCTAGACCACTTAATATGCATGGCTGGCTTTTTTTAATAGCGACTCGTTGTTTTCGCAAAAAACGCCAGCGACGACCCTAATTAAGGGCTCGGCCCGGCAGTAGTAGGTATTCGCGGCTTCTAGACCACTTAATATGCATGGCTGGCTTTTTTTTAATAGCGACTCGTTGTTTTCGCAAAAAACGCCAGCGACGACCCTAATTAAGGGCTCGGCCCAGCAGTAGTAGGTATTCGCGGCTTCTAGACCACTTAATATGCATGGCTGGCTTTTTTTTAATAGCGACTCGTTGTCTTCGCAAAAAACGCCAGCGACGACCCTAATTAAGGGCTCGGCCCGGCAGTAGTAGGTATTCGCGGGCTCTAGACCACTTAATATGCATGGCTGGCTTTTTTTTAATAGCGACTCGTTGTTTTCGCAAAAAACGCCAGCGACGACCCTAATTAAGGGCTCGGCCCGGCAGTAGTAGGTATTCGCGGGTTCTAGACCACTTAATATGCATGGCTGGCTTTTTTTAATAGCGACTCGTTGTTTTCGCAAAAAACGCCAGCGACGACCCTAATTAAGGGCTCGGCCCGGCAGTAGTAGGTATTCGCGGGCTCTAGACCACTTAATATGCATGGCTGGCTTTTTTTAATAGCGACTCGTTGTTTTCGCAAAAAACGCCAGCGACCACCCTAATTAAGGGCTCGGCCCGGCAGTAGTAGGTATTCGCGGGCTCTAGACCACTTAATATGCATGGCTGGCTTTTTTTTAATAGCGACTCGTTGTCTTCGCAAAAAACGCCAGCGACGACCCTAATTAAGGGCTCGGCCCGGCAGTAGTAGGTATTCGCGGGCTCTAGACCACTAAATATGCATGGCTTTTTTTATATTGGTTTTTTTTATTGGTTAAGATTTGGGTAAGTACTTACTACAAAATGAAAAAAAAATATATATGTTTACAAAATTTATTTATCAAAAACTTTTACAAACCTATTTCATTACAAGGTACTATAAGAATTTATTACAAAAATATTGTCTGAAACATATTTACTATCAATAAATCATTACATAAAGAATTATCAGAAAAACATTTCAAAAACCTTAACATTGTGCTATTTTTATATTTGAAGTACAAATAAACTAAACAATAATATCCGCAAACTGATGTGAAATAATTCTGTAATTTCATGTTATTATAAACCCACATTTTTGTGTTTCTATCCAAAAAAGACTTATGATATCCAGTCGGTTTCCGCCCATAAGAATCAAAATATTCTCCAACACCACACTCGTTTATACAAATAGCAACCCAATGTGACCCAGGTTTTGTATCTGGGTCTAAATTACTTATCAAACCAAATGGCGCATTAACAAAAATTGGTATTTGATTTGCAGCAAACACATTAAACTTTATTTTAGGGTTAATTTTCCCCATAAACATTTGTAGTTGATGTGTATTCATTTTGCAGTACAAATACGTTTACAACAACAATGGATCAGTTGATGAATAATGATAAAATACATAAGCTTCATATTTTATATTTTAGCTATTGTAGTCTACATTCACATCTCGATTTTTATTTATTTCAATCACGTTATCGAACTCTGCATAAACGATGCAATTTAACGTTTTCGTAAGAGCCTGATCAAATCGCACTTCCAGCCGGACACTACCATGTCTTATTAGATTCCAGTGCGAATTGGAATTGGAAGATAAATCTGGTGTAAAATCAAAGGCCATCAGACAATAACCTTCAGGGTAATCCTCCAGAGATATAGAGTTGCCTTCATTCAGAAAATGAATTCCAGTTCCCGAGAATAAAGTGTGATATGCAGAAGTGAACACTTTGTCTCCAAAAGATGGTTGCAAGGTCTTAGAGGGAATCTGCTGTCCATCCACATACAAACTAAATGAATTAACGCCCTGGTTGTGAAAGTCAAAAGGGTTTGTATTCAGACTACCGTTAAATGCCGCATTATCTACAAACCCTACAATACATCTTTTTGGTACTTGACCGAGAAATATATTATCAAGTGTTTTGCCTTGAACTCCAGAAGGAATTGTTAATACTTTTACTTCAGCTCGTGTTAAGGGGTATTTAGCAGTGGTGGTTGATAAAACTTTTTGATGAGCTAGTAAGACAGATGGATTGATTCTTGATCTACGTATGATTAGAGTGGCATCGCAAATCTGTACTTTAAATTTAACGTCATTGGAAGCAGTCATAAGATTAAAAGATTCTTTTGTACGCACTAATTTAACACGCATTTCCACACCGTTAATTAAGTACTTTTCTTGATTAAAAATATCTCCATGTAAATGTCCTATCATTTCTACTTCCTTGCTTCCTTTAGCTAACTCTTCTCGTTTGACATAGCCCTTGTTATCTCCATTAGCAGCATTCATATACTTAGGTGTATCTTGATACCACAAACCACAAGTAAGATGAGATTGTTTTGCAGCTGGTCCGTAGTTTAGCAATGTTTCTATGTAAGATCGGTATGCATATGTATTATTTGGCGGTGATACGAGCTTCTGATTTAAAAATACATCCAACTGGTTAAACAAAGAGTGTAACCAATTGTTGATCGGTGCAACACTAACTGTAGCAGCAATAGAGGTGGAGTCCTGATTTAAGATTTTTGCTCTAACGTGAAGCAGCGTGTGAGACAAATCAATGTAGTCATCACCAGTCCCAGGAACTAAAAACTCTATTGGCCCATCATCGCTTAAAGAAGATATTGGTTTGTAATGTACCCATTGTCCACTTTCAATACTGGTCTGTGTTGACGGAAGAGCAAACAAGTCCAACTCAGATTTCACACACTCACACGAATTATTGTGTAAGAACGACATAGTTTTAATCTGAAAAAATATCTTTTAATTTATACTGCTTTTTTTGTGTTTTTTTAGAACCTTTTCGTTTGGAGGCCTTGCGAGAAGTGATGGATTTCTTTCTTTGTGTTTTTATTTTATATCCAGAACCTGTCAACATCGATTCGATTTTTTCATCAGCTTTTCTCTTTAAATTAGAACTGGCATTTTTAAATCGTGATTTTAAAGATTCGTCTAGTGGTCGAGCGCTTACAACATCAGATAAAAGACCAACTCCCGCATTTAGAGCTTCTTTACCAACGGCCTTAGCTCCATTAGTCAAAAGAGGCAGTACTGATCTAAATAGTCCTCCCAAGAAGCTTCCGATACCATGTCCTCGTTGGTGCGGTATACCCTTGTAAATAATGCCAACCCCTGAACCAGCTTGATGAGAATAGTAATGTTCATATGGACAGATCATGATTAATATGTATATATTATTTTAAACGTCTAAAGTGTAGCTTTGCACATGAAGTTCCAAACTGAAATGGTACTGCATAACCTTCACCTGTTCTTATATCTATCTCAATTGTGTCGAACTCTCGACGCATTACAGGAAGGTAGTGTGTAGGATTAAAAGAGTGCATACGATAAGCTCCATAAAGGTACTTTGTAGGGTCAAATGCTAATATTCTTAGTAAAGGAGTCTTTACGTCTCCTACTATTTGAGGTTCTATTATATTACAGTATACAAAAAATTGCGTCGGCAAACCCATAGATAGGTTTACAGGAAATTTACCTACGGTATTTTTTAATAAATTAACGTTTGGTTCGAAACCAAGCTGCATGCTAAGTTTAGGTGTAAGTTGTATAGATGAAAGTTGATCCGTTAATAGCTTAACATGTACTAGTCTCGTAACCTCATTGTATTCTAGTAATACGTGATGTTTTAACAAGGAGTTTTGATTAAAAGCACTCAAGAAAAGATTAATATTATCATAGTTAGTAGCAGGAATATTTGTTTTATACTCTACTTTTGCTACGGAATCGTCTGGCATATCCATGTTATCTTTCTGAATGGTTATGATATTTTCTCCTTCACGCACATTAAGCATTGTACAAGGATAGTGAAACTCAACTAATCCCACAGCCCAAGTTCCCTCCAAAGTAATGGTTTTTGGCAACTTTGTAACAAAGTTAGTCGTAGTATTATCTGGAAAATATGATACTGAACTGTTGCTCAGCAAAGTGAGATAAAAACTATCTTGGTTTATCATATTTCCTCTAGGTCTGATGCACGGATCCACCTATTAAATTTGTCAGGATATCCTCTCCTGACAATACTTGACTAATACTTCCTTTCTGTGACCAGAGTACCGGGTACGTAGTATTTTATCTACTTTGTAAGGAATGGTGGGGTCGTAATTAACTTTTTGAAGTTCTTTTTCATAAAAAGTGCCTATTATTGGTTCGTTTTGTAAATCTTTTAAAGTATAAACAACCCACGGTGTTCTATATATTATAGAAGCAATAATAAATATTTCATCGCTCCAGTTCGTTTCATATCCTTTTTGAAAAATATGTTTGTATTTTGTTATCCTAACATGATCACCAACTTTTAATTTAGGTACTCTTATGATAGTGTTTGATAGATTTTTTTCATATAAATTTCGCCAAACAGTCATAATATTATTAGAATTGACCTCAAATGGGCACATTTTTATACTTGAATGATATGTGTGATTGTAAGAATGTAGTATATCTTGCAAGATTTCAACATATCTATTTGTATTCTTATATGTAAAATAGCGCCACATTTTCATTTTTAGAGTTCTTTGGAATCTTTCTACAATGCTTGCTTTGATATCAGGGTTGTTTGTAGTGTAGTAATTAATGTTATTATTTTTAAAGAATTTCCTAACATCTTTTGATACAAACTCAGTTCCTTTGTCAGACTGAATATGTCTAGGAGTAGCTTTTGCTTCTGAAAATATACTTTCAAAACATTCTTTAATGGTCTCCGAGTTCTTCTTTTTTAAAGCTCTAGCAAATGCGTACTTACTAAAGACGTCTATAACACACAGAATATACTTAAAGCCATCATTATATTGACTGTAAGAGCGCATATCACTCAAATCAGCCTGCCAAAGTTCATTGAAATTAGATAATATATACTTATTTCTATGAATATTTTTTTGGACTGGTTTATGTAAGGTATAAGTTTCTTGAGATTGAAGCCATTTTTTTACTTTTTCTTTGGTCATTCGACCTTGCATGGACTTTGCTAGTTTATCCACACTGCTAAAACTAGCTGGATGTGAAACGTCGTAATAAATACGATAAACATCTAATAGGGGGTCCATCTTTGCCAATCAATTTTTCTGCGCGGATTATGTTTATTACTTTTCAGTTGTTTATAAGAGACTTTTGTTTTTGGCGTGATAATTTTTTCTGTAAGTAAATCTATATTATTAGTTTCAGTATTTTTTTGATTTATAAATTTCAGTGTTTGTGGGTTGCCAATGCAGGATAGAGGTACTTTTATATCATTTAGTCCACAAGCAAATTTTTCCCACCCAATTGGTTTGGGGCGTTTTAATGGACGCAATGTATCATTCACTAGATCGATTATGTTACTACCAGGTATCATTTCATTGTTGATTGTCACTATTCCCTCATCATTCCATTGAATTTTATCCTCATTACTTAGTAATGCAGCTAGTAATAAATCACCTTTCTTTTTATAAGTTTTTGGTATTAATTTAAACAGAAGATTAGGGGTATAACTTGATATTTTTTTGTTTTAAGTACGTGTTTTCCGGCTGTGGATGTATCTTCAACTATAGTTTTATCGAGTTCACTATCAGTTTTATCCGAATTCGTTAAACTCTCTTCTATAATAATAGGTAATTTTACAGGTTGGCGGTCCTCCTCTGTAAAATGTAAATATCTCTGTAAACTTTGTAAGTATAACGACCATTTTTTACGGTCTTCAACTTTGCTATTAAGGATTTTTTGCATTTCCTTATCCAAACGTGACAAAGCATTCTCAGGTGTGGTATCCTTGTTATTTAATCTTTCAAAAACACCCGGTTCCACCAATAACATTTTCTTTGTATTTTCCATTATTGTTTGAGAAAAGAGCTCAGTAAACCACTTAAAACAGAACCCAAAATAATCGGTAAAAAGGCACCACCTTTTTGAATTATAATATTTTTTCTCGATTTGTTTACTCCTTTAGACACCAATTTTCGTAGTATATTTTTGTATTTTTTCAGTTTCTTTTTTTCTTTTTCTTTAAGGGAAACTTTCCCATTTAAGACGTTAAATATACACTCACAGATGCAATTGATTTCTTCTTTATCACACGCCTTTAGTAAAACCTTACGATATTTAGGTTTAAGAGTATGCAGAGCATTTAGAAAGTCACGATGAGTTGTTACTCTACCATGCATGGTTAAGAACTGATATGGATTTGATGATGTTTGCCATATTTAAATCCTTTTTTAACTACATACACTACACAAAACTGATCAAAAGGAAATATTTTAGTTTTGTAGCGGCACATGTCATTAGTGTTTTGTTTCAGATCAATCATTAAATAACCATGTGCTTCAGTAGTCGCATCTCCATAAGCTTCTTCAAGAAACTTGGAATTATCAGGTGAAACTTGGCGCGCGAGTTAGCGTATTTGTGCTCTGTCTCGAGGATTTTTAAAATATACAATATAACTGGAATTTAATGAAATATCTCTTTGGCCCCTGCCTTGATGAAATAAATTTTGCGTTAGATAAAAGACACTAAGGTTTCTGTGATGGCTCCCTTTAGTAAAAATATCTACAATACGACCATCAGATTCTCTCATAAGATCGTCAATTATAAGCAATTGGGGCTCTTCACCATCAAACATACTAAGATCCGGTAAACCTTGACTGTAATTTACTTTACTCAAATTATATAATGGTTGCATTTCATCGTAACACCAAGTTATTTTGGTAAACTCAACATTGCATAATTGTGAAGTATATTTTAAAAAGTTGCTAACAAAATTAGATTTTCCACAGCCACTGGGGCCTGCTACTATGGCTGTAAAAGGGTGAATAAAGTGATACATTTTTTAATTTAATAAAATACGTGTATCCTATAAAAAAGATGATCAATAAATGAGCCGAGTTTAAAAAAGGAACGGTTTTATGAGAACGTGAAAAAATAAAATCAATCATTATAGTTATCAATTATTAAGTTTATTTAATTATTTTTTGTTGATCTCTACCACCGTTTCGGAAAATTAGTCGCAGAGAAGAAACGGCAAGAAACTCTGCATTAAAATACAAATAATCGTACCTATGAAAATCATACAATTAAAAACATTTATCAACTTGAAAAGACCTTCATAATTTATATTTTGTATCTCAAAAATAACATCATACTATTATTATCTACTTTACATATTAAAATATCTCCCAACCTAAAAAGTACAATGGACTCGATGGCCCAGTGGTCGGTGCTCATACCTGCTTAACTAAGGGTTCGTGGGTTCGGTTCCCCACCAGTACAAACATTAACTAATATTTTTATCTATTGTACATCTTAAAAATATCTACCAACCTAAAAAGTACAATAATTATGAATAGAATTACTGACTGACTCGATGGTCCAGTGGTTGGTGCTCATACCTGCTAAACTAAGGGTTCGTGGGTTCGGTTCCCCACCAGTACAAACATTAACTAATATTTTTATCTATTGTACATCTTAAAAATATCTACCAACCTAAAAAGTACAATAATTATGAATAGAATTACTGACTGACTCGATGGTCCAGTGGTTGGTGCTCATACCTGCTAAACTAAGGGTTCGTGGGTTCGGTTCCCCACCAGTACAAACATTAACTAATATTTTTATCTATTGTACATCTTAAAAATATCTACCAACCTAAAAAGTACAATAATTATGAATAGAATTACTGACTGACTCGATGGTCCAGTGGTTGGTGCTCATACCTGCTAAACTAAGGGTTCGTGGGTTCGGTTCCCGCCCTGAGCAAACATTAAGAATGTAAAAAAATATTTCACAATTTTAAAAAATCGGTTAATTAGTATTTTACATCTCAAATAATCTTACAAAAAAATATTTATTTACTAAAACTTAAAACAAAATTTTGTACAAGCAATAATTTCAGATTGAATGTATCCGTCATTGTTTTTTAATTGAATCTATTTTGTAATGACCCCATGCCAGAGTGTCCGTAGAGTTCGGTATTAAAAATCTTTTGCTATCATTACATGATAATGAAACCTTATTAATTTTTTGTGTGTATATCACATGTTTTATAGATTTGAATCTCAACATGTCGCAAAATTGCTTAGATTTTTGTATTAAACATTTTTTATAGTCGTCTATTTTGAAATATTTTGTCACGCTTTTATTCACCCCCTTTGCTTTAGCAGTTATTTTATTTTGTATATCCATTGCATACATTTTTGATCGTAATCCCACGAATTCCTTTAGGATTTTTCCATTGCATTCATCTTTGAAGAATCCTAATCGTTTCCTGTTTACTTGAGGATAGCCATATACATTGTCAGCGGGGTAGTCAGATGTGTCGAAATAGGTATCAAGATCGGGTTTCAAGTCCTTGTATAAGTCATTAGTAAATATTTGATATACAAAACTATCGGTATCAGTATACAAAAGTTTAAGATTATTTTTGAATTTAGATTTCATGTAATTGTAGTGGAATTCATACATGAAAGTTTTTGATAAATCTAAAATGCAAAATCCTAAATATATCGGTTTGTTGTAAAAAAGTTTTGTTTTATTTAGCTGCACCGCTACTAGATTTTCACTGAAAACAGACAAACTATGAAATTCTGGTCTCGCTATCAAAGTTTCGGCACCGGGTGATTTTCCATTGTTACTCCACTTATTTAACAATTTTACGTTTACTCGTTTCTCAATGTTTTCCATTGTTTTTCCGAAAACTGAGTTATTCATAAGTTTAAAAAAATCTTTCTCAAACTCAGAAGATGATTGAGCTCTCATCGATGTGTTAAGGTCTATGTATTTTTTCAGCCAGGGACTCTGTTTAAATTTGAGTATTTTATGAACTTTCAATAGCCGTAATCCATTTCGCAGGCATTGTTTAAGATTTCTATAATGGATCACATAGTTAAATTTATTGTGAAGATTTGAAACCAATTTTTTATCTTTAGTTTCCCCCAGACATATAAGTTCTGGGCAAAATGGCAGATCTGAATGATCATCATGTAACTTTTCTGGGTATTCCAAATCAACTTCTAGAATAAAACCAAAATCAGCTTCATCAGGAATATTAAAATCTGTGTTGTTATCTACCCATTCAAATTCACCAGTAGGTAGAAACTGTGACATTGATATACCATATAAATTATTTGCGTCGTACCAAGACAAATAACATGATGGCATTTTTTTGTCATAGTTATCCATATACTTATTATTTGCTAAGCCATGTCTGTTACTGCATTGAGACGTCCCCCCTCTTATACCTTTTTTTAAGAATGCTATTTTTTCGAAGTCAGTTAGCAATTCAAGTTTTATTTTAGTGTACATTAGCATTGCATCCCAGCTTAATCCTGGAGCTGTATAATAGTGAGCAGGGTCTAAACAATATATTTTTAGGCAAACGCTACGAAAATTCTCAAAAATATCAGCCAATAACAAAACATCAGTTTTTAGATACAAATCTGAGTAATCTCCCATGTTATTACATTTGAAGTGAGCCCACACCTTTTGGGCGTGTTCATAATCACTGTCGGATACATGACTTTTAGTTAGCGAACTATAAAAATTTTCTTGGGAGGGGAGAGCGGTCTCTTTTAATGACTCATATGACGTCATATATTCGTAAGGATAAACACCTTTACGAATAAGAAGTTTTAAATCTTCTTCATGAGGAAAGTTCAGTTGGAGTTCTTTAAACTGTTCCGGTTTTAAGTTTGTTGCTAATTTTTCTAGACTACTTGACATGAATTTGAACGAGTCTAAAAACCTTAATTTCATTGTACGACCATTTACTTGTACATTCTTAGTAAACGAAATATATTTTTCTTTGTTTTGGGGAATTATTTCAATTTCCCCTTTTTCAAAGTTCAAAGCATGTACTATGAAATGAGCGTCATAGTTACTGAGGTTATGACAAAAAATTGGGACATAATTGGGTACAATGCACCTATGAATACATAGTTTGTGAGCAACACCCATGTAGCGCCCTGTATGCCAATCATAGTCATGAGTATCTTTACTTATTCCAGGCCTCTGGCAGATTTTACATACATCACTTTGTTCTATATCTCTGAGGTCTTCTTCTGACAATAGTAGAGGTTCTTTTTGAAATGAATTTTTGGCACAAATATTTTGTAAATCACTTTTAATAGACTGCATAAAGTGTTGAGCACAATCTTGGCCTTTGTATGTCCTATATAAAGAATTTTGATCGTCATATGCACATTTAATATAATATCCGTAACTATATACTTCGTGTTTTTGTATGTTATGAGTGAATGAAGCTTCCGGATTGTTATCGCAAGTTGCGATTGGCCTTAAAAATGATTCAAAATCGGCATAAATTACAAAAGGTAATTTACGCTGTCGTTGATAGTTATCGAATTCCAGAACGTTATCCGGTACTATTTCGTTAAACCAATTTTTTTTTGTTTTTTTCTCGTTCGGTAAGTCTACACGTATATGACCACAATCGCGCCGTTGATGCTCTATTAATTTTTCGCGCGTTGTAAAGTTTAAAAGACATCCATCGCAAATATTAACTGCTATATTTCTAGATGTCATTTGACTAGCTACTAATCGTGAGATATTTTTGATGTAGCAGTAATGCCCCCGGGTTCCACTTGTGATGTACAAAAGATTAATATGAGTCTCCTTACGACATTTAGTAAAATGCAGCGGCCCCACAACACTGTAAGATTTTGACTGAGTGTCACATTCTAACCCAAATACATTGATACTAATATTATTATTTTTTTCAAATTTCCCAATATCTTTTATTTTTACAGGGAACGGTATACCATCAAAGTTCAATCTGTTTTCATGCCCCATGTATGAAGTTACCCTGTCTGCGTGACGTTGCACTGGGTATAAAGCAGATAAGACAGCCCATTTAAAACACTGCACATCAAGATTTTTTACATTTATAACGGCTTTTTTTAACTTAATACAGTGCGGTAGATCAATGTATGATGATCCCCGAAGTGGATTGAATTTATTAACATTCATATCAAGATATTTTATTTTGTCAAGACTCCAACCGCTATCCTTTTTCTCAAAGTTACACACTTTATTAGAGATTTCTTTTTCCAATAAATTAAATATAGTATCGATATCATCACCTTGACAAAACATGTAATTAAATGTTTGGAAATCAAAATTATTTGATATTTCTTTTGTTTCTTGAACGAAATCGGCATTCAAAATAAAATTAACTTTGATCACCGTTAATTCGTTTATGCCTTTTTTAATTAATTTATACATGGTGTCTTTTATTCCCTGTAAAAATAATTCAGGAGTTTGAAATTGAACACTATCTTGTTTTTCAGATGATACTATCCTATATGTTACGATTCTGTTTCCAAAAGCCGATTCTATTATGCGAACATTATTTAGCTCCGGATGAGCAGCTGCTGCGTTTTTTTTGTGTAAATTACTTTTTAAATGACTGGCATGGAATTGTTTCTTCACAAAAACTCCGCACACGGTACATTCAATCTGGTTATTGTTGCTTGTACTCACATTTTGTGTGGCAGCTGTAGATGAAGTGGGTATGGCTTCATTCGACACGGATGGCTCAATACGTGCGCTCTTGATAGACGAGTTGGATCTTTTCAGGGACAGTTTTCTTTTTTTTCCAGAACTATTGAGGGCTGCTGTTGAGCTGCTAAAACAAAAAAAAAACTTCAATTAATATGTGGATCTCTTTACTATGTTTTTGCTAGCGTAATTAAAAATACAAACTTTTATTTTTACATCGAACACAGTAAGCTTGCATTTGCATGACTCCGTCAATTTCATCCTGATCATTCGATGGAAATGAATTTGAATTTAAATGCCCATTACACGGCGTAAAATATGGGGAAATGCTGATATCTTCAACCATCCATTGAGGTAGTTGAGATTGCAAGTACCACAATCTAAGATACCGATGAAATTTATTTAAAATAATAGATTTATCAATTCTACTAATTTCATCACTAGTGAGAGAAATCATTTTGATAGCTAAACAGCTTTTTTAAAGACTGCACATGTAAATGAGTTTTTACAGTTTAAATACTTTTTCTCCCCGCCCCTACTCCCCGGAAAGTTATGTATCGCATTAGAGATATACAAGCGGTACATAATAGGGAAGTAAGGAAGAAAAATAATTAATTTTAGAACATTAAACAATTGCAGAAGGCCGTGGGGGCACTAAAGTTCTCGAGTAGCGACCTCGCACCGGAAGACGTAGCGTAGGCAGGCCTCCTACACGATCGAGAGGGAAGCCGCTAGTTGCGGACAACGCAGTACCGGTCGTCGTGGAAATCCTGGGGGAAAGGAGTTTGTCCAGCAGTGGACGTTTGTCCAGCAGTGGACGCCTTTCGGGAAATATGAAAAAATAATATATATTTTTTTTTTACCTTGCTCGAGCACGATCTGATCCCAGTTGTCTTTCGGCATCGTCAGCTATCTCGTATAATTCCTTGTCGTACAAGTCGTTGTGGAGGTTATGAATGTCCATGTCAGCTATTTCGTATAATTCCTTGTCGTACAAGTCGTTGTGAAGGTTATAAATGTCCATGGTTGATTGTTGGGTAGTGAATGAGGCCAGCGCTTTATATTTGCGAGGTTCAGTTTTGAGATGGTAGGGAGACGGTTAGTTTGAAGCAAAAAAAAGGGAGGCTTTAGTCGGAATCTGTTGCAAAAAAGTATTTTTTGCAGTCGGGCTTCCCTGCAATATGTTTCGTGATATTGTATATTATATCGCGCGTGCTTTGTTGATTGATGTCTGATTCAGATTGTGCGTAATATTTAACACGCAATTCAGCGTGTTTCCAATGATTTGCAGGTGAAACACCTTTTAACTCTTTTAAGTTAAAAATTTCGATTTTTATAAGGTGACTGGCTCTAGATCCATCTTCTTCATTGTTTGACACGTAAGACATGCCTCCTTCAACTGCATGACCAACACACGAAGATAATGTTACTTTCTTCTGCTTTAGTTTGGGTTTTTCGAAAAATGAATCAATATTGTTTGGTCTTTTGAGTCCATTTTTCTTGTTTTTATGAGTCAATAACATGGAGCACGTTTCGTCCTCATCACTCATACTATTATTAAAATAATAACTTTTAAATGTGTTCGGCAATTCCAGAGAGTCGGCATTTGCTAGCTGAAACAATCGAAACCACTAGTTGAAATAAAAAGAACTAAGCATTTGTTAAATTGCTGTAAAGAGTTAATAAAATGTGTATTTTAAATAAAATAAATTATTTAGAACACCGAAAGATGGCCATGCGGGCAGTAAAGTTTTCGAGTGGCGACCACGCACCGGAAAACGTAGCGTAAGCAGATGGAGCGACGACCTGATGAAGATGGCGGGGGGAAGCCGCTGGATGTGGACCGCGCAGGACCATTCGTTGTGGAAATCATGAGGGGAGAGGCCTTTGCCCAGAAGTAGACGTTTTTCGACTGATATGATGATGATTTAGGAGACACTAGAAATTAATTTCTGAAAAATTATGAAACAAGGAAAAACTTACCGTCATAGTATCAGCGGACTGATATAGGTATGATAAAATGCACTGCACAAATACACCGGTATTATAAACTTTATAGTTTATCGGATCAAGGTAGTGTTGTTACTGGCTCTATCTATGCAATATCATTTTGTTTTATAGGAAGGGTTGATGAACACGTCAAAACTTGTTCATTGCACACCCTGCAACTTTGCCTCCGTCGTTTAAGACAGATATGCATAAAAAAGGGCCATTTAATAGATTCCGTTTTTTACTTTCAGAAACACCACTGTTGCAGCTGCATGCATTCCATATATTTTTTTATTTATGGTAGTTATTTTGTTTAGGAAGGGAAATCAGCAAGTTGAGACATGTCTAAGCTGCGTACACTGATCCAATCACATATGTGTAAAAAAAAAAGGGTCTCTTAATGGATTTATTTTTAAATTTATGAAAGACTGGTCACATGCAGGTCGACTTCTATTGTGATCAAAGAGGCAGTGATGGACTTACGTATGGGGAACCGACGCGAAGATCGTGGGAGCGTTTGTATTGCACCTGTTGTGTAGTATATCAGTTTTTTTGTGATTGGAGCGAGGGATATTTTAAAGAACAGTTTTTTTGTGTGTGTCGGATGGACATCGAGTCTCCAAAAGCCTTTAATATCTCATACATTCAGGATAGAGGCTAGTAATAAATTAGTGATTTTAATTGTTAGTGGGTATAAAAACCCCGCATTTCTCACGTTTTACAAAGGCTAAATATACGACACTCATTGTAATTTATATGGGAACGAATGAAATAAGTTACAGTAGAAAGATGCAAAATTCCTGTTGCCTGACTTGGAAAAAGCAGAGGGTTAAGAAATTGACACACTGGCACGTATCTCTTGCTATTGTGAGAACAAATTGATTAGGTTATAATCAACTCTTGTAAATGTGCCGTTTGGTTTGATAAGTAACTTAGGCCCAGATACAAACCCAGGGTTACATCTTTTTTAATTAATATTATTCATTCATTTATATTGAATGTGGATTGACCGCAAAAAGGGTTATTATTTACATTTTTTAAATTATAAAGAAAAAAATTCAATGAAGAATAATGATGTAAGTATTATACGCACTATGATTCAGTTACAAAGTATACCTACGCACAGGATTATTTGAGTCGATTGTTTTAGCAGGTTGTAGGTCATGGTCATCCGCTACTACTTCTCGCAGCCACTAGCCGACAGACCAACGAAGCGACGACGACGGTGGTGTCGGTGCTCCAGGTGTGTGTACGCAGGATGTTTCTTTATGCCAGCACCGGAGGATTTCAGGCAGCGGTCCTCTTGGGTTTCGACGCTTTCGGCTTCTTCGTAGGCGGCTTAGTGGTTTTTTGCGCCTGGGGCGCTGTGGCCGTGGACTTGCCCGGCAAAGCCAACTTCTTTGCGGCGGGTTTCTTCTTAGCGCCCGTGGCCCTCTTGTCCAAGGTCGTCGCTGGCGTTTTTTGCGAAAACAACGAGTCGCTATTAAAAAAAGCCTGCCATGCATATTAAGTGGTCTAGAACCCGCGAATACCTACTACTGCCGGGCCGAGCCCTTAATTAGGGTCGTCGCTGGCGTTTTTTGCGAAAACAACGAGTCGCTATTAAAAAAAGCCAGCCATGCATATTAAGTGGTCTAGAGCCCGCGAATACCTACTACTGCCGGGCCGAGCCCTTAATTAGGGTCGTCGCTGGCGTTTTTTGCGAAAACAACGAGTCGCTATTAAAAAAAGCCAGCCATGCATATTAAGTGGTCTAGAGCCCGCGAATACCTACTACTGCCGGGCCGAGCCCTTAATTAGGGTCGTCGCTGGCGTTTTTTGCGAAAACAACGAGTCGCTATTAAAAAAAAGCCAGCCATGCATATTAAGTGGTCTAGAGCCCGCGAATACCTACTACTGCCGGGCCGGGCCCTTAATTAGGGTCGTCGCTGGCGTTTTTTGCGAAAACAACGAGTCGCTATTAAAAAAAAGCCAGCCATGCATATTAAGTGGTCTAGAAGCCGCGAATACCTACTACTGCCGGGCCGAGCCCTTAATTAGGGTCGTCGCTGGCGTTTTTTGCGAAAACAACGAGTCGCTATTAAAAAAAAGCCAGCCATGCATATTAAGTGGTCTAGAGCCCGCGAATACCTACTACTGCCGGGCCGAGCCCTTAATTAGGGTCGTCGCTGGCGTTTTTTGCGAAAACAACGAGTCGCTATTAAAAAAAAGCCAGCCATGCATATTAAGTGGTCTAGAACCCGCGAATACCTACTACTGCTGGGCCGAGCCCTTAATTAGGGTCGTCGCTGGCGTTTTTTGCGAAAACAACGAGTCGCTATTAAAAAAAAGCCAGCCATGCATATTAAGTGGTCTAGAAGCCGCGAATACCTACTACTGCCGGGCCGAGCCCTTAATTAGGGTCGTCGCTGGCGTTTTTTGCGAAAACAACGAGTCGCTATTAAAAAAAAGCCAGCCATGCATATTAAGTGGTCTAGAAGCCGCGAATACCTACTACTGCCGGGCCGAGCCCTTAATTAGGGTCGTCGCTGGCGTTTTTTGCGAAAACAACGAGTCGCTATTAAAAAAAAGCCAGCCATGCATATTAAGTGGTCTAGAACCCGCGAATACCTACTACTTCTAAGACTGAGTTGCTGGACGAAGTTGAGAAGTTCTATGGACAATTATACAAGACCACACGTTTGCCTGTCAGCGATCTGGCTGAAGACCCAAGAGCCAGACTAACCCGACACTATACCGAAGATATCCCGGACGTCAGCCTGTACGAGATTAGAATGGCTCTCAAACAGCTCAAGAACAACAAGGCACCGGGTGATGATGGAATTACGGCTGAACTTCTGAAAGCAGGTGGAACACCGGTACTTAAAGCTCTTCAGAAGTTATTTAATTCCGTTATACTCGAGGGACAAACGCCTAAGGCATGGCACAGAAGTGTGGTCGTGCTTTTCTTCAAAAAGGGTGACAACACTCTGCTGAAGAACTACAGACCCATCTCACTTCTGAGCCATGTCTACAAGCTGTTTTCGAGAGTCATTACGAATCGTCTCGCACGCAGGTTTGACGACTTCCAGCCTCCCGAACAAGCCGGTTTCCGAAAAGGCTTTAGTACCATAGACCACATACATACGCTGCGGCAGATTATACAGAAGACCGAAGAGTACAATCAGCCACTATGCTTGGCGTTTGTGGACTATGAGAAGGCCTTTGATTCAGTCGAAACCTGGGCTGTGCTACAGTCTCTCCAGCGGTGCCAAATTGACCATCGATACATCGAGGTGTTGAAGTGTCTGTATGAAAACGCCACCATGTCGGTTCGCCTCCAGGACCAGAACTCGAAACCTATCCAGTTGCAGCGAGGGGTGAGACAGGGAGACGTTATATCTCCGAAACTGTTCACCGCCGCCCTGGAAGATGTTTTTAAGCTTCTGGACTGGGGTGGACTCGGCATCAATATCAACGGCGAGTACATATCCCACCTCCGATTCGCTGACGATATCGTGGTCATGGCTGAGACTATGGAAGACCTAAGCACAATGCTCGATGGCCTCAGTAAGGTCTCTCAACAAGTGGGTCTTAAAATGAACATGGACAAGACGAAAATAATGTTAAATGTCCGTGTCGCACCCACTCCTCTAAAGGTTGGAGACTCTACACTGGAAGTTGTTGACGAATATGTATACCTGGGACAAACAGTCCAGCTAGGCAGGTCCAACTTCAAGAAAGAGATCAATCGACGAATCCAACTCGGCTGGGCAGCGTTCGGGAAGCTTCGCAATATCTTCACGTCCCAAATACCGCAGTGTCTCAAGACTAAGGTCTTTGACCAGTGTGTGTTGCCAGTGATGACTTACGGAACTGAGACATGGTCGCTTACTATGGGCCTCATAAGAAGGCTCAAGGTCACCCAAAGGGCAATGGAGCGTGCTATGCTCGGAGTTTCTCTGCGTGATCGAATCAGAAACGAGGAGATCCGCAGGAGAACTAAAGTAACCGACATAGCTCACAGAATTGCTAGACTGAAGTGGCAGTGGGCAGGGCACATAGCTCGTAGAACAGATGGCCGATGGGGCAGTAATGTTCTCGAGTGGCGACCGCGCACCGGAAAACGTAGCGTAGGCAGGCCTCCCACGCGGTGGACCGATGACCTGGTGAAGGTCGCGGGAAGCCGATGGATGCGGGCAGCGCAGGACCGGTCGTCGTGGAAATCCTTGGGGGAGGCCTTTGTTCAGCAGTGGACGATTTGTGGCTGATATGATTGTACTCATGGTAAAAATATTGTCAAGCATTAGTATAGAGCGCTTATTTAATAACTAGGTTTGAACTGAATTTGAAAATATTTTATATATAGCGCATCCACATTTGAGCAAATGCACTGCAGCTATATCTAGTATGTACCACACCTTAAGGCTAGCTGGGGAGTGTATTAGCCAAGAAACAGACCTGTAATTGTATTTGCTGACAAAGTGTCCTTTCGCCCCGGGGCTGCCCAGAGGCGCATATGCCGTCACTACGATATCGTTGAGTGCACAAAACTTGCGCAGTTCCATCTGCTGGAAGTTGGCATGCAACTCCACCTGCAACACCTGCGGCTTCATTGTGGCTTTGTTTATTATTTTCAAAATCTGTGACTCGTTGAAATTAGAGAGGCCCAAATTTCGGATTTTGCCTTCTTTCTGACACTGTTCCATTACCTATAACATAAGACAAAGCAACTGTCACTAAGCATATACGTAATCACTCCATTATGCGTCATGAAATTGAAAAAAAAAACAAGTTTTCAATAGATAGGGTATTAAATAAAATCACAAATGATACTTTAAGGAGTTACTCTGTATCTAATATACAATACAGGAAAAATATCGAAAAAAACGTCGCACGTTCCATAATCTAGTGGATAGTAGCATCAGTGGTCATAAAAAAACGACGATCTTGTTTTACATGGGTAAACCTACGATATTAGGCGCGAATGGGCTTATGACCTTGCTATCTACCCACAATTTTAGTCTTTGTAATATATATTTATATAATTTTAATTTAAAATTTGAATGCGTTTGGCTGTTGCGTACTGAAGTAATTTGTAATTTAAGGAGGCTCGAGTTTCCATACAAATGTAGTTCCGCTTTGATACAAAAATTACATGCCAGAATGAATCCAAACTTTGCAAATATATTGAGTAGACACTTATCAATGTTTGTATTTAGTTTCCATTGTAATAAATTAAAACATAACAAAACAAAGAGTCAAATTAATTTTGTACTGAAAGTTTCAAACTACTGTTATTTTTTCCCGTTTAATATTAGTACATCAAAAATTAATTACAAACACGATGTGTGTCTACTCAATATATTTGCAAAGTTTGAATTCAATCCGGTGTGTAGTTTGTATGGAAACTCGAGCCTCCTGGCGACCCTGGGTAACTAATTTCTATTTCTCAGAAAAGTTTTTCTTTTAAAGATATATTTCCTGTATTTTTTATTTATTTTATGGTTTATTGTACACAGGATACATAAAATAAACATTTATACAGTAAGGTCACACAAAGGGTACAGCTTATTTATAAAGAAATTTTTCCAGAAGACCCGGGAAAGAAGAAAGTTTTGACTCAATACTGAGTAACAAACTAAAATTTCACTAGTGATTTTTTAACACCTGTATATCGGATCAGATTAGGCAATAATGGTACCCACCTTCCAAGTGCTAACAAGATCAGTTTCTACATCGAGTATGTATTCTCCGGACTCATCAACCATAGGCACAAGTTTCTCGGGGTCACAGTGGAAAGCAAATGGTACATGTATCAAATAGAGGTCAACATAGTCCATCTGCAACCGTGCCAATTGCAGGTCGAGGAAATGTCTCACATCTGAAGCTCGATTCCCAATGTGTGGCAGCTACAAATGTTATCAACGATTTAAAAAAATTGTGGTGCACATAACTGGGCTGCCATACTAAATCCAAAAATAGATTCATTAGGTTTCACAGTACTGTCGAAGAGCTTTGCGAAGCGAGGCTCTCCCCCAGTGGCAGTCCGGTTAAGTGCACCTCAACTAAAAAAATAAATTAAAGAATCCAATTATAAGTGGCTGTAACGCTTACCTTAGTAGTAATAAATAACTCATCTCTTGTGCCTTTCCCGTCTTGTATCCAACACTTTATCGCAGTTCCAATAGGTTCTTCGTTGTTGTAATTGAAAGCTGTGTCTATATGTCTGTATCCTAGATCTAGTGCTTTGTACACAGTAGATTTCACTACATCTGAGGGAGCCTATAAGTACGAGTAATGTGAAATGAACAAACAATATCAAAGAAGCAGGTATAAGAAAATCAGACTAACCTGCCATGTTCCCAATCCCACTGTGGGCATCCTTTGTTCCGTCAGGGAGAGCTTAATTTGCTTCATATTTTTGATATTGCTGTGATAGCAGCGTAACCCAGTAACCCTGAAAATCGAATGAAACTTCAAACTTATCATAAATTTCAGTCTACGTAGCTCACTGATATGTAAAAATTGGCGCAATGCCAAGGTTCAAATTCGTTGGAACAAAAAAGGTTTCGGGAACGTTCAATAAATTCTTGCTATAAAGCAGTGAAAACTAAAGCAGACTAACGAAATTGTAGTATAATAAACATGAAAAGTGAAAACTGGAAAACATTGATTGTCTGACGTAAACGTACTTCCAGAGTTTGAATTTCGCGGCTACTACAAATCTGCTATTGGTAGGTGAATTTTTTTGCGTCCAAATAGGGTTGCCAACCGTACTCTAAAATAGAGTATTGTACTCTATTTCATGTAGGTGTACTTTGTCATCTATAACATTAATAGAGTACGCTAAAATACTCTTTTTTACATAAACTGACTTTTGGCACAAAATTTTGAACGCCATACAAGTCCAATTAATATCAATTACAAAAAAATGACTTTATTTTTACTGAATTTAACATACTTGTACCCAAAGCCATAAAACTGAATGTGAATTGGCGAGAACAGAGGAACAGGGCTACATAGAAATTGATAAAAAAGGGAACTCCTAATCTATGTAAATAATATAATTAGGATGTGTGGAGTCTTATAATTCTTTTAAAAACAATAAAAATGGTTAAGTACTGCAAAAAGCACTAAAATACATTTTAAAATTTGATTAAGTGGTACTCTTTTATATTAATCTGTACTCTTTATTTACACTCTCTGAAATCAGAAATACTCTACTTCTTTTAGAAAAAGTTGGCAACCCTACGTCCAAATCAAAGATTATCTGCCGACCGGCCTACTACTTTGTCAAAGATGACCTATTATTACTAGCGTAGTACTCTACTCACCATTCAATTACAACCTCAATTTGATGACTCGACCTGCTGAGAGCCGACCGATTAAATCGTAAATAGGTGTGTTGGGGGCATGGGCCAGCATGCTTCGTGTTGTATCGCTCGCGCTAGCAATCTGCAAATTGCCTCAAAAGATTGTGGGTGTGTTTGCGATTGTCATAATCTCGGCTCAGTCGGCTCGTGTCGTCACTGTGAGTAGTAGTATTCTGTGCTGTAATATAGGTAACTGATAATAAAATGACATTATTTATTTAATTCATCATCGTAGGAAGCCGCTGGATGCGGGCAGCGTAGAACCGGTTGTCGTGGAAGTCCTTGGGGAGGCCTTTGTCCAGCAGTGGACGTCTTTCAGCTGATATGATGATGAAAATGAATAATGAAGAAAAACATCTTCTGATTCCTAATAATAACATAATATTCATATGGCAAATTTTATGTAAGCCACAAACCCCTTTATCATTTTTTCGGATCATAGTTTCGGCGGACGAGTACGTCTACACACTGACACTGTGGCGTCCAATTTCAGAATAAAATTGTGAGCGCTGCTGAATCGTGAGTAGAGCACGGCCAACGGTAACTTCAGCAAATTGTGTTTGGGATTGAATCATGAGGATTGAGGGGGCTATGGAAAGATGCGACACTCACCTACCCCCGCTAACAATGACCGTTTAGCTTAAGAAACTTCTTTAGTCACTAACTGCAGTAATTATGGAGAAAACCGGTGATAAAAATTGTATGTAGATCATGAAATAGGATGAAAATGACTTTATTTTACAACGAAGTATCCTGAAGTCTAAACCTAAGAACATTACGAAATTTATTTTTCGCAAAAATTCTTTAAAATTTTCTTTCACATTGGAATAATTGTTCATCTTGACACGAAACGTTGGCGCAGCGAAAAGGAGATAATTAAAAGATGTACGTGTCTTCTCTAGACAAAGGTAGCCTGTGCACTGACTGATATGATCACTTGCGAATGCGCCGTTGCCAAGCCATGCTTTGATGAGCCGCGCCGCAGCGCCGCCGAAAGCTTTGTTCTTTGTGCGCGGGGCCGATGCCGCGCCGCCGCGCCGCCCGGTGTAGCCGTATAGTGATGTGCATGCATGATATTTCGATAATTCGATTTGTGTGCATTTGGTGTCGGTTTGCATATTGTATGTATGGAAGCATGTTTGTCCCCGCATTTCTCTGAAGTTATTAATCGGATTGTGATCGATCATTCTTTTGTATTGGTTTACGTTTACATCAACTTCAATTTAATTAACTTCAAGGCGAGGCATTTGTAAAACAGTTGCCTGTTTTTTCATTTACGTTTAAAGAGTCAAGACAAAAATCACACTTTTGCACATTTTCAATATTTTACATTGTTATTTATCTTAAGACTTCAATTTAAAAACTAAAATTTAGCAGGTTCTCTGTAGTACTTAAAAAGAAATATATCCATATAAAAACTATGTGCAAATTTAGAAATTTTAATAATAAACAATTCGTTTTAGACTTTTTTTTAAACGTTTTGACCTGTTTTTGGGTTTTTTTATGATCGAGTAAAGTACACACTATCGTGTAACATATTAGCACATTCCTCAGACAATATCCTTAAGTATGTCCAATATTTTTTGCAAGACCGATATTTAGTAGTAATTACCCAAAAAATCTGATCTAGCAAAAGTTTCATCAAAATCGGTTAGAGTAGGTTTCAAGACATGGACTAATACGTGTAAGTGTGACGGCTCGGCTTATTGATATGAGCTACATGTATGGTGTCAAATAAAAAACTTATATAAGTACAGTTACAGCCCAACAAAAAAAAAATATTTTTTCAAGTTTACAATCATTACAAACAAATGTCCATTTTTATGTTCACACCCACTACGCACCGGAAAACGTAACGTATGCAGGCCTCCCACGTGGTAAACCGACGACCTGGTGAAGATCGCGGGAAGCCGATGGATGCGGGCAGCTGCGCAGGGCCGGTCGTCGTGGAAATACTTGGGGGAGGCCTTTGTCCAGCAATGGACGATTTTCGGCTGATATGATGATGATGAAGTACAAAGTTTTCTGAAAAAACTACAAGCAAGACGCCAGAGAGGCAAGGAATCGAGAAACTTCTACCTCGGATGCACTGGAACCATTGACGACAAAGGCGCAACAATTATCTGGGAATACCAATTGAAACCTTTAGGGGTTGTTTAAAAGAAACGCCCAGATTTACGTTTTAAAAAAAGATGTTTTTTTTATTTCAAAAAATAAAACAAATGAAGGGTAGGTTCGAGTTCGTCTAGTTCACTTTTGTAACTAAGGATAGCACTTCCCTGGCTTCGTAGATTCGGTGAGCGCGGAGAAGTCGATTACGGCCCCAGCCGTAGTATGTCGAAGGACCCCAAACCGACAGTGAGAAGTCTCCTTTACAATGGACGGCGTGGTTCAAAAGGTGAACGCGAAGCGTCGTATTCTAAATAGGCTTGAGTACTGTTTAACTCCAAACCCGAGTCCCTGGAATCAACGGTCAGCAGTTTTGCAAAATGTCCTTTCAGTCTAAGCTGATTATGACCAACTCGACGGGAAGCGAAAGAAGCAGGAGGTGCTTAGCAAGGTAGAATGTATTATGGCGAAGGTCACAATCAGTACGTACTACAAAAGCATAATTATAAAAAAAGGAAAGAAAACCACAAGCGTCAGTAATACAAAATTAACATTAAAAAATTTTTTGAAAAAAAAAGAGAATTACTAAAATATGATAACAGTTTAATTTCAAAAGCAAACAGGGAACAAAGGTTTTTAATACTACTAGTACATTATGATAGTCTGTTCAATACTACCCAATTTGAGGTTTATCACAACACAGAGTTTTTAATTAATAATCAAAATATGGAATATTAAAAGAATATCCGTAAAGATTTAAAAGGTAAAAAAATATATCAATTGCATCGGTATGCGACGCGCGGTACCGTCTATTCGATAGAAAGCGAATGCAGTGTGTGGCGCGGTGACTAAGTGAGCGTGGTCGGTCAGCTATGGGCCGCGAACCAGTTCTCGTCATTAGCGACAAGCATTACCATATAAGGTAATGAAATTGGCTCGGAGTATCGATTAGCGCACTCAACCAGTTTTGTTAGCGATAAGCGCAATATTTAAAATTATGTAAACGTTGCTACGTTACACAATACAAGACATTTATAGTAATATACATGTTACGGCTAAAGAGTTGCTGTATATATAAAACTGCACCCAGTGCAAGTTAGGTTCTCACGTCCTCCTTCGTTTTATTTTAAGCCATTGCGTAGCTTTTATCGCGGGCTTTGAGCGCGGCGACCGAATCAAGAAATTCCGTAACGAAAATAAAAATAACACCCCACGCTCGGCCGAGTTCTAAAAAACTTACAGTGCCATCTATTAGCGATTTGCGGTACTAAAAGTACTTAGTCAATTTTAATGGTGTAACTTTCTTAGTGTTAATTTATTACATAAACATCCCGCGCCCCAAAGACTATAATATGGTACTGGTAAATACTGCTTAAATAAATAAAAAACGAGACCTACAGTACTCGCATATGATGTGTAACAAATCACTGTTACACATTTCCGTCCCATTTCACGAAATCACTCCCACAAATTGCAGGAAAGCGAGAGCAAAGCTCATTCGTCAGATCGAATAGCGCGCGCTTTCGCGACTTCCTGTTACACATTTCCGTCCCATGTTACATATTTCCGTCCCATTTCACGAAATCACTCCCACAAATTGCAGGAAAGCGAGAGCAAAGATGTTACACATCAATAATAATTGCATGAGTTGATAAAAAACGCTATGCAATAGCTTTACCGCGGTAGTCCCCGAGTGCCACACGTTTTTTTTTCTTGTTCTGCACATTGCATTTATCACGTGAACTAGACGATTTTCTCCATAATGCACCACCTCTTGAACAAAATCCTAGCAGAAAACAATGCAAAAACAACAAAATAAAACTACGAATGCAATAACCACAAATCCCGCAAAAAACTCGCAAACAAGAAAAAACAAGCGAAACCTTACTCGTTTTATTTTCCATAATTAATTTAATGAATTAATTTTTTTACGATTTTTAATTCATTAAAGTCACAAAATGAGAATTTATATGACGCTTCAAAACTATGACATCATGCCTAGGTATTTGAAACATTTTTAGAACAAAATTTTGTTTTTGTCAGATGATAAAAAGTAAATAAGATGAATAGCATTCATCGTTCCTAATTAATATATCCTCATGTTTAGTAAAGTCTACGTTTCAGATGAACATTTTATCCCCTTCTTAGGTACTCTTTGCCTCACATCAAGGCACCTACCTACCTGTACCTATAACTATCAACATCATGTACCAGTTACGTATTATCTTTCCCTGTTGCTTTTTAAATAATTAATCTAACATGAATCTAAATTTATAAAACTCAAAGGTGACTGACTGACTGACTGACATAGTGATCTATCAACGCACAGCCCAAACCACTGGACGGATCGGGCTGAAATTTGGCATGCAGGTAGATGTTATGACGTAGGTATCCGCTAAGAAAGGATTTTGGGAAATTCCCACGGGAACCGCAAAAATCGGGATCTGCGCGGGCGAAGCTGCGGGCATCCACTAGTTTAATATAAAATATTCGACATGTATGTTCAAAATACATCTCAATCTCGAAACATTTTGAATTTAGCGCTGTGATAGGTCATCTTTGACTTTGTTTAGTGATTTATCAAAACCATAGACGAAGATGTGTTCTTTGTTCTTTTTTTCTCAGCTTTTGTCTATGGTATTTAAATGTTTGTAAACAAAACCAAATACCGAATCCCTTGAATCGCCACCGTTGTAGTTTTACGAAGAATAATCAAGTATAATTTATAGATTTTCACTACAATTGTCATTACTTTTGTTAAGTGTACATAGCTGAATAGCTTAATATAAAATGGGTGTAAGTTGTAAATCTCAACATGTAAATCTCTTTTAACATTTCTAGGTTAGAAATCTATCACAATCAGGCTCTCTTATTATATTTTTAGAAAAAAACGACTGCTTCTACCAGCAAGAGTAAGGAGAAGCGGCAAGCTAGGAAGCTGGAGCAAAGGCGGATAGCAGATGGAATGAGCTACGTTACTTCTGCCAATAAACTGAGTGACCTGGCTTCCCTCTGCAAAGAGCTTCTGTTATATAGGAATAACAAACTCGAGGTGGAAATGTACATACAGAAAGCTTCTGAACTAAAGAAGGCAGTGCTGGAATGGGCCATCGATTTGACTGAGAAGAATATGAAGAAGCTGTAAGTGCACTGCAATATTTTTTTTATAACAAAAATATGACAAGAAGCGTCACGCAAGCGCAAGCACAATAAACCGTTGCTCAGTAGCGATGTTAAAGAAATCAACCAAAAAATGAGTCTTATTCCCTCAGGAACTGTATTGGACTATGCTATTTTCACAGAATAAAAAGTAGCCATACCCTTCTCCATGACACAGGCTACGTGCATACCAAATTTCGCCAAGATTGGTTGAGTTGTTAAAGCGGTGAAGGAAGGGGTATCAAACAAACAAAGACATTTTCACATTTATAATTTTAGTAAGGATAATGCGTTAAAAGTGTCACTTCTGACTTGATAAAATATTACTCAATTGCATGTTATATCAATAAAATAGTATACTTACAGGTGAAAGGTGATTCCTCCGGCTTTATTTATATTTCCTAAATTGCTAAAACAGTGCCTCAGCACACTTGAAAGCATATTCAAATAAAATGAAACTTAGAACACAAATGTGTTACTATTGCTGCGTCTAGCTCCTGGCACAGTCTAAAATAGTTAGAGCAAGCTAGCTCTAACACATGTTGCAAAGAATCTTGTTGTGACATCTTCTCTAGTACATAGTACATTATTACTCAAAGCGAGAGAGTCCTGACTGAGCGGGGGAGGTGGCATCAAAGGATCCCCCTCCCTCCCACTTCCTATCCTTCTTAGCCCCTCCCTCTTTGGAGAGGCACTCCTTCCGCCCCCACCCGAACTTTGCCCAAAGGCATATCCGGCATGGGGAATTGGGACTCTTGAATAGATTTAAGATCCAGCCTCAAAGGCTTTGCCTCTATTACGCCACTCATCTCTATCCAAAGTCCCCTTAGGCCACTACATATGTACAAATGTCAAAATTCTCTTATTTCATCAGATATGAAACGTGTGCCTGGGGCTGGAACAAAGAGCGCAAGGTGGAAGAGATGACAGATGATGCTTCGTGGTACCTCGTCGCCAAGGATCAAAATGGCACCCTCCTGGCCTTCTCACACTTCAGATTTGATATGGATTTTGGTGATCCAGTTTTATATTGGTGAGTAACTAAAATTATACTGGTTTTTGTGGGGTTCCGAAGTCAACAAGGAACCCTTATAGTTTCGCCATGTCTGTGTGTCTGTCCGTGACTTAGGTCAGAGACTATTAGTACTAGAAAGCTGTTATTTGGCATGGGTATACTTATTAATCACGCCGACAAAGTGGTGCAATATAGTTTTAAAAAATATATAAAGGTGTAACAAAATTGGTGTAGGTCCCGTTAACTGGGGGTTCTACTCGTCATACTGAACAACTTTCTACATGGACCCCATAGTCAATTCTCAAACAAAAATTCGACCCTCCATACTAAAATGCATAAAATCGGTCAATCAGCTGATCGATTTGTATGAAGAGTAATAATTTTTTTACGTTTTCAGCAAAGTCGTAGAACAAAAGTAGTTCAGTATGATGAGTAGAAGCCCCAGTTAACGGGACCTACACCAATTTTGTTACACCCTGTATATATATTCATTAAAATTCATCATATCAGCTCATATACGTCCCCACCGAGGGGCTCGATCTTACCCTAAGTTAGGGCAGATGGGGCCTTAGTAGACCACGCGGGCCCAGTGCGGGTTGGTTGACTTCACACACAACCTGCGAGTTTCTTTGCAGGTGTGTGCAGGTTTTCTCACGATCTTTTCCTTCACCGTAAGAGCGTCGGATAAACGTACATATGAAATCGAAATTCGAGAACACATTGGTATGTGGCAGGGTTCGAACTACGACCTCCCGGACAGGAGGTAGCGGCCCTTGCCATTACGCCACCGACGCTCTAATTGGTTTGTTTTAAAATGAATAAATCTGAGATAAAAATTTAACAACAATGTTTTACTTTTTTAAATAACTTACACAATAATTTATCTACACCTATATGTAAATAATATAATACAACCACTGACATTTAAAACTATATTTGAACACTGGTCAATTATTTTTAATTTTAAACTTCCAAACTAAACCCAGGAACTGACTAACATTTCTTTTAAAAAGCCTTTTGTTGTCAACTAATACTTTGTCTGTTGAACACCATTTGAAGCATCTGCAGCTTATGTATCTAAACAATTTGTGCAGTATTAGTATAGTGAGTAAAGTGATGACCATGCTGATAGCCACCACATCTAGTAGGAGGCTCTGGGGCACGCTGAGGTCGAGCCCCGGGGACCGGAGGTGCTTCGCGCCCTTGTGCCGCAACACGTACTCTATCCAGTAAATACCCATGTCCAATGGAGGCATAGGTCTGTCTAAGAATATATCCTTCAATTTCATAGAGTTATCTTTGAACCTGAAACAATAAATAAAATTATCAGTCACTATACAAATCAATGAACTTTTTTAAAAGTTGGTTTATTTTAGGGTTTCGTAACTCTAGGTCAAAACGGAACCGTTATTTATACAGGGTGTAACAAAATTTGTGTAGGTTCCGTTAATTGGGGCTTCTACTCATCATACTGAACAACTTTTGTTTTACGACTTTTCTGAAAACGTAAACATTTTTTTTTTACATCAGCTATCCACCGATTTTGTGCATTTTAGTATGGAGGGTCCAAATTTTTTTTTGAGACTTGACTATGGGTACCTTGGGGAAATATTGTTCAGTACAATGAGTAGAACCCCCAGTTAACGGGACCTACACCAATTTTGTTACACCTGTATAATATCAGGACCACTCATGCGAGTCACGCGTCCGTCCGTCTGTCTGTCCTGCTCGTTTTACTCGGGGACTGTTTTTTTTTAATTTATTCACAATTGGTAAGCCCTTGGCATCATCTCACCTGATGGTAAAAAACAAAGAAACAAGCTTTGTAGAAACAAAGCTGAAACATATCACATTGACCAACACTCAACACTGAGATGATGCCTAAACTGATGGTAATTTTTTTATGCAGAAAAAATATCTTGTTCCTCGCACTTAAAAGTTACTAGTAAGTTCTAGAATCAAGCTCGTAGTTTTTTTTCACTAAAAATTTGGGTGCGTTTGACTAATCTCACCTGATGCTTAGGTATATGCAATGGTATATGCAAACTCAAATAATTCCTATTCAGAAGCTTGAAGGAAAACAGCAACCGTGACCGTAAATATCATAGTTTCTCAAAAATAAACTAAAACCATAGTCCAGTATGAGTAGACCTCTAATTTTATAAGACAAGACAATTTAGACAGTAATGTACTGAGAGGTCTCGTTATGCTGGTAGTGGAAATTTAGGTACGGAACCCTGCTTGAGTGAGCCTGGCTTGTGCTAGACCAGTTTTTATTTTTATTAGTGCAGTGTGAGGTTATCAGTTGGGATAACGGTTCATCAACCTTTCTTTGTCAATTATTACAAAATGATAAATTTTATAGCAAGTGTAAAATACGACGATGAATGAACGGTAATAAAAAAACATATACTATTACAGAGACTATAGCAGTTCTTTACTGACTGTCTGTTCTACGTGTAGGCGCAGATCGTTATGGAATGCACTTGAGATTGACCAATATTTATTGGTTGGCAATACAGAATTCAAACGGGTTTTCCGTTAAAACGCAGTTCGGCCACCCGTCGTCTCAGGTACATTCTATCGTGAGCGATACGTTGATATGTTTTAATTACACGTGTACTTCTCTTTCTGACATAGTTGCCGTAGAAATGTCAAGATATGAGATTCGCCCGCGTGGATATTGGTTTTATGTCTGTAAGCAAGAGTGCACGGTGCGCGAGCCGTAAGTGGCTCTCGAGCGTGGAATAAAAATAGTCATAATAGCCTATAATCCTATGCTTGTTCTATCTACCTACTTACCAAATTTCTTCCGAATCCGTTCAGCCGGTTTAGGCGTTAAATTTGAACAACAAACAAACAAACATCCATACTACCATGTTTGTAATATTAGGTGACAGGTTACGTATAATTTGTAATCTCTAATAACAATAATATGTTACATTTACGTTCTATAGGTGGAAACTTGTAATGGCTATGTTATTTTGCTATCTAGTTCTCTATAATGATGTTAATTAGCTGTAAGTTTTTCTAATAATTAAAAATAAAACATAATAAAATTGTAAAAAAGGAGATAGATTTAGCCACAGTGGCTTGTGACAGAAGGAGATAGGTTGATGACCGATGCATTTGCTTGCGCACACGCAGAGAGCTGGTGTCATTAGGCCTGTAATCTTAATTACACTGATAAGTGGTAACCTGGTAACGATAACTCACTCAGGATTCCTCAGTAAGTCTAGAAGCGCGTTCCTCCAATCGGGTGCACGGCTTCCCCTGAGCTGCACAGTGCGCGCGACGCCGCGGTCGCTCATGGCCCTGGCGTTGAGCGCCTGGTCCGCGTAAAGCGGCACCATTAACATGGGCACGCCGCACGCGACTGCCTCCTGCGTGCCAAGCAGCCCGCCGTGCGAGATGAATAGCTTTACATTTGGATGACCTGTAATGAGGAAGAAATCGTATCGTTTAGAGACAGTCAGCGGGGTTACTAAGTTTCCCAAAAGGTATTCTTAAAGCACTAGGTCGATCTAAGCAATAGCGTCACTCATCCACCCGTATCTTTTTACTTTGAGTACGATTCGTAGTAAGAGATTCTTGTATAATTACTATATTATATGTATGTATATATGAATACACAGGATGTAGAAAAATTGGTCTAGGTCCCGTTAGTTGGGGCTTCTACTCATCACACTGAACAACTTTTGTTCTATGACTTAGCTGAAATCGCAAAAAAAACTCTTCATACAAATCGATCAGGAGATCGACCAATTTTGTGCACAATTTTTCTTTTATAAGTGTCTATGCTATGGGTTTGTTGAAACGGTGATTCATACTCTTCGAGAGCAAAGGGATCTCCGCCAGGCGAGGTGGTAATGCTTGGGGTCCGACCGTGGATCAACCGCTGATGGTTTTTTTTTTCGAAAGGACAAGCTTGCTGTTGGCCGTTGGGGCCTTTACAACTTCACCGGGCAGGGGAGGCGAGTACGGAAGACACTCAACCTAGTGCAAAGCAAAAAGATGCAACTGCCTAAGGGCGCCCTGGTGGGCACGGACCTCGGCTTAGGTCGTTGCTTGGACGTGGGAGGATCGGAGAGAAGCGGCCTGGTATATGCCGGTAGCGCTGGTAAGCGCCAGAAGCGGGGGGACGCCGCCCTCGCCGGCGAGGGCAGAATGTCGGTGCAGTGTTTCTCTGTGGGTTAGGGGCCGGGGTCAGGGCAGCTACGGCTAGCGTGGTCGGGTCGTCGGGGTCAGTGAGTACATGTCTGGGGCGTCGGATTACGCGAATGGGGTTCGCGGGTAGCTCGTAAACGGCGGCGTTTACGAGTAGCAGGTTGGGGTGGTGTTCGGCAGACTTAAAGTATCGGATGGATGCCTGCTTCAGGTATTGAGCTATGGTGGGGAGCTCTAAATCGCAATGAAGATTTTCATTCCGTAGAAACCACGGGCAGCCCGTGGCTCTACGCATGAAGCGATTTTGGATTATCTGAAGTCGGCGAATGAGACGGGGACTGGTGTGAGCGAAAGCTACACCGGCATAGGTGAGGATGGGGCGGATGCAAGTTTTGTAAAGTGTCACCTTATTTCTAAGGGACAGTTTACTCCGCTTGTTGGTCATGGGGTAGAGACGGCCTAGTACGAACGCGGCCTTATTTCGAACTCGTTCTATGTGATCCTTGAACGTCAGTCGACTATCAAGGGTTACCCCCAGATACTTGACCGAGCGTTCCCAAGGGATAGGACTACCGAACATAGTGATGATGCGGTCGATGGGGTTGTTGATAGAACTGAGCCGTTTGAAGGTAAACAGAATCGCTGCGCTCTTCCGTGGGTTTACCTCGATCCTCGATTTCCTAAACCAGTCTCCTAAGACTTGGGCTGAGGATTGGAGGCTATTGACTATAAGACTCGCGGATCGGCTGGACAGATAAAGTGCGGTGTCATCTGTGAAAAGCGCGAGAGTGACGCTGGGGAATCCGGGCATGTCTCTGATGTAAAGCGAAAAGAGCGTGGGGGCTAGTACGGAGCCTTGGGGGACTCCCGCTCTGATGGGTCGGGGGGATGAACCGCTGATGGTTGGTATACTTTTATATATATACAGAGCTGAAGAAATGTTAATAGCGCGTTCTAGATATCGTATTTCTTTTGTCCTCTCGTCGCTTGTGTTAAGGTTCAGTGGAGGGATACTGCAGTTGCCGCTACATCACTCCCACTTCCGAGATCGGAGGTCGATCCAATTTGAGCTGGCAGTCTAAAGTCGCGGGTGCAGTCGTCCTCGTTACGTCGGGTCGATATGCATGTGCCAGGTCGATGTCAGCGATAAGTCGAGATGGAGGCAGGCGTCGGCTTCATGGCAAGGAAAGCAGGTGATGCGCGCAGAATTAGCATGTGGCTGCCGAAAACTTGCTGCTGCCTGAAGGTGAAGTAGCAGACCAGGAAACTCGACGACTCGGGTTGCGATGGTCGTGATTAAATTTTGGTGCGATGCGACTGCTGTGCTGCTGAGGCTTATTTTACCGGCTGGAGGCTTGGTGTTGGAGTATCGCGCTGCTGGTTGAATGAAGGAGCGTTGGTTGTGTTCAGCTCGGGGTCACCTAGGAGATCACGCCGGGGGTCACTACTGTAGGAACGGTGTATTCCTACTCTTCGAGATCAAAGGGAGATATCTCCGCCAGGCGAGGTGGTATGCCTGGGGTCCGGCCGTGGACCAACCGTTGATGGTTGGTACTTGTATATATACTCAGTGTTGAATAAATGTTAATAGCGCGTTCTAGATGTCGTATTTATTTTTTTCCTCTCGTCGCTTGTGTTAAGTTTCAGTGGCGGGTTACTGCAGTTGCCGCCACAGGTTTCTTGGGGAAAGTTGTTCAGTATCATGAGTAGAAACCCCCAATCAACGGGTTACACCATTTCTAGGGTTCCGTACCCAAAGGGTAAAAACGGGACCCTATTACTGAGACTTCTCTGTTTGTCTGTCCGTTTGTCACCAGGCTGTATTTCATGAAGCGTGATAGCTAGACAGTTGAAACTTTCACAGATGATGTATTTCTGTTGCCGCTATAACAACAAATACTAAAAAACAGAAAAAAAATATTTAAGGGGGCTCCCACAAACGTGATTTTTATAGATAATGGTATGGAACCCTTCGTGCGCGAGTCCGACTCGCACTTGGCCGGGTTTTTTAAATCCTGTAAATAAAATTGTTTTTTGGAAACGGCTCTAACGATTTAAATGTTTTTGTTGTATTTAGGTAATCACACTTCACACTAATATTATAAAGGCGAAAGTTTGTGAGTGTGTGTGTGTGTATGTTTGTTACTTCTTCACGCAAAAACTACTGAACGGATCTGGCTGAAATTTGGTAGGTAGACAGATTAGGACCTGGATTAACACATATAGGCCACTGTTTTTCACGCGCGCGCGCACTGCGCACCCTCGAAACGTCATAGAAACGTCCACGCGGGTAAAGCCGCGGGAAACAGCTAGTGTTTTATATACCAAGTCTATCTAGATAGGTGTCATTCTGGAGAAAATCCGTTTTCACAAAGGTTCTCATAACTTTATAAGGCTAGTTCGTCTCTAGCGTCAATTCTAATTACTGTAAAAGCTCAATAAATTCTTAGATTTCTGAATCGATATAATATCGTCTGACAGCGGAGGCGGTCATATTTTGACCACCTCCGCGGCGTAATGATTAGTCCATTCGCTTAACACCAGGAGGTCTCGAATTCGAATCCCGGCGGAGTCTTAACTTTGAATGCCTCGGTTTGGTTGGTGTTAGGGAATTTTCCAAGCCCGCTATATTTTATCTAAATCCTGCCGCCAAACATTAATGTTACAGCGTTTTCCGACATAAAGATAAGATAGGTAGTCAGTTCCCCATTGCGTTGTGGAGTCTTGGTAAGCTCGCTTCTATCTTCGGCACCATCGCCACCTTACCATCATAGGAGGGATGATGCCAAGAGCTTTGTTGCCAGTACTGAATATAAAGGTGCATCAGACATGTTGAACTAACGAGTTTCTACATGTGCCGGTGCACTATAGCAAAAACCATAATAATAAATCAATGGCTGCAATTTCAGTCTTTACTTAGTTATGTTGATAAATTGGGATTTATATACCGGTGAATATTTACTGAGCTTATGCTTTGTTATTCTGCTAGGTTTTTCCGAAGCTTCGGCTGCGTTGTTATCGTTGTAATGGCTGTAATCGAGGGTACACGCTGCTGAATCCTACTAATATTATAAACGCGAAAGTTTGTACGAATGTATAGATGTATGTTTGTTACTCTTTGATGCATAAACTACTGAACGGATCTGGCTGAAATTTGGTAGATAGACAGATTGGGACCTGGATGAACATACAGGCTATATACTTTTATCCACGCTAGCGAGCCGCTTGCGGCTCGCGCACTGCGCACCCTTGAAAAGTCATAGAAACGTTGTCCACGCGGGTGAAGCCGCGGGAAACAGCCAGTGTGGGATAAAAATTTGCCTTACCTACCTACCAAATTTCATACAAATCCGTTCAGCCGCTTAGGCATGTAAGTAGAATAAACAAACAAACGTACATACTTTCGCGTTTATAATATTAGTATGACGTCACTTCAGCTGAAATAGGACTTGGGAGCAGTTACCTGGGGCTTCTTTACCTACTCGTCATACTGACAACTTTGCCCTCGTCATACAAATCGACCAGCTGATTGACCAATTTTGAACGTAACGTTTTTTAGAGTTCCGTACCCAAAGGGTAAAAACGGGACCCTGTCCTTCGCTGTCCGTCCGTCTGTCACCGGCTGTAATTCATGAACCGTGATAGCTAGACAGTTGAAGTTTTCGCACATGATGTATTTCTGTTTCCGCGCTATAATAATAAACACTAAAAAAACAATAAAATAAATATTTAAGAGGGCTCCCATACAACAAACGTGATTTTTTGTGCTCGTTTTTTCCTTGATATTGGTAACGGCAACAGGTAGACGCTTGAAATATTCACTGAATATTTAATTGTATTATTCGCTTTAAAAATAACTAAATTAATTAAAATAAAATTAATATTTAAGGGGATTCCCATGCAACAAACGTGATATATATAGATAATGGTACGGAACCCTTCGTGCACGAGTTCGACTCGCACTTGACCGTTTTTTTTAGTACTTATTGACTATGGGTTCCTCGGGGAAAGTTGTTCAGTATAATGAGTATAACCCTCAATTAACGGGTTCTACACCAAAATTACATCCTGTATCATCATATCAGCTCATATACGTCCCCACCGAGGGGCTCGAGCCTAGCCTGAATTGGGGTGATCCTGTATAGTTATGAAGTTACATTGGCACATCAACTGACCAAGATACTTACAAAGCGTAGCATACTGTGGTATCCAATCCATTGTATAAACGTTATCTGGCACGGTGAGGTTCCTGGCCAGCATCGCGCGGTCCATCTTGACGAGCACGCTTTGCGGCAACTCCGACAGCACTCCGAAGATCTGCGCCAGCTTCGCGCTGGTAATCGTCTCTATGCGGGACATGGAGCCGAAGCTCCAGTAGATAACGCCCTCGTTAGACGCGTCTAGCAGAACTTTCAGTTCCTGAAAAATAAACATACTTAGACAAAGGGTTAATAACCTAACCAATTTTCATAATCATCATCTTATATCAGCCGAAGGACGTCCACTGCTGGACATAGGCTTCCCCCAAGGATTTCCACGACGACCGGTTCTGCGCTACCCGCCTCCAGCGGCTTCCCGTGACCTTCACCAGGTCATCGGTCCACCGAGTGGGAGGCCTTCCTACGCTACGTTTTCCGGTGCGCGGTCGTTACTCGAGAACTTTACTGCCCTAACGACCATCCGTTCAAATTATGTGCCCCGCCCACTGCCACTTAAGTTTAGCAATTCTGAGAGCCATGTCGGTTACTTTGGTTCTCCTACGGATCTCCTCGTTTCTGATTCGATAACGCAGAGAAACTCCGAGCATAGCACGCTCCATTGCCCTTTGGGTGATCTTGAGCCTTCTTATGAGGCCCATAGTAAGCGACCATGTCTCATTTCCGTAAACCAATTTTATTAACAACTAAAAACCCGTCTTTATTTTAAGCTTTAAAAAGTATCCCGTCACTCACGGAATCAATACGAATCTAACGACACCTCGCTCACCAAAATCCATCAAGCTCTTTAGTCTATAGGCTCAGCTGAAGAAACAGACATACAAACCCAACCGTACCACGGGTGAGGAGCGAAAAAACAGTACCTCCTTCTTGGGTAGTCGGTTAGAAATGAACTTTACGCTTAAAAAACTACTTAGAAAAATATTGTCGAATACTAAGTTCTATCAGAATTAGTTTTTTTATGGTTTTACCCAGACAAAGATTAAACTAACCATGGCAGTTGCGTTTTGCCACATGTTACCACATAGCTTTAAACTAACCATGGCAGTTGCGTTTTGCCACATGTTACCACATAGCTTTAAACTAACCATGGCAGTTGCGTTTTGCCACATGTTACCACATAGCTTTAAACTAACCATGGCAGTTGCGTTTTGCCACATGTTACCACATAGCTTTAAACTATCCATGGCAGTTGCGTTTTGCCACATGTTACCACATAGCTTTAAACTAACCATGGCAGTTGCGTTTTGCCACATGTTACCACATAGCTTTACCCAAGGTTGACTGGAAGAGATCCCGAAAGGGATAAGTCCGCCTTTGCTAAATGTATTTTCTTTTGTCAAAATATTTAATGTATTTGTTTTAAAACCAATAAAGAGTTTACAAACAAACAAACAAGCTTTAAACTAACCATGGCAGTTGCGTTTTGCCAAATGTTACCACATAGCTTTAAAAACCACTAGGAAAAATATTGTCGATTATTCCGTTCTATCTGAATTAGTTTTCTTTATTGTTTTACCACAGACAAAGATTAAATATATTTTTTATGCACCCCTATGTTATGAAAGATGAAAGGGTTTGCTGAGAATAATACGAAATAAGTTTTATTCTTTTCAAATAAAAGCTTGTACCTAAAAGTTTTTAGGTTTTTCGAAATGAGATTATTTATCATCATGTCGTGGATCTAGAGAAGTGTATCTCTAGCGCGCTGCACAGCACACAAACGTAATATGGTTCTTATTTATATGTTAATCAATGATAGTTATTAAAATTTTGTAAACACGATCTAAAAACTAATGTCTGTGTATGTTGTTTGTCATATTTCCGTAAAAATTGTCAGAAATCCCTAAAAATTCCGTAATGCATACACATCTGTGGAATAATAAAAACTATCACGGAAATCTGGCAAACCACCGACACATAATAGTTTCTAGAATGCGTTTACAAAATTTCAATACTTACTAATATTATAAATGTAAAAAGTGTTTGTTTGTTTGTTTGTTACCTTTTCACGCTTCAACGCTTTGACTAATTTTGATGAAATTTGGCATGCAGGTAGCCTATGTCACGGGGAAGGGACATAGGCTACTTTTTATCTCATGAAAATAAAATAGTCCGATACAGTTTCTGAGAGAACTGTAAAAATACTCTTATTTTGGTTAATTTTTTTAACAATCGCAACGGAACAATGGATTGTTGTGATTTTTTGCACAGAGATGGTAGAGGGGGTGGAAAATGACATAGTTTATAATTAACATACCTATCCTACAATAGTTTCCGAGGGATCTGGGGAAAACTCATTTCCATGCTCGCGCACGTCGGTGTCGCAACGGAGTAACGGATTGAAGTGATTTGAGGGGGTGGGAAGTGACATAGGTTACTAATCAGCCCGATCTGGGATAGGGAGCTGGAGAAAACTTATGTCTTCAATGCTAGTCATACAAAAAATGTCTACGCGCGCGAAGCCGCGGGCAAAAGCTAGTAACACTAGTAAGGACCAAACTACGCTTGTGTGCAGCGCGCTAGCTAGGGCGAACCGCAGGGAGGGACACTAGACGTACAAAGTCAAATAATATAACTTCAGCTACTTCCATAGTATTATGTCTTATGTTATGCCAAATGCTAATCCTGCTCGCTATAGCACGATTTTTGGGTTTGCGAAGTCAACAGGCTTTAAAGTGTTAATTTTTGTTAGAGTCAAGTGTCCCCCCACGCTACCAGCTAAACCACTATTTAAGGACATCTGAAATAAATTGTAAATAGTTGTATATATATAATCAATGTTAAAGGAAAACTGTCACGGCTAAGTATACTTTTTTAGTTTCTTCCCTTTTTTTTTATTTATTTTTATGTATATTAGAAAAAACAAAATTATTTTTGCAATTGGTAATAGAAAATTTTGTTTGGAAAAATCTATATTTTTTAAACAAATCACCTGCAAAACTTAAGTAGGTCGACTATTACACTTAAAGTAAAAGAGGCTACTTGACCGTGATACTATTACATTTTTTTTAGATATCCTGAAATAGACATTTCAGAGGGAGGGGGGGGGGGGAAAGACACTTGGCAAAAATTAGCAATTTAAAGCAAATTAGAAAAATATTTTGCAAAATGTAGGGGAGGTACCCTGAATTTTTTTTTTTGATTTTGTTTTACCACTTTGTTGTCGTGATTAACCCACTTGCTACGGAAATTACTATTTTTTTATATAATTGCATATGATTTGTAATCGTGCTACTAGCTAAAAAAAAAAATTAAAAAAAAAATCCGGTGTTATAACAGCTGGTTAAAACAGCTTTCTAGTACTAAGAGTCTTTGAGCTAACCCGCTAACAGACAGACGGACAGACATGGCGAAACTATAAGGGTTCCTTGTTGTCTGCGGAACCCTAAAAAGGACAATTGTCAGAATGTCTCGCTGAATTTAAGGCGAGGTATTGATTGGAACAGTTGTCTCTGTCTTTTTCTTTACGTGTAAAGATTAAAGAAATTAACCACACTTTTTCAATAGTTTTTCGTTTCAATCAAAAACTACAATAAAAGTATAAAAAATAATAACATTACTCACTTTGTATTATCATAACAAATATTATTGTATATTTTTTTAAATTTACACTTTTAAAATACCAATCATAACTAGAGTTGAAAGTAACGGTGAAAGTTTCTTTGGGATTTTTTTCTATCGAGCCGAAACTGCATAATCGTGTTTCTAATAGCTTTTGACTTTAAGGAACATCATCAACATTAAGGGTATTTTATTTTCAACCTTGAGTTTCTATTTTTTAGAAGTAATTGATGTCAAAAATAACGAAAATCTGTAATATTACCACCTTAAGCAAGTTATTCAGAATATCTGTACAACACCTGCCACAAGAAACTTTCTTTCTTTCAATAATTTTCTCCGCCCTGACAATTTGAGTACCTGCAAGATAAACTCAAAAGTTGTGACGAGACAAAGAGACCTGGTTCAAAAGATCATCAGCCCTGAGCAAATGAAGCTTCAAGTACGAGGATTGCGAAAAACTAAAAATGGAGGGGTTATCATTAGCATCAGCACCGAAATTAAAGCCGATATATCAAAAAACTAAAGCAGTGTTACCTAACTAGTTCACTGCCTCTGCAGAGGTAAACGAGTGATAGATCTTTTTGGTATTTTGAAGTTGATATGACGAACTGTGATTGAAGGTGGAATTAGGTCCTAGAATCGACTATTGTTTTCAGTCGAGTCGAATGATTGGCGTATTTGCACATAAAAACTCTTTTCAACAGACTTCCAAAAAGGAGGAGGTTCTTTTTTATGTTTGTTTGTTTTTTTATGTTGAAAACTTTTGACTGAGTGAATCGATCTTTATGATTCTTTTTTTATTTGAAAGCTAGTGCTAGTGGGGTGTAGTACTTTATTAGAAAATTAACAAAAACCAAAAATAATTATGCAAAAATGTACTAAGTTGTTGCGTAGGAAGTCGGTTTTTAACGTGTTTAACGTTTCAATTATTAATTAACAAAAGCTTGTACCAAAAATTTGTAGCTTTTTCTTCACGGAACACAAAAGAGAGCTTAAAAATATCTTAAATAGAAGTAAAAATTAAGTAACAGGCTAACGACAAGTGGAAATATTTAGGTTTTTCTATGTTTGACCCACCAGTGCTATCTAATTCCGTGTGTTTTTGAGTTACTGGAATTAAATTTAGATAAGTATCATGTACCGATTGCTTTAACGGTGAAGGAAAACATCGTGAGGAAACCTGCACACACCTGCGAAGAAACTCGAAGGTTGTGTGTGAAGTCGACCAACCCGCCCTGGGCCCGCGTGGTCGACTAAGGCTTAATCGCCCTGATTCGGGGTAGGCTCGAGCCCCTCGGTGGGGACGTATATGAGCTGTAATGATGAAGTATCATGTCTATAAACCTTATTTTGCTTTATAACCCTTTGTAATATAATTTTTCAACTGTTAAACGTAATTCCGACAGTTTTCCTGTACAATGTTCAAACATAACGTTAAGAGCCCTTACTTCAACTGCATATACCGTCAACAGCTGATACGATAGGTCAATAATGGTAGTACTTGAATTTCTATAAAGTAGATTTAGGTCATCTTGAAATCGATTGTTGGTAACTCAATGATATCACTCATTGTTTACTTTGCGCATTTTGAGTAATAGCACTATTAGGCAACGATATCGGTTGATTCATTTGACACTATCAATCATAATGTCAAAAGCCTTAGGTCCTGGGTGTTGTATGATACGGGGCGCAAAATCCCTATTGCTAAATAACTAGGCCATTAGAGTCATCATCAGACTTAACATAATAGGCGTAGATATTTATAACTAGCTGTCCGCCTGTGGCTTCGCACGCGTTGTTTTCGATTTTCCCGTGGGAATAACATATTTCCCCGCGGTAAAAAGTAGCCTATGTCACTGTCCAGACCTCTTACTATAGTGCAAAAAGGTCACATCGATCCAAGACTCCGTTCCTCCTTGCAAAAAGGACAAACAAACAAACAAATACCGTTTCGCATTTATTAGTTAGAATTAGGATACTGGTAGTTTGAATACCAATACATTTTCTCAGACGATAGCCGTCTGCGGCTAAATATTTAACGATAAAATCGTTTGAACTCAGATAGAGCTATTATTTTAATTATCTAACAATTGTCAGTCTAGAAAATTTTCCGCAAACAAACTCGTAAGTGTAACCTTCGAGATAAACACACAACACATCCCAGAAACCCTGACATAACCGTCAACTCTGGAAGGGACCTTCTCATTTGTTTCCGCGTTTGATTTGCCGTAGGTACAGTGCCTACGTATGTATGTATCGCATTGAGATGCAGCCGCAAGTTGTTGCACACTGACAGGATGACCCACTGGCATCATTAGCACTTCACATGCATCCCGGCTGCTGATACGAAGGTCGAGACTTTTATTGTTATACCCAGTTGTTATTAAAGCTACCAACCGTAAAATGGACGCGGATTTTTAATAACCATAGGCATTAAACTAGCGTTTCAAGTTGTTGTGTGTTTCCAGCAAAAGCTGCTATTTATGTAAAGCGTATTTTTTCCCCATTAATTATGACTCCCCCCCCGTCCTCAGATTCTATATGTTTTTCAATAAAAATGTTAAATATTAGCGGTGAAAGGGGAAAACCTTGTCGTACACCTTGCCTTTTTTTTGCTTTACCACTTTCTTCTCCAATTTTTATTACAATTTCTTGATAATTGTAAATTTGGTATATAATGTTTTTATCCATTTAGTCCATTCTTACATCTTTTAAATTCACCATCATCTTTTTTCAGTTATCAAAAGCCTTTTCCAAATCAATAAATGCTACATGAGTGTTTGTCCTCTAAAATTACTAGTACTAAAATAGCTTCACTCGTTACTTTATTCTGCCTAAACATGTATTAGTCCGCATCTATATAGTTTTCAATTTATCTGTTTTGGATGATATTAAGTAATATTTAAGACAGCTTTCTGAAAACCATCATAGAAGGAAAGATAGAGGGAAGAAGAGGCAAAGGAAGACCAAACCGAAACTACATAGAGCAAATAAAGGAAAAGGGTGCTTTCGTGTTGTATCAAGACCATAAGACGATGGCTATCCTCAGTCAGCACAAGAAAAAATTGAAGAAGAATTTAGAAGGCATTATACAACTGAAAAATTGGTTTAATAAACTGATTATATTTTACTTACTTTTGGAAGTTTCTGAGTTTCATCCAAGTGCAAACCTCCTACTTCGACGAGCGCCGGCACCATGGGGCGCACTTCATTGATGCTGAAGTGACTGTTTGACAGTACTAGGCTGTAGTTCTGTGCTAACGTCTCTATGTTTGACCCAGTTCCAAACAGGCGATCAGCTATAGCCTAAAAAAGGGTGTTGCAGTCAGCAATAGGTAGTAAAGTAGAACATTATTGCAGTCAAGGAAATTGATAATTTGCTTATCGAGAATGAGAGGATTTATTAATATCAGTGTTCTTGGTATAGTGATTTTCTCAAGAAGTGCAAGGAAATAAAATAAAGAATCAAGACTCTTTCGCACCCACACCCATACCTAAGGGTGTGGGTCGCTCCGATTAGCGTTTAAGGCAGCTTAGCTGCCAAGGCTACAAGGGGTTGTTAGTGTGTAGTGTGGTCTTGGGCCTGTGCATATTTATTTATATATGAACCTTATGTATATAACGGGTATGTATGCATATAGGCGCAGGGCTGTGAGTCCCACATAACCAGTACAGCCGGTTGTATTGGTATGCGTAAATGCATTTTCCCCCTGCGGAGGAGCCGCAGTCCGAGGAAAAAAATAATCAAGACGAACTTTTTTGTTCCCGCATAGACAATCGAGATGTCTAATAAAACAAATGAACTTCGATTATCGGCCCTGTGTGCGCGTGCTCGAGCGTCTTGGCCTTCATGCTTCCGCTTCTATCACGACCTCTTGCACACCGCGCACACGACCTTTTGACCTCTTACACTGCACATTATTTCTTTCCTACAACATTGTTGAAGTAGTTCTGCCCTGTACCTGCTTAAATATAGACGTAATTCGTATATTATTTTACCTTCGAGCGACGACGGCGGAGCAAAAGGAGGTTATGTGATCGTCCGAAAAACCGACTACGAGATTTTGACGAAAATCCATTCTATATTACATAAAGACACCATAAAAGTGTTCGAGAAAAGATGTGTGTGTATGTGTGTGTTCGTATCCCTGATTTACGGAGTAACTGCTGGACCGATGTGGATGAAATGTCAGACTAAAAATAGTTTTAAAATATGTTTTCTCCAAAATGGCGCTAATTTATTTTATCAAGTTTACTCAATCGAGAAACCTTACTAGTGTTTACAATATGCAGTACTAATTAATATCCTACTAATATTATAAATTGAAAGCTAAAATACAGACCACTCAGAGGGCAATGGAAAGGAGCTGTTTAAACATAAAACTGAGGGATAAAGTAAGAAACACAAAAATTCGGAAAGTAACCAAGGTAAAGGATGCTCTACATTTCTCTCAAAGTCTAAAATGGAGGTGGGCTGGTCATGTTGCGAGATACGGTGACAATCGATGGACAATCAACATCACAAAATGGAAAGGACCGCTTGGCCTGAGAAAGAGAGGTCGCCCGCGCGCTCGTTGGCAAGACGAGATTGTGGCAAATGCAGGAAGAGACTGGATGACCAGCGCCAAAGACAGAATAAAATGGAATTCTTTGGAGGAGGCTTTTACCCTAAGGGGGTCCACAAATTAAGCATGCATATTTTTATTAATTCAATTTTTAAATTACAATTTCATATTATTATTATTTTATCAATCAATGTACCGCTTTAATTTGTAAATTGTTAATTTTTGTATTTTGTGGAATGAAAATAAAGCTATTTTATTATTTTATTATTTATTATTATTATAATATTATAAAAGTGAAAGCTTGTATGTATGGATGTTTATTAATCTTTCACGCTTCAACCACGGGACGGATCGGGTTGAAACTTGGCACACATAATATAGGTAGATTAGGTCCTGGAATAGGACATAGGCTGCTTTTTACACCGGGAAAACGTCTAATTCCCACGGGAAAATTACAAACAACGCGGACGGCTATTATATAAAGGTTTGCTATCAGTGGTATGTCGAGGAAAGCCCTAAAAAGGTACCTCCCATACAAATTGAATAATGTTACAAGCTCCCTCGAGAAGGTATGCTTTCCTGGGGTTTAAATTTTAAAAATGCTATATTTAATCTCTCAGTAAGTGGTTTTTGTACAAACGCATGATAAATTAAAATTATGTTCTACTTATTTTATGCAATCTTTACCATCTCAAAATATCCTTATGGGCAATGTTAAGCAGTGTATTTTAACTTACCTGCGAAGGAATAAGCGATTGATATCTGTACAAAACCTTCGCCCAAATCACTGCGACGGTATTGACGAGTCTTTCCCAAACATTCATGTGCTGACCATAGCCCATCATGTAAGCTGGCACGTAGCCCGTCGCGTCCGGGTTGCCCAGCTGATCATTGACCCACGGCAATGGAACGCTAGAGAGAAGTCCTATTACGGGAGCCTGAAACTTCTGCCCCAGAGGAAGGAAGCAGTCACTCCCAAACACTTCCACGATGACCATGTCAAAGGTTACCGTGGAATTTAATAAATTTTTAACTGCAGTCATTTTGGAGACGGTGTCGCACGCCTGGACGCATTCTTTCATAATCTGCTCCAAATTGCGAACGAAATCGGGCTTGAGCGAGTACTCTTGTACGGTTAAGTTGTTCGTGATCTCTGGAATCGTACCCGCCAAGCTTATCTCTTCTATATTGGGAGGGGGATTTTTCTGTAACAATGATACAGCAGGTCATTCATGTGAAATGTGAGTGAGGTTCTTAAATCTATCTCTTGCATCGATAGCGCGTGCCGAGCACTGATAAGAGGCGGCTCAGACGGAATCAGCTCGAGAGGTTAAGGGGCAGTATACACACGCCGCAGTCATAATTGATCATTATAATATAATACTTATTATAATTGTATTACCCACAAAACTAGATAATTACATTATATGAATTATTTGCAAATTGAAAAACCGTCATGCAATACCATGCAATCATGTGTTTTAAACCGTTTTTTTAATTGTATGAATAAAATTAACTAATTATTAAGGGTGCTAATTAACGCGCCATCTTTTTAATAGCACAAAAGCCCTCTAAAAACTAAGCAAACTAAGTTCCCAAACATTCAAGAGCGTCTAAAATTATTGTTTTGCCGAGCATGTATTATGAAAACAAGCTGCAGTTAATATGACTCATCCACCTAACCCAGGAAAACGAGCGGAGTTAGTTCCGGCGGCGCTTAGCCAGCCGCGGCACGCTCGGTTCGCTCACTCGACTCCAGCTCGTCGCTTCGCTCCTCGCTACCTTACCAACCAACCTTGACCTAACGTACTCTCTCCTAAACCTCGATACTGACATACGGGTACTTCGGATCAGAATCGTTGCTCTGATTGCTTTGTTAATTCATATTAATTGAAGTTTGTTTTCGCAAATATAGTCGGCAAAACATTATAATTGTCGGCAAAAGATAATCCTTTTTCACTTCTCATGCACTAAAAGTACGCCAATCTAGCCATAAGAAGCGGGACTAAAATGACCGCTTTAGTCTCTAGGGAGTGAAAAGTAATTAGTTTTTTAATTTCCTTCATGTGACATAGACAAACTCAAACAGCCAATAAATATACTGGCTGTTTGAGTTTGTCTATGTCACATTATCTGTGGCGTGTGGACCATATTCATTGCGAAATTGTTGAGAGTTTTAGTTTCATGCTTTTTCCGCCAAGAAGGTGGCGCCATGTGTTTTAAATCTTTTGTGATTTTTATTTTATTAAGTAATATTTATTAAATGTTTTTGTACTAAATTGACTATTTTTCTCGCACTCAAAGTGAAAAGTACAGTTTGCACCTCGAGACTCAACGCCAACTTAATATACCCTCGGTTTCATTGACTCCCTCGCACACTCGGGAGTCAAACCACCTCTGGTATATTATGGCATTGTTTTGTCCCTCGATATAAAATATATTATTAGATGCCCATAAACAGTGGCTGACCTAGTAATTTAAGGCGACGCATTGGAAACTTTGATCGCAGGGTTCTCGATTTTTCTCAGCAACTACAATAGGTACATCATCATCATCATCATATCAGCCGAAGGACGTCCACTGCTGGACATAGGCCTCCCCCAAGGATCTCCACGACGACCGGTTCTGCGCTGCCCGCATCCAGCGGCTTCCCGCGACCTTCACCAGGTCATCGCTCCACCGCGTGGGAGGCCTGCTTACACTACGCTTTCCGGTGCGTGATCGCCACCCGAGAACTTTACTACCCCAACGGCTATCTGTTCTACGAGCAATGTGCCCCGCTCACTGCCACTTAAGTTTAGCAATTCTGAGAGCTATGTCGGTTACTCGTTTCTGATTCGATCACGCAGAGAAACTTCGAGCATAGCACGCTCCATTGCCCTTTGGGTGACCTTGAGCCTTCTTATGAGGCCCATAGTAAGCGACCATGTCTCAGTTCCGTATGTCATCACTGGCAACACACACTGGTCGAAGACCTTGGTCTTAAGACACTGCGGTATCTGGGACGTAAAGATATTGCAAAACTTCCCGAACGCTGCCCAGCCGAGTTGGATTCGACGATTGATCTCTTTCTCGAAGTTGGACATACCTAACTGAACTGTTTGTCCCAAGTATACATATTCGGTAACAACTTCGAGTGTAGAGCCTCCAACCTTCAGAGGAGTTGGTATGACACGGAAGTTTGACATAATTTTCGTCTTGTCCATGTTCATTGTAAGACCCACTTGTTGAGAGGCTCTACTGAGGCCATCGAGCATTGTGCCTAAGTCGTCCATAGTCTCAGCCATGACCACGATATCGTCAGCGAATCGAAGGTGGGTGATGTATTCGCCATTGATATTGATGCCGAGTCCACCCCAGTCCAAAAGCTTAAAACATCTTCCAGGGCGGCGGTGAACAGTTTCGGAGATATAACGTCTCCTTGTCTCACCCCTCACTGCAGCTGGATAGGTTCCGAGTTTTGATCCTGGAGGCCGACATGGTGGCGTTTTCATACAAACACTTCAGTACTTCGATATATCGATAGTCAATTTGGCACCACTGGAGAGACTGTAACACAGCCCAAGTTTCGACCGAATCGAAGGCTTTCTCATAGTCCACGAACGCCAAGCATAGTGGCTGATTGTACTCTTCGGTCTTCTGTATAATCTGCCGCAGCGTATGTATGTGGTCTATGGTACTAAATCCTTTTCGGAAACCGGCTTGTTCGGGAGGCTGGAAGTCGTCAAACCTGCGTGCGAGACGATTCGTAATGACTCTCGAAAACAGTTTGTAGACATGGCTCAGAAGTGAGATGGGTCTGTAGTTCTTCAGCAGGGTATCGTCGCCCTTTTTGAAGAAAAGCACGACCACACTTCTGTGCCATGCCTTAGGCGTCTGTTCCTGAAGTATAACGGAATTAAATAATTTCATTCAATTTAAGAGCTTTAAGTACCGGTGTTTCAGAAGTTCAGCCGTAATTCCATCATCACCCGGTGGCTTATTGTTTTAAAGCTGTTTAAGAGCCATTCTAAACTCGTACAGGCTGACGTCCGGGATATCTTCGGTATAGCTTCGGTAATACATACGAAAGTGATATTTTGTTACCTGATTCTTCATTTCAATTACTCCATTTTGTCCGTTGCAGAAACACGATTCGGTAACTTTTATAACAGAAAAAAATATTTCAAAGAAACCTCTTTTAAAACAGAGATTTGCATTCTATAGGCAAACCAAACAGATATTTCCTTCGTCGATTAGTCTAAACACATACTTCAATATGCCAGTTGGATTTTTAAAATTAATTGTAGTTTTGAATTGAAGCGAAAAAACATTGAAAAAGTGCAAAGGTGTAGTTATTTTCTTTACTCTTTACACTGTAATAAAAAGACGGAGACAACTGTTCCAATCAATGCCTCGGCATTTGGGTCAACTTACTTATTTAGATGACAAAAACTGCGACTTAAAAGAAGGCGATTCAAAGTTAAGATGCAACGTTTATAATATGAGCATATCATTATTAAATACTTACTATGTAATTGACCAAAAACAGTGCAAATAAATCTGATAGAATAACTAAATAATACAAAAAAACTGGCCAAGTACGAGTCGGACCCGCGCACCGAGGGTTGCATCACACCTTTTGGTACGGAAACCCTAAAATATCAATATAAAAGACATTTCATTATAAATCAGCAGTAAAAAATGATTTTTTAAGCCTGCTGCCTTAGCCTTCTGTAGAGTGCACACTCAGCCAAATAGTGTTGGCTAGTCTCCGGTGCTCCGCAGTTGGGACTGGATGGGTCTATGGTCCTGTCTATTAGGGACATGTGTCGATTTAGCCTACAATGGCCTGTTAATATGCCCATGACCATTGCCAGGCTTTTTCCGGCTTAGCGATAGTAATGTTCTATTTCTCCTGTGATTCTTTCCCTTCAAGAACATTTTCGCAGCTATTGTTTCCTACCCATACTTCCTGGGCTTCTCGCTTCATAAGCTCTGCGATCCCTCCCTTTGTGACCCTGGCTGATATTGGAAGTCGAGTTCCGGTCCTATGAATCTTGAGCTGGCACCCTCTCGTGCTAGCATGTCTGCTCTTTCATTGCCTAAATTTCCTTGATGTCCTGGAACCTATGCTATAGTGACCGCCATTCTCTCCGCCAGTTTGTTGAGTGTCTCTTTGCACTCCATAACTAGCCTTGATGAGGTCTCTGCCTTGGCCAGTACTTTGATTGCTGCCTGGCTATCTGAATAAATTGTAGTGCTGTTGATCTCTCCCCATGAGTCCGCCAGCACTTCTTCTACGCATTCCTTAATTGCAAATACCTCGGCTTAAAAGACACTGGTGTAAGTTCCCAGGGCCAGAGCCTTGTCTTTTTCTGGGTTGCTAGGTACATGAAACCCTGCGCCTGATAGCCCAGTGCCTTTCATTCTAGATCTATCTGTGTAGCATATGAGCTGGGATTTTGGTGCTTCCAGTTCCCAGTTTGATCTTTCTCCTATATGTATTCTAAACTTTTTGTTGAAGATCCTTTGTTTCCTGATGAGGTCGTTATTTGTTATTAATAGTGACACTGACATATCCCTACCCAATGTATCCTCTATTAAGGCGTGACCTGTATCCGTAGGGTAAGGTACGACTCACACTTGGCTAGTTTTTATTTCTTTTTTGTTCTACTTAAATTTGATCAAAATTGCTGTAGTACTTTTTAAAACAAATTAATAAACACCAAAAATAATAATGTAAAATGTTTAGCGTTTTGTTATTCTGTTTCGCTTCCATAAAATTCCGAAAAGATTGCCATTATGAAAGCCAGGTTATGTGTGACCGTCTTTCTTTGCTTGAAGGAAGATGTGTAATAGTGCTGATAGCATGTTAATAGTATCTTACGACCCTTTTCACCGGAATGAGCATCTACAGGCATTATCTCTATATGTATACACTATACATACAGTACATTAAACTTAGCATCTAGTCATGAAACTAATCAACATTCTCCGAGGAATGTTAACCTATACAAAGAGAAAAAAGTAATTCTTACTTCCTATCGACGAAGGAGTGAAGAAGGTATTGTGTTGGCAAAAAAATATCAAAGTAGAGATTTTAATGGGGATCGATTGTCTCCACTATTAGGATCTAAAAAACAAAAAATATCAAAGTAGAGATTTTAATGGGGATCGATTGTCTCCACTATTAGGATCTAAAAAACAAAAAATATCAAAGTAGAGATTTTAATGGGGATCGATTGTCTCCACTATTAGGATCTAAAAAACAAAAAATATCAAAGTAGAGATTTTAATGGGGATCGATTGTCTCCACTATTAGGATCTAAAAAACAAAAAATAAAAATATGTGTGTGAGTGTGTGTGTGTCTGTACGTCTGTCCGGTGCTCTAGTTTCTAAACTACTAGACGGATTTGGGTTACGGCGTTATTGTTTTCATATCTCCAGGCCTTTCTTTTCAAATTTACCCTATCTTGATTTTTAGCGTTGCCACCATAGTAAAAATCCGGCCAAGTGCGAGTCGGACTAGCACTCCGAGGGTTCCGTACCACCACACCTCTCCACACAACTACATAGTATAATGACAATGACATCCACCTGTTCACATTACAAGCAAAAGACATCAACTCGAGCGACAAAAATATGCTTTTTTTGTTATTCAGCTCGGACTCCTTAGTGTGAGTACGACTCACACTTGGCCCATTTTTATTTGTAGTTTTTTTACTATAATCACACCAAGCTTCACGCTTTGTATAACCGTTTTTACGATAGAGCTAAATCAAATATGTGTACTTCTAAAGACCTACAAAAACTCGTTTTTTATATGGAACCCCCCCTTATTTTTTACTTTTTCAAATTTTTAGTATTTGTATTGTAAAGCGGCAATAGAAATGCACATTATGTGAAAATTCCAACTGTCTATCTATAACGGTTCATGAAACACATACACCCCGCTGACAGACAGACGGACAGACAGCGGAGGCTTACAAGTAAGGGTACCCAACTGTCCGACTCCGATTCGATTTATTTTGATATATGTTATAGAGTAGTCTAAAATAACGGACACGTATTTTTTTTTAGCTGCCCAAACTCAACCTGTTAGGAGAAAATGGCCTTCAAAGTACTGAAAATTGACCAAACCTTATAATTTCTGAGAAGAGATTTGTTCAAAAAAATTGATAATTAATTACTGGTTTCGTTATATGTTGGAGAACATGAATAAAGAATGGGGACGTGTTTTGTCATTTCACCACAAACTATTTTTTTTCGGTTAGTTGGGTACCCTTCCTTGTTAGTAATAGGGTCCCGTTGGTTGGTTGGCTTGGGTATAAACAACAGCATCCCCTTCAGACGACGAGGTCACTGTACTTACTATTTAAATCATCTGTGACTATAGGCAAAGAATTCTAATGTCAGCTTTTTATTTGTTTTTTTTTAAAAAAAATTTTTTTTGCATTTAGGGATGTTTTTGGTGGTGATTTGACATCCTTTGGCATTATTTTTCAACTATACTCATATTTTCACTTTACTTACCAAAGGAAAATGAGATATAACAGTTAGATGGTGATGTCTCTTCGCCAACGCGTCGAGGAGCCGCCCGTACATGACGTAGTGGCTCCTCGTGTTGGTGGGCAGCACGGCCAACAGGCGCGCCGCCCGCACCGCAGCGATGCACCCCAGCAATAGCCACAGAAGCCGCGCCTGCATCGCTCAGGAGCTCGCGACACTTTGCCGGTCCTCGGCTCGCTAGCTTGGACGAAAGCCGCCCCTGAGCCCTAAATGATCACGTCACACGCTGATGTCACGCAAGCTTGGCTCCGTTGCCCGTCTGCCGCGCGCTATTGTAAACTTTGTATTGTAACGTTAGTCCCGGGCCTACTATCAATGTAATTGAGTTGGAAGCTGTCTAATGAGCGTAGATTGCATAGTTTGTTTTGTATCCACCAGTGCAGTGGTGGGGGGTGGGTCATTATCTGCATTAGTGCGAAAGTTAAGGGCCGCCAGGAGACTCCAGTTTCCATACAAACGTAGTTCCACTTTGATACAAAAACTACATGCCAGATTGAATTCAAACTTTGAAAATATATTGAGTAGATACATATCGATGTTTGTGATTAGTTGTCTATGTACTAATATAAAACGGAAAAAAATAAGAGCAGTTTGAAACTTTCAGTACAAAACTAATTTAAGCCTTCGTTTAGTTACGTTAGAATTTACTACGATGAAAACTAATTACAAACATCGATATGTGTCTACTCAATATATTTACAAAGTTTGGATTCAATCTGGCATGCAGTTTTTGTATTAAAGCGAAACTACGTTTGTATGGAAACTCGACCCTCCTGGAGACTCTTAAGCAAATAGATTGTTCTTGCTGGTTCTGAATGGATTTATTTCCATAAGAGTTCCCGAGCAAAAATTTTTAAAAAAAACCCGGCCGAGTGCGAATTGAACTCGCGCACCCAGGGTTTCATTTAGATTGTTGCTGCTGCAATGGTTATTGCTGAATGGATTCAATTGTTGTCATTATTATTAGAGCGTCGGTGGCGTAATGGCAAGGGCCGCCGCCTCCTGTCCGGGAGGTCGTGGTTCGAATCCTGACACGTACCAATGTGATTTCGAATTTACGTTTCAATATGTATACGTTTATCAGACGCTCTTACGGTGAAGGAAAACATCGTGAGGAAACCTGTACACGCCTGCGAAGAAGTTGTGTGTGAAGTCGACCAACCCGCACTGGGCCCGCGTGGTCGACTAAGGCCCGATCGTTCTAATTCAGGGTAGGTTCGAGCCCCTCGGTGGGGACATATATGAGCTGAAATGATGTTGTCATTATTTACATGATTATTTAGACTCACGGCAGTGTGTCAGCCAAATTCGTAAAGGAAAAGGAAGGGTGTTACCAGCCGTGGGTTAATTATTCGTCATCATCATATCAGCCGAAAGACGTCCACTACTGGACAAAGGCCCCCCCAATGATTTCCACGACGACCGGTCCTGCGCTGCCCGCATCCAGCGGCGTCCCGCGACCTTCACCAGGTTATTTATTATATTACACTAACCATTTCGGGCGACTTTCGACCTTTCCGTAACTTTTAACCTACTGCACATTGCGCTTGTTTAATAAGACAAAAGCCCCCCCACTCCCACCGAACATCTAGAATCCCATTTTTTTATCATTCTTGAGATATTGACGTCCAAAATTCACTGTTTATCACTGACTGACTCGGCACTCATCAAAATTATAGACCACTTCAAGGTAATTTAGAAACTAGGTCATTGGGCGTAAAAATTGCATTTATTACTATTTCATAGTTAAATGGTTTTTTTTTCGTTTTTTTTCATTGTATCATCATCATTCATAATTACAGCTCATATACGTCCCCACCGAGGGGCTCGAGCCTACCCTGAATCAGGGCGATTTCATTGTATACAAAAATCAAATTTTGTCTATTTCACTGTCTCATCATATCAGCCGAAGGACGTCCACTGCTGGACATAGGCCTCCCCCAAGGATCTCCACGACGACCGGTTCTGCGCTGCCCGCATCCAGCGGCTTCCCGCGACCTTCACCAGGTCGTCGGTCCAACGAGATTTCACTGTCTACAAATGCAAAATTAAAAAAATCGGCCAAATACGAGTTGGATTCGTGCAGCGAGGGTTCCGTTGGTTGGTGATGTTTGTTTATAGGTAATAGCGTAAAAAATTAAAAAAACTGGCTAATTGAAAAAAAAATCCATAATGATAATGAATGACTAATTCGACCGACAAAGAATGTGACTATGAAAATTATGAATTTATATTTTTAAAATTTTAATTTTGCATGCTGTTTTTAATATTAGCTATACAGAAGAGACTTATTTAAATATCGTTGCCTATAACTATGAACTAGATATGAGCGCCTTTTGAGGCGTTGACTTCTTAAGGTCGGTTGCGGCGTGATTTTCAAAGCATGACAGGGAATAATTAGAAACAAAACAATTCCTACAGCTAAAACATTTTCGGTTTTTCTAAAAAGGAAATAACTTTAGGAATTAATTAAAAACCCGACTTCATAAACTTAACCTCAAATTTTTGGCCAATCAAGTAAATTTTTGTCACTCACGGGATTAAGACGATTCCAACGACACCTGGCCCCTGGCGCTCTTTGGCGTGCTAATGAAACAAACATACATACATACACTCGGAAAACATAACCCTCCTTCTGGCTCAGTCGGGTAAAAGATGAACTTTTTAAAGGATCACTTCGTATTCCGTCTAGCCGTATGTCTGTATGTCTATTTAGACCCTTTAGGAATGCGTGGAGGTATCAAGCTGAAATCAATATCGATTACTTGGCTCTACGGTCCTTTAGAATTTAAAAATCAAGCTTTTGAGTCAACGTTATCAAATAATATAGAAAATTTATGACGTATGTTTTGATACTCGCAAGTATGTACTTAAATCAAAACCTCTCGTTAAATTAAAATCATGAAATTTGGTGAGAAGCAAAATCTCAAAGTAAATATTTCTTGTGATATGTTACATTTTCAGTCGAAAAATTTACCATGACGTATATCAATGTATGGCAGAACATTTTTTTAACTAAAAAGTTAAGATTTTTTAATTTTATAAGTTAAGAGATCAAGTTAACTTGTGTATTTACTGAAATCAGAGTTAAGGGTAGTTACACATGGTGTACCACAAGATAGTGTAGACGACTAGACATAGAACAATACTTTTTGTAGACGATATTTCAGTAATAGTGACAACTAATAAAAATTTTACATTTAGTATTCTCGAATATGACATCAATAATGCAATCAAGTCAATTTATAAATGGGTAAGTAATAATAACTTGCAAATTAATTTAGATTAATCGACATACCTTAACTTTAACAAATATAATTTTAATTAATGTAACGGACAAAGTTTCTAGGTACCATTATTGATGAGAAGCTTGACTGGAAAGAACAGGTTGAAAAATTGTGTGCCAAAGTCAATAGTTTCAGTTTTGCCATTTATAAACTGACTAATGTAGCGACTAGACACACTGCAGTCACAGCATACTTTGCTTACGTAGAATCGGTCTTCAGATACGGCCTCATAATATGGGGGAACAGAACTAATGTCAAAAAGGTTTTCATCGCTCAAAAAAAGTGTGTCCGTGCAATATTCGGTGTTTTACAAGATATTTCATGTAGGCCCCTATTTAGAAACTTAAACATACTGCCACTACCTTGTCTTTATACACAAGAAATGGCAAAATAAGGGTAAATGTACCGATTCGTGGCACCCTAAATTTCTCGGACACCGGAACCTGCCAAGACAGGACCCGGCCGACCAAGTTTTTTAGTCTTTACTAAGCGGTTACCAACCTACCACACTAGTTTCGTACCCGATGAGGTATTTTGTGAGAAGTGACCAACTTGTTTCCCTACTGCGCAAAACCTGCCAAGCTGTGCCGCGGCCGACCTAGAGTGATTGAACCTACCTATTGTCGACTCTCCGTGTAAAGTGGATTTGTTCGGGGTTACCTTACCAGGTAGAGTCTCTTGCAGTGGGCTCTCGGGCTATCGCGCATCGAGGGTTCCGTACCAATCGCCACACCTCTGGATAAGGTACCTTAAAATCATCAACTAGTGACACAATGATACCTATTCATAGTATTCATTTCAATCAAAAGACATCAATGAGAGCAACAGAAAAATGTTTTTTTTTTCATTTCGTACGAGATCCTTAAATTCAGTATTATTTGTTGCGCGAATAGGATATTTGTTGCGCGAGTAGGATATTTGGCCGGTTTTTATTATTCGTTGTTTTATTTTGCGGTTTGCACTATAATCAATTAATCAATGACACAAAGTTTGATGCTTGTATGTTACCGTTTTTAAGGGAAAGCAAACGAAAAACATGTTTGTTGTATGGGGACCTCCCTTAATTTTTTACTAATTGTTATTTTTATTATTTTTTTTGGAAATCGTCTTTTTTTTAATTTTTAGGGTTCAAACTAAGAACCTTAAAAATGAGGCCAAACACGATAAAAGTTTACAAGTGAACCAGATAAGAGAAACAGTAGTAGTAAAGTATATTGTAAGATAAAGATGATGGATGCAATTTTTTCGATCCAATTATTTTTTATTAAATGTAAAGATATCGTCGAATAGGTATTTACACCCAGTGCACCGTACGTTGCACGTTGCACCCTCATAACTAGTCTTGCCGGCAAACATCAACGTTCACAGTATTGACACAGTCTAAGAATCCATACAGTTGTCCAACGCATTTCATAATCGCGTCATCGTCGACATCATTAGTCACTGATCTGATCACAGTACCAAGGGTTGTTACAATACTTGAGAATTTCTATAATTTAGAAAATGCCATTACGTAAAAAAATGACTTTAGTAGTGTAAAATCGATATTTGAAGGTCCCTGAGGAGTCTGATCACGAATCCGTTGTCAGAATTAAAAAAGTGGCGGCAATTTTGTACTTTTTAGTTACTGAACCGATTGCTTCGAAAATTTATATTTGAAGGTCCCTGGGGTCTCTGATCAAGAATCCGTTGTCAGAATCAAAAAAATGGCGGCAATTTTGAACTTTGTAGTTACTGAACCGATTTTCTATTTTTATTGAAAGGTATTTATGCATAGAGTTGTCATCAAGCATTTAAATTACCTAACTTTCGCACTACCTAAATAAATTATAAAAAAAAACGCTAAACACGTTAAAAAATCGACTTCCATCGCAACAAATTAGTACATTTTTGCATTATTATTTTTGGTTTTTGTTAATTTTCTACTAAAGTACTACACCGATTTTGATAAAATTTATATGGGACCACACGACAAGCACTAGCTTTCAAATAAAAAAAGAATCATAAAAATCGATTCACCCAGTCAAAAGTTCTGAGGTAACAAACATAAAAAAAAAAAAAAAAAAAAAAATACAGACGAATTGAGAACCTCCTCCTTTTTGGAAGTCGCTTAAAAAAGAAATCTATAGTTCTATCAAACCGATTTGTTGATTTTTTTTTAATGAAAGGTATTGATGCACAGATTTGTTATCAAGCATTGGAAATCACTTAACTTTCGCCCTTCTCAACATATTAAACAAAATTATGAAATCTGAGTCCGTCCGGGCCCCGGGCGTTGTATCAAACCGATTTTTTCCATTTTTACCCGACTGCGCCAGAAGGAGGGTTATGTTTTTCGAGAGTATGTATGTATGTATGTTTGTATGTGTTATTGTTTGGCACGCTCTGCAGCCTGAACGGCTGGATGGATTTTAGCTTGAGACATGTCGTTAGATTCGTATTTACTGTGAGAGTGACACTGGGTATATCAAAATAAAAAAAACAAAATGGCGGATTTTTGGCGAAAAATTCAAATGTTTGACACGCTCTGCAGCCTGGACGGCTCGATGAATTATAGCTTGAGGGTTGTCGTTAGATACGTTTTTACTGTGAGAATGACACTGGGTATATCCAAATAAAAAACAAAATGGCGGATTTTTGGCACCAAATTCCAATGTTAGGCACGCACTGCAGCCTGAACGGCTCGATAGATTTTAGTTTGAGGGGTGTCGTTAGATACACATTTACTGTGTGAATGACACTGGGTATATCAAAATAAAAAAAAACAAAATGGCGGATTTTTGGCGCCAAATTCAAATGAACTCATTCAATAATAAAACTAAAAAAAATAATAAAATAAAAAACGGTAATTTAAAAAACTAAAAAACCCGCCTGCGTTTCTGTGTAATTTGGAAATGAAAAACCCTAAAACAAGAAAGTCGTCATACCCGATTGCACTTAACTTAAGAAAAATTGTAGCAGTCGGGACCCATTCTAGAAATGGAGGCTTAGTGAATTGAGAGCACATACCTATATTACATTGCAGATTACTCCAATATACTGACTAGACGGCTGACTTTCTAGAATGGGTCCCGACTGCTACAATTTTTCTTAAGTTAAGTGCAATCGGGTATGACGACTTTCTTGTTTTAGGGTTTTTCATTTCCAAATTACACAGAAACGCAGGCGGGTTTTTTAGTTTTTTAAATTACCGTTTTTTTTAATGAACGTTATTTATGTCTAAATTGGTCATGACATCAAGCATTGAAAATCACTTAACTTCTCAAATAAATGTAAAAAAACATGAAATCTGTTTCGAGTCGGTCGGAAGTTCTATCAAAACGATTCGCTTAATTTTCTTTTAAATGAATGGTACTGTAGAAAAAAATAATTGTCATCGAGCATTGGAAATCACCTAACTTTCGCCCTTCTCAAGTTATACCCAAACGCGATTTTCGTAGCTTTCTTTCTCAATATCTCCGTTTTTAAGTAAAGTACGCGGTTCATTTCGGAACACTCCCTGGAACAAGCTCTTTTATTTGAACTATTGCCCACTTAAATTGGTTAAGTTGGAGGGAAACTAGGTGCATTCTCGTACACCGCGCAACAACGAAAGCGAGCCGCTTGCGCGGGCTGCGGGCTGCTGCGGGTCGCCCGCCGCACACCCTCGATGCCCATAATAAAACAAATACTGCGGAGCAGCACGGTACTCCTCGTAATAATATTAAAACTTGAAAATATAAAAATCTAAGATTGAGTATAAAAAAACACCGATTTAAATATTTACGTCTCATTATTTTGCATGTTTTTGTTTAGTAATATTTATAAAATCTATTGTTATGAAATATTTTAGCATTGAATCTGTAGTAAAATAAATGTTTTTTACTTTGTCATTTTTAAAATTATTTTTTATTCGAAATTTTTAGTCAACCAAAGCAGGATCTGATGATGGGATCCCAAGGGGAATCGAGGGCAACCCTAAAGTTTTATAGGCACATACTACGTGTTACAAGCTATTCAAGTATTTGCGTCTGGTAGTCATCATCTCATGTTGATGAGCTGATGATGGAAGGTACAACTCCTTAACTGTTAGGAGTTAGAGGATAATTCTTTGAATATTATAGGTACGTATAGACCGAATAATTGTATTTTTTCAGGTAATTCAGGTGAGCTGATGATGGAAGCTACGGACTCTGTATCGGTTAATGAAACACATGATTTTTATGATTCCTATTGGCGAGTAGGTGATTGGGTTTAACATTGTTAGATACATAGCATTATCATAAAAAATAAATAAATAAAAGTTTAAAAAACCTAAAAACCGACTTCAAAAAGATATTCACTGATAAGTATGAAATAATATTTTTATATAATGTAAACACTCGAAATTAACCATTTGTCCAACAAATCTAAAACATTTGATAGGTAAGTGTTCTGACTGCTGGTACCACCTTAACAAAAATTGTAGGCCCCTAATTTGATTCGTACCTATCTTTGATTTGGTTATTGTTGGTTAATTTCGTGTATTTATATTATATAAAAATATTATTTCATACTTTTGAGTAATTTTTTTTATGTCGGGTTTTAGGTTTTTAAACTTTTATAACGCGTAATGGCGACGCGACCACGCAAGTTGCATTAAGCCACAAATGATAATTTTGGTATTCTGCTTTTTCTTCTTCTTCCACGTTTATGTCTGAGAATAATCACCAGGACACGTCTTTGTCCCCAGTTACGAGGTGCAAGTGGAGGCAGAGGGTCAGCGGCAGGGTCTGGGCGCGCAAGTACTGCGTGTGCTGGAGCGGCTGGCGGTGGCCACGCGCATGCGCTGCGTGCGCCTGACCGCGCTCACGCACAACCCCGGCGCCGCCGCCTTCTTCCGGGCTTGCGGGTAAGTGAGCTGGTAACGTCACAGCCAGCACGGCCACGGCACTGCGCTCACACACAACTTCGCCGCTGCGGCCTTCTTGCGGGTGACATCACAGCCAGCTATAGCGGCCACTTGCATGCGCCACGCCTCACCGAGCTCACGCACAACACCGCTGCCGCCTTCTTGCGGGTAAGTGTGCTGGTAAAGTCACAGCCAGCTAGGTGGCCACTTGCGTGTGCCGCGTGCGCCTCACTGCGCTCACGCACAAAACCGCCGCCGCCTTCTTGCGGGTAAGTGTGCTGGTAAAGTCACAGCCAGATACGGCGGCCACTTGCATGTGCCGCGTGTGCCTCACTGCGCTAACGCACAACACCGCCGCCGCCTTATTGCGGGTTTTTTTATTTTTTATTTTTTTTTATTAATAATTTGAGTGCGTTTGACTGCAACTCACCTGATGGTAAGTGATGATGCAGTCGAGGATGGTACACGCAAACTCAAATAATGCCTATTCACTCTTGCCTTGAAGATCCCCAAATTATAGGAATCGGGAAACACTGACGCAGGCAAGGAGTTCCACTCCTGCGCTGTACGCATAATAAATGAAGAAGCGTAACGATTCGTGCGAAAAGGTGGAACATCAACAACAAAGGGGTGCAACCCCTCCCTGCGTCTCGTTGACCGACGGTGGAATGGAGCAGGGGGAATGAGGTCGTGAAGTTCTTGCGCGCACTCTCCGAAATGAATTCGATAGAATACCGATAGACAGGCGACTTTGCGGCGATGCTCAAGGCTTTGGAGCTTGTCATTGACTAGCTCGTCGTCACCAATGAGTCTCCGTGCGCGTCGGTCGATGGCGTCCAAGGTATCCAGCTGATAGCGGGCTGATCCATCCCATAAGTGTGAACAGTACTCCATACATGAGCGGACCTGTGCTTGATACAAGGTAAGCAGCTGTCCAGGTGTGAAGTACCGTCTCACTTTAGAGAGAATGCCCAGCTTCATTGCAGCAACTTTTGCCTTGGACTCAATGTAACGACCGAAGTTAAGATTGGGTGTTAAATCCACGCCGAGGAGTTCCAGGGTAAGTATGCTGGTAACGTCACAGACAGCTACGGCGGCCTCTTGCGTGTGCCGCGTGCGCCTCACTGCGCTCACGCACAACACCGCCGCCGCCTTCTTGCGGGTAAGGGTGCTGGTAACGTCACAGCCAGCTACGGCGGCCACTTGCATATGCAGCGTGCGCCGCACTGCGCTCACGCACAACACCGCCTCCTTTGACTTGCGACTGTGCAATGCTGGCTGTTGACGTCACAGCCAGCTGCGGCGGCCACATAATTTTGTGTCATTCTCTCGCTTAAGTTTGTATATAGAAGATATGCTGTAAGCACAGACTTAGAAAAATTCGCTTTCGCTGTAAGTATGAGAGTAAGCAAAGGCGCTATTATATAATTCTATTATTTTCCCAGGTACATTGTAGACGAAACGAGTCCGCCTTTAGAGGAGGCGGCTCACTACGAGATCCTCAGCAAGGCGACGAATCAAGATGAATCAGCTCACTCGGAGGACCAGTGCGCACTCAGCGACAGCATGAGAGCCGTGCGAGTTGGAAACGGCACAGCGACGTAATGTATATCTTACCAACAGAAAGGACTAGAATAACAGTGCGTAACGGTAATATACGATAACTATAAGAAATATTTTTTCACTTCACACGCTCAGAAAATTAGAAACAAATCACTATTAAGTTGTTTTTCTTTGCACCTAAAAATTTTCCTCGCTGTAGTGAGGTGAAAACTTGTGTGTTTGGCTCGGCAGCAATAGTAGATTGTTAATCAAGGGAAGAAAGTGACCCATTTCACCCGAGTTAAACACTCTACTTTTCATTTTGACTGTGAGGAAATGTATTATTAATAAGATATAAAATATTAATTAGATATAAATAAATTAAGTTTAACTATATCCAACCTCCAACCTTTTCGCAATGGCCACTTGCCACGGCCGACTAGATTGTACCTAATCGAGTTGGTCACGACGTGCATCTAGATGGCCATGCCGAAACGTGAAAAAAAAGTGTCATGTTATCATGGCATTATGGCGGGCAGCAGAATAGATGAATGATTTTAAATGTTGGTCTTCTGTAATTGTGAAAAAATAGACCAACTGTAAAATGATTTAATATCAACCTATAGATACATCGTAAGCTGTTTAATGTATAGCTGGTTTAGATATATGAAAACCTCTTAATTTAATAATATGACGTAACTCAATTATCTTCGACTGCGTGGCTGGCAAATAAATTTTCATCCCGGCTATCTACTCATGAAAATTAAACTTGCCGTAAACAGGAGAAATGAAAAGTTATTTTGCATCGCGAACCTTTGGAACCCTCGCTGCGCTCAGAATTATATCTTTGAACCACAAGTTCTTTGTAGTTCAATCCTAGAATCCTTAGCTTGCTCAGGTTTCAGTAGAGACAACTCACGCCAAATAACAGCTTTGCAGCCTTGCAAAACGAATAACTATTTTTATTGTAAAATTTGGGATTATTTGCCTCCAATAAGCGACGATGCAGTCGAAGTTGAAATACGAAGTCGAAGTTGAAATACGCAATCCCAAACAATGTATTATCACTCTCGCTTTGGAGATATTATATTTTATTATTTTGACGATCATAATATGATCCTTTGACATTTTGAATTTTTAAGCACTATATTGTAATTTCCAATTGACAATATGAAATAAATAAATCTACTGTAATGTATGGAATGGACTTAACACGATGCAGTTGTAATGTTATTGTGGTTGAGCTGTTAAGTTAGGTAAGTAAGTACAAAATATGAATTACATTGAAACATTTATCTAAATCGAAAACTTGTTTTTCATTAATAATTCCATATTGGGAGATCCGAGTTAGTTTATAATTAATTAATTTTATTTAGAAGAACAAACGACTGACTCAATGGTCCAGTGGCAGCGGTTCTGTCTGCTGGGCCCAGGATCGTGGGTTCGATCCCTCCCAGGGCTAATATTCGTGTGACGAATAGGTTTGCTTGCTCGTGTCTGGATGTTCAATATACAGGGTCTTAACAAAGGTACCCACTTTTTTTTAACTGGAGCTTGTACTCATGAAACTGAACAACTTTCCCCAAGAAAGCTATGGTCAGTTCGTATTTAATATTTTTTTATTAAATTTATATATATTTTTTATTTAAAGTTATTTTTTTTAATTAAATAATCAGCTCAGAATACAACTCCCAGCTGGTATCCGCGTATTGACAAACTTCAATGACCGCGCCGGCTCGCCACGCCGCCGCGGCGTATTCTGACGTATTCCGCGCAATTTAATAATTTTAATTAAAAAAAACTAAAGCGAATTGGCCATGGGTTTCTTGGGGAAAGTTGTTCAGTTTCATGAGTACATGCTCCAGTAAAAAAAAAGTGCGTACCTTTGTTAAGACCCTGTATATGTTATGTATATATTTAAACAACATATATAAGTATGTGTATCAGTCTCTGATTTACATAGTACAGGAAATTCTAATTTGGGGCCAGAAGACCTTGTGTGATTTGCACCTGAGTATTATTATTAAAATTAAATGCTTATTTGTAGGTAGTTTAAATAATTGATAAGTACAATGCCAGTGACAAATCTTCATCGATAGAACATTATACAAAGCAACATTATGTAGAAGAAGCAAAGTATAAAATACGATATTTTTAATCCACAATTGGTACACCTGATGGTAAGTGCCTAAGTGACCATGCCGAAGATGGAAGCAGGCTTAACAAAATTCCCAAACGCAATGGGGAACTGACTATCTTATCTTCAAGCCGGAACACATAAATGCTATTAACCCTTCGGGTACAAGATGGAGTCCCTCACCCCAACTGTTTTAAAATCTATTACGTAACAGCAAGTACTGTAACTTTGAGTAGCTGGATTTGCGAAGGATTTGCGATTTGGATTTGTCAATCTCTTGGGTTAATTCAGTCAGTGCTGCGCGGGCGCTTGACCCTTATAGACGTGTTTAGAGTCAGTGAGACGCATGTTTGATTTGTAAAGATTGCTAATCATCATACTGAACTACTTTTGTTCTACGACTTTGCTGAATTCGCAAAAAAATAATTAACTCTTCTTACAAATCGATCGCTGATCAAATATCGATTTTAATATCGAGTTTAATAAACTGATGGGTAACTCTTAAAAATATTTTTACCGACTTCAAGAAGGAGGTATTCAATTCAACAATATGGTTGTAATATTTTTGGAATTGCACAATTTATGTTAGTAGGTATAGTGGGCTTATAAACAGGTGTACAATATTTCATAAGTGTATGTGTGTCCACGTATTTCTCAGATACTAAAAATCAAAATGCAAATAAAAGGAATGACGACAGCATCAGAAATAAATTATGAACTCTTGATTATTAAATTGCCCTGCTACTTAAATTTCGGAAAACCGTACTCGTTTTGTTTTCCATCAAGTCTTCGATTTTTAATTCACCAAAACCACAAAATGAGTACATAAATGACGCTGCAAAACTATGACGTCACGCCTAGGTATTTCTAACACTTTTAGAACAAAATGTCGTTTTTGACAGATAATAAAAAGTAACTCGGATGACTAGCATTCGTCATCCCTATTCCTTTTACTTTCTCGACTCCGTAGTATGGTACGTGTACGTAAGTAGGGTAGAGGAAGTATATTGTTATCGCAAAAAAAATATCCAATTTTCGTGAAAATCTAACTATTCTATATCATTAACACATACCGAAAAACCGAATACCTTCAATTCCGTCCGTCCGTGCGTCCGTCCGTCACGCTTGGCTCTGGAGGCTAAATCTTTAGTCTGATAGGGACCAGGAACTTAAGAGTTTTAAATTATTCCATCGAGGGATTATCCAAAGTTTCTTCTTGCCGTCAAACCGAAGAATAGCTGTCATAGAACGGAAACTGTTTTTCTTCTTCTCAAAAACGGCTCTTAAGATTTTGTTGAAATTTTGCACCTCGTAGTTGCTTAGGTTTGTCTATAAGATAGTAATACCCATTAGTCTGGGTAATAACGTGTTTGTATGGTTCTCCTACAAGTGAAATTGAAACTTGCGATTTGTTCACAAATGGTTGGAGCTATTGAATTGTCATGTATTTGGTTATGAATAAGTAACATATTTGGTCATGCAACATGAATTATTACATTTTTTAAAATTTTGGATCTAATAAAATAATAAAAAAAAGACGTGAAAGTTTAGTGCGGGCTGCCGTACCGTAAAGTTTATTTTATTGGATATCTTTCGACTTAGGGAACAGTGTAATTTTTATCAAAATCGGTACAGTATTTTTCAAGATGTCAGTGTGTACTAATCACTGGAAAAACACGTTGGTTTAACGCAGCAATTTTGTGATTAAAGTCTTAATCACTTAACGTCTTAAGGCTCTTAACGTTTTTAGAGTAAAATTTGCGATAATTTGTTACTTGCGATTTAAATTTATGTAGGTAATAATACCTACATTAAATGTTTATTACTTATTTGTTGGAATCTCAGAGTGCATTAATAAAATGAAATAAATTGTTAACATATTGCATAAAAAATGATTCCCAATGTATTAAAAAATATCAATTACCTAATTATAGTGTTTACGTGATTTGTGAAAAGAGCGTCGGTGACGTAACGGCTAGAGCCGCTACCTCGTGTTTTCGAATTTCAATTACATATGTACGTTTACCCGACGCTCTTACGGTGAAGGAAAAATCGTGCAGGTTTCTGCACACACCTGCGAAGAAACTCGAAGGTTGTGTGTGAAGTCGACAAACCCGCACTGGGCCCGCGTGATTGCTAAGGCCCGATCGCCCTAACTCAGGGTAGCCTCGAGCCCCTCGGTGGGGACGTATATGAGCTGATATGATGATGATGACGTGATTTGTAATTGTGTAGACCATAAAAATTATGTGTATATTTTTATTTTAGTGTATTATTTTTGTACGTATTGCTAACTACTCTGTATTAATTTGCACAAATAAATGAGATATTATCTAGTATATTTTGCTTCTTTCATTCAATACTAACGACCCGCTCGCCCAGCGCCTCCACCCGCGGTTTTTTCTACAAGATCTCCCGCATGGACTAATCTCAAGATTCTTTTTTTATCCACATTTGGTAAGCCCTTGGTTGATACCTCGATAGGTTACTAGGACTAATCCCAAGTTTTTTTATCCATATTTGGTAAGCCCTTGGTTGATAATCTCCTGATAGTGACAAAAAAATATATCAAAATCGCTTCAGCCGTTTTGGAGTCTATAGAGAACATACATACAGTACCTACACATATCAACTTTTATAAATGTGAATAAATTATACTACCTACCGATTGCTACACACTGAGCCTCGGCCTCCGTTTTTTTCCCACAGGATCACCCGCATGGGCTTATCTGAAGATTTTTTTTATCCACTGTTGGTAAGTTCTTGGGCATCGTCTTACCCAGTAGGTAAGTGACAAAATTTTTAACAAAATCGCTCCAGCGGTTTTGGTGTCTATAGAAAACATACATACATACCTACACACATCGAATATTATCTTATAAAATTCTCGTGTCACAATGTTCGTTCCCGTACTCCTCCGAAACGGCTTGACCGATTCTCATGAAATTTTGTGAGCATATTGAGTAGCTCTGAGAATCGGCCAACATCTATTTTATTTTAGGGTAGGGTAGGGTAGTGTAGTGTAGGGTAGTGTAGTGTATGTAGGGTAGGGTAGGGTAGGGCAGTGTAATGTAATGTAAGGCGGTACGTAGTTCACCGGGACAGCTAGTAAATGTGTATAGATTACACTACCTAGGTTGTTCCGAAAATTGTTAGCCACAGAATAAATACAATCTCTTTTTCCCTAAAACTATTTTAAATTTGAAATGACGGCTAATTTCAATACACATGTCCTTGGTGAAAATCATTGGCCATTTAAGATTATCTGCCACTCTTCTTTAGTGAGCAACAATGGAGGTCTCGCGGTACGCTTGTCGTTCAAGGAATCACGAAAATTTACTAGGTGCTTTTAGGGAGTCTGCTCCTGCGTTTGCAGCAGTTAATTGGTGTCGTGAATTTAAACCTGGTCGAGAGAACCTAAACGATGACCCCAGACCCGGCTGACCACCAAATGCACTAACTCATAAAAATGGGTGTTTGAAGAGGACCAGTTGCCCACAAAAGTTGTTCGCGGTCGGAGCGTTCATAAAATAACGATAGCGGGTTTTATTCGACGCAGTGGACGAGTAGCAGTAATTCCGCTAGAAGATCGTAGAACCGTTACTATAGTGAATGATACTTCGAAGTTTTCCTGCCTCAAGCTTTCGGGGAGTTAAATAGCGAGCGCCCAAAGAGCGGCGTCCGTGACACTCTTTTTCACCAAGATAACGCGCCCGCTCACACAGCTGTTAGAACCATGGACTATTTGACAATAGGGATAACGAATGCTAGTCATCTGATTTACTTTTTATCATCTGTCAAAAACATTTTTTTCTAAAAATGTTTGAAATACCTAGGCGTGACGTCATAGTTTTGCAGCGTCATTTATGTACTCATTTTGTGATTTTGGTGAGTTAAAAATCGAAGACTTGATGGAAAACAAAACGAGTAAGGCTTTCCGAAGTTTATGTAGGTGGGCAATTTTGTGATCAAGAGTTCACAATTTATTTCTGATGCTGTGGTCATCCCTATTTCGGGGGTACAAATGTTACCCACGCTGACAGCCCAAATTTAGCTCCATGCGATTTTTTTTTACTTCCTACGGTAAAAAAATGCTTCGTGGGCGAAAATTCAACACTGCAGACGAGGCCGTCGAAGAATTTCGGCGGTTATTTTTCGACCTCCCGCAAGATACGTTTTTTTAAAGTTTTGAAAGCTAGTTCACCCAAATGCATAACTGCATAGGGGTTGGAGGAGAACATTTTGAAAAGCTCTAAATAATCTTTTTTCGTCGTCGGTGGCGTAACGGCTAGGGCCGCCGCCTCCTGTCCGGGAGGTCGTGGTTTAAATCCCGCCACGTACCAATGGGATTTCGAATTTAGATTTCATATGTACGTTTATCCGACGCTCTTACGATAAAGGAAAACATCGTGAGGAAACTTGCACACGCCTGCGGAGAAACTCGCAGGTTACGTGTGAAGTCGACCAACCCGCACTGGGCCCGCGTGGTCGAATAATGCCCGATTGCCCTAATACAGGGTAGGCTTGAGCCCCTCGGTGGGGACGTATATGAGCTGATATCATATCATATTTTTCCATATTCTAACTATTTTTGATTTCACTAACTATTTTTGGAACAGCTCACGTACCTACCGAATGCTACACTTCGTTAATATTGTTTATTTTGGCTTATTGGACTAGAAAAGTTAATCTTTCTGAACAATAACCACAAAAAAATAGCAACATTATATTGAGCAACTGCGCCAAAGATGCTCAAAACCACAATCGACATCGCGTGAATCCAAGCGCATATCCCCAATTTGAACGCAGTTGACTGATAACATCGATTGTGAAAAGGATCTCTCATAGGAGACAGTTACACTTATTACAAAACCTTTTGTACACTTTGAAACGTGCATTACTTTTCAAAGTGTGGTTAGTGGTTTTGTTATTTGTAATCTTGTTTGTTTGATGGTCTAAACGGCTATTTAACTATACGTAATCCGCATTGGAAAGATTTAGTTTAAGGAAGTTGGTACTCAAATAAAATAGTTTTTATTAGGTTTGCTCTTCCTCTGTATTTAAAAATAAGTAAGTATAAATATTATCACAGTACCTATAACCAAAGTATATATGTATATTAGCACTAACATACAGTATGGACACTCCCTGCCGCTCTTTAGATTGCGACCTCACCCCCTCGTCACCCAGATTGATGATTGGTTACAGTTTGGTTGTCGAACGTATAGGATTTCGCCGCCATCGCTGTTTCCTCGTGGTCATATTAGTGGCGGCTTGTTTGTTCCGTCATTCCTTTCTGAAATGTCATTTCTGGCCCGTTGTATGAAGTGTCCAGGGTGTGGTTTAACTAAAGTACCTGGTAAAATCTTCTAAACTATCTTAATAAATTGTACAGCCACGCTGCGCATACTTTCTAGCGAAGCTTTCATCGTCTAGCGTAGTCGGGCATACACAAATCAACAATAAACATTACGCTTACAAAGGTGTACAAGGCTTGATGAAATATTTTTACAAATAATTTGGATTTGTATGGGAGGTAACCTCATTCAGATTTTTTATGAAATAAAGAACTAACCGGTGTAGTAGGCTAGTTATTGACAAAGTTTCGTTAACATCGGTAGAGCCATTTTTGAAAAAAAAAAAAAAACTAGGTTTGTATTAAAGGTACCTTATTCCGATTTCTCTGGAGTAACGAACTACGGCTTGTTGTAGATAATATAAAGTTATAATAACGTACAAAATTAAAGCCATTTTAAAGAAAAAAATAGGTCGGTGTTTTTTTTTACAATGGTGGCAACCTCAATAAATAAGGATAAGAGAAATCCTTACTAATATTATAAATGTGTTTATTTGTTTGTTTGTTTCCTTTTCACGCTTCAACAACTAAACCAATCTTGAAAAAATTGGCATGGAAGCCTGGGTCAGGGGAAAGGACATAGGGAACTTTTTATCCCGTGAAAATAGCATAGTCCAATGCAGTTCCTGAGGGAACGGAAAAAATACCCTTTTTTGGTTGATTTCTTTTACATCGCAACGAAGCAACGGACTGTTGTGAATTTTTGCACAGAGATGTTTGAGGGGATAGAAAATAATGTATAGACAACTAATAAGCATAGCCCGAGACATTTCCCGAAGGATCTAGGCAAAACATCTGACGCGATTTTTTGCAAAGTAATAGTGGAGGGACTGGGAGGTGACTTATACTGCTAATCAAAATAGCCCGATATAGTTACCGAGGGACCTGGAGTAAACTCCTGTCTACGCAAGCGGCTCGCGCACCATTCACCCTCAAAGACAGTCATATAAACGATGCCCACGCGAGCGAAGTCGCGGGTAGAAGCTTGTTTGATAATAAGAACCGGCTGGAGATGTAAAAATATTGGCCTGACTCAAATCCCTCTATTAGTTTGGGAACTAGAGCACCGACACAGATGAGATACTAGTTACTTCGTACACAGATACACAAACATACTTATATTTTTTTGTTTTTTAGACTCTAATAGTGTAAGACAATCGATCCACATCAAATCTCATCTTCGATTTTTTTGCTATCACAATACTTTCTTCCTCCTTCGTCGTCCGCTTACGCTGGCTCTTCAGTCGCTCGAATGTAATAAAACTACATCACTCGTCAACCGTTTCAACGTCCAGAGGGGTTTCAGGTCTATTCTCTATTCTTTCACTTTGAGAAGCCTCCGCAAATGAGGCACTCCGTCTACACAAGAGATTCACTGATAGGGGTCTGGAAGTATTTGAGAAATCGAAAGGTTCTGTCATAGACGGCGTGGGCTGGCTGCGAGGAGCCACGTCAGTCCATGGGTTGTTGCCGGTCGCTAGGAGGACGCCCAGAGGTAGCGTAGTTGGAGGCAGAGGCATGGACTGGGGCGGTGTGATGGTGGAACACTTCTCGCGTCGCTCTCTTGCTCGTCGGTTTTGAAACCAAATCTTGATCTAGAAAGAAGAATTCATAACTGTTTATTTCAATATTCAAGATATTTATTCACAATAGGTGCAAATTACACTCTTTCTGATAGTTATAAAATAGTAATTAGGTACAACGGTGAAGGAAAACATCGTGAGGAAACCTGCACACGCCTGCGAAGAAACTCGAAGGTTGTGTGTGAAGTCGACCAACCCGCACTGGGCCCGCGTGGTCGACTAAGGCCTAATCGCCCTGATTCAGGGTAGGCTCGAGCCCCTCGGTGGGGACGTATATGAGCTGTAATGATGATGAATTAGGTACATAATTTCATTTGTAAAAAATCAAGAAATAAACAATCATTAGTTAAATACTTTTTTATTCACATTTGGTAAGCCCTTGGCATTATCTCACCTAATGGTAAGTGACGATGATGCCGAAGATGTAAGTCAAAATCCAATCCGTGACATAAAAAAAAAGAAATAATGTCATTTGAACATGAAAACAATATGACACGAGAAGTTATTATAGTTATACTATTTAAACATTAAAATTATTGAATGTCATGATCGCCTTTGACAAGTGTAGGCCAGTTCACACGGACAGTACCCGGTCACGAGTATAACGCGAGAGTTAGCCATCGCTCCTCTCAACCATATTAGAGGGAAAGGAACGACCCGGCTTCGTTCAGTGACATTAACAGGTACCTAATCAATATCAGAAGAAAGGTTTAGGTACCGACTAAGTAATCATATCAGCCGAAATATGTCCACTGCTAGACAAAGGCCTCCCCCAAGGATTTCCACAACGACCGGTCTTGCGCTGCCCGCATCCAACAGCGCATCATTCACCGGGTTGTCGGTCCATCGAGTGGAAGGCCTTCCTACGCAATACCTAATAAGTATATAATGATAAACTGTAGTCTGGCAGCAGTTCAAAACTGTATTTCAGTTAGGTGTTCGTGGTGCCAGCCACTCTTTCTCTCCAGCACAGTAGTCGTAAGGACTAGTCAAACTGGTTCTTCCGGCGACTAACTGCGGAATAAAATGCAGAAGGCAATAGTCATTCGTTCGGCGTCATAAGGCGTCACTTGAGCCTACCATTGTGGTGTATACAGGGTGACTGGTAAGTAGTTCAAATCATCTTAAGGAGATAAACTACATCTAATTTGCAACAGAAAAAGTCATACTAACTGGGGGTCGGAAATCAATGGTTGTCGAGTTAAAGCCCATTTCATTTTTAAATTTTGTATGAAAAACGCATTTATTTTGTGATTTTACAAAAAAAAAGTTATTATACGGTTGGCGTGAAAAATACGGTAAAAACAAATTAAATAGTTAATAAATACAAACTGATTGCAACAAAAAATAATGATTGTTGTCAAAAGGGTGCATCAAATCCCATACAAATTTTCAATTAACATTATTTTCTTGTTTTTTGCATGAACAAACATCTCTGACCCTGTAGCATCATGACTAACTTTGATTCGCAAGCTCATCCAAAAAATTCGAACTTTGTTGGATAATTAGTATGGGATTTTAGGCCCCCTTTTGACAACAATCATTGTTTTTGTTGCAATTAATTTTGTAAATTTTTAACTTTTTTACTTTGTTCAAAAGCGTGATAAAATGAGGTAGGTTTTACCGTATTTTGCATGCCAACTGTATTATAACTTATTGTTAAAAAATCACAAAACATTTGAACAAAATAATTTTTCATACAAAATTAAAAAGTTAAATAGTCTTTAACTCGAAAACTCGAAATTTCTGACCCCAGTTAGTATGACTTTTTCTGTTGCAAATTAGGTGTAGTTTATCCCCTTAAAAGGATTTGCACTACTTATACCAGTCACCCTGTATATAGTGTTGCTATAGACAGCTGAAACATTGTTTTTTGGTACAAGCTTTAATTGTCACGCGATATACATATGCATGCAGAATAGGGATGACGACAGCATCAGAAATAAATTATGAACTCTTGATCACTGAATTGCCCTCCTACTAAAACTTCGGAAAGCCTTACTCGTTTTGTTTTCCATCAAGTCTTCGCTTTTTAATTCATCAAAATCACAAAATGAGTACATAAATGACGCTGCAAAACTATTGATGTCAAACATTTTTAGAACAAAATGTCGTTTTTGGCAGATGCTAAAAAGTAAATCAGATGACTAGCATTCGTCTAGGGATAACGAGATTCAAACCGGGAAGTAGGTCAAATTTAACTCGCAAGATTTTATAACAGACACCAGGACATATGAAACTAAATAAAAGCATGTAATAAAATATCAACATTCAACATAATAATTTAAGCAAACCTACTAGGTAGGTATGTACGAGTACCTATGTCTTGTAGGTAATTTACATTTACAAATTAGTTCAAGATTGAAAGGCGGAAACGTATTACACTTAAAAAGTTACTAAACCGAAACGTCGACCCACTGGATCGATTTTATAAAAATACCTACCAACTGTACTGACATAACCGGCTGACTACAGAGCTGCAAGGCGTTTGCAGTGGCTAGCCCTTGCAAAACCCAGCGCATATTTTAATTAACAAAATTATAGTACAGCCAATCTGTGCATACATTGTCACGTGGGTACTTCAACATGGTGTGGTCGGAAATAAACTAATCCACAATGAACATTAGAATCAAAGAATCGCTAAACTGAAGTGGCTGTGGGCAGGGCACATAGCTCGTAGAACAGATGGCCGAAGGGGTAGTAAAGTTCTCGAGTGGCGACCGCGCACCGGAAAACGTAGCGTAGGAAAATCTGTGCATACATTGTCACGTGGGTACTTCAACATGGTGTGGTCGGAAATACACTAATTCACAATGAACATTAAAATCAAATAATCGCTAAACTGAAGTGGCGGTGGGCAGGGCACATAGTTCGCTGAACAGATGGCCGAAGGGGCAGTAAAGTTCTTGAGTGGCGACCGCGCACCGGAAAACGTAGCGTAGGCAGACCTCCCACGCGGTGGACCAACGACCTGGTGAAGATCGCGGGAAGCCGATCGATGCGGGCAGCGCAGGATCGGTCGTCGTGGAAATCCTTGGGGGAGGCCTTTGTCCAGCAGTGGACGATTTTCGGCTAATATGATGATGATGAGAATCAAAGAATATTAGAGAAGTTGAAAAACTTACAAATACTCTGGGTTTGTATGGGAGGTACCTTATAATGATTTTTCTTGGAATACCAATGAGGGTAGGCTCCTCGGTGGGGACGTATATGAGCTGATGTGATGATGAACAAACTCCCTGTAGAGTAGACCATTTACACGTATAAAGTGCGTAAAAAGTTTCTTTCCTGATGTTGTATGTATTAAGCTAAGGTTACTCTACTCGGCTGGAACCCATGCTACCACCTATATAAACAAAATTCATTGTGAATCGGTCTCGTATACTTGATCATTTCGATCAAAAGGACTCAAGCGACGGAAACTTGATTTTTCTTTCATTCACCTACTACGCGAGTCCGACTCACACTTTGCCGGTTTTTTTTGGGTTCCGTACCCAAAGGTATTAACGGCACCCTATCACTAAGCCTGCTCTGTCCGTCTGTTCATCCGTTGCAATTTTACACCGCCTCCGTGGCGTAATGGTTAGTCCATTCGCTTTACACTAGGAGGTCGCGGGTTCGATTCCGGCGGGGTCAACTTGTAAGACTCGGTTTGGTTGTTGGTAGGGCATTTTCTAAGCCCGCCTGGCTAGCCACCATCATTTTATCTAAGTCTTGCCGCCAGATATTAATGTTGATATCATTGGTGTGTTCCGGCATGAAGATGAGATAGTCAGTTCCCCATTGCGTTGGGGAATCTTGGTAAGCCTGCTTCCATCTTCGGCAACATCGTCACTTACCACCAGGTGAGATGTCAAGGGTTTACCAATTGTGATTAAAAAAAAGCGACGGAAACTTGATTTTTCTTTCATTCAGCTCGGTATCCTCAGCGCGAGACCGCACACACTTTGCCAGTTTTTTGGGTTCCGTACCCAAAGGTAAGGGCACCCTATCACTAAGCCTGCTCTGTCCATCTGTCCGTCCGTTCCATCCGTTGCAATTTTCACAGATAAAGCCTCTTGGAGAACTAACCCGGTCGTCGCGGAGCTGCAAGGCGGCGGCGAGCGCGCGCAGCGCTGGCGGCGCCAGGTACGGCGCGCGCGCGTACGCCGCCTCCAGCGCGGCGGCCTGTGCGGCCGTGAAGGGCACCCGTGCGTGCCGCCCCGACCGGCGAGACCGGCACGGCGAGCTGTTGGAAGCACCTGCGGAAAAAAAACCCAGTCAATGCTTCTTTTCAACAAATTAAATTTACCTACAAATCGCTAATAGTATGAAAATCACTAAGTACACTACACAATTGCTTTAAGGAACCCTAGATAGTATCTAGGTACATACTACTACAGTCGTGTCAGGTGAAGTAGATCGGGGAGTTTAAGGAAATGTTAATCGGGACCGCGCAAACTCTGCCTGACTAGAACCACTTTGGGATGGGCCATGGTCCATGCAAGAACAAGAAAACGACAATTCATTTTACTGGAAATCTCCCTTCACCGAATTCAAAGTTGAAAACTCATGAATCACATGCATATCCTTGTTGGCTAAGAACTAAGATAGTTTTGAAAGACTACCACCCAATATCCGGAAGAAAACATCATCCCCGACCAATCGCCTCCCCTGCCTTACAAAAACGTGTAGTGTACTAACGAGGTATTCTCGGCGGTTGGTATCTGGTGCAGCACAACCAGCTCGGAGCGTGAACACTATCCTCCTTCCTGTCCTCGCTTAGAATACGGTCTATGCTGAAATCTGAGTTGCCGCACTTCGCTCCGGACTGGACTTGCGACACGTCCATGACTGCGGTACGTAGACAAATGTATCCAACCCCATTGCCATTGTGTTTTCAACCCTCAAAAGTGGTGAAATAGGCCACGCCTTACGCCCCAGAGCGGTTTAGTAGGTACCTACCTACTTAATAATTGGTAGATAAGGGATGAGCCCCCACGTTGTGAATGGAGATGTTATCTCGATGCAAGTTCAATGGGTAGCACGCACCAATGAAGATGCAAGTGTTGTGACGTGGACCCATTCATACGATTGTGGATTCTATAGAAAATTGATACTATTTGCACACAAAGGACGATATTACTTTAAGGGTATGTGGGAACATTAATTTGTAACTTATATCTAGCTTTTGTTATGGAGTTAACTAATTTGTAATTCGATATAATACATTAAAATTTAATTTCGATTTGGCTAAAGTTATTAAAGTTAACGATAAGGTAGGTACTCAGTAAGTCATTACTAGTACTCGTAGTATTTATCTATAAAGGTACTAGCTGTCCCGGCGAACTACGTACCGCCTTACATTACATTACACTGCCCTACCCTACCCTACCCTACACTACACTACACTACCCTACCCTACCCTACCCTCCACTACACTACCCTACCCTACACTACTCTAACCTACACTACCCTACCCTACATACACTACACTACACTACCCTACCCTACACTACACTACCCTATACTACACTACCCTATCCTACCCTACCCTACATACACTACATTACACTACCCTACACTACACTACCCAACCCTGCCCTACCCTACCCTACCCTACACTACCCTACCCTAAAAAAAAATTTAAAAAAAAAGATGGCCGATTCTCAGACCTACACAATATGCTCACAAAATTTCATGAGAATCGGTCAAGCCGTTTCGGAGGAGTACGGGAACGAACATTGTGACACGAGAATTTTATATATAAGATTATTTTTGACCTGATGCCTGTATAATTAGTTCACCTATATTTGCATGATTTTATAATCTTCATATAGGTATGTTATCGTGTAACCTCCTTGAACCAAATAAAAACTTGATCTGAGGTAGGCTTAACTTCCAGAATAAAATCAGGTAGGCAATAGTTTTTTTTTATTATTTTTTTATTCACAATTGGTAAACCCTTGACAACATCTCACCTGGTGGTAAGTGACGATGTTGCTTAAGATGGAAGCGGGCTTACCAAGATTCCCCAACGTAATGGGGAACTGGCTATCTTATCTTCATGCCGGAACACACCAATGATATCAACATTGATATTTGGCGGCAAGACTTAGATAAGATGGTGGTAGCTAGCCAGGCGGGCTTAGACAATGCCCTACCACCAACCAAACCGAGTCTTACAATTGACCCCGCCGGGAATTGAACCCGCGACCTCCTGTGTAAAGCCAGTGAACTATGCCTCTGAGCTACGGAGGCGGAGTCTGAGAACCTTTATCTAACTGCATCTACTGTACAGGGCGTAACAAAATTGGTTTAGGTCCCGTTATCTGGAGCTCCTACTCATCATAATGAACAACTTCTGTTCTCCGACTTTGCTGAAATCGCAAAAAAATATTAACTACACACAAATCGATCAGCTGATCGACCAATTTTGTGCATTTTTTTGAAATTGACTGTGTTCCTTGGGGAAAGCTGTTCAGTACGATGACTAGAAGCCCCGGCCAACAGGTCCTACACCGATTTTGTTACAACTGTATAATATTAATTGAAAACGCTAAACACGTTAAAAAACCGACTTCCATCGCAACAACTTAGTACATTTTTGCATTATTATTTTTGGTTTTTGTTAATTTTCTAATAAAGTACTGCACCGATTTTGATAAAATTTATATGGGACAACACGGGAAGCACTAACTTTCAAATAAAAAAAGAATCATACAAATCGGTTAACCCAGTCCAAAGTTATGAGGTAACATCCATAAAAAAAATTAAAAAAACATAAAGACGATATGAGAACCTCCTCCTTTTTGGAAGTCGCTTGAAAATGAATCGCGCCAAATGTGTTGCTAACTGCAAAACTCGAAAACGGCTCGACTGATTACGATAAAACTTGGGTTTCGCACACGCCGGGAAGCTTTATGACAAATAACTAAGAATTAATGAGAAACCCATAAAAATTACCTTCTTTTGCCTAGTCGGGTAAAAATGTGTATGTCACTCACGGCATCAAGACGCATATAACGACACCTCGCACTTCAAAATCCATCAAGCTACGAACTGAACTACTTTTCACAAGGAACACATAGTTAATTCTAAAAAAAAATTGGCCTCTCCATACAAAATTGGTCAACCTGCTGGTGCTGATCGATTTGTATAAAGGCCTTTTTGCGGTTTCAGCAAAGTTGTAAGCAAAGTGTTTCAGTGTCATAAGTATAGTATTACTGAAAAGGGCTTTGTCGACCAAAACAATACCATGCTCGATTCCATTTACCACTCAAGGGTAGATATTGCAGTGCGTACCGTATACCTATACAATATTAATACAGAGACCGTAATATGTAAAACCTAGTAGATCTTTATGTAAACATGAATCCAGTAAGGTAGGTTTATCTTAAACACTTATAGCATTATTTGAGTAGTTTGTACTTACGTCTTTGCAATAGGACAGACAGACAAACCGGTCGCGTTCACAAAGCAGATGAGATGATAAGAAGAACGTTTACACTTTTAAGATAAGGTGGGTAAAGTAGCGAATAAACCAGGGATTTGAGGATCTTGTGTAACTGGCTATGTTAAGGGGAACGCAAGCGCCTTTTCTCCGTACAAACGCAGTCCCCTGTTTCCTCCAGGTGGGTAAAGTAGCGTATAAACAAGGGATTTGAGGATCTTGTGTAACTTGCTATGTTGAGGGGAACGCGGGCGCCTTTTCTCCATACAAACGCAGTCCCCTGTTTCCTCCAGGTGGGTAAAGTAGCGTATAAACCAGGGATTTGAGGATCTTGTGTAACTGGCTATGTCAAAGGGAACGCGGACGCCATTTCTCCGTACAAACGCAGTCCCCTGTTTCCTCCAGGTGGGTAAAGTAGCGTATAAACCAGGGATTTGAGGATCTTGTGTAACTGGCTATGTTAAAGGGAACGCGGACGCCATTTCTCCGTACAAACGCAGTCCCCTGTTTCCTCCAGGTAGGTAAAGTAGCGTATAAACCAGGGATTTGAGGATCTTGTGTAACTGGCTATGTTAAGGGGAACGCGGACGCCATTTCTCCGTACAAACGCAGTCCCCTGTTTCCTCCAGGTAGGTGAAGTAGCGTATAAACCAGGGATTTGAGGATCTTGTGTTAAGGTGAGGTGAGGCTATATTAAGGGAAACGCGGGTGCCATTTCCGCAGACAAACGCAGTCCCCTGTTTCCTCCAGGTGGGTAAAGTAGCGTATAAACCAGGGTTTTGACGATATTGTGTTAAGGAGAGGTCTGGCTATGTTAAGGGAAACGCGGGTGCCATTTCCGCAGACAAACGCAGTCCCCTGTTTCCTCCAGGTGGGTAAAGTAGCGTATAAACCAGGGTTTTGACGATATTGTGTTAAGGAGAGGTCTGGCTATGTTAAGGGAAACGCGGGCGCCATTTCTGCAGACAAACTCAGACCCCTGTTTCCTACACGGATAATGACATTAGAGATTTTTATTGAAATTAAATTTGTCCTGGCATGTAGGGCTTTTGAGGCTATTGTCAGGATTGCGTTCGTACTTTAAAAGTGTTCGGATTTCTTGACTATCCGTCATATTATACGGCCTGGGCCATACTAGCTTTTGCCCGCGACTTCGCCCGCGTGGACATCGTTTTTATGACTGTCTTCTAGGGTGAGTAGTGGGCGAGCCGCAAGCGGCGAGCGAGCGTGGACATGAGTTTTCCTCAGATCCCTCAGGAACTATATCAGGTTATTTTGATTAGAAGTCTATGTCACTTCCCACACCCTCAACCAATTCTATACAAAAAACCACTTCAGTCCGTAGCTCCATTGCGACGCTGACGTGCGCGAGCGCGGAAATAGTTTTCCCTATATCCCTCGGGAGTCGGGATCCATGTCAAGATATGCTAATTAGTAAATTGTCATTTCCCACCCCTTCAGCCATCTCTGTGCAAATAAATAACAGCAATCCATTGTTCCGTTGCAATGTTAAAGAAACTAACCAAAAAAAGAGTATATTTTCAGTTCCTCTAAGGAACTATTTTCACGGGACAAAAGTAGCCTATGTCCTTTCCAGTGACACAGGCTACCTGCGTGCCAAATTTCATCAAGATTGGTTAAGGTGTTAAAGCGTGAAAAGGTAACAATTAAACAAACACATTTTCACATTTATAATATTAGTAAGGATTACCTGGATCGGTTTGCCTGTTAACCGCATTAAAATAAGAGTACATGCATAAAAAGAGTTTTGAGTTTTGAAACATTATTCTTTACCAATTTAAAAAGGCTTTTCAGTATATTTAATTTCAATACAGTTGTGAGAAAACAGATAAAATTAAAAACGACCGTCCAAGAAAAACGAAATACATAGATACATACATACGTGTCAAGGTTTCGGTAACCAATTAATTTACGCCCGGCGGAGTAATATCACTTTATTTTATCTATTTCAGCGGGGTTATACCCCGAAGGTATTGAAAAAATAGGTGAAATAAGTTCCACGCCAAAAGCTTTTAAAATTAAATCACAACAGTTTTTCCAAGATAACAGATCGCTCCGGCGCCAGGTGACTCAAATACGTAGCCAATTTCTCATTCTGTCTACTCCGCATAGGTTTACTTCCCTCGATGTCTATTTAGAAACTTCGTAGATTGGCTACTTGATAGACAATATTAAAGTACAATCAATAGAAAAAGTAATAAAAAAAAATCTGAAAATACATATATATTTTTCTACTTTTTTTTTATTCACATTCGATAAGCTTACGTATGCATTTTTATTTTTTTAAGGTTCCGTACATTGTACATCCGATGAAAAAAAGGATCTCTTATAATCGTCCGTCCGTCTATTTATCTATCACACTCAATTTTCTCAGAATCTACTGGACGAAAAATGTTAAAATTTGGAACAAATATAAGAGTCTTCGGCTGATATATATGATTATAAGAATGATGACCCAATCGTGGACTATAGCGTTACTTTTGGGGGCAAATTATAAAGTTTAAAAAAGGTATTTTTCCATTGCATCATAATGAGAAAAGCTTAGGGCTCGTTAAAAGAACAAAAATACATTTTGTGATTCCAAAATGCATAGTTTAAAAGATATTAATACGAAAATCCAACATGCTCCACTTTAACTACAAAATTACTGGAATAAAGGTCCTCACTTAAAGTTTACATGAAAACCTAAACGAAAATTTCAAGTCTACGGAACTCCACTCGCAAACTCATTCGACTCGCAATTGATCGGTTTTTTGTGCGCAGAAACTAAATCGCACCATTAATGTGCTGGAACTGGAAGACATGTTGATTACATTATCTCTAAGTTAAGTACATAGTTAAAGAGAACTTTCACCTCAAGTCTCAACCGCAAACAAATACTTAACACCTCTCTCTCTGCAGTGAACAATACTTAATATGGGTAATTAGGAGGTGCTTAGGTAAGTATCTTAATTAGAAGGGAATTAAAACCAGTCGTCGTGGCTATATGACCGGTACACTAGCGCGACGCGGCGCGGAGCTGCTGTTAAAAAAACCGTTATTAAGTGTAGGTACACAGGCCAGCACATCAAGCTACACACTCTTGTACCGTTCTTATGCCCAATGCGTATAGATCAGAATCGCACTAAGAGTGTATAGCTTGTTGTGCTGGCCTCTGTACATTGGCAAGGCTGTTGCGGCTGCGTTCGCGACTGCAGCCTCGGCCTCTCCATTGTGTTGCGAATCGCACAACGCTGAGCACGCCATCGGCAATTCAATAAAAAAAGTATTAAAAAAATTAGGAAACATTGACGATGTCGGCTCCGGAATACTTCACTTTGGATAACGGTGACAAGATGCCTCGAATTGGATTTGGGACATGGCAGGTATGTATGTGATCTAGTGAGTGATATTTAGTGTTTCTTTCTATGAAGTCTATTGGTATAACCGCAGAACACACTCCCAACGAAAACAATTAAACAAGTTAAGCTCTCGGTAAGTGACTAACTAAAATTTTGTGTAAAAGCTTAGCACAATTTTTTTTAAACGTACGTATTTTTGTCCCTAACAGATTAAATATTATAATGAATAAAGATTATTTTAATTCTAACTTTTACCGAGCCAAACAAATAAAACTTCTGTTTCCTTAAAATAACAAGCTTCTGCGGCATCGTATACTGTGGTATCTTACATATCCCTATATATGTGTCTATACCTATATAAACATATAATTTTCGAAAAACCTAAAAACTTTTAGGTACAAGCTTTTAATATTGCATTGTCACGCGATATACATATGCATGCAAAATTTCAGCTTAATCGGACACCGGGAAGTGGGTAAAATTTAACTTGCAAGATTCCACTCGAACAAACATACATACATTGCAAGTTAAATAAAAGCTTAAAATATAAATATTCCGGGACAAATCACACATGGTCATCTGGCCCCAAAGTAGGATTCACCAGGAACCAGACATTGATATAAATACTTACTTATACAGTGTGCAACAAAATTAGTGTAGGTCCCGTTAACTGGGGGTTCTACTCGTCATACTGAACAACTTTCCCCAAGGTACCCATAGTCAATTCTCAAAAAAATATTTGGACCCTCTATACTAAAATGCACAAAATCGGTCGATTAGCTGATCGATTTTTATGAAGGGTAAAAAATATTTTTTTTACGTTTTCAGCAAAGTCGTAGAACAAAATATTTTCAGGATGATGTGTAGAGGCCCCAGTTAACGGGACCTACGCCAATTTTGTTACAACCTGTATATGTTTAAATACTTACAATATATAGATATTTAACACTCAGACACACAGACACAGAGCAAACAAATCTGCTCACCATACAAATGTTTGCCCGGGGTGGGGATCGAGTCCACGACTCTCGTATCGAAGTGAAGAGCATTAACCACTGAGCCACCGAGTCAGTAAAATATAGGTCATCATAATATTCATAATAGACGTGATCTGAATACTATATTTATAATTACTATATTTTTATTGTTTACTCGAAGGAATCAGGACATAAAGTATTATACGCACAAAAATATTTTGAGTTAGAAACTTCTTAATGATAGGTACATTGCAATTAACAACTTTCTTCTTAATGACGGGGCTAACACAATTGTGGGACTCAATGCTCTAACATTCTCACGGCACTAAAATCACCCAACCGTATTTTTGACGAAATTCATAAACAAGCGTGATTCAAAGTTAATTATCCAACGTTTTGCTTCAACTTATCTATCTCACTATTACCCTCACTGCTCTTGACGGCGGAACCACTCCTAGAATCAACTATGACAAAGCTCTGTTTGAATTCCTCCTTGTCCTCTTTTCTAGATTTATACTTGGAGTACTTCCCGCTCCATTTCCTCTTTATGAAGCGGGAGAGGGAGTTCCATTTGAACATTCGCCACCGGGACTTTTGTAGTAGGGTGTTGGAGTCTGCGATGGAGCACGGCTTGGCGTAGTACTCGGAGGAGAAGGCGTAGACGTTGTAGGTGGAGCCGCAGGAGCAGTCGCTGCCGCAGGTGGAACCGCACTGGTCGCAGTCACCGTTAAAGCGGGACAGCTTGCGGGAGGTGGTGGCGCGGCAGCAGCTGTTGTGCGACCACTCACTGTGCAGCCCTGGTCCCGGGGGCTGGCTCTCGCAAGACGCGGGGCACTCGGACAACACGACGTGCGTGCTACTCTGGAGCGGTGCGGGTTCCATCTTACATGTTGACCGCGCGCGGTGTGCTGTGCTAGCACTCTAGCTTGATCGAATCATAATTATTTACATTTTGATTTGTATAGGTGGGTGTGAATGTAAACAAGGTGTTCAATGAGGTTGGACGCAATAACGTGACTTTCTATCAGTGTTGTCAATGATGACTATCGCGTCTGTGGTAATACTTAATACAAGTAGAACGTAAACTCACGTGAGTCAAAACTTCTTCATGATATCTAAATACTATTTTATCCAGAACCTGCTGTATGTACATACTTGTTAGTTTGAATACCTTTATTTATTTATTCAAAATAGATGCAAATTACACTATTTCTGATAGTCATAAAATAATAATAACAATGTCATTTGTGAAGAATCAAGAAATAAACAATAATTAGTTAATAATGTCAAAATTAAATCCTCGATATAAACTTAAGTCATTAGAACATGAAAACAATATGACACGAAAAGATATACATAAAAAAAAAGACGCGTGGCACTCGGGGACTGCCGCGGTAAAGCTATTGCATAGCATTTTTTATCAACTTATGCAATTATAATTATTTATTGATTTTTTATTTAAGCAGTATTTACGAGTAGGTACCATATAGTCCTTGGGGCGCGGGATGTTTATGTAATAAATTAACACTAAGAAAGTTCATCATCATCATCATCATCCGCCATCATCAATCGCCATCATCAATCGCCATCATCAATCGCCATCATCAATCGCCACCATCAATCGCCACCATCAATCCCCACCATCAATCGCCACCATCAATCGCCACCATCAATCGCCTTCATCAATCGCCATCATCAATCGCCTTCATCAATCGCCATCATCAATCGCCATCGCCATCATCATCATCATCATGATGGATAGATAGATGGCAGTGTAAGTTTTTTAGAACTCAACATAGGATTTATTTGATGACGAAACTTGTCTGAAATCTGACCATTTTTTTAAATAAATAATTTCCATTCAAAATAGATGATCCCTAACCTAGTCAAATCATATGCTAATTTCTTGTCTATCAAACACCCACTAGCTTCTAAGCTTCTAGCTTCTTGGTACCCAAAATACGTGAACTGGTTGAGATAGATCAGTTGGTTGATGGTGAATGTACTAACAATCCGTGGATGACAGAACTTTGGGATTTTCCCTACTCTCAAAACAGGATGTTTTTCTGTCAGATAACGACTGTAACACACACATTATATTAGTCATGTGAATTCCCGAACTAAAAATATGTAAACATAAAACTTTTTAGATAAGAGTGGTCAGCATAGGTACATCGCATTTATTAAGGAAAACCACACTTCAATAACAAGATATAAATAGCTTACGTGGACATTTGATAGTTGTTTGAAAAATGGTCTTAAAAATATGCAATTTAAAAGTAAAAAGGACCCTAGGTCAGTCGGGCCAATGGAGAAAGAAAAGTTAAGCGAGAGAGAGGACCTACTTGGAATCTGAAGATTGTCTGAAAATTTCATCGAAATCGGTCCAGCCGTTTTGGAGTCTAAAGGAACATTTTTTTATAAGGAACATTTTTTTTTCCTTCACATAGCACAGAGATAGACTGGATTCAAGTGCTAATAACTACAGCCTCCCTGATATAATAAAAGGATTTGAATGTAAATCACATGTTAAACGCTCATAAGAATTAGAAATGATTTGAACGATTAAAAATTATTCAAAATGATTACAAATCAAATCATTTTTAATCCTTTTTAATGATTTTGTTTAATCAGGGCTGTGATTAAAATAACTAAAAAAGAGATTATAAGGTTTTCTTATTTGTTTACTTAGCTTAAGTAATAAAAATATGTATCGTTTATTTAAGTAAATAAACTTTAAACAAAAAAAAATGTTATGAGAAAGTGGTAGCCCTAGTTTTGATAAGCATTGCTATTTAAACGGAGACGGAGGGTCGAAATGATTCATATTGTTGCAACTATTCCAGTCAAATGGAGTCCCAAAAAAAAACATGTATCAATTGTGGCAGAGTGTACGATTTCAGCCCATTTTGGAGGTGGTGCAGAGACTGCGGAATAAATAAATTTATCGAGGAGGAGAAGAAAAAAAAAAAAAAAAGTGTTAATCTTCCGTTCACACATCATGAATTTCGTGTCTAACATTTTTTTTGGTGTTTGTCTAAACGTACTATCCTCATAGATAGCAGTGAGAAGCCAGTGCTGTCGTTAGCTGGTAAAGATATTGAGTAAGTTAGTATTCTCAAGAACCTGGAAGCTATTATCGATCCGACTCTGCAATGATCTGAGAACAACCGGACTATACGCTGTTATCGCCGATTCCGGGTACATCAATGTACAAGAGCTCTTTTCTTGTCCTTGGAGTTGCTTTCTGGAACTTTGTGCCACCTGCTGTTTCAACTGCTGCTTCCCTGGATGAATTCAAGACGATGCTACAACCACTTACTTGCTATTGAGCAAGCTAAGTCGCGAGTGCATAGTTTCTGGTGTGTGATGTGCTGGTAGGGCTGTCAAGTGTTATATGATACAATACTTTTTGTAAATCGTTTTGTTTCTGTTTTTTTAAATGCCATGAGTTTTATATTATTTTTGTCTTTATTTTAAAAAAAAAGGTTGAGCTAAAGCTTTTGTATTTTGTAATGATAAAGCCTACTCGAGGGTAAGCAGGCTAAAATCTTAAAATATTAAAAATTTTAAATACAGAACATAATTATAAAAAGCGTCTGATTATGGAATCTATGTAAATGGAGAGGCATCAAGATTTAATTAATAAAAGGAAAGATACAGAAACCATAGATAAGATCTACCATGATTTAATTAAATTAAAATAATCTTTAAAAAGTACCGTTGTTACACTTTCTTGGTTAATTAGTTGGAAATTTAAATTTGCGTTTGTATTCATGTAATTTCAAAATTTGTAATTGTAAGTGTCTTATAAACTTTATGATTATATTTATGTAGTTCAAAATTGACAACCCTGGTTATCTGGGTAGGTGATTTGAATGACTGACTGTATAATTTGTAATATTACCAACTGTACATAAGACCAGTGTTAGCACACGGTTTTGGCTGTCAGTTGACCAATAATAAGATTTATGAACGCATTGTTCATGTGACTTTATAATTTCTTAATATTATAGTGTTTTTTAACTAACGTTAAGATAATTAAAGTTAATGAATTAATTAATTAAGTTACATAGTTGGACTCACATGAGTTTATTTATTTTAATATGGTTCCAAATTTAACGGACAAAACAGGTTATAAGTATTCACCGCTATAACCTGTCCTCATAACATTTTTTTTTGTTTAAAGTTTATTTACTTAAATAAACGATACATATTTTTATTACTTAAGTTAAGTAAACAAATAAGAAAACCTTATAATCTCTTTTTTAGTTATTTTAATCACAGCCCTGATTAAACAAAATCATTAAAAAGGATTAAAAATGATTTGATTTGTAATCATTTTGAATAATTTTTAATCGTTCAAATCATTTCTAATTCTTATGAGCGTTTAACATGTGATTTACATTCAAATCCTTTTATTATATCAGGGAGGCTGTAGTTATTAGCACTTGAATCCAGTCTATCTCTGTTGTGCTATGTGAAGGAAAAAAAAATGTTCCTTATAGACTCCAAAACGGCTGGACCGATTTCGATGAAATTTTCAGACAATCTTCAGATTCCAAGTAGGTCCTCTCTCTCTCTTATCTTTTCTTTCTCCATTGGCCCGACTGACCTAGGGTGCTTTTTATATTAATAATATGTATGTTGCAGTCGTTATCTAACAGGACAAAGTATTATTTTGAGAGTAGGGAAATTCCGACGGAAGTACGGTACTGCTATTGGTTTCTGGCAATTGCATGACACCACCTCGTGGTCAAATAATATAAGTAAAATAGTCTTTTTCTTTCTAATTTAGAGGTAAGGGTTAATTTTAAGGGTCTTAGGAAATGAAAATGTAAAAAAAAATACATAAAAGTTATGCAAATTTAAAATATGCGACATTAATACCGTAGATAAGTTTATATAGTTCAGGATCGTGTATAAAGATATGCATAGAGCTACTGTTTCGTAATTAATGTTTTACTTAAGAAGAAATAGGTCATAGATATAATTATAGAGTAATTTAGGTTTCTTCTTTGTTTGCTAGTGAAAACTGCCAATGTTTTTATGTTATTATTTATTATCTCGAGTTGTAAAAGGATGTCTTTCTTTCTGAAACTTTATATGTGTAATTAGACATTATCTTCATTAAGTTTTTATAGAGTGTATAGACTTCCTTTGTGACATTTGATGTGTATTTTCGTTCATTCTCTAAAAAGCTACAAAATTTGCGAACTAGTCACAGATTTGTAAGCTCTCAGATACCATAAAATTCACTATTTATCAACCATTATGATTCAGCATAGAACGATCGCCATCCAACACAATAAATGGTTAAATTTTTTATAAGAATTTTCTAGTTGTTTTCTTCTAATCTTTTGATGCGCACTCACAGAAAATCTCGTCGAGTTTAGTTAAGTCCTTACTTTTGGATCCGAATAAATTCTGAGCAATATATATTTTTTTTGGGGTGTCAGGTTTTATTTTCGTTACGAAATTTCTTGATTCGGTCCCCTCAAAGCCCGCGATAAAAGCTATACAATAGCTTAATAATTGAACGCATTTAACAAGAGTAGGCCAGTTCACACGGACAGCACCCGGTCACGAGTATAACGCGAGAGTCAGCCATCGCTCCCATCAACCATATTAGAGGGAAAGGAACGACCCAGTACGATACCTACTTATTACTAACCTAATAAACAAACAACGAAGCGCCACCATTTCCCAACTCTTCCTTTGATTACGCTTTAATCGATTCGCATTTTTAATTTGTAACCCATGGCTAGGCATCTGACGAGGTCCTGGAGAGCGCGGTGGAGGCGGCGCTGGCAGCGGGCTACCGACACCTGGACACGGCGCGTGCGTACGAGAACGAGGCGGCGCTGGGGCGCGCGCTGCGGCGCTGGATCGGTGGCGACCCGGCGCGCAGGCAGCAGCTGTTCATCGTCACCAAGCTGCCTCCAGGAGGTAAGAAAATCAACAACATCTTGAGGCTTTGTTACGGTGATTGATATTCATTAGGCAACACGGTCTGCTCATCGTCATCCAGTTGACTCCAGGAGTTAGGAAACTCATCAAAATCAAATATGCATCTTACGCTAGAGACGAAGTAGGTAGTGTCTTATGACCTGATTATATACTCTATAAAATCTATAAATTACTTTTATCCCCTAGCGAGTCTGAGCCACATCACCACCACCAGTCAAAGTTAATTTTCATCAAGATACGAAAGCTCAACCAAATAGTGTTTCGACCAATATAACAGCTATGGACTGGCCAACGCGAACAGCGGTTTTGATGCGTACAGAATGAGTGCATTCGCTCATTTCACCTTAGTCGATCAGTATTCCCCAAATTCAAAATTAGTGAAATTTATTATCTCATTCGTGCTACATTTCGAGTACATCTCTCTATGTCTCTCACTGTTTATATTTAAACGAGACTCTGTAGAATGTAGATTATAGTAGTGTGAGTGTGTGTTTGTTTGCGTATAGTTGTATTTGACTCATTTTTTATGAGATTAGGGTATGGATAGGGCCTGTTTATTATATTTGGTAGAAGCCTTGGTGTATTACTCCGCGTTTGAGTTTACCTAGGTAGGTACTGGAAATCTTCTTAGAAACGGTAAAAGAGCAAACTTATCTACAACTCTACAACCATGAGCCAACATACAACTTGATCTGTCATTACAGAAAAAAAACATCAAAAAGGACTGCTAGAAAGAAGCTTCAAAGAATAATAAATCAACAAGAAATACAATGTGTAGCTTCATAGAATAGACATCAATGGGGATTGCAAATTAATCATCATTTAATTACTCCAGGTAACCGCCCAGAGCTCGTCGAGGACTACTTCGAGGCGTCTCTCCGAGACCTGGGGCTGGATTACGTGGACCTGTACCTCATGCACACGCCGTTCGCCTTCGAGCACGTGCCCGGCGACCTGCACCCCAAGAACCCCGACGGCAGCATGAGGGTTGACCACTCCACGGACCTGCTCGCTGTTTGGAAGGTAAGGAAATAGAAGGAACGATCCAGTTTAGTCGACCCCGAAAATTTGTTTTGAACTTTTGCTGCTGCTCGAAAAATTCCTTAAAGTACCTAAAAAAAAGCTTGATTTAGTGAGGCTGAATAAAATAAAGTATCCTACTATCCTATCCTACTAATATTATAAATTTGAAAGTTTGGATGTATTTATGGATTTTGAGTTGAAATATGGTACAAATAATATTAATATGTAATTTGGTGACCCAAAGACGGACGTGTAACGTAAATAAATGAAATTTTGGGTGGTAAATTCGATTATTTTTATTAAAAAAATATATTGTGTGACTTAAAAAATGAAAGGGCTTGTTGTGAAAATCTCAAATATACAGGTGAGTTTTTTTTAAGGGTCAGTATGGGAAAATTCTAAACTATATGAGATAGAGAAAAACGCTCTAAGAATTGTGATCTCAATTTTAGAGAAAATTAAAATGGTGTTTTAAAAAATTAATAAATCTTGATATGTTCGGATATGACTTTTTTGAAAAAAAAATTTGTTATTTCGTTTGTATATCACTATATAAACCAAAAATTTAGACAATAGGTCTAAAATTGCTAGAAGTTTTTAAATAGTTTTTTTTTAATAGTTATGTGAAAACTAAACTTACTGGCAAAAGGAAAAAGACGTGTGGCACTCGGGGACTGCCGCGGTAAAGCTATTGCATAGCATTTTTATCAACTTTTAACACTAAGAAAGTTACACCAGTAAACTTGACTAAGTCCTTTTAGTACCGGAAATCGCTAATAGATGGCACTGTAAGTTTTTTTAGAACGCGGTAATGTTAAGTCACCCTCGGCCGAGCCAGTAAAATTGACTGTTCTTTTAGTACCGCAAATCGTTAATAGATGGCACTGTAAGTTTTTTTAGAACGCGGTAGTGTTAGGTTTTTTTCGTTACGGATTTTTTTTGATGCGGTCGCCGTGCTCAAAGCCCGCGATAAAAGCTATGCAATAGCTTAAAAAAGAAAAAAACATTCGACTTAAAAAAAACAAGTTGTGTGTTGTGTGGTTTAACTACGCTGTGGCGGCATCTTGCGAAAGACGTTGCACTACTGTAAGTCATATCGTAGAACTATGACACAAGTATAACAATGATACATAATTATTAATTTCAAGCATAAGACATCAACACGAGCTACATTCAGTTCGGACTCCTTGGCGCGAGTACCCGTTGTATTATTTTTCATTTTATACTATAGGATTAGTACAATATCCTCAACAAGTTACACGCTTGTATGTATTAGTATTACCGTTTTTACGATAGAGCAAAAATAAAAAATAAACCTATAAAGAACAGGTTTCTTGTACCCTCTTTAATTTTTAACTTTTTGTAAATTTATTAGTAAATGCGCCATAATACCACATAGGTACTTTGTGAAAATTTCAGCCGGTTACCTATTACGGTTCAAAAGATGCAGTCCTTTTCGGACACACAGACGGAGGGTCAGACAGACAGCTTTAGCTTATTACATCATACGGAACCCTAAAAAAGTACTAAAATGATTATGATACATTTTGTATGGGACCACAATCTCGGCATAATCTATCAAGTAAAAAGAAGCATTAAAATCGGTTCCCAATCGGCGTTCTTCGCGTTCTTCATTTAATTTCTTATTGCGTTACATACTCGTATCGCTCGTAATGGACTCGGAGTCAGACACAACTACATGCAAATACACACTCACACCACTATAGACTACCGAGTCTTGTTCAAATATAAACAATGATAGACATAGAGAGACGTACTCGGCATGTAGTACGAATGAGATAATAAATTCACTCATTTCGACCTTCAACTCATTTGGGGAATACTGATCGACTGAGACGAAATGAGCGAATTCGCTCATTCTGTAGGCATCTAAACCGCTGTTTGCGTAGGCCGGTCCATATAGCTGTTATATTGGTCGAAGCTCGTACGTATACCATAGACGATTTTTCTACATACAAATAAACAAATAATTTTCGAAAACACTAAAAACTTTCAGGTAGGTATAATTACAAGCTTTAATTCGAAAAAAATAATAATTCTTTAGTATTCTTCTCAGCAAACCTTTTCATTTAATACCCATATCATGAGGGTGTTTAAAAAAATAACTTAACCGCCATCTTTGGGAGGCCGCCATATTGGATTAAGAATGACGTCACTTAGCTAACCATGCATTGTTCTCCAAACTTAACGTGTATACAAAATATCACCTCAATCGGACACGTGGAAGTGGTTCTAATTTAGCTTCCATTAATTGTCCCCAACTAACAGACTACAGTATCTCATCTGTGGACATACTAACTAACACGGCAAGCAATTTATAAGCTTGTAAAAAACATTTGTATTGAGAACCCTCCCTCATTTAAAAAAAATGTTAAAATAGAGTATATTTTTAAAAAAGGGGTTCTGCTCATGAAACTGAACAACTTTTCTGAATTCGCCTTTATTTCATACAAATCGATCAGCTGATAACTGAATTTTGTATGAAGTCCAAACATTTATTTTTTGGATTTCAGCAAAGATGATGAACAAAATATGTTCAGTGTCATTAATGAGGCTTGCAGTTCTGTACCAGTCACCCTGTAGATCCTACTTGCAGTTCTGTACCAGTCACCCTGTAGATCCTACTTGCAGTTCTGTACCAGTCACCCTGTAGATCCTACTTGCAGTTCTGTACCAGTCACCCTGTAGATCCTACTTGCAGTTCTGTACCAGTCACCCTGTAGATCCTACTTGCAGTTCTGTACCAGTCACCCTGTAGATCCTACTTGCAGTTCTGTACCAGTCATCCTGTAGATCCTACTTGCAGTTCTGTACCAGTCACCCTGTAGATCCTACTTGCAGTTCTGTACCAGTCACCCTGTAGATCCTACTTGCAGTTCTGTACCAGTCACCCTGTAGATCCTACTTGCAGTTCTGTACCAGTCACCCTGTAGATCCTACTTGCAGTTCTGTACCAGTCATCCTGTAGATCCTACTTGCAGTTCTGTACCAGTCATCCTGTAGATCCTACTTGCAGTTCTGTACCAGTCACCCTGTAGATCCTACTTGCAGTTCTGTACCAGTCATCCTGTAGATCCTACTTGCAGTTCTGTACCAGTCATCCTGTAGATCCTACTTGCAGTTCTGTACCAGTCACCCTGTAGATCCTACTTGCAGTTCTGTACCAGTCACCCTGTAGATCCTACTTGCAGTTCTGTACCAGTCACCCTGTAGATCCTACTTGCAGTTCTGTACCAGTCATCCTGTAGATCCTACTTGCAGTTCTGTACCAGTCACCCTGTAGATCCTACTTGCAGTTCTGTACCAGTCACCCTGTAGATCTTACTTGCAGTTCTGTACCAGTCATCCTGTAGATCCTACTTGCAGTTCTGTACCAGTCACCCTGTAGATCCTACTTGCAGTTCTGTACCAGTCACCCTGTAGATCCTACTTGCAGTTCTGTACCAGTCATCCTGTAGATCCTACTTGCAGTTCTGTACCAGTCACCCTGTAGATCCTACTTTCAGTTCTGTACCAGTCACCCTGTAGATCCTACTTGCAGTTCTGTACCAGTCATCCTGTAGATCCTACTTGCAGTTCTGTACCAGTCACCCTGTAGATCCTACTTGCAGTTCTGTACCAGTCACCCTGTAGATCCTACTTGCAGTTCTGTACCAGTCACCCTGTAGATCCTACTTGCAGTTCTGTACCAGTCACCCTGTAGATCCTACTTGCAGTTCTGTACCAGTCACCCTGTAGATCCTACTTGCAGTTCTGTACCAGTCACCCTGTAGATCCTACTTGCAGTTCTGTACCAGTCACCCTGTAGATCCTACTTGCAGTTCTGTACCAGTCACCCTGTAGATCCTACTTGCAGTTCTGTACCAGTCACCCTGTAGATCCTACTTGCAGTTCTGTGCCAGTCACCCTGTAGATCCTACTTGCAGTTCTGATCCTACTTGATTTACCTACAGGTGTTACTAAAACTGAGGGAGTCCGGCCGCGCCAAACACATCGGTGTGTCCAACATGAACGAAGAACAGTTATCGCGCCTGTGCGCCGTGGCCAAACCGGAATGTTTACAGGTAAGTGGGTAAACTTTGAGCGATAATACCGCCCTAATTGTTCCGCAATAGTACGCTCATAAGATTTTGTTTTAAGTTGTGTTTTTCTTTAAATTTTTAAGTTATAGTTTTCAAGTTTTACATTGTGTTTATTTTATATCTAGTGTGTACAATAAAGAGTATTTATCTTATCTTGTTAAGCGCATACGCCTAACCGAATAGTTGTATTTTTTCGGAACGCTTGTGCATTTATTTTCTTATCTCTTCAAGGGTTTTCGGCTGATGCCATGCGGTAGTTCGTCGGTCACTTAACCATAATATGGGGCGTAAAGGGTCAACGGCCGATATGAACATAAAAAACGGCCAAGTTCCGCAACATCACAATAACAATAAATCAACTATACAGGGTGTAACATAATTGGTGTAGGTCCCGTTAACTGGGGCTTCTACTGATCATACTGAACAACTTTTCCCAAGGAACCCATAGTCAATAAGGAAAAAAAAAATTGGACCCTCCATACTAAAATGCACAAAATTGGTGATCTATCATACTGAACAACTTTCCCCAAGGAAACCATATCAATTATGAAAAAAAAATTTGGACCCTCCATACTAAAATGCACAAAATTGGTCGATCAGCTGATCAATTTGTACAAAGAGTTATTTTTATTTGTTGCGATTTCAGCAAAGTCGTAGAACAAAAGTTGTTCAGTATGATGAGTAGAAGCCCCAGTTAACGCGGGACCTACACCAATTTCGTCACATTCTGTATAGAAGATACTGCTAGACCTATTAAATGTCGCCAGTTCTTTCACGTTTAGAAAATCACGTTTCTTGTACTTATTAATCACTTAATATTATCCTTTTTTTGGGGTTCCGTACAACGGGTGACTAAAGGGACCCTATTACTAAGCCTACGCTGTCTGTCCGTAGCGGGCTGTATTTCATGAACCGTAATAGGCAGATAGCTTAAATTTAAACATAATGTATATTTCTGTTGCCACTATAACAATAAATACTTAAACATATAAAACGTGAAAAAGTAAAGAATCTCCATAGAAAAAACGGGTTTTTTATAGGTTTAGAAGTATTTTTGAATTAGCTCTGTCGTTAAAATAGTAATACATACAAGCTTGAAACTTAGTGTGATTATAGAACAAATACTGAAATAAAACAACAAATAATAAAAATTGGCTAAGTGTGAGTCGTACTCGCGCCAAGGAGTCCGCACTGAATGACAAAAAACGCATATTTTTGTTGCTCGCGTTGATGTATTTTGTTTGTAATGTGAATAGGTATCATTGTCATTAAACTATGTAGTTGTGTGGAAATGTGTGGTGGTTGGTACGGAACACTCGGAGTGCTAGTCCGGCTCGCACTTGGCCAGTTTTTTATTTATTATTATCGGCAATACATACTCGAAGCGTCGGTGGCTCAACCGGTAACGACTCGGTCCTCCTAACCAGAGGTGCCGGGTTCAAATCCGGACGGCCAATGTACCAATGAGTTTTTCGAAAATTACGTACATACACTTACCGATTGCTTTAAGAGGGGAGGTGGGCCCTGCTTTTTCCATACAAACGTTCTCGACAGTTTTCTCATTGATTTTTAACACTAATGAAATGATTTTAATACATAAAATAAATATTAATTTCTTCTATGCTCCTATGTCAAAGTATATATCCTATGGAACCCTTCAAAAACGCTAGAAAAATACCTAATTTTTATCACCACTAAAGACGTCTAGAGTGGAGATTCAAAATTCTGCACACACCTGCGAAGAAACTCGTAGGTTGTGTGTGAAGTCGACCAAACCGCACTGGGCCCGCGTGGTCGACTAAGGCCCGATCGCCCTAATTCAGGGTAGGCTCGAGCCCCTCGGTGGGGACGTATATGAGCTTATATGATGATACTCGTATACACACTCTGTCTACCTACGAGTATATACTAGGAGGTAACAACAAACTTGGTAACGCAGGCGTAGTAACAGGGACCCGTTGCATTGGTCACCCTTTGGATGTACAGAACCGTAAAAACGTAAATGAAATGATGCTCAGTACCTTATTATATCAGCTCATATACGTCCCCACCGAGGGGCTCGAGCCTACCCTGAATCAGGGCGATGAGGCCTTAGTCGACCACGCGGGCCCAGTGCGGGTTGCTCGACTTCACACACAACCTTCGAGTTTCTTCGCAGGCCTGTGCAGGTTTCCTCACGATGTTTTCCTTCACCGTTAAAGTCGCCTTTAAAGTACCGTTAAAGTACCTTAATAACTCCAAATAACTGTAGCCATGCTAGAGAATAAATCAAGTACAATGTAATCTCACTAATCCGGCACTATTAAAAACCGGAGGGTGCCGGATTATTGGAATGTTCGGATTACTGGATTGTACTGAAAAAGTCATAGGTAATGAATAGAATAAAGCATTTCATAAAGGGAATAAATGTATGTAATGTATTAAATTAACATGTAGGTACATATGTTATTAACTAGTTTTAAAATAATCCTTATTTGAGGCCTGCTTTTGTGCAACTATAGTAGTCCTTGCTTAAAAGCCTTTTCTCGCATGATGAGGGAGGCGTGGGCGGAGGGTGCCGGATTATTAGACGTGCCGATCTATCGAAGTGCCGGATTAGTGAGATTATACTGTATATAGGAACTAATAATACTGTTTTTTTTAAAGGTAGGTTAGTATCTACTGCGCAAACAGCTCGTACAAAAAAATATGTATATTTACACATTTATCATGTAGTAATTAAGTTGATTTTGTAGTAAAAACCCTGGAATGAATTCTAATGGACTTGTAATACGTACGAGTATATTGAAATATACTCATATATATATATAACAAGTTCATCATATTCATCATATCAGCCGAAAAACTTCCATTGCTGGACAAAGGCCTCCCCCAGGGATTTCCACGATGACCGGTCCTGCGCTGCCCGCATACAGTGGCTTCCCGCGATCTTCACCAGGTCGTCAGTCCACATAGTGGGGCCTGCCTACGCTATATTATTGACAAGTTACGAGTTTCAACTTAAATCTTAACATAAGAATTGAGGAGCCAACTATAGAATTAGGAACGTTACTGATGTAACCTTCATATCAGCCGAAGGACGTCCACTGCTGGACAAAGGCCTCCCCCAAGGATTTCCACGACGACCGGTTCTGCGCTGCCCGCATCCAGCGGCTTCCCGCGACCTTCACCAGGTCGTCGGTCCACCGAGTGGAAGGCCTGCCTACACTACGTTTTCCGGTGCGTGGTCGCCACTCGAGAACTTTACTGCCCCAAACGGCCATCTGTTCTACGAGCAATGTGCTCCACCCACTGCCACTTAAGTTTAGCAATTCTGAGAGCTATGTCGGTTACTTTGGTTCTACTACGGATCTCCTCGTTTCTGATTCGATCACGCAGAGAAACTCCGAGCATAGCACGCACCATTGCCCTTTGGGTGACCTTGAGCCTTCTTATGAGGCCCATAGTAAGCGACCATGCCTCAGTTCCATATCTCATCACTGGCCACACACGCTGGTCGTAAACCTTGGTCTTAAGACATTGCGGTATCTTGCGAAGCTTCCCGAACGCTGCCCAGCCGAGTTGGATTCGACGATTGATATCTTTCTCGAAGTTGGACCTACCTAACTGGACTGTTTGTCCCATGTATACATATTCGGTAACAACTTCGAGTGTAGAGCCTCCAACCTTAAGAGGAGTAGGTATGACACGGACGTTTGACATAATTTTCGTCTTGTCCATGTTCATTCTAAGACCTACTTGTTGAGAGGCTCTACTGAGGCCATCGGGCATTGTGCCTAAGTCGTCCATAGTCTCAGCCATTACCACGATATCGTCAGCGAATCGAAGGTGGGTGATGTACTCGCCGTTGATATTGATGCCGAGTCCACCCCAGTCCAAAAGCTTAAAAACATCTTCCAGGGCGGCGGTGAACAGTTTCAGAGATATAACGTCTCCCTGTCTCACCCCTCGCTGCAGCTGGATAGGTTCCGAGTTTTGATGCTGGAGGCGAACCGACATGGTGGCGTTTTCATACAAACACTTCAGCACTTCGATATATCGATAGTCAATTTGGCACCTCTGGAGAGACTGTAACACAGCCCAAGTTTCGACCGAATCGAAGGCTTTCTCATAGTCCACGAACGCCAAGCATAGTGGCTGATTGTACTCTTCGGTCTTCTGTATAATCTGCCGCAGCGTATGTATGTGGTTTATGGTACTAAATCCTTTTCGGAAACCGGCTTGTTCGGAAGGCTGGAAGTCTTCAAACCTGCGTGCGAGACGATTCGTAATGACTCTCGAAAACAGTTTGTAGACGTGGCTCAGAAGTGAGATGGGTCTGTAGTTCTTCAGCAGGGTATTGTCGACCTTTTTGAAGAAAAGCACGACCACACTTCTGTGCCATGCCTTAGGCATTTGTCCCTCAAGTATAACGGAATTAAATAATTTCTGAAGAGCTTTAAGTACCAGTGTTCCATCTGCTTTCAGAAGTTCAGCCGTAATTCCATTATCACTCGGTGCCTTATTGTTTTTAAGCTGTTTAAGAGCCATTCTAATCTCGTACAGGCTGACGTCCGGGATATCTTCTGTATAGTGTCGCGTAAGTCTAGCTCTTGGGTCTTTAGCCAGATCGCTGACAGGCAGACGTGTGGTCGTGTACAATTGTCCGTAGAACTTCTCAACTTCTTCCAGCAACTCAGTATTAGACGATATGATCCGGCCATCCTCAGTCTTCAGCTTGGTCAGTTGGCTTTGTCCAACAGACAGATCTCTCGCGAACACTTTTGAGCCTTTGTTGTTCTCAATCGCCTCTCTAATACAATTTGTATTATACTGGCGCAAATCGCGAGTTAGACTTAGAGATCTGCTTGTTTAGTTGCCGATACTGAGTAGCGTCTTCAGAGGACTGCAAAACCAATCTGCGTCTTTCTTGCATGAGGTACTGGTGAAGTCCGAGATTTTTTTGGTTCTGTTTGAACGGCGAGTTTTAAAAATCTTAGACCCGACTGTTTGGACAATTTCCACGAACCTGTCCTTATACTCGTCCACATTCTCGCAGTCTCCTAGGCATTCGAAGCGATTGTGCAACTCGAGCTGAAAGCTCTCGGGGTTTTGGAGCCTTTTGATGTAACCTTAGACAAAAAAAATTGAATTTGGTATTCTACATTCGTTTTTTTACGAGCTATGTGCCCTGCCCACTGCCACTTAAGTATAGCGTTTCTGTGAGCGATGTCGGTTACTTTGGTTCTCCTACGGATCTTCTCATTTCTGATTCGATAGAGTAGGGAAATTCCGAACATAGCTCGCCGGGAAGACGCTGGATGCGGGCAGCGTAGGACCGGTCGTTGTGTACATTCTTGGTGGAGGCCTTTGTCCAGCAGTGGACGTCTTTCGGCTGGTATGATGATGATGATTAGTGTTTTTTTGTATCCAGATTCCAGACACGTTTAAGTTATTTCGTTTCGATATTTCCCCTATTTTTAGGTGGAGGTGCACGCGCTGTGCCAGCAAGGGGCGTTGATCGCGGCCGCGAACAAGATGGGTATACCGGTGGTAGCTTACTCACCACTAGGCTCCAAAGCGTTGGCTGACTCGCTCGCTGCTAAAACAGGGTAAGATACTTCATCATATATATACGACCCCAACGAGGGGCTCGAGCCTACCCTGAACTAGGGGCGATCAGGCCTTAGTCGACCACGCGAGCCCAGTGCGGGTTGGTCGGCTTCACACACAACCTTTGAGTTTCTCACGATGTTTTCCTTCACCGCAAGAGCGTCGGATAAACGTACATATGAAATCGAAATCCGAAAACACATTGGTACGTGGCAGGATTCGAACCACGACCTCCCGGATAGGAGCATAGATACTACTAAATGATACTTACTCATTCTATAATTACTCTGTTTGAAAGCCAAACGAAAACTGAACGAGTAAGTAAACCAACGAGGTATTAAATCGCATGTTATGCTCGCAGCCGCTCATACCCCGACCTGCTGACGCTGCCCACCGTGCAGCGCATTGCAGAGGAGCACAGACGGACGCCCGCGCAGGTACTGCTGCGATACACGCTGCAACGCGGCGTCGCGGCCATCCCAAAGAGCACCAACCCTACGCGGATCAAACAGGTGAGGATACTTGCCACTCAATAATACCTACGTTAGCAGGTGGCGCTCGTGTGGAGCCAGAGCCAGCCTATCGTGCTGGTTATTGCAGGCGGGTTCAACCACCGCCGTGGCGTAATAGTTATGGCCATTCTTCACACCAGGAGGTCGCGGGTTCGATTCGCGGCCGAGCCTAACTTGTAAGACTCGGTTTGGTTGGTGAAAGGGCATTTTCTAAGCCCGCCTGTTTAGCTACCACCATCTTATCTAAGTCTTGCCGCCAAACTACAATGTAAAAACATTGATGTGTTCCGTCTTGATGATAAGATAGCCAGTTCCCCATTGCGTTGGGAAATCTTGGTAATCCCGCTTCCATCTTCGGCATCATCGTCACATACCATCAGGTGAGATGATGCCAAGGGCTTGCCAATTGTGAATTTAAAAAAAGGCCTTTGTCCAGCAGTGGACGTTTTTCAGCTGATATGATGATGATGATTAAGATAGTCAAAGTTAGGTAAAGTAGAAAATTTCTTCTACAGTTTTTTTTTTCTGTCCAGAATATATCCGTGTGGGACTTTGAGCTGAACAGCAGTGAGATGGCGGAGCTGGCGACTCTGGACCGCGGCGAGGCCGGCCGCATCTGCGACTTCTCCTTCTTCCTCGGCGTGGCGGAGCATCCCGAGTTCCCCTTCAAGAAACAAACGTAAACGACGGCGGCGCCCTAGTGCGGCATCGGCGTCTTATACAGGGGGTGTGTGTGAAGTGAAACAGAGCATGTTTTTTCAACTTGCAATTTTCGTATATTCGTATGTTAGTCCGCTTTAATATTGGCAAGTTAAAATTGAATCAGTTCCAGGGGTTCGATTGAGCTGAAGGTATAAAGCCGTATTCCCGGTGACAATAGATCATTTTGGTATTTTGAAGTTGATCTGATGATGAACTACAAAAGTGGAAACAAGTTCCTAGGACCGTCTATTGTTTTCAGTCAAATCATAAGAAATATTGTACCTCTCAACCCGGCTGTTTTAAATTTGGAATCAAGCATTTAATTTATTACATTCTCATGTGGCAAACTGAACTAAAAACTCTTTTCGAATAAAAGCTTGTACCAAAAAGTTTTAGGTTGTTCGAAATGAGCTTACTTGAGACAGGCTGAATCATGCATGATACTGAACTACTTTTATTCTACTGATTAATATTAATATCTTTAAAAAAAAATTTGGACTTCTCATATACAGATCGATCAGCTGATTAGCTAACTTTGTAAAGGAAGTCGAATCTTTTTTGCGATTTCAGCAAAGTTGTTCAAAAGTTGGTCTGTTTCTTGAGTACGCCCCTCAAAAATACGCTCAATTTTATTTTAACCTAACACCCTGTATACCAAACACATCAAAAGTGTCGATTTGGCTCATAGATTGTTAAGTTTGCATGAAAAAGAATGAAATTTTATTTTAAAGAATAAAGTATTTTTTACCAAAATAACTGGTCATTTATTTCTAAGAATATGAGTGATGCTTTAGAGTGATAGAAGTTTGTAGCTCACCGTTATAATTATATTACCTACTGAAATGAGAGGATCCATCCAGTGAACTCAGGCTCAAAATTGGCTAAGTGCGTGTCGAACGACGCAGGGTGTAGGGTTCCGGAGTCATGAATGAAAACTGTTTGTCTCAGAACACTTAAATCATTTTCCTAAGTCCACTTTTTAACGACACGTTTTAAAGACTTTTGCTAGTTATGTCTTGAGAAAAAAGCAAATCTTACAAAAATATGTCGTTAGAAAACACTACTTCATTTAAAAAACCTGTTCAATGATACCCCACACGTGGAGGTTTCACTTTTTTTGTGCCACTTTTATTTATTTAACAGTTTATTGTACACAGGATACATAAAATACAGATTTTTAATATAACGGTTATACAAAGGGTACAGCTTATTTCTAAAGAAATTTCTTCCAGCAGACCCGGGAAAGAAGAAAGTTTTGACTGAAATGGCAGACGTCGTGTACACAACTTAATAAAAAAAAAGTAATACTTAAAGTAATATTAAATAGATACTAAATTTTAACAAAAATAGTCAACAAATACATAAATATAAGTACTTAAAATATATAGATAACAGATGGTTTATATAAATACATAGATAAATATATATTAACTAATATAAATACATACTGTAAATAATACATAAAAAATTTCATGGCTAATCAATTTATTCAAGATGACAGAGAAATATAGTGCTCTTTTAGTTTCTTTTTAAAAGAGTATAGGCTCTCACAGTCACGAATTTCATGAGAAAGAGAATTCCACAACCTGACGGCATGAACAGAAAAGGAATACGAGTAGAAGTCAGTACAATGAGAGGGGACATTAAGGAGGGAGTTTAGGTGGGATCGGGATAGTTGGTCTGGCTGGCGTTTCCAAGTAAAGCGTTCGCGTAGGTAACCAGGGGAGGAAGGTTTATGAAGAATGTTAAACTTTTACTTATAAAGGAGGCACACCTAATTTTTTTTAGATAAATAGAATCCATTTTTCATTTTGCATCATAATTTCAAATGTACCTACGATTTTTTTTTGGGTTCAGTACCTCAAAAGGAAAAATCGGAACGCTTATACTTATCACTTTGTTGTCAGTCTGTCTGTACGCCCGTATATCTGTCGTGACCCTTTATCTCGGGAACGCGTGGAGGTAACGAGTTGAAATTAGAACCATGTACTCCGGTCTACAGTACCTTAAAGCTGTTAAAAAATTAAACTACTAAGTTAACGTAAAAAAAAGATGCGGCCGTTTATATCACAAAGAACGTATATTTCGACACTCTCAAGGGAATCAAAATTCATAGGGTATTTTATGAACTATGATATTTGGTATTAAATTATAATCCATTACTCTTTGGTATGGGTCAATACAGTGGTTCAATTTTATTTGATTTTAGTACCAATAATATTTTTTTGTCCTTTGTACGGAACCCTTGGTGGGCAAGTCCGACTCGCACTGGTCCGGTTTTTTTTAATAAATGTTGGTGTAGGTCTTTTAGACTAGGAAGCGCAGTGAAAACGACTTTCACCTTCGTCGTTACGTATCGTGTTTTTTTTAGGGTTCCGTACTCAAAGGGTAAAAACGGGACCCTATTACTGAGGCTTCATTGTCCGTCTGTCTGTCCGTCTGTCACCAAGCTGTATTTCATGAACCGTGATAGCTTGACAGTTGACATTTTTACAGATGATGTATTTACTTATTCTCGACTTTAGAAATTTTGTGGGAACGGAAGTATTACTTTAGATTTTTTCATAGACTTTCCTGTAATCTATGCATTCATCCTTATGTACAGTATTTTTTTCAAGAGTTCCAGTAGTTTCGTAGATAAGGGGGGGGGGGATGGTAAATTTTCGCTTATTTTTTTAAATAACTTCAATTTTTTTTATATAATTATAAAAAAAAATGAGATTCTCACAAAAAACCCTTTCATTTAATATGTCACACAATATATTTTGAAAAACTTTTTTTAATTTTCTAATTTACTCCCCAACAGTGGTCCCCATGTTTTGAATTAATTTATTTACATTACACGTCCTTTTTTAGGTCACCGATTTACACATGTGTACCAAATTTTAACTCAATCGGTTCAGTAGCTTCCGAGCAAATTTTCTGTGACAGACGGACGGACAGACAGACACACGAGTGATCCTATAATGGTTCCGTTTTTACCTTTTGAGGTACGGAACTCTAAAATGTACAAAATTGGTCGATCAGCTAATCGATTTGTATGAAGAGTTATTTTTTTTGCGAGTTCAGTACTTAGTCATAGAACAAAAGTTGTTCGGTACGATGAGTAGAAGCCCCAGTTGACAAGACCTATACCAATTTAATAAGAAATATTTTATTCCTTGATTGTAGTTTTCTTGGAAATTAAGCTTTTAAGGGGGAGAGGTGAAACGCCCCACGGCAAGGGGGAGAGTTGTTTTTTATATATACACTCAACATCATCACAGCAGTAACATCGCAGCAGTTTCAAAAAGTAGTCAAACGCACTCAAAAATACTAAGTTTTTCCTTTAAAAAATATAGAATTAATGTACTAAGAATAAATAAGAGTGAATAGGCATTTTTTGAGTTTGCGTGTACCATCCTCGACTGCATCATCACTTACCATCAGGTGAGTTGCAGTCAAACGCATTCAAATTTTTAATTAAAAAAAAAACTAATAAGGTTTTTTTGATCAGAAACATTTTGCATCTCATTAAATCTTCATTTACGTAGGTACCTATATTATATCATAAATATTCTTTAAGTCATAGTAGTAACTAATTAGTAATCTGTGGTCATAGGCTAATCAAAAATGACATAAAATTACAAACATGTATTGACGATGTAATCAAAATTTTCCGTTTTAAAATTTTATTTATTTACAATACAAAAATGGGTGTGGCGTGTACTGAGAAATACTGCGAGTTGCCGAAATACAACAACCAAGCTTATCAGGTCGTTAAAGAAATAAACCGAAATTCTATATATCGGAGTGACGAAATTTATAAAGGATGTAGTTACTTAAAATTAGCAGACAAAAAAATAAGGATTAAAGCCAAGATAAATGAGGAGAAAGCTACAAACCCTGATGACGATCTGGTACGATCCTGGTCAAAAGTGTTCAACTCACCACAAGCAGAAATAAAATCTAAAGACAAGACAAAAGAAAACTATGATCTTCAAGCTCTTGAACCAGCCGATGAACGTTGTCTGGTAGTACGGTCATCTGAGGTTTTAAATATAACTGGAACCCCTCTTGAAAATACGACAAAACAAAACTGTGATATAGGCACCTCCGTGTTCGACTTTCCTAAACCCTCAAGTATTCAAAAGAAATATATATGGGGGAAATTCATGTTCCCGAGGATGCTTTGCCCTTGCTGCATTGGCGGCGGTGAAGACGCTGTCGACACGGAAGCGACGCCATACACTAATCAAACGTGTACTGTTGAGTCCTACGAAAGCATTGACATACGAACACCTCCCACCCTCAGTCTTGATTTAGAAGCATCTCTTATGAGCATCTTGACGATGCACAGAAGACATAAATGCGCCTCGCATAAAACTCCACAGTGTTACGCCAAGATGGCAAATACTTTTATACGTAACACCTACAAAAACATTATTAGCTCCATCAAGCCATAAATCCCAACCAGAATATTTTAATATGTTGACATTACATATTATACAGAAAGTAATACTTCTTCTTTGCCATATCAGGAACGGCATATTTGCGACAAGTAGCGACGTTTTACCTATATTACTGTTGAGAACCTTTATGTTTGAGCTGACGAGTGTAATATAAGACGGATAATTGTGCCTCTTGCTAGCTAATATGGTCTCGAAAAGTCATCATTATAAGTAAGAGCTCTATTGTAACTTGGGTTATTTACAGACCAAGGTGGAATTAACAATTAATACCTAATCGTATGTAATCGCAAGCTTTTGTGCAACAGCACTTCTGAAATAATCAGCTATCTACCTAGAGACAGAAAGATATTCGTGTGCTAGACTACCTCTATCTAGCACAGAAAAATCTTATCTTGAATGCTAGAGTTAGGTAAAGAAATAATATCAGTGGTGCTAATTTATTTAACATATTGAATGTAAAAGAGAGGCCTTAACTGATACAAAACAGCAAAGAAGATTAAACCTTATAAGTAGACCCAGTCACATCTAAATAAAAACTTTTTAGAATCATTTGGACCCGTCAAGAAACTGCCAAAGAAGATTTTCATGTCAACAAGTTATCAAATTTTTAGTGTCAGCTCTTGACACTTCAAAAATTCATTATGTACCTATTTACATTATTTTCAAATAAAACTGTGTTTTACGATTTTACTTCTAATAGTTTATTAATGAACAAAAATGATTGCATCTTTCAGTTTGCAGCAAAACATCCACACTTTTAGTACAATAGAGCATCGTGAGTACTTTATAAAATTTTAAGCAAAAACCAAGGTCGTTTTTTTCCTCCGAGGCAAAAACTAAGTTAACTTTATAAGTAAAGATAGGTATTATGAAACTGGGTGGAAAAATAAATCTAATTACTTATTACGCCTTTTTTTCGTGAACCAACGTTTTGGTCGAAAACCCTTAAATTACAGCTCCGGTAAGAGCGGAACTTTCAGGTAGCCAGCGACCAAAAATTTGTTGATACCACGTTCGAGCTCCCTCTTCAGTCGTGATTAATCCGAGAGCGGCGCTTCATGTGTTCTTCGCAAGAAGAAGCTTGCGCAGTCAAAATAACAAAGTCAAAAAAACCTAGGATTCTTTGTAGTTGCAAGCTTCTGAGGCACGATCTAAGTAGTGCTTTGATTATTTTTTTCCAGTTTATAATGACATTCACCTACGCCACGAGGACCAGGGATAAAATAAAGTTAAGCCTATATACGGCATAAACATTTATTTCAACGAAGGCGATACTTCAACTAAATAGACAATGAGAAAAATCGAGAACTCCAAACAAAGTATAAAGCCTAATAAAAAACCAATAATTAGGTTGCCTAAAGAATCTTCTCCATATCTAGACTTTAAGAAAAAGAAGAAAGTTACTGCGTCGACGCCTACGAAGAAAGCAGAGCCTCGTGTTGTTAAAAAATCGTCATCATTGAAACAGTGCAAAGCCAAGCAAAAAGTTAGCAAAGGTACGAAGTCCGCGTCGCTAAAGTGTCTGTACGTGGCCAACCGGGAGACGCACCACGCTAACGACCAGGACGAGGTCAAAGTCTGTACCGTTGAGGAAAACACTTCCGCCTGCCTCAATTTTGCCAACCAAACTACTGCCATACTGAAACCTAGATACACATTCAAGAGCAGATTGTACTATGTGTTCCATTGCATCTGCACTAGGCCAAAACTGTCAAAAGATGAAGCGACAATTAACACAAATAGTGGAAAGAAGACATCAACTCCACATAGTAAAAATGGCATACGTATTAACGATGATGTTGGGGTGAAGCATTTGGTATCGGCGGCTAATCAGGTCAGCGTGTACGTTGTAGACTTTTCGTGTCAAGCTAATGACAAATCTTTCCACAGTGTGGAGTTAAAAAATCATTCGCTGTCGACTAGTTCATCGCAAGACATCGGTTCCCCGAGAGAACTGTTCAGTCTTCACGACATAGTCATTAAGGCTAATGAACTAAATAAATCTAGAAAAAAAGTTAAAAATAAAGCATTTAGTCGCAAACACAACGATGTCCTGGCGGTGTTGGACACTCCTCAGAAAAGCAAGCTCAAGGCAAGCAAAGGAATAAAACGTCAACCGAGACGACTTAAATCTGTACAAATAAAGAGTCTGTCAAATGATCGATCTTATTCATTTCACGAGTTCTTCAATGTGGACCGAGTCACCAAGCCTATGGGCAAAATATGTGGCCGCGGGGAGGTTTACTTCGAATGCTGATGAATGATGACAAGCATGCGGACCGTAAGGAAATTTTAACAAAGTCTTGAATAGTCTTAGTTTATAAAGTAAATTCACCTGGACGAAATTCATAGGTACTTACTTTATTTTCAGGTGTTGCTAAAACCTACAGAGTTAACTTGTGCGCCATCGCCTAACCGGCATGTCTTCAAATAGGTATAAGCACCAAACCGATTATTACAGTTATCATCTTCATCATATCAGCTTTATACGTCCCCGCCGAGGGGCTCGAGCCTAACCTGAATTAGGAGAATCGGGCCTTAGTCGACCACGCGGACCCAGTGCGGGTTGGTCAACTTCACATGCAAACTTTGAGTTTATTCGCTGGCGTGTGCTGGTTTCCGATGTTTTCCTTCACCGTAAGAGAGTCCGATAAAGTTACAAGAAATCGAAATTCGAAAACACATTGGTACGTGGCAGGGCTCGAACCACGACCTCCCGGATAGGAGGTAGCGGCTCTAAGACCCTAACCTACTTAGGTACCTACCTACAGCAACAGTTCGTAAAGGTATCTAACCTACCTACCCGTATTTGTTGTCTGGAAAGACTTTCAAAAATTATTCAGGGTGTAACAAAATTGGTGTAGGACCCGTTGACTGGGGGTTCTACTCATCATAAATGCAAAAATTGGTCGATCAGCTGATCGACTTGTACGAATATTAAAAAAACTTTTTTGCGATTTTAGCAGTCATAGAACAAAAGTGGTTCAATATAATGAGTAGAAGTCCCAGTTAACGGGACGTACACCAATTTTGTTGCAGTTTGTATAGCAGTACATAGTGGAGTTTAGTTTTGTATGGAGATCTTGCAGTCCTATTATGGCATGCTTTCCCTTTTATTTAAGGTGCAGCTGATTTCAGCCGCAAACAAGATGTATATCCCGCTGGTGGTTGCATACTGACGCGGACTGACGCGATGGCCTGCCTAAACTGGGTAATTGTTACTATGACATTCCCTCTCGTATATCTACCAGATACGCTAAAACTACCAAGTTTATGATATAGCGTCCCCACTGACCGACCCTTAGGGTATACAGTAAGGACCGCTATTCCTGCAAACACCTTATAGCGAAGGCAAGGACCAGTTGCGGTAGGTCTTGCCGTCAAGACACTTGTCCTGGTACTCTGTGAGGCGAGTGCCTCGTGGAAGAGAACCACTAACTACTGTCCAGGTAGATCCCGGAGCTGTAGGCACGCTCGGCTTCCCTGCTGGTGGTTCGATCTCCGCTCGGGATGGCAGAGAAGCTGACTCCCACCGGTGTGGTACCGGAGCTGTTGGCGCGCTCACTTCCCGGCGCTTATCGCACCTGTCCAGACTTACTCCTACGCGGCTGGGTCGACCGAAGCAATATTAGCTTAGCTCTACTTGTTACTATGACAGACAAAACTGAAAGAGTAGACCAGCTAGGTACTAAAACTTACCTGTATTCGCAGCCGCTTATACCTCGACGAGCGGCGTGGCGGCCATCCCTAATAACGCCAACCTTACGCGGATCAAATAAGTAGGTAAGTGTATTATCACGACCCTCTCAAGTCGTCGGGGGACTAACAGACTAGCTTAGGCTACGTCAGTACTAATATATATACTTTGCTTAGGCTGAAAATTGCTAACATCATATCAGCCGAAAGACATCCACTGCTGGACAAAGGCCTCCCCCAAGGATTTCCACGACGACCCGCTAATCGCATCCAGCGGCTTCCCGCGACCTTCACCAGATCGTCGGTCCACCGTGTGGGAGGCCTGCATACGTTACGTCTTCCGGTGCGTGGTAGCCACTCGAGAACTTTGCTGCTCCAACGGCCTTCTGTTCTATGAACTATGTGCCCTGCCCTCTGCCACTTAAGTTTAGCGGTAACTTAACTACTTATGTCGGTAACTTTGGTTCCCCTACGGATCTCCTTGTTTCTGATTCGATCACGCAGAGAAACTCCGAGCATAGCATGCTCCATTGCCCTTTGGGTGACCTCGAGCCTTCTTATGAGGTCCATATAACTAAAGTATATAATCAAATTAAAGAAAAGAACAAACAAAAAAATACAAAAAGAAAATATGAAATATAGGTACTTACCTGAAAGAGGCAAATGAAATGATTAACAAAAACATACAAAAAGAAGATATGAAGTATATCTAACTGAAGAAGGCAAATGAAATGATTAACAAAAACATACAAAAAGAAGATATGAAGTATATCTAACTGAATGAGGCAAATGAAATGATTAACAAAAACTTAGAAATAGAAGATATTATGAAGTATATCTAACTGAAGGAGGCAAATGAAATGATTAAAAAAACAGACAAAAAGAAGATATGAAGTTTAACTAACTGAAAGAGGCAAATGAAATGATTAACAAAAACATACAAAAAGAAGATATGAAGTATATCTAACTGAAGGAGGCAAATGAAATAACAAAAACATACAAAAAGAAGATATGAAGTATGTCTAACTGAAGGAGGCAAACTAAATGATTAACAAAAACATACAAAAAGAAGATATGAAATATGTCTAACTGAAGAAGGCATATGAAATAATTAATAATAATAATATTAAAAACAAGATGAACACATCACACATTCTCTGCGTGATCAAATCAGAAACAAGGAGATCCGTAGGAGAACCAAAGTAACCGACATAGCTCACAGAATCGCTAAACTGAAGTGGCAGTGGGCAGGGCACATAGCTCGTAGAACAGATGGCCGTTGGGGCAGTAAAGTTCTCGAGTGGCGACCGCGCACCGGAAAACGTAGCGTAGGCAGGCCTCCCACGCGTTGGACCGACGACCTGGTGAAGATCGCAGGAAGCCGATGGATGCGGCCAGTGCAGGACCGGTCGTCGTGGAAATCCTTGGGGGAGGCCTTTGTCCAGCAGTGGATGTTTTTCGACTGATATGATGATATGATGAGCTGTCTAGAACCCCCACTAGGATTCTCTGTGTCGGGGGTGCTAGTCTGATGATAATAATAATAATATTCAGATGGTCTTTGCTTGGGAGTCTTGGAACCTCAATACGTTAGGTTAGGTTATGAGTATGATAATACCTACGTTAGGAGACTTTTCTTTACGCGAAAAAGAGAGTGTAAAAATATAAAACTAGAGCCTGAAGTTGTGGCTAAAGGGAGTTCAAAGTAAAATTTTAAATATGTAGGTATTTCACTTACATACGCGTTAGGCAGAAATTTGCAACCTATACATACATTACCTACCAACCAATTTTTTTTTCTATCCAGAAATATCCGCGTGGGGCTTGAGCTGAGCGGCAGTGAGATGGTGGATCTATGGCGACTCTGGACCGCGGCGAGACCGGCCGCATCTGCGACTTCTCCTTCGTAGTTGGCGTGGCCAAGAATCCCGGGTACCTCTTCAAAAAACTAATATAAATCGAAGGCAATTGCATCTTCAGGCTCCATACAATACGAAAAATGTTAGTGATAGATAGTATTTAACTGGCTAGATAGTATACAATATGAATAAACCCCAATAATAAAGGGCTATAATAGTAATAATGCGGAAAATATTTTTTACATAATCGTGTTATAAGCCTGTTTATCTTAGTTATCTTATATTAGGTACTTAATAAGATATAATATATTTACCACGTTCGAGCTCCCTCTTCAGTCGTGATTAATCCGAGAGCGGCGCTTCATGTGTTCTTCGCAAGAAGAAGCTTGCGCAGTCAAAATAACAAAGTCAAAAAAACCTAGGATTCTTTGTAGTTGCAAGCTTCTGAGGCACGATCTAAGTAGTGCTTTGATTATTTTTTTCCAGTTTATAATGACATTCACCTACGCCACGAGGACCAGGGATAAAATAAAGTTAAGCCTATATACGGCATAAACATTTATTTCAACGAAGGCGATACTTCAACTAAATAGACAATGAGAAAAATCGAGAACTCCAAACAAAGTATAAAGCCTAATAAAAAACCAATAATTAGGTTGCCTAAAGAATCTTCTCCATATCTAGACTTTAAGAAAAAGAAGAAAGTTACTGCGTCGACGCCTACGAAGAAAGCAGAGCCTCGTGTTGTTAAAAAATCGTCATCATTGAAACAGTGCAAAGCCAAGCAAAAAGTTAGCAAAGGTACGAAGTCCGCGTCGCTAAAGTGTCTGTACGTGGCCAACCGGGAGACGCACCACGCTAACGACCAGGACGAGGTCAAAGTCTGTACCGTTGAGGAAAACACTTCCGCCTGCCTCAATTTTGCCAACCAAACTACTGCCATACTGAAACCTAGATACACATTCAAGAGCAGATTGTACTATGTGTTCCATTGCATCTGCACTAGGCCAAAACTGTCAAAAGATGAAGCGACAATTAACACAAATAGTGGAAAGAAGACATCAACTCCACATAGTAAAAATGGCATACGTATTAACGATGATGTTGGGGTGAAGCATTTGGTATCGGCGGCTAATCAGGTCAGCGTGTACGTTGTAGACTTTTCGTGTCAAGCTAATGACAAATCTTTCCACAGTGTGGAGTTAAAAAATCATTCGCTGTCGACTAGTTCATCGCAAGACATCGGTTCCCCGAGAGAACTGTTCAGTCTTCACGACATAGTCATTAAGGCTAATGAACTAAATAAATCTAGAAAAAAAGTTAAAAATAAAGCATTTAGTCGCAAACACAACGATGTCCTGGCGGTGTTGGACACTCCTCAGAAAAGCAAGCTCAAGGCAAGCAAAGGAATAAAACGTCAACCGAGACGACTTAAATCTGTACAAATAAAGAGTCTGTCAAATGATCGATCTTATTCATTTCACGAGTTCTTCAATGTGGACCGAGTCACCAAGCCTATGGGCAAAATATGTGGCCGCGGGGAGGTTTACTTCGAATGCTGATGAATGATGACAAGCATGCGGACCGTAAGGAAATTTTAACAAAGTCTTGAATAGTCTTAGTTTATAAAGTAAATTCACCTGGACGAAATTCATAGGTACTTACTTTATTTTCAGGTGTTGCTAAAACCTACAGAGTTAACTTGTGCGCCATCGCCTAACCGGCATGTCTTCAAATAGGTATAAGCACCAAACCGATTATTACAGTTATCATCTTCATCATATCAGCTTTATACGTCCCCGCCGAGGGGCTCGAGCCTAACCTGAATTAGGAGAATCGGGCCTTAGTCGACCACGCGGACCCAGTGCGGGTTGGTCAACTTCACATGCAAACTTTGAGTTTATTCGCTGGCGTGTGCTGGTTTCCGATGTTTTCCTTCACCGTAAGAGAGTCCGATAAAGTTACAAGAAATCGAAATTCGAAAACACATTGGTACGTGGCAGGGCTCGAACCACGACCTCCCGGATAGGAGGTAGCGGCTCTAAGACCCTAACCTACTTAGGTACCTACCTACAGCAACAGTTCGTAAAGGTATCTAACCTACCTACCCGTATTTGTTGTCTGGAAAGACTTTCAAAAATTATTCAGGGTGTAACAAAATTGGTGTAGGACCCGTTGACTGGGGGTTCTACTCATCATAAATGCAAAAATTGGTCGATCAGCTGATCGACTTGTACGAATATTAAAAAAACTTTTTTGCGATTTTAGCAGTCATAGAACAAAAGTGGTTCAATATAATGAGTAGAAGTCCCAGTTAACGGGACGTACACCAATTTTGTTGCAGTTTGTATAGCAGTACATAGTGGAGTTTAGTTTTGTATGGAGATCTTGCAGTCCTATTATGGCATGCTTTCCCTTTTATTTAAGGTGCAGCTGATTTCAGCCGCAAACAAGATGTATATCCCGCTGGTGGTTGCATACTGACGCGGACTGACGCGATGGCCTGCCTAAACTGGGTAATTGTTACTATGACATTCCCTCTCGTATATCTACCAGATACGCTAAAACTACCAAGTTTATGATATAGCGTCCCCACTGACCGACCCTTAGGGTATACAGTAAGGACCGCTATTCCTGCAAACACCTTATAGCGAAGGCAAGGACCAGTTGCGGTAGGTCTTGCCGTCAAGACACTTGTCCTGGTACTCTGTGAGGCGAGTGCCTCGTGGAAGAGAACCACTAACTACTGTCCAGGTAGATCCCGGAGCTGTAGGCACGCTCGGCTTCCCTGCTGGTGGTTCGATCTCCGCTCGGGATGGCAGAGAAGCTGACTCCCACCGGTGTGGTACCGGAGCTGTTGGCGCGCTCACTTCCCGGCGCTTATCGCACCTGTCCAGACTTACTCCTACGCGGCTGGGTCGACCGAAGCAATATTAGCTTAGCTCTACTTGTTACTATGACAGACAAAACTGAAAGAGTAGACCAGCTAGGTACTAAAACTTACCTGTATTCGCAGCCGCTTATACCTCGACGAGCGGCGTGGCGGCCATCCCTAATAACGCCAACCTTACGCGGATCAAATAAGTAGGTAAGTGTATTATCACGACCCTCTCAAGTCGTCGGGGGACTAACAGACTAGCTTAGGCTACGTCAGTACTAATATATATACTTTGCTTAGGCTGAAAATTGCTAACATCATATCAGCCGAAAGACATCCACTGCTGGACAAAGGCCTCCCCCAAGGATTTCCACGACGACCCGCTAATCGCATCCAGCGGCTTCCCGCGACCTTCACCAGATCGTCGGTCCACCGTGTGGGAGGCCTGCATACGTTACGTCTTCCGGTGCGTGGTAGCCACTCGAGAACTTTGCTGCTCCAACGGCCTTCTGTTCTATGAACTATGTGCCCTGCCCTCTGCCACTTAAGTTTAGCGGTAACTTAACTACTTATGTCGGTAACTTTGGTTCCCCTACGGATCTCCTTGTTTCTGATTCGATCACGCAGAGAAACTCCGAGCATAGCATGCTCCATTGCCCTTTGGGTGACCTCGAGCCTTCTTATGAGGTCCATATAACTAAAGTATATAATCAAATTAAAGAAAAGAACAAACAAAAATATACAAAAAGAAAATATGAAATATAGGTACTTACCTGAAAGAGGCAAATGAAATGATTAACAAAAACATACAAAAAGAAGATATGAAGTATATCTAACTGAAGAAGGCAAATGAAATGATTAACAAAAACATACAAAAAGAAGATATGAAGTATATCTAACTGAATGAGGCAAATGAAATGATTAACAAAAACTTAGAAATAGAAGATATTATGAAGTATATCTAACTGAAGGAGGCAAATGAAATGATTAAAAAAACAGACAAAAAGAAGATATGAAGTTTAACTAACTGAAAGAGGCAAATGAAATGATTAACAAAAACATACAAAAAGAAGATATGAAGTATATCTAACTGAAGGAGGCAAATGAAATAACAAAAACATACAAAAAGAAGATATGAAGTATGTCTAACTGAAGGAGGCAAACTAAATGATTAACAAAAACATACAAAAAGAAGATATGAAATATGTCTAACTGAAGAAGGCATATGAAATAATTAATAATAATAATATTAAAAACAAGATGAACACATCACACATTCTCTGCGTGATCAAATCAGAAACAAGGAGATCCGTAGGAGAACCAAAGTAACCGACATAGCTCACAGAATCGCTAAACTGAAGTGGCAGTGGGCAGGGCACATAGCTCGTAGAACAGATGGCCGTTGGGGCAGTAAAGTTCTCGAGTGGCGACCGCGCACCGGAAAACGTAGCGTAGGCAGGCCTCCCACGCGTTGGACCGACGACCTGGTGAAGATCGCAGGAAGCCGATGGATGCGGCCAGTGCAGGACCGGTCGTCGTGGAAATCCTTGGGGGAGGCCTTTGTCCAGCAGTGGATGTTTTTCGACTGATATGATGATATGATGAGCTGTCTAGAACCCCCACTAGGATTCTCTGTGTCGGGGGTGCTAGTCTGATGATAATAATAATAATATTCAGATGGTCTTTGCTTGGGAGTCTTGGAACCTCAATACGTTAGGTTAGGTTATGAGTATGATAATACCTACGTTAGGAGACTTTTCTTTACGCGAAAAAGAGAGTGTAAAAATATAAAACTAGAGCCTGAAGTTGTGGCTAAAGGGAGTTCAAAGTAAAATTTTAAATATGTAGGTATTTCACTTACATACGCGTTAGGCAGAAATTTGCAACCTATACATACATTACCTACCAACCAATTTTTTTTTCTATCCAGAAATATCCGCGTGGGGCTTGAGCTGAGCGGCAGTGAGATGGTGGATCTATGGCGACTCTGGACCGCGGCGAGACCGGCCGCATCTGCGACTTCTCCTTCGTAGTTGGCGTGGCCAAGAATCCCGGGTACCTCTTCAAAAAACTAATATAAATCGAAGGCAATTGCATCTTCAGGCTCCATACAATACGAAAAATGTTAGTGATAGATAGTATTTAACTGGCTAGATAGTATACAATATGAATAAACCCCAATAATAAAGGGCTATAATAGTAATAATGCGGAAAATATTTTTTACATAATCGTGTTATAAGCCTGTTTATCTTAGTTATCTTATATTAGGTACTTAATAAGATATAATATATTTACCTATTCAGAAGACAGTTTCACTTTTGTTAGCTCTGAAATGAACTTAAAAGGAAATTTGCCCTGATCCATCTCACCTGCCTTTGATAAACTATCCCTACCACTGGTTATTTTAATAATTTTTATTAATATGTAATTTAGATATTAAAATTTGCGAATTTTGTTAATTTAAAAATACCAGTTTTTAGAGAGGCTCGGCTGTAGATCTTTTCGGTTGCGAGTAGATTTTAATGTTTGATATCTTCTAAAATATTAATCAAAATTATATAGTGTAAATAAGTTACTAACATGTTTATTACCCGACTACGGCGCGGCGGAGCAAAAAGGGGGGTTATGATTTAGATAAGGATTGTACCTATATCGCAGATATGATAATCCTATGTTTAGTATTACAGTATATTGTGGTATAGTACAATAGCATATATTAGTACTAATAGTAGTGTCAGAATATTTCTAGTATCTGATCCCAGATGCGTATGAAAGCCGCGTTGCGGCCGTTTGCAACGTTAGGTGTACCTGATCTAAATGCCTTACACGTGACCGCGGGTGATGTTAAGTGCAACACTAGGCAACCGCGTCTATCTTTTGGATAGCATGGTTAATTGTGCCACACTATAAGAGAGAGTAGTAGCACAGTCTAAGAATCCATACAGTCTTCCAACGGAGACATCTAGACAGGTCAATCGTTGCGGGGCGGGTAGGGCCTACTAGACCATTGTCACCGTTTGAATGGTGCGGTGGGACCATTCATTGAGGGTCGTCACGTCGCATTTTTATTATCAATCATTCATGCATGGCTCATTTTCATCTTTTGATTTTTTTGTTTCATAATTTAAAAAAAGTTATGTCATATGGCTTAATTAGCGTACGTAAGCCATGGAAGTATTTTTTTTTGGCGACTGGGTTCCTAAATACTGTATTTACATAATACTTCATCATCATCATCATCATCATATCAGCCAAAAATCGTCCACTGCTGGACAAAGGCCTCCCCCAAGGATTTCCACGACGACCGGTCCTGCGCTGCCCGCATCCATCGGCTTCCCGCGACCTTCACCAGGTCATCGGTCCACCGCGTGGGAGGCCTGCCTACGCTACGTTTTCCGGTGCGCGGTCGCCACTCGAGAACTTTACTGCCCCATCGGCCATCTGTTCTACGAGCTATGTGCCCTGCCCACTGCCACTTCAGTTTAGCGATTCTGTGAGCTATGTCGGTTACTTTAGTTCTCCTGCGGATCTCCTCGTTTCTGATTCGATCACGCAGAGAAACTCCGAGCATAGCACGCTCCATTGCCCTTTGGGTGACCTTGAGCCTTCTTATGAGGCCCATAGTAAGCGACCATGTCTCAGTTCCGTAAGTCATCACTGGCAACACACACTGGTCAAAGACCTTAGTCTTGAGACACTGCGGTATTTGGGACGTGAAGATATTGCGAAGCTTCCCGAACGCTGCCCAGCCGAGTTGGATTCGTCGATTGATCTCTTTCTTGAAGTTGGAACTACCTAGCTGGACTGTTTGTCCCAGGTATACATATTCGTCAACAACTTCCAGTGTAGAGTCTCCAACCTTTAGAGGAGTGGGTGCGACACGGACATTTAACATTATTTTCGTCTTGTCCATGTTCATTTTAAGACCTAATACTTACGAAATTTTAATTAGTTTGTACTATATATACAGGGTGTAACAAAATTGGTGTATGTCGCGTTAACGGGGGTCCTACTCGTCATACTGAACAACTTTCTCTAAGAAACCCATAGTCATATCGCAAAAAAAAATTGGACCCTCCATACTAAAATGCACAAAATCGGTCGATCAGCTAATCGATTTGTATGAAGAGTAAAAATTTTTTTTTACGTTTTCAGCAAAGTCGTAGAAACCGTTTTAAAAACCGTTGCGTGGTTTAGAACGATAAACAGACAGACAGACGTGGAGGGCGACTAGCTTTCATACGATGTAGGGATATTTTAGGGTTCACTTCAGTACCTCAAAAGGAAAATGGAACTCTTATAGGTTCACTTCGTTACCGTCTGTCTATCTTTCAAGATCATTTTCCTATAGAACGCTTCCCTTGGGGTTGTAAAAAAAATCAAGCTTCTAAGTCAACGCAATAAAACATACAGTCATTTTACACTCACAAGTAAATGAAAACCTATAGGGTAGGTTCCACTTGACCTAGAATCATGAAATTTGGGCAACAAGGTCTTACAGCACAAATAAATGAAAAAATCCAAAAACAGACAATTTATAGTCCTTATTATATCAGCTCATATACGTCCCCACCGAGGGGCTCGAGCCTACCCTGAATCAGGGCGATTAGGCCTTAGTCGACCACGCGGGCCCAGTGCGGGTTGGTCGACTTCACACACAACCTTAGAGTTTCTTCGCAGGCCTGTGTGCAGGTTTCCTCACGATGTTTTCCTTCACCGTTAAAGCAATCGGTAATGATATGTACGTAAGTTTTTGAAAAACTCATTGGTACATTGGCCGTCCAGATTTGAACCCGGTACCTCTGGTTAGATGGACCGAGTCGTTACCGGTTGAGCCACCGACGCTTTTTATAGTGATTTATAGTCCTATTTCCTACTATATTCCACTTTTTTGCGATTGCAAACTTTTATTTCCAGGTGGAAAATTTACATTGACGTATATCGATGCATGGGAGAACATTTTTAGGGTTTCGTAGTCAACAAGGAACCCTTATAATTTCACCATGTCCGCCTGTCTACGGGTTAGCTCAGACACTCTTTGTACTAGAAAGCTGTAATCCCATGAAAAACATTTTTATGTATAAATTCGCCAAGTCTCGTGAGTCTCCCCTTAAAGTAATGACTCTGGCAATCCTTTTTTTAAATCAATATTCAGCAAATTCACTATTAAACATAAATATGTTATACTGTACTCTATGTTATACTGTTGTACTCAGTAGTAAATATGAATACTTAAACTTTTAATCAATATATTTTATGCATCTTCGTTGCCTAAAACTTTATTTCATCACATTTATAAAGATATTTTTCTGACTTGGCAATTACGAAATACATTCGTTTGTATGTATAAATTCTTTCCAGCTGTCATGCATGCATCGTCCTGTTTTTTAACACTCTCGAGCATTTTTCGACAGGTGTTTGGTACAATTTTCGTCATTAATAAGTCAAAAAATATCATAGGAGGTACGCGTAGGAGCTCCGAGTAGAAGCTTCGCGTAGGAATTCCGTTCCGCGTAGGGCGAAGCCTGGAGCGTTCATGAGTGAAATTGTTTCATGAGTGAACTCCTGTCGCGCGACGGAGCTGACACGCTTTTTGTATTTTTTTAAATATATTTTATATATCTTATTTTTGACGTTACAACGTCTAATAAATCGATGGACGCCGGCTGCACGCACGAAAAAGGTTGACTCATTGTCCCGTTACGTTATGACGTTGGCACGTTAAACTATCGTCCGTAAACCGACTTTACAGACAACCAATTTTTTTACTAAAATAAATATAACCATATTAAAAGTCTACAAATATACTCGTGCAACTTCATGTCTCTTACTTTGAAAATGACGAACTTCTATACAAACTGTCAACCCCTATTACACCTCCTCGGGAGTGGATATGTGCTCTTTTTCCCTTTATAAACTCCCAATTACCTATCTCCATGCCAAATTTCAACTTTTTAAGTCACTCACTTGGAAGTGGTTTATCTTTTTGATGATCATTGAGTGAGTGAATGAGGGATGAAATATCGAAACTTCGTTATACGATATTTTAATTTTTAAAAGAGTGTGTGGTTTTATGAAACCACGGTAAAAGTGAAACTTTTTTTCACATTATAGACATTTATAGAGCACGAAACGATCATGACTGCTCTCGTCTTGGAGCTACGGTACAGAGGACGAAACGATCATACCGACCGTCACGCGACACACAGACAAAGTAAAATTGAGACGATGTAGTAAAAGTTTCATAAAAACCGTGAAAGGTGGACACTTGTAATGTGGAATATACGCTGTCTACATTACGTAAACAATGCAATATAAAATTCAGGCAGTTTCTTGTCGTCTTCTTGTTGTTGTCTCCAGTACCGTTGCATAGTAGCATAGACACTACTATCAATTGTACGATTGACACAACATAGTATCTCTAGTTCCATAAATGGTACTGACGACACTCGGTGCCTAACAAAGATATTAAGAGCTCGAAAATGCGTTGTTTCGAGAAAATAATGTACGGCCGTGCTTGTCTGCTTGACTTGGCGGGGGCGCTGCCGTGCCCTCTGATTTGGCATGGGTATAATCGTCAATTTTAGGATGACGTTCAAATTTTAATTTATATTCAATCTGGCTTTTGCTCGCGGCTTCGCCCGCGTGGAGATCGTTTTTACGACTGTCTTCGAGAGTACTAATATTTATATACTTTGCTTCGAGGATGAGTGGTGCGCGAAACGGAAGTGGAGCCCAAGCACTTCCCAAGGCAGTCTGAATAACTTATTAAGGGACACCTGTATATCTGTTTGAGATTTATTTATAGACTTTACCATAAGTAGGTATATGTGTTTAATTAATAGTTTTTTATGCTTTCCATTTTGTTTAACTCACTGCACAGGTCTTCGAATACAGTCGTAAAAACTGTATCCACCAGGCAGACGAATCCGCGAGGAAAAGCTATTAATAAAATTTGGAAAGATGTATCAGAAGTTGTTGACGAATATGTATACCTGGGACAAACAGTCCAGTTAGGTAGGTCCAACTTCAAGAAAGAGATCAATCGACGAATCCAACTCGGCTGGGCAGCGTTCGGGAAGCTTCGCAATATCTTCACGTCCCAAATACCGCAGTGTCTCAAGACTAAGGTCTTTGACCAGTGTGTGTTGCCAGTGATGACTTACGGAACTGAGACATGGTCGCTTACTATGGGCCTCATAAGAAGGCTCAAGGTCACCCAAAGGGCAATGGAGCGTGCTATGCTCGGAGTTTCTCTGCGTGATCAAATCAGAAACGAGGAGATCCGCAGGAGAACTAAAGTAACCGACATAGCTCACAGAATCGCTAAACTGAAGTGGCAGTGGGCAGGGCACATAGCTCGTAGAACAGATGGCCGATGGGGCAGTAAAGTTCTCGAGTGGCGACCGCGCACCGGAAAACGTAGCGTAGGCAGGCCTCCCACGCGGTGGACCGATGACCTGGTGAAGGTCGCGGGAAGCCGATGGATGCGGGCAGCGCAGGACCGGTCGTCGTGGAAATCCTTGGGGGAGGCCTTTGTCCAGCAGTGGACGATTTGTGGCTGATATGATGTATCAGAAAAAATTGATATCTCTCACTTTTCGTATATTTTAAACCACCTCCGTGGCTAATGGTGTGGAGTATAACATTATAAGACTCGGTTTGTTTGGTGAAAAGGCATTTTCTTTGTCCGCCTGGCTAACTCCCTCCATCTTATCTAAGTCTTGAACCAAACATCAATTTATTCCGACTTTAAATTATGATATCCAGTTCCCCATTACGTTTGGGAATCATTAGTAAGCCCGCTTCCATCTTCGACACCGTCGCCACTTGTCATCAGATGAGATGATGCCAAGGGCTTACCAATCGTGCATAAAAAAGAGCAAATTAAAAAAGCGTGCTGACGAAGTAATACAGAGTAGCCATATGTTTTGGTCACTGAAATAAATAAAATATAGATAAGATAAGATAAATACTCTATAATGTACACAATAGTTAAAAAAATATATAAACAAATTATAAAAACTTAACTTAAAAAATAAAAAAACAAACACAATTTAAAAAAAAGGAACTAAAGGTGTTCAATTTGGGCGGTCTTATCGCTCAAAGCGATTTCTTCCAGACAACCCGGCACAAATATAGCACTGAATATCTACTCAGTTAATTACAATTCATTACTTGACACTAAGGTTTAAAGGTCTAGCTTTGTAATGTAAATATAACATACAATGCACTTGCACAATTTAGTCTGATCAGTGTTTCAATGCGAGCACAGGAGGGCTGTTTAAACTAAACGTATATAACTTTCATTCAACATGGCGCTAATTTTGAGGGGTGCAATTAAACTGTACTATTATTTAAATGAGGAAATTGCTGGTAAGTGATTTAACCTACTAATTCAAATGAAGACTTAGATCATCAACTCCGTCGTCGGTTAGTATTCATCGTTGTATAAAAAAAAATTTGATAGTCACATATTAAAAAGCATAGCATTGTAAAAAAAACTGTTAAAAAGTAGAAAATAATATGTCTTGGCCCCTTTAAGTTTAATTTAAGTAGTTAAATTATGAGTTGTCGCGTAGGGGGGACCGCTAAGTTGTGAAATTATTAGTAATTGGTTATAGTGGTAAAGTAAAACAGTTGTATTCTGTTTTTATTTTATTAACTTGCGAATCTTATATCAAAACTAGTTGATGCCCGCAGCTTCGCCCGCGCAGAGCCCGATTTTGCGGTTCCCGTGGGAATTTCCCAAAATCCTTTCTTAGCGGATGCCTACGTCATAACATCTACCTGCATGCCAAATTTCGGCCCAATCCGTCCAGTGGTTTGGGCTGTGCGTTGATAGATCCCTATGTCAGTCAGCCAGTCAGTCACCTTTGAGTTATATATATTTAGTTATATAACTACTTATATTAAATGTAAAGGGCCAAAACATACTATTTTCTACTTTTTAGCGGTTTGATTGTCGGGGGTTTTTATATTTTTATTTAATTTTATTTCATGTTTTTTAAACTTTACGTATCTCAAACACGATATCTTTTCTGTAAGTTGGTAAGAAGTTGGGTATCCTGCAGATACCAGGAGATGCTGCAGCATCAGGTTAAGGTTACCATGTTCTAACTAAAACCTATTCATTGAGACTATTCCATTGAGCCTAAAAACGATACCTCTGCTGTAAGTTGGCGAGGAGTTGGGTATCCTGCAGATTCCTGGAGATGCTGCAGCGTCAGGTCAAGGTTACCATGTTCTATCTAACACCTATTCATTGAGAATATTCCAATGAGCCGAAATACGATGCCTTTGCTGTAAGTTGGTGAGGAGTTGAGTATCCTGCAGATTCCAGTTGTTATTGGTCTGCAGTACGTGTGCAAATTATCGCTTTAATCCGTCGTCTTGAAGTTGGTGAACAATCATGTTCAAAGATTCCGTCTAGAGATACAGTTAAAGCTTATAATAAAAGGTGTTTAAAACGAACAGACCCGCGAACACAGAACTGGTTCTTGATGCGCTCACCATGGCCGGGTATGGCGCTGCTGTTCGCGTACTTGTGGACCATCACCAGGGGGCTGCCGGACCACATGAGGAACCGCCAGCCATACAATATCAGACCCGTGGTCGCTGCTTACAACCTGCTTCAAATCTGTGGCTGTTCGTACGTGGTTTACCAGGTAAGGTTATCTTTTTGCAAAGTCCGGGACTAAAATGACTACGGGTTCCATGGGGAAAGTTGTTCAATTTCATGGGTAGAAGCACCAGTTAATATAGTTTCAGCTAATTTTGTTAGACCTTAAATGTATACTTTGCCGAAACCCTACACCACCTATTGCAAATAGGATTTAACAAAATTAGTGTACGACTATACGAGTGATACGACACGTTATAAATTCGGAAGAAGTTATTTCTGTAACAAGGGGACAAAGTAATATTTTGTTCCGAGGGCGTTAGTTTGAATTCGCCCAAGAATAAAATATTTTTGCCAATTTTTTTCATCACAACCTATCTCTTTCTCTTACCGTGTGGCAAAAGTAACCGTGCTATCCAAGGGATAGACGGGCGGTTCCCTGGTGTTGCTCTTAGCATCACCCGCGGTCAAGTGTGGATAAATTTTAGATTTCACAACCTGTGAGAAAAAGAAATGATAGTTCTTTTTTTTTCAGCGCGCATTGCCGCCAAAACCTAACCGACTAGTAACTTCTTCAGACATTATGCGTTCGACCTCTTTGGTTAACTTCACATACTTCTTCTTCAAAAAGATAGTATTTTAATACAAACTTCTTGCTAACCAATCACAAAAGTGAGTTTCTCACCATAGAGAATTTAATGTTATTTTGTGATATTTTCACGAACGCGGACCAATACTAGAAGAGAGAAACAAAACTACCTACAGGGATCAAAGTAGAATTTTGTTCGCACTTATTCAATCGCACATTTCATTTTTCGAATATGTGTGATGACCTTTTCGTTGCGACGTATACTGAATTCCTCGCTAAGCTCCGGATTGTATTCTACATTCCTTTGCTGATGCGCTCAGGAATCTTCTGTAGGACTCGACCACGATATTGCGACACATGAAGTTGCGAAATGTTAAACTGCGACAACACGGAACTGCGACACACGGAACTGCGACATCACGGAACTGCGACAACACGGAACTGCGACATCATGTCTGTTTGTCATTTCTGGTGCCACAAAAAAAAAACACACCGGTAGCACTCCGGGAGTGCCGGCAGAAGTGAAAACTTTAGTATTAACGTTGTGTTTAATTATAAGTACAAAAATACTATCATTTATGAGGTAGAATACAATGTTTATTTATTGCGCTATCGTACACAAATATGACAATTTACATGTTATTATTCATAATTTGTGTTTTATCGTGTCGAAGTTATTCAGACAGACGTTCTGATGCTATGAATGGTATCACATTTCATTTGTAAGTAATTTTATACGTAATTATTAAAATAGTTCTAGAAAATTCTCGGCTTTCAAGTATAAATTATACTTCTCGACACTAGGTGGCGTAACTTTTGTGAATAAAAAATACGAGTACGTAAAGTTCCGCATTGGTATATAGTTATAATCATACGTGGATACTGAAAATTAAAGTATACAATTAAACCTGAATACTTTTTAGTCGCCAAAACAGTACTTTAGTGATTTTTATAATTATATTGTAAACAGGCCGCCATCTATCGTCAACAAGAACAACTATTTTCAACGTACCAAATATCCAGGGCCGTAATTAGATTCAAATAATTTTACCGAATAACACACGGCTATGGTCAGTAATGAAATAACATTTTCATAGCAAATATTTTCAAGTAACAAAGATCTGAGTTGTATACATACTCGTACTATTCTCCGTGACTGTTCATGAATTGAAAGAACTTCGAATGTTAAATAATCATTTTATTCATATTAAGATAATTTACCATCTAGTTAATTTTATTTCTTTTTGTTTGTTTTAGATTTCCATCCGATGATAATTTAAAACAACAATGGATCACAAAAGTGAATAGACCGGATTGGACTCCGACAAAATATACAAAGATTTGTTCTTGCCATTTTAATGATGCAGACTTCATAGTGACAAAAAAAGGCCATAAAAAATTAAAGATGGGCACTTTACCTAGTTTAAAACTGGATTTGTCGGTTGGTTTCGGTATTGTTTGTATAACCGAGTTTCAATTATTTTAGGAGAATAAGTATGTATTTCATTTTATTTTTTAAATTACAGCTTTGACCAATCACCGACTGTAAATCATATTATACTGCTGATTAAATCTTTATCAGAAAAATATATAGATATTCGTTTTAAGCATTTCGCAACCATTCAAAACGATAGGGCAACGAACCGACAACAACTAACTAAAACTGTTATTTTCGCAGGTAATTGAATTTTGTAAATAAAATTATGTTCGTAATAATAATTTGTCTATTATTTTGTGCTAGAAATTTTAAGAACGTCAGTACACATACAAAACAGTAAAAATGTTAACCCTCATTTTATTCATTTATTACACAAACTTTTTAAAGCTCATAGTTCTGAGTACGTCCCATTACTTTCTACACTTATTGACATCTAGTGTGAAATAGCTGAACTACGTAGTGACATCAATATGTCGATGTTAGGTCGCTAGGCGAGTAGTTTCGCTACTAAGATGGAAAATTGAGAAAAGCGCCCTGTGCTGCCTAAGCGGAGCAGCACACTCAGGCACGGTAGAAAGAGTGGGAGATACTTGTTCCTCTCCCTTCCCCTCGATCTTACGCTTTTTCGATCAGCATCACGTGACCCTGACGCGAGTTTGGAAGTTTTTACCCATCCAACAAAAAGTGCTCAGCGCCGCTAAAGAAGTTTTCACTTCAAAAATCGGCTAAAAGCGACTCGGGGTCACACAAACAGGGTTCCGCACCATAACAAAAAACCTCATGAAAATCCGTTCTGCAGTTTTTGAGTTTATCGCGTTCAGAAATACAGACAGACGCGACGGAGGACTTTATTTTATAACTAGCTTTTGCCCGCGGCTTCGCCCACGTGGACATAGCTTTTATGACTCTTTTTGAGGGTGAGTGGTGCGCGAGCCGCAATCAGCTCGCAAGCGTGGACATGAGTTTTCTCCAGGTACCTCAGGAACTGTATCGGGCTATTCAGATTAGCAGTCTTTGTCACTTCCCACCCCCTCAACAAATTCTATACAAAAAATCACTTTAATCCTTTGCTCCGTTGCGACGCCACCGACGTGCGCGAGCGTAGAAAACAGTTGTCCCCAGATCCCTCGGGAACTATGTCAGGATATACTTATTAGTAAATTATATCATTTTCCACCTCATCTCTGTGCTAAAAATCACACCAATCTATTTTTTCGTTACGATTTTATATAAAACGAACAAAGAGTATTGTTTTAGTTTCCTCAGGAACTGCATCGGGCTATGATAATTTCAACAGATAAAAGGTTGACTATTTCATTCCCAGTGATACAGGCTACCTGCATGCCAAATTTCATCAAGATTGATAGAGGTGTTGTAATGTGAATAGGTAACAAACAAACAAACACATTTTCACATTTATAATATTATTATTAAGTAAGGATTTCTAAATCTTAAATAACATATAGAGCGTCAGTGGCAAAACGGTTAGGGCCAGTACCTCCTGTCCGGAAGGCCGTGGTTCGAAGCCTGCCACTTATCAATATCTATACGAATATCGATTTCATACTGGTTTGTACGTTTATCCGACGCTCTTACGGTGAGAAAAACATCGTGAGGAAACCTGCACACGCCTTCGAAGAAATTCGAACCTTATGTGTGAAGTCAATCAACCCGCAATGGGCCCGCGTGATCGTCTAAGGCCAGATCGCCCTAACTCAGGGCAGGTTGAGCCCCTTGGTGGCGACGTATATAAACTGATATGATGAAATAACATATATACCTATATTATCAAAAAACTAATTCAAATCATTATAGGTATCAATCTAGTAATAAAATTTCCTAACAATATTAATATGGGTCAAATACTCGAGTCGTATCAGCTCCTAAGGAGCCCAAGCCAAGCCCTGTAAATTCATCAAAACACACGAAAAATTATTTAAAACTGCAATATCTGTAAACCCTAGAAACACTAGAAAACCGAATAGACTCGTATTTGATCATATCCCTAGGACAACATTGTGCCAAAACCATTGTTATAACATGTGTGTAAAAATTTTTAATAACATTCCTCATGACATCAAAGTATTGCCAAACAAACAAATGACTAGAAAATTGGAAGCATGGCTCATGAATTTTAGCTTTTATTCTGTAAGAGATTTCCTTAATGTAAAATATTAACTACTTTACTATTTGCATGCTGTGCAGTCAGCTATATAGAGAAACGATTTATTGCAAAACACCTTGATGTGACCTATTTCACTGCAAATAAATAATCATTTCAAGACGCACTTCTCGTTGCCGCGCTGGATGGCAATAGACAACCTTAGCAGCAGGTAGGACCTCACGTCACATCTCCTCTCTCGAAGGCGAAGGCTAATCTGCTTTGTGAAGGCAAAGGCCTCTGAGGGTTCAGCAGCCGGTTGTCTCACAGACCAGCGGCACAAAGCAGTAATTTGCCTCCAAGACCGAGTACTTATTATGCTTCTTTCTCGCCGAAAATTGAGCAGCAGTACCGTACAGTGAGGCACAAAAAGTGGCTTCCCAAAGCAGACACGTTCCTCTCTGCCATAGCACCTGTTTAAACCCTCCAGCCTTTTGCCATCAGATCGACTAAAGCCCGGCCATCAAAGATGGAATATTCCATCTGGCCGAGACCAGTGCCCTCCGAGTGAGGTCATTAAGGAATTGGTGACGTGGGAATCTTCACAAACACGACTGCAACTCAGTGAGTGATGGCCAATTGCCTCCACCGTGGACCCGCAAATACATTGATGAGGTTCACAGATATTGATATTGTAGGCGGAGAGCAACTGCCACACGCAAATAGTCGCCGTCAGAAGAGTTCCCATATCTGTGCCTCCTGTTAAAAGATGCTAAACTCGATTTATGTGTTTTTATTTTTTTACACGATTGGAATTAAAAAAATACCTATCTGTTCGTCTATGAAACACATCGCTATCGTACTATAGTTCCAGAGTTTAAAGTAGCGTATGCTGAAAAATACATAAAAGAAATCCACTCAAAAGTATGAAATAATGTTTTAATGTTTTAATACAACTTAAGCGCGTTTTATTATCCCTGCAGTGCCATCTATTGACATTCTGCTACTATGATTATAATGTTAATATATAGAAAAAAGTACTCTATTGTTATTATTGTAAGTATCGATAGATAATTTCCCACGGGACCTCTTTAGTTTTCCGGGATAAAGAATACCCGACTATACAATGATGGTCATAACACCCCATCCCAATGTAAAGGTTTCATATTGTTACGTTGAGTCATTCTAAAGATAAAATTTTTTGCATTCCTGTAGGAACCCTAATTTTTTTGGGATTTACAATGTCCCAGTTTTAGTTCGCGATAAGGGTATCAACGTGTAAAATTTGATTGTAATAGGTCAAGCCACATTTGCGTGGTGAGCCATTCTATAAATGAATACTTTTGATTTTTCCACGGGAACTCTTGAATTTTCTGGGATAAAAAGTATCCTATATGTTAACCCGGGCTTTAAGGAACCACCATACAAAATTTTATCAAAATCGGCCTGGTAGTTTTTGCGTGATGCGCGAACATACAGACAGACAGACAGACAAAAATTCCAAAAGTTGTTGTTTTGGCCTCTGTATCGTTAGTAATGTCCACCACAGTTATTATTTTCCAAAAATATTTAATGTACAGACACGGCCCCGTTACAGTTTTATTATATTATAGATGAAAATCGTTAAAAGTACATACTGAAACTAACTTTATACACTAATGGGTTAATAGGCAAAGTAACGTCATAATATATCAAATATTGACCATTTCACAAAGTGTTGGTGTCAAGTTTGTGAACCGTTGAGTTGACCTATAAATTATTGAGTGTTCTCGTTGTTCCGCTGTTTTCTCGTCATCCTACTATTTTGTCCTTACTATTCGGACAACAGATACAACCTGGCCGGCGTACATAACATCATAGCACCATGCCGAGTTTTAATCATTAGCTATAGTTTTTTTAAAGCACTGTATTTATGATTGTCGAATAAGCTTCATTTCTTTTTATCTTTATTTCACATGATATAAAGACTGTTTAACATAGGCACCTGTATTTCTGTATCATCGTATCGTTTTCAGGAGGCCACATAGTATTCCTGGTGACGGTGAACTCAACTGTGCACATAATAATGTACACTTACTACCTACTCACCACGTGGGACGACGCGTACAAGCGCTCGCTGTGGTGGAAGAAGCACGTAACACAAATACAAATCGTAAGATTCATGTATGGTACAGCTGAAAACAAAGTGGACTTGTGCCCAGTGCTGGATTTGCGATTAGGCGGTGTAGGCCACGTCTACCCCTGTCTACCAACTAAGGGTCCAGACACACGAACTGCATTTCGACTGCAAGCCAGCTGCAAATTCGCAGTTTGAATGCAGTTCTCCTAATTAGTTGCCTTTTAACTGCATCCAAGCTGCGAATTTGTAGCTGGAATGCAGTCCGTGTGTCTGGAAACTTTCAGGGCATGGCCACAGCCGCCAGCAGCGCAAATTTCGTGCCACAGTTCGCGTCGCCGGTAGCAGTGGCATATTTATACAATTTTCTAAATTTGTTTTTGCCGCTCGCAGCTTGCCGCGCCGCTGGTAGCTGTGGCCTGGCCCTTACGGGCGGCAGACGTCAGGGGGCGGCGGAATTTATTTGGCGCCTGTAATTTTTCATCTGAGTGCCGCCCTTTAGGAGCAGGCTGTCCGCGCAGTTCAACAGTTTATGCCGTAAAAAATAAGAAAACTGACGGATATGGCTACAGTACGGCTCGTTTACTTCAGTTACTTTCACAGCATCATGTCTTACGGCATTCTGCTGTGGGGACATGCAGCGAATATTGAAAGCATTTTTATTCTGCAGAAAAGACCTGTGCGGGCTATCTACAAAAAGCGAGCCGCGAGTCGTTGAGAGACCTGTTTAAGAACATGGATATTCTTACAGTTCCTTTTCAATTTATTTACGAAAATATAATGTTTGTACGATAAAAACTTGCACCATTTCCAAGCTAAAAGTGAAATAGGAATAAGCTCTGTACAGACACGGCCCCGTTACAGTTTTATTATATTATAGATAGATAATAGATACGTATAGATAGATTAAAAACTTTTTCACGGTGGGTCTAAAATGATTAGGTATTATACTCTAAAAAGATGGTGAATATTTCTATATAATGCAGTCTACATTGAAAGAGTAAGGCTTTAAACTTTTGTTTCCTTCTACTATTCTCACTGCATTGTGAATTTCGGGCACTATTAAATCCAGTACTGCTTTTAATTTACATTTGAAATGGGTTTGTGTACTTTAATAAAATCAAGAACGGGAAAAGAGCAGATCGTATTAAACGGGTATGTTTACTGTCGTAACCGAATAAGAAATGAAGTGCATTATTGGCGTTGCGTTAAGTATGGGAAAAATATGTGCAACGTTGGTGTTAGGACACACATAACTGATAGTGATTAGCATTTTGTTTTAGACAAACAAGTTTTGGCCCACAATCATATGCCTAACGCCGATGATATACATATGCGAAAATTACAAAATAAAATCAAAGAAAAAGCTGTTTCCAGTCTAGATACTGGTGCGCAAATCATACAAACATGTGTTTCTGATGTGCCAACAATTAGTGCTGCTGCTTTACCAGATAAACATGCCATGAAAGAAACTGTTAATAGAGCACGACGTGGAACTTTACCATGCGTTCCGAAATCACTATCAGAAATAACTATTCCAGAAAAATATAATACAACTTTAAGTAATGATCCGTTCTTAGTAGCTAATTATTATCATGAAAAGGAAGTTGTTATAATTTTCAGTACAGCAGCTAACTTATCGTTGTTATGTGATGCTGAATTTTGGATCATGGACGGTACATTTCGGTCTTGTCCTAAACCACTTTACCAATTGTACACGATACACGCAAATATCAGGAGATACGAGACGAATCGACAAATTCTGCCTTTAGTGTATGGATTACTTTCCCACAAAACGCAAAGTTGTTATTTCATATTTCTGGAAATTTTAAAGAGGCACGTCAAAAAAACGCTGTCAAAAACATTAAGCCCAACCATGATAATCACGGACTTCGAAATCGCAGCCATAAACGAATGCAAATACGTTTTTCCAGACGCTATTAATAAAGGTTGTTTTTTTCATCTGGGACAAAGTGTGTGGAAACATATACAGTCTGCTGGATTAACTCAAAGATATGGAGAAGACAGTGACTTCGCTCACAAACTTCGACTCATCGCATCACTTGCCTTTTTGACACCAGAGGAGATTCCGACAATCTTTAAATTGTTACGCGACAATGTGCTGCCTGTAGAAGCTGCTGATGTCACCGATAGGTTTTTTCATTACTACGTAGGAGGAAAGTATAAAAAATTAAGGAAATCAATCAAACATCCTTTGAAGGCGCGATTTAAGAAAGTTCCACCTTTGTTTCCCCCTGAATTGTGGACGGTATCGGATAGTATTGAGTGCAATCTACCATGCACTCAGAATGCTGTTGAGAACTGGCATCATCGGTGGAATTCTCTTTTAAATCGCAAGAAATGGAGTATCTTCAAAACATTTGATGAAATACTAAAGGAACAAAAAAATACAGAATGCGAAATAGTACGTATTACAGCACAGCTGCAACAACGTAAAAGTAGTAAGAAATGTGCAAGTAAGTACTTAAAAAAAAACAAAAGGCTGAGAAAGCATCTACTAGAAAAGGACAATATGGATGTCATTTCTTTTTTGAGTGGTATTGCAAACATATGCCACCCGAAATGTTGAATAAGTCATTTGTAGGTACATGACGTAATTTATTACAAATTGTTTTTTATTTTAGTTAAAATCACTGTTTTTTTTTCGTTTCTTTGCGAGGGCAAACGTTTTTAGGACTTGGTCGATTCCATGCTTCCCGAGGAATAGTTGTCCCATCGGCCCCGGTAACGTTTAACGGGCCAGATTGCATACGACTGGAGTGTGGCCCCGTTAAAAGTTCCTCGCCTTTCCATCCCGGTATTACGTTTTGCAGGAAGAATATAATTTTATTTTGTATAGCGTATAAACAGTCGAAATGAGAATCTCATCTTTTTTTAAGTCGGTTGAAAAGTAAAATACTCCTGTTTACTAAATAAAAAAAAATGCTCATAAATTAAATCAACAATAACAATAGCCTGGCAAAAATCGAAATCACATTATAAAAGAATACTAAAAAAAAGATACGTCGCGGATGTGACCAAGTCGTGGTTCATATAGGTAATTTGAAATCAAGTCGTGGTTCATATAGGTAATTTGAAATGTCCCAAAGCCATGTAAATTGTTTATTAGGATTCAAATTTAGTTGAAAACACTGTTTTTTTTTGTTTCTTTGTGAGAAAAAACTTTGTGTGGTAAATTTTATTTAAAAATGTACCAAATACATAATTTTTACTACCTACATTTAGTTTCATTTTTTATAAGCTAGTAGTGCTATTTTAAGTCTCTGAAGGTCTCTGCTGAATTCAGCTGCTGTAGGTCCATGTTCACCATGTGGAAGGCCTGCCTAGGCGAGCGCGGTCGAAATTCGAGAACTTTAATACCCCAACGGCCATCTGTTCCACGAGCTATGTGCCCTGCCCACTGCAACTAAAGTTTAGCGATTCTATGAGCTATGTCGGTTACTCTGGATGCGGGCAACGTAGGACCGGTCGTCGTGGAAGCCTTTGAGCAGTGGACGTCTTTAGGCTGATATGATGATGACGATGAGTTCCAGGTTGTCGCAGTTCCGTGATGTCGCAGTTCCGTGGTGTCGCAGTTCCGTGGTGTCGCAGTTCCGTGTTGTCGCAGTTCCGTGTTGTCGCAGTTTAACATTTCGCAACTTCATGTGTCGCAATATCGTGGTCGAGTCCTTCTGTAGCATCCTTCGCTTAAGAATTCAAACTAAAGCCCTTAACAAAATATTACTTAGTTAGACAAATCGTTAAACAAATACCTATTCTGGTTTTGTGTAATTGGATGGTTTGACAATGATAGCCGTTGTTCTATGGGAGAAGTCGTGAAGCCCAAGCAAAATCCAGAAACCACGCCGTCATCAGCCCGCTACCAGCTGGATACCTTGGATGCCGACTCTGTCATTAGTTATGGCCTATCCAGCTACGGCAGAACCTACAAAATATACTTACAAAAAATATGTGATCTGCAGCTGCGATTGCTCAAAACTATAGTCCCTAGAAAGATCAAACTAAAACACAAAGATAATTATTATGAAGGTGATAATTGAATATTTAGGTGTAATTAATATATTTAACTAGCTGTCCCGGCGAACTACGTACCGCCTTACATTACATTACACTGCCCTACCCTACCCTACCCTACACTACACTACACTACCCTACCCTACACTACACTACACTACCCTACCATACACTACTCTACCCTACACTATACTACCCTACCCTACACTACCCTACCCTACCCTACACTACTCTACCCTACACTACACTACCCTACCCTACCCTACACTACCCTACCCTACCCTACACTACCCTACCCTATACTTTCCTACCCTACCCTATACTTTCCTACCCTAAACTACACTACTCTACCCTACACTACACTACCCTACCCTACACTACCCTACCCTACATACACTACACTACACTACCCTACCCTACCCTACCCTACACTACCCTACCCTACACTACCCTACCCTACACTACCCTACCCTACACTACCCTACCCTACACTACCCTACCCTACCCTACCCTACACTACACTACACTACCCTACCCTACCCTACATAAGAACCTTCTCCTGACAATAACGAACTCGACAAAAAAAGAATTAGCGAAATCGGTTCAGCCGTTCTGGAGTTATAGCGTCAGGAAGGAAAACCCGACTTATTTTTATATAGTAGATAAGGTAACATGCGCTATGTTGTGTGAGTATGTATTGAAACGCAAACTATCGTTTCGAGCCGATCTTCTTTCTTGCGTTTCATAATTAAATTCTCTTTTGATCTTGTTCGTCTATAAAAATAGAATTTGGAAATGATTGCGAGCTTTTGACAAGAGTGAAAACAATTGAGGAGTGTTGACCGTCGAAATAGGTGTTTTCAATATAAATATTTTAAAAGTTTTGTGATTCTTCTTGTTATTTTCAAGACCTCCTATTTTTAACTGGGGTAAGTGATTTATGCTTAGAGAAAGCTATCCATTTTTATTTAGTGCCGTTGCGAACTAAATTTTTATTCATGGTTGTAGGGTCTTCCACACGGTCCGAACAAATCAGCATACTACTACTATACCCTGGACTATTGCTAACTACGCCGATCTGCAACTGCCTGCCGCTTACCCAAAGGGAAGTGGAACTTTTGTTTATACCTAATTTAAGGCCCATTGGAGTTGATTGTTACTGGTGACCAAATACTATTACTGGTGATCAAGCATTACGACCTGCCCGCGCCTTTTGTTGTCTCTAGTGACCAAGCATTACTACTGCCCGACAAGGTTCTGCTGTCGTCCTCCAAGCGCAGCTGCTGGCCTGCGTGTTCTCCTGTCTTCCGTTTATTATAACAATTTTGCGTTTGATTTAAAATTTATTAAGAGTATGGTACACCCAAAGTTTTTTTACCTACAACGTTATGTTGTAATTTCGGCACCTGATAATTGAACTCGATTTACTTTTTTAGGAATTTATTAGATCATTTTATACACCCGGGGCCGGGGGACGATCGATCGTTACCTAACCTTTTTTTATATTTTAAAATTATGTAATGTGTTGTTTTTATATTTAGGTTATTTCCACGGTCATTCACTCTTTACATCTTTAACTTATCCACTGGTTTATATCTTTACCCAAATATTTCTAATCTTATAAAATAAAAGTATTCCATATTACCCCAAGATTTATTTTCTTTCCGAAATTCATATTTAGGCAGGGAGTAAAAATTCTACGTATCATGTAGCATCTCTATTATATTATTTAACCCCTTTTAAATTCAATTATGCTGCAGTATGTAATATAAACAGCCTAGATAAAAAAGAAAAAATCGGTCAAGTGCGAGTCGGACTCGCGCTCCGACGGTTTCTACCTATTCACATTTTAAACAAAAGACATCAACGCGAGCGACAAAAATATACTATTTTGTCATTCAGTTCGGACTCCTTAGCACGAGTACGACTCACACTTGGCCAATTTTTATTATTTGTTGTTGTACTTCAGTATAAGTACACCAAGTTTCACGCCTGTATGTATTACCGTTTTTACGATAGAGCTAAATAAAAAATCATTCTGAAGACCTATAAACAAAACACGGTTATTTTTTCTTTTTTCTAATTTTAGTTAACTTTTTCTAATAGCGGCAACAATGGTGTCGATTCGGTGTTACACGACCTAACTTAATTGACAGGATTAAACTAAATTTACACATTCTGTCTTTTACTTTCTGTATCGAAAACACAAGGATAGAATGCTTAAATTTAGTTTAGTCCTGTCAAATAAGTTAAATCGTGTTACACCGAATCGACACCAATATACACATTCTGCGGAAATTTCAAATGTCTACCTATTACGGTTCAAGAAATACAGCCCGCTGACGGACGGACAGACTGACAGACAGTGGAGGCTTAGCAATATGGTGCCGTTGGTCACCCGTTGGGCTAAAAACTAGACCAGATGGGTCTCGACCCCTTTCATAATTACCTATGTATAACTTGCCAAAATGTAACAATGAATACGGGAGTAGGGTGTATGTATATTGTATACCCTGTCCAATACCTACAAATAACCTAAAGATTGGGTCGTGATGACAAAAACCCTAAACAAATGAAGAATAATCTAAAAAATACTTTTTCATGCTTCGGAAGTGGACAGTTCCCCCGTAGATATTAGCGGATGTCGGGCAGCATCCTAACAGGCTATAAGCTAGCATTATTACTATTTTAGTGCTTACGTTAACGCGTGTGTGTAGTGTAACCCCTCAGGCGCACACAATCTTAATACTAGATTTAGCGTTCTGATGTTGTTGTTTTTATGTTAGTCAACAAGATCAACAGCTTACATTTTCTTTTGCTATCGATCGACTCGCAAGGAGACACAAACTCCAAAGCTTTGAGGTGTCTTGAGCATCGCTGAAAAGTCGCCTGTTTAGCGGTGTTCTACCAGATTCATTTCAGAAAGTGAACGCAAGGACTGCACGACCCCAATCCTTCAACTCCATTACACCTCTGGACAACCAGACGCGGGTAGGGCTTCTATCCCTTTTTTGTCGATATTCCGCCTATATGCATGAAGCGTTACGCTCTCTCATTTAATGCGGACAGAAATACCTTGCCTGCGTCATGTCAGTGTTTTCCGATTCTTACAATTTGGGGGACCTTCAAGGCAGTTAATAAGCATTAATTGAGTTTGCGTATACCATCCATAAACTTTTTTTTGTTACCCGTGTGCCCGGTTCGCAGAGCCTGGCGCTGGCGTGGCTGAGCCACTACCGGCTGCTGTGCCAGCCGCCGGACGAGGGCCCGCACAGCGTCGAGATCGCCTGGCGCGTCTGCTATGGATACTTCACGCTCAAGCTGCTGGACCTCGTCGATACGGTATCATATTTTTCAACCGACTTTAATAAAGGAAGAGGTTTAGCTATGTTTTTTGTGTATCTTTACGCGATTGTTCACCGATTTTTCTTGTATTAATTGAAAGGTTGTGCCTCTAGGTTGGCCCCATACAAAATCAAAACCGGTTCATTACTTTTTAATGAACTAAACAAAAACAAAAAAAATCGTTATTTATTGTACTTGTTTGTTTGCGATTGAAGTCGGTTTCCAATTATCTGATACCAAAACTGTTCATTAGCGGTAATATACTAATAGGAGTTAACGATAAAGGAAATGGATAAACTTAGATTGAGAGGAAAAATGCTAACCCTCTGATGTTGAATATGTCGGTCTGCCTGCGCAAAGTGGTTGCGTTGAAAAACTAGTTATCGTGACAAAAAAAAAAACGATAAGTGAAATGGCTGAGTAAGATGGAAAATTAAAGCACAAGTTGTACTCACGACAATAATGCCAAAACTGACCAAATATTCGGTTGCGGGAACAACGCGCGTTAGTATAGTTGGAATAGCGAGTTTTCTGTGCTAGGTTTCTGTACCCCCAGGCCGCAACCACTTTGCGCAAGCAGACCGACATATTTAACATCAGAGGGTTGCCATTTATCCTCTCTACCTAAGTTTTATCCATTTCCGTTATTGATACCAGATTTGTCATGACCTCCTAGTCTATAAGTGATTAGTTTTTCGTTTCACCCTCTGCTATTGGCGAGTTTTTTCGACTTGACTTACGCAGTGGCACCCCAGATATTTACGTACTACGTTAAATCATACGTTTTACAGCTGGACCTCAAAACAAGACGTGAAAAAACCGGCAAAGTGCGGTGTTAGTAACTCAGAATCGCACACAAAGGGATCCGTACCTTCGTACTAGATGTCGCTAGTTTCTTCACGTTTCTTGTATGAGAGCTCCAAGTTTTTAAAGTGAAACTTTAATTACATCGTCTCAATTTTTTTCGTCTGTGTGTTGCATGTCGCGTGACGGTCGCTTTCGTCTGACGGTATGATCGTTTCGTCATCTGTGCCGTAGCGAGAGCAGCCATGATCGTTTCATCCTCTGTAAAGTTTCACTTTTACCGTGGTTTCATAAAACCACACACTTACTTTTATTTGTTGTTACTGTGCAATAGAAATACACACTCTGTGAAAGTTTCAGCTGTCTGCCTATTACGGTTCGTGAAAAACAGCCCGCTGACAGACAGATGGACGGATAGACAACGGAAGTTCAGTAAAAAGGTCCTGTGACCCCCTTTGGTTGTAAGGAACCCCAAAAAAGCCTAGGGACAGGTCCTGGAGGCTCGAGTTTCCATACAAACGTACTTCCGCTTTATTGCAAAAACTACGCGCCGCCGCCGGATTGAATCCAAACTTTGTAAATATATTGAGTAGACATAATTTTAACGATGTTTTAATTAGTATTCATCGTAATAAATTTAAACATAACTAAACGACGATGCACCACCACCACCACCGTGGCGACCACGCACCGGAAAACGTAGTGTAGGCAGGCCTCCCACTCGGTGGACCGAAGAGCTGGTGAAGGTCGCGGGAAGCCGCCGGATGCGAGCAGCGCAGAACCGGTCGTCGTGGAAATCCTTGGGGGAGGCCTATGTCCAGCAGTGGACGTCCTTCGGCTGATATGAAACGACGAAGGCTTAAATTAGTTTCGTACTAAAAGTTTCAAACTGGTCTTATTTTTTCCGTTTTATTTTAGTATCTAGGATCAAAAATAAATTTCAGACATCTATATGTGTCTACTCAATATATCTGCAAAGTTTGGATTCAATCAGGCCAGTACATTTTGTATGAAAGCGGAACTACGTTTGTATGAAAACTCAATAAAAGTCGCGGGGAACCGCTAGATGCGGATAATTTTATGGGAAGCTTACGTCCAGAACTGGACATCTTTCAGCTGATTAGATCATCGTTGCCAACACTGAGCCATTGGGTCATCCACCATATTCTATCGTGACATGTTAGACTTATTTAAGGGGATCTCATTTTTTCAGATATTTTTTGTCCTCCGGAAGAAGCAGAATCAAGTGACATTTTTACACGTTTACCACCACTTCGGAATGGTCATGGTTGCGTGGGGGGTTGTGAAGTGGGTGCCAGGTAAGAAAATATATCTACGGTCCTATAGCTCAATTCCTATTGCGATTACCTTAAGTTGGTATAACATTATGTAAGTGAATGATAGATATTTATTTAATTAAATTACTAGATGACTAAGAGATCTGTGACAGTGCGCTTAACTAAATAAGTGTATTCTCAGAAAGTGCACGCAACAAAAAACTAAGTATTATAGTAAGTATTATTCTGTGTATGTGAGCAGCATCCTGCTTTACTGTCAGTAATTTCAGTTATCTTGTCTGGTTGATGATAAGTAAAATAAATGCGTGGTGTGGACATTAGTCTAAATAGGCCCGATTAATCTACAACAGGTTCTAAGGTGTGGAGTTTGCAGTACAGTACAGCGTTGACGTTAAATATGATCCCATACTATGGAATACATTACGCCAAACAATTTATCAGGGGAAAGCCAATAAGTTTTGGCTTCAAAAATGTGTTCCAGCACTGCCTGCATGGTAGTTTTTACGGTGACAAACGCTCGTACAAAAAAAAACATACAGTCGAATTGAGAACCTCCTCCTTTTTGGAAGTCGGTTGAAAAGACGGTTAGGAAGGAATGTTGTTCTTACCCTTACCGACCTGGAAAGTTGCGACCCCAAAATGGTATAAAAATGTACTTTGACAATTTATTTACTTCGTTGAGTATAATAATTGAAAACGCTAAACACGTTAAAAAACCGACTTCCATCGCAACAACTTAGTACATTTTTGCATTATTATTTTTGGCTTTTGTTAATTTTCTCATAAAGTACTACACCGATTTTACTACACGGGAAGCACTAGATAACTAATAAAAAAAGAATCATAAAAATCGGTTCACCCAGCCAAAACTTCAAAACAGGTAACACACATTAAAAAAAAACATACTGAATTGAGAACCTCCTCCTTTTTGGAAGTCGGTTGAAAATGAGACATTTTCGAGAGCTGAGTAATTTATTTATTTATATGCAACTGGTCAATAGGTACAAGTCAACCGAGGGAGTACAGAAATGTCTACTAAAAGAAGTGAAACAGTTCATACGAGG